>CAVNZK010000320.1:2640118-3960178 GCA_963693345.1 Pieris melete | reverse complement strand
AACACTATTGTTGCGTTTCACGACTGTCAATCAAAGTTGTGAGTCCGATGAAGTAACTAATAGCACAATTTATCTTCCCAATAATTTATGTGTTGCATAGCTATTTATTTCTATACATTGTGAAACAGACCTTAAATCTAAAGAAAAAACTTTTTACCGGATTTTAAGTTATGTATTATTATCCGGTAAAAAGTTTTTTTCTTTAAATGTGTAAAGGTTATGTCAATCAAAGACAAATACTATAGACCCTAAATCTATTTTACAGAAACTTTGAAACAGTTTACTGATAGCTTTTCGTAGTGCGTAAAAATGTAACCATTTTGAAACATTGTATGGTTAATTATGTATGTATGACTGTTTATATAAACACCTTTAAGTCTCAATTAGTAGCTGCTTACGCATCGTTTTATTTCATTATTCGTGTTTTACATAAATGTAATAGAATGTATAAGATTCTATGTAATTGATGTCTTTAATAAATGGTGTTCGTGCGACGTTTATTTTTAATTTGATGACCCTCTTGGAAGATGCAGTGTCTTGTACCGGTAGCGACACCGACAATCTGCGGATACAAACAGTACAATGATTTCGCTCTAACGACCTTTTGACGACCGGAAGCACAACACACTTCCTCTACAGGAATTACTTCCAATCCTGGGGTTTACTAAATCATAGAAAAATGGCTGTCTAGTTTTGGGTTGCATCTTTGACTAATAGGAGGGGATGCTAGCGCCCCTTCCCTTACTCTGTAACTCTAGATAATGAAACCAACAATGAAGTTAATCATTTTATGCCGCCGACTTTTTTTCACTTTTCTCCCCTGCCATTATGTCCAGGGACTTTTTCACATCCGTCTCGCGAAAGACGCCCCCGGCTACATCTGTAATATTTTTGTTTACAATATTCATGGGCGAGCCGGGACGCAATTCCTCGCGAGACCCGTTCTTGGGGTTTTGTTTGCCGCCTTTATATATTCAACAATTTTATCGCAGAACCGTTCCAGGCACGATCTGTGCTTTATTAACATGTCCTGTAGGCCGTTACGGTCTACAGTCATCTGCATTTGTTGCTGCCGCCGACTTTGGGTTTATACAATAATTGGAAATAGACGACAGCGAATTGTGTTTACCTAACGCTATATTCATAGATGGCGCATTTTTTGAAGGAAGTTATCTCAAAGCAGGAGTTTATGATACCCCTTGTACGACTGTTGAGCAGTTGAAGACGAAAATAACGACAGAATTGAGTGCCTTATCAGTTGATATAATATTACAAAGACATTTTTTTTTAAATATTAATCGGCGCTGGGTCATCGTTTATTTGTCAAAATTGGGCGATTTTTGATCTTGAAATATTTGTGAAAGCTCAGGAAAGGTATGCGGTGAGAAACATGTAAAAAACAAATACAAGCTTTTACAATATTCAATACAATTCGTTTCTAGCTGTAAAACATTTAATGTTATTTGTTCTTTTTGAAATAAAAGAATCTCACTTGTTTGTCAAATATATTTAGGTTCATTTAGAAGTTTTTCTATTTCATAGTTATGAGCTTCGATCCCTTAAATCTGTTTTGAAAGTAGGTACTTTTTGAAGTTATACTTCTTTAGGCGCGTTATGAAAAATTGATGAGAGTGAAATTTTACGATGCGCGCGCACCGTTACACAAAATTAACAGAATGAAGTTGCCCACGGAAGATGCTACGGCATTGTACATAATTTATGAACAACATTCGAATAATAATAAATATTTATTTATTTATTATTATTCGAATGTTGTCCTTAAATTTTTCAAATGTAAACTGAACTTTATTGACTACTAGCTGGCCTGGCGAACATCGTACCGCCTAACAGTCGATTCTTTATTTTTTTTAAATACTTATTCTGCTATTCGCGACACCGGTCTAGCTAGTAAGATAAAAAAAGAAAGTTGATAAGAAAACAAATACATTATGTCAAAAAATAAAAATTTACCTTCCCGGAAGCCCTCCACTAACACTTGAACTTTATGCTTTGGTATTAAAGTTCAAATTGACTTTTAAGTATTATTACGAATATTTTGTATGGGAATATACAAAAGTGTTGTTTTTAGACTTTCACTCAATTTTTTTTAATTTTTCTCCGTAAGAACCATCCTCGTACTTCAAGGTATATTATAAAAAAAAATCAGACAAATCGGTCAAGCCGTTTTCATGTTATGTCGTGACAACGGGTTTCATTTTTATATATATATATAGATAATGACTCCTTTTCCAGTCTTTGATTATTTAATTGTGATTAGTTATTTGCATGTAATCAAAAACTATTTTTAATAATGCCAAAGAAGTATAACTTCTTACGCGCGTACGCGCACCCTTTTTTTAAACAATAAATAAATATGCTAGTAATAAAAAAAGTGTAAAAGTGGTAGTTGGTTGTCGAGAAAATAAAATAAATATGACGTGTTCGCGGGTTGGAAAATCATCCGTATATATATTATTACGGTATGAGCAACAATGACAAGCATATATAATATATGAGAAAGCATTACACGTATGTTAATATTGATAAAATATTTGTACTAAGTTTTGACAACATTTTACAGAACTAAATCTAAGTGATATGAAGTTCACCGGGTCAACTCGTATGACGGTGGAAGCAGCAAAAAGAGCAATAATATACTTATTGGATATATCGAATATAAGAATTCGTGTCTAACCACTCACTGAACTCATGGACTAGTCTCGAGAAGTTGTATACAGGTAGCCAAAAACTCTAGGAGATAGATGGGGTCATCAGCGAAAATTGTTCTACGGGAGGTCCTTCAGCTTAACCCCTGCAGAGTTATAATTTATTTTCGTTTTTATAAGAAAATTGTATTTTTTTACTAATTATTATTATAATTCGAAATAATCTACAACCTGTATCTTTTTCATAACATCCACAAGATTGGTACCTTGCGTTAGACATGCTATTTCTGGTTGTTTGATGGGTGTATTGAAGATAATATTAAGTTATACCATATAATATTTTCTCAAATCCTATCTTTTTGTTAACTTCGGACCCCAATGTGAAAATAAAATACTCTACCGACAAGTGATCCTGTATTACAAGTTTTGTCTATATAGGGATTATTATTTTAACTTTTTAAACTGTAGGACTAATTTTGCTTACATGGATCTTTTAAAAAGAAGTTTTCCTTTACTTATGGCCAGACGCAGTTACTTTTAAAAATTCTTTCTGGTGATTTTTTTAACATTCCTCTTATTCCCATAGGAATTTCATTTTTCTAAGAGTCAATGAAGTTTTTTATTTTGATGAACAATTATGTATCGCTGAATTAAATTTGTGTGATTAAGGGTGAAATAAAAAACAATTGAACCACATATAAGAAAAATTTATGAATATAAAATAGGTACAGTAACTACTTACTCGCGCAGTGGCGGTCTTACAAATACGCTATATACTTACCTTTAGTATATAATACGAACAAATAACTTATTACATACGAATTTACATACCAATATATATACCATCGCTATATATGTTATTTCCAAGTTACACATTTAAGATACTGTGGGCCTAGTATTAGTTGCTATCGAATGAATATTTTTACCGACACGATAATCACGTTATTAACAGTTCTATAATTTATACTGTTTATATATAGAAATAGTTAGACCATTACAATCAACTGTTTACATTATATATCAGAGTAAATGGTTGATTAAATAAAAGCTGAACCATAAAAGTATATCAGCGCCTATAATTGTTTCACAAGAAGAGTTTTCGTACAAATATTTTACGCAGTTGTTGGCGTTGAATTGCCAAACTTGCCTGTTAGGTGTTAAGTTGTCGATAGTCGCTGTTATTTCATTCGATTTCAAATCGTACTAGAACATATGAAGTAACCAACAGTTCACAAAGAGTTTCAGAAAGGCGATGTTCAAACGCGAAATTACAATTACAATTTTCATGTTAAAATCCTGGTAAATGCTGCAGTTTGTAAAACCATCAGATTTAAAAGCGTACTGTTCAGGTAATAGTAACTCCATAGGCGCCAAGTATTGGGCCGCCGTTCTTATACGTTAATATATCTGAATAATTTAAATTTCGAATCAGAACATCTCTGTATACATAGTCTTCAAACAATGCTCCTAGTTCGCCACAACCATTTAATTGAGTGACTGGAAAATCAACAAAGAACATTACATGAAGACAGTATGAATAAAAAATCTCTTAAAACTCTTATATTAGACAGAATATTACCAAGACATGTGGCTAGCTAAATTAGCTTGAAAGATGGTAATTGCAAAAGCAGTTTCGTCGTGTATTCGTATTAAGTAGAAAGGAGTAGTTGAATACGTGCTACCATTATTTTCGATCCACAATCACGTCACACAGACATTTTTAATATTGTGTTACAGTTAAACTTTGTTTGTTAATCGTTCGACGATTCATTATATCGCTTGCCACAAGTGTCTATGGTTTTAAAGTTTTGAAGAAATTACAATATACCTTGTTCTCTTAACTAGGTAAAACAATTTTACATTAACATATGGGTATATAAAATTTAATGAGATTAAATATATTAAACTACAGTTAAGTATAAAATTTGGTTGTGTAATTGTAAAACAAAAATCGACATTTATTTATATTCATTGCAACATACTTAACAATAATGGAGACATACCCAATGGACGTAAGATACTTGTTATTTGATATAATTATTGATCAATAAAAATGTAAGTTTGTATTACTTTTTGGAATCAACACACTAAACTGATCTACCGAGACATTCTTAGAAAATTGTAATGGTTTGATGTTCTGGTCCTATACATTGCGTAGTCTCCATTCTATAGATATATTCAAACAACAATAAAACAAGCTAATATTGCAAAGAAAGCGCACCATTTTAATAATTTAATTATTATGCATTACGAATGCTAGAACACAATAGCTACAAATCGCAGGTACCAGCAAGCGTTCCTTCTAACAAACTTCAACAATAACGAAATGCATACCTCACTGTACATTCCCGAACGAGAGGTCTCGCGAAGCGATAGTTTGACTTATCGACAAAACGCGTACTCGACTTTCTCGCAAAAATATACAGCAGGTATTGAAGCAATTATCTAAAGACATTGAGGAGTTAGGACCTTAGGAGGTTAGCAGAGTAAGTATATGTTGCATTAACATACATAAACACAATGTAAATAGTTCTGTCGATCAGCGTTTTTAGTTTACATAACAATGATATGTATCAACCCACCGAAGAAGCATTGGAATGTTATGTAGAAATGATAAATGACCGAAGACACGAATTAATTTTATAAATATACAAAAATAACCTCGAAACCTTGCTGAATCCGTCATTTAGGAATGGTATCTCCATTTTAACTTTCCAATTGTTTCTATTTATCGTGGGTTAAATAATTGGTAAAGTAAATTTGTATTTAAACTGGTAAACTATATTAAACATTAATACAAATATCAGAAAATTATAAAAAAGTAAAGCTTATTTCCTATAATAAAATACTTTTTTAAATATCAATTGTGACGAAGCTTACATAGAAAAGATACGAAAAATCTCTCGCTTCAAAACCTTCAGTAGGTCCATACTTTTAACCTATCTAAAGTTGATTCAAAAACACACAGCCGCGTTATTTTATTACCAAAAATTTTCTATACTTTATGTATAAACCGTACAACGTCAATATTAAATTTTACATACAGTATTATATATTTTTCTACTCGTGCTACGCGATCCAGACATACATAAATAAATAGCCTAATCACATCTAAGACAGTATAAGCATATTACACATACCCAAACACCAATTTCCCACATTCATTATAACTAACTATGAATCACATTTTATAGATCGCTTATAGATAATTAAAAAATTTCGTTCGATATATTTTCTTAATAAAAAAAAGTTTAGTTAACCTAACACCTACTGCTAACTATGACGTCACGATTAAGCTATCGTGCATTATCAATAAATTTTGGCAATCATTAGCAAAGGTTCTAGCGTAGATGACGTCACAGAGCGAGCAGTCAGAATTACCACTAAAACGTTAGTCTCAAAAAGAAATAATACATTTTATTTATTTAAAAATTTCCAAAACTTTAATATTAATTAATTTAAAGCGAAGTATTTAAGAGTATATATGTATAATATTACGTTGTGTGAACGATATACGTTAGTCGAATGATAATTTGAATTTTGCCTTTCATTTTGTTGGTTGTGGTAAATTAATTCTGGCACTTTTTTATTATTGTCGATTCCAGGAAAATGTAAATATAGAACCCTGGAGTACCTGTTTACCGGGTGTAAATAATCCTCTTACGAAATCGATTTTATGCTTATAACATCCTACAGGATTTCATCGGAAGTTACAAAAAATATTTTTGTTATTTTTTATTTCTTTCAGAGTTTATTTTATGAATTTATACTTCGAACCATATAAGCATTAGATTTTCTATCTAATTTACATTAGATTAGAATATTAGATTTAGACGGAATAAAAGAGATATTTTGTGTACAAAAACTACATAAGCAAATTTTGGCAGTATCATCCGATTATTGAGAGGAGGATTATGATTGATGTGTTTAAAAAAGAAGTCCTAAATTATTCGAAAAATGAGGTGTCAAATTTATTACGCCACAAAATGTGAAAACTTTATTAATTATATTTCACTAGCTTCGATGCGCCCACGAGCTGTGGTTCCTCAACATCGAAGTTTTAAGAAAAGGTCACTGGATAGTTTGTGACAATTTTTGTGGATTTTTACTTAAATTCCGACATGAAATAAGAGGAAGACTGTTGTTGGCCCCGGATTTAAATCCTTGTTTGCAAGCAGCCGGTAATCAGTACTTTGAAATATTTTAACGTTCACCCAACGGTAGAAATACTTAGTTGCTATGTACGGCAGTTACGAGCCAGTTGTTTTATGTTGAGTAGTCACCTAGAGATTTAAACTATTCTATACAGTATAGATGCATGTAGAAAACTAAAAAAAATAATGATTTCTAGGGAGATTTCAAGTATTTGTTTAAAATACTTGCATCAACGGAATCAATTTTCAACTTTTGTAATGATTTGGTTATATGAGTTTATTAAGTGAATCAATAAGTTTTTACACGTAGTGACACGTTTGACGACCAAGAGTAATGATGAGGCATCAAAAGAAGAAGAATAAGTGAATACTCAGCATCATTTATCAGATAGAATACTAGCTACTTTGTGCATATATAAATGCGTGCTACAATAAACTAAAAATCTCTTTAACATAGGTTTACATGAATTTCGTTATCAACAACAATGAAAATATATTCGATACAGTCTGAATACATTTTATTATATAATCAATATTAATTCTTATGAATGTCCTTTAAATATTTAATACACTTTCAACACCCTTACAGGCATCTAATCAATGAAAAGTACACGGCTGTACAAATACTGTTACAATTGTCAAAAAGTAATAAGCAATAAGTAATAAGTAAACTATTTAAAACTAAAGAATACAAAACGGAATGAGAAACTTTAATATGCAATATATTATTATCTTACAACTAAATAAACTTAAATACGCATAACATTTCCTATCAGGAATAGTACCCCAAGTGTTCAGCTGATGCGCCACTAAAGATAACCTGTTAAATTCCAGTAACGGAGACTTCGCTTGAAAAAGTCTTATCTCAGAGGCATAAAAATTCGTCAGATATTTAATTTAAGCTGAATATTTAGCGAATAACCTACACTTGGGGTTGTTAAGATAATCAGGTAACGTGACGCACTTGCTAACTTAAAATTAATGTTGTGCAGGGCGCCGGCGTCGGTGGGATTATTTGCCGAACATCCCGATCCAATAAATAATATTATGTCACGTATCGAAATGCAAAAAACGCGTGGACGCACTTCACTTGTAACAGAGCCATCTAACGGAGGTACATCTAAACATTCAATTTAAACTAGAGAAATTTGTTAGTATGAATTATTTCAAATGCAGTGTTAAATTTTATGCGTCCAAGCGTTTTCTTAATGATGGCACAATTATCAATTCGGCTCTTTAACATTCATTATATAAAAACATATTTTGTCAAATCGCATCCGCAAAGTTCAATTAAAATACTCAAATGAATTTTGATCTTTTTAAATCAATCGTCAATTTATACCTAGCTATTAAAAGTCTTAAACTAACATGCAGATCGAATGTTAACAAATTACTTGAATATTTTATTTAATGTTACCGACAAATGAATTTTGTCCTCTGTCAGTATATTTTATAAAGGAACACAACGTCCATCGTTAAAGAGCCTTTTGACAAACTTATCAAGCTACATACAATCAAACAAACCAAAACAGAAGGCCGGAAGAGATTAAACTTTAATAAAACCTTAAATTAAAGTTGACTCAGCTACGGTGTAGCGACGTTTCTTTGGCTTGCGATTTGTACGATCCAACCCAATATTTTATTTTGCAAACCCAGCCGTCAGGAGTGAGACCAGTTTCGGATGCCGCTTACTTCTGCTGGTTCGCTTTTTGGGAGTGGATTTCTTCGCCTCGGGCTACGCGTGTCGCTTGGCGTGCAGCGCTAAATGGTCAGAGCGAGAAAAGCACCGCTCACACTGGTGACAGCGGAATGGTTTCGCGCCAGTGTGCTTGCGGTAATGCCTGGTCAGTTCATCTGAGCGTGCGAACCGCCACTCGCAACCTTCCCAGGAACACTTGTATGGCTTCTCGCCTGGAATTGTTAATACTGTTAATATACGTGTTCAATTTTTCCGTTTATATTTACAAAAATCACTTTATTACAGGAAACTCTACAATCGACAAGAATTTTTATCCAAAAATTACAACACGAAATAAAGAAAGAAAAATAACTAGAAATAACAGGCAAAAGAATTTGAATAGAATTAATTTACAAAGATGAAAAGCTACAGGCGCTGTCAAACCTTAGAATTATAAATAATATTTCTGTCCAACTTTTTAGATGATTTTAAAAGAAACTAAGGCATGTTCTTTTTAAAAAACACCCATACTACTCACAGAGTAGAAATATATTATTGTTGGTTGTCGTCGCAAAAAGAGTCACAAAAGTTATCGTCAGTTATAAAAATAGATGGGACATAAAAAACTGTTATCATGCTAAGTTGAAGCCATCAAACCTGCTGCAGTTTATGATGTTACCAAGATATTTACCTGTATGCGTCCTTTTATGGGCCTTTAGATGAGAACTCTTTGTATAAACCTTGTCGCAAGCTGGAAACTCGCAGCGGTGAACGCGCCTGCGTGGATCAGTCCCATGAGCGTGGGAGTTGTGACGTGGAGGGTGCCTACGCGCAGGGGCAGGACTGGGAGGCTCATCTGGAATTGTGATCATAATGAAACGTCAAACATTTTACAATGCGTCAAGGAAAGAAAAAAATCTTAGATGCCTTCCCTACTTAGAGCGCCTTGAATTCCCCTGCTCGCCCATGAATATTATAAATAACTAGCTGACCCGGCAAACGTCGTTTTGCCATGTATATTATTTCTAGGAAACATGTTTTTACTTCAATAAAAATAACTATCTACTATAATAAAAAATAGGGGTTGATCGTAGAGAGGTGAAAATTAGGGGTTGTATGTATTTTTATATGTTGTATCATAAAAGGAATATTTTTTATAAAAAAAATATTTTGGTTTTGGGGTGGATACCTCTTGTCACTTAGGGATTTGAAAGATAGATAGTTGCCGATTCTCAGATATACTGAATATGCATAAAAATTTTCATAAGAATCGGTCGAGGCGTTTCGGAGGAGTATGGGAACAAACATTGTGACACGAGAATTTTATATATTAGATAGAGATAATATTAGGGGGGGCGATTACGCGACAGGCGTAATACGAATGTCTAATATTTTCTTTTATGGATATTTTATATTATCTCTTATATTATTTAGTAATAATATAAGAGATGGAAAACAGTCGCTGGACACAATGGCAGGGGAGATTAAGAAAAAAAAGTATTCTTGTAGGCTCCCGTAAGGCTACCGGCATTACACGTGTCCCTAGACGGCGGTTAGCACATAATACTAAGCGAACTTTGCAACTTTTGCCCCTGTTTCACAAAAACTTTCTCTGTCTGGTAACTTTACATTGAAAATGTTGCCAAACTCTTATAATACCACAAAAGGTGAGAAAAAAAACAATTACGAATCGATCTCGGGAGTTCTCCGTTTGCTGTCGCTCTTATCGTACACAATTAAATGTTAAGTACAGATATAGTATTAAATATGGGAGAAATCTAAATTTGTTAATGAACGAAAATCTTATTGAATCATTTAAGAAGTCCATGTGGTACAGTTTAAACAAATTGTTATCGCATTATAGAATCTAAAACTAATTAATACAGCTATGATTAGCTTGAACAGCGTTTTCTGTGGTTTCTTATTACTGGGAACGGAATGATACAGAAATCTGAGGCCCAGCTAAAAGGTTGTAGCATCATTGGTTTTTATGGAATGCTGACGCTTTTAACGTTGTATCCACGCTCTAATATAAACATATTTCCGAAGATATTAGCCTAAGGGAGATTGCGACGAATTGAGACCTAGCGAGAACAACACAATCTGAGTCTGGTATCTTACCCCAAGTCAGCTGGTCTATACCGATAAAAGAAAGAAGACAATTTTTACAATTCTTGTCTGTGAGGAATGATATATTACTTTATAATATTTTAGAAATATTATAAAAACTCCAGCCATAAACTAAGGACAAGCCACTAACTTATAATATAGGCGGTTCAGTTAGTTTCTGCTTCATGCGAACTACTAAATAGTCCATGATCACAAAGACTAATTATCGGTTTAACAATGTCGGCATTGACATCGGATATTGATAGCAAATTGTCTGTAATGAAGTGCCAGAGACTGGAGTAATACGTCAATCATTGTACTGTATCGGATTGTAATCGGCAAGTATATTATTTAACTATAATAATATTAAACTAAATATTAGTAATCTGTCCAAAGCCAAAAAATATTTTTTTCACGTAAGTAGTTTTTGTACACTTATGAAAGTAAGAGAAAACTAAAAACTTTTAATCACCAAATTGTGATGACTAGTTACGGGATTCTTAAATCTAAAATCGTGAACTTTTCTTGACTATACGAATAATCGTATAGTCAAGAAAAGTTCAAAATCAAATGTGACACAAGACTGATCACCTACTTGCCTATTAAAGAAAAAATATCAAAGTAACGTGCAATCTGAGGCCAAGGCCTAACTAGGGTTTAAAACCAAAGCTTGGTACAAATAAAATAAGCAAGTATGCATCCTTACCTCTCGGCTCGTCCGAGTCACTTAGAGGCTCTGTTTTGACTGCGGACACAGTGAAGAGCCCCGGAGAGATTGGTGATAAGGGGGAGGCTGGGGACGCCGATGGTGTCAGGGGAAGTGTGGTAGTCGAAACTCCCCAGTCTTCAGCGTCTTGGTAAAGCGCACCGCGTTTTCCCCGTGGCTCCTCGCGGAGGTAACGTTCCATTTCGTACATTGACTGAAACGTACAATCAATAATATAATCAAGTATTCAAGCATTTATACAAAGAATGAAGATATTTTAACACCTTAATCTTAAAATACACTGCAGGAGTGGTTTTTATGATTCAGAGTATAGACTTAATGTTAAGTTATCAAATTATCATTTATTCATGTAGAATTATGAACGTCAGTATGATTCCTATATGTCAAACTTATTGTATTTTGATATACGGAAGTCACAGCGTAGTAGTAATGGGTTATTTAGCCATTTATATTATAAAAAATGATATCGCCATTGATTTAATAGAAAATGTTTGTTGTGCACACTGCTCGCATTATATTTAAAATACAGGCTTACGTTCTATATTATACATTCAACCATTTTGAAGTCATGTCCAATATTTACATAAAAAATAAAGCTCAGTTTATAAAGAATCGTCTTTTGGTAATTGAGGTTTATAGGGTTCAACGACCTAAGCCAAGGTTACAAGGTGTAGGGCATATTGTATCGAAACGTAACGGGACTTAAGACCTACGTTAGAACAGATCCTCTTCTCATACGAATAAGGCTTAAATTTCCATAACAAGGACACGCGGTTCATATTAATAAAATGTTCCTATACAACTGATCAACAGAAGCTAGGTTTATGAAGATATACTTTTAATATCTTTGAATTTATTTGGTCATCACTGAAGTGTGAAAAGAAGAAAAATTTATGTAAGTCAAAAATATTAAGACCCAGGTCCAATAAGCACACAAAAACTGTATTACTTACTGTATTACTTTTCTTATTGTAATAGAAATAACAATTATCACTTTATCAAACCTTTTTAACAACTTCAAAAAAGGACGAAGTAATTGTTATCTGATTAATGGAAAATGCCTGGTGTCGCCGCTCTCGTCATAATGATCTGACAGCATTTTGTTATTTTATGAGCATACTTAAAACGTTTCGTTCATAGATTTTTGGATGAAAATACGTAGAATCGAATAGCGCAATGGAAAAGAAACGATACATTTTTGTATGGAAAAAGTGCTTAATGGCCGTATTGAAAAATAAATGGAAGCACGTTCGAATAGAATACGAATTGTAGGGAACAAATACTGAAGATCAGATGGCCAACGTTAATACAATACATTTTTTTAGTGCATTTTGGAATTGATTGGACCTCTAAGGTGTTTTCGATTAAAAATTGTGCATAAATTTAGCTGTGTTGCCCTTGTAGTTAAATTTATATATCATCTGTATGATACAATTGTTATTGTTCATATGTATGTTTCATTACTTAGAAAAAGCAACTTACATTTGATATTATTTCGTGAGCGCTAAATGTACGTGAAGTGATGTACTTTAGTTTTCATAGTCATTTACTAAAACCACCAATTGATTTAGTTGATTACGTAGTAAACGTTTTCGACAGATATTAATGTAGTAAAAATTAATTTTACAATGTAATTTTTAAGTTAACTAGCGACTTTTTGACCGATTTTAACAAACGCATATAATTTTTTATCCAGACTTGACTACTTGGCAAAGCCTTAGGATATGCGGCGATATATAAATAAATAATCTTATCAATTCAACACATTTAATTCACATTTTAATGTAAGACGGATTAATCTTATATATAAAATTCTCGTATAATATATAATTGTGCATTTGAGCCTGTCTTTTTCTAAGGATATTGCCATGAAACGCACAGTTATCAACGTTATACTTTAATTTCACATCTTTAATAAAAATATATATCGTGTATTTTTTACGTATTTAATTTATCTAAAAATGACTGTAGAAAGCACACATTGATGGCAGTCACAGAAAAAAGCTTTAAGATTAATATAATCGTATTAAAATGAGATCCTATCTCCAGCCGGTTTTTAATAATAATATATAATCGATGTCACCGTTAAAGCTGGTCGCATCGTTTCGGTCAGCGCACAACTAGTATGGGCTATATTCCCATAGGTGTTTATTGCGTTAGAAACCACATCTCCCATGCATATGGCCATCCTACATAGCTTACATCTTCCGGCGCGTGAAAGCAGACTTTCGCATTTTCTCGCTTCCAAGAAAATACATCCGTACAAGATTTTTATAAATCTACAAGTATTACACACCGCACTGACAAATTCTATGAGTATTTCTTGTTCTAATATCATTGCTATGTAATTTTTAACAGGATTTTAAATTTATATGTTGATAATAACTTTGACCTTGATATTTCAATAAAACACAGCTGGGTTAGATGCACTTACATACAGACACTCAGTCCATACATGTTTTGTATTTTAATAATTTTATATGATTTCGAACCAAAAAATATGACGGTTAATCTTATATACTGTGAACAGTCAGTTTCCAATATAAGTGGTGTTTACAATTTTACGTCGACAGAACAGTGCTGAAGCAGAGCACAGTAAAGCTCAAAGCATATTAGCACAACTTACTCAAACATTGTCTTAATTAAAACTAAAATACTTAAGCCAATTTAAGTTTTAATGAGTGTTTCATTTCGTATACATTAATAATTCGACAAATCGTACCGCCACTGTTAGTTGTAACTAATGCAACGACAGCGGTAACCAGTCGTAGACGTGTCTTAACGATTACGGCTGGTTTTTGAATATAAAACCCGTTAAGGTGATACGAATGAAACAATCCATAAGAGATTTGCTGTTACCTAAAATAAAAAGCTCTTATTTAGGCTCATCTATTCTGTCTGCATACAATCATATGAACGAATATACATACAATGAACAATGATCTCGATATTTGAAAAGCTAAATTTGCTTGCTAAAGTCTAAAAGGAATATTTAAATGATTGCAGTTCATGGCTTATGCTAAATTTGGCCACTTTGTAAACACTGAACTTGTTGGAAGTGCTTGGAAATAGGTTACATATAATTATAATAATTTAAGAAAATTAAACACAGTGTTTCTTAGCTTATTGTTTTCAGTTCAAAGCGCGTTCTCATTGTTACAAGAATGCTTGAATACAAGCGAACATGCAAACAACTTCTTTCAATTTTGTAATTGTGTGTGTAGGTTGAGGTTAGGGAGTAAAAGATAAGTACGGACCGTGAATATCGTGTATTTGACATTGTGGATCAGAAATTGCTTTCTTATGGAGTTATATTTTGTATTTGTTATTTTTTGGTAACTTTGTCTTTTCTATTAATTTAGGTTCTTTTTTTATAAATTCAGGTTGTTTGGAAATTTTTGATCATCATTTATTTCTTTGGGAAACGTCTCAAATAAGGTGAAATATCTGGTAATAGAAAATTTTTTTCCTATTTTTTTAGGATTTTTGGATTATCCTTTCAAAGGTTTGGTAGGATAATCCAAAATTCCTCCTGGCTAGTCTATTTTTAATTTGTCATTTGTTTATATAACATAAATAACTCATATGTAATGTGTTATTGTTATTTTTTAATTCTTTCGTGGAGTTTGAAAATTTAAACATACTTTTACTATAGAAAGATAAGAAGGACTAATCAAAATCTAACGTTGAAAATAAAGTTTTTCTCTAATATTATACAAATTAATTTTTATTAAATTCTATTGCATTTGGTCCATGCGACTGTAACTTCTAATGAATACATAATTTGTGTTACTGTGTGTGTACCAGCAATCGTGATTCTTATTATAAAAAAGACTTATATTCCTAAAAATCTCTACCTAATTGTTGGCAATGCAAATCTATGAAAATCTCGGTACTAGTTGGAAAAAAACGAATACACTTTTCAAGATCATCATCAATGGTTATACAGCCCCTTTTGGGCCTAAGCCTCCTCAATTACACTTCGCCATCGAAATCTACATAGTGCCTCCCGCGTCCAATTGCGAAACCCTATTGTTTCGAGGTCCTTAACAACTCAATCCCACCAACGCAGCTTCGGTCTACCTGGTTTTCTTTTGCCACCGGGTTGTGAGTTTAGTAAGGACCTTTGGGTTCTGTCGTTCGCCATTCGGTGGCCGGTGCACATGTCCCAGCCACTTGAGCCTGTTGCACTTTATGAATTGGACGATGTTGGCGTCGTCTAGGATGTCATAAAGTTCTTAATTGTAGCGGATACGCCAAACACACTTTTAAAGATAGTAATTATAAATTCTAAACCCTAAAATAGAGAATATTACTGTAGGTTAACCGTCAGTCTCGTGAGCCGTGTCTTGTACTGTGCCAGATGCAGCAAATCTTCCGCAGTCTTAATACTCCTTAACATTACGAACCCAAGATTTTTTCATTGTACTAACACGCTTTCCATCCACCCTGTTTACTCATTATAATTATATGAAAGAGGTGGTAGCGGTCATGGTGCAACACGTGGCCCAGGTAGGTACGCAACTTTCTCTTGTTTCTGCATATGTATTTACTTGACATTTCCATTAAGAACTGTCTCATTAGAGACCTTCTGAATCCAGCCTATACGAAGCATGCCGTCGCAACACCACATCTCAACTGCTTATCGCCGGCGGGTACCTACTTTTATTGTTCAAGTTTCACAGCCGTACAGAATATTTCGCCATATGTAACAAAGGAGAACTCGGACTCGGAGAAGGTAAGTGACGACAGCATAAAACTTTCTTAAGATCCTCTCAATTCGAGACCTTTCTTCCTGATCAGTTCTTGTTTGTTTCCCAAGTTCCCAAATACTTGTATTACCGCATTCTAACGTCTTCCCTACAGCTACAGGTACTTGAAGTGTCGTTCCGATAACCTTCTTTATTGCATTTATACTCAGATTGTCTCTTTCGCTAGTTTATGGACTCTATTAACAAGCATTTAAGGCTAATATTACGCAACATCCCAACCAGAAGTTGTTGAAGCTTTGGCAGTTCGATCGGAAATAGATTTAAAGCTTTGTGTATAGAACAAAAGTTCGAGTGTGAAAATGTTTGCGATTCGCGGCAAAGCAATTTTCGTTACGTCGCTTTGATGTCAAAGCGTTGATTGGTCTATTTCAGTTATACCGGCTTTTCCAAAACGCAGTTGGGAAATAGGTTTTTCAAATGTCAAAGGTATCTCAGTTATTTGGCGAATTTTTTTAAACAACAGAGATGAATGCAAGAAAATCATAAGCTTTTTCAGATGTTATAAGTAAAAAGCAAACTCTATAAGGTATCTCTTCATTGCACGAAAATACGTAAAAAAGTTCGCTTTTACACAAGAGTCCATTACGAGTCCATTTATAACCGATGATGATCAGTCAGTTATTTTTTTAAATTATTAACTTGTAGAAGAATTCTAAACACTCGAAATCGTTCAGCGTGCCCTTCTCTAACAATTTCAATATCTGTTAGAACAGATTTAAATGTTCATGCTTAGAGAACAATTTGTTAAAAATCGTTGGTTAAAATGAATAACAAACCGCAAAATGAAGTGAGCGTCACTGTATGAAAGCCTACATGCAAGTCAACGATTTAACATAAGTTTGAATTATTCAAATGCAGTATAATTCCATTCCGCACTATCCCAGCCATTAACCTATTTCTGTTCTCGCCATACATTCGAGAGAAATGAATTAAGTACTACAAACTGATGTTCGCTGTTACGTTATATTCCAACCACTTTTGGATAAAGTCCTGGATTTTTGAAATTTTCCTGATTCTTATAAAAAGCAGCAGTTTGTTTTCTCACGAAAAGCTATGTGTTATGACATCTTCTGCTTTTATACTTTCCTTTAAATTTCTAATATGTTTGGCATATGGGTTTTATTGCCAGTTAGAATGCAGATTAAATTTGTAATTTATTTTCGCTTCTGGTGTATTGTAGAATTATTATATTAATATAGTATGGTGTCCAAGCTCGCACATAGGTGATTCAGTGTTTACTATCAAAACAAGACGGAATTGGTACACCTAGTACCATATATGAATTGTGATCTGAAATGAATAAATGTTTAAATTTAGCCCCCACATATACGACAGAATGTCTAAAGCAAGTGGTTTGCTGTAGAAAAGCCTGTCTGTAGAGGACTGTCACGTGCACACCGCAATTGTTTTCTTACTCAAGCGTCTAATTTGATTTTATCGTGTAGTTACTGCATTAAGTAAATGACTAATTCTCATTTGTCTCTCCTTTCAGATGAACACGAGCTAAGTCTGGATATTCATAATTTATGAATCGAAGTATTTTTTGCCTCTTCGTATTTGTTATGTTTGCCTATGAGTGATGAAATCCTGTATTTTGTTTTTCTTAAGTAACAATGTATCAGTTTGCCGATTGGCGATTTGTAAGTAAATAAATTCTCAATGAGAAGTGGTTATCAAGCGCACCTTGCAATCCGTTAAAGGAACACTGCACTAGACTTCATAACAGGACACTGGAACTGGTTCCGAGGTATGGATTAATTAATAACTAGATTCGATTTTGTTTATCTTATTAATGTTTCAAGGCCGACTCAGCCGATCTCTATTGAGACTAGTCCTGTACACTGGAGATATTATAGCGTAGAAATGTGTGGGTACGAATGTATATTCACAAAAGCCATTATTCTATAACTCTCATACTACAATAGGACGGCTGTGCGATCGCTTCGAGACGTAGCAATAAAATTGTTGCTTGGAAAAATCTAACATATTTTTAGTTTTCGTTTCTACACTGGAATCCGACTCAAAGCAAAGAACATTCTTAATAATTGTAACGATACAAGTGCCAGCCCCTACTTGACGTGATTTGAACGTTACGCTAAAATGTGTCCCAACCTCTGTATATAATAATAATATAACCTTTAAATTCCGAAACCTTGTGATTTTGTTTATGTGAACTTTCATATATTTTCACTCCAGTATATCTCGGAGTTCGATGTGCCTCTTGGCAAATGCCTCCTCAAACCCTTTCCTCTGTTCTCTATCTTTTGCGACTCTTCTCTAGTTGTAGCCTGCTGTTAGTTTCAGTTCGTCCTTTTTTGTTGTTCGACCAATTACTAGGATTACATTAAATAGGCATTATTTTCATATTCTACGGAAAGTTTCGCTATTTGAGCGCACAATAGGCTTTTATAAGCAAAGCAGGTTAAACTAACAAACTTGTACTTCAATAAGACAGTGCATTTAACAAACATTTGTTAAACAGCATTCAAAGTTTATTTAATTCTGCGCCTCTTCTCCTTTTGTATATAATTGAGAGAACTCTTTAAAATACATATATTATTTGTATAAGTTATAAGTTTACAATTGTATGAAAGAAAAGTAATAAAATATAAATCATGGTGCAACGGGCGGCCTTATCGCTACTAAGCGATTTATTCCAATCAACTATAGAAGAAATTATAAATGTGATAATGCGCAACATTGCGAAACTAATAACATAAACCAAAACAAAGCGATGTGAATTAATCAAGTAAGCTAACATTAAACATAAAAACTAAACAAATTCCAATGGACTTATTACCGTTCCGAGATAGACTACACATACTGTACCCCGCGGGAAACTAACTAATATGAACCAAGCGATTTAACTTGCATTATATAGTTGGCATTTCTGGTCTAATCTTGTTAGCCGACAATCTCACCCGATTTTATTAAATTTGCGGCGAAAACTGGAAAATTAAAGCAATTTCCTATATATGGGTAACTTCAAACTAGTTACGTAACAATGCAACCGTTGTGGTATTTTGGTCAGTGACTCACGAGGTAACGTAAGCATCTTAAACCGAGGAGATTAAAGCAAAGATTTAAGCGATTTAAAAATCATTGAATCGGACACACAAGTGATATAGCCATTTGTAATGTATGTCTGCCACACGTATCTTCGTTTTCGCCTTACCATAAATGATGAGCTTGAAATCTTTTAAGTAATAATAATGTGTTTACGCATAATAGGTCCTTTAGGTTATTTCTTGTAATGTCATAGTTATAAATATCAGGCTTTTAAATGTGTACATTACAGTTGTAAATACTTTAAAAAATGCAGGTAAATTTGCTTTTGATGTCTTGTTAGTTTCCGGTAAAGTATACCAAAAGAGCAGAATTATTTTTAGGCATTAAGTCCCAAGTTAATCAAATAAAAATAAAAACATACTTTATTCCCGGTTCAGAATTTTATATATTCACGACGTATTATAATACGATTTATTTGTATTGTTTAATTAATAATATTATTAGTCCAGGCATATGGTAGTTGAGGTACGCGTGTCTATTGTTTACACCAATTTAAAAAAAAATCGATTGTTGTTTATTGTTCAGTGAAAATAAACGGCTACTACAATTATTTCATATTTTTTTAGCGTCCGCAATTAAGAATCTCTGATATATTATTATATTTATCTCATACGCGCACTTTTTTTATGGTGTTTTAAATTTATGGTGAATAATGTTACACTCTATACGGGGAAGGCAATATAAATAGTATTAAAGTAACGTCTTGCATAAATTATCAATCATTAGCCTTTGTAAACATGTTATTTCTGGGATAGGCTTACGAAAGGGGCAGAAATCCGCCTCCCGTGCCTATGAAATGGCGTACGCCTCTCAGACTTTTGTTGTAGATCTCTAATAGGTAAAGTTATTAAATTAAATATTTACAAACGGTGACACTCCATAAAATTTAATACCCGATTAGTCAACGATTATCCGGGAAACAAAAGACGGTATGAAACTTTCAAACTTTCGATTAGATTCTGATCTCTTGTTGTTTAAACAATTAGCTTATGTATCGTTAAATTGGATGAAATACCAGTTTTCTTAAAAAGTCTATCGTCGAAAGAGCGAGTTGAACTAAGCTTTGATAGCCCTTTGGTTTGAGAATAGTTGAAAAGGGCTCATAACATATTGATAGTTTAAACAAAAGTAAGTTGGAGATAGATTGCGTTGATATGAAATCATTTCAATACTTAAATTAATTAATAATTTTAATTGCTTTCTGTCAACAAGCTTTTCAATAAACCTGTACTGAAAAGCATTCGAAACGTCGAGTTAAGTATATAATATAATAAATTTAATTATCGTGCTTCCATTGCAGACATATTAACGATATTTATCTATCAATCTCAAAAACCAATCTCAAATTGTTTTTAATGCCAAACAAACGAATCTCACGAATTAAAAAAATGTGAAAAATCAACGAAGACGGTATTAGATTCCCTTTGAACCTTATAATCCTTTGTTTATCAAAACTGTGTAATGCACATAAATTGGATTAAATCTGTTAAAAATGCAGCTTCATTTTATGCAGATTGACGTTCTTCTTAAATTTATTCACAAAGCTCATGGCTCAGTCAAATACGTTTCTTGTAGACTTGTTTTCGTTATCTAGGGTTAATCTGTATTGTGGTGTGGTCTGTATTGTTTTTGCTAAACAATGATGATCAACGTTCTTTGCTTGTCATTAAACGATGACCTTTTTTCGTCGTACGATTTAAGCGTACATAGAACATCCATTGGTGCACCGCCAATTTTCAATGCTGATTTATTTTTAATAATGTCTCCATATTATAAAAATTACATTATTTACATAAGGATTCATCTTTCGAGTGCTTCAACACACTCATCTGTATGATGACAATGCGCTCGATACGACGAGTTACATATACTGTACTGAAGTTTATTCAAATGAGTTATCGTGTGCGTTATAAACAATGATATTTTTAGCGCTTGCCTCAATAACTACGGGTTTATATTAACAAATCCCATTATCATCAAAACTAGTCTGCGGACAGAAAAACTATACACAAATAAACTTACGTGTCTAATTGTAAGCTTTAACTTCTTTTTTTAGTTAAAAAATAACAATTTTAGTAAGATGCCAAAGGTAAGCACGAATTATCAAAGTTCATTTCATATGGTATTAAATGAATTTTTATGGTATTATTCAAAGATCTGGCTGAAAATCATTATGAACACATTATTTATAGATTCACATTGGTCATTAAAATATGAGTTCCAGAAAAATCAAAATATGTTTACAATTTGTAAATATACGTGATTAAATTCAGGTATGTCCGACGATTCGTCACCGCGTCAGAAGGTCACTGCATTTTGTGATAAAAAGAGATAACGTCATCGCTATTTTAACGTCCTTTTACAGTTGTTAGTGTAAGCCGTTTCATTCAATGCCAGTGATATCTGCACCAGCAAAGTGAACAAATGTATGCAATTATTAACTTAAATGTGCCAATATTTTTTGCATTTGTTATACTTCAATGAGAAAACTAGGGTTATTCTACGATGATGACGTTATTGAATCGCATTAACAGTGTTTTCAAGTACAAAAACTCGACATCAGCTACTAGGGCCTTCGGGCCGAACAATCAGCGGGAAGAATGATCGAGGATCCTCCGTTTCCGTTCTGTTCTCACATACTCCTAATTCTTTGTAAATTTATCATCCCATGTCGCGTGGAGAAGGATGTAATGGTTTCGGTTCCTAACAAGTATCTTGCAACTTAATAGTTGGCGATTAAAAAGAGAGATGGAAAGTTCTTGCCTGTCCTTCTTTGTTCTACAACCTTGATTTTAAAACTGTCAGTAAATTTAGATATATTATTGTACACAATTTACCTAAATGAACTATATTTACGTTGGATAGAGCAAGCAGTCTTTCACCCCACTGTTTGCAGACATCGGTGCATCGGGCTGAGAGCAAATCACCGATGAACACGTCCTCAAATTTATTTACATGTCAAACACAACTACGACTAGTGCATTTCTGGCTTTATTGTATGGCACTTCTCTCATTTCGGCCTGTCAAAGTCCTCTCCACGCTGGATATAGGACTCTCCAAAAAGCGCGGAGACCTGGTCGTATAGAAAATTTTGCCGAGAGGCCAATAGCCCGTATGTTATCAATATTTTAGGTACAATATGGCCGCTGTTTGAGACGCTCAAGTTGAATAGATACAGAACTATTTGTTTACAATACACCTCCCCCTGCATACCTGGGTTTACTCTATAGAAACACGTGTTATACTGTAAACAAATGTTTTAAAATGATTTAAAACATTCCCTTTGAAAAGAACAATTACGTATTAAGCTGCTTAAGGGCTTTATTAATGTATCGTAATCGTCCGCAAAAATGTAGATATCAAGACTAACACACGCAAATAAAAACGAAAAACTCGTGTCCATTTTCCTGAATCATACTAAAATATTTTTTCATTTTTCGAATACTCGGTTGGGTCTAAAGATCTTTTTATTTTTTATAGTCTCAGTGTTTGAAGCATAAAATGGGAAAATGGTAGACACAAAAATGTCGGCTAAAATATCTGAGGTCATCGCGATCAAAACATCGAAATAACAAGTGTTCACACGAACGCTGTGTGATGTAATTGATATAATCTTGATCTGCGAAGTCTAGATGTGGTGTTACAAATAAATATTTTTCATTGGTTGGAGTAACCGTATGATTTAATTGCGATATTAAAATATATATTATCATAATGACAATTATAATAATAAGTATTGTAATAGAAAAAAATGGCAAAATTATGTAAACATTTTGTGCATATAATAGAAAGGACATAAAAGAGAAGTGAAATGCAATTAAAAACTGATTATTTCACGTTGAAATTTTTTACTTTGAACCTTTATTCTTATAAAGAATATACGTGACAACAATAAATTACTTTCCGTCCACTTTACTGGCCATGCTTTGGTGTTAGATAGCTCTATACTTTTTATGAGTCATCGTAAAATGCATTTTATTAAAATTCTTTATGCGATGTTATATTTATTAAATGATATTTTAACGTTGCGAGTATCATGCTGACATTGTTTAATGCCTGTATGGAATAAACTATTGTTTGGAAAAGTAACAAATTTCATTTAAAAAAAACATTCCTTTATTTTAAGAAACAAAATATCTTTGTAAATATACACCACACCCTAAACTGCAAGAAAATAACATTTCCTAACACTTATATGACTCACATGCTCTTATATTAAGATAAAATCTCTTTTAAAATCATGGTAAACAAAATGAAAAATAAGTGCGTGCGTACAAAGTACACATGTCAGAAGTGAAACTTCTTTGTAAATTAATTATCGAGTAATTAAACTGTCCAAATCCTATAATTTAATTTGCCAGTCTTTCTATATTAATGAATGATACTCATGCTAATTAAAAACCAGAACTAAAATTAGTTGTTGTTGTGTATGTAGAAATACCACCATAAATATGGTAAGGATTACCAAATAATATAACAAATTCATTATTATCATAATTGCTAACTTATGTCCACATTTTCTAAAATAGCCAACTGGGTCTTAGCAAAAAAAGGCTTGGTTGAAATACAAAAACAACAAAAAAAATGGTAATTTAGTTACTTAATAAAATAATAATGATATTGATATGTATTAAAACACCATCGGTGTTCAAGTATTGCACCACCATATTGTACTAGCACATCTTTTTTAAAAAAAAAAAAATCCAAAAACGCTGCAAATTCTCGTGACGTTCCCTTAAAAAATTACCCTCATGCGCCTAAAGAAGTTTCATTTCAAAAATTCAAAATCTAAACTTCAGTATTTTAATTGTAGGAAAAAAGAACGAGTTGGCCAATTATTTGAGTTTGCGTTTGGGAGTTGGTCTTTGGTAGCTTAAAGGAGTTCCATATTTTGGAATCACAAATCTGTTCCAGTATCCAGATGTGTATGTAGTACCAGTATTGAAATGATTAGGGTAGGATATGGTCGCCTAAATCTCCTCATTACGTCTGACCCCATCATTGTGGTACCCCAACCCAAGGGAAAGCCAAAGAGAATAGACTCCGCTGGAATGGCCATAGAGAGAATGGGAGAGGAGAATAGAAAAGCTAAGTAATAACTTTGATTTTGATCCCTTTGGAGTAGACTCTTGGGCCGTGAGGTTTAAGTGCAACAGGCGCTAATTAAAGATTTGAGTTGGCGTCTGGTGGTAGCGGTGACATCAGAGCCGCTTTCCTCAGCGAAAAAGAATGGCAAACAGCGAGGAAGTGCCAACATTCAAGGAACACTGCCACCGAAACTATTAAAATTTGTTTTAATTTTCTATCTATCATTCTTATTAATACTATGTAGGTTAAGAATATTGTAAATAACATGAAAGTACATAAATAGTTTTTCCAAATACCACATCTACATATTACCGAATGATGTGCTGTGTTACATTTTCCGGTAGCGTCGGTGGCGGGCTAAATATAACTCGATTCAGATTCGGCTGACTTCTATTCAAATGTTTTTCATCACTGAATCATAGACCGCGTTCTATCTGACAATACTAAGAAACATTGTTTATTGTGTAGGTTTATTTTTTTATAGCGGTGTACAAATAGTTTCTTGTTCATATTTTATAGTAAAAAACTAAAAGTATTTCTAATTACATTTAACAATAAAATACTATAGACATCACCGAGACCATCACCATCACATAGAGCAAAGTTGGCCTAGTGGCCAGTGTGCGACTGCCATCTCTGAGGTCGTAGATTCAATCCCCAGCTGTGCACCAATGAACTTTCTTTCTATGTGCGCATTTAACACTCGCTCGTATGGTGAAGGAAAACATCGTGAGGAAACCGGCTTGCCTTAGACCCGAGCGGCGTGTGTGAGGCACAAGAGGCTGATCAGGCCTTTGAATTGCCAAATGATCATAAAACAGACAGAAATCTGAGGCACAGACCTACACGCTTGGAGATACAGTATTCCTACATCGAACCACTACGGGCCACCACCAATACAATTATGAAGATGGGGCACTGACAATAGACCGGCTGTACGCTCTGCAGCCTTCCCTTACTACCTACAAATAAAATCTTATTCATCCAAATCGGTTCACGAACATAGAATGCCTGAACATACACAAAAAAATACACGACAAATTGATAACCATACAAGTATATATAAAGTATTTACATTCGCTTGGTCTATAACATTCGCTTTATAGATACGAACCTTCGCTAGAGACTTCCTTTCGCCAATGCAGTATGTAATCATCTTACCTGTAACAAATAATGTATTATTAATAAATTTTATTTGCAGTTTGAAGCGGATAAAGGGTAGTTAATATATGAGAATCACTTTATGAAAATTTATTTGCAATTGTAAAGTAGTGCAATGTTTAGTGTAAGTGAATGTTACGGTACAATATTGTAGGACAAGTTTAACCATTAGACTAAGTCTGATATCATAATTAAAAGTACATACGTCGTGTAACTCTGAAACTTTATGAATTTCATTTATTAAAGCTAAGAGTCCAGCTATAACCGAAGTTTTCAAAGGTCCTCTGACATTTATTTGGCTAGAGGAATTCTGCGCTTCTTTCGCGACATATATTAGTTGTCTTTACATAAATATGTGAGTAGTGCAAATTAAATTAAACTCTGGAGTCTTATCCCGACTGGGTACCATATTTGTGAGAGGTTCTTTAACTAATGTATTTCAAAACTTTCACATACGAGTCACAGTGAGCTTTAAGTTCCCTCTATTTATCAAAATCATTGCGATTTTATCAGTATAACTATCGTTTTCTATATCAAGGAAACAAAGATCTGGCTGAGACAAATGTTTTTTTTATGAAACTTGAAATTAGTTTCTGAAATCTAAAAGGAGCCCCCGATAGTTTTAGTTTCGGAGAGATATGTGGACCAACATACTTACAAAATTTAGTATAAACCCCATTTAATAATATAACATACAAATAAAAAATTTATTAAAAATTACACGATATAAATATGTATTACTCATTTCTCTCTTTCTATCAAACTATGTTCACGCTCTGATAAATAGGGACCGATAGTTGATATTATTAAAAGGTCCAATTAGTTTTCGCTTTTATGAAACGGCTATTCTGTATAAGTTTAAATATTTTTCAATTTGATGGTAAAAACGTTATCTAAAATTTGTTTTTTACAATTCTCAATTTATAGCTGTATAGGTTTTACATGATACTAGTATAATATATATATAATTACTAGCTGATCCGGCAAAGATCGTTTTGCCATGTATTATTTATAGTAAAAAATAGGGGTTGATCGTAGAGGGGTGAAAATTAGGGGTTGTATGTATTTTTTAATGCTGTATCATAAAAAAATAAAAACAAAAAAAAATATCTAAAAATTAAAAAAAAAAATTGAGGGGTGGACCACCCTTATTATTTAGGGGTGTGAAAAATAGATGTTAGCCGATTCTCAGACCTACCCAATATGCTTACCAAATTTCAGAGGAATCGGTCGAGCCGTTTCGGAGGAGTATGCAGACTAACATTGTGACACGAGAATTTTATATATAAGATACTATATATATATTATACTAGCTGGCCTGGCGAACATCGTACCGCCTAACAGTCGATTCTTTATTTGTTTAAAATACTTATTCTGCTATGGACACCGGTCTAGCTAGTAAGATAAAAAGAAGAAAATTGATAAGACAACAAATACATTATGTCAAAAAATAAAAAAATACCTTCCCGGAAGCCCTCCACTAACACTTGAACTTTATGCTATGGTATTAAAGTTCAAATTGACTTTTAAGTATTATTACGAATATTTTGTATGGGAATATAGAAAAGTGTTATTTTTAGACTTTTTCACTCAATTTTTTTTAATTTTTCTCCGTAAGAACCATCCTCGTACTTCAAGGTATATTATATAAAAAAATCAGACAAATCGGTCAAGCCGTTTTCATGTTATGTCGTGACAACGGAAAACGGGTTTCATTTTTATATATATAGATTACGTAAAGTCGATAGTTTTAAAATAACAATTGAGTATTTCTTCATAAAACTCATTATCAAACCATAATTGCAACGGGCTATCAGATCAGTTCGCTTATCAAATTTATAAGAATCAAGCAAACAAATGACGAATACAATAAAAGTTATAGTCGATCAGAAATTGATTATTTTAAACTAAAACACATATCGCTATGTGAAATATTTGTATTTTTAGTTAGAGTTAGTTAAAATGCAGTCTTAATAACTAGTTTTGAAGGAAATATCGAAAATGTTGGTGTTGTTATGAGACTGTAGTACTGAGTAGGAAATTTTGAAAAAACGTTACGCCGCACACACTTGCAACGAGCTTTAAGTTTCAATAAAACTTTTGTTAACAAATTTCACCGTTTCCGTGGTTAACCGCAACACATTTCATGTATACAATGCATCGTCCTACAGGGTTTTAAAGTATTTCTCGCTAGGTATATTTAAATATAATTCCATATCTATTGTATCTCTATTATATCATAGAGTATCACTCTAGTATGTCAAGGTACAATTGGAGACATTAATAAACTTAATTGAATAATAAAACACGTATGCCGTGCATTTTATACTAGTCATTGATTTACCAATACAACAATTTTTGATCTGCAAGTTTTTACACGTGTATAATTGGATATGTACCAGGCCATTTATCTAATACATATATGAAATTCTCGTGTCGTGGTGTTTGTGGTTAAACTCCTCCGAAACGACTTGACCGATTCTCATGAAATTTTGTGTGCATATTGGGTATGTCTAAGAATCGGACAACATCTGTTTTTCATCCCCCTAAATGTTAAGGGTAGTCCACTGCTATTTTTTTGTTTTAATTTTTAGATTTTTTTTTATGATACAGCATTAAAAATACATAATACAATCCCTAATTTTCACCCCTCTACGATCAACCCCTATTTTTTATTATAAATGATATACATGGCGTGGCATTCAATCACAGCGTAGGCACAATTCTAATAATAAATTAAATTAATAATATTTATGCATGTACTAAGAAATTTTTAAACGTATAGAAAACCCGACATTTTGAGTCCATTATATGATTGCAACAATATTTAAATACGTATAGGAGGAATAAAAAAAAAGTTGCGTTGCCAATTTATTACTATAACAATTTTAAAATCTGCTTTTGCAATTTAACTTAATGTTTTAATTGCGTAATGAAGTTAAATTAGGAACGTTCCTTTATACACATTGTTTTATGCGAGTTCAAAATCGCATGAAGCAAATTGCATTTAGACAGGTCGAAGGCCTTGAATGCGTTAGTCTGGATTCAGCCTCAATACGATATCTTGAATGACTCAACCATTACTCACCGGCCTTACACAACGGAGTTTTGTTATACCAACACTTGCTGGTAGACGCAAAATCGTAAGCGAGAAATTCAGTATTACGTACTATTCGTACCAAATTCGAAATTCAGTATTACGTACTATTCGTACGAAATTCGAAATTCAGTATCAAGACATATTTAACCTTAGCAACTTGAACAGCGAAGAAATTCGTTAAGTAATAGCAGTAATCCAGGTAGGCTATAATCCTATAAAGGTGGTTTCAAATTCCTTCTGTTTCTTCATTAATTATTGTGTAGGCAGGTGTCGGGCCGAGCAACATGTGCCTGCAATTCGGTTCTTAAGTGACCTCTACACGAGCTACACTTTTATTGAAATATGTGGCTACATAATTGCCGACTATATCCCGAGAATACAAAAAAAAACATTTTAAGGCAGCACATGGCTGAAAAATGTATATCTCGGCAATATATCTGCAACACTATATGGCTCATTATTTTGCCTTTACACGGTCTACATACATGACTTGGCTAGTAACTATGGCTGCCATGACGGTCGAACTCATACGCATTGCAGCAGCGTTTTAAAAGCAAAGTCAAACCAATAAAAAATAATAAAAATGTGGATTCGACCTTATTTCAATGGGCATGAATCATGATCCATTCGATATTTTAAGTATGGAAATAAGACTCGATAAAATGTTGGAAATGTGGTAGACAATTTTTCTAATCGTTCCCAATCATATTTTTATATATTTATTAAATAAAGATGTAAAATGAAATTTGGAATCCTAATTGTATAAATGATAGCAACGTACACGTTATTATATAACACCATTGCGCACGTCACGCCCAATTCTTTTCCCTTTATTTCCCATTAATTATCCTTGAAGTTTGTTTATGCTATATGGTAATCATATTTGTGTAGTTTTGGTAATTTATTTACAAACCCCTAAACTACGGAGATGCTATTATAAGTAATAACTAAGTAGATAACAGGTTTATAAAAACAATTTGAACAAATTAATTCTTCGAGATCAAATGCCTTTAAATTAATCTGATATTAAAGCTAGCAAAATTGGATTTTTACAAGAATATTGAAAATGTGTAATTGGCAATTATTCTACAAAATTAAATGAGCGTTTTAATAAAACGCAGCTATTATATTTAGATGTGAATTTAGTAGCTTGAACTTAACTAGATAGTAGCTTTAATATGAATGATGGTTTTGCGGTTTAGCATACTGATGGATTTAAAAATAGCAATTAGTCATAGAGAAACTTTGACACATTACTCGTGTTTATATTGAAATTGTATTTTGTTTAGATTTTCAAACACGTGTGCAAAATCGTAAGTATATCTATGTTTATCCACAAATTTCTGTAACACAGTCTTGACTGTAATAGTCAAGATTTAAAGACGTTTTTTAAAGGCAAATTCCAAATCAAGAAATCGTGTAAGATTTATCAATATCGGTTCACCAATATTTGAGATATCTCCGTACTATTGGAGATTTTTATTTACAGGTATTTTAAGTCGGATTTCCTATTACTTTTAATTGTCTTTTTAGCATTAACTTAATTATTGTATTATTCAGTGTATTACCTTATAGTATAATAAGCAAAAAATCTTGATTTTATACGAAATCCTACCGACTTCGATATTGTTCCCTTTGGAAACTCTTGGGCCGTGGAGTTCATGTGCACAGGCGCTAATTAAATATTTAAGTTGGCGCCTGATAGATAGTACCGGTGACCCTCGACCTAGTGCTCGCTCAACGAACAAGTATACACTGCCACAGGGACCAAACTTTTTAAATTTGTTTTAATTATCTTTTTAATTAGAAACTCGTTTTAGTTGCGCTTAAGTAAATTCATAATAAACTTCTAAGCTGACAAGCTATGAAGTTGGATCTAGGACCGTATGACAGTTGTTTACACTAAACGCAATTTCCGGGAATACGTACGGTGTGCCATGAAACGATAACTCTGACAACACTGTTCATAAACTATAACGATGGAAACGCACTGGGAAACCTTCTGTCGATGTAAGTGTCCACTGTCGACGGTATTAAACAATTCTGTTAATCAATGCTAATAAGAAGTCATGTGACTATGCGCAGAAATGCACATCGTTGTGTACAGTTTTAAACCTTAAACATATTTGAATAGGATTGATTTTAATAAAACTACAATGTACAAAAAAAGAACAATTACTTATTTTGCTAAGTTTAAGACTACGTCATTAGTGGACGTGTTCTCAGAATGGAGGAGGGAACGTACTGAAGACTCCTAAAAGACACTGAAGCCGCTCAAAACTATTGCCGCAAATTCAAAGTAGTAAATCAGACGAGCTCAGTCTTTTAATTTATTAAAAAAATCTTCATTTTGATAATTTTTCTTCTGCCTCATAATTAGCTACTACTTATATATAGGGACTCGATTAACCTTTGGATTAGTTTTTAAATTTTTGCTTATACATATTATTATTTACATGGTTTCTTTAGATTTTACTTTATTTTATTTTAGTTATAGTTGCATTAATTGATTTTTTGCTAATTAATTATGCACTTATGTACTGTACCCTCTGTCGGTGTTACTTTTTTTATTGTTACCTATAAGGGTTGCCTGGAAGAAATCGCTTGTTAGCGATAAGGCCGCCCGTTGTCTAATAACTTATGGAACCTGCTTTTTATATGTATGATTTTGTATGTGGTAACGAAGTTTAAACAAGTTTAGGGAGCGTTGAAGTATTACGTCACGCAATTTTTGGCGATTATTGAATCCCCCCCCCCCCATGTAACGCGCCGTAACGTTTTTCTGTACCCAATAGTAAAACGTTTCGTGACCACTCTTTGTACCTAAAAGTTACAGGTGTAAAGAACTGGAAAGTCGAAAATAATAGAACAGTAAAACTAATCAATAAAGATGAACAGCAACTAATTGAATAGCTCGCCTCAGGAATGACATTCAAAACCAGCTGAAACCGAGTCGGTCGTTTAAATCACGTAAAACTGAATATTACCACCACAAGGGGTCATTTTACACTGAGCGATATGCAAGTCGTTATAACATGTTTCAACTTAAATATGTATACGTATGAAAACGTGTAACGAAACTTCATTTTAACGGATAACAACAGTGATTTATAATAGTTAAAAATTATATGTTTTAGTTTTGGTAGTTGTTCCTTTCATTAAAATAAAAGCACGCGATGCACGCATATCACATATATCTGTTACATGGAAATGTATTCCATAAATAATAACACGTGAACTTTAAACTTCCTCGTTAGGGTGGAAATCAATTAAAATTAATTAATTTTTATGTAGTTTTCATGAATGATCTTTAACAGTGAATTGTGTATATTGATATTGACCTTTTAATAATGTCCATATCGTATCTGATGAAATACTTAATAAAAATTAATATATACATTGTTAAGCTTCAAGATATAACACGAACACCGAAACGTTTCCCAATTAAATTGAAGACCACAACCAGTAACGCTTTACTCTGTTGATTGATATATCGATCGCCCCTTACAGTTTACTATTACACTGACGTCATGTTATGCGGTTAAAAATAACGATGATAGGGTATTGTATACTTTGCAGTGTTATGAACGCTTTGAATTGATGTTAAATATTTCTCAACACATTTCCTCAAATAACCCTAATATGCAAGATTTCACAAATTATTAATTAATAAACTTCTCAGGCTTCTAAGAAATTACTTTCTAAATGCAAGCAGGCAACATTGTACGCTTGATCCGCGCTGTACCTATTATTTTAAGTCTTACACGTGCTTAGTTTCTTCTAGTAGTTGCTAATAAACTAGGTTTTAAGCTATTCTATAGCTTCTATCGCGGGCCTTGAGCGTGGCGAACGAATCCAGAAGTTCCGTAACGAAAATAACCTAACACACTATGACGTAACGTGAAGTCTCACATCGGGTGCAGCCGGTACGCGTAAGAGTGAGACAGTCTATATAGGCGTGTTAGTCTGAGTCTGGTAGATTGGTAGATTATTGAATGAATTAATATCAAAGAATAAAAATACTGCATAAATAAAAAACTAATAAATAATTATAATTGCATAAGTTGATAAAAAATGCTATGCAATAACTTTACCGCGCTTTTTTACATTTTTTTATAGGAATGTGGGAGTAGAATTACCCTTGATTTTGGGATTAAAATATGTATTCAGTCAGCTATGAAATCGTTGTTGAAATTACTAAGTCCTCGCTGGCTTTATATCAGACAGGGCAAACGGGATGTTGTATTTGCTGCTGGTAAACAGGTTGAACTTTGCCATTAGTCAAAATTGCAAATGACGTATTGAAATCAAAGGTTTAATATTTGTAATGAACTCTGTGCAAACAAGTAAAATCAATATTTAATTTTAACTGTATTGCGTTTCATTTCATATTAGTTACATTTCCACGAACTGGGCATAATAAACTGGATATTATGTGTTCAGTTAAATAATCACTTAAATTACTTGTTGTCTGGTATGCCAAGAAAAATAACGGAGGCGCTAGCGATATATTTCTTTGATATAGGTTTATAAGGATTTATAAGGATAGCAAACCAACCAGCGCAAGTTTCTGATCTTTTAACATTTCTGTAATATCCTATCAAGTGTAAGTTTACCAGCGCAAATGGAGAGGATGATCGTCTGATTTTAAGTCATAATATTAACACCCACAGTACCAAAAGGCCTTTGTTGTAGGATCCTTAGACAAGTTGGTAAGAAAGGAGAAAAAATACTTTAATAGACAGCTGGTTATGGTTAAAAAAAGTGCGTGCTTACCAAGTACACATGTCAGAAGTTAAACTTCTTTGGCAAACTAATTTATCCATCATACCTCTGGTGCATCGTAAATGGAGTAAAAGAATCACAAGCTTCTACGTAGAACAATTATTTGATACATAAACGCTTGAATATCAAATAAACAACCGCGAAATTTAAATTAACTCTCCTGGTTTTATACGAAAAGGCCATAATAAAACAGTTGAACAAACTTCATATTATTAATTATATAAATTGTATTTCAAAACTGTAACCATTTTCACACGCAATCGCAAACAAATACATAAAATATGATATACCTGGAAATATAAATATTCTTCATTTAATATCCAAATAATTAAATCGCAGCTCATCGAACTGAAAATTAATTTATATTTTAAAGCCCTCACGCTCAGTTTCACTAGTTAATAAGTCTTTGATAGCAACCACATATTCAAATAATTTATTTAATTAAGTTGAATATTACAAACAACTGAACCTAGTCACCGAAATGACTAATGAATTTCGTTCATCCAAACATCAATAAAACCGTTATTAACGCCCTTTCGATAGGTAAGCTACAACCTTAAAGTTTTAAATATAGAATATTAATTAATCGGAAACGGATATAGATGTTTTCTTCTCAGTCAATGAATGTCGTGTTACAGATTAGCTGAACTTAATTTATGATTTTATGAAAGTTATATTATGAACAAGATTAATATTAAGTTCACTTTTATGACCGAATTGCAATACAATGATATATTTTCCTAAGTTAACACAAAATAAATTTCAGAACGCACGCAAAAATATTTGACAACCGTATCAAACGTTTTTTATTACTGGCGATATTCTTCATTGTTAAAATCTAAAATACGCCTCTAGCCGAAATTGTGGATATATCAAGTCCATTCGAAACGTTTATTTAAATGCATTGTTTAATTTTAGAGTTTACCGTATCGACTGGATGAACATTCAACGTTTGACATTTTGTGTTGGATTTTTCCTTCATTTTTTTCGTCATTTTTCCAATGAAGACAAATACCACACCCGTTCGCATAAAATAATGAAAATAAAAATGTGTTTATTCATTATAACCCTTTTAAGTATAAATACCTGGGTTCCATAGCTTTTCCATAACAAACTTTATATATGTTCGAAGAAACACGAGTTTGATATATTTAGATACTGTGGCAGTAATTAAGTCTCGCAACTAATACTCCAACACTATCCTCTCAAACTATTCTCTAACGTGTATGTAAGCCGATATTATCACCTGTTGTGGCCGCAGTTAAGGCATTCAAGGACTCAGTCGCCATATTATTATGAAAGAACATCCTCACGCCAATAATCTGTGCCAAATTGAGCCCAATTGCCGCGGCCGTTACATGACGTAACAATACTGTCGGAATGTAGAAGTACAGGTTTGCGCGGGCGCAGGTTACATTCGAATTTAAACGGTTTTCAGCGGCGGCGGATGACAAGTAATTTTGTTACTAGGATTTTTAAAAAATCAGTGATGCTACAACCTTTTTAGGTTTGGGCCACAGATTTCTGTATCTGTTTCATAATTATAAGGCAAGTAGGTACTGTAGGCCTTCTGTACCTTAAACACGCCGTCGACTTTTCGCACGTCCTTTCTTTCGTCACTTTGGCTCGTCGCACAGCCGGAGATCGAACCTACGACCTCAGGGATTAGAGTCTAAGCCAACACTGATACTAGGAAAATTGGCGCACGATTTTGGGTCTAAGTCATGAAATTTCTTCTCAAAGTTTTTCTTTATTGTACAAGTATGAAAAATTTACATGGAAAATACAGTAACGGCCGGAGCACGATACGAACAAACGTTACGATTGAACACATTTAGTGAAAAATATTTTGCATACCTAGGTGAACCTACCTCAAAGTTATTTGTTTGAACAGAAGTATTATTAAAAAAAAGGTGCGTGTACTTATGTACGCGCGTAAGAAGTTATACTTCTTTGGCATTATTGACAATAGTTTTTGATTGCATGCAAATTATTATTAAATATAATCAAAGACGGGAAAAGGAGTCATTATAGTCAATAAAGTTCAGTTTATATTTGAAAAATTAAATAAATAAATATTTATTATTATTCTCTTACATTAAGTGTAACATAAATTCTATTATCATTCGAATGAAGTTTTTAAATTATGTCCAATGCCGTAGCATCTTCCGTGGGCAACTTCATACTGATAATTTTGTGTAACGGTGCGCGCGCATCGTACAATTTCACTTTCAATTTTTCATAACGCGCCTAAAGATGTATAACTTCAAAGAATGTGTACAATTAAAATATAAGCTATAAGAATATATATTTCATTACGTTGAAGTAATGAATTGAATGTCGTCGGGTTTTATTTACTCCATTAAAATAGCCTCCGCAAATGCCTCCGAATTTTTCCTTAAATTTACATTGGACGAAGATAATGGTTTCGTAATGAATATTATTATTAATACAGAAATATTTAATTAATCGCTCTAATTGTAAATTATTTAGAGTATTATGACATATTAAAACAAACTAGTAGTAACATTCCGCTTCGTATGGCTAAGATAAATCATTGACCAGTCATTATAACAGTGGCAGAATTTTTCGAATCGGTTTAATATCTATTACGTGAATCGGTTTAATATCTATTACAGGCAAATAAAAATCTAATTTTCCTCGTTTTATACTAGTGTAGAGTGTATCGTTAAAGCAAATAAAAGTAAGAACCTCTGAATCGTCAACTCGAAACTCAACCCTATATTAGCCAAGCCGTTTTAATCTCCGGACATATCTTTGTCGAAATAATCAAAGTTTCAAACTTGGAACAGCATTGCCAACGTCAATGGCCTTTTAAATACTTCGCGTCGAAGAATCACAAAACATGCTTATAAACATTGTTGAATCAAAAGGCACACAGAGTCTACTCACGTAAACATACAATACCATTGATTATGGATTCTCGGTTGGAATGTTTTGGCGTCACATCGTTTCATTTTCAACCCATTGTTGAGGACAATGAGTCAACGCACAGGTCCTGAACACTCATTATATTGCGAATGTTTAATGCATCCGTTATTAGAAGTAGACACTCGATATAAGTGTTTTAGGAATTTATAGCTGTTTGATATGCTTGAAGTATTATGTCGACAATACGATTTGCATTTAATTCTTTTAATAATATATCAAACCAACTTGCTGAGGTAATGTAATTATGGAGAGTTTAAGTTGAACTTATATATGTATCAATCGTTAAACATGATTCGATACATGAGTTTAAGACTGTTCGCCTTAATACTAAGGCGAAAACTCGTGTAAGATTTTCTGAATGTTCTGTAGTTATTTCGAGTGTCAAAAAGGTCTGAGTTTATAAATTTAACACTATTGCTTCATCTATATATATAAAAATGAAACCCGTTTTCCGTTGTCACGACATAACATGAAAACGGCTTGACCGATTTGTCTGATTTTTTTTATATAATATTCCTTGCAGTACGAGGATGGTTCTTACGGAGATAAAAATTAAAAAAAAATGAGTGAAAACGTTTAAAAACAACTTTTCTATATTCCCATACAAAATATTCGTAATAATACTTAAAAGTCAATTTGAACTTTAATACTATATCATAGAGTTCAAGTGTTAGTGGAGGGGTTCCGGGAAGGTAAATTTTTATTTTTGACATTATGTATTTGTTGTCTTATCAACTTTCTTTTTTTATCTTACTAGCTAGGCCGGTGTCCCGAATAGCAGAATAAGTATTTAAAAAAAATAAAGAATAGACTGTTAGGCGGTACGATGTTCGCCAGGCCAGCTAGTATAAAATAAAACAAACAAGATTTATGCATATTTAATTCCTACCAAGTCGATTTGCGCGGAAGTGCTCACGATTTATATTCTAGCAGCTATTTGTGTGACTTGCGTCCATAAGTAATCTAACTTGCTTTGAACTTGAAGAGGCCAAATCTTAACATTAACTTCCATGTTATTCACCAGTTCTTCTAGTGAAGTTTTAATATCTGAATTGGAACAGTTTTTCATTTCGTAAAAACTTTTAGACAAATCATCCAATTTGTCTACATTTTCATAATTCAAATCGTAGTTTTCATCAATAAACTTAATGAGAGCCCTCAATGCTTGTACTAAGTCTATAAATTGGGTTTGAAAAATATCAGTATCTTGTCCAGTTAAAATTTCATCCATAAAGTCCACAGCATCGCGTTGATAAATAGAGTCCAATTGAGGAAGAATCTCCATTTTCTTTCGAAAAACCTCATTACCTTTAATAGTATGCATGTGTTCATACAGGATGTCACTCACAGCCAAAAAGAAAGATTTCAAATTGTTTTCTTTGGTATCTAGTAAATTTCGTAAGCACTCAACAATAAATTCGCTGTATATGGTATTTCCTATGCAAATAGATAAGCTGTCGCAAATTTCGGTTTCCATTACATTCATTAATATTTTCATTTGCTGTCTCAAAACCGTAAATTTGAAAGGTTGATTGTACCAAATGTCCGATAAAGAGGCCTTTTCTTTTAGATCCGATAAGTTATTTTCCACGACGGATTGTAAAAGAAAATTTGAGAGGTCTGTGAAATCTAATAAAAATATCGTGCTATCGTTATACTTAGAGTTCTTTACCATTTTCTTGAAATAGTCTTTTAAAATAATTTGATATTCTGAATTCGTAGAGTTGAAGTTGGACTCAATCAAACTGGCTTCGTATTTCTCTAGACCGTAATTAGTTTTTATGTTCTCGCGAATATTATTAATTAATTTTCCTGATAAGTTTGATAGAAAATTAAAATATGATTGTAATTCTTCATTATTAGGGTTGACTCCATCTATTTCATAAAAGTTATGACTGTGTCTATTTATATGATTACTTCGCATATCCCAACGTGGTGAATCCAAATTATACGTAAATTTGTGTTCCATCTTCAAGGTTCTTGATATTGAAACTAAAAACAAATATGTTAGAGAGAGAGAAAAATATACTTCTGCAAAAAATACATACTTACAAAGTGAAATTGTCCACAACAACACAAACATGTTAACGTTCTAACTCTGGTTATTTTAAGTTTATTTTATGGCAAATTTTATTACAATGTACATAAAGTTTATGCTCACTCGTTAGTGCACACTTTAAACGATTTTATAAAGAATAGCAATTTTTCCACTTCTCTCCTTATAAATTAAGATAATTATCTGAAAAGCTTATCGTATTTCAAGAGGTTTATCCAATGTTTTTTCTTCTTAAATTAAATGCGCATGTAAGTAGTAGTATAATCAGTGGAATCTTTTATAGCTGAATGTCAGTTGGTTTAGCGTTTTAGACGGGCTTAGCGTTTATTTATTTCATGTCTGTTACTAACATTTATCGTAGTGCCATATATAAAACTGACCTGACCTATCACGGAACACGAATCAGTAGAACAAAATTCAGTATTAATTTTCATTTAATATTAATTGGAAATTTAAAATATAATACATATAACGTTTCCGTGAAATGTACTAGTATTTGTACCGTTCAGTCGAATTTATGACAAAATTGTGTGCAATTTCATGCATAGTACAAGAATTCGTTATTATTTTTATTCTATTTACATTTTTTTAATACAATTTAGTAGTAAGAACTCTTCTGTGAGTAATATGTTTTATGAAATATTCATACTAAACAACACTAAACTCTCTTCATTACACACGTTGGGGAGCTGTCATATTATCCACTCCTAGCCTAGAACAGCCGAGTGCATTTGTAGTGGATTTTGAAAGTTGTTTCGCAGTTTGCTGAAGGCTTAAGGACTTAGCTGTTCACTTGGCTGGAGGATTAATGGGGTTCACATTTTTCAAAGCAAACTTTAGTATTACGCCTGCACTGTTTTAAATTTGATAAGACTTCACCTAATGTTTTGTTAATCGTTATCTAAGAATTTTTTATCTTTCGTCCTATACTCTATATAATCAAAGACTCAATTCTTACGACGAAGAGTAAAATAATGCAAAAATAGATATTGAATATGAAATCAAACGAACGAAAAGGCATACAGCTCCACGATCTTTTTGAAGTTATACTTCTTTAGGCGCGTTATGAAAAATTGATGAGAGTGAAATTTTACGATGCGCGCGCACCTGAGACACAAAGTTGTCAGTGTGATTAAAGCGTGCGCGAGCGAGATGGGAATAAGACAATCTACAGGTAAAAATAAATAGAATATGCGTGAAGTTAGCAGCTATGCCAAGAGTTTTGAATGACCATAATGACATTTACCTACCTTTTAAACAAATAAAGGAGTTTTAATTATTTTTAGTTAAAAGGTTATGAAACATACCAAGTTATTAAATTGAATGAATAATACATATAAATAATAATAATAATGGTTATTAATATTAATTAATAATTGAATAACATACTAAATATTAATACGGTGCGTTGCCGGCCTTTGCGGGAGGAGTAGACACGAATTTTGAATTGTTGCAGGTCATATCTCTCACGGAAGACCCCCACTGGGAGTTGATTCCACATTTTGTTTGTTCGCAAAAGAAAATGCCGTGTAAAACGGACTGTGGAAGACTCCAGACTTGAGCTTATTAAAGTTAATTATACTGGTTTGTGTTTTATACAAAATAATTCGTAATTTAGGCTGAAAATGGTAATGAACAAAAAATACTGGTTTTATTGTGAAAAAGCGTGGGTTGCTCGATAGACGAAAAATATGGCACAGAGCGCCCCACGCTTTTTCACAATAATACCAGTATTTTTTGTTCATTACCATTTTCAGCCTAAATTAGGAATGATTTTTTACTTTTTAGTTTGATGTGCTTTAACGGGTGTTTTATAGTTTTTTTAAACTACATATATTCATTTTCAACTTTTTAGTCCTAGGAGCAATACGTGTTGTCTCAATTTAATCGTATTGCTTTGTGGACTTAAAAAAAAATTCATTGCTTTTTCGAGATAAACCTATGAAATTATTATATTGTCGCTGATTATTGAATAAGTGTACAAAGTTTGAATTAAATCTGTCCGTTTAAAGTGGGTCAAAATCGAGTCCGAAGGAGTCGGTTACATACATACAGGTGAAGCTAATATAAAGCGTGTAAAATATCGCAAGATTTATATTGCCATAGATGGTCGTCTAATAAGTTATAGTAAGATTTTTATAAATTCGTTTATTTATTAACTTCCGATTCGGATCTTCTAGTTAAATGGGGTAACATAAGGCACATATATGAAGTGTAAGCCGTGCAATGCATAACAATTTAATGTGACACTAATGTGTTTGGTAGCCCAAACAGATCATCATATTCAAATATTAAGTCCAACAATATCACAAAGGTAATAAAAATATTTACAATTTCTCTTCAAATGCTTGTCAATAGGTTACAATTATGTTGACTAAAGTCAAATATACATTTTCGTTGGAAATATGAGCGGAAAGTATGGAATACCTTTCCGCTGTGGCGGTCACGCGGTGGACCGTTGTTTCCGCTCTCAATTTGCCTCAAAATTCCAGTTCGAACTGTGCTCAACCGATAAACGAGTTCGACGCGGTTGTCGGTCGACCTATGTTTTATTATATTTGCCTCCTATATTAACAAAACTTCATTGAATTCATTATTAGATATAATAATATGATAAAATAATAATCTGGTAGAGCTCCAACTCTAGTCTTAATTGAATCCGTTTGTCTGTTTTTTTTTATATATATTTTATTGACTATATCGGCCACCCGTGTCTGACATATGTCCTCTCTTTTCGAAACTGTTAGTGATAAAGTCACACAATTGTTTTAAAATAAAGGAATTACAAAGAATTTAGGCCGTCAATTTGCTGGGAACAACATGTAATTGTTAGGTAGGATCTTATAATAAACTAGCAAACTCTGCGAACTCCGTTTCGCCACCAGATGGCTGCGTTTTATGTAACATCTCGTTTGGTGATGCCGCTTTTCTGTTGAAATTTTTCCTGAATTTTCTTTGCTATAAACCTCACGGAGCCCGAGACCTTTCTGACGAATGCAAAACCGTGGAAATCGGTTCGTGCGTTCTGGAGTTATAGCGTCAGGAAGGAAAACCCGACTTATTTTTATATAGTAGATATGTTATAAACTACAGGCTAATAGCCTCTTAGTATCCTAGTCATTATACACACTTTTACGCCCTAGGCGACATCTCTTGAAGTTTTAAACAAAGTTATACCCGGTTGACGCGCCATTAAAGCACTCATGAAGTTATTTTGCAACACAAGATTATAACTATCTCACGTATGTGGATTAAGCTACATGAAAACAGCAAGATTTTCCAGTTTAATATTAAAGCTGCTACTCCGATCTAACTATAAAAGGTATGAATTTAAATCAAAATATCTATGAAGGTCATTATGTAAATTAACACTACCACCACAGATAATTACCTCAAATTCCCCGTCACTGTTTTTAACTATTTTTTTATGTCTGTTCCAGGATTCCTCTTTCGGCTAGCAGCTTTCTGTACACCGTCAGTTTGTAAGACATGAAGTTTTCAATCAATGTTTTATTTCACCGTCAGATAAGCAACTAACTTTGAATTGAAGATAACACATTGCAAGCGCTTAGTAAAACTTTTGTTGCTGCACTTATAATTTATATTTTTATGTAACTTACTTTAAAAAATATTGGTTGTTTGTAAAGTAGGTTTACGATCGAGATGTTTACGTGATAACGTCTTATTGGTGATATAAGTTTTTGGGAAGTAAGGAATTAATGAAGATAACAATTTTTTCAAATTTTAAATTACATCTATCGTTTTATTCACACTTTTGATGATAAATTTCGGGTGTAAAATGACAAGTTTACTTATTCGACTATGATATACATTTTTCTTACAAAACTTAACCGCACGAGAAAATCTCCATTCGTTTGTACGCCGCTAGAGTGAGATGAGACGGGAGATCGGTCCGTCTCTCTCTCGTTATACCTGCGATCGCGCTCGTGAGGTTTTGGTTTGACACAAGTTTCTGAACATGTCACCCGACTAAAACGATTTTAAAGACGTTATCACGTCAAAAATAATATGTGTCATTTCTTACACTTGATATTCTCAAGTGATGTCAAGATGAAGTCAAAAACTATTTCACCAACTTCTAGGTGTACCTTTAAAATAAATCCATGAATAAAATTCAAATTTAGTCTAGCAAGGCTCATATAGATAAAACAGACGCAATTTTGCATAATAACGTAAAAGCTCTTTAGAAAATATCAGATAAGTTTGAGACTGCTGGGAGATGGAGTCGAATGTAACGAGAATCTACGTAGTATCGACGAACGTAGAGTTATACAAAGTCTTTCGTTTTAGTTGCGTCTTTCATTCGGAGTCGAGTCCTAACTTGAACTGCGAAAGAGTCGAAAACGTAATTAGTTTTGTCATTAGTCGCAGTTCGTATCTTAAATGTGAAAATACTGCTCTGCTATTCTGTAACTCACACAGCGGTTTTCGCATCGGCGGTCGCTCTCAAATCAGTCGTGAAGCAGTCATTTCTTGATTTGGCATTCTGAAAAGGTGGGAGTTTGTAGTTTATTGTTTATCAGAATGCCAAATAAATAAATAACTATACTCATTGTATCTCACGCGTTCCAAGGGTATGTTAAACTAGAATGATGGTAGGTGAGAAAATGCCGCATCATGTTGACAGGATTGATATTATAACATTACTGAAAGTATATCGTTTAAGATAAATTCTTATTCAAAGCTACTTATTTCAACGATTATTATTACTAAGCAGAATTAGCCTAGTGGCTTCAGCGTGCGACTCTCATACCTGAGGTCGTAGGTTCGATCCGCGGCTGTGCACCAATGGATTTTCTTTCTATGAGCGCATTTAACATTTGCTCGAACGGTGAAGGAAACCCACATGTCTTAGACCCAAAAAGTCGACGGCGTGTGTCAGGCGCTGGAGGCTGTGCACCTACTTGCCAATTAGATTTAAAAAATGATAATGAAACATATTCAGAAATCTGAGGCCTAGACCTAAAGAGTTTGTAGCGCCACTGATTTAATTTTTTATTATTATTAAAACAATATGATATATATATACACCAAACATTGGGATCACTAAAGAACAGACGAAACAAATGCTATTGTATTTAATGGACTAATAGAGATTGCAACACTGGACACTGGGCGAAAAGTGTTTGTTGCTTTGTGCTTAGTTTTGGTGAATCAACAATAAAATCGTGTTCAAATCGTGTTTTAGTAACACTGAATGCAGTATACTGTGGTTGTGTAAATGAGGTTACATTAGTTAAGTGTGGATAGAGGAAAACGATCCTAAATGGGGAGAACCCCGCCCCACCCTTTTACCTGGCTCTGGAGTGACTCGTGTCCCGGGCCCTGACCTATTTATTTCAAAGTGGGACATAATAAAGTGCTACAATAGACCAATCTTGACGAAGACGTGATAGCTCGATATTTGTTTCTAAAAGTTTGTATTATATTTTTTATGAATTCAATAATCACTTGATACACAATGTAAGTTGTTACCGAAATATGTTGGACAGAGATGAGCATAAGATCTTTCCAACTATATGCAGAAACCGCAAATTTTAACAAATTTTAAATCTTTATAAATATATTTTCGGGATTATATCAAGAACTCACGAAGATATATTGTGTATGTTACAAATATAGTTATTCGATAAGAATCCTGACGTCATCTGATAACTATCAGCGATATTGTTATATTATTCACGTAATGAAAGACGACACTATTTCTGTCTTTCAGTTACATTGTTAAAATGGTTGTATGAATAAGTTGCATGCATTGATGGCATGGGATCGTTACATGTTACTTCCACAATAGCTTATTTATTTCGGAAAGATTTTTAGCACACTTCTGTGCAGCAGATCTGGATTGACCATTTGCAGCGAATAGGGTACACAGACTTATACTTATAAAGTTACATTTATCAATAAATTTCGTTTAATATTCAATTCTCTCTCAAGACATATTAAAATAAATAAGAATATTGTTCTTTAATACTTTTTGGTGAAATTTGGAGTCGTATAAGTGTTGTAACTCAATGTTGACACTCCCGGGATAACCAATATACAAATAAATACACTCAGCTATTCCTCTCTGCAAAACTATATAACATAATACACTTACAAAGGGCAAGGGCCTCAACACATCTTAAATACTTGACCCACAAATTCCTATAGTGGCCCCAGCTGTCAGGACAATTTGCTCAAGAGGTCAGATCTCAAAAATGGCACTAATTTAATTATGCTGAGGTGAGTCAATGTCTTGAATCACTGGTTAATCATCACTTTCGAGAATTTGATAGCGCAATGTCAAATTGGCACGTAATTTTAAGATATTATAGTATTAACTAGAAATATGTCTAACACAATAACAATTTGTGTCCCACGATCTTCCAATATTGCAGCGATTTTTTTACAAATTAAATCTATGCGAAACTTAAACCTTTAAGTGACTTAACGGTTAACACTTAATGAACGACTATGAGTTCGATTATAAACTTTTATTAGGTGATTTTGTATAAGTACACGTTTTCGTATCTGTTTCCGTGGCTGTTCATTCCAGACGCAGTAGGTACTTGAACAGTAAACTTCAATGATATGCAAAAGCGTTCATAAGTTAATTTTATGTTAGTAGTTGTTTGAGTAGTATTTACTAATAAGGTATCATATAAGAGCATACAACAATTTCTAAGTAATAAGTCGCATTTATATCTCCAAAACGTGAAAATTACTTGATTTTTAGTTTGCCTTGTCGCTGATACAACGTTTCTATTCATATATCCATACATCTTAATACTTCAGGCAATTCACAATCATATTCAAATCTCTTTAGTATCGTTGTATAGAGTTTAAACCATGTTATTCCATTTCATGTATGATTCGTGCTGTTTAGGTCCCTATACGATTTTGAATTTGAATAATTAATGACCGCCACTCGGAAGTCAAATTACACACAAACATAGGAACTAATAGTGTTATATTTGACAGATTTACCTTGTTTGATTCGTTAAACATAGGTATTAAGTTGGAGCATATAAAAAAACCACTACAGTTATCACCGATTCTATAGCGCAGAAATCCGGTTATAAATGTGAAATTTTGTCATTTCATGAGTGCTTTCACTAAAAATGGATTTCTGAATATTGAAATACGGAATGAAAAGTTGTATGAAAACATGTTAAAGTTAAAAGCATGGCACGCTATACATATATACTTAAACGAATTACAATTCCACTTTAAATTGTTTTTTTTTACTTTGGTAAACCTATATAATATAGTATGTCGGAAATGATTCACGTTTGAGTTTGACATTACACTATGAATGTTATAAAAAATACCCCGCCCTTATATCAATAAAACAGAATATGTTGTATATTAAATTAGAAAGCGAAAATGCAAGGGATATGAAGATCCGATGAGCCTAGTTTTTTTCATCTGATGACGTTATTGTTTGAGACATTCCGTAAAAATCTAAGAACCTAATTAGCTAACTTGTAATGCCACTAACTGAAGTTTTTATTTTTGTAGGCTACTAAGCTGTTATGCTGAAACTATAGTTCTACTTCTCTTCATTTGTAAGCTTCTTAGTTCTCTGATGAGTTTGAGAGAACACCAAATGATAATTCCTTTGTCGCGGCTGGTACACTAAGATTTCAATGTTAGGTGGAAATGCAAAAGCATGCCTTTACTGGGAAATTGCAGAGGCTCATTTTTGGGTTGTTCAACAAAAGAGCGTACCCGTTTTTAAAAGACCAGCAACGCACTTGTTAGCTCTCTGACAATGTGAACGTCTATGGCAGTATCACTTAACGTCGGGTGAGCCACCTGAATCCTATCATATTAAAAAATAGCAAAATTACCTTGGTAGCGGTATTTATTATGCAGACTAGTTATGAAGGTAGACCAAATATTATAGAGAATTGCAAAATTAATTTGCGGGAACATCAATTATACCAAATGAAAGTATTTTCCTAAACTGACCCGAAACTTACCTTAACTTATTGGTATTGGTGAAATACAATATTGAGATAACTATCGTTATAGAAATTGTGTTGTATTTTGTATGGAAAACGTAAGCGCACGGTATCCATCGAGAGAATTTCGAATAGTAAGCTATACAAATTGAAATTGATACATTGTATGCAGAGAACACTGAAATGCCGTTCTTGGCGAAATTAAGATTGGCGCTATTGCTATTAAACCTATTATTTCTTCTGATTCTGATTCGTTTAAGATTTTTTTGTTAATAGAAAAATTTATAACCCCTAAAATTTAATTGCCAAATCTATAGTACAGTTTTGACTACCTCTAATATGACCCAGATTTGGATTCCTATCAGCGATAGGTATACCGGTATAAATAAATTAATAAACGGCGCAAATATAAGAGTATTTCCTCCAACTTCGATTTTGTTCCCTTTGGAGTAGAGACTCTTGGGCCGTGGGGTTCAACACGGACTCTAATTAAAGATTTAAGTTGGCGCCAGGTACCGGTGACCCCAGAGCTGGTGCTTTCCTAGCTCAAGGGATAAGTATCGCAAAACAGCGTGGAAATGCTGCCAGAGTTAAAGGTACACTGCCACAGGGACCATAGTTTTTAAATTTGTTTAAATTTTTGATTATTATTACTATGTAGGGTAAGAAAATTGTATGTTTGATTGTGACAAATTAAGACTGAGTTTGCACTCATTTTACTAAAGTACTCTTATCCAAGTTTCTGTACAATTTATACGCAATTTTGATAAGACATACTTAAGCTTAAGTACTTTAGTTAAGAGAAAGCAATTAGCCTGATTTAGTTTTTGAAGAATATTCTAAACGGTGAATTGTGATTCGTTGTTCTTCATGATTTATTGAGACAAGCCGTCAAATTATAACGTAATTTAGGCCTTGCACATAATCACAGCGCAATACACTTTAGAGGTTTGTCCGGCGTGGAGCTCTGAGCGTAGCTTAACAACCGCCACCTTCGGATTGGATCTGTCGCTTCCAGTCATAGTGAAAGCTATGATGGAGGCTGACTGTGACGACCCGTGGAACACTTTCAAAGCATTCTGTGAGGATGACATTACACTTAAAGAGAATGCGGAGAGGGTTCGGGAGTGTAACCCAGACGCCGACCCTCATCGCAAAAAAAAGGCCTGGAAGAAGACGACGCGATTACGCACGTACTCCACTGTGACCTTAGCACAGAATTGGGCAACGCAGAAGTTGTGCTCAGCAGACGCTTATGACGGAGGCACGGATTCAGGGAAACTGTTACCGCGCCTCCCGTCCATAGTGAACAGATTGGGCTGTTGGGTTTTAGTGGGTAGGTGTCCATTGCACCATACGGACAGACTACCACACTCCCTGCGTCATTTTTAAATCGTTGCCCCGGGGGTCAGTAAATTGATTTCCCAACAATAAAAAAATAAAAAGGCCTTGCACATAATAACAATGTTTAAATTTTACAATCACATAAGTAGCAATTTATGTAGAAATAATTTGTCTATGGTGTTTAGAGGATCAAAGGCAGGCGTTAATCTGCTCTTATATTAAAGATTTTTTTTTATCTCTGTATGGTTTCTGTCACCATAAGCATGCTACATAATCCCTAAGAATCATATTAAATAAATACGATTTCCTGCGAATGCGTTAGTGTTTAATTTAGTCTGTAAGTCTTTAGGTCGGTTATAGCTTTTTGTTTGAACAATGAACTGTTATTAAATAAGTTACAACAAGGACTCGGAACTTATTGCAGGTTGCAAACTCATTTCGTCAAAATTACTTTGAAGGACTGCATTCTTTGAAGATTCATGAGATTAAATTTAGATTTTTGTTACGTATAACAAAATATTAATACTATATTTTTTACATAAACACATTTGTCTACATTTATTTACGGGTAAAATATTACACTTTTTTACTTTTCTTTTGTTAGATATGTTAGCTTTGCTTTATAAAATGAATCAAACCAATTTCATTTCATCGTATTGTCAACTATGTACTTATAAATAATATTTAAAAAGGTAGATCTTAATTTACATTACTCAATAGAAAAACCAGGGCGTAGAGCGGGCGAGAAGAACTGGCTAAAAACTCTCCGCCACACTTTTGTACAGTAATTTGTACATTTTAAATAATAATTTAGACTATATAATGACCATTCATGGTGAGCTGCCCATCCAATTATTTCGGAATAACAACTTGAAAAAACGCAGCTTTAAAAGTATATAATTAATTCTTTAAAAGTAGCACACACCTGTTAAACACCTCTTGTACCCGTTCCTCCCTAATCGATAAACACCTACTCGTACTAATAAATTCATTATTAAACTAATTTGTCAACTAAAGTGGCCATTTTTAGGTGTGTTTATATCCCTAAGGTGTTATAACTATTGCAGTCAAAGATATTATAATACTTATTAATATTATAGTTACATTTTACACTTAAACGATTTAAATACTAGGGGGTCGAAAATAAAATCAGTAAAAGCCTACAATGTATTGATATACTCAAAAACGGCTACCTATAAAAAAAAAATACTTCTTCAGTTATGAACAAGGTTTGGAACAAACTGCGAATGAAATCAAACAACAAACTATGTTAATTAAAGAGTCACTGACACACTTCTCCACTCCTATATTCCAGGGAATTGTTATGGAGGTTACGCGCTCTGTAGACTACGCTACGCCATTATGGCTTTGAATATGATACACTGCGGCGTTGACTCTATGATACAAAAAAACGTTTCTCATACTTAGCTTAAAGTCTCGAATTAAGATACTTTTGTTGGTTGTGAGTCAGAATTAGGCTTAGACAAAACTCTTTTGTATTATGGTATATTTATCCAAAAAAGGTCTTCCTTACGCAATATATTCTACACTTTTCAGTAAAATTATAACTTACAAAACAAAATGCTATTTAGAAAATAACGAATTACTTTATCAAAAAGTATGAAATAGTCATTCAAACCAACAACCTATTTAGAACTTAAAATGCTATACATAATTATTTTCATATAAATGACTAAGCGTAAAGCGTCTTGTGTGCGAGGCAACTCTCGTAGCGTTCTTATTCAACCACAGTTGAGCGCCTACGGCGTTCTTTGCTAGAATTTCATAAATTTTGCACACAACGTTAAAAGGATCGCGTACAACCTTCATCCTGACTTTATTTTGAGCACAATTTCCATTTTCAATACGATGCAAATTCAATAATCGATTCAGCGAGCATAGCTTATGGCTCTTTGAGAATGTGAAGAACTTTGGTACCGATAGGTGTAAATCGCGATTTGAATTAAATTTGCCTTTAATCTACCCTTCAAGAACGTATCTCAGTTATGGAATTTATAATAAAAATCTTAGTACTGGTCAACGTGTGTTTACTTAAATAGTTGTATCGTAGATTTAGTATCAATGAAGATAAGATCTTATACAGATATTTTTGACTTCTACCTCTACCGTTATAAGACTGTAGTACTTGTTTAATATACATAGTCCCGCCGATAGTCCATAATATACATTTAGCAAATTCCCACCAGATTCTATTCAATAAGTTCCTTAACGAATGGTATTGAAATGAGCCCATGGGTATTTATTATTAACATCACGTTTGAATATTTAAATGCTCATAGTAAAGGTGATTTTCATATTTAATATGGAATAAATTTTCTCACAAAAACAGAGATAGTTAAGCAGAATTCGTGCCACGACCGGGAACAATTTGCTCCAACAGTGAAGGCAAACATCTAGATGAAAGCGACACGATTTAACCCCGAAAATCGATGACATGAATCATGAAGTAGTTGTCTATAAAAAATAAAAAAAAGACAGATGGAATCTAATAATTTTGTAACGTCAACGGATTATTATTATACTTTATAACAAGAGAATGGAACGTATGAAACTAAGATACACCAAACATTGTACCGTTATCGTAAGTTAACATTCAAGCAATTAATTAAGTATCCACTGAACTTAAACCAGACTGCTTTAACTTGTTAAAGTTTTATTTCGCCCAAGAAAGTCGAACCTTCGTGGTGCCAATACCATTCGTAGAATTTGAAATATAGTATGGTCTACACAAGAGTCAATAAGCGTAATTTATAAAAATAAAAAAAATGTCTTTATTCATTTCAAGTTTAAAATAATCTTAACCTCATCAGTGTTAAGTATATCTATTATAACATTATCACAAAAATGTTTTGGTTTTGTGCATGAAGTTTACGAGAATAATAGCTTTAGAAACTGTTTAAGTAACTGTGTCGGCCAGTGTCAAGTCTGCTTACATATAATTTCTTGATACGTAGCAATTTTCTCTAATATTATACTTATTAGGTAACTGATAAGGACTATATTCGCGAAACTCTCGGCTCCCTGTCGTATCGATCCTGGAATGTGCGTATCCCTAAAACGAGAGGGGTTGCGGAAAGAGGTCAAGAATCGATTTTCTGAAAACCATCAGGTTTATTTATTCCCATGCTGTTCTATCTCTGGGTCAAATTCGTCGTATTTTTTGTCGTATAAGTTATATGTCAGTTGTATAAAAGAAAAAGTGCGTGCGTACCAAGTACACATGTCAGAAGTGAAACTTTTTTGGCAAACCAATTTTTAACTCTTTTTTTTCAAAACTTTAGATTTCCGAGACTTATAGGGAGGGAAACAGGAACATATGTTAGAAATTTAATGAATTTAATTGTCATTACAATATTACAAGTGTCGCAAATTAATACAAATTATAAAAAAAAAAATATATTTCTTGGATAGTGAAAACGCGTGGCATTTTAATTTACAATTCGTCTTTTGAAATTTCAATAAATTATTTTGCACAGAATACTAATATTTCATAAATTCTCTTTACAAAATTTTAATTTTAAAAATTGAATTTCTATAAGGTATTTCGCCCTTCTCAATGCTCTCCCTCTTTTCTTGGACGAAAACGCTGCGAATCTTCGTGACGTTACATCCGTAAAAACTTTACGCTCATGCGCCTAAAGAAGCTTCAAATACAAAAAAAATAAATGGACTTTTGCATATGTATATTATTCATTTTTGGCAGAATGCATAGTACGTCGTTGCCTGGAAGAGATCGCTCGAAAGCGATTAGGCCGCCAGTTGCCCTTCTTCATTTAATTATGTCAATTGTATTATATTTCTGTATCCACCGAAGTGATACTAAATAAATAAAGTAATGGATGTGATGCAAAGTGCACAACGTGGCGTGTGAATAATTAATATGGAATATGAAGTATTGGTTGTCAAAGCAGCGAGAGTGATTCTATTCTCGCACTAACGAACCTTATATTCAGTAACGAGTACTTCATTTTGGGATATAATTCATTTGGGGAAGAATAATGTGATATAAGTTTGTTTGGTAAGGGCTATAAATTAATAGCCACGGATTATTTGTTTACACAAATCCTTCGAACATTTGATAGATATTCTAGTTATGTTAAGTGATACTAAAAAGTATTGTAATCTGTTAGACGTTCGTGATTTTTTCTTGGGTACATTTAGTGATTATTTTACCATATGTAATCAACGGGAGTGGTACCTGCTATCACTTATGTTTGCGGATGGTTTCGTTGATTAAGATATTATATTTAACATTGAGAGTGTTCAGAAGAGTTGTTCGGATTAATACCTGCAGGTGAGTTTCGTCATCGGACGTCAAGGCAGAATACTAAATACCACAACTGAGTTTTTAAGGCAGTTTTTGCCGCACCACTATATGGAACCAGCTGCCCACAGAAGCATTTCCGAACTAATTCCACTTAGGGTCCTTCAAGGAAAGATCGTTCAAAGGCGGGCAACGCATTCGCGAGCCCTGTGGCATTGAGTGTCCATGGGCAGCGGTATCACTTGACATCAGGTGAGCCAGGCCAGATGAGGACGATCAGGAGCGTTTGCCCCCTGTTCAATAATAAATATATATATTACCATATAGCTATAATATACTAAATAACTCTTTTATATAATATGTGATACGATAGCTTACACAGGGATAATGATATATTGCTGTATATTTAAATATAAAATCCCCTTACGAGGAAATTAAGAATTACCCAATATCAATCAGCCAGTGGTATGAATTTTATCCCAACGTATGTCTATTGACCTAAATCCGTAACGCACGGTTCTCAGCAATAATTTTTTACTTCGTTCTGATTAAAAGCTCTTGTACGAGTTTTCCAATACCCAGCAAGAGTTAATGCTTCAGCAATTTAACAGTTTTATAGCATTTCTATCATTTTAGATCGGGATTAAGTAAATTATTCAAATTTGACAATAGGCGACCGTGGATGATAAATGTGTAAAGTGTGGGTGTGAGGACTAGACTAAAGCTCTTCCATATGGTACACGTGTAAAATACAATATATTAGAACAAATTTAACGAACAAGAATTAAGTTGGAACAAATCTTGTAAGACCGTATACGCGTGTTGAGACTGTTGAGTATGTGAATTCGTGTGTGTGTAGCTATAGCTATAGCGTATTCTAATACGGCTAAGGTAGGTATATAAACGCTTCATTAATTAACTTTGTTTACCTGTGACCATGCTTTCAATTTTAATTGAGAACGACCTATAAATTAATTAGTTTTCCCAGTGACTAATAATAATATAAATATTAAATAGAAACCAGAAATAAACGTATTACTCGTAACTAAAACAAATTCTAATATGCACAATTTGTATTAGTTAATACTGCAAAGGCTGACTCACAATAATTTATTACTTAATAATTCAGTGAATCAGATGCAAATAATGAGCCTGATGCACTAATTCTTAGTTAGACATGAGTACACTCGTATTTAGTAATGGTAACTTATTTTTCTCGTAGGTAATATTATAAGTCTGAAGTTTGTTAGTTGAACACGGGAACTAATGTATCAAATTGAAAATTCTTGTTTTTGTAAACTGACCATTTATCGACAGATAAATGAATGAAAGTACTTACTAATACTAAAGAATAGGCAGAAATAAAGAGAGAGACGCTTAGAGAGTAATTTTCAGTATGGGCATTAAGGACACGTGGATAGTACAATAGCTATATAAAGTAATTTTAATGCTGAAAAAAATTATGTGGATATCGGTCCACCACAGTTTGTTTGTTTCGGTGTTTGTTAAACACAGTCGTAATTTCCGCTTGACATTCCTAATCCTATCACAAATATATTTTGGCGTAGTTAAGGAAATTGGTTGATAATACTATTAATAATTACTATTCGATACAAATTTAAATTTGATTTACATTATTAATGACTTATTCCTCAATTTATTAGTTACCTACTTAAAAAGATCCTATATAATCGAATATTATTGGCATAGAAAGCATCTATCGTTAGATGAGGGATATTCGTGAATTATCTCCATCAGCCATATCTTGTATGCTATGATAACGCCAGGTAGGAAAATGTTAACCAATTTCCTAAACTACGCCAACATATATTTGTGATAGGATTAGGAATGTTAGGCGAAAATTACGGCCTTGTTTAACGTTATATATACAGGGTGGCCAAAAAGTCGTGGATCAAACGCAAATAGGGGATAGATGAGGTCATCAGCGGCAAAAAATTGTTCCGAAAAATTGGACCGATTTTAATTTTATATCCATGTATCTAGGTATCCTCAATAGCTACACTTAAAACTAGTCCTATTCCTACAAAACTTCGGTCCGTGTGACACTGCGAGCGGCATCTCTTTGTACTTTTTCCTAAATTAAGTTTCTATCTTTCGTTGTTTTTATAATATAACAAATGATGAATAAATTGTCGTAGTTATAGCCGAAAACCAACGCGTGGAGAATTCGAAGCATTCGTTGGTATTTGTTTGAACGCGGCTAATTGCTCGCCTCTTTATGTTTACACGAATTTCTGAAATGACTTAGATTACGTACGTATTTTTAGATAATAGGAGTGAGGACTTTAGCCTCAAATTTGTATGAGAAATGTTTTAAACGAATTTTACCTCAGTAATCGTTCTAATCATGTGTAGACAGTGGTTTGTGTATAGAATCATTTGAGAAAACAAAACTTTCTTAAACTGTAGAACGACTATTTACATTTTAAATCAGTAAATAAAATAATAGTCGCATATTAAACACAGCCGTGTCCGATGTCAATCGTTAAATCACATGCCTTTTGTTTGGAATGAGTCATGATATGTCATACGAGTACATATGATGCATATCTTAGCAATAAAAAATTTAAATACGATACATTTTATAAAGACCTCAACGCCTCAGATCTCGCGAACCAATATAAGCTTCTATCAATGCCGCATTGCAATAGGTTTCGTATTCTTTAAGTTATCAAAATACACGAGAGCCTACGAACTAATCATGAAAAACTTTTGAACCATGACCGTGAAGCTAGAAATATTAAAATATCTGATAAGTTTTGTGCAAGAATAAAAATTGTTTATTGTTTCGTTGTTGTTTTGTTATTACGAACAAATTATTATCAATGAAAAGTGTTTAAGTATTTTCTTTATAAAATAATACGACTATTTCCCCAGCGATTTCATTTAATAAAGCCAACGGAATGTTCCGTAAAGGAAACTATATTCCAACAACAATATATTTTAAAACCAGTCTCGGAGTTTTAATAAGGATTGGAGAGCTTGCAAAATGACAAATATACTTTGTTTCAATACGACCGGACAATATAATCCCTTTAAAAAATAGTAAATATTAAAAACTAACATTTAATTCAGACCATTAAACGTCCATATATTGTTAGTAGAGTAATACTTATAACTATGTTAGTAAAATTAAAATTAGCAATTAATTCATATATCTACGTTGATTCGAGGCACTATATACGTGCGTATATGAAATACATGCCCGTGTACCTGGTGTCCCCAATGTCTCAATGTGCTGTACATTCGGGTTTACCTATAAAAATTATTAAAATTAAAATATTTGAATCCGAAATTTTCTATCGATTTTTTCTAACGATAATTTTACACTTGATTAGATACGAATGTGTCGCTGTGTTTATTTGGTCACAAGATGCTTGTTTTTTTTACACATTTTAGATATTTTACATTCAATATACAAATACATATTTGACATCTACATAAAACTCAATAAGTGTGAGTTTGACTGTTTTGACTAATCTTTACTTCCAACTTATGTTGACGGTTTAGTGACCAAAGAAATGATTATTATTTTTATAATTATATTTATTTTGGGTGTATAATGTATTAGATTACTGTCATTTGGAAAGTCTTGCCTACGGGAAGTAGTTGTAAATGTAACTAATTAAAACTTAGCATTTTTATAATAATTCAGAAGAGATTGTTATACAATGCAAGAATAAAAATAATTATGAAAGTTGTAAAGAGCTTTTTATTTTATGAAAAGGCTTATGAAAATGTGACATTCCGCTATGAATAAATAAATCCCTTCTCCACATAACTGCTGAATGAAGAGACAGTTTAGATTTTATAACAGCGATATTTTAAATACATAATCTTACTAGATGACAATATAAACGAATTGCTGTTCGTCTATTTCGTTAAAACACGAGAATGGCTGGACCGATTTGGGTAATAAATGATCTTGGAATAAAAATACTGAAAATGACATTTGTACTTTCCAATAAAAACTGTTCGTAGCTGAGAAATATTTGATTTCTTTTGTCTTTTGAGCAATAAACAAGCGTCACTTGGTTGTCATATAAAGGTGCCTTCATAAACTTGTGTTTCATATCTGTAGTATGAGAACTACTCTCTTTGTCGTTGAAATGTATGTTAGAAGATACGAAGATTGTGACTATGTTTGTTCTGGGTATGACCAGCTACGCCTCAGTAGACCGCTTGCTTTGTTAGTGTACTTATTTAGGATACTTACGGGTGCATCATGTGGATATAATAGAGACTGGGTCTACGGGCAAGAACCTGAGGCGGACGTTACAACTTTTGGATGTACCGCGCGCACACTAACGCGAGCGATACATATTATAAATAACATTTCTAACGAGATTGACCAATTTGTTTGTACACTGGCTGAGTTCACAAGAGCTGCTTGTTATTTTATTAGTTATAAGATGTAAGTTTATGTATATATATATTTGATGTATGTATTTTAATTGTAGAATTATCGGTGTAGCTGTTGTTGTGTAGTTCTATCGAATTAGTACTACCTAACCGTTAAGATAGAATCATTATGAAAAAATGTGCGTGTACTAGTGTACACACGTTAGAATTGAAACTTCTTTATGACCTTATTTTTCGAAAAATTATCTATATGCAACTTTACAGAAATTGGTTAAATAAAGTTAAATTAGATAAAGTTTAACAAAAGGCTTTTAATATAACAGACTTGAATACAAATAATACAATTATTTCATTTTACCTTATTACCACTAAGATTATACAAAATTTCATAAATTGTAATATAATTTTTAGTATCATTGTTATAGTTATTATAAATTTTTGTTATTAATGGTTTAGAATCTCTTCGAATCAACCGTGGTAGGGACGAGAAAAAGACGCGCGTAACGGTCAAATGTGACGTGTAACCGAAACATGTGACGCGTAACCGAAAAATGTTACACTTAATTTTTTTCCAACCCCGATAAAGAAGTTTCACTTCAAAAATAAAAACTACACCGGCTATAATATTTAAATAATGATACTAAAATATAACATTTTACCAGGTAGATACAATCTTTTTTAAAAGAGGCATAAGAATTGAAAGGTCAGCTTCAAGATGGCACGTGGAGTAATTTAATAGTTGCAGTTCCATACAACTTGTACAACGATAAGCTCTTTGAATAAAATTCCACAAATCAGCATTATATCAACAGACCGAGTCGAGGAAATTGTTATAGATTTTAAACGTTGCTATACTTTCTATAGCAGTACTTGGGTCTTTCACAGTTTCTATAAGCCGTGCGACTTCTAGTGGACTTTCCTGAGAAACGACCTTCAAACCTTTAAAAAAAAGAGCATACTCTCTTCAAGGTGTGGGCTGCAGTAACTGCTCATTTGCCCTATTATCGTTAGCAGAATAGACAATAATCCAACCGCGATTGTTCATCAAGTTCGGTTGTGATCGGAACAGCACCGGTACTCTGTAACTTCCAAGAGCGACAGCGATGCAATGCCGACTTTAATTAAATTCTATACCACGAGATTCTAAGTTTTCGTCACGGCAACGGATATTGCCTTTACCAAGCAGCATTCAAAAACTTCAGACTCGATATCAGTATTGGAAGTTACAGTACTGCCGCTTCGATGAATTGAGTTGTTGGCCGAGGCCCGAGCTTCACATAGGTATAACACATAATCACAATTTACGTGTTGTATAAATTTCGTATTTTCCCCAGCTATTCCCACATTTTTTCATTAGCGCTGTCTCATCGTTATTACTTTCACCGTTAACAATGGGTGTATAACTGCCCTATTCATATCACTCTTTCTATGCCCATTGTTTCATAATTATTAGGTGGAAATGGAATATCAAGAGCGCGCTAAGTTGGTACCTACCTGTATTTTGTTTTTATGTGCCAAAGGAAAAATGAGGTAGAAATCTTCACATTTGTGCCTTAAGAACCTGACCAAGATACACCTGAAGGTTGATTACAATTAGGCGCTGAATAATGTAGTAAATAAGTGTTTTAAACGTATAAAAAATAAAGCACATAGTTCTCATTCAAACTTAAATAATATACATTGAAAAAAAAAACTAACCTTAACATAAACTAAAATATACATATTATTAAAAGGAGTCCCTTTAGGCAAGGTTCCGAAGATACTGACAGCGTTCCTTTTGTTTTGTATATTATTTAAGTTTGTATGATATTCAGTGTATTTATATTATATTGTTATTTCTAGATGAAAGATATGCATTTATAATGTGTGAGCGTAAAATAATTGTCAATCATTGTCATTGTTGTTGTGTTAAATAGTTTTATAAATTTAATATTTGTTCTCATTTAAGTATTACATAGATTACTAGCAGGCTAAATCTGTATTTAATCATAAATCGTAATTAAGCAGGATTTGGAGTTTACTTATGTATTGATATATATAATATGTGTTTAAAGGAATAGGTAACTGTTGCGTCGCCATCTTCCCGAGGGAAGCTCCAAAAAGTGTGGGTACTTTTTGGAGCAAGGGTTCTTAAATTTATAAATGTTTGATTTGAAATACTTCAGCGGTTATTTTAAAAATTGTAGCTAAACACAGATTTCTCTACTCATGAATTCTGTCGACATTTAACAAGGGAATAAGATTAAGACCCGCCTCTGTTAGCAAGTAGTGCAAATACCACCTTATCCGCAAAACCTACTTCACTGTAAATATTGGAAGAGCATCGTGTACACTAGGAACCCCTAATCATTATTTCCTTTAGATTCCAACTCCTTTGATGAGGTATACTCACTTCATTTATCTATCGGTATCTATAGAATCAAATAAAAAATTTAGTCTAACTAAAATCCCACAAAGAGCAGTATTGGCCTAGTGGCTTAAGCGTGCGCCTCCCATCCCTGAGGTAGGTTTGTCCCCGGCTGTGCACCAATGGGCTTTCTTTCTATGTGCGCATTTAACATTCGCTCGATCGGTGAAGGAGAACATCGTGAGGAAACCGATATGTCTTAGACCCAAAAAAGTCGACGGCGTGTGTCAGTCACAGGAGGCTGATCACCTACACTTGCCTATTAGATTGACAAATGATCATGACACTGATCTGAGGCCTTGGCCTATAATGGTTGTGTGTCTTTCATTATTTTAGTACCTCAATCCTTTTTTTTTCTTCTTTATATGTGTAAAGGTTATGTTAATCAAAGACAATACTACTTCAATCCTGGAACGATAACTGCCTAACTTAAATTTTAAACAAATGTCAGTATAAAACCAATTTGTCTATGGAGAATAACAATTATTTAAATTTAACAGCACGGCATATAAAGCTACAGGTGTGTCAAAGATCGAGAGAACGATGTATGATAGGTAAAGCGGGCCATAGACGGACCGCATGTTGCAGTCAAGACCGACTGCAACATGCGGTACGTTCAGGAACTGCTCGAGCGGTCCGTGTATTGCGAATATGAATTTAGTATGGAAATTGCAGATCGCCGTGCGGCGACCGCTTAGAGCAGTCGGTATCGGCTGCAACATGCGGTCCGTCTATGGCCCGCTTAAGAAAAGAATATACAGAATAAAGAATACAGGTTTAAGAAAAATAAATAAACTAAAGTGGAAATGAGCAGGGCGGGGCACAAGGCAATAGGAACAGAAAAGTGGAGCAGAAACGTACCAGTACGTACAGCAAACGATAAAGAGAACTTAGAAGGTGGATGGACGAAATGAAAGAAACAGCAGGTGGCATATGGCAGAGAGTGGCACAGTGCAGAAAGGAATGGCGGGCTTTGGAGGAGGCTTTTGCCAAAAAGGGCACACAGATACCTAATAGAAGATTAAAATAGAAACCTGTTTCAATGTAAAGGTATCTGAATTAAAGGATATTATTATTATTACTATTTAACGGCATTTACAGATCACTAGTATACATTTTCAATTGCTAAAATCGTCAAAGGTCTTACATCTGTTTGAAGTCTCGGAGAACTTAAGTATAAACATTTTATTATTTACAATATGAACTGAACACAAAGTTGAAGATTTTCATCAAGGAATAAACAAGCCTCTTGAATCGATTCAATTTACAATACAACATCATCCTCGATGTAGTTACATGAACAAGATTCCAATAGCGAACGGCTTTTTAAAAACATTATTCAATTTCCTTGCCATATTTGTTAGTATTTTCTGTACGCTGGCGTTTTTATTTTTATATAGAACAGGGGAAAAACGGACAGGAGGCTCACCTGATGTTAAGTGCTCACAGTGCTAGAGGGCTCACGAGCGCGTTGCCGGCTTTTTAAGAATTTATACGCTGATCCGCTTTTCTTGAAGAATCCTAAGTCGAATTGGTTCCGAAATACATCATAATAATAATAGGCAGCTGGTTCCACAGTATAGGCTAAAAAAGGCTCCGTTGTGGAACGACGGACGTCGAGGTGTTACGGGTGGAATTTAGTCTGCCTCGACGTCCGATGATGAAACTGAGCTGCAGGTTAATCTTAACAACTCCTCTGAATACTCTCTCTAATGCGGTAGAAGATGCAGAGTGACGTAACTCTTTGCTGGCACCTGGCAATCACATTCCTGCATCATATGTACCCTAGTCGTTCTCGCGATGTTTTTAAGAGTTAATTACGGGAATTAAAATAGCAACATTGCTATTTAACGTATATTTTCTGCGAATAAAATATTATATGTATTACAAAAATCTACTGTATTAATAAAGAAATATTTAAAAAAATAAGCAACAACAACCTGTAGATATTAAATATTATCAAGTTTCTCAACAGGAAGGGGTGAAAACCAACCATTCATGGCTAACAAGGACAAAAAACCAAAATGTGACTCAGCGTACAAAACATAGTAACTTAAAACGTAGGTTGGTCTTCCCTCTCTCTTACACAAATGCCAAGGACAGAGATAGTGAATGTAAAATTGCGAACCGGTTAGAGATACCACGAGGAACGAGTCATTTTTATTTTTATCCCATGAACTGTTTCGTAAGGCAAGTGTATACTGTATGCCATGAGTTTGATAGAATATAAAACAGTAACGCAATTATGTTCATTATATGTCTGGAACATAATTGCGCATAGAGGCGCTGTGAGATGTTTCTTACTAAAATGTTATTATTAATTACTTATTAAATAAATAGATTACTATACAAAGCAATTAAAGATTAGAATCGCATATACTTAAAGATCATACAACTGTTTTCATGACGTAGTAGTTAGCTTTATTTTTTTATTTTATTTTTAGCCTTGTCTTATTTCCTAATACAAAAAATATCTAATTATCTCATGTGTTAGTGAATATCTTTTACAGTTAGTATGTATCAAGAACCTTCTCCAGTAAATCAGCTTACAAACTCAAAATAATTTTTTTTCGTGGTGGTAACTTATAAACTTCAAAATCATAACATTACTGCGATACTTTTCCGCTTTAAATAATTATACAGATTATAAAAATATCAAGGAAATGCTGATAGAGTCTGGCTAATGAAAGAAGATAATTGAATTATTTGAAAACTTTCGGATGGCAACACAGAATGTCATTGAATTTCTTAGGTTAGTATGATTTATTGTCTTGATACTTCATGCAATTAATCATTTTTATTTCTATTATATATTTTTTCCGAATAGTTAACAGGAATAATAGCCTAAACTTTGTTTTATTTTATAGAATATTTCGTTTCTTTCGCTTTTGATTATTCCGAATAAAGTTTTGTTTTATAATAAATATAGTTTTAGTTTTCCATGCAATGTAAGTATCAATAGTAAAAGACTAAATACGTATAGTATTTTCGTTATCTTCTTTCATTAGCTAGACTCTATGCGTCTAGCCTGTGATCGTTATTCGGGACTTCATACGTACAATAACGAAACTCTTGAATAAGTAGGAACAACTTTTCACTTAAAAATAAGTACTACGCTTAATCACCAAATAAAAAACATTCACAATGCAAAGTTAGAACACAGATTGTAAATACTAAAACCTATGTACAGTTAATGAAAGGAATTCAAATCCGAAATATGCAAGCAATTAGACGAAGGAAGTATGCAATACGCTTGAGGTTTAATTTTAGTAGGATATAGCTCTGGAGGCTTTTTTCCATATTCACATATTATAAGTACGTAGCTATGAATACACGTAAAACTAAAAAAATAACACTAAACAGAAACGACGGTAACGGAAATAAAACTTCCGTTCCTACGGGGTTTTTAATTGCCAATAACATAAAATTAAGTTTCTAATGATTTAACTTTTTCTTTTAAATTACGCGCTATAAATGACTCGTCTAATTCTGAATTAAAACTGATTAAATAAGATAATAAATTGCGTTAGATTTATAATCATTTATTCATATAGATAATCATTTGAACGTATAACGAACTCAAAAGTTACAACAAATACAATGACAAACTCACCCATTGGTTACGAACACAAGTTCAAGGTCAACAAGTCGTCAATAATATCATAGACTCTAGAGAGTCTATGCCCACGTCTTCTAAGCTGTGTCGAGCTTACGACATAAACACGAAATATGACGTTTATCTGTTATAATAAAATCTATACAAGAATTGTTTCACAAAATTGTTATGAATTTTTACTATTTCACAGTTTCCGTAAATCCAAAATGAATAAACCCGACACTTTCGCCTCGTTACCGTCAATTTGATGCGAAACTAACCGGCTCAAATCGATGTGTGGCACCCAATTTGTATCTGACAATGGACCGAAATTGATACGTGTCATTTAAAGCATTTGTCATGAACGTAAGAAACAGGTGATTCAAAATTATTTTATCTAAGCTTTTCCCAAATCGACAAGATGAGACAAAAATATTCTAACAATTCAACATATTGATAACGATGTACCAAAGCAAACCAAGACAGATACTTCGGAGAGACGTTTGCATGTCTCGCCGCATCGTACCAATACGTGGCGACGGTAACTGTCTTTTTAGATCGGTCTCTTATTGTTTGTTCGGGACGCAAGAGAAACACAGGGAGATACGCCAGCGAGTCGTCGACCGTGTTGTGGATAATTGGATCCGATACAAAGATTTCATAATCGGCGACCGATCATACGGGATTTGTATACATCAGGCGTCTGACTATCGCAATTTAATGTCCAGGGATGGTGAATACGCCGGTCATGTTGAGCTGCATTGCGTGAGTGAGTTACACCAAGAGTTTACGTTCGTCGTTCACATGAACTCAGGTTTAAAAACAATCGAATACGGTCACGGTAGGGTTATCAAACACCTCCTGTTCTCCGGGTATCTTGACGCGGGCCATTACAGTGTTTTAGAGTATTATTAGATTTGTTACTGGATATTTTAATAAATTATTTATGACATATGTATTTGAATTAACTTACAAAGCATTTGAAACGGTTTTATCTAGGAACAGTGACTCAATAAGTGTTATTTCCTGTCATGGATTTAATGAATTTAGAAACTACAAGGATATTTAAATCGTTATAGATGTGTATTTTGACGCATTTTTATTTAGCGTCACGTCTTTTTTAAATATATTAAATCATTAACCACAGGCTCGTGCGAGGCTCAACCCTGAGGCAGTGCTATCACACTCCGTCTGGGCCCTAATGGATTTTCTTTCCCATTTATTTGTCAATGTAATCTACACCTGACATCTGTCAGACACAGTGGACTAAGAGACCTACTTGTCTATAAAATATAAACCCAAGAAATACCCATTGTAACATGATGGCGACGGGCGATGGATTAAGGGAGCGTTCAAGTATTACGTAACGAATATTTTGGGGGGCGATGGGATGCGGGACGGGGATTCCAGTACTTTTCACCACATAGTGGTAACTTTTGCGGCAATCCCTAATACTTATTAATTTGAAAGTATTTATATATATTATAATACTACAATGTATTTATATATTGTTTAAGATTGTTATATCAAATCGTTTGAGACGAAATCGCTCTCAAATATTTATTTATGAATCTCTTTGGAAAACAAAGAAATAAAATATAAATTTATACGGGTTCATTGAATAGGAACAGTTTAAGTTAATCAAAGGCCCTTGACTTGTTGCTGTTTAGATGAGGGCGTGTTCGTTGTGAGAGTATGGTGAGTAGTTATGTATGCAATATTACTAAATGTTTTTACTATATATGGTATGGAAAAAAAGCAGAGTACCTACTTGACATACTCCTTCTAGTTCTGATTATATTTTTGATAGATGACACACATTGATATCTGTCTCTTTTTATCACAACGATAACACTGCTTGGTAGAAAGAGACAAATGCCTTAACTTATTTTATACTGTATTAAACCGATTTCGATTAAGTTAAAAAAAACAGTGAAAATAGTCAATATATGTAAAAAAGGCGTCAGTGTGCGTAGCTGTGTTTGTGTGTACCTATCTGTTTGCGTGAGAGAAAGATGTTCATATAGAGTATAGACTAATGAATAGTCAGCGGTAGTGTTGCCCAAAATCGGTCTTGGTCTTGTTCTTTTACAAGACCAAGACCGCCTTATTGTAGCAAGACCAATAACAAGACTGAAGCCTGCAAGACTCTTGCGTCTTGCAGTTAAGTCAAACTGAGATTTGGGCTGCAGTTGTATCTGCAGTTGGCAACGTGCCGCTCGTCTGAAAGAACCCTGAAAGGTATTGTATTGATTAGGTAGGTAAGTACTTATTATATTTCAACTATTTATTAAGTAGGTAGCGTGTTAATACTCACAAATCTGTTCCCATCATCCCATGTGATATAAATGTACCTAGAATAACTTTCTAGCAAAGTTCATACCTTGTTGATCTACCACAGATCTGCCAGCGTTGCCAGATTTTTTTATTGTCAAGGCGGGATTTTGGAACTTTTTCAGTTAAAAAAGTGGGAATCTCTCGTCAATAGCGGGACATAGTAACTAAAGGTGATATTTTAAATCAGAGTTACCCTATCGTTAAACACTTGTCTTCTTAATAAAAAAAATAAAATAAACAAAACAAAACTAAACCAAAAAAAGTATTCATTAGACAAATGGCGTTTCAAATAATTGTCAGAAATCTGAGGAATGAGTATATGATATACCTGGTCTCTTTTTTTGGTAGCTGTTAAAAGAGCTGGTGCAATTTCTGAGCATGGCAGTGGTGTCTTGAGTAACCCCAAAAAGCGGGAAAAATGTCCCGCGCGGGGCATTTCATGTTCATTAAAAAATCGGGACGTATGGCAACGCTGGTATCTACCTATAATAATATATTATGCTTGTTTATGTCTAATGTGCAGATTTAACGTTAGTACTCGTAGGTTGGTACTTGGTATGTGCTTAAAATTATAGCCAACAAAATTATATAAAATAAAAAAAAATATAAAATATGTTTATTTTGGAACATAAGATACATGTATCACTTATTCCACGTCATTAAATTTGAAGGCATCCCTACTCATCGGCAAAGAAGACAGAGGGTGTAGGCCGAGAGAAAAAGCCGGCGTAAAAAACTCTCGGTACTCTTTTAAAACAGCAAATCATCAAACAACACAACACACTATAAACATTATGTAGGTAGCTACTTGTGTTTCAAAGTTTATATTATTCTTCTATTCAGAAAAATTTAAAACTAACAAGCTAGCGAGTCGAGTAGGTCTAGTAACAGTTTCTACGGCAGCCAATGTTATGGTACAGACGCCAGCACATCGAGCTCCTACAATCTGTCAAATTTCTTTAACAGATTTTCAACTTTATCGCTAGAGTATTAAGGTTCAAGGTTAATTGGGAAAATGTGACGTTCTGCGAATAAACTGTTGGTCGGTCGGTGTATTATATACCTAATTATTTGATAATTTACCGACAAAGACGCCGCGGTTTGCAACAACTGTATCACAGCATTTGACACTGTTTGAGCGCCGCATTTGCCGACAAAGAGTACGGACAGAGGCACACTACCTATTTTGGTAGGGTTGGTACAGGGGGATAAAATTAAATGTCTCAGCAGTAGGTAGGTATAAATTGAATGCTCTGAGTTTCTTGAACAAATACATTCTCACACTGGCTGTCCGGCGAGATCATAATTAATAACTACGTAGGTATTGCATCTATTGAATTTCGAATATTTTAATTTCGAAATAATCATTGTTAATATCGGTAAATGATAGATAGTGAGTGATATACCTAGGTACTAAAATGTGAGCAGCAAGATTGAAAATTGTATATGCCATGTCAGTGCTTTCCATAAGTTTATTTTACAAAAAGCTCTTAAGTAAGATTTCGAGTTTACTATTACACACAACAAATTATGAAAAATATATTTAGACTGAGTACTTAGGGAATTAGTAGAAAAAATATTCTATCGTAGATACCTAGTTAAAACGTTGTGTTTACTTAATTTTATTTTTCTGTGCTAATGCCAGCATTGACAACCCTACCAAAATAGGTAAAAATTTAGTCCGCCATAGTCCTAGACTTTGTGTTGCCGCCGTCGCGTCGCTTTCATGTCAAAGGTCGCCGCCACTGCCCATGTTCCAAAGAATAAAATAGGTTTCCGGGTGCTCAGAACGGACGCCAATAGATTATGTTGTCCTCGCAAGGAAGATTGTAGTCGTAAGCATATTATAAAAAATTTAGTAATAACAATATACCTAGTTTATATTATTATTATACCTTTTTAAAGGACATTGCACTGCAAATTTGGAAGTGGGTTAATTTAAACAAACTTGAAACGTGGAAAAACTCCAAATATGAGTGACGTCGTGGGTTTTGTTTTAAAATCACACACTTCCAAAAATCGAGATTTAAAGTGTCGGTTTATCAACTTCCATCGTACCTACTCTAGTAGCGAGTAACTTCCATAAAAACAGCTGGCAACGTACCGGAACGGAACATGCCTAGTTCCAATAAAAAAGGAACGTGACAAACAATATATATTATTTGCATTTATTATCTGCACTATATTTTTGCGTAGGCACAAAACCTATCTGATTCTGATTCTGACACTTCTGTTTTTTAATCTTTCAAAGATTTATTCTATCTATCAAAGAACGCCGCATTTTTCTTTGTCGGTCTTTGGCTTGTGCTTATAAATATGAGTTTTTAAATCATTTTCAGTCCTTTCCAATTGAGTTCCGCTTCGAGTCTATCTTATTTATTGTTCTCGCCCATTTACCTAGCTAGATACTCTAAAGTCTAAATCCTTATTACTTTCGGAGTGAATGTTTACAATTTGACATGAGTGACGAAGATTCAAATAGCTCTAGTCGGAGTAGTGAGAGTTGCAGAATTAGATCTAAAAGACTTAAAAGCAAATATGACGAGTTTTCGAAATAACTCATGCGTCCCAAATTGGTATGTGTAAATTGTGCCAACATAAGAAAGTCGAAATAAAAATGAAAAACAGAAACACTTCAGGCTTAAGAAAGCATCTAATATCTTTTCACGGGAAGGAATCGCAAATATTTCTTCCTGTAAGAAAACCAACATTAAGTCAAAGTCAAAGTGGAGATATCACAAGGTTTTTAACAACCACTGCAATAAGTAGACAGGTAAGAAAAAAATATGTTACGTAAATACTAGGTACCCAATTAATAATTACAGTAATTTCCAAAGTAAAGTACCTAGCTGTTTCTCGTAGGTACTTTATTTTTGTAAATTTATGAAAAAAAAACAATGCAAATTAGGGTGTTTCATAAATACCTACTTTACTTTTTATAGTTTAATTTTTTTTTTTATAAATTATTTAGTAGTACGTAGTCCTCAGCGTGGCAATTATGGGCAACTACACCCCGAATGGGAAGCCTTTGTCCAGCAGTGGACGTTCTAGTAGTTCGTAGTTATTAAATTTTTTTACGATTTTAATCTCTATTTCTACAAACGGGTGTTTGTATAGGTATCCTTGTATTACGTGTTACAGAAAGGGTAGGTAGGTATCTGGTTTAGAATCTGCATTCATTTGAACCGTGAGCTAAATAAAGTACTCTACTTAAGTAGGTACATAGTTACTTAATTACTGAGGCAGCCGCGGCACTACTTAAGTTTATTTTACTACAAACAAAAAACAATTTCCCAAGCTACAAAACCTACTTCGATTTTGTACTAACTAATTTGTGTTCAATTATTTGTTATTTTGTGGCATAAAACTATCAATATAATAATAAAAATACCAGAAAAATAAATTTTATACGGAGTTGTTTCTTGGATGAATATATGTCCCCGTAGAGCGAAAATTCATTAAGTCCAAAAAACCTGTTTCGAGATAATGAGGGTTAAAGTTTTGAAAAATATAAATTGCCATAACTTTAGCATGTCATGCCATATTTTAATGTTTTTAGTTTCATTTTGAAGGAAATCAAATTAAGTTAAAATGTTAGCTACCCAAAGTGATGATTAAGTTATAACTGAGAAAACCTAAAAAAAAAACCAATTAGTTATTTGTTCTCTGTAGAATATCCGATGTAGTTATGAATTAGTTAATATTTGTCCCTAGTTAGTTATTTTTCACTCAGATCGAGTTTATTTTTATGTTATACTTGAGTTGGGTAATTTACGACTAACTGGTAGATATACAAAATATACATAACTAGCTGTTACCCGCGACTTCGTCTGCGTAGAACTACTACTTCGTGTAAATTTGTTTGGACTGAATAGGCTCTGAAACTATAATGAAACGATTCTAATGAAGCCGGCACATTGAATTATTGAGATTAACATAGGTAGACTTTTCCTGACCCTGATCCCTGACTTAACTTAGTTTAATACGTTTTTGTATACGACATTTTTTGTTTTTCCTTCTTTGGTCAAAACATGTAGGTTTTGTGGACTCGATACTCGTGAGCACGCCACATACAGTTGCCCATGGGAGAAACAGTTTTTTTCTAAATGAACACCAGCTACTTTGAGTGTCTGTCCTTGAGCTTTGTTTATCGTCATAGCGAATGCTGCTTTCAGGGGAAATTGTACTCTTTTGAATTGGAATGGCAAATCGGTAGGGATTATTCTAGTTCTTGCAAACTCATCTCTTATGCAAAGTTCAAAAAAAGCTGTAAGGGTGGTTTTTGGTCGAGTAGATAGTCGCTCGTGGAAATTATCTTCTGTAAAATAAACTCGTTCACCGTTCTCTAAGTGTACACTTAGATGTGTAACGGTGGGGTGCCTTTCGTGCAACGGGAACCCTAATAACCGCCACACGGCTTCGTTGCTGCTAACATAACGACCAGATTGATATGTATGTACTTCATTTACGCGATTTGCAAGCTCTGTGCTCCTAAAATTGAAAATAGCTTGGTCACTGCCTTTGTTAATATATTTGCAGATATATTTGATAGCGCGCACTGAACTGCAAGCCTCAACATTTATATGGGCGTTAAATATTTTTAATAGAATAGCGGAATAAGGGACCACCCAACTATTATCAATAGTGACGTAACTCCCATTTCGTAGTTTCACAGATGCCGTTCGACCTCCGTCTGCTGGTGCTCTTCTACGATAGAGTGGGTATCCGTTTTCACTGTGGACAGTGTCTTTGTGTAATTTGCGAGGAAATTTCTTTGTGCATTTTCCATCTTTCATGCAAGGGCACTGAGGATTTTCAGGTCCACATGGACCATGAATCATGTTTTTAACTATAATATCATGAAGTGTCTTGTCAGTGCTTGGATCGGGTATTTCTGCGCTGATAATATTATCAATTTGATCGGGTCTCAACTTGTCTTTTAACCACAATAATATGTGGACATGTGGTAGGCCACGCTTCTGCCACTCTATGGAATACATAAAGCAGATCACTTCTCCAAATATTCTGCCTTTGGAAATAACAGACATAAGTTTTTTAACTTTCAACCTAAAACTCTTGCGACTACATCATGCCTATCAATCGCGCTTTGACCCGGCATTAATTCATTTACTATTTCCGGCCATGCTGGGTTGCAAGTAAACGTAACGAATAAGTCAGGGCGACCATATGTACGTACATAAGCAAACGCATCCTGAGTATATTCGTGTAAGTACCTCGGACTATTTACAAATGAAGACGGTAAAATTATCATTCTACCAATATCATTTGGATTTAGATTAGCGTCATTCGCTACTGCGTCTTGAAGGTGGATATAATTTTCTGCTCTTAATTTAGTTTGATTTAATGTTATGTATCGTAATCGTTCACTTTCTACCTTAACCTACATATCAACATAAAACTGATTGGCCAGTTGCCTGCATCGTGATATAATATTAAAATCATTTTCTCTAATCATGATATGAAAGGCATAAAAGTCCATACATGATACCTTTTTGTTAGGCAAGGGCAGGCCAGTTACAGGATCGACTTGTGGAATTTGAAAGTGATACCCTTCTTGCCCTTTGCTAAATATTAGCGGATATTGTAACGCATCGTAAAATTTATGTGTATCCGGCACCCTAGTTAGTGTGTTATCACGGGCATGTAAAACTATATCACGGGAAGAAAACTGTTCACCACAAACCATGGCTGCGACTTCATTTATTAAAGGTGCATTATATCGTCTTTCGTGTTCCCCACTTGGTGTACGATCTGGGTGAATCACCAACTTATAATCATCTCCCGGCATTCTTTCTAAGGCTGTTGTGAAAGTGTTTATTAGGCGGTTATGTTCATGCAACATTCTCTGAATCTTTAAGACAATATCCTTTTCTACTAATTGAATGTTTTGACACCTGCGGTCAACCTCGTCGTTTTCATTTCCCATAAAATAAATCTGTAAAAATTTTGGTTGCTCATTATTTGTAGGAAGCAAAGAACCAATCCTATGATAGATTTGACCTTGGATTGTAAAAGTAGATGAAAACCCAGGCATAACCACCTCATTTTCTACACCAAATGACGTCATTTGAAAGCATGAATTATATTTCCTTATTTTGATTAAAAAACGCCGCGATTCGTTGTTATCACCTAAAAGTAAAGACTTCAATGATTCCTCTGGTTCTCCAAGTATTGGAATTGAAACCTTGCCACCAGAACAACACATACCCGGAGTTTCTTCTTTCCACTTGAGTGCTTCACAATGTATTCATTTTTTATCCATTCCACCTATGAGAAGTAATCGATGGTTATTATACTCAATCGATGGGTCATAATCAAAAGCAGCATTGTGGAATGCTCCCCATGTATACATTGTTAACGCATTTCTCCTTTCTGACTGCCGTTCAGCATTTAACACACGTCGTCTTTGGGATTCTTCTGGCATCTCTGCAGCTATCAATGATGCGTGTCGCTCAGCATCTAAAATCTGCCGGGCCTGAGTCTGTTCATAGGTTTCGGCAGCTCTTTGCGTTGCGTGTCGCTCAGCATCTATAATCTGCCGGGCCTGAGTCTGTTCATAGGTTTCGGCAGCTCTTTGCGTTGCGTGTCGCTCAGCATCTAAAATCTGCCGGGCCTGAGTCTGTTCATAGGTTTCGGCAGCTCTTTGCGTTGCGTGTCGCTCAGCATCTATAATCTGCCGGGCCTGAGTCTGTTCATAGGTTTCGGCAGCTCTTTGCGTTGCGTGTCGCTCAGCATCTAAAATCTGCCGGGCCTGAGTCTGTTCATAGGTCTCGGCAGCTCTTTGCGTTGCGTGTCGCTCAGCATCTAAAATCTGCCGGGCCTGAGTCTGTTCATAGGTCTCGGCAGCTCTTTGCGTTGCGTGTCGCTCAGCATCTAAAATCTGCCGGGCCTGAGTTTGTTCATAGGTCTCGGCAGCTCTTTGCGTTGCGTGTCGCTCAGCATCTAAAATCTGCCGGGCCTGAGTTTGTTCATAGGTCTCGGCAGCTCTTTGCGTTGCGTGTCGCTCAGCATCTAAAATCTGCCGGGCCTGAGTCTGCTCCTCAGATTCTTGGGATCTAGCTACTTGCGCAGTTCGAGCTCTTTTAGAGCTACGCGCTAAATTAGATTTACGCTTGCGAGGCATATTACTTAACCAGTTACCTACCTAAAGTAATAAAAACAGGTAAGTACTTATGCAAAAAAAAATTCTTTAGCTGACAAATAATTTAGTTAAAGGTACTGAGTACGAAACTATACTTAAGGTAGGTACTTATACACATGAAATAAAACAAAAACAAAACTAAAACTAAATGTTAAAAAAATATACTATCTACATGGAATAAAAACAAAATGAATCGATAAAATTATATGCGAAACTACTGGAACTATTTTATTCACAAAACAACATTACTTACCTATTAATACTCAATAAAAACTATGCTGACCTTCTTAGGTACCGTAACTACTTACTAAATGTGAAAAAACTTAAAAAAACCTGCCTACTAATCTACTACAATTTTATACCTATCCTAAAAAATGAATTAAAGTATTTATTTTACCTATTAACTATAATTTTACCTACTACTAACTTATGCTAAACTAATAATAACAACCAAAACAACTAAGTAAATAACACAAAATGCTTATCCAAGAAACCCTAAACACCAATGAAAACGTAAAGAAAGCGAATACGTTGCAGCTCAAAATAGTAGATATCGCATGCGTCCGCCAACGACGTCTGCCCTCACGTGTCTGCCCGTTCGGGTAAGCATACTTTGTGATCTACACTCCTCCCACCGAGCCATCCGCGTCCCCCGCACGTCTTTGACGCCGCGCCGCGCAGCGCGCCCGCGCCCGCCAGCCCCGCCACACCACACCATGCATATTCATAGTGTATAGGCCGATGGGCCTGATGGACATGTCAGGCAGAAAGTATTCTAAAAGCTGGCTAGGAGTATTTGAATTATGCGATACATAACTGCACCCCGCGTTTTCACCCGTATAATTCCGGATCGGGATCGGGATCTGGATAAAAAGTATCCTATGTCCTTTCCCAAGGTTCCATCTATCTCTATACCAAAATTCATCAAAATCGGTTCAGCGGTTTAGGCGTGAAAAGGTAACAGACAGACAGACAGACAGAGTTACTTTCGCATTTATAATATTAGTAGGGATGAAAAAAAACTTGAGTTAAAAGACATTTTGTTTTATAATAGTATAAAATCTAACTACTTTTATATAAAAAAAATCTTCTACACTTCCTATGAATTAAAAATGTTAATATAAAAGTAACTTAATCTTTTATTTTATAAGCTATGTAAGTTTTTGATAAATAAAAAAATAGTTAACATGATTTCGTTATTTCTCTTATTTTCTAGTAGGTGGTCCTAATAGATTTATTTAATTTTCACTTTTTGTAAATCGGAAACTAGGATACCTACAAAATTGACGGTTAGACAGTTAAATAGGGGAAAAAACTATAGTTTTATTGGCATTGTTAACTCGATTTGGGCATTTTTCAACCTAATGTGTTTTCGCTCTACGGGGACAATTATTAATTGATTGACACTATTTGACACCGATCAGCTGACGTAGGTACCTATGTAATGAATGATTTGTGTACGTATAGACTTACAAACATTAATAATTATGTAGGTAATTATAGGTATTGAAAAATGTTGCCTTATTGGTTTCTTATCACTTATCACCATAGGAATCCGTGCCTTTGATATGTATGTACATTAAGTATATCCTTTCCGTAACACGATTATAATACAGATTATAGGTATACCTAGGATACCTAGATATAGGTACAGACCTATACCTAGGTAATTTATTCAAATGCGAAGCTAGTTTAGGTATAGTTTAGGTTTTCTAGTACCTATATTATATTTTTATAGATATCATGCTATGTTCATAGTTTTAAATTCTAATAGGTACCTATTATTACTATTATTAACACATATTTTAATATTTTATTTCAGTCAGTATCTGAAAACCGAAGTGACAACTTCATGACAGCTACAGTTGATTGGATTGTAAAAAAATATCTTCCTTTCTCATTTTTCGATGATGAAGATACACAGGAATATTTTCGATCGATATGCCCGAATACGATATTTCCTAAAAGGTCGACACTAAGAAGGAAAGTTAAAGAGCGATTTGAAGAACTACAATCGAATGTTAAAAATCGACTACAACAATATTCATGTAAAATGTCATTTACCATTGATGGATGGACGTCCATTGCTGGTAGGAGTTACTACGGGGTCACAATTCATTTTATAGACAATGAATGGAAGTATCGATCTGTAGTCCTTGATTTTATACCATCGCGCGGTCGACATACTTGGTGGAGAAAAATATGTTACATTACCGCTAGTCATTGTATCATTCAATCTATTGCTTGATAAAATTGAATCAATGGTAAAACAATTAGATGAGAAACCAAATCGAACTGAAGTGGATGAAAGGCTCATTTTAGGTTTCCAAGCAGCCCGAGATAAAATGCTTAAACATTATAAGAAGAGCAACTGGATTTACTGTACCACTTTAATTTTAGACCCAAGGCACAAAGCTCAGACTTTTGATATTACATTATGGGGGCAGCAAATTAAAACAGAAAGCCTGCACAAATTTAATGAACTTTATAAAGAATATAAAAGTCTACACGTACAGCAACACTCGGTGTCTAAATCTCCAGAATTACCAAGAAATGAAAACAAAGTATGTGAGGATGAGGAATATGAAGATGTAATAGACTTTGAGAAACTGTATGCATGTCCCTCTACGTCGTCATCTGGATCTTGTCTTCAAGGCTTAGTTTCTGACGAGTTGAAGGAGTATCTAAGTAAACCGAGAGCCGCCAGCTCAGAAGACATTTTAGAGTGGTGGAGGACGCATGAGACGGAATATCCGATTTTATCCAAGATGGCTCGTGATTTTCTTTCGATACCTGCAACTTCAGTACCTGCTGAGAGATTATTTTCTAAAGCATCGCTAGTAATTAGAAAACATAGAAATAGATTAAGTGATGAATCAGCGAGGTGGTTACTTTGTATTAATTCTTGGTCAAAAGAATTAATATAAAGTAACCAATTTTTTTTAATTCGAAAACAACCATATTCATATTTAGTTTTAGCCACACAACAAAAACCTCTCGGGGTTTATATCTGCATGTTGGCGAGCCGTTCATATCATTTCTTTACCAATTTATAGGTAAATACAATAATACATAGGTATTTACATAGGTACATTAGGAGAATTTTTGTGTAAGGAAACGCTTTGACTTGTACTTATAACTTTTCGAACTCGTTTTGTATAACGTTTGCAAGTCTACTGGAAGTTAATTATGTCGATGCTATTGTGTACTGTACTGCAATTTTTTTATTTAAATAAATGTTAAATTGCATAGATTGTCTTTATTCTACAACTCTTCCATCCCATTCCATTAAACAAATTAATTATTATTAGTTAGTAAATCATCGCTGAAGACAATAGTCTTTACTAAATAATTAAATAAATTTACATTTAAATAAATTTACTAAATAAATAAAACTAATTTAAACTAACGTGTTCAATAAATAGCAATAGGCTAATAGGTATTTGTAAGTCTCGCAAGACTTGCAAGACTCTTGCTGCAAGACCAATACCAAGACCAATATAAGTAGCAGCACGAAACTCTAGCGCTGACCGTTATTGCGCAGAAGTAAAAAATAAGGTACCTGAGGGGGGCTAGCGGAATGAAGAGCGTCGATTGGCTCTCCAGTCGCATTTTGTCCCCCGCGCGACAGTACACATGCGCAGCAATCCCCTCCACGTATCGGCCAGCGCTAGACTTACGTGCCGCTGGTTATACTGAGAGCGCAATACCAAGATCAAGACCAGGTGTATTGTCGCAAGACAATACCAAGACTGGGCTAAGTCTCGCCTTGGTCTTGCATTTGGGCAACACTAGTCAGCGGCATTCATTATGATAGGATTACATTGCCATATTGGTATGAAATACTATAAGAAACCTGTAATTGTTTTTTAAAAATAAAAACATTATTAAGGACCTATAGTATACATTAACGTAATTAAAATATTTAATTATTTTAAATTTTAAATGTAGCCTAGTTAAATATAATATATTTTTAAAAGAAAAACTCGCTTATAACTCAACTCATAGTTATATCTATATATAAATGACTGAAATTTTATAATTACAATTTCTTAAAAAATATGCGAGAAACTTCACTTCTCTGTTTAATCAAATATTTATTGTAGAAACTTCATATCATATCAACCAAGCACTTGCGGCTATCTTCACACTTAATAGTGTATGCAATGCAGCAGTGTGAAGTTGAGACGGATCGCTAGTTATTATAAATTATGTGCAAAGTTTGTGATATCCTTGTAAAAATTAGGTCAGTAAAATGAGGTGGACTCGTTTGGTGTTCCTTCAATTTAATGAGAATACATTTATTTAATATGTATATGAATGACTCAACTTTGATGTTGGCGCTAATTTGTCGGACGTTCGATGACACATTCGTAGAGATTGGTGGTGAGAATATTATTGTTACTTATCAAAAATATTACATCTCTACATATTCTAGTCGGTTCTTGAATTAAAAAGAAACTCAAAAATATTTTTTTGTACAGTTTCCTCCAATAATACTGGCTGGAAGTCGTTATTCGTTGTTATCAACTGTATTGTTACGATAATGAAATATAATACAATAACTATGATTACTTATCACAGGCTACGATGGCTGTTCTACCTCCATACTACATCCATGGTTTAAGACACTTTGTCAGGTGTACCCAACGAACCACCAAAAATATTATAACATAAGAAAAACCAAGAACAAAAAGCAAACTATGCTTAATGTAATCTAAACCTAATAAAAAAAATATTAAACAGCTTGCCACAGGAAAGTTTGCACCTGAAGTCCATAGGAGTTTAATCGTTCACATACAAGTAGTGCCAAGTCAATAAGTAACCTTCTACCGAATGCGGTTTGAGATTACTGAATCGTTTCGGAGAAAAACGTGAAAATGTAATTAGTCAAACCTTTAAGGCTATACAGGATGTCCAAAGAGATAGAGCACCCTTAGAGGAACCCGAACATACATGGAGGTTTCATGTACGATTTTTGTAACTTAGGAGTTAACATTTTTTGGGACAGCCTGTATAATGATAATGACATCTATATGGCTTAGATTTCAGGACTTTAATCGCCTCTGGAAGTTATATATAATAGTTGTGTTTATCTCAAAATAGAAATTGTTCTCAAAATCGTTATTAAATTTGTTAAAAATTGAGATGTTAAACTAAAACTAACTTTATGACTCTGACACCCGGTCATTCCGACTCATAAAATATTTAATTTAATAATTAATAAACTATATATTTTCCCAGAGCATTGATAACAATGGGTTTTTGACATAACATTGAAAAAACACCTTAAACGCCTCGCTTCTTTTAAAACTCGTAATCTCGCGTGCACATAAAAATATTGTATGCAATTTTGTGCGTTGAAGTGCCAGTAAACAATTGGTGAAAAACAGTAGGTGCGCAGTACGATCCCATTATTAACCTTTCGGTATACGGTTCGTAAGCACCCCACTTAGACTTTGCGTCGCGTATCATATGAGTCATATGACCAGTCATATGCACAAAAGTAAACACGATAATCTAGTTCGTGAATCAGTCATTACCGAGTACCAGTGAGTACAACCAATTGTAACTTAGTAATCCATATAACATATTATAGAAGCATGGTGGGAAACACGGAGACATCGTAAAAGATTAGACGAGATAATATTTACGACCAAAGTAGATTCAATTTCAAAGCCTTTATTTCAACTACTACAAGAGAATGTTCACAAAAATATGTAAATAAAAAAAAAATATTTAAGTATAACAAAAGTAGACATTATAAAGAAAATAAGGAAATTGAAATGGCGCAAGACCGGGCACGTGACGAGAGATAGCAAGTTGCAATCGAAAAAGTTATTTAACGTTAGTTAGTTATTATAACGGCAACCACGAGATAGAAAAAGGAAATGAGGAAGACAGAGCAAGATATAGGCAGACGATAAGGCACAACTTGGACAAGAAGAGCTAACATTAGAAACGAATGGAAGCAGCTGGAAGAAGTCTATGTGTCACCGGTCACGCTAATCACCAAAATCGACACATCGATGTATTAGATTAAGTTACGTTATGTACCTAAAACATGTTTTTAATATGTAATGGGTGCCAGCAACAATAACAATCCATAAGTTGACCTTTGTATTTTCACTTTCAATGATGGACATGCAAGTGAACTGGTTGGTGGGCAGTTTGAGTATGTAAATAGGTCACCCAGGCTGCCAATGCTCATGACCTCTTTAAAGTCGTTCAGTTCGATTAAGTTCGGTATAAGAATAAAGAGTGAGTGAACACACTGATATTGCAGCAATAACTATTTACACATTTACTTCCGGCATTTGCTGAACGTTACCTGAAAACGACCTAGTATTTTAGAGGTTGTTTAAACCGTATATATTCGTGTTTGCGCTAATTAAATAAAGAAGAGTGGCTATCATAAACTCAATATATCAAACGAATAAAAAGTTAAATTAATGAATAAAAGATCTAGGTAGGTAGGTATATATAGTTATAACGCCGTTTCAACGACAGTCGTAACAGCCGATGACGTTGTTATTAACTACCTCATACATAGAATTCAGCCGGGATCTTTGATTTTGTCAATATAACCGGTATGTTGTTCTAAACCATTAGTCGTAAACGGTTCTGACAGTAAATTAAGTAAGACTTGTTTTACGTCTCCTAAAGAGAATATTTCCAGAATTGCATTTTCGACGTCTTATCGCGTTATAAAGAACAATAAACTATAATGCTATCAACATTTAGATTAACCTATCAGCTGATTTGATACTATTACACAACACAAGCTTGATTGCTTTTGTAATTCTTTGCAATTCTTGCTTGGAACCCAACAGTTGTTTTTGTTATCTTCATATATTTTGCAAGCATTGAATTAATTTCTTTACTACTATACAATATGGCGCGCTGATCGCGCGAATTGCCGGATCGTCAATATGAGGGGAACCCGATGTTGCAAAATGGTTGTGAACACCTAAACGGTCAAAGTTAAAATCATATATCACAGAAATGTACCTTTTAAAGCTATGATTTCAGTTTCTCTCTATAATCTTTATTATTATTATTTGTTTAACAAAATTGAATGTTTTGCGAAGGTATTTTATTAAGCCAAATAAATGTATAACAATAATAGTAATTTCCGCCGTAATTTTTAATGGACTGATTGGTTCTTCAGTATTCTTTTGTTCAGCGTTCAGATCATATAAAGGCCGTGTGGGCGCTAAGAATCGAGTATGTATTGTAATGACTACAATCGTCAACCTATATATAATTGATGACTATTCAAAAAGACAAGGATTGGCTTACGAAATCCATGAAAACATACTTGAATATTATGGACTCGGAACCGACTTCCACTCATATTCATCCGCCGTAAACAAATAATGTATACGTAATTCTCTTTGTAATACAATACAATAAAAGTCAATAGGAATAAGACCTTCTTTTTTTTTCTTGATAATTCGTCGACTACGTTTGGATGATTAATCCAAAAAGATGCCTCCTAATGTTGAACATTATTTCCTTTAAATTCCTCTCTGTTACTTTTATGCCCATAGCTCGTTCAGTGTTATTCCTGTCGTATATATAAGAGGTAAATAAGAAATGCTTGTCATTAAATACTTTTTAATGCATTTCGGATTAGTTTCTTTTTTTTATAAGGAGTTTATAAATTGCACAAAAAAATGCGTTAATATGCACGGGTTATGCAATAAACACTTCCACAATTATCGAAATAATATTTGTATACAGTAACTGGAGACTATAGCCGGCATTTACGGGTTTCATTATTCATGGATATGAATGCAACACGAAATACAATTTGATTCGTAAGCCGTGTTTATTTTTACTTCGGATTCAATAATTTTTTAGTGAAATAGCGGTAGCTTTTAGCGCCACTGAAAATTCGTACAATTTTCGAATATTCATATTCCTACAGCGTTCCTACGTGGAAATACCGTTGCGCAAATAACACGGTCCATTATTGGATCAATCGTTTTTTATCTGAAAATCTTCGGATAAATACCGAGCCTCACGGTCGGCCGGTAACCATTGTTGACAATAACGAATTGAAGGCGATAGAGGAAACGAATCCAACGCAATCAACGGTTGAGCTTGCTGCGGGCTTTGGAGTGTCAACACAATATTGAAGCACTTGCGTCAAATCGGAAAGATAAAAAGCTAGATAAGAAGTTCCACACGAACAAACAACGAACACTGAATCGGCATAGAGACGAGGGAATTCTAAATCGAATTGTAAACTGCGATGAAACGTGGATGAGAATTGGAAGTGTTCTTCTCAGTGGGTGGAACCAGCACCTCATCAGTGTGCTTAAAAACTACTCAAAGATGATGGACTTGTCTTGTTGGACTAGTATCACAGCTTCTTACCGAATGGCACAACAGTGACGACATATGTCTATTGCCAGCCACACTTCACAACAGACCATCTCAAAGCTACAAAAGTTACAGCTGGAAGCTCTCCGTCACCCACCGTACTCGTTTACGTTTTAATTGGGAATAAGCACAGTCCCGTCCGGCAGACTTCTACAGTAAAGGGATAAACAAACTACCATCAAAATGTACCATTGTATAAATAATAAGCTGATATAAAAAAAATACAAAAATGTTTATACAAATCTTCAATTTCATATAAATAACAATGTTTAATCTAAAAAATCAAGGGTATTCGTCTTATCACTCATAATTTTCTATCAACTTCTTTATCAGACGTTGATAAGTATATTTTTGTTTTTGTTTGTCCATATAAAAATTGTATATTCCCTACAAATACATCAGTAATTATCATTAATACTAAACATGTAGAAGGGTTGTACAATGAGTCACATTTAAAGCGAAGTCCTGAGGGTAAAAGCCGGCTACTTGGAGAGTGTTTAAAACTATAAATTCAAAGAATTTAGTCTCTCTAACACGGCAAATGATTGATCATATGATTAATTGTCTAAAAAAGTCGTGTCTAGGTACTTTTAAAATTTTGCTTCAAGTATTTTAATGTTGTTTTAAAATTGTGTTGTCTAATTTTGTTAAGAGCATCTGATCAACAGTGGCGACAATTATTTCACAATTTCGAAAGTGAACTAAGAATGGCATCGAAATATTCCAAATTCCTTTAATCAAGCCTGAAACGAGTGTTCCTTTATACTAAAACTTATTGGAATATTCCAATTCAAAAATGGAACTTGGGATTTTCGCAAGGATTTTCTACTCGTCCCCATCGTTACGATTTTTCCAGTATGTTCTATTTAAATAACCAAAGCTGCAAATACTGTATGAGCAGTAGAACTAGTCCATCATTATGAAGCTGAAGGTAATGAGTCAAGTATCACGGCATACAAAACTTTGGTAAATCAAATATTGTAATGGAATATCACGATAGCAGGTGCTGGACCAGTTTTACCTACTTATCAGCAGCTTCGGAATGTTTATACACACGTACTTAGGGCTTCAATAAAAGTTCCCTCCCAAACACAATGTCGTAATAAAATTTTTGGCGCAGGGATTTAATAGTATCTATATTGGTACTAAGTTTGAAGCAAATAAATATTATGCGATTCAAAACGATATTAAACGCGAGTTTTTAAGGGCTTAGAACGAATCAGAACTCTTAGTTATCAGAAATATGGAGAAATATGAACAAGCACTTTATAAAGAGAACAAAAGAGGTTTAAAAGAATGACTGAATTTTAACGCTCCCAGTTTGGAACAAATAGCAATTAAAGAACACAAATACAGCTGGAACGTGAGCTGAAGTGCTATTGAAGGATTACACTTAATATTCAAAACGAATTTGGTCGGTTTTAACATTTCTCGCATACATTTAGCATAGTCTGTATTATATACTATATCGAGCGAACTGTTCGTTCCCTTAACCAATAGTTTTTATCATTTGTTTATTTTTTGCTGCGATTTGTAAAACCTGAACTACTTTAGCAATTTGTCTAAGGGTCATTAAAAGCGCACGCGCACGGTTAGAGCCTTCTGGCTGCGTAAGTGCCCATGTGGTATCTTAACATCAGCTGCCCGTTTTTAAAAATCATAAATGTTTCTACTTTTATGTTTATACATATCAGTTGCTGTGGTATAAACATTCAAGAATCGTTGACGGCCCATGATGTAATTCATATAAAAAATAACGAATAAATTATGTATGAAGATATATGACATCAACTGTGAGAGGGAGACGACACTGTTTATTCCTCATTGGCCGTAAATCGGATTTTACTTGAAAATACCTTAAAATACAAAAATATGAGAATAATTAATAAATAAATCGTGGATTTTCTTTGAGTGGAGCGCGGTTAAAACTCCGTTATTCAGCTACAGCTTGCTATGAATATTGGTAGAATCTATTAGTAAAATTTTCAGGTTTCATTTGTAACCGTGAGGTAATAATTGTTAGTCGTCAATATTGAGGCTCGATGATTTTTTTAACAAGTGGAAATGTTTGCGCATGTTATCAATCTAAAGATGGTTAATAATTGGGGTTTAAACACGTTTACCAGCTATTAAATTCGAGTGCTTCACAATAGGTAAGTCTAGGAGAGACGTAGTTTCTATATGGAAAAATAAAAAAATACTACGATTGTAAAGATATGTGTCATTTGAGCAGTGTTGGCGTAATGGCTCAGGCTCCAAACCCTTAGGCCATCCGTTCGAATCACGCATTAACACTAACGAAAGCAAGCATACTATATATATGTATATATAACCATAGGTAACCGGCATGTATTCCAAAACTTTACTAAATATCAGGCCAAAAAGCCTATTTAGAGGTTGTATCTATTACTAGTAACTAAAATTTGTTTAGACATATTTGTGTACAATTAATCCTTGCACTTAAACGCTTACAATACAGGTATCAATTAATTATTAGATATCAATTTCCTATGAATACCCTAAATTCGTCATATATTCGGAATCTGGGAAACGGAATTGTTAGCGCTCTGTGTAATTGGCGCCGAATTATCGCGTGTAGCTCGATTACAGGAAATCTATTATTGCATTAAATACACATATTAGCCAGTTAAGCTTTATCTGAGCTTATTTCAATATGTGTGCTTGTTTAAAGCTTCTACGAACGGTTAAGCAATTAAGCATGGATGATAATCCGAAGTATAAATAGGTATTGAATATTTTCGTCGTTTTAAAGTAAACTAACTTTAATTTACAAGGATAATAGAGAAAATTCACAAGTACGGTGAGGGTTAATAATATGGCAATAGTTTTATTGCCATAATATTAAAAAAAAATTACGTTGAGAGTTAAAATTGTAGCCATAATATAAAAATAATCACACTCCCAATTTTGTGTCACAGGTGCGCGCGCATCGTAAAATTTCACTCTCATCAATTTTTCATAACGCGCCTAAAGAAGTATAACTTCAAAAAGAAGGGACGTTGAGTGTCAACTGTCACAGAGACATCTGTCATTTTGCGCGGCGCGGGACTTGAGTATCGCGCGAAAATTCGCATAATTTTTATTTTATTTATTTTGAAATTGATCTATGTTTTTCCATATGGGATAAACAATACGTAGCAAAATAACTACGACGGGCAGATTTTTTTTTAAATATCGTATTGTTAAGACTTGTATGAACACTTTTTGTTAGTTTTATCAGCGAGAGAGATAACATATCTTTAGTAAAATATTAGCACTGCATATATTCGGACAGATGATAACTAACATTGCATGATTCCAAACTCTTTGCAAAAAATCCGCAGAAAATCATCTTATTTTTTTACACACTTCGTAATTACGACTTGAAAAATATATTTATTTAAATATAGTAATTTTCTAGAACATGTGATTGTAATTTAACCATTGCTATGAAACTTCCGTTTCAATTAGGTATAAGTCATCATTATCCTTTTAAATTAAATTGACTTTTAGAAATACAACGTCCAACTTGTTGCTTAATTAGACTACCGCATACTTAATGTCAATAGTCATGGCAAAGTTGGAGCATAAAGCCGCAACAGAGATAAACAGAAAATCCGAAACATAGCTAGGATATTTTTAGTAATGCCGTAAGCATGTCGGCCGGCCCCGCGCGATCATCGCAACAAACAGCGTAAAAAATACATCTTAAAACTAATCCAAGTTCAAAGAGAACTAAGTTAACTTGAAGATTCGTGGAAATCGACCGCTCTACAGTCTCACGCAAGCGCGACAGTGTCCTACAGAAGATCCTAAATGGTAAAACAATAATGCGCCAGCCACCATTCGCTTAGCATGCTTTGACAAATGAAAAGACGCTCAGCCACTTACCTGTTCCCAATAATCCTCGAGGGATTTCCACTCAAAGTATCCCGTGTCAGTCACGTCCTGCAGTTCGCGGAACAGGTTACCGCTCGGTAGGACATCCATCGTCGTTACATATAATCGCGACACGAAAAATAACAATACACCACGCGTCTTACTACTGTGGCAGCACGCGCACAACTGATTAAGTACGACTAGGGAAGTTCTTAACGGCCGCGGCGTGGTGTAGAGACGCGCGTATTTTTAACATTATCGATACTAGCTAGTAACAAGAGTAGATACTTTTCTAATACAATTCATAATTATCATTTGTTTCTCTGCATTAACTGGATTCTTGTATATTTATATGTAAGACAGTGTAATATTCTACAACTTTAGTTTATTAAATTCTTTATTAGCTTTCGTTTGCGTATAGATATTTGAAAACCTTAAATATTTTACTTTTGTTGATCGATGTATCAGTTTTCTTTTACGACTTATTACAATATATTGTACTTGAATTATGTATGTATTTAATTTTAAAGTGTTAGGAGTTTCACTTATATCCCTTAATCGATAAACGTGGATTTTATCACAATACATGCTTATTCAAACTACACTCGCATTCATGACAAATTTCTAGTATATAATTTGACAGCGTTAAATGTTCTTTAATATATGTAGAAGTATGGTGATATTAGTGTGAGTATTGAACGCACTAATAACCTAAATGGCACTTCACTATTTTATGAAATTCCACGAGCCAAATAATGTAATGGCGTGCGTGTGCGTGCTTTTGACGGTTTGAATCTTTATTGAATAGGTACCAGCGAATCTTCGCTGTCTTTCTGCAATAAAACTGTTTATATTAAATATTGGTAACATATACCTAAAATATAAATACGCTGTTTTGGTAGTAATCTTTATAAAAAAATTAGTATGAGCTATTAGTAATATGATATATAATTAACAATATTACTAAACTAATTAATTAATAAAATTGAGAAAAAAAAAAATATATCACATTATTTATTAGCGATATTCCTATTTTTTTTAAACTGGGGGCAAATGGGCAGGAGGCTGATCTCATTTTAGGTGATACAGCCCATGGACACTCTCAATGCCAGAGGGCTCCCAAGTGCGTTGCCGGCCTTATAAGAATTGGTACGCTCTTTTCTTGAAAGACCCTAAGTCGAATTGGTTCGGAAACACCTACTTAAGTGAGTTCCAGATAGTGGTGATAAATCGCTCAGTTGTAAAATGATGTGTGTCGAGATGATGCTGGTGGAATATTCTGCCTCGACGTCCGATGATGAAAGTCAGCTGCAGATATTAATCCGAGCAACTAGTTCGGAAAAAGGTTAATACTTCATAAATTTAAAGTCAATTATAATATTTTCAAGAACCCGCTAATCCATTATCTAGCCAAAATGACTTCGCACCAGTTCAAGCATGCGTTTGTGTTGACTATGCCTGTCAACGCAAATGTCAAAATAATGTGAAATGTTTAAATATATACCAAGAATATACAATAATGTATATTAAATAATGTCTATTCATTGAAATAAATAACTAACCTTAACATAAACTAAAATATATTATTAAAAGGAGTCCCTTTAATAATATATTTTTAAATATATATGTATATATATATTTCGATCAAAAAAAGTCTTTCTCTTAAATTCTTGTGTTAATCTTTGCATTATGCTACGTATCCTCGATTTGACTAATCTGTGGGAGATTAACCTAATCGATGTTTGATAATCTGTGGCATGTACTGATGTATGAAATATATATTTTAAATTATGTATTTTTTTATAAATTAATTGTTTTAGGTCTGGGCCTTATATTTATGTATCTATTGTGATTATTTGTCAATCTAATACCCAAGTAGGTGATCAGCCTCACACACGCCTTCGACGCACGACTTCTATTTTTTTTTTTATAAAATAGGGGGGCAAACGAGCTGCGGGACGACCAAAAAGGGCAGTCTACGCAGCCCATAGACACCCATTTTTAGTGGGTGCGTTGCCGGCCTTTGAGGGAGGAGTAGGCTCTCTTTTTAAACATTTGGAGGTCGTATCTCTGAGGGAAGACCCCCCCCGGGAGCCGATTCCACAGTTCGCTAGTTCGCAAAAGAAAATGCCTTGTGAAGCGGACCGTGGAAGACCTCCAACCATCAAGATGATGCTGGTGAAATTTAGAGGTCGTTCGGCTCGTACGATGTTGAAAAGAGGCAGGAGGGATCAACCCAAACAATTCTTCCGAACACTCTCCGTAATAAATTTTGTAAAAAACGCAAAGAGACGCAATGTCTCTGCGTAGCGATAGAGAATCAAGCCGATCAGTAAGACATTGGAGATTGACAATTCGACAAGCCCTTCGCTGAATTTGGTCAAAAGGAAGAAGCTGGTATTTGGGAGCACCGGCCCAGAGATGCGAGCAGTATTCCATATGAGGTCGTACTTGAGCTTTGTAGAGCTGCATACGTTGCACCTCAGTGAAATACTGCTTAGCCCTACCCAAAACACCCAGCTTTTTGGAAGCCAGTTTGGCTTTTTCTTCCAGATGACTGCGAAATTGGACTTTTTTCGAAATGCCAACCCCAAGGATACTGAGGCTGTGTGACGAACTAAGGAGAGCGCCTTCAAATTGAGGAGACACGACAAAAGGATCTTTCTTGGCAGAAAACGAACAAACCTGAGTCTTTGTAGGATTAAACCTAACAAGGTTGTTACTACCCCACACAGAAACCTTCTCCAGAATCGACTCAATTTCGAGAACAAGTATGTTACGGCTCTCATCGACCTCAGATCGAGACATGTTCGGATGGCCGGAATATAATGTGTCGATGGTGCTGTCGTCTGCATAGCAATGGATGTTGTCGATATTCAACAGGTCATTGATATGCAGAACGAACAGGGTCGGCGAAAGGACACAACCTTGCGGAACGCCTGCATTGATGGGTCTAGGATTGGAGCACGCTCCGTCAACTAGGACTTTAATGCTACGTCCTACAAGAAAATTTGCCAGCCATCGGCATAAGCCATCGGGCAAACCGTATGACGGTAGTTTCGAAAGAAGCGCCCTATGCCAAACCCTATCAAAGGCCTTAGCTATATCCAAGCTAGCGGCCAATGCCTCTCCCTTACTTTCCACAACTTCGGCCCATCTATGAGTTAGATAGGCAAGAAGATCACCAGCCGAGCGGCCACGGCGAAAGCCATACTGACGATCACTAATTAGCTGGTGCTCCTCCAGATATCGCAAGAGCTGCCTATTGATGATAGACTCCATTACCTTTGAAAATAAAGAAGTGATTGCGATAGGTCGGTAGCTGGATGGTTCAGAGCGGTCACCTTTTTTGGGAATGGGATGAACATGCGCAGTCTTCCATGAGCTTGGAACTACGCCCGAGGAGTACGAGAGTCGAAAGAGCCGTGTAAGCACCGGAGTCAGCTCAGAAGCACAAGTCTTAAGAACGATCGAGGGAATGCCGTCAGGACCACTTGACTTGTGGGTGTCAAGGGAGATTAAGGCCTTCCGCACACCAATCTGTTCGAATCGAACTTCAGGCATAGAAAACCCGCAATGCGGAATAGTAGGCGGTAAGGTCCCTGAGTCATTGAGCGTGGAGTTAGATGCAAAGAGAGAACAAAGGAGCTCTGCTTTCTCTTTCGCCGAGTGAGCCATCGAGTCATCCATCGAGTCATCGCAAGGATGGTAAAGAGGGCTGACAAAAGTTTCCCTGAGTTGCCTTCGCCAATGACCAAAAGGCTCGAGTTCCAGAGGGCAATTTCGCGAGCTTTTCACTTTCAATTCTGCCAATATGTTCCGATTTTGCTTTAAAAATTTCTCGTTTAAGGGTTCGGGTAGCTGCGTTAAATTTCTTTTTATGGAGAGCTACATCGGGATCCTTTATGGCCATTGCGTGAGCCCAGATTTTATAGTACTCTAGCTTAAGACGGGAAGCCTCTTTGCAAGAGTGGCCAAACCATGGCCGAGATTTACCACGAATGGGGACCATAGAGTAAGGGATATAGAGTTCCATTGCTTGTAGCACCACATCGGCGACAGATTCAGCGCTGGCGTCAGGATCACTACCCTTGAAGCAGACTTGGAACCATGGATATGCTGCAAAGAAATGACGCATGTCATCCCAATTGGCCGATTTGTAATGCCAGACACGACGGCATTCCGAAAACTGCGGGCGGGTTCGACGCCTAATTGGCACAACGGTCCGCACCAAGCAGTGGTCGGAGGACCCAAGTGGGGCATCCACAGCAACCTCATAGAAGTCTGGGTGAGAAGTCAGCATAAGATCTAATAACGAAGGCTGATGGTCAGCTCGGTCTGGTATTCGCGTAGGCGTTGTGACCAGTTGAGTTAAAGCATATGCAAGAGCGAAATCATGGAAGCCTCTTCCCGAATAGTCGGTCGTACGAGAATTTAACCACTCAGAATGATGGGCATTGAAATCACCCAGTATAACGACTTCAGCAGGCAATAGAGACAGAAGGGAATCGAGTTCAGTTTGGGCATGTTCTATGTATCTATCTATCCTTCACGTACCTACGTGTAAAAGTACCACAGAAAGTCCATTGGTGCACAGCCGGGGATCGAACTTACGAGGGAAGTCGCACACTGAAGCCTCAAGACCATCACTGCACTCTTATACATATTATTCTTAATAAAATAAAGAACTTTTTTTTTAATTTCTTTTTATAATTACACTTTATTTTTCATTCTGTTAATTAGTCTATAATTATATTTAATGTTTGACGTTTGCTATCTCTACAATAACTTTACACAAAAAAATTGTTATTAGCTCGTGGACGCAATAAAAGTTATGCCTTGCGAAAGTCGACGAAGTTCTCAATAAAGTTGGTTTCGTTGAACGGGCTAGGTTTAATTTGTATCCAAGCTATGACCAGTCCGAAGCCATTGAATAACGTCGAGAAGTTGTATCCGTCGACCGGAAAAACTTCTTACCACGTTTTTTTATGGCAATCTTCAGCACGTTTCGGAGATATTGTCATCGCAGAGTCATTGCTGAACTCCTAGAAGGAGTGTTACCTCCTAATACTTTTAAGAGATTTCAAATAGCTCTAAAAAAGTGCGTGCGTACAAAATACATATTATGTCAGAAGTTAACCTTCCTAAGGTAAACCAATTTTTAACTATTGTTCATATTTATAAAAAACTAAAACTTTAGATTCCCGAAACTTAGAGGAAGGGAAAAGGAAGATAATATGTTAGGAATTTAATGAATTTAATTGTCATTAAAATATTAAGTGTCGAAAGTTAATACAAATTATAAATTTATTTCTGTGATAGTAAAAACACGTGGCATTTTAATTTACAATTCGGCATTTGTGATCAACTCTCTCAATCGCTCTCTCCCTTTTCTTCGACAAACGCTGCACATCTTCGTGACTTTTTTTTAAATTTTACCCTCATGCGCCTAAAGAAGTTTCACTTCAAAAATCTTAATAAATAAATATGTCTTAGATTTATCTTAATAAATAAAACAAAGTGGGGTATGTTCATATAATTCGAGAACGGATTAACTCCGTCCTCCGTACAAAATAACTCTTGTTGTTAACCAAATTGACTAGTAAAAAATTCAAATACAATTCATATTCATTCAATTGTTTGACAGTTACGAGATAACTGTGTAACAATTAATGTTCATCTCGATACGGTGAAATCTCCTACAGCATTCGCACAATGGCGTATTTTATATTTAAAAATGTTAGTTAAAAGGATTGATATATTATATTTTCCGTTGTCAAATATTTAGGCATTTATTTTGTGTATACGGAAAATATATTAAACTTAAATATACAATAATTTTTATTTAATTTCGTGTTATTATGATATTGTATTTCTTTCATAAAATCATAAATTACGTTCAGTTAATCCGCAACACGACATTCATTAACTACTAGGCGCTATAAGTTCGCCGGGTCTGCTAGTAGCATACAACATAAGTCATAGTAAGTGGAATCTCGATAACTAGAATGTCAAGGGAACGGCAAAAAAGTCGAGTTAACGAGTTTTCGACTTAACAAGAGCTTCGAGATACATATGATTTAACTGCTGAAATTTAGACTCACAGAGGCGCGATTTCTAAGTTCGATTTGTAGTCGAATTTGAATAACAATTCAACTTAAGTTTTGTAGTAGGTATATATTTTTTTATTTAATGTATTTATTCATTGCATGTGTACAAGACAAAAAACAATATATTAGAAGCCCCGAACCCGAACATTCATTTTGGGATTTCATTGCAATTATTTCGGGGAAAACTAACACTTACAGAGTTTCCCTTTTGAAATTCGAGTTACATATAGAGAATAAATATGTATTATCAATACTTCATAGGGAAATAACATTTTGGTCGAGTGACAAAGTCTAATTCGGGATACTTACGGCGTATTTAGGGATTCTACTTACTGAGGATTTCGACTTAACAATGTTCGAGTTTTCGAGATTACACTGTATATTAAGTTAATTTTATAGCTAGGGCCATACTGTATTGATGTTAACACAGCAAATGAGTTCACGCCTTTAAAACAGCGAGATTTCATTAAAAATAATAAATATAAGAGTATAAGAGATTATAGTTACAAGATTTATAAGTAAGGAAAAGGTCATTGAACTGTGTAATTAGGTTATAGTGCACCTGTAAACATTGCTTTCGATAAACGATTTATTACGGTGTTGTATAAAATTTTATTGACTTATTACGCAATTGCCCTATATGCAATTACTGTTTGAGTAATTCGTTACTGAATCGTTGAGAAATGAGAAACAAAACAAAGAAAACATTTTATATAAGTTTAATTTTGCAATACTTGTGGAAAAAAAAATGATAAAAATAATCCTTGTTGCGGATTATACGTATATATCATGCTAAAATTTCAGCTCAATCGGTGCAGAACTTTTGAGTTTTTGAAGCGTACACAAACCAACATAACAATTTTATATATACAGATATGGTATAGCACCCAAAAATTGTAATTTTATGTCTCCATAACTTTGACTAAACGATTAATTATTAATACATAGTCTACAAACAATTCTATATCAAAATAATACTGCTTCAATGATACTGAATTCTTCGATTTGTCATACAAGGATGGCTGAATTTCATCCGGAGCGCGGGTTTTTTTGTCTCACACACCTATTTGCCTGACTTTTAATTGTTTGATTGTGTGTAGGGTTCTGCGAGGCGCAGTTGACCCCTATCTACCAAAACCCATCTCCATCGGCTTGCTATGGATGGTTCTAACATTCGTGCTAATGAAAGTATTTGTTGCTGTACTTGTTCTTATTATAACTCTATTAAAAATTCAAAAATTATTTATTATGAATAAACATATAGACAAAATGTACACTTTCATAAGTGTACATGAGGTTCATACCTCAAATAAAAAATGATTCTAATTTTACATTTACTGCCAGTTCTCAAATCAAGTACGAACGGAAGAGAAAAACTCTCCGCCACTCTTTTTAATCGCCAAATTTTGTTTTACACAACGTTTGTAAGGAGCTTCAACCATTACACCATCTTCCACATGACATCTTAAGTAATTAATAATAATAAAATAAAATAAAACAAAGATATTTTGTCCTCGATCAGCAGGAGGCATGGTGAAATAGCAGCACGCCCTTAAATTCTCGTGGGAAATAAAAAACGATTTGTCTTAAAGCTTTACTTTAAATACTATTTCCCTTTAGATTAAACCTTTATTTTAATAATAACTCGCTTTATATTCGTCCAGGTCAAAAACGTATTATATTTAAAAGCAAGAAAGCCGTAGGTATGTTGCTTAGTCTCGACAAATACATATACAATATTGGTAACTGAATAGATTCGTTAAAATTACATCCGAAATTGATTATTTCCCAGTAGATACGTCTTTAGTGTTCCTCGACTAAAATCGATTGATATAATAACACCAAAAAAAACTAGCGAAGGTTGTAATGAGCCAAGGTCATTTAACAAAACGGCTGGACCATTTGATTTGAGCAGCAGGGAAATGAAGAAACCTTTGTCTACTTGAAAATTAAGAAGAAAAAACCTCCATCAGTCCATGCTCTAACAGAGGAGCTTTTATAATTAATAATTTAATTATAATCCTCGCTAATTAAGTGCGCTTAGGATGCATCTAGCGAACAAGGCTAAATGGAGTTAAGCCTCTTTGATTCAGGATTATACGCATATCGAATATTAAGACTTTAGACAAAGCAATTGAATTACAATTGATATTATTTGATTTGTGGGAAGCTGGAAGCAGGAAGATTTATTGATTAGATTCCGAGTAGGCTTAGAGCTGAATGAGACAAAATCCTGGATCGAAAACGTAACATGGCTTTTTAAGTGGTTCACGACTTCGTCCGTTCCATAATAATATTTGATACGTACTAAAAAGAACAAATTTCTGGATTTGTGATCATTTATTTTTCGTAATAGAGGACACACGATCATATTGTCGAAACATTATGGAACACTTAGACTATTAATGAACATTACTTTAGTTTAAGCTATTCACTAGTGTTGTAGATAATTAGGCAACATAATATTAGTTATTAGCCATAATTATTGTATATAGGCTAGATTGTAATTTATGTAAAGCGCACTCTCTTTTGTGAACTTGGTTGGAAGAAAAATAATTGAAAAGTAAAAGATAACTTTTGTGTATCACCCGCCCGTTCTACGCCCTTGATTTGAGAAGCGACAGTAAATGTAAAATTAGAAGCGTTTAATATTTATTTATTTGTTGACGTTTATAAATTTACATTGTCTAACTAAATATATAACTGACTTTTTATTGATTTTACTGGAAATCTAGGGAAGAGCCTATGTCCTGTAGATTTCGACAGGTTGAAACGATCTGACAAAGTGTGAATCTGAATATGAGTTTAGGGTTTCCTACAACAATAATTGCAATGACAATGAAAAAGTAATTATAGAGTTCGACTTAACTGTATTTAAAATAAATTATTTTTTAGATTCAACGAGGTCAAAAATGCAGAAATAAACGCTACAATTTAGGTCAAAAGTTTGACCTCTCAATCTCTTAAATGCTCTTTCGGGCTATTTGAGGCTCGTTATGTTAGGATTACTATTCCACAGGATAAAAATATATTTAAAAAACATGAAAATTTATATTAAGCGGTAATATTTTAAAACATATTTTATATCTTTACTGTGTATTTTCAAAACGTGAAAATTTCATCTAAACGACGCTTAGATTACGGCTTTTACGATTGTATCTTTTAGATAATGTCTGTTGCACAGATGTCCGTTAACAAAGTCGTTGCGCTTACAGAATGCTGTCTCCGACCATGGAGATCTTTATCATAAGTTCGCGGAGTGAGTTTCCAGTAGCGATATTGTGTAAATTATGTATTTAATATTATATATTTTATTCAAGTGGTTAAATTTAGTATTCAGGCGCATGAGGGTAAAATTTTTACGGATGAAACCCAATAATAATATTAGCGTCACGAAGATTTGCAGCGCTTTTGTCGAAGAAAAGATAGAGACCGATTGACTATTGAGGGATAGTGAATAGGGCGAATTACCTTATATGAATTCTATTTTTAAATTTCAAATTTCGTAAAGAGAATAATTTATGAATTATTAGTATTTTATATTTTATGCAAAATAATTTATTGAAATCTCAAATGACGCAATGCAAATTAAAATGACACGTTTTTTTATTATCGAAGATAAAATTTATAATTTGTATTAATTTTAAACACTTTTAATATTTTGATGACAGTGAAATTCATTAAACTCCTAACATATCTATTATCTTCCTTATTCCTTTAATCTTAGTCTTGGAAATCTAAAGTTTTAGATTTATATAAATATGAACAAGACTTAAAAATTTGTTTGCCAAAGTTCCACTTCTGACATGTGTACTTTCTACGCACGCACTTTTTTAGCTTAGTACTGTAGGAGAGGTAGGAGAGAAGTTTTAGGAGCGCAAATGTTTTCATTCAATTTACATCATTACTTTTATATTACGATATCTTACATTTTCGATTCCTTCTTAGCTAATCCGTGGTAGTTATCAGAATGCGACCCTCACAGACGCGAGACTGATAAATAATTTTTTTTGTCGTGTCTTGTAAAAACACTTTAAATCTTCAATTAAGATTTAAGGGGCCTCGTATTAAGTGGCAGCTAGGTGAGAGGTACCGGGTTCGATTCCCGGTTCGAAGGCAAGTTTTAATTTAATTTAAATTTGTTCTCGGCCTTTGGGAGGGTTGTGTGGTACCGGGGGAGTGCTTAAACCGTACATGGAGGACACGGTCGAATTTCTAAAGACAAGCACGAATTATAAAAAAAATCTTATACTTGACGCTGGCTAATGCACAAACCGTGCCAGAGCCATAAAAAAATAATAAGATTTACGGAATTATAAGTAATGTTCCGTGTCGGTCCCATGAAGGATAAGGTTGCTATTAGGAAAATTCATTTAAATATTAATACTATGATAAATTGTTTCAGATTCCCTATGCCACAACCATTGTAAAGAATATACATCGTATGCAATATCGAGGAAGGAAATTGTGCTCTTATTCCAACCAAAAGGTTCCTGGGCCAGTCGAATTGGCCAGAACTAGGTTACTCTTATCTTGTTTAAAAAATGGACCAGCTAAGATTAATTTTTGTTTGTTTTGTTTTGCTCAACTAAATTAAGTTGCTCATGTGATAGAAAATGAGGATGTTAATACGTGGACCCTTCCAAACGTAACGGAAAGTCTCTCATACTAAAAAGTTTAAAATTTTAAGGACTTTTTTATAAATAATAATAAAACTATTAGTGAGTGTAAAGAAAATATTGTTATTACATTTAGATGGCGGCATTTGTTAAATACAACGCTATCTAGCGCCTTGTTGCGCTTTAAACTTGTATTCTAATAAACACCGTACACAATATATACGTGTTGTTGTCATACATCCGCACTAGATGGCGCTTAAATATAAACAATTATAGGACAATTTTGCCGTTGTTAATAGTCGCCCTCTAAGCTAAAGTGAACTTGGGGGATTACTTGTATAATAAGGTCAACACTTCCGTTTCCATATATCCTCTAACAAATCATAAGTGCAAGAAGACGGTTGCACTGTGGCTACTGGACCTCAACTATGAGGAAAACGAAAAAATGCTTACCATAATTAAATAGTGAAGTATAAAGTTGATACTAATTTATGTTAATGATAGGGAATAAAGTTATAGTATAATAGTTTTAGCTTTATTAGATTAACAATTAAGTAATAAAACATACACAGACACACACTCACGTACACAGACACACACCCTCAGACATACATACAATTTACGCTTACACACCCCATATAAATATTGCAGCCTATACAATAATCATTGTTTATTCTCACTAGATTTTTCTTAATAAAACCTTCTGTCGATCCGAAGAGGTGGAGGCCTGATGACCTGTAACACAGGTACTCTTACCTTTAACAGGCATCAGTCTCACACAAACTAGCATTCTACCTAAACAGAAGTAAGACAATTATTTATTTATAATAGTATATAACTGTCACTTGTTTATGTACTAAGTTTTTGTGAGAAATGAATAAAGATTATTATTACTATTTTTATTATATACGTAGCTTGTCGCGTCTATGTGAAGTGGAGCGATCCATTGCATCTTTACTTGGTCATTATTAATTTAAATTAAACTATGATACAAGTTATTTTTCTTCTATAACGGAAAATATTTTAGAAAATATTTTTTTTTTAAATAAACAAAAAACATGCTGTTTAAAATTAACCAGAATTCTTAGTCCTTCCTCAAGTTCTTATTTCATTTAATTAAAATGTATTCGGTATTAGCTCATATAAAAATCGAAATTTATCGAACAGCTGGAACCTCATTTTCTGACAACAAACATAAACCGCTTAAAAGTAAAAGTTATACACTAAAAACCCGTCTTTCCCCTTCTTTTCAGTTCCCGACCACACTCGCGAATCTGACAATCGCAGAAGTTCACGTATTCGCGCATATTTTGTTTGGTTCACCAAAATAGTGATATAAAGGTATGTATATATATTATGTATTTTGCGATCTTTGTAACGCTTATTGCGCAAGCGGCGAATGATATTATGTATTCTCCATAATGACAGTGAAAGTGTGTCAATATTAAACAGTGTAACAGAAAATTTCTCTTCGCGAAACAATTTATTTATGTTTTTTAATTTTATTATAACGCACCCGCTTTGTTCGCGGCATTTTGTTTTTTTAAACAAAAAATATGTTTTTTACTGATTTGAATGTGTCTAAATTAAGCAATAATTTTATTGCATTTATCGCTTTAAGACTGGGTAATATTTATATATAGATAAATTTAATTAGACTATATTAGACAAAATCTACAAGAACATTATTATTTGAGGTACGATACAGAGTTATAGTTCGTGTTAAGGCATCCATACGACTTCAAAAAAGGAGATATATATATTTTATTATTTAAAATTCAACCATCATGGTATATTTACTCTACCTCATTATATACTAACTAGTAAGACAATAACAACAACTAATAAGAGACCGTTCGAAAGGACGAAAACAAAAAAATACCTTTTGGTTGTTTCTGAATGTGCTACAAAAGAAACAATACCTATTAATTGAAGCTAGACGCTTTCTTATTAAAGAAATACCACATAGAGACTATATCTTTGTGGTTCGTCTTGAATGGAAATTTTTAAAGTTACTATTATTTTATACTAGCTGGTGCCCGCGACTTCGACTCCGATGGATTGGTATTTCGAGTATATAGTAATCTTTATATTGACTATTCAAGATAAACATTTCCATCATACACGACATATTTGTAACTCTAGTGGGTTTGACAGCGCACGCCAGAATAGCTCGCAGATGTTAGATTTATTCCTACTTGATATTTTGTACAATTCACACAATATCTTTATATATTGAAGCATATGTGTTATTCTGATGTATGAGTTATATTATTGTAAAGTTTCATTACAATCCATTCAGTAGTTTTAACGTGAAAGAGAAACAAACATCACTCCATACTTACAAACTTTCGCGATTATAATGTTAGTAAGATAGTCCTTATAATAGTTTTTAACACAAATGTTTAATTCGTTCTAGAATGACAGCTCTTTTGTACATGTAACATTTATTGAATATATCATTATAGTTACTGCTAGCGAGGACTCCGCTATATGTTATGTATGTATATGTGTCTCAGTAACGCGCGTAGGCGCTTTTCGAAAGAACAACTCGTTATAATTGTGAAAACTCATTACAAAAGTAACGCTGAAAACGCTCGCAAACTTCACCAAATTTGCAGCCGAGAAAGTGCACCTAATGTGTCGTCAACCATTCGAAGAGCGGTCAAAAAATTTGAAGAAACTGGGTCAATTAGGTATGGATAATAAGAATCCTTTGCGTCAACGTACCGGTCGGTCCCTTGAAAGCAGTGCTGCAGTAAACGAGAGTGTCGCCGAATCCCCGAAAACATCAATTCGACTTATCAAATTTTGACTAAAGACCTTCATGCGTACAAGATTCAGTTAACTCAGGAGCTCAAGCCAGCAGACCAAGGAAGGCACTGGCAATTTGCTCAATGAGGAATGCAGCAAAGGGAAGTCGATGCCAATTTTTCGAAAAAAGTCATTTTCTCCGATGAACAGAACACATTATCTCACGAAATTCTGATGTCAACTGGCCACCAAGATCGTGCGATTTAACGCCGTGCGATTTTTTCTTTGGGGTTTAGTGAAATCTCGAGTTTATGCGAATAAACCCGAAACCATTCCTGAGCTCAAATCGAAAATCCAACGCGTCATCGGTGAGATACTGCCACATCTCTGTGAAAAAGTCATGGATAATTTCATGAAAAGTGTAATGGCCTGCCATCGGAGCCGTGGAGGTCATTTGCTGGATATTTTATTCCATACTTAATCGGAACATGTCTTCTTTACAATACAATCAAAATATCAGAATACTGTCATAAAATACTTGTCTTTATTTAAAAATGAAAAAGTGCACTCTTACTGAGACACCCCTTACAAGTATATATTAATGTGAGTTAAATAAATACTTATGTGGTGCTATCGTTGCATGCTTCGTATAAGCTGGATCCAGAAGGTGACTAACGAGTATTTAAACGAGTTCGAATGTCGAAAAAACTTACGCAGAACATTAAACAACGGAAAGTTGTGTACATGGGCCACGTATTGCGCCATGGCCGCTATCACCAGAAGGAAGAAATCATGGCTTCGCAACGTTAGGGAGTGGGCGGGTATTGCAACTGCGTAAGAGTTGCTGCATCTGGCACAGGACAAGACACGCTTCAACAGACTGACGGTCAAGCGAATGTGAGCTTAACACCCCAATAACCTATCTCAATCCATAATGCACCATCTGAGATAGTAAGATTAATCCAAAATTTGTAACAAGTCTCCCAATAACCAATCGACGGATTGTAATAACCATCTGTCGATACATCCTATTCATGGCAGGTCGTATCGGTGTCTGTGGATAGACCTTTGTATGACAGTGGACGAAAGCTCGATTTCAACAGTTAATTATTTTAACAAATTTTAACTTACACCAGTTTTTTAAATTTTAAAATAACTGTTTGTTATGTTTTAAACATACACATGTATATTTTAATGTTATTTACTTTATTTGGTTTACATTGATTATCAAATATGAGTGTAAACTCGGTAAAATGGAACGACAAAGAGCATTTTATTCTTCGCCGAAAATGGATTGTCTTCGTAGGGTTTGGTTATTGGGATGCAGATAGGAGATCGATCGACTGTCGCGGTTATCAATCTGAGATTCTGGATTGATTATTGGGTTTGGGCGTAAATTAAGTTACATCACGCGGGATATACAAATAAAGTACTAAGGTTTTGGAGGCACCGCAAGCGTATCGCAACTGCCAAGGTGCCAGTGATTAATTATAAAAATTAATAGATGAGTTGAAAAATAAATAGTGGCTCTAGTACATCTATCAAAGGCTCTTCCTTCTTAACAGGTCGGGAACGTACTCGTTAGACTGTCATTTTATCTATGCGCGTGATATATGTATTACATGAGCATGAGCGTTCAAAAAGTATTATTTATCTGTTATATATGGTAAATAACGAAAACGTATTATGTGTATAAACGTTCATATTTACTGCCCCTATCCTCAAAGTGAATTGAAATCCACTCAAAATAAACGCAGTCCTTTAAACGATCCTCTTTAATTGAAGGGTCGGTTAATATAACGAAAAAGTACATCAGCAGCTCAACAAATTTAATCAAATAAACCTTCGACGGCTCATTGGTCTAGTGGTTAGTGCCCCTGACTGCAAATCCATGGGTGAGACAAACATTGATGTGATGAGCATTTGGTGTTGTGCTTAGGTCTTACGTATGTAAATATGTATTCATATGTCTATATATCTATAATATGTATGTATATCCGTTGCCTAGTACCCATAACACAAGCATCACCAGCTGAGCATGGGACTAGGTCAATTGGTGTGAATTGTCCAATCAAAAAAAAAAACCCTTTTCATTTACAGAGTATTAAGATATTTATATCTGTCGTAGCTGGTGCTCGCGACTTAATAACATTTGTCCAAATGAAGAACTTACTACTTTTTGAAGAACTATTTAAGATAAACATTTCCATCATACATAACATATGTGTGACTAGCGGTTTTAGCAGCGCAGGCCAGAATAGCTCGCAGATGGTAGATTTTTCCTGCTTACTTAGGACAGTTCACACAATATTTTATAAATATGTCTGTGCCTATGTCTTATTCTGATGTATAAGCTATATTATTGTAAAGTTTCAAATAAATCCGTCAGTAGTTTTATACGTGAAAGAATAACAAACATCCATACTTACAAACTTTCGCGTTTAGAATATTAATATGTATACACCTTTATTATATTATTGTCAAGGTGACATCATTATTCATTCCCTGACTTCTTAACACTTCTCTCATATTGCATACTCCATCCCAAGTGGAGCCTTTGACAATATCACCTCAGAGCCACTAAGGTTAAATGAACTGCCACTTCACCATTCTCATGCAAGTTCGCTTAGCGTAGCCCTGCCTGGAGTAATTTAGTTCAAGCACATGTCCCTCTCTTGCATCCAATATGTCGAGTTCAAATGGCTCTTACTTTAAAAGAAACGAAATTAAACTACTAGTCCATTGAAATGTTACATGGGCTGAGCATTTGTTAGAGGAAGCAATATTATTTATGGGACATGTAGGGGGTCAATCAGTTATTAATAAGTAAAATTGTTGGAATTGAACAAAAATTTTCGAAAATTCGTTTAAACGAGAGATCATAAGAGTATAGACAAAATGTTGTTTTGACCTGTTTGTACTGAGCATTGACGAACCCGATCAACTTTGGAGCGCTAACAGCGTTTCCAATTAACGAGGAAAACCTTTAGAAAGAGATCCTCTACGAAATTGTTCTGATATAATTTTTTGATAAAATCAAAAGGAAAATAGTTATTATGCAAAAATGATTTTTTTTAATTTTTTTATATATATCTTTTTAATTTTAAATTTATGGTAACATTAAAAACGCAAATATAATTTAATTTTAAGAAATAACTAGCCTAATTTACTATAACGAATATTTAACTTATATAATATCTTACAGTCGCTATTAAGGAGAAGCAGATTTGTTCTTGTGTACTATTTTTACCACTTACCACTGTTTAGCACTAAAGACCAACGTGTATTCACACTAATTCGAATGGATTTCCTTTTCAATCTTGTCAATTCGTAACTAAAATGAATACTTGAAAGTATTGAATTCATTATTTTTATTTTAGGAATTCAATAATTTATGACGTGTACCATTCTAACCCTAGCTTCGGGCCTCTTGGAAACGACGGACTGTGTGCATCGGCTGAAAAGGGCGAAACTTGCCGCAGTCTGACAGTTTACGAATTACGGAGGGAATAAAAATTATTGGATTTGCGTTCCCTAATTGCCATCATATCTCATTAAATCTGATAAAAGCCTGATTACTGATGGATTAAAAAATATAACATTCTGTTATACTTACTCTGAAGTCAGAGGTGAGCAAAGCAATAATTTCGCCATTTCCCCACGGCCCAAATATAAATATGTATTCATTTTAGTTACCGGTTCATACGCTACCGGTTCTTACGCATCCACATTACTTTCCTACCCATCGAAGCGAGTCGTCCGTAGTTTTAATGAAAATCGTCCGTAGGTTAATGTTTTGTTTTATATTCGTAATTTTCCAATGCTGACTAGATTTTAGGTGTACGATAAAGGTGTAAATCCTCTATATTGTACACTTAGTAGTGTAATACTACTACAACTATACCGGAAATTTATAGGATTTTTACACTTTTGTTAGCAGCAAACCGTAGTAGTAGTTTTTTTTTATTCGATACGTAGTTTTTTTTATATTTCATGTATTTAGGACGTCGACTCTGGCCCGTGATCCATGGTTGCGGGACTGAATGTAAAATATTTTAGTGTTAAAGTAAAATATTGTGTAAAAATTGAGTTTAAGTTATAATTTATTAGAAACCATTTAATGTAAATTATACCAAATCGCATGTTTCAAAATTACATAAATACTTGATTAGGGAGAAATCATTCCACATGGAGGTCATTGTCTTCTTTAATCTTAAAAATCTTTGTGATTTCATTGTTATACTTGGAATTATCGTAGATCCTTGGAAATATATTAATTTACCTTATCTTCAATTGATTACGTAGTTTAATTTAACTATCAAAGAAAATTTTCGTTTATTATGTTTCATGTACCTATCGCATAAAATTCAGTTCAATTCAATTCAGCCAAATTTTGATTTATTGTATTAAATTATCGTCAAATCCTTTATCATATAAATATAAACAGCTCAAAATAATAAATACTCTGATTTTCTTTGTTTCAGATGTGGTTAACAATTTTAGTTGTCATCGCTATCATTGTTCTAATCCTCTACTTAGACACTGTCAAACCGCCCAAGTTTCCTCCTGGCCCAAGATGGCTACCAATACTTGGCTGCGCACATGAAATACAAAGGATCAGAGATAAATGTGGTTATCTTTACAAATGTATACAAGAAGTAACTAATAAGTACTCAGATGATGGTTCCATCGTAGGAATCAAAATTGGCAAAGACCGCATCGTGTTGGTAAACAGTCTTGAGGCAAATAAAGAAATGCTTTACAATGAAGATATCGATGGACGCCCAAAGGGAATATTCTATCAAACACGAACATGGGGAGAGAGAAAAGGTGTTATGTTAACTGATGGTGAACTATGGAAAGAACAGAGGCGCTTCCTTATTAAACATTTGAAAGAGTTCGGTTTCTGCCGAAAGGGTATGTCTGAAATATCATTTTCTGAAGCCAGACATCTAGTAAAGGACCTGTCAAAAGCTATAGGTGACAAAACCTCCGCAGAGCTTTACATGCACAACTTCTTCAACACGTATATTTTAAATACCCTATGGACAATGATGGCTGGCCTTCGTTATGAACCAGATGATCCGCGGATGGTGAAGCTTCAGGACCTCTTATTTGACTTGTTTGCTGCTATTGATATGGTTGGTTGTGCATTCAGTCATTTTCCTATACTGAGTGTGATAGCGCCGAAGGCATCTGGATACAAAGACTTCGTAACAACACACGAGCGTCTGTGGGCATTCCTGCGAGATGAAATAGCAACCCATAAAGAACGATTCCATCCAAGTAACGAGGACAAAGACTTCATGGACGTCTACATAAGAGTGTTGAGTCAACCTGGTGATAAGCCTACTTACTCAGAGGGGCAGTTAGTTGCAATGTGCATGGATATGTTCATGGCTGGCACTGAAACGACAGCGAAGAGTATGAGCTTTTGCTTCAGCTACTTGGTTAGAAATCAAGAAGTGCAAAGAAAAGCTCAGGAAGAAATAGATCAAGTTGTTGGTAGGGATCGACCTCCCACCTCAGAGGATAAGCTAAAGTAAGTAAGCCAATTGTTACGTGTTCACTTAAAATTATTAATGTATTACCATTTATTAGATATATAAATTATGCCGTTTATATACGAAGATTTAACTCCATTATTTCAAAAGCATTATTCTAAGAAGCTTTTAAATAACAGTTTATTTTTGTTTATAAAATTCCTAATGACTTTGATTACTTAGCAGCGCTTTTACCTCCGATTCTATAAAAATATCTATTTTACTTTTTAGCTTTTACAAACAAAAAGCTTTTACAAATAAAAAGGTTTTTAAATTAGACTATTGTGATTTTCTAATTAAATACGATATCTTTTTTGTTCTTATTTGTAATCCATTATAGTCTGGAAGATTTTCTAAAAGAAAAATAAATCAGTGGCTCTACAACCTCTTTAGGTCTTGGCCTCAGATTTTTGAATCTGTTTCATGATAATTTTTAAATCTAATAGGCATGTAGGTGATAGGCCTCCAGTGCCTGACACAGCCGTCGACGTTTTGTGTATAAGACATGTCAGTTTCCTCACGATGTTTTCCTTCACTGTTCGAGCAAATGTTTAATGCGAACATAGAAATAAAGTCTATTGGTACAGCCGGGGATCGAACCAACAACCTCAGTATGAGCGTCGCACGCTGAAGCCACTAGGCTCGATCGTACTAAAAGATTATTAACAGTTAATTGCGCATGAAACAAATTTTAATACGTGTACCTAGCTGTAGTTTAATTAAGGAAGTTTTTACCACTATGTGGAACCAGCTGCCTACCGATATTTTTCCGAACCAATTCGACTTAGGGTCCTTCAAGAAAAGAGCGATCTTAAAAGGCCGGAGACGCACTTGCGAGCCCTCTGGCAATGGTCACCAGATGAGCCTCCTGTCCGTTTACCGTTATGTAACCCTGTTACATAAATAAAAGTTATCGTTATATTTCAGTCAATTTACACAAAACCATATACCTTCTAAGCCGTCCTCGAGAATCACGCTAACTATTGGTGAAAACCATACCTGATTCCAAAGATTTTAGGTTAAACAAAGTATTAAAAATATCCTATATATTAATGTTATTACTTAATTTTTCAGCATGCCATACAACGAAGCTATCATCCACGAGAGTGTACGTCACTTCATGGGACGAACATTTGGCGTTCCTCATCGTGCTATGCAGGACACTACCTTGGCTGGTTACCGAATTCCAAAGGTATAAATAGTATAGGGGAGGGAGGGTACTGCAATTAAAGAATAATACCTCATTAGCAGAAGCATATAAAACAAACGCTTTGAATAAGTTTGCAACGAATACTAAGAACAGTTATTACTAAGCTTAGTGTTTCTATAGTTGAAGTCTAGAATTTAAATATAAACAACTATTTACATGAGCTGTATACGTATATGTCACAGGAATATAATAAAATCAGCAAGTTTATTCCTATAAAATTTAGAAACTTTTGTAGGATGCTAAACGATTATCTCTCGTTTGCAAATTTATCAATTTGCCTCATGTTAAATTTATTAACTAACGGATATCCATTCGTAAGATTCTAAACGGTAAGGTTAGGTTAGTGACTTATTCAACCAATCAGAGCGCACATGCCGTTTGGTTATTGTTAAGCGAAAATGTGGGCGTAAAATAATACAATTTATCTTTCGTTTAGAATCCTACGACTTTATAAATTTCCTAGGAATAAACTTGGTGATTTTGTTATATTCCGATGAAATATATAATATAATGAATGGTTTATATACGTAATTGGTTGCAGCTTCTTACAAGCATCTTGTAACACAAAATTCTTGAAGATAAAAATCGTAGCGATCAGTTTTTCATCAGTTCTTCAACCTCATTTTGAGATCTGGAAGTAAATTTAGAGTTGTTATAGTAAATTTTATTTCGTTTATTATAAGAGACAGCTGAACATTGTTTCAGTTTAGACAGCACCTCGGGGCAGATATTTCTGCTTCTGTTTAGAGTAGGTGATTAGGTGTATGTGCCTCTTTACAATCAACCATAATTAAACCTTGAACCTCCGGATACTCCAGGCACTCAGGCACGGAAGCTAGCAGAATAGGGACTAAATGCTATAAATGATCTCTATATACCTATGTATATAAAATTCTCGTGTCATAATGTTCGTTCCCATACTCCTCCGAAACGGCTCGACTGATTATTATGAATTTTTTTATGCATATTCAGTTAGTCTGAGAATCGTATACTATCTATATTACAAACCCCTAAGTGATAAGGGGTGTTCACCTCAAAAATTTACTTCTTATTTATTTTTTTATAAACAATAGTACATACAATCCCTAATTTTAATACCTTTATGATCAACCTCAGTTTTCATTATATTAAATAATTATTTTTATTGAACTAAAAAATGGGACACCAACGTTTGCCGGATCAGCTAGTAATTTTATGTAATTATAAATACCATTATTTGTTTCTTACCATTTCATATAGGTATATGTCACTTATAAAAGTATTCAAACTTACACAAAAGGAATTATATTTTTTTTTTAAATAATATCTGCTAAACGGAAATCTTTGGTCCTTATTACGAGTATTTAGTAACGAAACATAAATAATTGTAACAAACAATCTTTATCTAAGCTAGTGATTAATTTAAACCATTGTACGCGTTTATTTTTCAGGACACAATGGTCGTGTCAAACTACACAAATATTTTGATGGACGATAAGCTGTACCCTGATCCGTATTCCTTTAAACCGGAGAGATTTATCAGAGATGGCAAAGTCTGTCTACCTGATCACTACTTCCCGTTTGGACTAGCGAAGCACCGATGTCTAGGCGATGCTCTGGCGAAATGCAACATCTTCATGTTTACAACTGCTGTTCTGCAGAAATTTTCCCTTTTACCGGGACCGGAAGGACCTCCGTCATTGAATCATGTTGATGGAGCAACGCCATCTGCTGCTCCTTTTAGGGCATTGATAGTCAATAGGTACTAAGGTTGATAAGCGATGTTTACTCCATGTCTAGAAGATAGAGAATGTAAAATGAAATAATGGCATGGTGCGACGCTGTTGATTCATTAAGACTAGATTTATTTAACTTCATGTCATGTTAGTTTTTAAGTTTTAGATAATTGACTAGGTAGTTAAATTCGGTTAAGATTTAAATTAGATAACTCATTTTTATAACACACAATGTCCGTCGTTTTCTGAATCGGGCTTAGTTTTTCAGAGGAATGAAAAGCTGTAATTCCTCTAATCTAAACCTCTAATGTAAAGAGAGAAACCTCGACAAGTGTAAAAAAAAATGTTTTGTTGAAAATTTTTTCAAGTAGCAAAATCATTGTTCCATTTGTACAAAATTCATAACTACTATCGAGTTATAAATGTTTATTTTTGGTTACCGTTACTTTACTGGCTCCCAATTTTTTATACAACAGAATTACTCTATTTTATTATTTTTTGGTAATTGCTAGATAATAATAATTTCCTAAGAACGCTCCGATTACTATATTTATGACGTCATATAACTTAACTCATGCTAGTTAATGTGATATGAAATCGGTATCACTATTGAAGTTAAGTGTAAGCCAGCTGTTCATTTTTTTAATAAACAAATTAAGTAATAAGCTCTTAATTAATTTTTACCTTCCAAAACAAAATCGAGCAGCAGAAAACGATTCTGAATAAGTTCAATAATGGACTCTCATTTGGTCCGTTGTGCGGCAAACTTCTGATCAGGACGCTCAGTTTACGGGGCACTTCGAACGCTTAAGGAGCGACCTAACTGCTCCGAGGATTTCTGTTCGTTGGAAGGCACATTCGCATTCCAGGACTACGTGGGTGATTAATTCCTCTGCGCTAACAGCCTCTACAGGAGGGACTGTCCTACACACATTAAAATGGCTATATTTTTTCGAAATTCATGCATAAAATAAAATTTTAAACAGCCACACGTCGACATTTTTGTATTGTCTCAGATCCGATAGCCAATTATTTAATGACTGACTGACAATATGCTGTCAAAAACTAACATAATCTCATTGAATATGTAGTAATGGTCCAGCTTTATAACACTTGTCACATTCCTTGATTATTTTATTAGGTGCATGTGTAGCTGAACCTATTAGACGTAGTCGTTGTTTTTGGGTCTAAAACCTGTTTAATTTATCGTACAAGCAAAGGAACCGTACATCTAAAGTAAAAGCCCGATCTCTGGGGTCGTGAGACTGGCTAAAACCGAAACTACTCTAACAAAACTGTTATTCTAACTAGAAGGCTGACAAAAAGTAATTAATTCGATATATGAGAGAGAGAATCTATTATGACATCAGAATGGTTATATATGTTTTGACCCTATTTAAGTGGTGAAATTGTTTGAGATACTGATTAAATTTATCAGGGGTAGTAAATAAAACAAGTTTTTTTTTACATCCAGTACATTATTGAACATTTAACTACATTTTTAATTGCTAAGACAGGAACAGCGTTGGTAGCGAGATGAATAGTTGGAAAATAGTTAAATAGGAAAAATGTATCGCGCGCATATTAATATCCATACATGTATTTTTTAATTAATTCGTTCGTCTCAACATTGTTGTGAGCTTTATTAATTTTTTTTGTAACATATTAGAAAAATAATATCAGGGTGTACTTGTGCGGATATTTAAATTTTATATGAATACAATGTCCTTAACATAGAATGGCAGATTACAAAATAACACTTAAATAATATAACGATTCGATCGTTATTTTAAATTACAAACTAGACTTTCCTTAGGTGAAACTATAGATAGGTAGATAAAGTCTTCAAAAATGTATAAATATTCTAGATTACAAAAATAAAACTGTATAGGATATCTCTTAAAACGTACTATTGTAATTAAAAATAAATTGCACTAAATGGCTAAACTAAATGCAAATCGTCTTTGGTTATAAGTCGTTGTACCAGCATCTATTCTCAGAGCGCAATTCTTATTGATCGACGTGCTATATTTAACAAATATAAACGTTTGATAAAAAATAATAAACCTCTCAGAGTTAATTGGGAAAGTTGTGGATCAGGACTAAAATATGTGAAAGTTGTTCGACGAGTTTATGAACTCCGGCTTATCGCGATTAGGTGATGCAATATGCGTAAAGTTTAAGAAATAAGACCTCAACAATTTCTACGGCGCATAAGCAGAAGGCGAATTTAAACATAGTATGTGCTTAGGTATTACATGGTCCGCTTAACACGCGGATTATATATTATTTTCTTTAATACCGTATTCAATTCCACATTGCAGTTTAAAAAATGTTAATTCGTACAGGAGTGGCATTAAAGAAAATAATATACGTATAACGCGGGTTCGATGATATCGACTATCCGAAATAGAACTGAATTTATACCCGATCTTTGTATAAAGGGAACACCACGTATTAATTAAATTTGCTAGTTAATACGCAAATATGATTAATAACAACTTTACCATTATACAAAGAGTTTTAAGTTTTAAATTACCTACCTGTTTATAGCGATTGGAACTAGATGTTAGGGAGCGATCGTACGCAACTTTTGGAGATTTTACGCGCTGTAACGTTTTCTGTACCTCCCCCCCCCATACCCTTAGTAAAACGTTACGTTACCACCAAGTGACTATTTTTAAAAAGTCACAATTATGTGGCCTAGAGTCTCTAGAATACATTTGTTCTTCTTTTAATCTTCCCTTATTTAAAACAATCTTATGAATCGCTTAGTTCAAAAACCCCCCACGAAAAACGAACCATAATCCGTTACGCAAAACATGAACGCGCCCTTAAATGATAAGAAGACCAAAATAAGTGATAGCCTTCTCATTTTTACCATAGTAGAGCAAAATTTCGTTGATTTTGTATTTGATATCAAGGAACCATGGAACACCAAAACACATTTTCTTAAAGCCATAACATCGGGGTATTTGAACATTGTTAGTTGATTTACCTTCAACTTTAGGCTTTGGGGCATACAATTACATTCGAACAAAACGAAACACATTCGAAAAACAACGATTGTTTTTCGAATGTATTCTTTTCGACTTGCATGTCGGAATATTTGCATTCTTGTTGTTAATGACTGGTTGGTGTAGTCTTCTGTTATATAAGTCTTTGCCCAGCCTTTTCTATATTCTTCCCCGAATTTTAAACATAAATGTAGGCATAGAAAAGCAGAAAAGAAGCTTATTCCTAATAACATCAATACATATGTCACAATTAGACGACTAACTACTTTGGCTACATTTTAAATGATTAACGAGTGTATACAAATTCGATTCTCGAACACACACTCCCTGTAAATATTCAAATAATTCTAATACGAAATCTAAAATACATTTTAATATTGACCGAAAAATGTCCCTTCGGGACTGTTAGTAAATTTAGAAATTCAATGAGCGACGTTTAATTTTTTAAGTTCATACACAAATTTATTATTAATTGTTCGTCTTTAACTATATTTACCGTATATGGTAACCGACATGGCCCGCGTCAAATACCTTACCGTCAGTCTCTTACATCAGTCCGTCGACACAACCTATACTACTTACCTTACATTTGTACAACACTGGCTAGTCATTTAATTGATTAAGCATGGATTTTGAAATCGATACATCTGAATTCTATTTTCAAACTAGACCTACTTCAAGTTCTGAGTCGTCTTTAAGTTTTGAGCCTTTTTTAGGTGAAATTTAATTTCAGTCTTCACTAATTTATATCACTGAATGTTTACATAATATTCCAAAAAATAGATTTTTCGATGGTCCGGATTTATTGTTAGTCTTAAGACAATTGAGCAGACCGAGGTATCGACTTCAAAAATTACACTAAGATTAATAACATCGAATGACAACAACTATTATTTCGTAACCCTCAGTTCAGACCGAGGTATCGAGTTCAAAAATTACACTAGATATAGAGATAGATTAAAGAAGATTAAACATCGAATTACAACAACTATTTTTTTGTAACCCACAGTTCACGAAATAGAAGAAACTATGGCGGCTGTACAAACTCGCTGAGGCATTACCAGGTCTAACGATGTCTGTAGATAGACTGAAAGAGTATTTGAATGGTCTCGATGGGCGAATCTCCCAGAAGCCTGGATAGTCTGGCTTTATTACAATTTTTTATTGATGTTACGAAATTGCATGGAATGTAATTTACAAATTCCTTATAATAATGATCCCAATCAGAATTTTTAGTAAATAACACAAACTTGCGTATACGGTCAATCATAAAAATATCACCTTCACCGTGACCCGAATTCTGGACGAGATTTCCGACCAGAAGAGAATTTCTCCCAACGAGAGTACAGCTGTCATTTTAATATAGAATCTCAGATCTTAAAACAACGATCCGAAAAGGGGAACCAGGTTAAAGCGCAGACATATTATATAAAATTAAACAAAAGATCTCTGCATAGAAAAAGATAAAAAAAATACAAATAAAACAAGTAAAGATTTTTTATAAAAAAATCGTGTGAACCGTGGATTTTTTTTTACTACACTAACACTTACAATGTCTAAACATTGGTACACTTAAATGCATTTAACTTTGGTTAATACCTTATTCTAAATGAAGTTTTGTCTTCCGTTAAATAATTACAGTAAAAACTGTAGCGACTGCCCGATTCCTGGATTTATAGGGATGTGAAGGAAACGTCAGAGGGAAATCGTGTTCTTTCGACGTTAACACCCCGTACGTAACGTTACTGTACTCGTATGAGATCAACACTTAGGTCGTATCAGGATGTACCGGAAGACAAACCCTAAAACACCGCTACACCCGTATAAATCAGCTCTCAGAATGGGTCCATTAATTCAAGTGTTCTTCTCAAAGAAACCTCATATCTAGCAAAGTTCATGCGATTGTCGAAAATTACGTTAAGTTATTTAATTAAGTGCATTTTGCCGCTTGTATGGAGCGTTGGTTTAAACTGTTTCTTTGAGGCTGATGTTTATGTAAAAAATAGTTAAATTTAAACTTGAACAATAAAATAAGTAATTAAACAAAATATACAATAATAATATTTACAAAATAGTATAAAAAATAATTTGAATATATCAAACCGCATGACAAATCAACATTAAATAACAAAATTAAAAAAATCAATTACTTTTCGTCATCGGATCTTACTGACGGAACTCATCGCAATACAAAAAAGGTAAGAATTTCGCTTTGGAGTATTCGTTGCCGTTAACTTGCCTTGTCGTTGTAATACAAATACCGAATTCTAAATAAATTTTAAAAAGATACACAAAATATATTAAGTACAAAATGAACGAAACAATTTCTAAGGTATCAGAAATCCAAACATTTTCACAATTACGCCTTAAAATAAATTAAAATACGGGAAAATTTTCTACCTAATTGGAAACAAATTGCAACCAAAACTAAACAAGTTATTAAAAATACATTTCTAAACTCGACAAACACAAAGTGAAAATATTTCAAGACTTTTTCGTTGGATTTAACGTTGAAGAATGGGATGATTTGCGTATGCCTTGTACGCGTCTTTGGCAACTGGGGCGTGTGGACTGCGTGGAGCGTGCACATAGCTCGGGCGTCATTCCTCAACTGTCTTGTTAGCCGTCTTCAGGTCAATCTGAAAGAGGACAAAATTTGACGCTTGCGCTGAATTTTTAAACTCTGCGAAATTCTGTTTATGGTAATATTTTCCTTAAAGGTTAACTTTAGTAATATAATCAACGACTTTACGCCCAGCTATTAATTTTAGGTATAGATTTTTGAAGTTATACTTCTTTAAGCGTGTTATGAAAAATTAATGAGATTGAAATTTAACGATGCGCGCGCACCGTGACACAAAATTAACGGAATGAAGTTGCCCACGGAAGATGCTACGGCATTGGACATAATTTAAAAACAACATTCAAATAATAATATAATTTATGTTACATTAATAATAATAAATATTTATTTATTTAATTTTTCAAATGTAAACTGAACTATATTGACTATAATGACTCGTTTTCCAGTTTTTGATTATTTAATTGTAATTAATTATTTGCATGCAATCAAAAACTATTTTTAATAATGCCAAAGAAGTATAACTTCTTACGCGCGTACATAAGTACACGCACCCTTTTTTTTCATCTTATCTCTTAGTGAAAGTCAAGTCAATTTGTAACTTAAGTGACACAGTCCACGCAAGAAACAATCTAAAAAAAACTTCATTGATATATTTTTATCGTCTTTCCCACACATTTCTTTAGGAAGGTAATGCTCAGCCTTCAAACCTAAACAGTTTTCATTTCACCTGGAATTGAAGCCAGGATGCAGACTATGTAGGCACTATGCCGAAATATTAGCTTAATTCGCATTGACGCAAAGCAAAAAATGTAAATAGCAAATAGCATTGTATTGAATTCTTTCGCATAGGTTATAGCCGCACTGTAAATCTTGTTATGTATGAGAAAATATAGATAAATCTACCTCGCTAAGAACCAGCCATCGAGTCAAAGTTTTGGTAACACGGATACGGATTGCGTCGAGGGGGGCATATTCAGGTTTAATCGCGCCCTCAGCAAGACCAAATTCGTCGAAAGCGTCAATGGTAATGAACTGTCGTTTGTTGTGAGGGTAGACTTCAACTACACCGTCCTTCAATATGTCAGTCGGATGCAGGCCGTTGCCGGTGCGGAACGTGTATCTGAAATTTATTATTCAAAATAATTATGGATAATTTATATATAAAAATATATAATTTATAAACGTTTATTTTTATCTGTATTTGTAATGATTCATGTATGCTTGTTGTAATTTAGTGTAATATTTACTGTTATTGTTAGTATAACTTATAAATAAATAAGGACACTGAAACGTTTTGTGACGCTAATTGATGATGAAGGTGGAATTTCTTAGTTTTGTAGGCGCTGCGTATCGTTCTAAATAAACGGTTCGCTCACCGGCGTACTTTTTTTTTAAATTTTAGTTGATGAATTTATTATGTATTATGTTATCAATTTTTATTACTTACCCTATAACGTCTGTTGGTTTAGCGAACCAGAACTCGATTAAAGCTCCCGCCTTTGGAGTAACACCCCAAAAGAAATTATCTCCATTGTAGGCATTGATGATATGCCAGTTATTGTGAACTTCGATGTCCGTTTTCACTTCACGAGCAGGTGGATTCCGGTGTGGGAAGTGGTTAGGTAAAACACCGGTGATTTCGTGGTCCTGTAGTTAACAAAAATATTGATGATCCAATCGAGTTGCATATATAGCTTGTACAGCCTTGGCTCGTAGCCTCCTTGCGTAGAATTACAATTTAAATTTGAATAAAAATAAAAATAAATAAAATATGTTTATTATGGAACATCAGATACATGTATCACTTATTCCACGTCATTAAATTTGAAGGCATCCCTACTCATCGGCAAAGAAGACAGAGGGTGTAGGCCGAGAGAAATAGCCGGCGTAAAAAACTCTCGGTACTCTTTTAAAACAACAAATCATCAAACAACACTTATTTAAAACAAATATCGCAAATTAATTAGAAGTAGCCTGTATAGCACTACTCCCAGGCCCATCAACCATCCATGCCATCAACTAGATAATCGTTGACTTTATAGTAAGCCTTTTTACACAGCTTTTCTTTAATACATTTCTTAAATTTATTGAAAGGCAGTGATAAAAGAACCTCTGGGATTTTATTAAAGAAGAGTATCCCTTTCCCCAAAAAAGAATTACTAACTTTAGATAGTCTAGTACGAATTAAATAATGCTTGATGCAATAACGTATTATGTTTTTGGGAACATATCTGGCATCTTTTTTGCGAAAAGCAAACTTCTACTTCATGCGTAAGTAAACAATTTGTGCAAAGCTGCAATCTAACAACAGAGAAAGTGCCGACGTCTGGCTATGCTCCCGGGGTGAAACTCCTATGACTTAGTTAATTACGAATGACTGCTGTAACAGTCGAAGAGAGTGCCTGCGTCGGGCTATACTCTCGGAGCGTGACTCCGACGATTTAGGAAATCGTCATGCTTATAAGTGATCAAACTGTACAGCCAGGGCACGTACTTACATAATAAAAACATCACGCTTGTAGACGATCGGAATGTACGAGCCCTGGCACGTACTTACATAGGGAATAATTAAACTTATAAAACTAAGGAAGTCTGAGTGAGCAAAATGTACAGCCTTGGCTCGTACATAGCTGAAGTGCTGACAGTGTGAGTGTCAAGTGGTGACATTTAAAACTTTAACGTGTTTTTATATTCGTCTTGAACGTGACATTGGCGGAATTGTGATTTACACAGATGTCGCCATTATAAATAAAGTGAAGTGAAGTATATTCGTCTTTTGTGCCCAACATATGTGATCGAGTTTTGGATCTATGACATGCTGTTAATTACGCATAACTCAGTGTTAAGAGTTCATCGCTCCACTAAGCCAATACTGTTCGGACTCCAAATAATCGTTTATTTATTTATTTATTTATTTATGCACCAACAAAGTAAACACAAACACAAGCCAAGTGCAACCCCAATTATAGGCGCATACAACATTCTAAATTTCTATAAGTACATTAAAAGAAGAAATAATTAAGTTAAGATAAAATAAAATAAAAACATTACAAAATTAATTGAATTAATTGAATAACCCCCATAAAGTCCTAATGAGTAATCAGCTGAGCCGCTAACTTTTTGAAAATTGATGGGGAGTTTGAAAACAGATCTATTTGGGGGAATTCACGACCCCCCCATTGCGATCCAATACCACCATCAATTTCAACGCTATGAATTAAATTATAACTCCTTAAAAATAAAATAAATGTATTTAATAATCGTTATTAAATACATTCTAAAAAATATAATTATTAAAGCAAACCCGTCTTGTTTTTGATACATTATTCGCCTAGATAGAACAAACATCCACAAACTTCAATAATATAGGTAACCGTGGCCTGAAAAACTAGATAGTACCTACCTTGACTTTTTGAATCTTTCCTTTCAGAGAAGAGAAAAAGCCAACGTGTTCAAAGAGAGACTCCTTGTACTTGGGGCGGATTAGAAGTTTGCTTTCCCCACATTGTTTCTAAAAGGACAAAGAAAAACAAAAGAATTACTAGAATTACACGTTGAATAAAACTTCTCTATTTGGGTTTTAAAAAAATCGGTCTTAGCCGTTTGATAGAGGTAATGAAGGTCAATAATATAAGCTATTAGTCAACACTGTTTCTTAAAGATATGTACAAATGAAATATAACACGTTATAATTAAATAATAACCATATACCGCAGCCTCCCTGTTTATATATCATCCGAGGGACACGAACGTAAATTCTGATAAAATGGTCAAAAATTTAGGTAACAGACATAATTCAACGAAATTCGTTGAAATCAAACTCAAAAATTTTAAAACAGACTCTAATTAACAAGAGAAAAGATTACAAAAATGTTTCTTATACTATGTTTATACTAAATAAATATTTATAACTAATCATATTTTTGGATTATCAATATTAGATATTTGAAGAAGCTCACATTTTAGCCCCTTCCCAGTCGAGGATTATATAAATTATTTTATCAAACTTCGATTTTCTAACCTAATTTAATTTTAGAATATACTTACACTTGTCTTGTCAATAGTGCACACGCGATCAGCCAAGTAGCTCTCAAGTAGCCAATCAATGGGCATATTGTAATAAAAGAGCTGCACGTAGGTGATAAAATGTACGAGATCAGAGGACTTGAACAGCTTCCCAATGCCACCAACAGGACAGTATTCTATGAAAAACCAATTGGGCACCGAGACAGATGTACTTGCCGTAAATCGTTTTATATCCTGTAACAAAAATACATTTGGCGCTACCTTTTTTGCCTTAGAGTCAGATTGCTGTATACGATTCGTGATCATTTGTTTTTTCTAGCCGTTGACTAGAGTCTAAGGTATTCCGGATTCCTCACGATATTTTAGGGAGCGTTCAAGTATTACGTAACGCAGTTTTTGAAGATTATTGACCCCCCCCCCCTGTAACTTGTCGTAACGTTTTTCAGTACCCAAGTACAGTACTCTAGTATAGTAAACCGTTTCGTGACCACCTAGTGACTCTTTAGTTACTATTATGGTGTGTATGTCGAAAATAATACAATAACGCATAATTCGATCCCCGCCCCGCATCGTAACGTTTTAAAAAAGGAACCCCCCCTTCCCCAAATTCGTCACGTAATACTTGAACACCCCCTTACCGTATGAGGGTTGCATGCGCACATAGATAGAAAGCCAATCGAACAATATGGTGTTTACAAGAAATGTATGATAGAAGAGTCAAATAATTCTCTAATTCTATTCTCTTATTAGTACTTGTTAATCTAACATTATTTTAATTCCCATTTCATACCAAACATGCCATTGAGATTGTATTGAAATAGGAATAGGTCAACCCGGGGTTCGAACATGCTACCTACAACACTGCTCGAAAAGTTCAGTCTTATACATAAGCCAAGGCATATTTATTTGAATATAATCGGTGTCGGCAAAGAAGCAATAGGATGTGAGCGCTTGTGCGCAAGACAGAGTATTATCTGTATTACACTACTTCATTGGAGCAGTGGCTGGCATGTTTGGTTGCCTGAGTGACCGGGTTCGGCTCCCGGAGGAAAAATTACGAGGTTTTAATGCCTTAAGTTGAAGCCGTAAGCCAGCTTTACACCACCATTTATTTTAATCTCTTTCGCAAGCGTCAAAATAATGGATGTGGCCAAGACGGTCCGAAACACATTGATTATATATATTATTAAAATAATTCGCACAAGCTAGAAGCAACTAACTAAGTATTGTATGATAATTAAATAAAAACGCTCTCGAACGTTAATAATTGTTGTTCAAATATTAGATTTTGGTTTCATACCAAATCCTGCTCACAGTTATTACATATATATTATTATTATTATACATAATAATAATAATTACATAAGTATTTTTTCTTATTTCAATTAAATTTATAATTTTCACAAACCTTCATGAACGATTTCTTCGCTTTAACATCATCTTCAAGCATCAGATAATATGTACCACGGGATTGACCATACGCCATTAGATAGAGTGTATCCAAATTTTGCTTTGTCCTCCATTTGACGCGCTTAGCCGAATCGCCAAGGGTCAACGGAATTGATCCAAAATCAGGGTAATATGCGGCATTTGGTGACAGCAGCTCGATGAGCCCACTTTCGACGTGTTGCGGAAATCTATATAAATAAGACTTATAACATGCTTACAGGTTGTGTTTGAGTTTGAGTTGGAGATATTACTCAAACCTAACCTATAGCTTTACATTCACACACACTTGTATCCACATTTTCATGCAATGCGGCGCGTTACAGCACGCGATAATGCGGTGTACACTATTGTAAAAAGTTAAATTTGTATTGTTATTGTTGAGAATTGGTTTTCGTAAAAATCTAAATATTGTGAGTACAATTTAGTGTTAAGTTTGCTATGGAAGAGCTGCTACTTAAAACAAAATTTAATGCTGTACATACTTTTAAAAAAAAGGTAGAATTATATACTGGCTCATTCGTGGTTAGCGTTTAAACGTCATTACGCTTTAGGAAAAATTCTTTGAGTTTAAAGTGGGTTATTAAGTTGGGAGGTTTGTGGTGTTTGAAAACCTCCGTCCTATCGTAGTATGGAAATAAAAAAGAATAGTATATAATAATAAATATAGAGTATTACGCCCATGCCTATCTTCTACATACATGATAAGTCTCAATAATAATATAACTCTGATTGGAGAATATTATTCATTGTTGTACTTTCTGTCCCATTAACCAACATATACATGATAACGTATTTTATCAGTAATACGATTATTACATATCATGTATTGATATAATTGAATTACAACACGCAGGTAACTGAAGCAACAAATAATGTATTTTTTATAAAGTACTAGCTGCTCCCGCGAACTTCGTTTCTCCTTAATGTTATTTTACTGAGCCTACCTTTTTAGTACATACCAACATCGAACATTCTCCTATGCTACCTCAGATACAGTTCGGTTTTCTGGAATGAAAACTTTTTAGGCTTTTCTGTTAATTTTTCTCTATATTACCTCAGAGTTCAAGTCATAAGTTTTTAATAAACAAATAAAAAATAGTGGTTGATCGTAGAGGGGTGAAAATAAAGGGTTGTTTGTATTTTTGTATGCGGTATCATAAAAAAATAAAAACAAATAAATTTTATCTAAAAAACTAAAAATAAAAATTCAGGGGACCACCCTTAAGATTTAGGATTTGAAAGATAGATAGAAGCCGATTCTCAGACTTACTGAATATTCATAAAAAAAATCATAAGAATCGTTCAAGCCGTTTCGGAGGAGTATGGGAACGAACATTGTGACACGAGAATTTTATATATCAGATTATAATTTTACCCCACGCTTTATATATACTATTCAACTACTATCCAATAAGTAATCCTTAGGGCGATTCAATTCTTAAACTTTATAACATAGGTTAGATACGAAATGTTTATCCAAATATATTAAGATAAAATTGAATCACAGTGTTCTCGTTCCTAAAAAGTAATCAGAATTTTAGTCCCGTAAATCCGAAATATTTTGCGCTTGCAACACTAACACACTACGCGTCTAACACATCTTGGGCTTAAAGCTCTTTGCCCACTACACCGTAGCATACCATGACCGTACTAGGACCGTTTCAGACAAAAAACTATTCTTTGTATGGAGAAGTATGAGATGCCCACTAGACCGTTCCGTCACCGGCCGACACCGTAGCGTGCCATGCACGGGCCGTCAACTATTCGTCGGAGGGAATATTTTGCCGGTGCGGACACGCTACGTGCATGGCACGCGACGTTGCCAGACCGGTGACTGAACGGGGAGTATGACCGTTACAAACCCGTTTTAAATGCGTTAAATTTGAATGTACACATTCGGAAGTACTGAAAAAACTTTTCTCCGTCATCAACTAAGTGCCTGAATAATGTCCAATATTAACACTGATATTTGTACGAGAATGAACCGATGCCTTACGAGTGTATTGAAAAGATTTCTGCCGTGTCACATACGGGCATCATACGGATTAAATACGGGTTACATACGGGTTGTAAACGGGTTTAGAACGCTGTCGGCCCGCTTCAGTGGGCGAAATAGAGCGTACCGGATTGCTTTCCGTGCCTGATACGTTCCTAGCACGGTCATGGTATGCTACGGGATAGTGGGCAGACACCTTAACCAGAAACAGCTTGCGACGGAGTGAGCTGACCAATCGAATTTGTGTGATAATCGTCATGCGTTTTATTACCCAACCATTTTTAAAAGCCACCCTTAAAGGGTCAGTGTGTCATGTAAGCTATAATCCGCAATGTCTGAGTAGTCAAATAATCGTTCTTTTTTTTTAGTTAAATAATTTTTTCCACGATTTTCTTACTTTAATACATTGTAAATATGAACAAATCGATCAACAAAAACCAGATGTGATTCAAACCAGATGTGATTCAAACCAGACGAACATAACGAGGTGTTACTTTAAATATACAGTTTTGAACTTATTATTAATTTCTGAAAAAAACCTACATATATGTGAAGAGTTGGTTAGTCTTACTGGACTTTTTATTTTTTCAGGGCGACTTCACGCACGTGAGTCCAATTCAAACGCATATATTTAACAGGCCATGCATATAATATGTTAATGTTTTTTAACTGTCATGAAATAAGGGAAAAAGAGAAATCTATATGAATTTTTTGTTTGAAATCAGATAGAAATCTGGTCAATATATTCTTGAAGCCTTGTTGTATGTACAAAAAAATATAAACGATTTTAAAACAAATGGTGACTTTCACCAGTATAAGACTCGAAACAGAATCAATTTGACCAACCAGGCTCCAGAAGATAAACCACTTCTTATATGGAAATTGTATCCGTTTTTACAACAAAGACCTCGTTAAACGTAAATTAATCAAAAAAGCTTTTTATAAATTTGACGAATATTTAAATGATCCCTATCATTGGGATTGATTTGCTCCAGTTCAAACAATTTGTATGAGTCAAAGCTTAAGCGATTAAAAAGAGTGGCGGAAACTTTCTTGCCAGTTCTTCTTGCCCGCTATACGCCTAGACTTGCGAACTGGTAGTAAATGTAAATTTCAGTTAACTTCTTTTTGACGTTCGTAAGTGTATTTGTTTACCTATATGAATAATGAAATCATACAAATAGAAAAATAAAACAGTTTGTACTTTAGTTGTGTGTTTCTAATGTACCTTCGTTGAGCCCACAATGTTAATTTTATTATGTTGCGTGATTGGTATTGAATAAAATACTACAAACTACTCAAATCTGTACTCACCTTCTCTTGATTTCCTTAGCAGTATTGATGACGTATTGGGTGTCGGTGTCGCCCACGAAGATTACAATCAAGGTGTCTTCTAAGTCTTCATCATTCAAGCCGGCGATTAAATGCTGAGGAACGACATGTATTTTAAACTAGTATTCAAAGATGTCTGCCTCAGCAGCAGTTCAGTTGAAATCTACTAAGCAGGACGCCCCAGTACCCTAATAGTGGTTTATTGAATTTATTCAAAAGATGTGCGTGTTAAAATAAATGGATTTAATAATGGACGGAATAAGTGGACTTATAAATGTGTATATCGTACTCTGTGTCTCCTGTTTTTTTCATGTATTAGGTATAAGCGTTAATTATAAAGAAGTTTATTTAATAACTAACGACGTTGGGACAAATGGAACCTCTGCGGTCCTCACTACAGATTACTGTCATGAATATTTGATTATTATTTATTTTCTTTTAAATATATTTTGTAGTCTTAATATTATCTTCTGTTTAAATTGGTTTAAATATATACAAAAACAAAAGAGAAACGGCCACCAGGAAAAAGAAAGGAGTGGACGCCCTCTTGCACGGTGGGCCGACGAGCTTAAGAAAGTTGGTGGATAAGATTGGGAGAAAAATACTTAAGACAGGGAGAGATGGAGCCAATTGAAGGAGGCCTATACTCTATAAGAGGGCGTTGAAAAACAATTTGTTTTTGTAAATGTTTCAAGGAATAAAAGAGGCTTAATTTTAATTATTATCTACAAAAACAAGGCATGTTTACTTCAATTAAATTGTTTTCATAAGGATCGCTATAAATAGCTAATAACGAGTTTATACAATACGTACTTTCAATCTTATTAACCTTATTTGAGTCATACTTCACACTATCGCGTTCAAAGCTTTCAGCATTTAATTTTAAGATTTCTATAAGAATAATTAACTTAAATAGCTATTACCTTGCAAATTGTAGAGTGATGTTGTAGTGATTAGAGTCGTATAATTAAATGAATTAAAAATAGCGGTAAACCCAACCAACATTCAAAAACAATGTAAATTTAAATTCTATCCATTGTTTTTCTTTCATTCCACCAGAATCGAACTCGGCACCCCATGGAGCTTAAGAAGAACAAATAATGCCGTTCAAATTGTTTATTTAATAAACAGAAAATTAAAACAATTTAAAAAAAACTGTACCCTGTGGCAGTGTTACTTTAATGCTGGCAGAATTTATTCCCTGTATTGTTGATCAATTACGATACGAGGTTTGTATCCTGTCTTAGGCGATAATTATCGTAAATCTTAGAAGAATACAACGACTACGTTCGACTATGTTGGGGAAATTTAAGCGCTTGAACCAAGATCGGGCAGTAAATGAAGCCTACCTAAGCCGGCATAGTGGTCGGGTACCAGCACCCTCAGGATCACCTGGATCGACAGAGTAAAGCAGGATCTGCTACAGCTGGAACCTAAAAAAACCTACTACCAGCTGGCACAGGACAGGGTGCGCTGGTAGTAGGTTTTTTTTACTGTTTTTTTCATGGGATAAGGGTTACAGACGGGTGCCTAAGAATTAAGAGGTAGGCGCCGCTGATGGACACCTACGAGGAAGGCACACGTGCGTTGCCACTTTCATATCTTTACTTGATCGCTAAGGGAAACACAAAAAACTTACCGTCAAGGTGACCATAAGGTATGACTCCTTATCTCGCTTTACAGTTGGTATTCCTATAACGTTCTTAACGAACCCACGGTTCGCCTGCATGTGGAAGGCTGGACGTAGACTTGCAGGATCATTCATCAGATAAGGCAGAAGTTGGAAAACGAAAACCGATTTCATTGAAGCTAGTTCTTGGGTGCGCAATGCTAGCGAGAGCATAGTGTCTGTGGACAAAATTAATAAAATGATAGTTAGAAATGGGTTTTATAATGACGGATATATGTGGTTAAATAAAGTCCAAAGTGTTGTAAAACAATGTGATTACTTGCATAGTGAATTGTTGGAATTGGATATTGTGTAGCAAATATTGTATGTAATTGTACTGTAGACGGGCAGAATGTTTGTCGCTGACTATCAGAGTCAGATGCCATAGAACGAACTACTACTTAAATTCAAAGCTATCTCTAAAGTTGTAAGCTATCTCTAAAGAAAAGTAACGAAATACTTTGTATAGAAAACGCTAGTGCCGCTCCCTATTTGGAACAAAATGAATGTTTACTATGTAAAAAACCTGAAATCATCGTACATACGAAAAGTTGACGGTACTATCGTAAAATTGTACTACGGCCTTTTTAATCTGTTTCAATTAAGAATTTACGGCTCTTTTCCTTGATTGGATTAAGGGATATTGTTTTATTGCTTATCAACATGATGTCATCAACATACTATCTGCGCGTGATGTGTATTCTAAATCGTATTATATGTACATTAGCATTTTAAATAGTAGTGCATTTATGAATTTTACCTTAAAAGTTACCTGTGTTTTTCCTGTCCATTACATGGGAATACCATGTGAGGATGTTGTGCGACCTATACAGCTTGGAATATTATAACTTATTTTTAAAAGTTATACTAAATCTTAATATTATATAAAAAAACTGGATAAGTATGTACTAATAACAGCTAAGGATACGGGGAATTATTTTAATCTAAGCTTATCTTACGGGTACAATTTAGAATTAGACACTTTTGTTTATCTTATCATAATTATCATTAAAAAGATATATCCATATCTTTTATCATCCGATAATAAACATGATTCAATTTATTAACAGCTTAAAGCCAAAAAATTCCTATAAAATATACAAATATAATTAATTACGTAATCTTAGGATTACGTCCTTAGGGACCTCTCAACCGAATAGCTATCGATAACGTTTATAAACTTTCAAACCGATAAAATCGCATCGTATCAATTAACATACACTTTTTAAACATTCCCTAACATATATGTTATATACGTTATTGCCTTAGTCATCTGAAATGATACCTTCAATTTCCGGCTACAAATCGTATGATGATCAGATATTATGATAATCATACCCAGAAACGCGCTAACCGAGAAAGAAAGAAATTCCGACCGTTAAAGATAAAACTTCTCGACTTTAGACACTGGGTTGTCACAGCCACGGTCAGTGTTTGTTCGAGGATTATCCTTTTAGATAAGAGGGAAATTACACCATCGTTCATTCACACAACCAATCAGACATACCTTTTAACACTAATTCGATTTATTGGTTAAGTATAGGTTTTAAACGCTTTATCGCGAGGCGTTTATCGGTAAGTTCTAAACAACTATCTGCAAGCATCACCCAGTCTTCGCAATCCCGTCATTAACAGCGACACATTTAGTATCGTGAACCAGAAATCCGCGTCAGATGAGTAAAATAAAACGTGGGTCTCTTGGATTTGATATTTTGATAATTCAGACTGAACTGAACTGAAGCTCACTGATCCCATGTTGTTTCTTCTCGCTGTCGAAATCGTCATATTTCAGTTTAAGTGATGTCCGCACGGACGGATTTGTTTCTGGTAATGTTACATTCGGTGCCGTTCGTGTATATCAGCTTTCTCCGTTAAAATCCCGACGACTTTAAGGGCAGTAGTTACACAGGGACGGCATTTTTATGAAGTTGAATTGTTGAATTGCAGTATTAAATTCAGTGGTACTAGAGCGGGCGAGTTAAACAGAACGCTAACAAATCAAAATAAGTAGAACTCTAGATTGGCTGTCAATAATTTATATCGCAATATGTGTCCCATTAGAACTATATTCAAGTTGTGCCGTACTTGGAATTTCAGAATACATTTTCATATACAATATCCCCCGTTCAAAAAAATATATCAGTCCTATTGCAGTTTTAAGTACAGTGTACATTGTACACTCTAGCATTGACGCAATTTCATAAAAAAAGACTAATCAATACTAAGGTGTTATGAATGAATGTTAAAAGAGTGCAATTAGGCTGATGTAAGACTGAATAAGATAAAATAATTATTTATTTAATTAACTACATCTGCTTATTAGTCTAGCTAGTCAAGGAACGGGCTGGTATTTATATACATATATAACTAAGCTTCAATATATCCGATCCCTAAAAAAGGCGATCGCTCTGATCCGTCCAACTATCGCCTAATAGCTATAACCTCCTTGTTCTCCAAAATAATGGAAACCATTATTAACGGCCAGCTCCTGAGATATATTAAGGGCCACCAGCTGATTAGCGATTGTCAGTACGGCTTTCGTCGTTATGGTTCAGCTGGTGTCCTTCTCGATTACCTTACACATGGGTAGCCAGAAACAATTGAGTTGGCGCTGGTGGTCAGTTTGGACTTAACGAAAGCTTTCGAACGGGTGTGGCACAGAGAACTTCTTTCGAAGATGGGCTCCCCGAGAAAATATGCTACTGGATTTCCTGCGTTCTCGCAGATGGAAGGTCGGCATCGAAGGAGCATGTTGAAACCTCAAGCCCGTGAAAGCTGGGGTCACACAAGGCTGTGTCTTAACCCCGACCCTGTATCTTCTTCATATCAATGATATGTTGCAAATATATCATAAGACGACAGCACAGGGAATATTCTTTACACTGGCCGTGCATGTATTTCTGGGGAAGCTGTCGATCAGTATCGGAACTTGTTGTTGAAATCGAAACTTTGCTTCACGGATGCATATACTGGGGTCGACTAAATCTAGTCCAAAGTCACCCCAAGAAGACACAAGTTTTAGCGTTCTTCGCTAAAAAAAACACTTTTTGTCGCTACTCCTCCCTTCGGTGACCATCTTTACCACAGAAAGTATTCAGAGGAGTTGTTCGGATTAATTTATACTTGATAATTTATACTATTATGAAACTCAGCTGTTCATAATCGTACGTCAAGGTAGAATACGGAATACCCGTATCACCTTGACGTCCGTCGTTCCACAACTGAGCGTTTTTAAAGGCAGTTTGCCGCGCACCACCACTATGTCGAACCTTATGCCTACTGAAGTATTTCTGAACCAATGCGACTTAGGGTCCTTGAAGAAAACAGTACCAATTTTTTAAATGCCGGCAACGCTGATACGATCCTTCTGGAAATGTGAGTGTCTATGGGCGGCGGTATCACTTAACATCGGGTGCGCCTCCTGCCCGTTTGCTCCTGTTATATAAAAAAATAAAAATAAAGTCGCTCAGACTTTATGGTTAAAATAAAAATAATGCAACTTTTATCATACCCGAGTTGTTAAGCAGAGTTGTAACGTCCGAGTTAATTGTATTTTGGTTATCATTAACAGTTGGACGCTGTGAAACATTGATGGAAGTGGTTCCAATTTTGTGCTGGAAAAAAGTTTTAAAATAATTGTAGAAATACTGAGGAAGAAAAATTATTAGAAAATATAAGGTAAATAAAAATAATTCAAATCAAGACGACAAACTGACACATAATGGCATGATATATGATTAATGAATTATGCTTTTAGGCACAGCGGCGAATCTTTAACATCAAGATACGCTCACTAGGACCAGTTTACGATAAGCATGTTAGATCAACGCAGTCGCCAGTTGTTTATAAACTAGTGAATTTCTACTGCCCTATGTACTACTGTTAATGTAAATGATTTTGAAATACCAAGCAAGCAATGCACAGTAAACAAGTTACAAAACTGTGTTCAACACAATACTCCCAATGTTAGACGTTTAAAATTAAAAAGTTTGTTTCAACGATACACTCGATCTACAAGTAGGTATACGATGAAATTTATGTAAACTAAACTGTTGTGTTTGACGTAAACTAAAGTTAGGCTGGTGAATAAAGAATATTTTCATAATTTATTAATTGAGAAAGATTCCTTTCATAATAAACTCCTCCGTAAACTTATTAATCTTTATTGATTTATATATAGCTTGCCCGGGGGAAGCAAGTCGTAAAGTACTATTAAGATTGTTTTAATGTTTTCTCATTTTTGACTTCTTTGGGTGATGTAATGATGTAAATGATGTTAAAATTCACGTGTATGCCTTTATTGTACGAAACTTATTTTGCGCAGTGTTAGAAATACTCGTTTACCTAATTTTACTTTACTGGAATAGATCGCAACCATAAAGATAGTTTTAGTTTAGATTGTAATTCTATCAAATAATTATAAAGGTAAAAGCGACAATTTAAAAACAAATAAATTGTGGTAATATGTGTATGTGTGTGCGAATAGATATTTACGTTCTAAAGATACCTCAAAAAAACGATTCAATACTTTGAGATATGGTCACTAGATATATATAATGTTACATATATATATTTGTACAATAATTTAATTAATTAGTTAATTAAAAAAACCTAATATTAAAGAAAGTTATGTCTTCAGTAATAACACTGAAAAACTTGGCTACCCAAAGCCCCGTATTTGATAACTGTACGCTTTTGCTCTTCAGTCTAATTATATAAATTAATATAATGTACATTTAGTTACTTTTTAACTAATAACACTATATACATAACAACAATGTTTAGATCGTCAAATTTAAAAAAAATAGCTTTCATTTGATAAACATAATATATATTTCAAACCTTTAAATATACCTTCTGTTATTTTTTTTTTTTCAAGAAAAATAAAGGAAGGTATAATTCCCCGTGGCAAGCGATATTTCGAATGTTATCTCACACCGGTTTACTGATATGAGAGGGACAAAACATTCCTAGACACATACAGTAAGTCTGTTAAATTAAAGTTTAAATTGTTTTGCTTTAAATTTATTTTAAGTGATAGTATTGACCGTTTCATATTTAAAGCATTCCCTTGGCTCAGGAATTGTTTATTGTTTTTTAGTTGCATTCAGGTGAAATAAATAAATTATATCAAACCTAGAGTTTGCTGCGTCGGTCACCTACTCCTGGCTCCGCTTCAAAGTTGAAAAACAATTGCAATAAGCAATAGTGGTCTATACATGCTGCATATATGCCAGTAAATTGTCATAATGAATATTCAAGTCAAAGTAAAGAAAAAATATGAATAAGAAAAGAAATATACAAAATCTAACTCAAAATACCTCCTTCACCACTTACTTACTTGCCATCATATATTAAAATTCATTTACCTCCAAATTAATGATATCCTCCTGTCGTGCCCTGTATAAGGATTCCAAAAATTTAAGATGGCTTTGCATTTCAGCTATTTGAGTTTGAACCTGAAACTCGTGTGGTATCCGGGCTGTAATAAGTTTTAAATTAACTAACTTATAACGTCATTATCTCCCTTCGCTCTATTTTTTAACTGACTTCGACCATTTATCTGTTTACATGTGATATTCTCGTAATTAGATTATATTTAGGTTTATACCTGTGCTAAATTTGTAATGATTTTCGTAAATGTAACCTCCAGATTCTTATTGATTCACAAATATTTTCCAACTTGGAAAACAGTCCAAGTTTCATTAAAAACGATTCAATACTTTGAGATATGATTAGTAGACCACAAGCCCATGAACAAAAAATACCTGTGAAATGACCCAACTTGAATTACGCTTAGAAGGCTGTTACTATATCTGAAAATAGCTCTGAGCACTATGCCGTCATTTCTGAGCGGTACATGTGAGTACGTGAGTGAATGGACTTTCTCATGTACAATGGAGAAATTTCGACTAATTATTAATGTACGGCTTTGTTATAAGTGTATAGATGATTAAAAATAAATGTCGAAAAACCTAGTGCCGTACAAAAGTGATGGTGCCGGAAGTCGGTGCAAATTTTTAATTCGACGACAGTTGCAGAAGCAATATAGGTCATTTATTACTGTACGGCATTTGTGTCATTCCTTTTGGACACATATACAGATACTTTACCCGTAAACGCCGTACATATTCCCAGCGGAGCGGTCGAAAGCCAAGGGTCGCAACATATGTCTGATTAGCATATAGGTGATGATGATATGAATAAACATAAAATTAAATGATCTTGAGAGTACTTCACAAATAGATAACATTTTCCAGCATGCCGTACATTTTTTGTGGAACACATAGGTGTATGGGGTAAATTACTTTTCTCAGAAAAGAGTCATTTTCCGGTGACTTTTATCTGTACGGCAATAACACAGGTTATTAATACTTTAGACAATCTTCAATAAAAGATAAATGCCGTACACTTTCGATAGTCCGCTACCACCGCCTACCAATACAGGGCGTCCCAAAGTTATGGGAAATGAAGGGAAAGTACCTTAAATATCGTAGATAGGGTATTTTACTAAAAGAAGACTTTATGTTATTTTTAAAAGTTATTAATTCTGCATTCAAAGATTTTTTAAAAATTACTTGCCTCGTCTGGGAATCAAACCGACTTAAATGTAAAAAAAAACACCCCTACTTTTATGATGCCAATCGAAAGAATGGCCAAAAACTAATAACTCTTCTTAAGTAACATAGTATTTTTTTGACGGCACTACGAAACGCGACTAGTCACATAAATAAAAATAAGCGCGACGCTAAAATATACAGTGATTCTAGGTCAGCATTAGATGCTATTGTGAGTGGACGATCTCTCGATCCCCAGGTAGCCGAGATCCGCCGGAGCCTGGAAGAGTGCCGCAAAAGAGGAACTCATATAAGCCTCTTCTGGGTAAAGGCGCACGTTGGTACGCCAGGGAACGAGAGGGTGGACACGTTAGCAAAAGAAGCGGCGGAAAGACTAAGGTCAAAACCTGAATACGCCGCATACCCCCTGTCATATGTAAAACATCAGATAAGGCAAAAGACTCTAGATGTATGGAATGAACGCTACCTGGGGGGTGAAACAGCTGGAACTACAAAATTATTCATCGCAAATGTTAGGACTGCGTACAAATTAACAAAAGAGAAGCGGTTCACACCCCAGATGGCGCAAATTCTTACAGGGCACGGAGCCTTTGCACATTACCTTCATAGGTTTAAAATTAGGACAAGCCCAACATGTGCCTGCAGCAATGAAGAACAAACAGTAGAACATGTGCTCCTACATTGCCCTATATTCGCATCGTCCAGGCACGACCTGGAGCAACAAATGCAGATGACTATAGACCGTAACGGCCTACAGGACATGTTAATAAAGCACAGATCGTGCCTGGAACGGTTCTGCGATGAAATTGTTGAATATATAAAGGCGGCAAACAAAACCCCAAGAACGGGTCTCGCGAGGAATTGCGTCCCGGCTCGCCCATGAATATTGTAAACAAAATTATTACAGATGTAGCCGGGGCATCTTTCGCGAGACGTGTGATGTGAAAAAGTCCCTGGACATAATGGCAGGGGAGTAGAAAAGTGATATATTAAAAAAAAAAAAAAAAAAAAAACATAGTATTTTTAAAGAAAGGAACAGCGTGAATATATCTTTTTAATCAAATTAAAAACATTATCTATCGTATTCGGCCTAAAAAAATCCCCTACGAGTCTGTTACTTTAGAAAAGTTATTAGGTTTTGGCCATTCTTTTGATTGGCATCATAAAAGTAGGGGTGTTTTTTTTTTAATTTAAGCCGGTTCGATTTCCAGACGAGGCAAGTAGTTTTTAAAAAATCTTTGAATGCAGAATTACTAACTTTTATAAATAACATAAAGTCTTCTTTTAGTAAAATACCCTATCTGCGATATTAAAGGTACTTTCCCTTCATGTCTCATAACTTTGGGACGCCCTGTATTATATATATTTTTGTTAAAAATATTTTTCCTTTACCTCTCTCTGCTAGTAAGATAAGGCTGTAAATATACTTTACAGCCTTATGGTAGTATACTCAGATATGTAAAGTTATTAATGACCTTAAGGGACACCTCAAACGTCGTCGAAGTTTTTATCAGCTGTAAAGAATAATCTGGAGTAAAATGTACGGCATCTGGTTTTCTTTGTTTATTTATATTTGTTACATATAAAATAACAATAATCTTTGAAAATATTACTCCCATATTACTCTAGGAGCATTTGAAAAGTCATCTAAATTTCGGAAATTTCATATATTTTTTATCATAATATTTTTATTTGTTACCATTTATAATGAACGGCTATAATGTACAACGGTAATATTTAGTAACATTATGTAAAAAAACAAGTTGCCGTACATTATTCTCTGATCTTACAGCAGTAAGAACTTGGTAAATCCTGAAATTTCGATAAATATTTAATTACACAAATATTAACTATAATATTTGGACGGCATAATTATAAAACATTATTGTCCGTGTTAAATAATATTTTGAACATGTTGCCGTACATTTTACAATGACCTTAGGGTATATGGGTGTAGGGGTAGGGTTCCGACCCTTGGCTTTCGACCGCTCCGCTGGAAATATGTACGGCGTTTACGGGTAAAGTATCTGTATATGTGTCCAAAAGGAATGACACAAATGCCGTACAGTAATAAATGACCTATATTGCTTCTGCAACTGTCGTCGAATTAAAAATTTGCACCGACTTCCGGCACCATCACTTTTGTACGGCACTAGGATTTTCGACATTTATTTTTAATCATCTATACACTTATAACAAAGCCGTACATTAATAATTAGTCGAAATTCCCCCATTGTACCTGAGAAAGTCCATTCACTCACGTACTCACATGTACCGCTCAGAAATGACGGCATAGTGCTCAGAGCTATTTTCAGATATAGTAACGCCTTCTAAGCGTAATTCACGTTGGGTCATTTCACAGGTATTTTTTGTTCATGGGCTTGTGGTCTATAGGGGGCGTCCATAAATTCCGTGAGGTGTTTTTTTTTAATTTTCTGTAACTAACTCCCCCCCCTGGTGAGTTGACGTGAGATTTTATTCAACCCCCTCTCCCAACCCCCAATCTCACGTGAGATTTTTCAAAATGTGGGTTTCTTAAGTAAACGCGTTGGATTGTTATTGTCAATAAGAAATTGCTTCGTGCTTTTATTTTCGACTAAAACAAAATAAGTGAAATGTTCAGCGTTTAGGTATGGAGTTAGCGGGAAGTTGCAGAGATGGCCTTTAGTGTCAACCGTCTTCGTAGTTTTTTTTTCAATCAGAAAAAAAATTGCGCTCTCTCTCCAACGTAAGACTTAATGAGATTTGACTCGATCCCTTCCCCCCCCCCCCCTCCCCCCTTAAACACCACACGTAATTTATTTACAGTTACGCACAAATGTTCTATGTATATACGAGTAACTAGGTATATATATGTATTATGTTATATATATATTTGTACAATAATTTAATTAATTAGTTAATTAAAAAACCTAATATTAAAGAAAGTTATGTCTTCAGTAATAACACTGATTACAACTACTTTCTGAAATGTTATAAAACAATTGTTAGACTGATGCCAAATGAACACAAAACTTGGCTACCCAATGCCCCGTATTTGGTAACTGAACCTATTATATAATAACGACAATTTATTTAAGAGTTTTACTTTAATAACAATTTGTGTTGTTTTTGAAATATAGGTTCGAATTTGTATAGTGACGATTTTTAAGGAAAATTTACTTTAAGAGTTATCTATCGAAGGTGTGGTAACTATTTAGTAAAATTAACTTATTTAATTAAGAAAAGAATAATAAGAACTTGAAAAAAAAGATGTTTCTATATGTCATAGATATAAATTTGCCGGTTTTTAGTGGTAACCTAAAAAACGGATATCGTGTCAAAAAGATTATTCAATAATAATATATATATATATAAATGTTATAATTGTTGTGTTTGATATTGTCATTAGTTTTTTGATGTAACCTTATGGCGTTTGACATAACATTGACAGAATGCATGCTGCAAATAATGTCAAATTCACAATTCAGCCCAGCAGATGGCGCTGCAGTCGGTACTATCACACTTTGTTTAATACACTAATCGCTTGAAATATCATGCAGGACGTCTGTCGGGTCCGCTAGTAACTTATAAAAAAAGTCTAATTGCAAAGTTTTAACTAAATTAGTATTATTTAGATTATTCTTCACAAGAGTATCTTTGACAACATTATTTTCGTTGTTAAACATTAGAATTGTAATTTAATGTACATAAACAATAAATTTATAAAACTTCCCAGTTCCGTTAGTTCCTGAAAACAGGAGAGGGGTAGTATCATGCAGAGCTGGAAGTCTCCCCGATTGGTTGAGGGTAGTGGGCGGTTAGCAATTAGCTTAGTAGTCATAGTAAAGGGATTTCGAGACACTCAAGTCAATGCGACTCGAGTCTCGAACTGACTGATATTACTTATTTTTTTGGTTTATTAGTTTAATATTTGAATTCGGACAGATATTTAATTAACTTTGACATATTTCAAAGGCCTTTGAGTATGTCAGTAGTGTTTACAGGAACAGTTTAATTAACATTCTGTTAAATAAACAGAAGCCTCAATATATTTCTGAAATTGCATTTTACATTAAAACGTCAAATTTCACCAGTAAATCTATAGAAGTTTCGATAGATTTTGACTGTAATTGCAATTCGTAGTGGACATATTAAATTCTCTGTACAACTGGGTGAGTTCAATTTCGACAGTATACGAATGGATGTTTCTATCTATATAGGCATTTAACGCTGTCATTGTGAGGGCAGACGTCGTGACACGTGGCTTAGACACAAGTGTCGACGACATCTGTCAGGCACAGTAGTGTTCCCGTATTAATATTTACAAGAAAAATAATCGCAGTTGCGCAAATTTTCGATTTTTCTGATAATATCCTGAAATCTATCCATTTAATTACGAATTCCTTTCTATGGGTATAATTCCTTAGATAATTTGACGCCTGAATCATTCATATCAGTAAACGGCCGGTGGAGCAATGATTGGACAATGGACATACATAAAAGTGCGTACGTACAAAGTACACATGTCAGAAGTGAAACTTATTTGGAAAACTAATTTTTAAGTTATGTTCGTATTTATACAAATAAAACTTAAGATTTCCAAGGCTTAGAGGGAGGAAAAATGGAAGATATGTTAGGAATTTGATTGTCATTAAAATAATAAATTTTCGAAAATTAATACATATTATAATTTTTTTTTTAAATTTATTTCTTCGATAATAAAATCACGTGGCATTTTAATTACCAATTCGTCATTTGAGATTTCAATAAATTATTTTGCATAAAATATAAAATACTAATATTTCATAAATTATCTTAACGAAATTTAATTTTAAAAATATAATTTCTATAATGTAATTCTCTCGTCTCACTCTCTCTCAATCGGAATCAATTGCTCTCTCCCTTTTCTTCGACAAAAACGCTGCACTTCTTCGTGACGCTAATTTTATTATTATTGCGTTTTATTCGTAAAAAAATTAAAAAATCGCGACATATAGTAAGCCTCTTTCGGATTTTTTGATTGTTTTTTTTATCAGTATTATTGATGTGATTGTAATTCAAATGATCCTTTTCGATCACTTCATCTTGAGTGCCTGCTTTCGTCCGTTATAGACAAATTACTAGTTCTCAGTAGTAAATTTATATTTATAAGCATTTAATTGTTTCTTGACGTTCATAAGTGTACATTGTGTTGCTTGTATGAATTAATGATATATTTATTTTAGAACGTCACACGCTATTTAAGGAACGGTTCCGTAATTGAATGGCTTAATTCAGCGTTTACTAATCATCTTCTGTCTTTATATCTGAATATATTAATACATCTAACACACGGACTAGAGAATCGAAATCGCTATATAATATTTGTAGTTAGGATAGATATTTAAGTTTTTGTAATTTCTAACCGGATTTCAATAATTACTTTACAATTGCAATTGAATATTATCGAGCAACGTTAACTGTAATTACTGAATCGCGTCATAACCTTTTATTCCCCAATAAATGAACCCACTCAACAACAAATACGCGAGATCTCTTTGCCGTCGGAGTTTTCTGATATGTTTCCCGTTTAATTAATTATCTTAACAAGTTGGTGATCAGCCCATTTTCTAAGGCATGAGGATGTTTCATTAGTGCCCAGCCGTAATTCCAAGGCAACCTCAGATTTGAGAGATGTACGCTTAATGCACAAGGCCAACATTGTACAAAATAACCAAATACCCAACTTAAACAAAAGAGATGTCGTTGAGAGGAAGTATTAATTAATTGCAACTCACACTGATTAAATAGAGCTACGTTGTGTAATGCCTTTTTAACTACAATTGGAAGGCATAAGTGTTAGAACAATTATATTATACTAGCAAAATAGATGAATTAAATTGATTTTAATTTTATTGTTGCACCGGCGTTTGAGAGCCGAGGCTAATATCGGTGTAATAACAGAACTAAATTAATTTACTTTAGCCAATTTTGCGGTTTAGCAAATCAATTATAAGCAATAGTTTGGATTTGATTTGGATTTACGTTCGCAAATTTTAGAGGATAATAGGAACATTACAGGCTTTTAGTCTAAGCACTGTAAAATGACGATTTTGCTGGAATATTGAGGTGTAGTTTACGAAACCCAAATGTAAATATCTTAAATATAAACTAAGAAAAAATGTATACACACCACACCCGTAATTTTTTATATTTACACGCATTATATTTTATGCGTACAAGATGGGATCGCGCTAAATTTACTTTGAATACTATCTTCTGACATGTATTGACATTTTCTGGCTCCAAAGTGTACTAAAAAGTGTTAAAATAGAGTACTTCTTATTTCAATTGGCCTTGTTATACTAGATTAATTTATTAAGTGTTAATTAGTTTATTTATGAAGTAATTATATCTTATTTGGCTGACTTTAGGAAGTTTGGTTAGAGGATCTATGGCTTTTCGCATTGTCATCATATATTTATTTAATGAGGTTTTACCTAATACACGCACGCCTCTAAAATAATCTTCTTTGAAAACGGAGATTTAGACAAATTATAGAATACTATTTAATTCATCAAATTAATATAGCAAGAGCTGATGTAATTGAGTACTTTAAGTAATATTGGTAATTATTGTTTGGTTTAGACATAATTCAAAAGTCTTTGACCAGATGTCACATAATCAGTTGAAAATATTTTCTAAAGCTTGGCCCTTTGTAACTCTTACAAAATATACACATTCCTCTCGATTAAACGCATAAATGACGTCACGTAGTCAGGCTGCCATTTGCAGTCATGACTTTGTTTGTCTATCAATGCCATTGAAGTCCACCACAAAACCATAACATCTATGAGTTCATGTGCCTTTAACAATACAGTGCAATTAACTGGTAACATTAGCTGCGGCACATCCACAAAGGTACAATAGGTCCATTAGCAAACCTTGACAGGATCTTAGTAATAAAATAATTAGCTCTTTAAGTAAATCTTAGATAGAAGATGTCACAACAAAAGCAAACAAGCTTAGTGGCAAGGGGAAAAGAAAAGCGAACCAAGAAAATATTAAACTGGTGCCCAAGGTACGGTAAACGCAAAAGAACAAGACTACTTACAAGGTGGATACACCAGATTAAGGAGGCAGAAAGAGTGGCACAGTACAGACAGGAATGGAGTGATTTGGAGGAGGCCTTTGCCAAAAGAGGCAAACAGATATCTAACAAGAATGAGATGATTGAATCATAATATATACGTAATCACGTCAAAATTTAAATCAAAGGTTAAAATTCTTAAACAATATTATACATAGAAGTACGATTTCTCAATTTTTAATAGATGATGCCCTGTAGTTTCGAAGGACCAATTATTATTAATATAAAACGTACATGGTGCTAGGTCTCGATATGTAACAAAGTTAATACAATCCAACTGAAATAATTAATGTGTCAAATTATTATTACATTAGACCCATTTTGACGGGCTTCACTTTAAAATAAATTTTCAATGATTGGTTTCAATTGACTTTCCAAAGAGCCGATTTAATAAAGATGCCATCGAATAACAGCAGCCAATTTTGATAAGTTCTTTTAATATTCGTAGATCTGGCTCGTTTCGACGTAAGATGCATATTAAAAAATCTTTTGTGTCATACGGTTTTTCAATAAAAATATAAACAATTTAATTAAAATAGTCTTCAGTAAATACATAGTAATATGGAAATCGGATAATAGCAATAAAATATTCTGTTTTCGTTACAATTTATTTCCAATATCCGTTTATTTTTGTAGACGATATCGATCATGAAAATACTACTTGAATATTGAATACCATAATTAAAACAATATAATACATGAGCTTATAAATTTAATTCATTCAAAAGTAAGGACAAAAGAGAACTTACAAAATACATTTTTTTAATTATTCTCTGTTCACTAGAATGATTTTTCATTAAAACTTTATTATTGTAAGTGGGGCGTGATAAACACACATTTAATGGTAATATCATCTCACAATGTGTAAAAAATACTTATTGAAAGAAACGGCAGTTTCTATTTCGCAGATTTTTAAAACGTTTTATTACTCTGTGAATATTGCTTTGGCGAAACTATGAGTAATAAATATAGTAAGTTTAAATGAATAAAGCCCATCATAGTTTCATGTAAAATTTTGAAAATCAAAATGGAATTCAAGCCTGAGACAATTCAAGATAATTCGCCTGGTTGCTATTTGTTTGGTAAATATAAGTGCGACTGCGGTTTCTATAAACTAAACTAACGAAATTGAGGTATACTTACAATAGCCTGAGGTGACAATGCCGATCGTACAAAGAGTTCCAGCAAGCAACAGAAGCATGCATACTAGGAGCCTCTTCCTAGGCAAAGCACAACAAATGCCTCGGCCGCAGCCAGGCGCCATCTTAGCTGGAACAAACAATAAAAACAAATTATTAGGCTACAAATTGAAGAACTCAATTATGTTTAACAAATATTTTTAAAACGACGTAAATGTGGGCATCACGTAACTAAAAAACAAAAATGTTTTTTGTGTCTCAAATTTTACATTAAATACATGAGTTAGGACAGTAGTCAGAGACTAGGGGTTGGTTCGCTACTTTCCTTATTTATACAATATTGAGACAGTTGTTAGAAAAGAATACAAAACAAAACAAAACCCGGGTAAGATGATTAAGATTTACGATTTCTCTTTAATAAGTTTGACAGCTAAAAACTTTGAAAGTTATTGAAAAAATCACTAACCCCTTACTGATAAAAATGCCTAACTTGTTTAAGTGTTCGTCCATTAAATCACATTCAATATAAACTAAATTTGCCTATTAAAAAACCAATGATCACGATACAGATACTTAAGTCTGAGGTCCAGACCTAAAAGGTTGTAGTAGCGATTTCTGTTAATGGTGAAATTAAAACGTTGAAAAAAAAAACGTTGACGAACGTACTAAATGTTGGTAAAAAGTACAATCAAACGGAATGCATAATCGTTAATCTTTCGTTCTACCATCCACCTGGGTCTCTGTTCTCAATATTGAATTTCGTATGCAAAATAGACAAGAACCATTACCACTCAATGTTTCGTTATACGTCAAAGGGAATTATGAAAGCTTATGTCGTGTACTTATTCCGATATATCTTATTAAATAGTCAATTATTTTCCCCTGAGCGTGAAGCTGAATATGAGTGAATTAATTAGTAAATTCGCGCATTTCACTTATTTCATATCAATTATCCTTTTGACAACTACACTCTAATTGATTGAACACATTCCGAGTAGATGCATATTAAATTAAAATAAACGAAAGCAATGTAGTATTTCAATTAATTTATGGTCAGCAGTTCGATCATTCTCAAATAAACATCAAAGAGAGAAATGTTGTAAATAACCTTTGATCAATTTCATAATTTTAATAACGGCAGCCAATCACCCGTACTGTACTTCCCTAGTGTTAAAATTAATTAGGTTATATGGCTCATTTAATACATTTTCACTTAAATTTATTCCACCATTTTACTAGGCTTGAAAACTACGAGTATTTTAGAATATAAAATTTATGAAACTTAAAGTTACTTTTAAAAGACTATTTTTCTGACTTTAAAAGAACTAAGGAGTATATTTGACCCGTATTCTATGTGTTACATTGTGTCATTAGTCAGCGTTCTTAAAAGTAATAGTAAAAAAATCATTTAATCATATAGGTAACACAGTGTACACTTATGAACGTCAAAAAAAGAAATGTATATGAAAAAAATCATTTAATCATATAGGTAACACAGTGTACACTTATGAACGTCAAAAAATTCTAATTCTACATATTATACAGTTCTCAAATCAAGGCCGTAGAACGGAAGAGAAGAACTGGCAATAAACTCTCCGCCACTCTTTTTAATCGCCATGTTTTACACACTTTTTTTATGTAAGGAGCTGCAACCATAACACCATGTTCCACATTACATCTTAAGTAATAAATAATAATGACATAAATTAAAAACAAAGAGTTGTCCTCTATCAGCAGGATGCATGGTGAAATAGGAGCACGCACTTACATTCTCGTGGGAACAACACGCAAACACATAGTCGAAATGTCTAGTATTATATTATTATGTAAAGTAATACTCTTGTCTTATTAAACCGACGTGCATAGGTATATATATATATTTGAGACATATATTATACATCATGTATTAATGTTTCTTCACTGTCCTTTCACCAAAACCTACTAATCGCGATCTTCCACTGCTCTGCACGAAATTGTACTAACCTCGGAACGGTATTTAAAAAAAACTATATTTTTATTATTTTATACATCAACCGAATTTTACGCAACAATCGCATGAATTTCTCACTTTTATATTTTAAACTATAAACATGTGTTAATACGGTAATGTATTATCAAATATGTATCACTGAAAAGTTTCATACCAATAGAAAAACCCTTTGTTTTACTCGATAGGATAGCACTAAAAATCCCGCATACTCCAATATATAGTAGACAAAATCAGCAAAATAATTATGTCCCCACAAACGTTACACGCTAAGTTAACGGACGAATAACTGTTATCGTCTTTGCGTCTTATCAATAAAATCGATAACATTATCTTTACAATTGTCCAACAATCATTATGTTATCTAACATTTAACCAGTTATCTTTGATCCAATAGAACTCGAACCAGCTGGCTAACTCGGTCAATAACGATTTCATGGTATTAAATATATAATAATCATTTTATAATAATATACATACATTCACATAAAAAAGTGCGTGCGTAAAAAGTACATATTTCAGAAGTGAAACTTCTTTGTAAATAAATTATTACTAAGCTAAAAGCCCCAGTAGATAATCATGTACCAGTAGGTATATGATCACTCCCTGTATTTGTATATCTATATCCACACTGTATACGTGCTAATGATAATATAAAAAATCTGGGTTTACTCCACAAGACGTTATGCGATAAAATTACAATCTAAAGTTCTAATATGTAACTACTAAACGAAAACATCAACTAATAGCGTGTATTTTTTCTCGATCTCCCTTTTTCTCAATTTTTCTCACTATAGCTCTCTCACACATTTCGCTCCATGGCACTATGCGTGATGCGACTTTCGCTCTATCTCACTCTCTGTCTTGATCTTTCTCACTTGCTTGCTCCCTACTCTCGATCCATGGCTATTTGCTTCATGTTACGTTCGCCCTTTCTCACTCTCCTTCAATCGGTCTCAATCGCTCTCTCCCTTTTCTTCGACAAAAACGCTGCACATCCTCGCGACACTAATATTATTATTATTGCGTTTCATCCGTAAACATTTTACCCTCATGCGCCTAAAGAAGTTTCACTAACTTTCAAATTATTATTTTACTCCGTTTTGACAGAGCATGACACGATATACTACACCGTCGAGAAATAGAAGACGCTTTGGACTGTCGCGTTCAACTATCCCCCAATAACCATATTATTAACGGGTATAACGTCTAGAACTTCAGCTCATTGGAGCTGTCAGTACGCCTTCCTCGCGGTTGCTCAATCGGTATTCGGTGGCATTGTCTGTGCCTGTATGTATATCTTACACAGATGACCAGAGGCAATTGACTCCAAGACACTGGTGGTTCGATCAGAAATATGTTAAAACCTCTCCGCCTGTCTCCTTACGGTCGCGAGTCTTCTGGCATTGTGGGAGTCAGATGGAGTTTGATGACCAGAGTCCGTGGTCATCAACATCGGGTCAACCTGTTGCCCGCTTGCACAGTAAAATAATACAACAAATGCAAGGCTTAAATTGTTTGCAATTATAAACATTCGGTGGTCCGCGAAACAACATCAAAATCACAATTGATATACGTTTTACATTAATTTGCACGCTAATTCTGCGTATGTACTGAGAAATAATGGAAATGCGGTAACAAAAGCGGTATTAGTCCTAATTCACACTGATATCAGTATTCAATAGGCTTCGTCATTGTTATGCTATATTAATTTACCTTTACAAAGGCATTCTAATCAGTAACGCCACCACTGACATTATATTTAAAAAAAACAAATATAATTTATTAATGTCGGGTAAACTTTTGTAAAATTTTTAAGACAACAAAAAACATGTCTCTAAATTTCCCTAGAAATCATACTAATGCATTTAAATTTCTTATCAGCTGTTTTGAAAGAAAAGCGGTAAGAAAGAATATTAGAGAAGTATCTATTAACTTTTTATTAATAATATTAATTATAACACTGTTTTTCCGTGTGGAAAAAATAAATTAAACAATCCATACTAAGAAATTATATGACTTAGACACAAAACTGTATATTTGTTAAAGTCGAAAGTCTCAGGATATTTTTGATGTGACCTGCCTTTAAAACAAGCTGTTACCTACTGTTATCAAACTCTTTGTTAGTAACTCTCTTTCCTATAATAAACTACCTAATAGTAATATCTATACATATTTTTCCTCTTCGTATAATTTACGCCGGCCGTGTCTGTCTGACCGTATGAACGCGACGACCTCAAAAACGACCAAAACATATGGTTGATTGGTTTCACCAATATATTGTATAATTTATCAGGAAGAATTAAATGTACAATATGGTTTTATGAATATTGATTTTTAAGTCCCACGTAGTCTAAACAATTAGCCTATGAGTTATTTATCAATCTGTTGTCAAAGTGAATCATAACGAATGTTACGATAACGACGAATGTTGCGATAACATGCAATAGACCTAATATGTACTGAAATATATCATTTAGTTGTGGAGGTAATCGTTTGTAAAAATAACTTACTCTGGGGACCAGTGACGCTGTTTAACTAGATTGCTGTAATTTGCATGAATAATTGATACTCGGCCTTACCAGGAAGTTTATAGCTAGGAACTGATGAATATCTATATGATTTCTTCATATGGCAGACATTTTTAATAACGATAATTATGCGATAAGGAATATTAAGGAACACGTCTGCAAACATCGTAGCGCTACGTTGTCAATTGATACTCCCTTCAAAATGTAAAAAAAAGAGATATACTTTATCATTTTCCTTTGTCTGCCTTTAAGGCGGCTATTTAGAGACCTTGTCAAAATGAAAAACAAAAAGGACTTTTCAAGTTATTAAATTTTAAAGACTTTTTAAAAATTAAAAAATGTATATGAAATGAACGCTTGTCAGACCTGCAGTGTTCGTTTAAAAAAACCCTACGAACGAGCAGAGAAAAATAGTCTGCCACCATGGTAGCGCTGCGTTTTCTATTAAAACCGCTTCAAAAGTGTCGACAAAAAAAGTTTGCTATATCATTTGATTGAGTCTGCCTCTTTGACTGTTGTTTATATTGCTTATAAAAAACTCAAGAGACATCCTGGCCACTGATATTCCGAAAGCAGACATTCATATATTTACTTTTTCATGTTTTTTTGGGATTGGCATTCTTATTATGTTCGTAGGTCAATAAAAATATCAAAACTAAAAAAAACATAGTCATTCTACGAATCATCGCATTAATTAGCCCATGGAAATCTTTTTGGTAAATTATTATAAACCTTGATTGACCTTTTGTATGAAAAGGTGTATTTTCTAATTTTTGCCATAACCAATTTCACCCCATGACTAAATTCGGCAGTTGTCCATTCCCGCTAACATACATATTTTTGTCTTTTTGGGAACTAAATTTTGAGCTTAAGAGCTTCAAATATCTAAGTATAGATGACACATATGACGTTACTTTTGCTTACTTCAATTCAACAATACGTATTGTTCAGTCTGATATAATTTGATATATATTATAACATTTATGTTAAAAGCCATTTAATAATAAGTAAAATTTTCCCGTCGAGAACATCCGATTTCATACAATTTTTATTACCAATGTCGCAGTCAAAGCGAATCTTTGACACATGAACATGGCTTTGAGCTAAAAAAAAATTCACATGTTTCGAAAAGGAAATTTGATAAGATATGTCAAGAAGCTAACGTAAAGTGATAAAAAACAATTTCCTGTGTAACTAGCTTTGCAATGTCCTCGGGCTGGTTGTCTTGATAAAAATTACACCGCATTCATAACTTCTAACATATTCATTCCTGTGTTGGATTATTTAGCTTTAGTATTATTACTCAAGTGGAATAAGTCGTGTAAATCTATTCAGTTCTATACGACAACAGCATTGATATCATGTGGGAAGTAGCTCGACTCTTACTATGAATTGTGCATTTGCATCCTGTGCAATAACGTATTTTCCGTAGAAAAATCGGTATAAGAAGAAAAGACTGAGTGTGAACACTCCCTGGCGTTATTGCAGCAAAAAGTATTTACGGTAATATTTTCGGCAGCTGTAGCAAGGGCTCAGTTTAAAAATAGTATGACTAGTATGGCGACCTATAAAAAAAATGCCTTACAGACTTCGCCGTTGTCATCTTCAAGACATGGCGGTTGCCACACATTTTCCTTCACAACACGAGCGATAACCTCCGCCGTCCGCATAAAGTAATTCCAACGCTTGACCCCGAGATTGATTGACATTGCTCATTACTAAAACATGTTTCATACTGACTAATCAATAAGGGAGTCGAATAAGCAATGAACGTGTATTGCATGTTCCCCCTCGGTGCAACGGTGGGGTCGGTGCCTATTGCTTTACCTTTTGTAACCTATAGCCAGTCAACGCACTATAAATTTGTCACTTTCATTTAATTGATGAAACAGCATTATGTTCACAGGCTGTATGGGGCTGAAAAATCAAAAATATGGATTTTTTTAAGGAAAACTCAACGGTAGTCCTAAGTTTAGATGTTGGCGGTTTTTGACCCCGGATAAATCGGATGAGGGAATACAGCAGGTATGTCGTTTGTATTACACAAAATCCAATATTATTTTTAATGTTGGCAACTTATCGTCTTACCTATTAAAACTATATTACATTAATTTTTTAATGCTAGTAATTATTAAAAAAATAAAGTTAACATTTACTGTCAGATTTCAAACTATGAACGGAACGAACTTGTTTATCGGCTGCTATTTGTTTTTACCCGATGCTTGTATTGACTGGAACTCAACCGTTCCAGAATTGTTCAAATCAAAAAGTTTTAAACTGAAAAACGTTTTACAGACCTTTAACTGTTTACCTGATATTTCATGGAGTGCGTGATGGGTAATTACTGCAGTTAACAAAGAGCTCAACGCAAAGATTAGTTGAGAGAAATCAAAGAACCAGTGACATGAGACTATTTTGTCTTATCATTTATTATTGAAGTTATACTTCTTAAGGCGCGTTATGAAAAATTTATGAGAGTGAAATTTTACAATGCGCGCGCACCTGTGACACAAAATTAGGAGTGTGATTATAGCGTGCGCATCTACAAGTAAAAAGAAATAGAATATGCGTGAAGTTCGTATGCCAAGAATTTTGAATGACCATAATGACATTTGTCATTTACCTTTTAAACAAATAAAGGAGTTTTAATTATTTTTTCAAAGAAATTTAGCAATGCTTTTTGAATTATAATCAGAAGTGATTTAAATTGAATATTTAAACCACTACTAATTAATATTTGTGAAAAAACTGTGCTCATCAACCTTTCTAAGTGCTTCAATACAATTGAGGTTAACTATCCGTATGTATTATTATTATCGAGTAATGTTTTGATTAAAAAATGACCACATTGTTTAATCAAAACATGTAATTTTTCTGATTTAATCTAGCAAATATAAGGACAAGAGACAAAAAACAATTGATGAATCAGTGTAAGTGCTCTAAATTAATTAATAATGCCAAAGAAGTATAACTTTTTACGCGCGTACAAAGTACACGCACCCTTTTTTTTTAACATACAAGTAGATTATCAGAATTCTAAGTCTAAGATACGCCATTTTTTGGGTCTAAAGCCACATTTAAAGTAGCAGAAAGACAATAATTTCGCGCATTGAAAGCAAAAATCCAGTGCAAATATCTGTTATCGACTATTTAGGTTATTTAATTACGATTACACTAAATCTATTTGTTTTAAACTACGGCATGCTTTAGACCCGAAAATAGACGGTGTGTGTCAGGCACAAAAGGCTGATAACTTACTCGCTTATTAATATAGAAAAATGATCACCAAACCGATTTCCGGATCCCGGCGTACGAACTGCTAAGGCAAATTTGACACATATTTCGAACTTTGATTCACTCGAATTGAAAAACTAATCTAAAACTACTAGTAGTCCACTATAAAAAAATGGTATTGAATTGCAAAAGCATTGAATTAATTAAAAGGAATGATAAGTAACACAATAAAAAAACAAAAAATGTTATTTTTTAAATTAACAGTTTTAAAGTTTAATGAAATCGTTGGGTGTGAGAAATTTCTATCAAGTCAACCGCTAAATGCTACTAAATGCTATATATTTATATTTACTTAAGTTACGCAGGCCACTTTTTGTCTGATTAATGCCCTAGATTGATGAGTGAGAGGGGAGAATGGTGTGATAACTGGTACCTAGAACCTACCGAATTATTTTTAAGCTTTTAGTCTATTGCCTACATAATTTTATTATTTACTTTAAATATAATTACAGTTTTACAATTTACACTCTATTTCTTTTTGCTATAATCAAATCCGCCGGCATCGCCGTGAACAGTGATTTTGTAGGTACTTTATTAGTAAGCAAACGAGCAGAGCAGCACTTTTAATAATGTGATAACCGCCGCCCATGGGCACCTAGCGGCTAGCGGGTGTGTTGCCGACCTTCCATATTTTGTTGTTACTTTTAAAAACTAATGGTGCGTGAAATAAAAAGCGCTGTGTTGTGGAACGCCAGGCGGCTACTTGGAAAGGGCGGAATTTTGCATTCTGTCTCGATGATGAAATTTAGCTGTCGATATTAGTCCGAACAATTCGTCATAGCACATAGCGATTTGAGCTGCGTTGGAAGCGATCAAACGGAAGGAGCCGGTACTATGGAACTCCCGGCCAGAGGTGAGAACAGTACTTCATGTGAACCGGAGTGAAGTACCGTTTCACCTTACTGCGCACACCAAGCTTTTTATCGGCTAATTTAGCTTTAAACTCCAAATAACGGCGAATTTGGACGTCGCCCTATATGTCAACGACGAGAATTCTGATACGGGCTGAGGCTTTAACTGTCTACAAATAATGGTTATACGATGAAGAGATTCTCGTGTCTTCATTGGGTTAATTATGACTAAATTACTTCAACCCCAGTTTACCGTCGGCAACAACCTTAATGTTCCAATAAGCCAAAAAACTAGAGATTAATTCGCAATTTCAAGGATGGTCAATAAGCTGGAAGTTTTAAGAGAAGCGCTTGTGCCAAACCCGATCGAAAGCTTTCGCAGTGTCCAAACGCCAGTGCCTCCACTTTGGACTCTACAGCCTCTGCCCATCGGCGTGTGAGATCACCAGATGAACGAAATCGGCAAAAGCCGACGGTCACTAATCAGCTGGCGCTCCTCTAGGTACCGAAGCAGCTGGCTGTTTATAATGCACTCCATTATTTTAGAGAACAAGTGATGGCTTTAGGGCGGTAGTGGGACGGACTAGAGCGTTTATAGGGATCTTCCAAACGTTTGGGAGTCAGATTGCCGGAATAGACATGTTATAACCAGAGCTCTTATTTATGGAACGTATTGTCTTGTTAAAGAATATAAGTATGCTCTATTAAAAATGTCTAAAACTCCGTCGACGAAGTTGGTTAGAAAATATACCGACTGCGATTCTAGATAAAAATTCAGCGCATATTTGCACTAGATACTGACGTACTTTTGATGGATGAATCACACTGTTACGTGTTACTGTAAATATTTTTCAATTTTATTTTATTTAGCTTACGAGAGGCAAAGCTACAAAACAAACTAACAATAGACTTCGTTGCCATATCCTAGGATAGAGAGAGCGCTAATGAAGAATGATGGTAATATACAGAGTGGTCCAACTAGTGACGTCAATAAAAAAAGTTGAGATTCCTCACACCTGGGGGTATACGAAAATACCCCATGTATGTTCCGCGTTTTTTTATAGTTTTCGAGTTATAATTTTTTTCTTTGTGTTTTTTGAATGTTTTCTGCCAGCGAAGTTTCAAAAGTTTATATAATTTTTTGTTGTAAGTATTTTGCAGTTTCTTTTCTGTGAAATGATTGTCTTGAATGTTGTTCAATTAAAAAAAATCTCAGCTTCCTAAAATTAGTTAAAGCTACTCAAAAAAGGTTTTAAAGTCAGAAGTTTTTAGCTGGATTTGTCCAAACATTCGACTTCAACTTAAAAATACAAAAACTTCAATTTAAAAAATATAACTCGAAAACTACAAAAAATCGCGGAACATACATTGGGTATTTTCGTATACCCCCAGGTGTAAGAAATCTTTAAAAAATTATTGACGTCACTAATTGGACCACCCTGTATAAATGAAATCAATGTATGAGGGTAGGTACCGTTAATTCTTTATATTGAAATGAAAGGGTATATTTGCACATTTCAAATAGAGAAGCTGGTGTCGTAGGATTCCAGTAGTGTTTATTTAACAGATATAATAATAGAATTGTATATTTTAATGGAAAGACCGTGTAGGCGAGCTGTCTGGATACCAAAAATATATTACGTTTATAAGCAATTAGCAAGTAACAGCGCAGAGTTATCAAAGGTATCTCCTTTCGAATGCAGACAGGGACGATGCGGAGTCAAAATAGGTTTATTCAATTTATGAACTTATGCAAATCAATATTCTTATATAACAACGAACAAAGGTGTCCGTTTCCCGTACAGCCCGAACGTGCGTAAACGAACAAACATCTCTATTTCAGTGTCATAATTGGATTTCCATAGCAACCAGGCTGACCAATGACGTCCTCTTTGTTCATCTGTCTATGGTCTAATTTAGGGTTTGATAATAGCATTTTAGTCCTCGTCTACGCAACAATACAAAATATTATGACTTGTTAACTGTTTGGAATAAAATTTATCAATGTAGTAATTATAATCGAACAATGACAGCAACCATACGATTGTATTTTTTAATTTTGTTTTGTGTTACGAGCAACTTATGTAAAACAATAATAATAACTTGTTTGAAATTATTTTTACATTATTGAATTTTCATAAAAGAAAATGTGTTTTACAAGGCACTTTATACGAAAATATAAGATTGTGGAAAAATATACAAAATTAAAAACCAAGAGGAACACAATATTTTATTGTCTTTTTTGCTACTTATATATTTTTTTTAAATTAATATATTACATTGCTATTATACGAATTAGTCGTGAAGAAACCGGCTTATCACCTACTTGCCTATAAGATTGACAAATGATCACGGTACAGAAATCTGAGGCTCAAATCTGAAAGTGTTGTAGCGCCAATGATTTTTTTAAAATAAATTATATACAACGTGTTTTAAACGTAATGGCATTTATTTTTCTATTTAAAGGAAATCACTGCCAATATGCATAATAACGAAAAAGTACAAGGAAAATGTTAATAATTAAGAAACCCATTTGTCTATACAAATAAATTGGGGTAAAATCAGTCAATCAATTTAACACCCTTGCAAATTCATTCCTACTATACATCGGTGAACAAAAGCACGCATTGGCGTGCTAGTTTGGTAGGATCAAAAAAATACCTACAACCGGGACCTAAATATAATAGCTAAGTTCCCTTGTATCAAAATCATAACAAATTAATATTAGGATACGATTGTTTACTTTGTAGATGTTTAGAAGTGTCGTATAAATATTACATTAAATCTCAACTATACCCAATGTGTGCCGTGTAGCCTATGATAAATATATCATTTTAATAAATTCAATAGGTTCACGTTTAATTAAATTGGGTTAATTGACGTTATTAAACTTTATGTAAAAACTAAAAACCATACGATTTTGTGACGAAGAGTTCGCGGCGCACGACAAGCTTTGAACTAGCGCTGTCGGCGACATCAAAGAATTTTGTGCATTGTTCAAAAATGTTACAATGGTATGATGACCTATCAAAACAAATGAGTAGATCTACTTTATGTTGCATGTATGACGATTATTTTGTGTATGGAAATTATTGAAGTGAAACTTCTTTATCGACGTATGGGAGAAATTTTGTAGCAAATCGTCACGTTTTTCGGTTACGCCCCATGTTGCTTTTTGGAGTCAAACTTCTTAATCGGCGTTGGAAAAAAATTACCGTCACATTTTTCGGTTACGCGCCATCTTTTTCTTGTCTCTACCACGGTTGATCCGAAGAGATTCGAAGCCATTAATAACAAAAATATATATAATAACGATAACAATGATAGTAATAATTCTATTACAATTAATGAAATTCTGTAATAATCTTAGTATTCATGTCTATGATAATAAAAACCTTTTGTTAAACTTTATCTTATTTAACTTTATTTAACCAATTTCTGTAAAGTTGCATATAGTAGATCATTTTTCGATCTACTATATGCTTACTATCTACTATACTTCTTACGCGTGTACACATAGTTCACTCACACATTTTTTTTATTTAATGACGTACGAGTAAGTGTTAAATCAAATGTAATCGTCTTTAGAATAAAATCAAATACAATATTAAGGTAAGAAACTAATACTGCTGTTTCCAAGAAGGTTTTTACTTTTTTTGCGGCACTTCATTTTAACGGTTGACTTTTAGTGATGTCAACGAAATTCTATCTGTTGTTAGCAAAATATATTAATTTACATATTTTATTTGTACCTCGAGTTAATTGGTGTTTCTATTCCTAGGTTCTTAAGCCACCACTATAATAACATCACGTATTAATTCATTTTGGGTTTTTACAAATCACAACTCCATTACCGGCAACTTTGTAAAAACTATTAACGGGAACTATCCATTGTATTTTTACTACATACTAGTTTTTTTTTTTAAACGAAAAAACATTGTGACCAACATACCACCACAGCTTAACATATTTAATTCAAATTTTGAAAATCGCTTAAGGTCGATGAGCTCTTTAGCGTTGTCACGGCAATGTGATACGAAACACGTTATTGTATAATAATATAAACTCAAAGAATAATTAATTATTTAAAACAAGATGTTTTATTAGAACGCATTGATAAAATTTTAAAAAAGAAATAATGGTACAATAATTAACAATTATTAATTATTAGGAAAATTAAGACTAATCGAACGAAGATACTATAATAAAGTTCAATTTTGATCCTTACAAAGCATTATTCTTTATTAGTAATATAATCTAAGATCAATTTCTAACGCTTTATTATGCGTGCTCGCTTTTCAATAAACCTCCGTCTTGGCAAATATTTTAATCAAGTTTTAATATCTGGAGATGTCTGGAATTCTACAATTCGTGTATTTTATTGTATGGTCAAGCATATCTCCTTCGGACCGATTTTATTATTTAAAACTAGCTCTAAGTTTTGTTACAAATAAAATGCACTTTTTTCAACTTTTAATTATTTTGAATTAGGAACACGTATGTTATTTTAAAAACTTCTTTCATTTTTACGTCATTTCACATATTTTTTCGTGTTAATTATCAAATTACAATACGTATGGAATGGGGTGTTAAAGAAAATAGGATTGTAGTGATCGCCTTGCACAAAGTGATTATGGAGCCGTCGGGCATATTCCGGACAATGCAAAAGCTAGGTATCAGCCGTATGTTCGGATATCGTACTATTAACAGATACAACGCTTCTCTCTTGAAAATAGCAAACTCTTTTAAAATAGCAAATCATCATACAAAATGACTATGCCAAACAACAGTTATTTCAAAACAAATATGGGAAATGAATTAGAACTAGCCTGTCTCGGCGACATTGAGTCCCTTAAAAAATCTTTGGAGCAAGCAGTGGCAAAATTTCCCTTGAAAACAGTGCGTTAATCCACAGATTCGTGGCCAAACAGATTAAAGGCCTGTATAAAAGCCCAAGGGGGCCATTTCGAATTGAATATATTTTTAGTTTTTGCTGAGACTTTAATCTGTAGGTGTAAATTTTAATAATATTATATTACTTCATTTAAAAAATGCATTTTCATTTCTATTACAACTTATGCCTGGACAAGGTATATAAATAATAAAGGGTCTTGTAATCAGATGAACAGTTTCCCGGATATTGACTGAAACTTCACTTCTCGAGCCGATGCGACGCGTTGAATTTCGCTTATAAGTTGACGATTTATCAACTTACTTTAAACGGATTTAGAATCAGAATTACCTTAGAAATACAATTGATTTATAGCTTCCTTTCCGAACAACCTTATAGGATCTTCATACACTTTGATACATTTTAGTTTTACTTAATATATCCACTTCGGACCGATTGAAATAAGAAACATTTCAAATGCATTTTTTCACGAAATTCTTTAGCCTTTAGCCTCCCTCCATGCATATGGCATTTTTCTTATTAGAGAAAATTAAAATTTTAACAGCTGCTAACTCTCAGATCAAAAGAGTGATGTAATTATATCGGAATTTGACAGTGATTTAAATTTAATTCAATTCTTAACTCGATATTACTTGGAAGTTTTTTTAATGTATACCAAAGAAAATATTATAATTAGCACTACGGGAGTATTGTAGGATTTTAATAAGCGATTTGATAATTAGTCGTATTTTCAGTGGCCGCAGTCCGGAGTAGTAAAAATCATTTTATGAATTTTAAATTTGATTTATTATTGAACGCGTTCTTTTAATTTAGATTTTTGTCAAAATATTACAATTAGCATAACGGCATCATTGTAAGATTTTTAACAGGGCGTTGATAATAATTTGTCGTTTTTGCAGTGGCGCAAGTCCGGAATTGTAAAACGCATTTAATGAATTTTTAAATTGATTAATTATTAAACGCGTTACTTCAATTTAGATTTTTGTCAAAATATTAAAATGAGCATTGCGACATTATTGTAGAATTTTATAAAACGCTTTGATAATTTGTCGTATTTGCAGTGGCCGCAGTCCGGAATTGTAAAAATAATTTAATTAATTTTAATTTTGATTTATTATTGAGTCTGGAGTTGTGAAAATAATTTAATTAATTTTTAAATTGATTTATTATTAAACGCGAATCCACGGGAAGTTTTTTTCTTGATTTAGTGCTGCTGGAAAAAGATTCTTGATACCGATAAAACCGTTGCGCTATATATTTTTTAATATCACGTAAAAATTATGAGGAATAAATAATAATAAATAATTTAAAATAATAAATTATTTTTATGGATTAATTTTTTTTTTGAAACAAAGAACTTACCTTCCTTGGTGGAGAACTGGTACACGTCACTATGCACTGATTGCACCCGAAAGGACTTGCTACCGAAGCAGTCCCAGATCAACTACCACACTTTTTTAAAACTAAAAATGATAACTCATAGGCGCATGCGTATTAATGCAATTCCGTAAATCACAGAAAAAGGACTCTATGGACCAACGTTATGGTCTGATTACCCACCTGCAGCTGCTGTCCAATGAAAATTTGCATCTTCAATCGCACAAAATAACTATTGTGCTATTGGTTCGTCTTGTGTGTGCATAGCATGGCGACTACAAACAAAACATTTCCAGGAATATGATATGGAAGCCGTTTGAGCTGTTTCGCTATATCGAAGTTCAATATTAAAATTTAAATAGAAATTTATATGGCTATATGTATAAAACGCGATATTGTGGGCGGTTACCGGCAGGTGCTGTCCAATGCAAATTTGTATAGCATAATTCGCATAAAATAACTATTTTACTATTGGTTCGTCCTATGTGTGCATAACATAACGACTACAAACAAAATATTTCCAGGAATATGAAATACAAGCCCTTTGAGCTGTTTCATTATATTCGAAGCTCATAATTAAATTTTAGTGAGAAATTCATTATTTTTGCTATATGCACATAACGCAACATTTCGGACAAGCGTATTAGTTGCGTACCTAATGTACGTCGCTTGATTTTCACAATCTTCATATACCCGTTTAATACAAAGGATGACATATTCGGTTGTGGCCTAATCATAAAATAATCAAAAAACATTCTTAAGTTCCTATCTGACACCTAATCGGCTGCTTTACCTGTATTTTTTGCTTAACAACAAGCAAAAAATTACAAGTAAAGTAAAAAGTTAGTCGATACCAACTCCGGGGAAATAAATACAGATAATGCAACTTTCTCTGCAGCTGTGATACTTTTTGACATTCAACATCTTTTGTCTTCAGTCACCGTGACCACGCACGCTGTAAAGCACGCGAAACGTCGGATAAATTTAAAATTATGTCAAATAATTGTAAATTTATAATAATACATAACTTTAATCCGGTAAAAGCTCATTTCTTTAAATGTGTAAAGGTTATGTTAATCAAAGACAATACTAAGTAAAGTAAAAGTTATTGCTAAAATTGGAAGTGTAATATTTTTATTCTTTTTTAACGTTACCCATAATTATCATATGTTTTAGAAAATATAGCTTGTAACATATACTGTAGGTTTCTTAATATATATAAATTACGTGTCGCGTTTGTCCGCTATGGACTCCTAAACTACTTACTTAACCGATTTCAATCAAATTTGCATACCGTGTGCAGTTTGAACTAACTTAAAAGATAGGATAGCTTACATCTTCATTTATACCCGTAATATTATTTTATTGCAAATTATTTGTTTATTATTTGACAGTCACAATTCTAACAGATGGCGCTGTGTTGATAGTACCAACGTTTCACATAAGCTACAATTTAATTGCATTACTACCAAAAAATCATGGTCCCCATGGGTTACTACTATGTAATATAACAAAAACTTTAGCCACAGTAAAGCTTGGCCGAGTCTGCTAGTAGCAATATATATTTTACTTTAATAAATAAAAAAATAAATTAATACGTATTATTATATACGGTAATATTCGAACCGTTACCCGCTACCCCAATCTATGATTATTTCTTTCAAGGCAAGTCTACGCCTTGGATGGACATGCTTCAGTAAATTGAAAACTGACTTTTCAGCGATTTCTCTACGTCAATACTAAAAGTCAAAAGTCTTCGAACAGGCTCTGAGACTTGGTCACTAGCTACAAGCTATGGGTTTTGTTCTGTATATCTCTACGTGATCGAATTAGAAGTGAAGAGATCCGTAGAAAAATTAAAGTCACGAACATAGAAAATGGGCAAAAAGCTTTAATGGCAATGGGCGGGGCACATTGCCTGAAGCACGAATGGCTGATGGGGCAAAAAAGACCTGGAATGAAGGCTGAGGACCCAGTGAAGCATTGGACGGCCTCGCAATAGGTGGACGGATGACCTGGTTAGAATGGGAAGGCGTTGGACAACAGGTTGAAACGAACGAACGAAGTTTACTTATAAAGAAAAATAAAACGTTTCTTGATACCGAGGGGAGCGCCACAATATAGGATAGGTACATAAATTATATAATGTGTAATATTTATTATTATTCTCTTACATTAAGTGTAAAATAAATTCTATTATTATTCGAATGTTGTTTTAAATGATGTCCAATGCCGTAGCATCTTCGGTGGGCAACTTCATTCTGTTAATTTTGGGTCACGGTCCGCGCGCATGGTAAAATTTCACTCTCATCAATGTTTCATAACGCGCCTAAAGAAGTATAACTTCAAAAACGAGGATAGTTCAGATTATACTGATTACAAAATTATTCTTTAAACTTAAAACGAATTGAAAGCACCTGAAACATGACCTGGTTAGGCTCTATATACTTCTTTGAATTCAAAAGTAAGAACCCGCAGCCATATCCCAGTAACATCCAAAGAACTGTTCATAACAGCCTCCATTACGATAGCAATAGGCGGTATACGGAATTGTAGCGTAGGCTGTTACAAAACAATTATTCCAAAACAAACCACTAGTTCCTAAGCAAAAAGAACCAATTCTGTACAGCTTTATTTATTTTTATCTTCTTATTTATAGAGCACGAGGCAGACGGGCACGAGGCTTATCTGATCTTAAGTGATAGTGATGGACACTCCTACTGCCAGAGGGCTAACAAGTGCATTACCGGAATTTTAAAATAGCTACGCTGTTTCATTGAAGGAAGAAGGTGCCTTTTAGTTACTCTAGTTTGTTTCACAACTGAACATCGCTGTAAATATATCCTACTAATATTATAAACGCGAAAGTTTGTAAGTATTGATGGATGATTGTTACTGCTTCATGTAAAACTACTGAATGGATTTTATTGAAACTATACAATAATATAGCTTATACATTAGAATAACATGTAGGCTACAATTTATAAAGATATTGTATGGATTGTCCAAAATATCAAATAAGTAGGAAAAATCTACCATCTGCGAGCTACTCTGGCGTGCGCTGCCAAAACCGCTAGAGCTACACAATGTAATGTTAGTGGAAATGTTTATCTTCATCACTCCTATAAAAAGCCATAGTATATATCTATATCTTATATGTAAGCCAAAATAGTGAACCCAAACTACAATAAAAATTAATCATTTACTCGTATTTCAAATGCACATTTGGTATTAATAAATTGATTCCTAAATGAAAATAGATACTTTTATCGCTTCTGGTATTAAAAGTAGATAAAATATGTCTTTCAGCCACATCATTTGGACATATATTATTTTAATCTTGTAAACTAGCTAGTTACTAATAATTCTACAATGTTTGTCAAATCCAATGATGAATCTTAAATCTTTTTTTAAACTAATAACAAAACCCGACGGAAGATCTTTTTTGAAATGAAATCTACAAAGAGTTAACGCAAAGATGCGTGTATGTACGTGAAGAATCTTTGTGAGAAGTCATACATGATGCAGATTCTCGTGCATTCATACAGAGAAGTTAGTGAATGGAACTCATGCACTACATTCCCAAGAACCCATCCCGTTAAAGCGAATTTGATACTATTAATGACGTTTATTGTATTAGATTCAAGGGAGGTATTGGATTACAATACCTGGCTATTGACGATTGACGGATTGACACGCGTCAATTTGTTTTTAATAATATTGACACTGTTTTACAAATTGGTTTGGAAATACTACAGCCAGCACATGACAAAAAGTGTATTAAAAACATTTAAATGCTTTGAAAATGACGTTGCAAAACCAGTCCATTTCTTCTTTTCTAATATTATATTTTTACATACATATTATCTAAACCGTCTTAGATTCGTGTATTAACGCCGCTTAATGAAACGGCAGGAGAACACCAATCCACCATGCTTTTTTGGTGGTTATGCCATTAAATTGTAGCTTATATGAAATATAGTATAGTTTTCGAAGCGCACGCGATTGAAGGAAGTTTTTTGTTTATTTTTTACACCTTGGGTTAGATTATTCAAGTTTTAGTAAGCATCCGTATTTTTTTTAAATGAGACATAGCCTATGTCAATCGGGAATAGTGTAAGTGTAGCTTGCCAACGGTGAAATAATTTTTGAAATCGGTCTAGTAGTTTCGGAGCCTATTCATTTCAAACAAACAAAAAATCAAACCTTTCTTCTTTATAATATTAGTATAGCTATAATGCTGCTGAGCTCCAGGGTTCTTCGTCTTTTGAGACGGTTTATATACTCCGGTAGGGTGAGTTGAACAGCTAGGTGGTTAGGAATAGTGTATCTTTTAAATATCTTATTTAAATATTAACAATGAATATAGGTATATACTATTAATACACGTTTTTCGGATCCGCGTTGCGCGTGTGCCGCCGTCGGCAATTATCTCGATATTGGCAAAAAATATCAAAATATATATTGCACATGTGTGTGTGCCGACACTGCTGCGCAAATTATTCCTTTAATCAAATGAGTCCTAAACGTCAAGAACATCACGAGATCTGGATCGCCCGGATTCTGCAACTTCCGATAGCAATATGCATTCCGAAGTATGTATGCAATTTGGGTATAGATCTCCCCATAGCGCTGATATTTCAACCTTGGGAACGCGCGAAACAAAAGCTGTCTTAGAAAAAGAAGATGGCATATCGCAATTAGGATTAACAGAGTACCAGAGGCACCAATTTCTAACTTTGGGCTACCACTATTGCAATGACATCTCCCTACTAGGTTATTCCACTCCGAGACGTGATACCTGTCAGAAGTCCAATTTTTTAAACTTTATTTATATGTCTTTTATCAATATAATAACTCCGATCGAAACATTTGTTTTAAACGATATTCATTTTTCTTACATCCTCTCGACAGCACGCATTCTGTCAATGTTATGTCTAGTACCATCCATATCACCTCGAAGTCCGTCGTTCCACAACAGAGCGTTTTCTAGAGCGTACCAATTATCGAAAGGCCGGCAACGCACTTGAAAGCCTTCTGGCATTGTGAGTGTCCATGGGCGGCGATATCACTTAACATCAGGTGAGCCTCCTGCCCGTTTGCCTCCTATTACATAAAAAAAAAACGCCATAAGGTTACATCAATAAAGTTTGCATTGTATGGTGGTTAAGTATTCTTATTTTTTTTAATTTTCTGACAATGGCAAACACAACAAAAAAAGAAGTAGCGAAATCGGTCCAGCCGTTCATGGTGATGCGGCATCACTGATGCCGTGACCAAGAGAACTCGGGATTAATTTTTATATTTCATTAATCATTAATTCGTTAACTTGATGAAATTGATTAAACGAAATTGAGTGTCGTTCCAGTCGTGTTTAATTTGAAAAACCTTGAATAAAAGTCAAAACATTTCAACTTCAGGTTAATTAACTTCTGTGTATGTAATATCGTGATGCAATGGCGGTAAGACAATGTACATATATTAATTTGACAGGTTAAAACCTAAAAAACGGTTATAATTGTAGTCATGAAGTATATTTATATGAAAAATAAAGACATTTATTACCGTAGCTAATAAAATATGTACTACCCGGTCAGTTAGTAAACAGTTTAACGGTAATAATCATAACCCGACGGCGCTACCACCCAATATGGGACATGGCCTAATTGCAACCGTTTCTTTGAACATTTTTATTTGTTGATAAGTAGGTGATCAGCCTACTGTCGTCACATGATTAATAGGTTTTGAGATTTCCGGTTTCTTCAAGATGTTTGCCCTCATGTGTTAATTGCGCACATAGAAAGAAAAATTCGAAACCACGACCTCAGGGTTGAGACTCGCACGCTTAAGCCACTAGGCCAATTGCTCAAAGTTAACCAACGTAAAAAGCAAGTTAAAGAATATAATGTGCATGCATTTTTCGCGTTCCTTAGGTACGTAATATTTTACGTTTCCTACCTACTAAGCTGATAACAAACATAATTTGCGACTGGAACTCGAACCCTAGGTCAGGGTCCCAGGAAACCAATTAGCAATGGGAGCCAGTTTAAGCCAGTTTAAAGTAGCTACTAGATATAATGAACAAAATAAAAGTACAAGTTCTGCTCAAGTACAAGGACGTTTGAAACATATTAAAATGATAATATTTACTGAGGCTTATACTGAGGGATCAAGGAATCGCGATCTCATTTTCTCTTACAGAGGAATTGAGAATTATTCTCACTAACCTGAGTTTCTAGTACAGTTACTGTTACAAAGGTAAGATGGGTCAGTCTCGTCATAAAGTACTTTCAAACTATAGAAAACCATAACAGACGCTCATTTGGTTTGAAATAAATCAAACAACCTTGAAATTAAAGAATAATTCATAAATAGCAAAAGTTAAATGCGTTTAAATGTCGCTTATAGACGTATAGGCAAGTATCAATCTCACTTATAGATATTCACGCGTAAAAAATGTCTGTCATTTAGACAGGTTTCATGTTTCTCACTTATCCAGGTTTAGGGGGTCAAAATGACGGGACCCGGTAAGTAGGTACTCTCATAAATAGAGTTTTCCCTCGTACCACGTTGTCACTTATTCAAGTTCAACTGTATATTAAATTACTCTTAATATCAGTGGCGGATTTACCAGCAGGCTGAGTAGGCTGGAGCCTAGGGCGGCAAATTTTAAGGGGCGGCAAATTTAGTTCATTAATTTTTTATTTCGGTTTACAAATTAAAAAAAAATATATATTATACACACATAATACGAATTTCGAAAATTGGAGAGAAATTAAAATATTTAACAAAAATCGAAATATTCTCATATACAGTGCTAATTAATAAATATTTCAACATCTCTGCATGAACAATTCCTAAACGCTTTACTAATTATACATTAATGATTATGAACTTTTAGAATATCGCGATTCGATATTGTAATCGAAATTTAGTAATTTTTACATATTTTCTTCACTGATAACTGCTATAATTTTTTCTCCGTGTACCTAATAATTATGAGATCTGCTTACCCAATTCAATCGATATAATATCGATGGTCTAATAAAAATACTGACTAAAATTGACTAATTTTTATTAAATAAAAAACTAGTTCAATATCTAGTGAGTGTAATAATAAATGTTAATCAAAGTTCGCCAAATGTATGTTTTTTACGTAAGCTTAATTCATATTTTCTAAGTATTGTATAGTTTTAAGACATACCTTACCTTACTTTAAAAGTGGTATACGATTGAGATATTTTTTCCTTAAAATAATGTTTTTTGATAATTCTTTGCTGTAAAAATAATCAAGGATCTAACACGGTACCATAGTTCTCAATAATAATAACTACATATATGGGAAAAGTTGATGTAACGAGGATGATGGAAAAGTTGGAATTTTATTGATAGAAAATTGATATGATTGTGGACTAAGATATCAAAATTTAGAGGCGGCAAAAATTGAATAGCCTACGGGCGGCAAATCTATAAATCCGCCACTGCTTAATATACAGTCAAAATCTGTTATAATGACATCGAAGGGACTACTAATATTTGGTCGTAAAAACCGATAGTCGTAACAGCCGATGACGTTGTTATTAAGTACCTCATACATAGAATTCAGCCGGGATCTTTGATTTGGTCAATATAACCGGTATGTTGTTCTAAACGATGTCGTCGTTAACGGTTTTGACTGTATTTTAAAATGTAAAATGCGTGGTCAAAAATCGCTTCGAATGTAAACCTTGAGTTTTTAGTACAAGTTATGAAACAATTAATGATTGTTTCATAATTACGGAAATTATATCTGAAATCAAACCTTATTAGTGAAAACTTTAACAATTATCCGCGGTATGGAATAATTACTTGAAGAATGTGCTATAACTTTTGGTAATTAAAAAAGTTTTATACGAATTCGTTTATTATATACTTATGCCATTAAATTGTAGCTTATGAGAAACGTTGGTAATTATTTTGATAAGGATCAATACCTAGGTACGAATAAAGAGCTTTCTCTAACGGTGGTATTTTAATAAAAAAATTAATAAAAGGACGCGTATTGTGACGTTACTATTAAAGATAGAGACATGCTGTCGCGTTTTTTATAGATAGTGATGTGTCCTGAAAAATTGTGATACATCATTTTGTTCTATTATTAATAGATTTCGCAGCGCACACGATTGAAAGGAGTTTTTTATTTATTGTTTTATACCTTGGATTTTATTTAAGTTTTAGTAAGCATACCCAATTTTTTTGAAAATAAAACATAGCCTATGTCACTCGGGAATAGTGTACCTTGCCAACGGTGAAAGAATTTTTGAAATCGGTCCAGTAGTTTCGGATTTTTGCGGACATTTCAAACAAACAAAAAATCAAACCATTCCTCTTTATAATATTAGGATAGATAAACGTTACTCTACGTAACGTTGAGGACAAGACTAGTTTTATAATGACTAGGTTTGCGACGTGTTCAACAATAATCGTTATATAACAGTCAATTTACATAAAAAGATAATGAAATATACATCTATACCTACCTCAGGAATCACACTGTTTATTGGTGAAACCCTACAAAAATCCGTGTGATAGTTGTTGGGTTTTTCGCGTTTTAGACAGAGGCGGCCTAGTTATACTTAGAACTTTTTACGTAAAGTTGATCCAGGAGTTATATTAGATAAAGATACATACAGGAACATATATGAATGAAAAGAGATACATAGATGAACCGGTGGCGTTACCTTTTTAGGTCTCAGATCTGATTCATGATCATTGGTCGATTTAATAGGCAAGTAGGTGATCAGCATCTTGTGCATGACACAAGCCGTCGACTTTTTGGGTCCAATCTCTAAGGCAAGCCGGTTTTACGATGTTTTCCTTCGCCGTTCGAGCGTTTTTTAAATGCGCACATAGAAAGTCCTTTGGTGCAAAGCCGGGGATCGCACTTACGACCTCAAGGATAAGAGTCGAACGTTGGAGCCACTAGGCCAACACTACTCACTATAGATATGGAATAATTAATGTGGTAAGTAACAAACATTGTCAAAATGATCATTATTTTAAGGTTAAATTTTTTTTAAATGTTTTTCGTTGGCTTTTTGCGATTAATTAACATTAAAATTAGGTTTGTTAGAACTCGATTTTTAAAACCTGCACAAGTTAATATTATAGACGTTAAATAATTAGTTTTTAACGCTTCAAACAATGTCTTTTACACTTGTTTTATTGTAGAACCGTACGTGGCACGTTTTCGCTTTAGCATTTTCCTTGTTCAAAACCACAACACTTGCACAGAATAATGTCATAATTTCCCGGAAAAATAAGTATCTTAAATTGTTGAAAGGACACATATTAATTAAAACGACTGCAAAGTAATAAATTTAAATGTATTATTTTCCATGTATATACTCGTATAGAGAAACATGTATTAAACGATAAATTATTTATATGGAGATCAGCCCTGCGATTCTGTAACTCACTTTTTGAACTCACACAGCGGTTTTCGCATCGGCGGTCGCTCTGAAATCAGTCGTGAAGCAGTCATTTCATGATTTGGCATTCTGAAAAGGTGGGAGCTTGTAGTTTATTGTTTATTAAACCGCTGTGTGAGTACGAAAAGTGAGTTACAGAATCGCAGGGCAGCCGTCAGAGCCTATTTCGATTTTAGAGACTTCACGAATGGCCTTCTGCGACAGTTTGTCAGAGCAAAAATCACTTGGAGGTGTTCCAATCAAGGTCCCCCGAGACACCTACATAATCAGTATCATCAAATTCGGGCGACGCGACGTATTTCTAAATCGTTACCCAAATGTTTAATTTATTAACGAAATAATCCTCAATATCGCTTTTTATTTTATAATACAAATGCCTTTGTTCGTCCTGAATCTAAAATTGTTTGATTTATCGATCTAGGTTATTAATGAACCATCGACTTAAATAAAATAGTAATCGCGTGGTATAGATTTTTCACGAGTTAGAGTTGTGTTGGCCTAGTGGTTTCAGCGTGCGACTCTTGTACTTGAGGTCGTAGGTTCGATCCCGGCCTGTGCACCAATGGACTTTCCTTCTTTGTGCGTTATTAACATTTGCTCGAACGGTGAAGGAAAACATCGTGAAACCTACTTGCCTATTACATTTAAAAAATAACATGAAACAGATTTAGAAATCTGAGGTCAAGACCTAAAGAGTTTGTAGCGCCACTGATTTATTTTTATAGATTTTTCACGACATATTTTAGTTAATAAAACAAACCATTTGATTGGGACCAATTTGCTGAAAATTTGAATTATGAATGACTAAGCTATGACGAATTGAGAATGACCTTGATCAACGGACGGATGATGTATGGTTGAACAAAAAAATAACGCATCGAATTCATATCACGAAGTCGGTTAATAATTTAACTAAATGTACATGTGAATCTGGATTTAAATAAGGTCAAGTTTTATGGTTTACCTGATTAATAGCTGATTTTCCAATTTACGTGCGTAATCACGTCAACAGGATGTCCTGTATTTATATCTTTATCAAACCGATATAGAATAAGCTATCTATTTACACAGCACACATACCTACGTCTTATAGTCAAAACAGAATAAACTTAAGTGAAGTTTTCATTAAATTGTTTAAATATTTTGTTAAGCCTAGATAAGGTTAGTTAGTTAAAAAATAAAAATAAAAATATATATTAACTTGGCCTCAGATTTCTGAATCTGTTTCATGATAATTAGGCTAGTAGGTGATCAGCCTCCAGTGCTTGACAAACGCCGTCGACTTTTTGGGTCTAAGACATGTCGGTTTCCTCACGATGTTTTCCTTCAGCGTTCGAGCAAATGTTAAATGCGCACATAGAAAGAAAGTCCATTGGTGTGCACCAAGAGCCGGAGATCGAACCTACGACCTCAGGTATGAGAGTCGCACGCTGAAGCCACTAAACACTGCTGATTATATACTAATAATTAATAACTGACTCTGAGTACTGCATTTAATATAAACAACCCCTGAAACTATGAATTTAAACTGATAACATTTTGCTATTAGTATGTTTTAATAAGAAATAGGTATGCCTTTTCAAGACCTACGAACAAGTTCTTTATAATTAGACTGAGCGAAACTTAACTTTTAAGTTAAGGACTAACTTAATTTAACAGGCAAGTCGACATGGGATATAGAATTTCATCTTGTTTGAGGAAACGCAAACTTGCAAAGTGGGAATGTAAGAATACATCATATTAATTAATTACAGTCTCAAAGAAGCTACACGACGTCCGAATAGTTTATAACTTAAAACACATATGTGCGCAAACTTAATATTTTCTAAGTTTACCTCTTTGGGATGATTGAAATTGAAGATTTTCTTAGTTAAACATTAAGAAGCTCGTCACGATACCGGCGTATGCGATTTCAACCATTATTTTTTTTATTTCGATAACATATTGCGTTATATTATATCCTATATGCTCTTGATCGTATGGTACAGCTGTGATCCGAACGCACGACCTCAGGGTTCAGAATCACACGCTATTGCCAAGCTTCCTTTTGACCAACTACCCCTACATTATTATTAATGAAACTAAAAAATGTGTTCATGGCGTGTGATTACGAGACTTCATACTAGGATAAATATCGACTTCAAACGAGTTTCTATAGTTAGCAGTAATTTAGGACTGTGATATGTATAGAATACATCATTTATTCATATAGGTTACAGAATCTACAGTTATTAACGTCAAAAAATAAATATATAATAGCTTCTAATTTTACATTTTCTGCCAGTTCTCAAATCAGGGGCGTAGAACGGAAGAGAAGAACTGGCAATAAACTCTCCGCCACCCTTTTTAAGCTCCAAGTTTTTTGTTTTATACAATGTTTGTAAGGAGCTGCAACCATTACACCTTGTTCCACATAACATCTTAAGTAATTAATAATAAAATAAATCAAAAACAAAAAAAATAATTAATTTAAGGTTAATTAGTAATAAACATTACTTCTTAAAAAATAACAGTATTAAATACCTAGAAAGATCTATCGATATTGCAAATAGTAAATTATAATATTGTATAATAAAGTGTATACTATATTGCAATTATTCATTTGAAGTTGGTGATACGTTATCTCTAGAGTAGTGATGTAAATAAAATCAATGCCGGCCGCCGGCCCTATTCATTAATCATTTATCATAACACCACTGAAACATACGTACGATTTTGTTTCCTTATATTTGTGTAATAAACCACAACTATTTTTATCAAACTTTATCTCATTTACTCTGTTTAACACACATAATTAACTCAATGCAGTTATTTTATGCACTTTCATTTATACTTAAGTAAAAATAAGTCAAAAACTCACCTGGGCCAAAATTTACATTCATATTGTAATATGATGAAACATTGTGATAATTTTATTCTCAGTAATTCAAACTATTATCACTTGTTATATGTATCCCTGTTTTAATGGTGCTGGAACTATTATTATGGCATTCTTTACAATTATACTAGAATATTTACACACATTAGCACTGTCTTAAATTGACTAACCTTCAATGAGCGTACACACTACACAGTACACATTAAACTGTTTTATCGACAACACACCATGCGATGTTTGCGGCAGAATATAAAGAAATCCTGCTTTACCGTGTTTGGTAGACAATAATAATCTATTAGTTCTTTGATAATAGTTATCAGTTTTCCCATTTCAAAAAATTTACAGATTAGTAATTAATGAACGTCATGTTTGTTACTAGTAAATTGTAAATTATTAATAGTAAATTGTTAACTATGGGAATAGCATTGATAATAGTGTATTATTCATTAAAAACGATGTATTTTAAAATTAATTATTACCAAAATTTCTATTAATAATTATATTATCATTACTCTTAATAAATACCACATTCACTGTTTACTGGACTTCACAGATAGAGACATCTACTTTCTAGCATTGATAAAAGTCTCTTCTTGTATTGTACTGCTTTACCGACGTATTGTGAATTTTTACGAATGGTGACTGACGCGGTCCGCAAGGCATCACAAAGGGATACCTCTTTTGTAACAATGTCAAAAGATGGCGCTTACAGAAAAATCATAGCAATACTATTTTTGACCAACCAAAAAGGTTGTCAGTTAAGCTTGGTTGTATTATTGTATATCTTTCTTTATATATATAATTCTTACAGAAGAAGAAGTTCAGTGACATACACACTCACAGGAGTGTGTATGTCACTAAACTTCTCTCAAACGACTCTATAAGGCTCTTAAAGATTGCCGGAACTATGGTATATTTCATCATAACATAGTAGTTCAAGCTTTGTTTTGAGACGTGAACTTATAACCTACAATTACGGACACGTAACATACTTTCCATACATTACGTCATGTTCTCACTATAATTATAACTACATAATATATTATTCGCTGCGCAGTAGTAGGCGGAAACGCGATTCTCAACCTGGCCTGTGCTCTCTTTAAACCCTGATTATAAATGCGAAATGCCTCTGATAGGGTGAAGGAAAACACGGCGTGAAAATAATTAAATTCTAAACCGATGAAATATGTGGTGCACAGAGCGCATCGTCAACTATCAGTATCAATGAATATAAACTTTTTCGTTAAAGACTTTTTACATGGAATGAAAAAATAAATGGTTGAACAATTACTATACTACATTAAATATATTCAAACAAATTCTAACCATTGTTACCTAACAACGCTCTAATCTCTTTGTGAATTGAAAATTGTCTTTCCGACGGCTCTTTGTGTATTCAATGTCTACATTGCTTGAGCAACAGTGCATCGTTTAGCGCTACAGTTTGTATAATTTTGCCATTGGCGAAACTTGACGGGTAAAGGCACAATAGATATTGATATTGAATAGAGTTGGTTTTTATGATTTGGCATTTTTATGTACCTATATGTACGTTAAAAACAGAGTGTTATTGTGTATCCGCAACAGCATATGTTAAATTAAATTTATTTTAATCTTGTTTCCTGAAGCTTTTTTTTATTTATTTATTTTACAGATAATCTGAAATAAAAAATTAGTTTATAACACTGTGAAACACAAAGAGTTTTTCTATCCACATGGACGTTGAACAGATTGAAATAATTAACTTATATCTTAAGGCCAATGACATACTTACACATTACACTATAACATAAAATAAAAAAAATAAAAAAAATGTTTATTTGTAACTAATATTTTAGGAGAGCATATATTTAAAGTATTGCCATAATACAATTTAAGTCAATGTAGAGATTTTAATACTAAAGCTTCATATGTTTGTGACAGGATTTGCCTAGGTTAGGTTTGAAGTGAAATTACTTTTACTAAACTGAAACAATTGATTTTTATCTATCCATATACCACTTAATAACATTAGCACGTTAATACATTCTAATGTTATTTATTAAAGTAAATTATTTGTAATAAATAATGTATCGAAGCTACTCAGAGAAGCACCATTTACGCCTGTTTTGCGCTCCCTAAACTCTATTGTTTGTAAGACGGATATATTTAGTTGCATAATAATTATTAATTAGGTATAAAATGCTTTAGATTTTAAGTTTTTAATTGTTATGTTTATATTATGTTTTTAGTTTATTTTTCTATTGTATAAGTATTAAGTTACTGTAAAAATAGGAAATAAGGAAAATAATAAAAAGTCTTTCTAAACAGACATCGGAAATTAAGAGACAATTACGACACACATTTAACCACTTTGCCCACTGACAAGTATCTACACTATGTTGTACGTGTAAAGGAAACTGATTGTTAGTACCTCCATATAATTTGAGAAACAAATGTTTTTTTCAAGTTGCTCAAGACTTATTATTTAAACCAACTCGCATACAATTCATTTGTATAGTAATGACAATTTTGAGTCAAATTAACTGTAGTTTTGAAACTTTTGATGGAATTTCAAGCACACATAAGACAATTTAAAAGTTTTTATTTTGTTAAATATTATTAACAACTATTATTAAGAATCCAATTAAAACATCTGTATGAGAAGTAATGGAAATATACAATGAGGTCAAATTAAATAAACTAAATTTATTATTTAAAAGGAAATCTATAAGATTGGCAGAAATATGGGGAAGATTCTATATATGTTATTTTATTATTATTTATTATAGCTTAGTTTTTTTATATATTTAATATACCATTTGCAAAATCGTAATTGTAACTAGTATGATTAAGTACTACTTATATCTTTTTACAATTTCTAGTATTACATTTACAGCAAGTTTTAGAAAGATGTCGCTTAAGCTGTTTATCATTACTTCATTGAAGTTTTCTCTCATTTTAATAATTTGTTCAGTGTTGTACGGCAAAATGTATGGCTACGACAGGTAGAACTACAGACAGTCGGTCAAGATATGTAATACTGTTTCTTCAGCTGTATTGTTTCAGAGACAGGCATTTTGCTCTGTAACGACACGATAAGCGTGATCTGTCAACTTCAGTGCGATCCCGTTTTATTTCTTTTTACACGCTTTATCTTAGCTTCACCTGTATGTATGTATGTAACCGACTCCTTCGGACTCGATTGCGCACCTGTCAAAGATCGATGACAATGCAATAATCCGAAAAAAAATGAAAAAAATAAAAAAAAAGTAACTAAATAAAATAAATAATAGATATACTCGATATACGAAAAATATGGCACAGAGCAACCCACGCTTTTTCACAATAATACCAGTATTTTTTGTTCATTACCATTTTCAGCCTAAATTAGGAATTATTTTTCACTTTTTAGTTGATGTGCTTTAAAAGCGTGTTTTTTAGTTTTTTTTAACTATTATTTATACTATTGAATATACTGGATTAAACACTACAACATGCTTAGTTATACAATACAATACCTGAAATTACAAATAATAATAAGGTGAAGGTCCTCCCTCCGTACTGGTTTAAAACAAACTATTACTGTAAGAAGTCCTGCTGTTGTACCCAACATATCACCAAAAATATTATTTTTACAATTTGTCTTTGTATGTATATTTTAAAGTAGAGCATACGTCACTTATTCTTTTGTTTTCATTGTTTATATAAATTAACTAGCAAACTCGGCGAACTCCGTTTCGCCACCAGATGGCTTCGTTTTATGTAACATTTCGTTTGGTGATCCCGCTGTTCTGTTGAAATATTTCCTGAATTTTCTTTGCAATAAACCTCACGGAGCCCGAACCTTTCCAACGAATGCAAAACCAGGGAAATCGGTTCGTGCGTTCTGGAGTTATAGCGTCAGGAAGGAAAACCCGACTTATTTTTATATAGTATATTATTTATTTTTATTACCTTACGCACTTATCTTATTCTGTATGTACGTAAACAAATATAGGGTGTCTCAGTAAGAGTGCACTTTTTCATTTTTAAATAAAGACAAGTATTTTATGACAGAGTTCTGATATTTTTATTGTATTGTAAAGAAGACATGTTCCGATTAAGTACGGAATAAAATATCCGGCATATGACCTCCACGGCTCCGATGATAGGCCATTACACTTTTCATTAAATTTTCCATGACTTTTGCATAGAGATGTGGCTGTATATCACCGATGACGCGTTGGATTTCCGATTTGAGCTCAGGAATGGTTTCGGATTTATTCGTATAAACTCGAGATTTCACAAAACCCCAAAGAAAAAATCGCACGGCGTTAAATCGTATGATCTTGATGGCCAGTTGACATCAGAATTTCGAGAGATATTCGTCTTCAGTTCATCGGAGAAAATGATTTCTTTCGAAAAATTTACATCGACTTCCCTTTGCTCCATTACTCATTGAGCAAATTGCCGGTGCTTTCCTTGGTCTGCTGGTTTTAGCTCCTGAGTTAACTGAATCTTGTACGCATGAAGGTAAACCGGTCTTTAGGCAAAATTTGCTACGTCGAATTGATGTTTTCGGGTATTCGGCGACACTCTAGTTTACAGTAGCAATGTTTTCAAGGGACCGACCGGTACGTTGATGCAAAGGATTCTTATTATCCATAATTGACCCAGTTTCTTCAAATTTTTTGACCACTCATCGAATGGTTGACACATATACATGTAATCACTTGGATATTTTTCGAACGCTATTGCGTATAGTCTGTTGTTTCCGCCTGACGTGTCTGGCAGCAACAGTAATTATGTAGAAATTATTTACTTAAATTTATTCATATCTTGCGATATTGAGGCATCTTCGTGATTAAGCACGTCAATCCCAATTTGTAAACAAATGAATGGATTTCTTAGAAAGTTCGGTACTAAAGCCGCCAAGTGGTGGTAATTAGTAGACTCGGGTTGCAAGTGAATTAAAATCCCTAACATTGGCTCAGAACAAATCATAATAGCAGTATGATAGCTTAGTTTGAAACAATGGACTGTAAGTGCTTCCTTCGTTTTCGTAGCAAAATGAATTACACCTTGACCAAAGCGATATTAAAATTCCGTCAAATTACTGAATAAACTATCCATTGTTCTGCAACTTATCTGATTTAAGCTGAAATTATCTTAATTATATTTGTTTTAGCAAAAAATAATTACCAAAAATGATAAGACTGACGAATGACTCTGATTTGTTCGAGTAAAACAAAACATTAATTGTGTGAAGTTTAATTTTATATATTTAATTTAATAATAAAATCCCTCATACAGCATACCGGATAACAATAAATAAATAAGTACCACGTTAATAACGCCCTTATTCATAACGCCAAAAATTAAGTCAATTTTTTACAACTTATACTAACAACTAATTCTCATATTAAAAAATATTAACTAACGTTTGTATGGATTCATTAATAAAGTTCTTATAAATAAATGAAACGATTCAAAAAATCTTTCTTTTATGTTTTAATAAAATCTTAATCTTGAATATAAATCACGAGACGTACCACTCAAAGCTCCTTCGCTTAATTTGGCGCCATAATATACATTAAAACGTGAGAGGTGCGGCTCCGAGCTACATAATATAAGTTACAAGAGAATTTAGTGCGCTCGCATTGTTGTTGAACAATTAACAGAGTGAAAGTGGACATGTTATTATAGCTCTAGATAAACGCATAATAATTGCGGAAACATTTGTCCTACTTTTTCTAGCTTTTATGGAGGTATATACTTTTTCTAGCTACTATTATTATTAATTACTTAAAATGTCATGTGGAACATGGTGTAATGGTTGCAGCTCCTTACAAACGTTGTGTAAAAAAAAAAACATGGCGATTAAAAAGAGTGGCGGAGAGTTTATTGCCAGTTCTTCTCTTCCGTTCTACGCCCTTGATTTGAGAACTGGCAGTAAATGTAAAATTAGAAGCATTAGTATTTATTTCTTTAATGACGAATCACAAGTGTACATTGTGTTACCTACGTGAATAAATGATTTTTGAATTTGAATTTAGCCCTGCGATTTCTACAGTCATCGTTTTAGACTATAGGATTCCGCCCCGAATAAGTACTATTTCCGGTTAAAGGTTTTAGAAATCGCCCTAAACCAAATGCTAGCATTTAATACAGGGATGTTATGGAGATACTTCCATAACATCGGATATCCGAAATAAAAATATATCCGTACCGTATCCGTTTCACAAGTTACGGATAGCTTCGAATAAGTATAATAATACTAGTCTAAAATCTAGAAAAAACGACAAGTTTTGACAGGTTTTTGTTGATGGTTTCATTATTCACGAAAATAATTAAATAGAAAACATTTAATATATTACACGGGTTATAAGTTAATATGTGCAATGCATAAAGCTAAATGCTTTTTTACAGCTTTTAAATTTATTTTATTAGATAAAACTAGGGAGGTATATACTAATTATATACCTATTTGACTGTTTATATTACCAACTGATAACCTAGACTAAATAAAAACTATAATTAAACTAAATTATTACATCCTATTAGTATTTATATTTCACTTCAATCTAATAACCGAAATCGATATATAATAATTTTAAATATATTTTATATCCATATCCGTATCCAGATCCGAAATATCACTATCCATAATATCTCTAATGTAATAAAAGATGTTATATATATAACATGTTAATAGTATACATCAATAACAAAGTCTTTGTTTTTTGACCTTATAAGATTTCCCAATGTCAGGAACGCTTTAATAGAAAGATTTAATGTTTAATTCGTATTACACTGTGCAAAGCATTTCTCGTCGTTCGTTCGAACTATGATTTTCACGGAATATAGAGTATAAGGTAGAGAAATTCTCGTGTCTCGCCTTTGTTGCTCTGTCGATGCTATGAGCTTTTGTTCGACTGGATATCGAGAAGTGTAATTAATATTTCTGGAATAACTAGAGGTATCCGGCATTCAGTGTAAATCGCAGAAGACTTGCTTATGTATTATAGTGCTTTTATTCGTATAAATTTTATACCTACATCGCAGGTTCAATACGTATATAATGACATTCAGTTATAATAGGGTTTTATTTTTACACAAAACCTTTAGTAAATATGATTTCCGTGAAGACAAAAGAAACTCATATAGAATAAATTTATTAGGAGGAATTTACGATGGAGGTCGCGATTTTCGATTAAAAATATAGATTTTGACACAAAAACCCTTTAAATTTTTTCAACAAAAGAAACTCATATTGACAATTTCCCCTTTCAAGGACCTAATTCACGTTCATTTCAGTAAACATGTAGATGATAACTTAAGAAAAGAAATACCCTGGAAATAATAAACTCCTTGTTCCGTTTCTTTAAAGTGGGTTTAATAATTTTCAGGCCCAGTTTGGGTCGCTATGCCAGAGGACACCAGAGTTCCCATAATATTAAGGAATACATATGCAATGTGGCTTATAAACACCAAATTCGCTCGTACATCGTAAGAAGCTTTTCTCACACTTAATAATCGACAAGTGTCAGGTGACCCATTAACCTGTCAAAGAAAAATTATAAGGAAATTGAGGTCACATATAAAAGGTTATAGCGCTACTGGATTAATATTATGAAATCTAAATTTTATGATACACATTCCGTGTACCATGGGTTGACCGTGGGTGTAGATGAAATTCTTGGATAGGTTGTTAATAATTTATGAAATTTGTCTAAAGTGAAATTACGTGTAGAATATTATAAAAAAAAAATATTTGTCTTTTGATTTGGTTAAACGGGCTAATATTACGAATTTTAAACGGTAATTGATTAAATAATTGCGCACCCTCATAAAATCAGTGGCGCTACGACCTCTTTAGGTCTTGGTGTCAGATTTCTGAATCTGTTTCATGATCATTTTTAAGTCTAATAGGCAAGTAGGTGTTCAGCCTCCAGTGCCTGACACACGCTGTCGACTTTTTGGGTCTAAGACATGTCGGTTTCCTCACGATGTTTTCCTTCACCGTTCGAGCAAATGTTAAATGCGGTCATAGAAAGAAAGTCCATTTGTTCACAGCCGGGGCTCGATCCTACGACTACAGGTGTGAGAGTCGCACGCTGAAGCCACTAGGCCAACACTGCTCTCATACTTAATAGACTTCTTCAAAAAGTCAGTCTGAAGTTCGTCTGAATGACTTGTTCCAATTCCAAAATCGTGGTTTGACTTTTTGTTTTTCGTTTCTTATTGTAATCACACAGTTATCAACTAAGAGACGTAATAGTCCTCATTTGACGTACACATGTTGGGCTTCATCGATTTGCCAGTCAGATAAATGGACAAATATTGGCATATAGGCTCATATGTACATAATATACGACGTGATTACGTTGTCTCTTTCACATTGCATATAAGATCATTATTGTGTCATACTTAACGATTCAATCGTTTCAAAGAGGTTTTGTTGTTTGAATTAACCCGTGATTATTTCATAGGTAGATTGCCTTCCAATCCGAAATCGTGAACGAAAGCAGCATGTGCGGCTCTATACGTCGTCGGCGTGTCGCACATTTTTTTCATTTTCTTTATTTAGACTTTTTCTCTATCTATGTTTACAACTATAGTTTGCGCTCGGTTGAAAGGATTAGCACATACTTAGTTAGCGATTCTTATATCGTCTCTTCTATAAAGCTAATCAAGCACTTCTAGTCTAATTAAAAATGAGTTATTTTATAGATTTGCATTTCTAGACTCTTTGGTAAGTTTATATTATTTTTAAGTGTTGATTGATCATTATTATTACCTCTAACTCTTGCTTTGTTATATTGTATCTTTCCCAAATTATTATATTTACGTTTCATTTTATTTCGAATGTTAATGATAGATGGATTAATAGCCATAAGGCTGCCCTTCAGTTATGCAATATTTTGTACGTACATTAATCATTTTTATTGATTTTAGTGAAACTTCTTTATTCTCATGGGCCATGAGGGTAAAATTTGTCACGAAGATGTGCAGCGTTTTTGGCGATTTTTTTTCTTTAACAAGATGAGCTTGAATAAGATTGTGGTGCATTAATTAATACATATACATATCATTATTATTTTATTAAGTAACTCAACTACCATTTTTTGTTGGTTTTGTATTTCTATAAGGGCACAGAAACAAGACCTTTTTGCTAAGACCCAGTTGCCTAATTTAGAAAATGTGGACATAAGTTAGCAATTATGATAATAATGAATTTGTTCTATTATTTGGTAATTGTTACCATATTTATGGTGGTATTTTTATATACATAACAACAACTAATTTTAGTTCTGGGTTTTAATTACATAATAGCAAAATTTAATTACGGTATTTGGGCAGCTTAATTGCTCGATTATTAATTTAAAAAGAAGTTTCACTTCTGACATGTGTGCTTTGTACGCACGCACATTTTTTAAATAATATACTTACTATATATATACAACCTGATCTTTTGGATGACCAAGCTGTGGATGAAGAAACCTTAATACGAGAAGGAAAATAAAAATACACACGGTCATTATATTTGTATAATATTTTCAAAATCAAAAGAAATAATTTTTGGTCATATTATCAATATGATAAAAAAATCTTTAATAAAGATAATAACAAAGAGGTGGTAAAAAGTCCTTCATGTTTTAGCTTTTATCATTACGAGAATTTATTTGTTTTGTTGTAAATTTTATTTATATATTTAACAGATATTTAAAATAGAAACTTTAGAATTGTTAAAACTAAAACATAAAGAATTAAATTTTTATAATCTCTATTACGTTATAAAAAAAGAGCACAAACTGTACAATAACAACTAAATATACCTATAAAAAAATGTTTAAAATATTATAATCGGATCGACAAAAATCGAATATCCAAAACTTTAGCTTCCGTATCTGAGATTATTTAGGACAGACACAGAAAATGTGCAAAAACCGTTTTGGAAATATTGATTTGCAATTTCTGTATATATCTTTTATACAATTTGCGCTTTGGTTAAATCGAAGGGGCGCACGCAAAAGGAATTAAAAAAAAATTCGCAGCCAAAATTTCGCCAATTCCTAAACTTCGCGTTTATCGATGTAAATAACAACACTAAAAATCGCCTTACATGGTGTCCACCATGTAAGGCGATTTTTAGGCTATTTTAAAGTTGAAATCATGTGCATTCGCGTCTGCGTACGCCGCTCATGCGCTCCTTTGATTTATTGGTAACAATTAGTTAACAAATGACTATGTTTGGTATCTATATGTACAATATATGGCTCCTACCTAATTTTAATCCCATCCATGGTGTTCATGGTGATCATGATGTTCATGTGGGACCCACACTTTTTTCCACACGGGAGTCCAAACTTTCTTGTATACGGGAACGTCAACGTAGTGTGTCACGGGGACTTTGACCTCTTTAGTTTTTTCCAACCACACCTGCTTCTTTACTGGAACCCAAACTTCTTTCTTTATTGTTTTCCACACTTGAACCTTCTCTTCAACCCACTCTTCCTTCTTCTGTGTTACCCATTCCGTTTTGTGTTCTTTACGCCATATCTGCTGCCACTCTTCCTTCCACTCAAGCTTCTTCTCATTGACCTATAAAGACCACAGAAAATAGTTCACCATATACAGTTTAACCATGTTATATGATCAATATAGGCAGCCCAGAAATATATTGATAAAATAGGAGAAACAAAATAATAATATTAAAAAAAACTATTCTAGTCTGTAATCTATTTTAAACTCGCGGAAGAGAAATATGTTTTATTTCTTTATTTCGACTTTATTGCGCAAGAACTAAATAATAATTATAACATCTAAGCGATCTATTTTTATTTCCTTCAATTGTATAATAACGTAATCTATACTGAGTTATGAGTGTAGCATTGATTTAGATTTATATTAATAAGGTTACTGACGTATAATGTAGTCTCTCCCCCCTTTTTTTGACAAGTTTCTATTCCTAACCCTGCCCAAAGCTACAAAGGGGAAGGGCAGAGGAATATGACGGGTTCTTTGGACTATGGTAAACGAAGAGTTAAAAGGAAAGCTTACCCATTCCTGTTTCTGTACGGTTTTATGTACTTTTTTCCAAACAGGGCGCCACACTAACTTCTTCCTCCAAAGATCGTGACTGGTGTATTCCCAGCCATGATGATCTTTTCCTAAATATTTCTCTCCGGGCACGCCCTCTTTGACCCATTCAGGCACGTAATTCTGCTTCCATTCCGGAACTTCGATAGTTTTGGTCACGGGAACTTGGATCTCACGCCAAATTGGTTTATACACCTGTTAAGAAAGGAATATTTTGGTGAATATGTTGATGAATACTTAATAATAAATGCTTGCTTCGAGCGTTTCCTTGTCGATATTACGTTCGTGTCGCGTAATACTGGCTGTCACATAAAAAAATAAAATTGGAAAATGATAAAAAATTTCGAGAAATAATATTCGCGTTAGAAGTTTTTCATTAAAATACTACGATTTACTATTATTACGTAGGTACGAAGCATTAAGTTATTTTTAATTAATACAGTAGAGGAGGCGTTTTTGACTTATTTTTAATCTGGACTAGAACTCTATAATACAACTTCGTAAATGAAACTAACCTTTTTCCAATCCGGAACTTTAATCTCCTTAGTAATGGGCACTTGAATTTCCTTTATGATAGGTTTTTTCTGAATTTTCCAAGCGGGTACTTGTTCTTCTCGCCATTGTTGGACCTTTTCCGTTTTCCAAGCTGGTATTTTCTCCTTCACGTGTTCAATCTTCCATTCAACCTTGGCTTCCTTCTTCCACGTCTTTTTCCAGTCTTCGCGCCATATAAGTTTCTTCTCCCATACACCCTCGGGTTCGGAATGCCATCCAAATGGTGATCTTTTTTCTCTTGATACTTCAGCTTCAGTTTCCTTGACGGGCACCGCAACGGCAACTGCGATGGCTACTGCCACCCATAACTGCGAACAAATGATTTTGTTGTAATTAATGTATAGTCATAATCACTTATTGCGGAAAATATCTATCAGAATTCTCCAACCAATTAATATATCTTAATGGTTTCAGCATTAATGGTTACTGAGGTGCTTAAACTGCCTCATTGACATATACAATCTATGTAGGACTTACTTAATCAAGAATCTTATGTTTATATAACTACGGAAATAATATAGATGACATTAAATATCCCCTAATTCAAGGTACAAATAATGCCATAAGGGACGTAATTCTTTTTATCATGCGCTCCAAGGAAAGCGAAATAATACTGTTAACCAGCCCCTTACTCCATAAAGCCAAATGTACAAAATAACCGAGATAACAAAACAACGAAACCCTATTACGTCAGTTCGTCATAAAGCTGACGTATTCTTGGAATTACAAACGAAATCAAAATTTTGAAATCGGAATCGCTTTAGATGTTACGTGGTAACCAGATGCCTGCTTAGATTCTTAATCGTGTGTCCTTGTATGCCCGACTGTCACAAGAAGTGTTGTAACGTTTTTGGTATTTATCCTATATTTAATATGAATGGATCAAATTTGTTATCCATTTTGAAATATGAAAATACTGTTTAGAACTAACTAGAGTCTTGTCTAACAAGGGTCTCACCCCTCTAATTATTCCGTATTATATATATAAAACGTCGTGACTTAAAACCATATGCCTAATTAATTAACTAAGGGGCGCTGTAGTATTTTAGATTTCAATAGCATCTATGATCACCCTTTTTAAATATCTTTCATTTTATGTGAAAGTTAATATTACTATTGTCTTTGGTATTAAATACCGTATTAAAAGATTAACATACTATTATTGTTATCCAAATAATTTAAATCAGTTTTCGTGTAAAAGTTATATTTAATTATAACTTTTACATTTTTTTTTAATTAATCTAATCTTTTACTTAATCTTTTTATTACGGATAATCTTTTGTTTAAATTTGTATGAGCAAAATATTAAGCAATTAGCTGAAGCTTGTGTTTATAATAAGCGTTCCACCTATATTTCAATAAGATTCAATAACTATCTGATATCGCTTCAAAATAACTGTATGAAATTAAATGAACGTTTATAAATCATTTTTAAGTGCGTTCATTCACTCACGGCAATACTCGTCTAAACCCACAGATACATCTGACGGAGTATTTGAATAGTTTGAATTTAAAAAATTATATCTGATCTCTTAATGCGGTTTGAAGGAAACCTCCGGGAAATCAAAAGTCGATAAAAGCGCTCGCAGCCTTATAGATTGAGACTTAATCCGCTTCTTCAACGAAAAAAACATGCGGCCTTTGAATGCTTGCTTCAATATTACATTCTACGATCAATGCAGTTTTTGCGCGTTCTTTTGGCACGTTAGGGAAAAATGAGGAGAGTAAATTTTTTTTTTTAAATCCGTTAAATTTAGAACTACTGGCTTTTATGAAAGGACTACGAATAATTGCGATTTTATTGTGGTTTCAGATGAAAATATTTCTATAGATTTTTTTCGATTTGATTTACTAATTGTTCGTATTCTAGAAAATATTCACATTTTACAAATTAACTTAATTGAATGGACAAATTATTTAACGTTAAAGACGGACAAAGTTCACTTTTAATGTTATTTCTAAGCGGGCTAAAGTAATTCTATTGAACACAGTAAACCCTTCTCAATTACCGAAATGTAAAAAATAACTAAAAGCAGTAATACGCAAAGCTTTCGATTAAAAAACACAATAAAAAAGTCCATAACTCGCTAAAATTTAGCACTAGATCACAAACACATCACACCACCCACCGTAATAGCCAGCGACCTCATTTCGATGTGAGGCGGACGCCGTCAAAACAAAACTACCAGTTACTTGTGGTGCGCGTTCGCATCTATTTATCAACGAGCCCCTCTCTTTACTACCTGTACTCGGGATGGTCTGCGATTGAGAAAATTCAAGAGTTCAAAGGTTCTCGAAACCGGCTACGCATTGGTATTTACAATTGCACATGCGCATGCACTGTAAACAATCAAATATTTATGTTCGGAATAAACTCACCGCTTAATGTAATCAATACACAGTGGTTACCATGGTGACAATTTCATACACTGCAATAAGAACAGGTTTAAACAATACACGATCGATTTTTGGCAAGTTTAATGTTTTCAAACTCCTTTCTTCACCGCATTTCAAAGTATCATAGTTCTTAAATGTAATTTGTTGAATGATAAAAATTGGAACGGATTTTCCGGACCTTAAGCTTTGCGAGTCACGCAACTAGGTACTGGAGTCAAAAATGTCTCGCTTTTTCAAGCATGGGCGAGAAAAATTATATATGGATTATAATATATGCGACCTCATGGTCCCTACAATAAAGGAAACAAATCCAAAAATTAAGGAGACCTATAGGAAGGAGAATTTATCTTAATTTTTTTAAACGAACATTTTTAATCTATATGATGTTTGTCTGTTGTTTTCTCCTTAGTTTTAATTGCTTTTAATTTTTTAATTAAAATATTACTGTATACTTGACATTTGTATGTATTTGTCTGTATTTTAAAATAACAATGTGTCCAATGGAGCTCTGACAAAATTATATTACCGAAGCCTTATTATTATTATATCTTCCCACGCAGTTCAGATATGGATTGCGTATAGAGCCATCCATCAAACGTTATATAAACTAATGGTATATCTGTATGTAACATATTTCTAAAATGAGTCGAAATTTTTTATAGAAAATTTCTCTTGTATTGGATATACTATTTTCACTAAGGTTGCCTGGAGTGTTTATTAGCGACACCATTGTTATTAATAATATAGTTAATTAATACTAAGGACTATTTTTGAAATCTAATCATATATTTATCATTAAAAATAACTTGATTACATCTTAAACGGAGAGTGAATATCATAATTAGTTCCGGTCATTCGATTGCAAATAATAATCATTTTGTTTATTGCCAAAACAGATTACGTAACAAACACGTATCCGACACGAATAGCTCCTGATGTAGTAAGAAGTGTATTTAAGGAAGATTCCTGGCACCCTTACCTAACTAAGCTACTAAAAAATAAGGCCATATCTATGACAATATGTACTCGCAAAAATTAACTCTGTAAAAGTATATGAACTTAGTATGGTGAAGGAATGAAATTGTAATAAATGTCTTACAAAAATCGACTGTGCCTCGACAATTGTTCCATAGACAAGATCATCAATTCTAACCTATGACCCCAGACTTGACGATAGCACAACAACTGGTATAGCTCAATCGTATTGGTAGTAACAAAAAATATGACCCAGAAAGTCTTTCTTGTCATTTTCATAGACATTTGAAAAACTATTGCATCTGTATGCGTTTCCGTATGAAATTTTGATACTTCTCATAATTGAAGTAGGGATCGCTATTGGGACGGAGTACCGTCCCTGTTCAAGAGTTAATCAGTAAACATGAGTTAAAGGAAGTATGTAGTATCGATGTCAACGATTCGTTAGCTGGACTAGTCTTGTGACGTAACCAGTGGTTTGTGGCAGATATGTGGTTCGCGTATAACTCCTGTGTAAGTACGTAACACATTCACTCAAGGAAATAAGTATGGAATGCTTTCTCGCATCTATTTTGTTATGTTTGATAAAGACCATCGACCATAATGATTATCTCGACCATCAATGAAGGTCTGAAACAGCACATGATTAAGTTATTTTATTGGAAAGATCGTTCAATCAAGAAAAAAAGAATCCAGACCGTGAACGGAACGTGACCACGGATCTCCTCTTGACATTCACCAAGCATGCTCGTCGGTTATAGGAATTATTTAGTTACTTATTTTATATGTGTTTTTAAGCATTTTAAATCTAAGTTTTTCTTCTATATATTTATGTGCAAACTGCTGCTGTTTAAATAACGTAAAATACCCGAAGAATTCGTTTAAATTATATTTATAAAGAGTATTTCAATTCAGCTGACAGCTTTTTTGAGCTTTTCCTTAGAAGTTAGTAAATTCTTAATCCAAAAGGACGATAGTCAAGTCAAGTCGAAAATCATTTATTCATGTAGGTAACACAATGTACATTTATGGACGTCAAAAACGAAATGTATATTAAATGCAAATCAAGGGCGTAGAACGGAAGAGAAGAACTGGCGATAAATTCTCCGCCACTCTTTATGTTTTACGTTTTTTGTTATACACAACGTTTTAAGGAGCTGCAACCATTACACCATGTTCCACATGACATCTTAAGTAATAAATAATAATAAAATAAATTAAAACCAAAGATTTGTCCTCTATCAGCCGGAGGCATGGTGAGATAAATACTTCTACAGTCTTCTGGAAAGTCTAAGCTAAGTCGGCTTTACAAATTTTAGCCGCAAATTGATTGTTATTTTCTAACAACGTTCTATTTCTATAAAATCGTTTGAATGAATACCTTCACGAAATAATTAAAAGCAAATTAAGTCACACAGTAAGGCAAAATTACGAAATAGAAGAATGTGAATAGATCAGTATTCAAAGTGTATTTTACTACTGAACTTGGCCTATATGAGTTGAAAATTCAAATGTTAGTCCTTGTACAAGCTATGAATAGGAAAAAAAGAGCTTGAGCGGCTTTGATATTAAAACTTGCAGAGTTTAAAGAAATCAAATAATAAAAGGTAAAAAAACACTTTATAATTTTATATATTATTTTATGAAAAATTACTTGTCTTCCAAGCACGGGTTAACTTGTATGTTTTCCCACAAATTTCCAGTAAAGTAATAATCATAGATACTTTTTATTTAAATCAATTATATTTCAAAGAAGAGTCAAAGTTTCAACCAAAACGTTGCAGCATTTTTTGAGTTTCCCCCTATTTCTAAAAAGCATATTATCTCTTTGAAAGGTGTGGTAAATGATAATTTATATTGATTTTCCTTTATTTAAAGTCGGTGAATTTTTTAAAATTTTGACGTGATAACGTCTTTAAAATCGTTTTAGTCGGGTGACATGTTCAGAAACTTGTGTCACACCAAAACCTCACGAGCGCGATCGCAGGTATAACGAGAGAGAGACGGACCGATCTCCCGTCTCATCTCACTCTAGCGGCATACATAGTCGGGTGACATGTTCAGAAACTTGTGTCACACCAAAACCTCACGAGCGCGATCGCAGGTATAACGAGAGAGAGACGGACCGATCTCCCGTCTCATCTCACTCTAGCGGCATACATAGTCGGGTGACATGTTCAGAAACTTGTGTCACACCAAAACCTCACGAGCGCGATCGCAGGTATAACGAGAGAGAGACGGACCGATCTCCCGTCTCATCTCACTCTAGCGGCATACAAACGAATGGAGATTTTCTCGTGCGGTTAAGTTTTGTAAGAAAAATGTATATCATAGTCGAATAAGTAAACTTGTCATTTTACACCTGAAATTTATCATCAAAAGTGTGAATAAAACGATAGATGTAATTTAAAATTTGAAAAAATTGTTATCTTCATTAATTCCTTACTTCCCAAAAACTTATATCACCAATAAGACGTTATCACGTAAACATCTCGATCGTAAACCTACTTTACAAACAACCAATATTTTTTTATTATAAATATTAAGTTCGGCTAGTCATACACCAAATATTTTTCTTATGTAATAAATTACAAGAGTAAATAAATATATAACAATTATAAATTGTTACAAATATGAAGCGTGGGACAGCCAAAGACAATTAAACGTATTACAACACATATTGTTGCGAAATCTGTGCGTTACCTTACCTGGATCGTAGATAATACTCGTAGTGACGGAAATTATCTCTTATCTATTATTAAGCAATTTAAAAATGAGGCAAGCATCCTTAGTATCCTAAGTGTATTTATAAATGGTTTAGAACTTTCGATAGGCCGAGCCAGCTATAGTATCCTGGAAAATTTAGCTGGATTTAGTCCCTGAAGGAAATCTTAAAAGGGGGTTCTTCCCCTTGATGTTGATTTGGGAACTCAATGTAAATAATTGTATACCAATATAAATAACATGAGCTGGAACAAGATTTAGTCCGTGAAGGAAATCTTAAAAGGGGGTTTTTCCCCTTTACCTAAAGAAAATAGTACTGAAGGAAGTTGGGATATCGAGTAAAATGTGTTCAAATCTAAACTGTATATGCATCATTTGTAAACATTGGAAATCATTTTATTATTATATAAGTACACTAGTGGACCCCACAGACGTTGTCCTGCATGATATTTAAAGTGATAAGATATTAAGCAAAGTATGAAAGTACCGACTGCAGTGCCATCTGCCGGGCTGATTTGTGAATCTAAACCATTCCCAGATCCCCTTGAACACACACAAAAAATTTCATCAAAATCGGTCCAGTTGTTTGAGAGAAGTTCAGTGACATACACACTCACAGAAGAATTATATATATAAAGGTATAATGCTTTAGTCGAATAATAATACAGAGTCAGTGAAGTTTACGCGATGTACCATGAAGCCAGGATACTATGATAATTGCAAAGAATTTTTTATTAGTTAAATGTCAATATATGTTATAAATAATTCTTAAATTAGTGCAAGAAGCAAATCCCGTACTGTTTAAAATATTTTGTTTCCATTATGAATCTGATTTTAATTTATTTTATTTTATTTGTGTTTTTTATTTTAAAAATTTTTCACAATTGCCAGCTGTCATTTTCGAGTAATTTCCTTTAAATATTCTAAGTGATTATTAATTCTTAATCAATTAAAGTTTTCATAAGATGCATATTACCGATAACATACTCTAACTGGTCACTCTCGCAACACTTGTGCGAGGAATATTAGCAAAATCGAGGACGTATCCGATTCGCAATCAAAATATACTACTTTATATGCAAAATCTACCAATTACGACGTCTAGACTAACATTATAATTAAGCGTTAAACTCGAGATTGTGAGAGCTTATTAAGTCTTATTATAGAAAGGAAAACTTCTGTCTGTATAGTCTTCTATATTGTAACGTGGTGTTTGAAATTTATTACGTTATCTAAATGATAGATAATTAAATGATATTATTATTTATTATTGAAATATTGCAATATCGATTGAGAAGTAGATTCGCAAAATTTCAATGGAGTTCAACAAAAAAATACTATATATTATGTGTATACTTTTATACAAACAGACACAACTTAAAATGAATGTGTCTAATTTTTAACTACTTAATTAAGAATCCAGTATCTAAGTAGCATTCTTAAACCTGTCCTTGCGTTTTAAGTAAATATTTTATTTGCGTAATACGCACGCGGAGCAGGGGCTTCTGTCTTAGCGCTGCCCTACGATTCTGTAACTCACTTTTCGAACTCACACAGCGGTTTTCTCATCGGCGGTCGCTCTCAAATCAGTCGTGAAGCAGTCATTTTCTGATTTGGTATTCTGAAAAGGTGGGAGCTTGTAGTTTATTGTTTATCAGAATGCCAAATCATAAAATGACTGCTTCACAACTGATTTAAGAGCGACCGCCAATGCGAAAACCGCTGTGTGAGTTCGAAAAGTGAGTTACAGAATCGCAGGGCAGGTAACAAAATAAAAAATAGGAATATTATATTATTATTATATTCTTTCAAGTTATGAACTTGTTTAAAATAGGTAATAACAGGGAATATTTAAATAGAATCCAAAAATTATAATTAAATGATACCTAAGTTAAAATTTGTTTTTGATAAATTTGTATTATTTTAGAAATTATGGAATAAATTATCATAATATTCGACATTTAGATTAGCAGTTCTATAAAATGTATCCCAAGCATGAATTATTGCCATGTGCAGCAAGGCGTTGCAGTTTTAATTAAATCCGAAGGCGAAGAAATTGAAACTGAATTTAAGAGACACTAACGAACATAAAAAAATTCAACATTTTGATAAAAATAATTAAATCGAAGGAAGGTTGATTTAAATATTTTTATGTGTTTGAGCAAAAATTCGGGTGAATCCGTGACCTCACACTAGTTCCATTAACGGCGGTCTCACGGAGACGAATATTAATAAGATTACAAAAGAATAAATATTCATATCTAATAATTGTTATTCCATCCTCAAGCAACAATTTTTGTTGTTGAGACATCCGTACGTGAATGCAACGGCCGTTTCGCTTTCACATATTACTAAGCTGATTCGGATGAAATTTGTAGTAGATAGTAAACGCTTAGTTTTATTTTAAAAATCTTTGTTTATACATACATATATGTATTTGCTTTATTGATTAATTTACGTTTAACGAGAGTTTCGAATTTATTCTGTGATAATTCTCTAATTTCGTTTGGGAGTTTCTTGTAAAAACGAATACAATTTCGTAGTAGGTAATTACTTGAATAACCTTTTGTTATATACTAAAATGACCACACAACACTTGACACTAACCCTGGAAATAAGAAATAAGCCACGAAAAAATCTTAATTAAATAATAAAAAATATTAAAATTGTCTTTTTGAGACCGCTTTACAATAATTTCGTATAAACAATGACCTATTAACCTATCTTACAGTGAGTTTCGGAAACGAAACTTATCGTTAAGTTAGGCTCTCGTACCTACGTCAAAAATATATTGGTATTTGACAGTGTTTTTAAGGCTCAATACGTATTTTCAAATTGATTAAAAAATGGCTTCAAGTGGAACATACTCGTAGCTTGATTAATTTAAAATTTAAGCCCAGTTCTTACACTAAACTATATGTTTAGTTTCTTTACTGTGCTGGTACATTGTTTTGTATTTTTTTGTACGTACCAACGTGCGACATTTAATGACGTGGAATAAGTGATACCTGCATTTTATATTCCATGGAAAACATATTTTACGTAAATCTTAAAAGGCCGGCTTAATTTTAATACATGAGCTTATAACTAATATAACATTTCGTGTTGCGACGCTGGATTAACCAAAAACAAAATTGACTTATTTAAGGATTCTTTAATCTAAGTGACACTTCAATATAAGTGTATTCGACCTATTGGACATTATCGGACACAAGAATGATATATGTATTCATTTATGAGTGTGAGAAAAACTAAAGGGCTAATTTTGGCTTCAAGTGTGCGATTGTTGTAACATTTGGTTTACGCTTCTAATTATTTACTTTTTAACGAAATAGTAATAAGGTTAGTCGACATCACAGGAGACCGAAGAGCTGGCATCTACCCCGGACAAAGATTTAGTCTAACTATTCAAATGGGGAACGCTGCCAGTATCTTCGGAACCTTGCCTAAAGGTACTCCATTTAATAATATATTTTAGTTATTATATTTTAAGGTTAGTTATTGTACATAGAGTTTGTAGAAATTATGGTGTCATTATTTACTAAAATATATATATATGTATCTTAACTAATGTTAGGTTACATAACAAAATTACTTTTAAATTCCTTTCTTACAATTACTTTTAATTCATATTTCTTTGGTTACTTTTATTTTTAAGTTATTTGCATGTTGGGCTATCTTTTATTGTGATTATTTTAAGAACGACTACAATGTTATGCTAATCTAGAGTATTATTCTCATGTAAGTGAATTTTTTTGTCTTTTTGAGAAATAAAGTCTTTAGGCCTAACTTGCGCTGTATCTTTCATACAGGAAACCAGGTATATAAATATTTTGAATCGGTCTACTGCAAGGCATCATGGATCATTTATTTAAATGTCTATTCAACACTCATAAGTTGAAGCTGTTAAGGCGTTTAATTATCACAATTTACCATTACATAACAAAATGTAATCTATTCTCGTCTTTGAATAAAACCCATATAATAGAGCCAGTCATATGAATTAATGAATTAATTTTATAAAGCAATGAGAGTCTATTATGATGATGTTACTTTCACATGCTTAGTTATATTTAAATGTATTTATTTCGTTCTTAGAGTCATATAAAAGATGCCCCGGGAATTCGGGCTTATAAGAAACTAAGACAATATTCGTTTTTACTGTGTGTTTTTATTCTAGGGTACAAAATGCCTCGCTTATAATGTTTGAACGAAAAATTCTAAGAACTTTTGGGGTCGTACTAAAAGGTGATCCTTACACCATATCGTGAACTAGATATCGTAAAAACCATCCTGCTTCAGAGTCTACAATGGGCTGGATATGCTGCCCAGGTGGACGATGGTTCCCTGGGTTGAATGCCTTGTGCGACCCCCGGGGAATTCAATGCGGTGCCAGATATAGATTCAGAATGGATGTGTCTAGCACTGCAGGCGATATGGAGGGCCTAGGAGGAATTTTTAGTGGGTCGGGTTTCTCCCCTCTGGTTAGCAGAGGGATAAGAGATAACCATCCCCACAGTCCCCGCTGCATACGCCCGCGGGCCTGCATTTGTGCATTTTCACCTCCTTTATAAAAAAAAAAGGTGGACGAAGGTTACCGCGGAGGTTTTCCATCCAATACGGAAACCTCGGACGCCGGCCAATTCACGGCAGGCCAGTTTCGATAGTTGGATGGTGTTCAGGATCTCGTGTAGGAGGTTCTTGCTCGACCTGGCCATAACCATATGTAGGTACAACCATGCTGATGAGTTACTTGTCAACTGTTTTGCTTAGGTGGACTGGACACAAGAAGCTAAAAAATAAATTCCTTTTTTTAAATATGTAGTTTAAAAAGTGTTAAATAACAATATTTATTATTTATTTTAATTGATCTTGTATTAGCAAGATAATAAAATATATTAAAGAATAGTATTGTCTTTTATTAACATAACTTTTACACATTTAAAGAAAACACTTTTTTAACGAATTGAAGCTATGTATTATTAAAAATTCCGGGGAAATAAATACAGATAATATAACTTTTTCTACAGCTGTGATACTATTTGACATTCACCACCTTTTCTTTTCAGTCACCGTGACCACGTCGGGAAAAATTTAAAATTATGCAAATAATTATAACTTCAATCCGTTAAAAAAGTGTTTTCTTTAAATATTTAAGAATAATTTATTTATATACGAGTTACGATCTTTTAAGTCTTTTGGAAGTCGCCGAATCAATTGACACTTCAATCACTGACTGATGATAACTCATCCATCCGTAGACCAATCTGAACTATGACTGAACTTGCCGGAAATTAAACGTCGTATTGATAACTTTTTCTGAGTCGCTTAAATAGTTCAATATTTGCTATAAAAAAAATTCAAGTTTTTTCTTAGTTCCATAGTTTTGCAGCCAAATTGCGTAACTATATTTTAATTCCATAAATATCTTGAATCTTGAAGTGTCATGCTTTAAGTATTGCATAATAGTTGGTAATGCACTGAGCATACGGAAGCCAAGGATCTGGGCAGTTTATTCTCCACTTTCTAAAAGGGTCGAAAAGGTTAACTTTTGTTATGTGACTTCCTAGAAAGGTCATTTTGGTGTTCAGTACATTTATTGCATATTTTAAAACTACATTATCTAGATTATATTGCACATTACACAACCTTATACTGGTCTCAGATAACATCTGTTTCTACCATTGTTTTTCATCTATATCCATGGAGATGATTAGTCTTCTGTGCCGAACCCACTCCGTCCGTGCGTACTAAGTGTTAGTAGCGCCAATAGACGTGATACCATTACCACGACATCAAGTTTGAGCTAATGTTTTATTACTTTTTTTTTTTTTTTTAAAGACAATTCACACCAATTGACCGAGTCCCATGCTAAGCTGGTGAAGCTGGTGTTATGGGTACTAGGCAACGGATATACATACATATTATAGATAGATAGACATATAAATACATATTTAAACACCCAAGACCTAAGCACAACACCAAATGCTCATCATCGATGTTCGTCTCAGCCGGGGATCGAACCCGGGACCCATGGATTCGCAGTCAGGGGTACTAACCACTAGACCAATGAGTCGTCAAACTTATTATTGCTGTATTAGACCAACCCCTTCTACTGATAACAGAAAACTTATCAATTAAATAAAGGTTCCAAGCCCCTTGTTATTATTATGTCTCAGTCCTTAAAACGGCTTACGTGGGATTCACAATTTTTATTATTATTTTAGAAAAGCCTCGTTTAGAGGCGTTCTGATGTTAAGTAATTCCGTTTAGGACTTCTGGAACGTAACACGATAAACATATTTTATAATATAATTGTTACACGACCATTTCTAATATTTTCGTAATTTTTTCGTATCACATTAGTTAACCTTTTCCACATTCAGCATTAGGCCCGAATAACCATGACTTGCAAAAAATTTGATGGGTGATGACTTGCAATAACGAAAACTTCATATTATGTCGTCATCAAAAATATGTTAGAAATTAATAAAAAAAATGAGCTATTTGTTAAATAAAGTTTTTAAAATGTTCCTCAAAACTGAGTGACAAATGCATATTTTCTGTTTCAATATACCAGACATAGGCACATACTATTAAACCAGAAATCAGCCATAGAAGGAAAGAAGCACGCTAAGCAAGGAAGAAATAATTGACCGAATCGAGAACAAAATTTGCGAAGACAAGCACAAACTAAAGATTACTATGACATTAATTTATAGCTCAAACCTGCATTTTTATTTCTATTTACAACAGCGCTATTATTCACGTACAGTACAGTACAATTAATTGATTCGTTTAATTGATTCGTTTTGAATGGAGAAAGTAAAAATAATATTTTCTTGCGTAGGTTTATTTATTTTCTATGAAACATTTTTGGGCTAAAACAACCCTCCCATGCTCTCTTTGATCCTAACGCTTTCTTCTTACCATTTAAACTGACTAGTGAAGAATCGAAAAATAATATTGTATAACTGGGTTAGTTAGTACTGTAACTGCTAGTAAAAAAAATATTTTGGTTGTTTGTAAAGTAGGTTTACGATCGAGATGTTTACGTGATAACGTCTTATTGGTGATATAAGTTTTTGGGAAGAAAGGAATTAATGAAGATAACAATTTTTTCAAATTTTAAATTACATCTATCGTTTTATTCACACTTTTGATGATAAATTTCGGGTGTAAAATGACAAGTTTACTTATTCGACTATGATATACATTTTTCTTCATACATTCACGGAATGACTGGCAGCGCTCGAGATGAGACGGGAGCGATCGCGCTCGTGAGGTTTTGCTGTGACACAAGTTTCTGAACATGTCACCCGACTAAAACGATTTTAAAGACGTTATCACGTCAAAAATCAAATTCGAGCATCCGTGTTTTGCTTGGTTGACTGATCAAGTTTATTATGTCTACCCACATTTTTGGTGCTGTTCTGTTTTTTTATTTTATATATGTACCTATATCTGTGCGCTCTAATTCAAATTTTTTATCTTAGTTTTAAATATGTGTTTCTCAGTAAGTGAATTTTGTATGCAATTCTTATGAGAAATAAAGTTATTCTTAAACAAAAAAAAATATTGTATAAACATTACAGGAGGCCGAAGAGCTGGTAGCTACTTCGGACAAAGATTTAGTCTAGCTATTCAAAAGGGGAACGCTGCCAGTATGTTCGGAACCTTGCCTAAAGAGACTCCTTTTAATTATATTTTTTAATTATTATAGTTTGCGGTTAGTTATTGTGTTTTGTTATAGTAATTAAAAAGATTATAAATTTCAACACTAACGAAGATTATGAATGTATGTTGTACCTATGTCCCATAGCGAGCAGTGATGGCATAGAGGTTCAAGCATGCGACCGTATCGTGCGTTTGAATGACGGCTGTGTTAAATGGATTTTTCTTTCCATGAGCCCAATTAATAATTACTCGTACTGTAGACAAACACTGTGAAGGAACCGGTTTGTCTGAGAACAAAATATCGACGACATGTCAATCGCGTACTTGTCTCTAAAATTGAAGCTATTAAAAAAAACAAACATGAAGCCAAAACCCATATAGGATATAGTTAAAGAGCCACTGTATTAATATTTTAATGGCCAATGGTAATAATACACCAGTTTTACTGAAAACGCATGACTGATATCAGAAACCTGTAACCACTAAGCCACGGAGGCGATAATAACCGTAAAAGTTATTGTCAATTGAAAAAGGATTAAATGTTAACTGTTACGCAAGGTTCGTGTCCTTTGTTGTTGTAACTAAGTCTAAAGTCAATGTTTGCATTGTAATGCTTTTCGCAGATTTCCGTGAAGTAATTACTGCACTGCAAGCTTACCACATTACTACAATAGCCATAGGAGATATCTGGACACGGCTTAAAAGCGCGCTAAACATCCCATTTTATTTTTCCTAGACTATATCGAGTTATAATCGTAGGAAGTAAGAAAATAAGAGAAGCTCATTGCGTTGCCTTGATAATTTGTATAATATTTCTATTTTTATTGCAAAGTCACCGTACTTTTGTTTGATAAGTAAAAAAGGCTTTCAAATAAACCTTTTAACGTGTAGAAACGTTTTTTAAATAAAACGAAGCTTCGAGATAATTAGTCCTGTTGGGAGACTGCCATTTTAAATTCTATAATTGATTTTTTTTATATTTTTCACTTAACTAAGAACTTTCTCATCTTAAGACACCCAACCTTAATATATCCTTCGAACAGATAAAAAAAATCGCAGTTTTAACTTACAAGGCGAGTCAAAGATAGCTTGTGGAATACTTTGGCTCTTACCCGAGGGGCTTACATTTAAATACAATATTTAATTAAAAACTGTTAATGTCTGGTGTAGCATGGTGAGGTGTATTTTCATGTAAACAAATAAATATAGAGTAGAACTGCTCCTCGTTATACGATAATGGACAACCGTAATTTCTTTTCTCTTATTATCATAAATCAAGGTTTCCAATAAGGAAGAAAAGTACATCAAGTTAATGTTATTTTATGCATATATGGCCATATCATTACTAGCATTATACATCATTACACAGTATATGTAAAAACATTAACCGAGGCAATCTATAATCTTTATTGTAATATCTGTAGCTGTATAATAAACTACCCACAGATATAAGAAATATTAATTCATTCAAATCGAAGCTAAGTGAATATGTTAAACAAAATTACTTTTAAATTCATTTCTTATAATTACTTTTAATTCATATTTCTTTGGTTACTTTTATTTTTACTTTATTGTATGCACGGCTATCTCTTATTGTGATTATTTTAAGAACGACTACAATGTTATATTAATAATATTAATAAAATAGAGTATTATTCTCATGTAAGTGACATTTTTTGTCTTTTTGAGAAAAAAAGTCTTTAAACCTAACTATTTTGAACCTTCACTATTAACAGCTGTTTCTGAATTGTAATTGCTGTGATAAAAAAGACGTTCAAATCAAAGTCATCAAATGTCTAGTCTCTAGTGGAAAGACTTACAAACTGAGCTATTAATGTATTAATTTATTTCGTAATACTACAGCTAACATAAATTATATAAATTAAATCATAAACTAAAGATATATCCAAAGTTGAAATACATCATATTTGCAAAATTTCAAATATTATAAAACGAAAAAATCTAGGTATAAAAAATATTTAATATATTTAAGTAAGTAATACCTAATTTGGCTGTGATAAATATATTCTTATTTTAATGATGGTGTGAAAGTGAGGGTGTGTATGTCAGATGTGCTCATGATGCAGGTGATGTATCCAGTATCGCTATAGAGATATTGTTTATGTAAAACAAGTCAAGGCTTAATTGTAATATTGGTAGTTGTATGTCCGGGCTGCGCGATACAAAACTGGGTTTTTTGCATAGTTGATATTGATGTAAGGATCGTGAAACAGAGCACGATTACGAGTCTTGCAGGCAGGAGCATGTATCTCTTTTCAATGGGACTTTCACAGCTGTGACTCTTCTTCTTTTGGTGCCTCTTATTTTACTGAAGGTCATTTTGTACAGTCCTCAGAACACACACATCGAAGTCTACCTAATTCTTCGAGTGTTTTGCTACTAATAAAACATGTGTACGCAAGCATAGTTAATAAAATTACCTTAATCATGATAATCATACGTATTTTTCGCGCGTTATCGCGAAAAGCGATCTTGTATGCGGACGATTTTATGAAATAGCCAATTATCGTGTTTTATTCTTTAATATGCAATTACATATGTACATATTCTTATTGTTATATAAAGGAAGTGAAAAATACATTAATGAATATTAATAAATTTGCGAATGGCGAAAATAGCGTTATTATAATGATTAAATAAAATACGATTCTATAGTTAGCTGTATTACTAATCCAGTGCCGCTACAATGCTTTATGGGTATGGGTCCGATTGCAGCTTGTTTATTTAAAAAGGCTAATTTTACTTACGAATAATTAAGCAATTTTGGATTGCTTCGGTCCACTAGTTTTTGACTTCCATACAAACATATCTTTGATGTTAGCGTGTGAAGTGATGATAATCTGCACTGATTTTTGTGACTCACTTTCTACCTACTATATTTATTTTTACTCTACTAACCTACAAATATAAATTGCAGACATAGTAAAAAATTACACAGCCTTGGTAAACACATGACCAATTGTTAATTGGAACAATTATTATATTGATAGGAAATAGAATTTGTCCCTGACTTTAGGCAATTTCGTTTTCAAATACAAATTACAAAACGTAAAACAAATAATATATTTATTTGCATCATTGTGCAACCTGGTTATGGACAATTTAAAAACAATACCATTCTAGCGCTTCAAAACATTTCGCGACCGTAAATGGAAAAATTATTCAGATCAGTCGTTAGTTTTGTGCAAGTGAAACATAAAATATTCATTTCACTAAAGCACGTGACGATTTTTTATTTGCATAATTCAACGCAAAATGTAAATTTTGATATATCGAAAACCAATACCGATTAACTTAATTCTGAGAAATTACGAAAAAACATGTTGTTTTGCAAAATTTCGGGCAGTTCTAATTAATACAAATTAATTAGGTAAGGGATTATATTTATAAATTAAAAGTTTCATCATTTATTACACGATAATCAGTCGTAGAAGTTCTCGTAATTAATTAAACTTTTATACACAGTGTAACGTGCATTTACTTTCTATGACCATTGCCCCTACAAACGTGACCAACCTATCTCATCGCAAATCGTATTTCGCAAGAATTACTCTATCTTATGACTGATATGCCCGACTGTTTATTTATTTAGAAACAGCATTGTTATGTATAGCCGTAGTAATACTAAATGCTAGTGGTTCCAGTCAAATTCTGCATACTCAGCGTAATAAAGAACGTGGGCCATATTGGTATAAGCTACTTCGACCCAGCACCCGAGCGGTACTAGTATACACTTTAGAACTTGAGATTATTTTCTCTAATACGATTCATTTTAGTCGATGTGTAATATTAGTATAAAAGACTAGAAGTAGTTTGACAAGAACAATGTTTGTGAATACTTATATTATATATAATACTAGCTGATCCGGCAAACGTCGTTTTGCCATGTTTATCATTCATAATAAAAAATAGGGGTTGATCGTAGAGGGGTGAAAGTTAGGGGTTGTATGTATTTTTTAATGCTGTATCATAAAAAAATATCTAAAAATAATAAAAAAAAATAGGGGTGGACTACCCTTAACATTTAGGGGGATGAAAAATAGATGTTGTACGATTCTCGGACATACCTAATAAGCACACAAAATTTCATGAGAATCGGTCGAGCCGTTTCGGAGGAGTATGGCAACGAAAACTGTGACACGAGAATTTTATATATTAGATGTGTCGGCAATTTGGATTGGCTAGTATTCGACCGGCTTACAATAACTTGCTGAAACAAAGTATGTCCAAAACGTATTGGAGACTTCTGGATTCAAACTTACTTTTAGTTTGAAACTTTACCATTGCCATGTACGGAATTCGAAAATTAATCGAGTTATCTGATATCGAAACAGTTACATCATAGGTGAACACAAAGGGTCACACTCCAGAATGTGTGCCCAGTTCCCGCGCTTTGATGTCGGGTTAGCTCTTTGAACTTTTTGACACCTTCACACGCAGGCCAGCCTAAAAATGATACGTCAACCATTGAAGATTGGAATTTTTTTCTCAATTTTTAATATTGCAATACCAGTCCTCTCCCTAACATTACGCAGTCACGATATCTAACATATGTTAACATGTTGATGTTGCATGAGAAACCACAGGGCAGAGCTTATAAGCAATTTGCTCCGTCAAGAAAGTAAAATGAATTCCAGCCTTTTTTAATAAAGTCGAAGTTACGTTAGAAGTTTTCCATTCTCATCGCCGAGTAAATTCTATCGGATTATACAACGGTATTAAATAATTCACCGAGATAATTGCCCAATAGTACATTACAAACAAAAGTGATTCTTGGTAAACGTGATAATTATAAAAATTCGCCTCTAAACTATGCGTAGATTATTCAGGGTTGTAACAGAGCTATAAAGGTATCACACTGTTCTTATTTAATACACTTCTATAAAAGATTTCTTAAGTATATCTCTCATACTCAGAAACGTTCAATAGGAATACGTAAAATAGGTTCAGCCGTAATTAAGCTGTCGTATATAATGTAATAATTAATTAAAAAACATAATATTATAGATGGCTGTGTGACATATATTTTCTGTGTTTTACACATAATACTCTTAAAAGGCAAGTTCCGGTCTTTTAAGGTGACGCGCCTCCAGTTCAATAAAAAACTTGGACTTTTATTACCGTCTAAACTACGACAACTTTTATTTATTTATTTATAAAAGCTTACCAACGCTCGGCCACTGCTACATCGGTACAAGAAAAATTAAATACAATATTTAATTTGACAAGCACTTAATAGGAAAACACGACAAACATATTAAACCAAAGTTAAATTATAAAATCTAAAGGATCTTATTTCAAAGTGTGAAGCTATGGATAGCCAGACCTAGCTTGTTTATGAGAATGATCCATTTGAATATCTGTGAGTTTTGGCCAAAACGCGTTCTTCTGAAAGATGGGATGCTTATCTAGAGGTTACACATCATTTAAATTTAGCAAAAAGGTCGGGGTAATCAACCTGATTCTTAATTATCTTAAAAAAATACAAACCATATATCAATTAATTTTTTACGATTCTCCAGTGACAACATCTTGGAGTGCGCTTGACTGGTTTCGTACGTTAACTCTTTTTTCGAGATTACATAACTTTATAATCCGCGAAAATATTTAATTACGCGTATGTAATATTTATTGAAACAATAATTATATAACATATAAATAATCTTTATATTTAAATAATCTTTGACAGCCCTAACACAACAACCGGGTCAGATTTAGAAAATAATTATTTTGTAAGTACGTAAAAATATTGTTATGTAATGAACGGCCTAAGATAGCTTACGCAGTGCGTTAACGCTTAATGATCGTCTATACAATATGCGTAATTTAATCTTTAGTACATAATAAAATTTTAAATGTATATTTGTGCCATGAAATTTTGTACCATTAGGATTTAAAGATGATGTCTTTTAAATGGTGACCTCCAGAGTTGATGCACATTTGAGCCCTATTTATGACATTTTGCATAACTTGCCGTAATATTTCCTGCGATATGTTCCTTATTTCTTGATGAATGTTTTCTTTTAGAGCTGCGAGAGTCTGTGGCTTGTTCACATACACCCGAGATTTCAAAAAACCCCAAAGAAAGAAGTCTGGACTAGTCAGATCGGGTGGTCTTGCAGGAAATCGTCGAAGAAATTCACGTTGTGTTTTTATCACTGATGAATTATTCCGTAAGAACTTTTACACGATTATTCCACGTTCTTGAAAAAAAAAAATATGTTTATTATGGAACATAAGATACATGTATCACTTATTCCAAGAAGAAGAAGAAGAGGAAGGCATCCCTACTCATCGGCAAAGAAGACAGAGGGTGTAGGCCGAGAGAAAAAGCCGGCGTAAAAAACTCTCGGTACTCTTTTAAAACAGCAAATCATCAAACAACACTTATTTATAACAAATATCGCAAATTAATTAGAAGTAGCCTGTCTAGCACTAGTCCCAGGCCCTTTTATCAATTAGATAATCGTTGACTTTATAGTAAGCCTTTTTACACAGCTTTTCTTTAATACATTTCTTAAATTTATTGAAAGGCAGTGATAAAAGAGCCTCTGGGATTTTATTAAAGAAGAGTATCCCTTTCCCCAAAAAAGAATTACTAACTTTAGATAGTCTAGTACAGGGAAATTGCAGCCTGCGTTTGTTCCGTGTAATTAACATTGTGCGTATGTTCTATTCTAGTAAACTTATCACTATTTTTATATACATACATAATATTTTCATAAATATATTGCGAGGGAAAGGTAAGTATATTAATTTCCTTGAATTTATCTCTAAGAGAGTCCCTACATTTGGGGAGTAATACGGTCCATGTTTATTTTCAGTGTATTTTCATTTGTTCACTACACAATTTTCAACAACAGAATGAAAACTATCGTCATATAAAAAAAATAACCAAATTTTCCTTAGTGCCAATACTTTTGCGCCACCCAGTAATTAACATTGGCAAGTATAATTTAAAAAATTATATTTTTTCTTTTGAAGATCTAGTGAGAAAACAGGTCTGGTCTGGATGATTGCGCATATAACAATTATATTGTTGTACCGTCGGGATTCAAACGACCATTGATTTCTTATCCGTTAAAAGTATTATAATATAAGACTAATTAATTTAGTAGAGAAATCTAAAATAATGAAATCAAGAGATGCGACACCATCTTTAAGCTTTGTCTAGAAATGATGCATTTAATTTTTCTTTTGATGAATAGTCAAATATTATAGCAACTAGTAGACTCGGCCAAGCGTTGCTGTGGCTAAGGTTTTTGTTACAGATGTTAAATAGTATCTTATGTGAAACGTTGGTACTTTCAACACAGCGCGGCGCCATCTGTTAGAATTGTGATTTGTGACTGTCAAATAATAACAGACAAATAATTAGCAATAAATTAAAATTGCGACTATAATTTGAGATTTAAACTATCCTATCTCTCAAGTTGGATCGAACTGCACATGGTGTGCAAATTTGATTGATATCGGTTCGGTAGTTAAGGAGTCCATTGAGGACAAACATTGTGACACGAGATTTATATATATTAAGATTATATAGGCACGATAATAGAGCTTATAATAACATGGATTATATCATATATTTTTAGAATCGTTCATTTTGTTTTTATTCTATTGTTCTTTTTGTTCCACTTACTTACGCCTGCTTTGATACTGGACTATCGAACACGAGAAAGTGTTAACCGTTCAACTTAACCTTTTACGATATAGAGGTAGGGCCTTGTATATTATTATTTAAAAAGAGACCATAATTTAACTAATTTGAACTTTTCAAATTGTCGACTCAGTAAACCTGTTCAATGTTATGTAAGTTTGTTTAATAAAAGCATAAGTCGTATGATTAATATTGGCAGTTAAGACCTTCTAACGTATATCACGAAATGCCACCCTAATTAACCTGTCTGTACTTTACGCATTAAAAATAGAATTCACTTCAGAATATAAATAACAACGTTTGGCTGAATAATCTGTTAATTAGCCCTCTTAACAATTCAATAACACCGTCGGAAGCTTTGACGGTTGCCATGACAACAGTTCTCATTATAAGACGCCATGTTAAAGATAGCTTTTCTTTCGTGAACAGGGTGATCTGTAATTTCGTCAGTTTCCATTTATTTTATTGATTGTGAAACAATTCTACAAAGTTTTGGACCAAACGACGAAATAAAAAATTATACATTATTTACCTGCAAGCTGATTCTACCGAGGCACCATACTTAATTATAGACTAATCTGATCACACAGAAAACCGGCGTACTTACCTTATTCACGCCGGCATGGTGATGGCGTGAAGGTGATGAACCTATATTGTACTCACGTTTCGTGAGGTGGGTGAAACTCCCGGAGCCCACTCACCGTGGTGCAGTTTAAACAGAGATTATCTATCTCAGGGCTTAGTTTAACAAGCACGCTGTTCACCACCATCTAGAAACTGCGAAGCCGGCTTTATTCTTCCTTACCATGTCTCGGATATCCTCCCCGGCTGATACTTCTTACTTCTCCTATCTGGGGTACGAATTGGAGCATTTAAGTTTGTGATTACTTCAGGAAGGATCCTCTGGCTAGAGCTACGCGTAAGGCGATGACCATCCGCGATTCTACGCGTGCCTGTATAGATCCCATGGCGGAAATGTCGAAACTGACCAACTCATTGAACACATCCAAATGACTACAGATTCCATGCTTGAAAAGGTCCTGTCCGCCGATGTTATCACCGATCACGTGGTCCTTTTTTTTCTTTCGAATCACTCTCCTTAGAGGCAAAGATTAACGGCCATTTGGAAGTAAAGGCTAAATTAGTCACCAGAAGCTTGGTGTGCTAAGCAAGGCGTGACGGTAATCAACTCTGGGTCATCGCTTGTAATTGTAAAAATCGTAAAGCCATATGAATTGTTGTTCGCACCCCTGTACGGGAGCTCCCTCCTACCACTTGACCGTATTCAACCAAGAGCTGTTCGAATCGTCGACGCCCACCCCCTTTTCGAGTGGCTTGTACTCTTCGCGTTGCGGGGTATCTCATCGTTGATCCGATTAATATATTGTAAATTGTAATTGTATTTTTTGAAGTTATACTTCTTGAGGTGCGTAATGAAAAATTGATGAGAGTGAAATTTTACGATGCGCGCGCACCGTGACACAAAATTAACAGAATGAAGTTGCCCACTAAATCGGTCATTACGTTGAGGAAAAAATGCTACCAAGAAAACAGAAATGGAGCCTCTGTTTGTGGAACATGTTGGTACGCACACCGCCTCTGTTCACTGTGTATTTATATTTATAACTAGCTGGCCTGGCGAACATCGTTCCGCCTAACAGTCGATTCTTTTTTTTTTTTAAATACTTATTCTGCTATTCGGGACACCGGTCTAGCTAGTAAGATAAAAAAAAGAAAGTTGATAAGACAACAAATACATTATGTCAAAAAATAAAAATTTACCTTCCCGGAACCCCTCCACTAACTCTTGAACTTTATGATATGGTATTAAAGTTCAAATTGCCTTATAATATTATTGCGAATATTTTGTATGGGATTATAGAAAAGTATTGTTTTTAGACTTTTTCACTCAATTTTTTTTAATTTTTCTCTTCGTAAGAACCATCCTCGTACTTCAATAATACGTACTTATATAAAAAAATCAGACAAATCGGTCAAGCCGTTTTCATGTTATGTCGTGACAACGGAAAACGGGTTTCATTTTTATATATATAGATATTTATCCACATGCTTTGAGTTTCTACATTTAAAACACATGTTTTCATTATACAAGTGCGAATTTTATATGTGCGTCTGAATTATAATCAGAAGTGATTTAAATTGAATATTTAAATCTATTTGTGAAAAAATTGTGCTCATCAACCTTCCTAAGTGCTTCAATATAATTGAGGTTAACTATCCGTATGTATGTATTATTAATAATGCCAAAGAAGTATAACTTCTAACGCGCGTACATAAGTACACGCACCCTTTTTTTTAAATAAGCGGGGTATTTAAAAAAAAATGTGTGCGTGTACTAGGTGTACGCACGTAATAAGTGAAACTTCTTTATGACCTTATTTTTCGAAAAATGATCTACTATATGCAACTTTTAAGAAATTGGTTAAATAAAGTTAAATTAGATAAAGTTTAACAAAAGGCTTTTATTATCATAGACATGAATACAAATACAATTATTGCATTTTACCTTATTACTACTAAGATTATTACGAAATTACTATCATTGTTATCGTGATTATATATTTTTGTTATTAATGGCTTCGAATCTCTTCGGATCAACCGTGGTAGGGACAAGAAAAAGATGGCGCGTAACCGAAAAACGTGACGATTTGCTACAAAATTTCTCCCATACGTCGATGAAAAATTCAATCTAACGCCGATATAGAAGTTTGACTTCAAAAAGCAAGATGGCGCGTAACCGAAAAACGTGACGAATAGCTACAAAATTTCTCCCATACGTCGATAAAGAACTTTTATTCCAACGCCGATAAAGAAGTTTGACTTCAAAAAGCAACATGGCGCGTAACGAAAAATGTTATACTAAATTTTTTCCCAACCCCGATAAAGAAGTTTCACTTCAAAAAATTACTAAAATAAACTGAATGCACGTAAAGCCGTTGAGCACAGTATTTGAATGATCCGGAACTATAGGAACTATTAGATAGTACATACTATCTATAGTTCCTATATATATATACTATAGTAATAACTACATCATGTTCCGTAAACAGCCTGCATCTACAAGGAAGCTTATCTAAAGTGCACTTCAAAACGTAAGATGTATTCAAGCTAATTAGCGCTTATGAGCAAATTTATAAGAGCAAATATTTCGTGAATACAACTTATGGTTTACAAGTAGCTTACAAGAAAGGGCCGCCGCCTTTAGAACACGCTGTAAAATTAAGATGTCATTAGATTGAATTCCTATTGGTAATATTTTCTGTAATAATAATGATGGAGTCGGAAGTGAGCTGAGTGAACACAAATAAACGATTTATTATTATTATATTGTAGTACTTCAAGTATATTAAAGTTTTATATACATAGTACTAACTACTAGCTGACCCGGCAAGCGTTTGTTGTGCCATGTATATTATTTCTAGGAAACATTTTTTTTAAGTTCAATAAACTATTTAGGTAGAATTTTAAAAAATAGTGGTTAATAGTAGAGGGGTGAAAATTAGGGGTTGTATGTATTTTTGTGTGCTGTATCATAAAAAAATAAAAACAAAACAAAGTTTTGTCTAAACAAAAATTTAGGGGTGTGACCACCCTTAACATTTAGGGGGATGAAAGATGTTGTCCGATTCTCAGACTTACTGAATATGCATAAAAAAATTCAGAAAAATCGGTCGAGCCGTTTCGGAGGAGTATGGGAATGAACATTGTGACACGAGAATTTTATATATTAAATTTAATATTATGAAATGGTTAAGGGGGCTCAGTATCTATTTGATTGATTAAGGCAAGAAGTCAAACCCTCTTTGGGTCAAACCCTTTGAATTTCAAGACATTTAATTCTGTGTTCAGACAATTATTGATTTAGGTTATGAAATAAAATTTCGAAATCAGTCAAAGCATTCTACGTTTAAACGAAAATCCTTAGAGGCGCATAACACCCAATTACATTATGATGCTTACGATAAGCAAACACTTTGCGCTTTCCACGAAGGCCTTAGTTAGAAATAATTACGAAAACCCTGCTGTCAATTACAAATAGATGAATGCCTCATCGCTCAACGCATTGCTCAATACTCATTCTCTACAAAAATATTAAACATATAATCATAGCTATATATTGTATATAGATCGACTTAATAATAAAACTCCATTTATGAAGGCATAATTCAGCGCGATTGTGCAACCGCTCTACACGTAAATTGGGTCTAAGAACTACTGTTTTTCAAACACGTGTTGGATTTTAAACACAGGAGTCAAAGTTTGCTATAATTTATTTCTCTCGTACCCTAAGACTTTTAACGAGCATGTCTTAATTACCAATAATTAATAAGTATGTAACTATCAGTATCCTTTGGAATCCTGACATCCATTGAGTATTGGTACCGCGCAAAACCTACACATAGAGACTGTATTGATTAAACTATTTAAAACATTCATACAAAATCGTGGGGTTCGCAATGCATATAGCATTTGGATTAAGAGCGCCGCAATTGGAATAAATGAAATAAAAAAATCAGTGGCACTACAACCTCTTTAGGTCTGGGCCTCAGATTTTTGAATCTGTTTTATGGTTATTTGTCGACTAATAGGCAAGTACGTGACCAACCACCTTTGCCTGACATACGCCGTCGAATTTTTGGGTCTAAGGCAAGTTTCCGCACGATGTTTTCCTTTACCGTTCGAGCGAAAGTTAAATGCGCACACATAAAAAAAGTCATTGGTGCAAAGCTAGGGTTCAAACCTACGACCTCAAGCATGAGAGGCGCTCGCTGAAGCCACTAGGCCAACACTGCTCAAAATTGGAATAAATATAGTGACAAAAATAAAACGAGAACTAGTTTAACATTTACTATCTTCCACAAATTTAATTAATATGTAGCTATGTTCTAAATAGAGAGATATCCCATACAAAATATTCGTAATAATATTTAAAGGCAATTGGATCTTTAATACCATATCATAAAGTTCAAGTATTAGTGGAGGGGTTCCGGGAAGGTAAATTTTATTTTTTGACATAATGTATTTGTTGTCTTATCAATTTTGTTTCTTTTATAGACCAGTGTCCCGAATAGCAGAATAAGTATTTTAAACAAATAAAGAATCGACTGTTAGGTGGTACGATGTTCGCCAGGCCAGCTAGTTGTTAATAAATATACTTATATCATAAACAATATCACTAGCACAATGTTCCCGAATACGATTAGTAATCCCAATACTTAGTCTTGGACTGTCTTACACTCGGGCTCAGTCTTCATTTAAGACATTTAAAACATGAACTTCAAGTTGTAAGTGGAGTGCATAACACATTTTAAGTGCAATTACATAATATTTGGCTTCACTTAAATTGCGGGGTCATGTTTTTATATACGCAAACACCAGATGATTCGAATAATGACCTTCTCACACATATTATTGTTAAGCAGTATATTACTAAAATCATCATAGCCAAACATGACACGGGGATATGAGCGTGAGTTTTTATTATAATTAATATATAATGAGAGCAGTGGTGGCCTCATCCCTGAGGTCGTAGTGTCGATCCCCGGCTGTGTACCAATGGACTTTCTTTCTATGTGCGCATTTAATATTCGCTCGAACGGTGATGGAAAACATCGTGAGGAAACTGACATGTCTTAGACCCAAAAAGTCGACGGCGTGTGTCAGGCACTGGAGGCTGATCACCTACTTGCCTATTATATTTAAAAATAACCAACAACATGAAACATATTCCCAGACGTAAAGAAGCTGTAGCGCCACTGATATTATATATATTTTTTATTATAATTAGATTATAGGTCCAGAAATCATCCGTTATTTAACTTAGAAACGCTAGAAATACAATAGTTAAAATAATTATTAAAAAATATGTGTTTATGTACACGCGTTAGAAGTAATACTTCTTTGGCGTAACAAGATAAAAATCTTAAAAAAAATGTTATTCTTCGTTTGTAGAAAAAACTATACTAACAACAGAAAAAACTAAAATGTTTACTATAGCTAACTTCAGGGTGTCGGTGTGCGCGCGCAACGTAACAATTTACTCTCATCATTTTTCCATTACGCCCCAAAAGAAGTATAAATATAATTAACTAGCTGATCCGGCAAACGCCGTTTTGCCATGTCATTATATCATTTATGGTTATTGTGCCTCACTCGACATAGATAGGTATAGTGTGTCGCGGACTTTTTTGTAGATATTTATAAGATCTACAATTACTTAGAACATTTTATGGTTCTATCTTCAATAGTTTAGGCAGGGTACGCAAAATAAGTAACTTTTTTGGTCGACTTTTAACACCTTGTGTCCGAAAAACCCTAATATCTTACGGAACCCTATTTTTGTTCAAAATTAAATATAGCCTATATTACTCGTGGATAATGTAGCTTTCGAATGGTGAAAGAATTTTTAAAATCGGTCTAGTAGTTTATGAGCCTATTCATTACAATCAAACAAACAAACAAACAAACAAAGTTTTCCTCTTTATAATATTATTGTAGATATTTCTTTAACGGATATCAACTTGAATATAATCTTATTACAAATTGATGCGGCAGTCTTTGCCATATAATAAAATCGTGTTCTAATATTCTTAACCTACATAGTAATAATAAAGTTTGGTCCCTATTGGCAGTGTATCTACCTTTAAAGCTGGCAGCATTTCCTCGCTGTATTGCGATACTTATTCGTTGAGCGAGGAAAGCACCACCTCTGGGAAATCGTCTTTACGTATACGTTATATACGAACGATACGTTATATAAGGTTTATGTTAACGATGAGCAATTAGTACTCACGTATCAAAGATTATTTTATAACAACGATAGCGACCCTTTCTTTAATATAAAACATTAAAAAATATTAGACATAGACATAACATTTATTACATACGAAAACACACACACAAAATAACAATACTCAAAGAAAAAATAAAATAAGACATATCAAAAACAAGCTTCAAGTCTGCAATGTGTATGTACCTACTGTGGTTGTAATTGGCCCTGGCTCAGCATTATACAGAGGAGCAAAAAGACCACAGCGCTGGTCTTTCTGCCAGAGACCACAGCAGCTAGTTTGCGCCTCAGTAGCAAAGAAAAAATTAATAATAAAAAATAATAATAATAATATTAAAGTGTGAGTAATGAAAATCGTGTGTAAGGGTAAATAGTATATAAAATAAAATTAAAAGTTAAAAATAAGAATAATTGTTAATAAGTACATATTTTTGTTTTTGTTTTTTTGGGTGGATAAAAACTAAATTTATTAATGTTGGTTTCCCATTTACAAATTCTATGTACTATTCCACGAGTAGGCTATAGAATGTAGATGTGTTAGAGAGATTAGAGCTCCAAGTACCGATTAACCGCATTAGGCATGGGAAACGGTGGCTATCGCTGGCTGAGTCGCGGACGCGCATTAATTTACTCAGATATTCACTACTTACGTGAGCATTGTTCACACTTAATAATGTTGCGGTAAAGTCCGATCCGAAATTACCGGATTACATTACGATAAGGTACTGTGCGAACTAGCGAACTGTGGCATCGACTTCCGGTTGAGCTCTTCCCTGGGAGATACGAAGGATCTTCTCTGAAAGCCCGGCAATGCACCCGCGGCCTAATTAGGTGGCCATGGGCTGCGACGAGCGTATCGGCTGCCTTTATCGTAGTAGTAGTCGTAGTGTACCGTAGGCTTTATGGTATAAACAAAGGATAGGTTTTTTTTTCTATCGAATTAGTGTTAAGTCGCTGTATGGCTATGTTCAGATGGCAAAAACTTGACGCGCGTTTTCAAATCGCGCGACTAGAGATTATAGTATTTTCATACAACTGTTCACATGTACGCGCGTTAACGCGCGTCAACGCGGCGCTCAGAGAAAAAGTCTCTAGACGCAGGTGATCGCGCGTTGACGCGCGCTTTGATATTAATGTAATGTCCGTTTGCTGTTCAGATGAGCGCGCGCTTTCATCGCAATCGCATGTAATTTTGTTAATTTTCGTAATTATATTTTGTTCTCGCATTTAAAATGAGTGAAATTGAAGATATTGACATCGACTTACTAATCGATGAAGTAGAAAAAAGGTCAGCAAGTTGTTATAGCAAATTTGTATAAAAAAAATAATATAATTTGTATTTTTTTTCAAATTGGATAAACCCAATGTGTACGTTTTCTTTTTCTATATTTTTCTTTATAATATAACCACAAAATAATAGCCTCTTCCACGTCCATTTTCTACGTTCTACCGAAATAGACTGACAAGCACTCTCGCAACGCGCGTTAGCGCTCTTCATCTGAACGCTCTTCAAATTTGATCGCGCGTTAACGCGCGTTACATGTGAACATAGCCAAAGTCTCTAGACGCAGGTGATCGCGCGTTGACGCGCGCTTTGATATTAATGTAATGTCCGTTTGCTGTTCAGATGAGCGCGCGCTTTCATCGCGATCGCATGTAATTTTGTTAATTTTCGTAATTATATTTTGTTCTCGCTTTTAAAATGAGTGTTATTGAAGATATTGACATCGACTTACTAATCGATGAAGTAGAAAAAATGTTAGCAAGTTGGAATATAGCAAATTTGTATAAAAAAAATAATATAATTTGTATTTTTTTTCAAATTGGATAAACCCAATGTGTACGTTTTCTTTTTCTATATTTTTCTTTATAATATAACCACAAAATAATAGCCTCTTCCACGTCCATTTTCTACGTTCTACCGAACTAGACTGACGAGTACTCTCGCAACGCGCGTTAGCGCTCATCATCTGAACGCTCTTCAAATTTGATCGCGCGTTGACGCGCGTTAACGCGTTAATATCTTTGTTTTACAAGCGTGGCGATTACCTCAACAGTCGGAATTACGCTCCGAGAGTATATAGGAGGCACTCTCTTCAAGAATTTACATTACATTTAGCATTTGTTTCATAGCAATTTTCATTTAATTGTTTCGGGTTTGTTGTTTTGTTATAAATGGTAAATACAAAGTAAAAATAAAATCCTCTATTATTTAAAGCACCCTGATGATTCAGGCAGCGATCCGCTCAAGATCCATGCAATTTTCCACTACTACGAATATTCGTGCCTTAACTTTGCATATTTAGAACGTCATATAACTTTAAGACATATCTTTTTCACTTCTAAACCACGCTATAACGCCTCACGTATTTCTGGCAAACATTAAATATTTATTTATGCTACTGTGTGTACACACAAGCGCAAGTAATACGCAGCTAATACAATCAAGCAATACCTTGAGTAAAGTGAACATAAATTAGTAAAGACACACACTAGTAAAGTATTGAATGCGTTAAAAGGGTGAAAACTTAACAACCGTCTGACTAAGTGAAATTAAGGAAAGTTTCAAAGTTCACCATGTATAGACGCTGAGAGTAACCTGACTTAAAACTGTGGTTAGTGCAGTATTGGCCTAGTGGCTTCAGCGTACGACTCTCATCCCTGAGGTCGCAGGTTCGATCCCCGGCTGTGTACCAATTTACTTTGTTTCTATGTGCATTTAACGTGAAGGAACACATCGTGAGAAAACTGGCTTGCCTAAGAACCAAAAGACAATGGTGTGCGTCAGGCACAGGAGGCTGATCACATAATTGCCTATTCTAATAACGAAGCATCATAAAACAGAATATACAGAAATCTGAGGCCTAGACAAGAAAAAGTTGTAGCTCCACTATTTTTTTTATTTTCAAAACTGTGGTTAATCGTTCTCTTGTTAAATGTATCTACTGAGTCATAATGAGTGTCAGATTACAGCCCTGCGATAAACAATAAACTACAAGCTTCCACCTTTTCAGAATGCCAAATCAAAAAAGGACTGCTTCACGACTGATTTGAGAGCGACCGGCGATCCGAAAACCGCTGTGTGTGTTCGAAAAGTGAGTTACAGAATCGCAGGGCTGGTTTCAGCTTGTGACTCCCATCTCTGAGGCTTTGTATTCAAAGTCCCTTTGTAGTAAGTTGTTTTGTGCGCGAACTTTTGCTCGTATAGTGAAAGTAAACATCATTCGGAATCCGATATGCCTTTGGCCCAAAACTCGACGACTTCCTACTAAGCTATAATGGAAAACGATGAAAGAAAGAGATATTTAATTATTATTATTTAATTTAAAATAAATAATTATTATCCCATTAGTGTCACCAAACGACTATGACAAGGGACGGCTGTAATGTTCAAGTATATAACAAATACTAAAGACCTATGTTAAGGATTTATAGGATATTTAGGATATATCTAAAAATTATTATTTGCCTATATTACGTATGCACATTGCACATAGTCATTATATGTTATACGCAAAATAGAAATACATAAGATTATACTTATATATACATTTTTACTTTTATTTTATTAGTAACTATATTATCCATTCCATCGGTCAGGCGAGATCGGCGCTGTTGTGCAGTAGCGTTAGAGTGGGACAGAACGCGTACTGCGTATTCACATCTCTCTTACGAAATCAGTGACGTAGCGTACGCGTTAAAGTGAGACAGACTATATAGGCGTGTTAATATCAAAGACAAAAATAGTGCATAAATAAATAAAAAATAAGGGTGCGTGTAGTTATGTACGCGCGTAATAAGTTATACTGCTTTGGCATTATTAAAAATAGTTTTTGATTGCATGCAAATAATTAATTAGAATTAAATAATCAAAGACTGGAAAAGGAGTCATTATAGTCAATAAAGTTCAGTTTACATTTGAAAAATAAAATAAATAAATATTTATTATTATTCTCTTACATTAAGTGTAACATAAATTCTATTATTATTCGCATGTTGTTTTTAAATTATGTCCAAGTAGCATCTTCCGTGGTAGTCAACTTCATTCTGTAAATTTTCACGTCATTGTCACGTCTTCATTCTGTAATTGTGTCACGGTGCGCGCGCATCGTAAAATTTCACTCTCATCAATTTTTCATAACGCGCCTAAAGAAGTATAACTTCAATAATTATAATTGCATAAGTTAATTAAAAATGCTATGCAATAGCTTTACCGCGGCAGTCCCCGAGTGCCACTGTTTTTTTTATAATTTTAACAAATTAATAATTAATCCGTTTCAAATAAAATTATAAGGTTAACTGAGCATATGTAAATGTATTTGTCTTTCGATCGTTAAAATAACTTTTCTAAATTTTAATGCCTGATTATGTTAATTTGTCGAATGTATTTGTTTTATTTAACTGTTATTTTATTGTTAATATAAACAGTTTACCAATATTATTTAAATTTGAAACATTCTTAAAATAAAGTGACTGCATTATAATCTTCTAATTATGATTTTTTTAATTGTACTGATTTAGAAATACCTAATAATAGTTTTACCTATTTAGGAACAATGCTAACTAAATGTATCAAAAACTCATTTTTGGCATTTGGCTAAATTAAGTATAATTTAAATAATAAAATAATTACTATATACACAAGAATAACTAGCCCAGTTTGTTCTTGAGATATTGATTCTTGGTCATTTGCATGTGGGAATGCTACAGTCGGTCAATTTGCTAATAATTTATTGAATCGATGAAATCGGTATTGATTTGTGGAACTGTACGTCGGCAAAAGTAATACCGGTCAATCTACGAATGATCTGAAATTGTTCATGATTGGTTGATGAACCTTATTTCGAGCTCCTTGCGTCTCACACTAAAAAAAGAGATAATAAAACAGTTAGGATGTAATCATCATAGGCTTTTAAAATATATATTTTCTTAAATTGGTGGAGGACACACCTCCTTTGTTGGCTCAGGGAGTACCCTGTGGAGCGTCGTGATGGTCTCTGGTGTGAGAAATGACTACCAAGGCCAAATCTCGGTTTTATTTCCGTTCCGCCTTATTACGCCAAATCATGTCGCATACTTTGAGTTAGAAGTATTTTATTATGCAAAGGGAAAAGGAGCTGACACGTCGCTAACAGACCACGCTTTTACTGGAACAGTGGTCTTGTAGGGTGATGTAACGTGAACAATCACAATAGCGCATTATGTATTCAGTTAACACAAGCTATTCATTTTGGAGGTCAAGAATACTAGTGCACTTACGTAACTGTCTTTTAAACAGCAGAACTAATGGAATAAATCATATTCAATGTGTTTATTTGTTAAATATTCTGAGCCACGTGACTAACTCAACAAAGGGTCGATAATAGCTCCGATTTTGTCTGCGAAATTTTCAAATATGTCGTATTGTTACGACATCATTGATTTATTTGTGTAAATACAATGTTTTTCGTTGGGGCATTGAAGAGAATGAATGTTTAAATTATTGGTTATATTTTTCCACTATGCATGGTTTTTGACGTAGATCCTTGAAATTATTTATACTCTTTGTTTCCCCTTTTTAGTTCCCTACGCAATGCCCTAATTCGAGCCAAAAAGCACACAGTTATATATATTAGCTGGTCCATTTATTAATATTATTAAGCTGATTAACAAGACAAGGGGAGAACACCCGAATTTATTGTACGATATCATATTTTGTTTGTATCAAAGAACTAACGCAAAGATTTATTTCTTTATTATAAACATTTGCTAACAACTATATACAACAAGTGTGTATGTGTGTGTGAAACATTTCTTAGAGAGGTAGCGTATCTATTTATTCATATTTCGTATTCTTATCAAAAACTTTATGAAAGCTTCAGAAGTGAAACAAAAGATCAACGCTCATTTCATACAAATGTTTGTGGCGGACCTTTTCGGCGTCTAACAGACTAGGTCATCAAGTATCTCCTAGTGTCTTCATTCACTAGTCAACGTTTATACCATATCTATTACATGTTAAGTGGAGATCAAATTCTCTCAAGTTCAAATTTTTGAAATGATTAAAATGATCTAATACAGAAGGTATTTAATTTAATAAGGAGAATAGAAAGTGTTCCAAGGTCCTATCATTCGATGTGTTGGCCGCAACTATTGAATATTAACACCGTTTATAGTTTTATTTATAACAATGTTATGTTAGGTAACATGGCGCCAGAGTTCAGTGTGGTCAAATAATGCGAAGATATGTATCAAGTAAGGCTGAACATACACTAATTGCCTTACGATGGTCAATGGTGAAAATACCGTTTGTAAGTTGCGCTTATATTTCTTATAATCTTAGTCTTAATATGAGCCAGGGAATCAGTGAATGTTGCACCCTGGATTAAGGATGTAGACTTCCCGAGCCACTGGATTTCTTTACAAAGTTGACGACAAGATAATTTAATAGATATCGACACGTATCTAGAATTAGGATCTTTTTTGAGACATTTAGACATATATTTACAAGTTATTCCCTTAATAATAATAATAATAAAGCCCGTTTTATTTCCAATTATGACAAAAACAAATTATAATACACATCTTAGATTATTTTACATTTTCTTACTTTTTTTTTCTTTTGCCATCCCATATCCTAGCTTCCTTCAGTAGGTACCGTCGATCGGGAACCCCTTCACAAAGACCGCCTCCAGCTTTTTCCAACTGACTCTCTCTATGGCTCTCTTTCTCCATTCTACCGCTTCTATTTCTTCTATCCACCTTTATGGTGCGACCTCTTCTCCTTCTTCCTCTTGGTCCTTTCCACACAGTTATCTTTAACACCTATTATCTGTGTATCTTGCTGTAACGGCAAATAATAATCTGATCGTATGTTAAAAGCCTTAATATTTCTGCGCTACTATCTTGATTCCACGACCGTATTATGAAACAACTGTAGAAAGTTATGTCTGGACCACGCATCCGTTGACTTCAATGCTTCGAATCGTAATTAACGAAGTTTATGGATATTTCGTCTCCGTGGCTCAGTTGTCAGGTGCTTGGTTAATGGGTTTGATTTTGAGTTTTCACCGCATCGTATATTGTTCAAAATACATAATTTTAGCTTAATTGTGATGAGGGTGCTCCAAAATATAGATAGTCACTGTTTAGTCAATATTGATAGGCGCATTTAATAGTTACGTCCTCAATGTATAATTTCGTAGTGAGTGCTTTGTGCGTTTTGTAAACTATTGTAAGGCAAGGTATCAGTAGGTTATCAGTCTAACCCCTGTTATTGTTCCCAAACTAATACATTTTCCCGCAATCCTTACGACTGGCAATTGTGTGCCTTTCTTCATGGTAAGGATACATCGTAACGAGGTATGTGCTCAGGACTTATTACTTTAGTAAATATATATATTCTTTGCGGTAAATATATAATGCTTTACAGTATGTTACAAGCTATTATTCTAAAATATGGTTACAAAAAAACTTATAAATAATAATTAAAAATGCTTTTTACGATCGGCCAACTGTCGCATATATCAGGCTCTAATAGTTGTTTTTATTTTAATTAACAGTTAAGTGCCGTAATTTTTAGTGAGGCTTTGGCCTTTGACAAAGTTTGTATTATGGTGGAGATTCAGATACTCACCGTGACGTTCGCGTAGCGCCTTGAATCTTTAGTTCTATCATATCACGGTCTTACGTAAATACGAAATTTCACGTACAGCCGATGGCTGGCCATGCGTTCTGCTCGTGAACGGGTGCTGCTTGTGGTGACTGGTCGTACTTGAATTCGTGTATGCGGTGATGTTGGTTATTTCTACTATGTGTTTGCGTGTTGTTCCCACGAGAATTTAAGTGCGTGCTCCTATTTCACCATGCCTCCTGCTGATAGAGGACACATCTTTGTTTTTAATTTATGTTATTATTATTAATTACTTAAAATGTCACACGGGACATGGTGCACAATGGTTGCAGCTCCTTACAAACATTTTGTAAAACAAAGAAAAAATGGCGATTAAAAAGAGTGGCGGAGAGTTTATTGCCAGTTCTTCTGTCCCGTTCTACGCCCTTGATTTGAGAACTGGCAGTAAATGTAAAATTAGAAGCATTAATATGTATTTCTTTACTGACAAGTCATAAATGTACATTATGTTACCTAAATGATTAAATGTTTTTTTTTTAAAATTGAGATGAAATTGTACCGTGAAATCGTAGGGCCTATAATTATAATAGATTTGATTCGCTCACGGCATAGTATCATTTAGTAATTTGAGTTATTGCAACATGCTCGGCATATTCGGAGTATCGCTTAATTGAGTCGTAAACGTTATTATTGTTATTAACCGCGACTTTGGCCAATGGAAAAGTTTCACAATTAAACATGAATTTATCAACAAATCAGACGGAATTTTAACCAGGAAGAGAGTGCTGGACATGCTAATCTTCTTACGCAAAATTGCACAGCCTGATGCATTCTTAATACATACTTAAATTAAATTTATTCCAAACGAATTCTGTCACGTGTTGAGTCATATAAGACTATGTAATCTGAATGTGCCAAGTATCACGAATGAATCCCCTCTTGTAACATATAGCAAAGGACTTTACACGAACTTTACGCCACTTCCACATTATATATGATCTCACATTCCACATTATAATTTCTATTTAAACGACGTATCATGCTTTTTATATATATGTATAACAGATAGCTGATGTTATCGAGTGCGTTGCCGGCCTAAGTCAAATCTTTCGTGTAGATTAAAGTACTAATAAAAGCATTTACTTGCCACGAAAACTGTATCTAATGGATAAAATAAAATTGCAAAGAACTACACAAAAACCAATATAAATATAATAAGTTGCAAGTAAAGTAAATTTTTCATACCATCTTACGTTACTATTCCTTTAATTTATTTTAAGTATTGGTTGTGCAAAACAAACAGGCCTAGTACGAGCGGCTCACATCGTACCTTAGTTCGAAATCGAATGTATAGGGATTGTGTGCTCTATGTATTCTTTTTAATAAGATAAAAGCGTAAAATCAAAACTGCAGTCAAACATACTAAATCAATTACGCAAAGTCGGAAGGCTAAGTACGTCCTCGTACACCAGAATGTCAATTCAAATACAATATAGGCTAATATAGTATAGACTCTGAATATGAGGGTTAGTAAACATAGTTAAAACATTAGTTAACGTAACGTTTAGTTATTTAATAAGGTTATTTATGTCCGGAATAAAAGAGTCCATAGGTCAGTAGTAGTAAGAATAATAGAATAACCCTACTGCTACGAGCCGAAGATTTATCTGAGTAGATAACAATGTGAGACAAACAGGTTTTTTAACAAATATTAATTTTATCGGGTGGATAACATCAAATATACTAAACATTAAATAGTTTTTAACTCACTGAATTATTAAACTAAACTTATTCATTTAGGCAATATTCAAACACTTGAATTGACGCCATTACTGTAACATTAAAAAAGTCACTATGGAGATTTCTAAAAAAATTTACTACAAGAAGGTCTAATACCTAATAGCTTCATAAAATATCTACCTACAGTACACCTACAAAGTTCACGCTAGTTTATCGGTCGTTAAACGAAACCCATTCTGGGTTTCAAACACATGTAATCCATTATTTCTTAACAATAAACTGTGATAGATTACTCAATAACTATATAATAACGTGTTTTTGCCTGAGACTATACGGAATAAAATTGTTCTGACCCTATTTCATACATAAATAAATGAATCAGTGTAAACGAAACGTATTTTATTTATGATCTCAAATATCATACATGTTATAACGAGGACAATTAAACACTTATGAAATATAAAAGAATCACCTTATGAATCAGGCGCAGATCAAACTTCCTCGCAATCGAGTAGACCGCGACTTCGCGGCACTCAATTCACGAGGATGTATCGATGAAGTCGCATGGGTTCCCGAAGCGTCCGGGAATATACAAAAACACAATGTTAATTCATAAATAGCAATAAGGTGAGAATATAACAAAGCGAAAGAAAAAAATTACTACTTTCTCATCTGTTTTCGTTCTTCACAGCGGAAATACAATTTGATAGAAAGAGACGAAGCAATATATTTGCTGAAAGAGTGCAACTAGGCTGAGGTGACTATTGAATAAAATACATTGGGTTGCCATAAGAACGAAATAATGAAAGTCGCTGTCGGGTATTAATCTATAATCTCTGTATATATAAAATTCTCGTGTCACAATTCGTTCCCATACTCCTCCGAAACGGCTCGACCGATTCTTATGAAATTTTATGAATATTCAGTAAGTCTGAAAATCGGCTTCTTTCGAACCCCTAAGTGATAGGTTCACCCCAAAAAAATATTCTATTAAAAAAAAATATATGTTTTTATTTTTTATGATACAACATACAAAAATAACATACAACCTCTACGATCAACCCCCATTTTTATTAGTGTAGAATAGTTATATTTATTAAACAAAATTTTTTTTTCCTAGAAATAATATACATGGCAAAACAACGTTTGCCGGGTCAGCTAGTATACCTATATAAAAATGATTTGAAAAATGAAATTGCTGTTCGTTTGTCGCGCTAAAAATCGAGAATCGGTGGTCCGATTTTGGTAATAATGATCTTGAAATATTTGTGCAAGTTCAGGGAAGATTTAAACATAGGAAATAATAAGTAAATGAGAATACTAAAAACTGCTGCGAAATATTTGAGGTATTATTTCTTTTTAGAAATAAAAAATATGCCAAATGGTTGTCATATATTTATAGATGCAGAGACTTGTGTTTCATAGTATAAGTACCGATCTCTTTGGTCTCTTTTAAAAGAAATAGTATTAAGTTTTGACACAAATAATTGTAGGCGATACGAAGTTCAGCGGGTCATATGGTTATGTTATATAAAAACCTTTGACATAATAACTTTAAAACCATTTCGACATTTTGTTTTAAAGTTATTACTTCGCTTCGAGAAACGCTTCGCACGGGTGGACATTTATTTTTTTAACCATTTTTTGTAGATATTAATATGTTCTTTAATATTTTGGAACATTTTTTTGTTCTATCATCAAAAGTTTTCGCAGCGCATGCGATGAATGATATTTTACATGCATTTTTTTACACATTGGATAACATTTTAGTTTTACATTGTCGTTTTAGTAGAGATTCTTATTTTTTTCTTGCAATAAAAAGCCTATATTAATCAGTGATAATGTAGCATTAAATTCGTGAAAGAATTTTTTAATACGGTCCAGTACTTTTTGATATAATCCTCTTTCTATTTATTTGTACAGATATAACTTAGCTTGCAAAAAAAATATGCATACTTTAAAGGACAATTAATTATTTTAATACAACAAAAGTTACCCCTTCCCTCTTTCGCTTCACGCCCTATTTTAGCAGCCACCTGATGTGACGTATTTCCTAGATAAGACTTCCGGAGAAATAATTATTGTTAGTTCATAAACATCGAAGCCTGTACTTAAGGCAAGTAGGTCATACTTGCCTTAAGTAATTTATGATTGTAACAAACACAAAATTATGTACGTCACACCACCATTCTTCTGTCTATGTACTTACTAAAAATCATCAATCAGATGTCTCCGAACAAATGGCGCAAAGTGACATTTAAAAATTCGTTTAATTAAAAAAAAACTAAAGTATAACTATTAAATTGTAATCTGTTTCCTAAACATGAAGAAATGAAGCATAATAATAGCATGCATGACCTCTATAGGATAATGTCAGCGAAACTTTCATCAAGGAAATCACGTGAACTTGCTCATCCATTAGTCTGACACGACGTCATAGGGTTGTCGACAAGTTGCTTTTAATAGTTAAGTTGCTTTGCTATCAATATCCAATATTGACTCTCACAAATTCTCTATAGTAAAAGACGATTAAAGAAACAAATAATTGAGTGTGAAGGGCCTGGTACCGCTACAGGACTATGACACGCTACAGGTCATGACTCGGGGGTTGATAACTATGACTGTGTACCCCTGATGCGAACGCTAAATCCCCTCTTAATAATTACCAAAAACTTGGTGTTGAACTATGATTGCAGCCACCAAGAGAGTTTGAAAGAATAAAGCAAAATTAAAAGGATGAATAGCAGGTTCATGACATTCTCTTGTCTCTCTCAAGTCAAGTACTTAGCAACTGAAACCTTTGGTGTTTTTGAGGATTTCTTAAATATTCCAGTATTTGAGAACGTGATCGAATCTGAGTCATCAGACTGAGTGTTTTCACTTGCTTTTCTCAGATATTCAAATTTGTATGAAGTGGTAAAAATTTACATTATAAAAAGTTGTGTTGAAATTCAACTTGTAAGTTTGTGTCAAGTGCGCACTTGGACAGTGCTTCAAATATCTCTTTTAAGTGAAATTTTTGTTTGCGTTGATATAAGTTACAATATAGATCCGTAGCTACTTATTACATCTTTTATCCTCAGAAATCTGTTTTAAGGTTCAGCTTGAAAAAACCAAGGGACATAGGTACATGCACAGCTGCTTTTGCTTTTATTTAAGCGATATGCCGGAATACAAGAAGCTCTGAATAGATACAATTTAGCATTTGTTTCATTAAAACTAGCCATGCTACGCGTTTCAACCCAAATTAATTCGTTTAAACACAATATTAATTATTATAATAATCCAATTGTTAAATATAATAACCCGAACTTATTTTGCCAGAGACCAAAAAATATTTCAGCTCATACCATTAATCCTGATGTAACCTTTATTTTTTTTAAAGTTATAATGCCGTATCTTATAACGTCACTTGTTCAACCCTACCAATATCTTGATTGTACAGAGTCACCTTCCTTATTACCTACGTGTTCCCATAATTATCTATTCCAATGGAAGATGAGATTTGAATGGCATTCAACTGCAACGATTGTCACTTTTTGCACAGCAGTACTACCGTGCTCTTGATCTCTTCCACAAAATATATTGTATTAAAAATTGGTATTATACATACGTTTTATAAAATCTAGATACAATCATGACGCACACATTGACAGTGCGATTGCATATGCGCATTGAGTGAACACTTATTAGGTACTTGAGTCCTTTAGAACTGCGCACGGTCTTCACAACTTGACCCAGTAATCGTAGAAAATGTTTGGCTGCGGCGGTGAGAATAGTTGAATTTACCAATCACTAACGTATGATAAGATACATCTCTTCTTCAGTCGCACTCTTAATTTCTGAAGGTCGTGTACTTCCTCCACTCTCCCCTAAAACGTATAATTCATGATTCTTCATCACCTATTCGAGCTTTATATCTTTTTAGGTCCATATGACAACCTTAGATATATATTATTTTTTTTCATAGAACTGGGGGCAAACGGGCAGGAGGCTCACCTGATGTTAAGTGATACCGCCGCCCATGGACACTCTCATGCCAGAGGGCTCGCGAGTGCGTTGCCGGCCTTTATATACGTGAATACTTCTTCATATTCATACCTACGGAAACGATTATTTGACCTATGTGAAGGTAACACCGTGGGAAGAGTCATTGTTTTTAACATCTTGATTGCTTCAAAATAATTTTCTGATGGCATCTGACAAGCATCCTATTATTTACCCATCGAGGTATTTCTCAAGCAATGGGAGTAAATATTCAAATCCAGTTGTATAATATACAATTCGTTCTCACACAAACATACCTTTATTTTCATTGTTTTATTTTCTATACGAAAAAAATAACAAGTATTCTAATTTCTATACGAGAGAGATAGAAGCTTAACCCCTATATAAATGAAAATGAATCGCAAAATATATTGCTCAGTTCAAAAGTTGAAGTTGGCTGGACCAATATGGTGTTTTTTCAGTCTAGACACTATTAAAACTGAGGAATGGATTGTAAGCATTTGATTATTCCTGTGTGCATAATACATATTATATGTAACTTAAATTCATCCATAATAAATAACAACACTGTAATTATATAATTATCAATGAAAGGTATTGGCATAGAAATTAAAAGATTTAACAGCAAAACTGTTGCAATATAGAAGAGGATTAAATTTAATATTTATTACGCAAAACTGCATTAGTATTTTATCTTTTTATTAGCCGATTAGCCAACTGGGTGTGGTTGCAGATCTCGTAATATCAAATGGCGAACATAAGCACAATGCTATGTCGCCTACGCATACTAAAAAAATGTGACGTATTTTGATATCATCGTTATAAAAAGAAGAATGTAATTAAATTTTTATATCTGTTTAAATTCAGAATTCCGTTAAGCAGTGAAAACTATTTAAATATTTAATAGGCGTTTATCGATAAAGGAGGACCCTTTAATGATTATAATGGAAGAGCAGTGTTAGCTAGTGTCTTAGCCCGGACATTTTAGACATAAAAATAGTGATCAAATAAAGAAAATTCCGACAAAGCCAAATCTTCGTTGAGACCTTAGGTTTACCACAAGGAATAAAGTGTCAAAAGTCCCCATCAGTCCCATGTGAGCTTAGGGACTTATTCGGGGTCCAAGGTCAAAATTTTAGGTTTTTTGGATTTTTCTCGAAAACGGTAAGTTTTATCGAAAAAGTACCTCCGAGCAAAGTTGTAGATCTTTTCTATAAAAATGGTCCCTATGATTTTTTGTCTAAGACTCACTATTTCCTAGATATTGCGTAAGAATCATGTTCTACCTTTCTGACGTTATTTTCAGGAACAATAATTATTTAATAGTATGAAGATTATTGATATGGGTTACTGAGTTTAACTGTCGTTTTAACTTTTTTTTATTACTTTAATCTGACTCATTCTCTTCATATTCAACTTCCACAATCATGTTTCCGTTTTCGAGAAAAATCCAAAAAACCTAAAATTTTGACCTTGGGCCCCGAATAAGTCCCAAAGCTCACATGGGACTGATGGGGACTTTTGACACTTTATTCCTTGTGGTAAACCTAAGGTCTCTACGAAGATTTGGCTTTGTCGGAATTTTCTTTATTTCAATTGTCTAAAATGACCGGGCTATCTAGTGGGTTCACCGACCCTCAAATTCAAAATCATTTATTCATTTAGGTAAAACAATCTACACTTATAAACGTCAATTATAATAGAAACACATGCTTCTTATTTAACATTTACTGCCAGTTCTTAAATCAAGGGCCTAGAACGGACGAGAAGAACTGGCAATAAACTCTCCGTCACTCTTCAATCGCTAAGCTTTTTGTTTTACAAAATATTTGTATGGAGCTGCAACCATTACACCATGTTCCACATAACATCTTTAAGTAATTAATAGTTAATAAAAAAACAAAGATTTGTCCTCTATTAGCAGTACCTAGGAATACATTCTCGTGGGAACCTCGTAGGTTCGATGGCCGGCTCTGCACCAATGGTCTTTCTTTCTATGTGCGCATTTATCATTCGCTCGAACGATAAAGGAAACCGGCTTGCCTTAGACCCAAAAAGTCGACGGCGTGTGTCAGGCACAGAAGTCTAATCACCTACTTGCCTATTTGATTGAACCTGAAACAGATATCGAAATCTGAGGCCCAGAGATAGTAGATTTTTTTTTTATTTCTATCAATTAATGGATCAAACAAGCTTTTCGCTAACTAGTCAGTAATTATCTCACTGTGTGTCCTATAGGTGTCATAAATATAGGAAATGCCAACAATATAAACAAGGACAAACATTAGAAAGCAAACAAATTGTAATAAAACGTCATTTAAATGTATTATCTATTGTTATGCTAAATCAATACGACTGAAGCCTCTCACTTCTCATTGCCATTAGATGTAGGACGAGTTCATACATTGTTGCATAGTTCAATGACCTTTTTTTACAACCCTTGGGCAGCGTCTTAATAACTCGTACTGTGTAACTCCTATAGCAATATCGAAAGAACAAGACATCAAAGATTTTGAAGCAAGCAATCCCAAGCCATCAGCGCTATGGACCTGGAAAGAACTACAACATAATTGTATATAAAAATGTCAGGATTGGTACTGCTATTGGCTGTTACTGAGTACCAGCGCAATCCTTCACAACTAATTACCAAGCGGTCTAGCATTATGTCAATAGCCTTAAAATAATTTATTTCTATTGCGCAATCCTTCTATCTACTCATCATTGCGCTTCTGTTATGAGGTTCTGAGTGTTGTAATTTCTTAGTTCAGAGTGAGAATGTCAGCGTCATGATGTTGCATCTTTTGTATCAAATTCTTACTACCCGGGTATTTTATGTGGAAATTGGTTTACGAAAAATCCGAATTGAGGATTCTTTTGTTATCTGCAAGATTGCTCTCAAATTTTAGCAGGCGTTTAAATTTTTTGCCAAGACTTCGTTATTATTCTATTTCTATGTCGGTGTACTGTAACTATTAAAATATGCGTTTAAATTAGTAAGCTGGTAGTCTCATTCGCTCTTTATTATCGATTCCAAAACAATATATACTCTGTGTTATTCAGTTAACGTCAATATGTTTTAAGATGATTTACATGTATCCCTTAAGACACTATTTTGTACACAAGTCGTAGAACAAACATAAGAAATATATACAAAATATAAATTAAAAATCATTTAAAATTTGTGTCAAACCTTAACTGACAAACCAATTCAAATTTATCGACAATCTAATCTTTGATCAGACCAGAATCAATATATGTAGTACTTTTTGTCATATAAAACCATGGGTCGATCCGGAAGCAACAGTCCTTCAATCAATTTAATGATTAGGTATTTCATAACATTAAAGCTACCAATTATCAATATTAACCTCTTATACACACTTAAAACTTTATCGATTTTATCTTAGTAAACAAGCTATACTTATAAAATTATCTCTTATCATTTGTTAGCTCATATTGTTTTACATAAATACAGTTACGATTGCTGTCAGTTGCATATTAGATATTAAACATGCCGTGCTTGAAGGTGCTCACAAATCTGCCAAATAGCAAAATTCCCAATGATTTTGTCAATAAAATCTTGCCCGTGCTCTCCAAATCCGTGAGGAAGCCAGAACAAGTAAGTATTTGTGAACGTTCAAAAATATAAATATATATAATATATTATATTAAAATTTAAATTATAATTTACTTTGAAAACTGCGAGCGTGTGTGTATTCACCATGAAATAACATTTTAATTTGTTTATAATTCCGACACTATTCCCTATAGGTACCAGATATAAATCTCTTTTCTAAACTTTTATTATAAAAGACTATTTAATTGTTTTAGTGGTAGTTGCATATTGCGTATGCGAACATCACTGCTACTAACACCGACTTAAGTACCGATTTTATATGTATTTTCGATGTATTTGCGTCAATATCCGTAGGGCTCATGCAACCTTGAAATCGCGAGATACATCGTATAAAATTCTGCAAGTTTTCCTTATCAAAAATATATCATATGGTCTTTCGTTTAAAGTGTCTTAAATTGTCTTCAGAACTTCATAGTCGTCATATCTGGAGAATGTCGCTTGTCATTCGGTGGAGCATCAACGGAATATGGGGCAGTGGCCTCGATAGAATCGATTGGAAATTTAGGGCCTGATGATAACAAAGTCATAACTAAGGAAGTAACCGCTTTTGTTAACAAAGAGCTGGGTATAAAACCAAATAAGTAAGTGATATTTTCTTGATTACTTCACTTACTATATTTAAATACTAGCGATAGTTTAACATTTTCACTACGCAATCGGCTTAGTAAATGATTTTGAAGGAATTAGATGCTCTTGCTAAATAATTTTTTGCTTTGGACGAAACATTTGGCTCCTACTACCTATCCTCTACTTGTTGATGCTATGGATTTCAATATTGCTATTTCATACCTGAAACCTCATTCTTGTAAAACATGAAGTGAATAATTTATATTTTTTTCAGCTTCTTCCTGACGTTTTACGACCTCGCAGCTTACAACGTCGCTAAGAATGGGGACACTATTGGTTAAATGGATTTCGAAATAAAACAAATTATTTATTAAGATCTTATTTTATTGTTAAACTACTTGATTATTATAATTCAGTAATACTCAGTAATATATTTGTTTTAAATTGCATTTATCTCTTGCACGAAAAAAATAATTTCCGATATAAAGGAGCCTTATCTTGATTGTCATTTGTAAACGCTTTATCACATAGATACTGTAGTAACTTTATGCTGCTCCAACATTCAATAGTATTAATTTAACCAAAATTAAAACGTTAATTTCATAGGTCTATTTTTTGTAAATACTTACTATATTTAAAACAATGACGAGCTGTTTCTGAGATTAAGTTGAAGCAAGTTTTAAATAGTTTCGCCTATTTGTGTATGGGAAATGTCTAAAATGTTTAATGTCTAAATGTTTTTCTTACATTTAAGTCACATAAATATAATTAACAATTAGTTCCCGTTTTTATCAGGCACTAATGTAATTCTTGCCAGCATCTTTTTATCTCAGTTATTCAACGAGGTCGCGAGACAGTATCTTTACACTACCAATTGAAGTTTAGCAAATAATACTTAACCTATCGATAATATTAACTTAGCTTAAGTTATCTTTGGTAACTTGCAACGGTCTTCTCTCACAAAATATAATCTATATTTTTAAAGTGAAACCTTCTTTAGCGGCATTGTACACTTATTTTGGAATGGGTAAAAAATGTTAAACTCGCGTCACACCTGACCTGATCGATAATTCGTAAGACGGATGGAGAGTAGACAGCTGGCGCGGCGTATTTAATGTAATATAAATTGTCATGTTTGTGTACGATAGCGCAATAAATAAATATTGTATTCTAGCACATAAATGATAGTACTTTTATACTGATAATTAAGGCAATTCGTGCAAAATTATTCCCTAACCATTCCTAACTATCAAAAATGCTAATCGTTATATTGTTATATCCAAGTTTTCACTTATGCCGGCACTACCGGAGTGCAACCCGTCTTTTTTTTCTTACGATCTTACTACAAAAAAGACAGAAATTACCCATTGTACAAATACTGAAGTTTCTAGTTTATACCCTTAGAGAAGCGTTAACAAAGTGAGCCAATTAATTCAATGGGCCGACTTTCTAAATGTAACCACTTAATCTGCCCTGAAAATGTGATATACTACCAGCAGAAATAGGACTCAAACAAGTAGCATTCACGGGATTTGAGAACATAATGACACAATGACAACTACTGCTATACCGATCATAATCATACTCAATATGGCTTCTGTGTTGTGTGTCGGCTGTGTGTTGGTGTTACTACACCTTCGTCATCAGTGGAACTTTCCATAGGCAACAACTTAATTATTTTACCAACCTTATCTTTAAATTTTATTTTATCGTTAAGGTCTTCAAACGAGTCAATTTTTCGAAGAGTATTGTTTATTTTACTTTCAATTAAAGTGCCATTATACGATTGATCATTTGGTACTTTTATTTCATTGATTACATTACTTTTCTGTTCTAAATCATTCTGAGCAGCAGAGGTTTGTAAGTCATCATTAAGAGCCCGGTTATCCTTTACGTTACTTAAATTTTTATTTGTCTTGATTGATCTCCAAGATTCGAGATTTTTACCTACCATTTCGTACATTGGTTTTGTATTCGGAAGTATTTGTCGAAGAATTTCGTAACACGGTACGCATATTTGCTCCAAGAAACCGACCTGTAAGAAAATGATTGTAATTTTTAAACCAGATTTGGATTTCAAATTACGGATTTTAACATTTACTTATAATTGATTTGAACCGTTAGTAACTGGTCTTTACATGGCCTAGAATCGAGAAACTTTTCTATAAAACTAATACAATGTTTCTCGTTATACCATAGGTCTGATTCCATAAAATAAATATATTTCTGTGCCATGGGTTTCGATGCGACAACCACGTAACAGCCCAACCATAATTAAATACAAATTCATTAAGTTATTATTCTACTACCTGACTAGTCGCTTGTTCTTCAGGTTTGTATCTGTCCATCATAGGCATAGGTGTTTTTCCAGCCGCCCTTTCCTTATCACCTTGTTCGTAAAACTCTTCAAATATTACTTGAACAGTTTTTATTTGGATATCCCATGGTTTTGTGGATGCGGATAGATCAGCAGCAGTCATTGATATTGCCATTGCCAGTTTGCTGAAATAGAAAATCGTAATTAAATTATGGTTTTTCAAAAGTTAGTTCATTAAAAAAATTATTACCAAAAATGAACTATCTAGAACCCAAAATTTGATCATTCAACATAATTGCAAAAAACTGCAATTCAAAATCATGATACATACCAATTTTTCGGATCCTGCCAATCAAATAGTTGAACTTTGTCTACTTCTAATATAGATTTCATTTTCTTCATATTTGGGAAGAATGCTGCTAAATCCGTTGCTAATATACAATGTTCAATATCTTTTAAAATGTCTCGATATTCCTCGTGTGCCATATGAGAAAATATATCGTGACCACTCTGAAAGACATTATAATTAACCAGTCATAAAACGGTATGCAACTATATTTTTCGTTTATGTAAAGGAGCATATGAAGCTAGAAGGTGAAGACTATTGCTTTTGGTCTATGACCTAACCTTCTTTGAGTGGAAAATTCTTCATAATATACTTGTACATGATTCATGTAACGCTGCGTCTTAAACTGGGCTTTATGAATGTGTGTCATGAAAAAAACTAATTTAAACAAAAACTTTACCTGATGTAAGATCTTCACAGTGATATTGAAGTGATGGTGTTCAAGAGGAGAAGTGGAATACATAGTAGCTAAAGGTGATGCCGTTTCGTTAAGATATTTATTAGTATAGCCTCGATGATCCAAGTCATGACACAAACTAGCCACAAATAGAGCCTGTCGCTGTAATCAACGATTAGTTATTAAGAAGTGGGTAATACGAAATGTTATTTAAAAATACTTGTGTCCCGGAAATTCGCGTTACACGAGGTAAAAGCAAGCTAATATCAACGTTCTATTTAGTTTACCAATACACATACCATTTTGGAATCGAATCGATTTTCTTTATCATTTTTCAACATGACATACATCGCATGAGCAACAGACCATCCATGATCAAAGTTATGATACGGCACGTTTCTATAGTTTATTTTCACAGTAAGTATAAATCTTATTACAGATAATCTATTGAAATTTGATAAATCAAATAAGTCATCAAACATTGTTATGGCAGCTTTGCATTTTTGGATCTCGTCAAACATATAAGGATCCAGATAAAAATTATCCATATTGATATTAAATGTCTCGATATCCTTATTGATTTCATGAACTTCACGATCTTTGCAAGTGTTATGATAGCTTAGCACTTCTAGAGCAACTTCATACTTTAGTTTTTGTTTTAATATGTCATGATATAGTTTGGCGTGCTGCAACGCTAGTCCAAAAAACGTAGAAAAACGTTCAAATGCCAATTCGTCTTTTTGGTCAAATGAAGCATTGTTCCTCTTGTTTATCATTTGAACAACGCCCATTATATTACCTTGCACCTTAATAGGCATGCAAAGAATATTTTTAGTTTTGTATCCAGTTAGTTCATCGACTTCACTGTAATAATAAATTATAAATAAATGCTCAATTTTTTAACCAAATAATTTTTTTTACAAATTTATGGATTCTATTAATAATCATTTTTGCTCAGCGTATCTTAGCCTAGCTTATTAGGATTTTTTAGTTACTCAGTTACTGAAATGCACCCTTGACTGTCAAAATGCCAGAATAACTTTTGGATAAAAACCTTCATCTGAGTGTCTAAAAATTCACATACAAACATTCGCAACAGCACCTGTTAAATCTGGGATCCGAGTAGGCATCAGCAATGTTAAGATTTTTACCCGTCAGTGCTACATGGCCAGCAATTCCTCTCTTCAGGGGCACTCTTATTTCTTGAAATTTCCCATTAGCTCTCAGGTGACATGGTTCATATTCAATATCAAATAATGGTGGTACCAGTTCTGATTTTTTATTATCAACAAGAAACAGGGAAGCCCGATCTGCCTTAACCAATTTTTGCACAAATTCTAAAACCCTCTTCATCACATGGTCTAGGGATTCGATGTCTTCAAATATAGATCTGGAATTTTTAAGTTTATTTTATAATTATTAACCGATAAGTGTGTTTATTTCCAATTAAGTTTCAAGTGGTCGAGGCAAAGGCAAGATTATATTGCTATATGTAGTAAATTCGAACAGAAAAACTGCATCATCAGCAGGCCCCTGCGATCAAACTTTGGTCGACTTGAAGTTACTCCCTGATACTGATGAGTTAGGAAAAACAATAATCTGTAATCTCATAAATAACTTATGGATGAAATAACTTACTTCACAGACTCTAGTAAAAAGCCGTACATATCATATTCTTGGTTCTTTGCCCAGTACAAATTACAATAGTGCAGTGCTAGACTGTTCCAAGTAATAAAGTTTGAGCATAATTTCTCTTCTGCTTCATCAAAAGCGTTGGATCGCCACAGTTCTACAATGTAAGTAGTCTGTCCAGATTCGTTTAAGATCGGTTGATACATTACGTGCTTCAGCTTCTGAAAAGAATTTACGACATTGCTAATAAAGAATTTGGGCATAAGAGATCTCTTTCAGCGAGAACTGACTTTGGCGTATAAAGAATAAACATTGTAAAAAAATATTGTGAATGAATTTAAATCTTTTATTAATTCACAATATTTTTTTAAATTTTAATTTGCTTCTACATAGATACCCTCAGAGCGCTTGTAGACGTCCGTTTTTTTCACCGGATAACGGACCGTCAATAAACGGCTATCCTTGTATACATATTTTTTTTACCGGATGGATGGACTGCCGTCTATATGCGTTAGTTTTGAACTGGTAGTTAGAGATTACACACATTCTCTACGTCTACAAGCGCTCTCAGCGGGCAAGTCAGATAATAAGTATTTTTAAATGTTAAAACTGAGTTACCGTATTTGTTAATGAGCGATCCATATCTGTGGATAACCGAAGGATTGCACCAGTCTTAGCAACTTCCAGGACGTTCTCTGTATATTCTGCCTCTGTCTGGAGCAATGTATTCTAAACAAAAATTTTGATATTTTTATTTGAAATTTATAAGAATTATTCCAGACAAAAAGCAGTTGTCTTGCTTGTAGGGTTTCAATTTGATAAAATATACTAAACTATTGTCTAAATTTGACATTTTAAATAAAACAAAGGACTCCCACAAAAATTCTATACAAAGTAACTTAAGTAAATAGTCACACATAGACGCATACACACATAAACACATACGTACACACACAGATACACCAATATTTATAAATATTCATGGACATTTTTTTAATACATACATATGGTATTGTAATTTTTATAAGAACTAACGCATTTGCGTGAAAACACGAAATATGAAAAAGTTATTTTAAATAATTGAGAAATAAAATAGGAAGAGACAACCAGAATATATTAACCACTGGAAGAACGTTTACACGCAAAGACTATTAAAAATTACATAACATATTTTTAATAGAACATCCTCATGTACTTATATGAATTCATCTTACCATAATACTACCAATTAGTTATTTCTCCGTTCAAACACCAATTTTACCTGATTATCAATCACATAGTATTGAACGACAGCCGGGTCATCGGGAAACATTTTATATACTCCAAAAGCACCAGCACTCAATGCTGTGCCAACTGAAATTGCTATTTCCTTTATTGCAGACTCCTCATCCTTAACGTTGTCAAATGATTTTATAGTATTCTGAAATAATATCGACTTATGTACTGATACTGAAGAGACAAAGTTGATTACGTAATAGATGAACTTTAGATTACAAATGGCAAATGCAAAGATGTTCACAATTGTTCCACGTGCCTCGTACGTACATGAATAAAAAACCCAATACATTGGCGCATTAGAATACAATTTATGAAGTAATAAGAAAAATATAATAATCTAATATAGAAAATTCTCGTGTCGCGGTGTTTGTAATTAAACTCCTCCGAAACGGCTTGACCGATTCTCATGAAACTTTGTGTGCATATTGGGTATGTCTGAGAATCGGACAACATCTATTTTTCAACTCCCTAAATGTTAAGGGTACTCCACCCCTAAATTATTTTGTTTTAATTTTTAGATATTTTTTTTTGTTTTTATTTTTTTATGAAACAGCATTAAAAAATACATACAACCTAATTTTCACCTCTCTACGATCAACCCCTATTTTTTATTATAAATGATATACATGGCAAAACGACGTTTGCCCGGTCAGCTAGTATAATATAATATTTATGAAGATGTATACATTTTCCACCTTACCAAAGATGGCGAGAGGAAATACTTTAGCGAGCGGAAAGACTCTGACTTTGATTTTGACTATTTTCTTTAACAATGCAATCTGTTCTGGTTTATATTGTTTAAGTTTTCTTTTATAATATGAATTTGTGTAGCTGTAACATAACTTATATATAATAAACTAGCAAACTCGGCGAACTCCGTTTCGCCACCAGATGGCTTCGTTTTATGTAACATTTCGTTTGGTGATCCCACTTTTCTGTTGAAATTTTTCCTAAATTTTCTTTGCTATAAACCTCACGGAGCCAGAGCTATTTCCAACGGATGCAAAACTGTGGAAATCGGTTCGTGCGTTCTGGAGTTATAGCGTCAGGAAGGAAAACCCGACTTATTTTTATATAGTAGAATAACTATTATATAACTTTTCTCATTCTCTCAAATTATGTTTACACTGTTGAAAAGAGACACTTGAGTGCTTTAATTACGGTGCAATTAGACTTATTTTTATGAATAAGGAGGTCTATCCAATCTACTTAAAAATATATACGGAAGACTTTATAGCGTTATACAAAATATTTTTTTTTGTAAAAAATATTTTTGTTTTAATTTTAAAGATGAACGTCGATTAGAAGCTTCCACCGAACATCCGCTCTCATCAACCCTCGCCAAATACGATATGAGACTCGCTTGATACAAGTTTTAACGTTTTATTAATTAAATTGAAGGGCTACAGCTAGTGTATAATAGTGGCATACTAAATATTAAATAACATAGCCCCCTATTATAATAAATACTATTAACATTTTTATATAGTTATCGTTAGCACTTAAGGAAATACTGTATGAACAATCTGGAAACGTACTTCCCTATAGTGGTATTACCCACAACATCTAGTAAATTATAAAATATTGTATTATGTTTATTAGAACTCTAAGTTTTAAAATATATAAATATTAATTATTTATGTTAGCAATCGTCCCTGTAATAATATCAATTTCATTGCGATTCAGGCTCTGTTTCGGTCAGTAGGTAATCTCGCAACAAGAAGTCATGATAGACCCCCATGTGAACAACAAAATATTTGAACAATAAAATATAAATTTGGAAATGGTCACGTGACTAAATATAAGAAAATTAATGGGATTGTATCGTTTTAAATAAAAGTATGGATAAACGTTATTTAGCTAACAGTAACGAGAGAAATAAGAAAAAGATCATCCAAATAATCTACCGTTTTATAGAAGAGATAGATAGGATAGAATACTCAAAATATATATTATAAAAGTCTATGTCAGAAGACAATATGACAATAAATCTTTTTGCAAAGAAAAATAATATGTTGAAGTTTCAATTGTTTGTACTTTGATAAAGGCTTTATTTGTTTGATTAACAAAACAAAATGTAAAATGCTTATATGTAAAATTACACAATCGACTGGAGACAATACAATTAAATATTATTTTAATAACATAATATTAATATTTAATATTAATATTTTATGTATTAAGTATTATTATTGTTTTAATGGAGCATAAAACTAAATTAACATAAGCATATTTATACCACTGCTCTTGTCGAAAAACAAGAGCAGTGTTGGCCCGGTGGTTTCAGCGTGCATCTCTAATCCTTGTGGTCTTAAGTTCGATCTCCGGTTGTGCACCTTGGACTCTGTACATGCGCATCTTACACTCGCTTGTACGGTGGAGACAGAAATATGATACAACCGGCATTTGTCAAATCCGAAAATCGACACAAACTTGTCTATGAAATATAAATGATAAACGCATGCTACCTGAGCCTAATAACACACGTAAAACCCAGAACCTAAGTTTGGAATATATTGAATTCCTACAAAACTACGCTATCATTAAGATCTTGAAAGATAGTTTGTATAACTTCTGTGTAAATATGAGAAATTACTGCATAAAAAAGATCTAAGGTTTACTTTCGTTTGTTAAATCCAGCAAGTGTGATAATTGTTAAGTACATAGATAGCAAAGTAAAAAGGACTCTTTATGCGCAGAAGTCTAAGAAGAAAAGAAGCACATGTCGTACAGTTGACACTTTTTGTACTTTTTACAATTATCTGTATAAATAGGTATTTTGTTTTTTTTTTTGTAAATGTATGCTTTTATCAAAGACCCTATAGTTATAAAAACAAAATCAGTCGATTGCACTAAAGACCCCTTTCTCTATGTCGAATGTTATTTAAACTGTGTTTACGGGGCTTTTTTGTAATAGGAGGCAAGGAGGCTCACCTGATGTTAAGTGATACCATGGACACTCACATAGCCAGAAAGCTCGCAAGGGCGTTGCCGGCCTTTTAATAATTTATTATATATATATTTATTTATTTATTATTACTTAATACTTCGTTACAATAACATTTTAAAATTGACAAAATTAGATAAATAGGAGGGCAACTGGCGTTCCAGCAATATATTCTTTTATAATGGTGTGAATTAAAATATATAAATAAGAAGTATTTATGTAACTTACCAAAAACTTTTCTTTATTCCCCACTTCATTATTTTCGTCATTTGGGCACATCTATAAAAAAATATTGTCATATTATTTCATATATAAAAATTAGAAAACTAGCGATTTTAATTATTCATATTAGTCTGCGATATTTTTAAATATATATATATATTGATACTTTGCTATAGTATAAGTATATTTGTATAAACAAATATACTAACAAATAATCGGAAATATTTATTTAATCACTAAAAAGATATTAATAAACTGATTTATTACTATTACTAATTAACATGTATTTTAATAATTAAAAGTGATTTTTACTAACTATCTCTGCTATGTCAAAATAAATCATATAATAAATAATGTATATTAATCGTAAAATGTATGTTGTATTAACACTCACATTATTACAGACGGTTTTCCTAATTAGCCACTGTTGCAGTTCTTCAACAGTCACAAATTCCATAATATATTTTTCTAGGTTCTTCCTGTTATTATCAAAATAATCTTTTACTGTCACTGTTGACACTTTTCTTTTCCGGTAGTCTAAAATATTTAAATAAATGAACCATCCCATCCTTATAACAGTTGATAATCACGTCAATTCTATTTTCAGTATCATTAGGCCGTTTCTCCACTGCTCCGGTCCGGCAATCGTTAATTACCGATCCGATATAGAAACTCACAACACTACTAACGTACTTCTCCACTACTCCGGCATCCGGTTTTTAACGATCCGATAACTTGCTATCCAAGAGGTTATAAATTATTATTCACAGGTTTATTTATAATTTATTTAATCTAAAAGGATCTGGATAACCTGGACCAAACCAAATTACGTTGCTATTTATTTATATTTTTATACCATAGTATTTACTAAGTAGATTTTAATATTTTAAGATAGACAATATAAAAAAGTAATAAACTTGCCAGGACAATAAAATATTCAGAATTTAGAACGTTTTATTAATAAAATAAAGAATATGGGTTTTAGTTAATATAAGTGTTGCATGATAAATATACAAGTATCGATTATTGTCGGATCGGATATAGTGGAGAAGCGCTATCCGGTCTTCCGATATTTTACTCATGACTCATTCCGGTATCCGACGCCGGACCGGAATAGTGGAGAAAGGGCCTTAGTCTCTTAGGTAAATATTTCCATGTTCTGCCAATAATACCATCTATTTTTTGTCTCTCGATTTTATAAATCATCCCTTTCACATATTCCAATATATGCTATGTTAATTCAAGATTAAAATTTCTATTGAGTATAAAACAATGCGATACAAAATGATATAAAACTGATTAGAAGGTTAGGCTAATCAACAACAAGAGACAAAAGATACAAGCGACAAAAAGATACTTACTTATTCTTGCTTTGATCCCTCGTTGGGGTCTTACAGGGGGCAGCTTCTGATCATACTCAAAGGTCCCAGGTTTCATTGACGTTTTATTTACTGGAGACGTTGGCCATTCATTAAATGGTTTATCTGTATTTAGTACAAAAATATGGTAAAACTTTTACACTTCATCTAAATCGAATTTTAGATGTTCGTTAGAGCTAAAATATTTCTATTTGAAATGTGATTTGGTAGGTCATTTTGATTTTACATTTATTTATCCCAGGTAACGGGTGTTTTCTAGCGTATATTTACCTATGTCTCCATTTTTCGCAATGGCTGGTAGATGGAGAGGTCGCGCGTTCTGTAATGACACAGAAAAGAATAGAAATTTCGTTTGTGCAGTTTTTAAAACGTGTTAGAATGCATTTATAAAATTTCCGTTGTCAGTTTTATACGTGATGCAATTAAAATTCATTACTTCAGCTTAAATCTATATATATATAAAAATTAAACCCGTTTTCCGTTGTCACGACATAACATTAAACGGCTTGACCGATTTGTTTGATTTTTTTAAATAATATACCTTGAAGTACGAGGATGGTTCTTACCGAGAAAAATTTAAAAAAATTAAGTCTAAAAACAAAACTTTTCTTTACATTTGTATTACCATACAAAATATTCGTAATAATACTTAAAAGTCAATTTGAACTTTAATACTAAAGCATAAAGTTCAAGTGTTAGTGGAGTGGTTCCGGGAAGGTAAATTTTTATTTTTTGACATTTGTTGTCTTATCAACTTTCTTTTTTTTATCTTACTAGCTAGACCGGTGTCCCGAATAGCAGAATAAGTATTTAAAAAAAAAAGTTTCGACTGTTAGGCGGTACGATGTTCGCCAGGCCAGCTAGTCTACACTAATATTATAAAGAGGAAAACTTTGTTTGTTTGTTTGTTTTATTGAAATGAATAGGCTCATAAACTACTGGACCGATTTTAAAAGTTCTTTCACCATTCGAAAGCTACATTATCCACGAGTAATATAGGCTATATTTAATTTTGAACAAAAATAGGGTTCCGTAAGATATTAGGGTTTTTCGGACACAAGGTGTAAAAAATCAACCAAAAAAGTTACTTATTTTGCGTACCCTGCCTAAACTATTAAAGATAGAACCATAAGTTCTAAGTAATTGTAGATCTTATAAATATCTACAAAAAAGTCCGCGACACACCATACCTATCTATGTCGAGTGAGGCACAATAACCATATTATATAAAAATGAAACCCGTTTTCCGTTGTCACGACATAACAATTAACATGAAAACGGCTTGACCGATTTGTCTGATTTTTTGTTTATAATAAAAAAAATTGAGTGAAAAAGTCTAAAAACAACACTTTTCTATATTCCTATACAAAATATTCGTAATAATACTTAAAGTCAATTTGAACTTTAATACCATAGCATAAAGTTTAAGTGTTAGTGGAGGGGTTCCGGGAAGGTAAATTTTTATTTTTTGACATAATGTATGTATTGTCTTATCAACTTTCTTTTTTTTATCTTAGCTAGACCGGTATCCGGAATAGCGGAATAAGTATTTTAAACAAATAAAGAATCGACTGTAAGGCGGTACGATGTTCGCCAGGTCAGCTAGTACGTAATAAAAAAGATTACGGACTAATTTCAATACCTTAGCTAAGCGATTCGTAACTGCGAAGTATTTACGACCTTCAGATTGTTATTTTTATATGCGTTAATTCTACCAAAACGCAAAAGGAAATCGTCAACGACTCCGCGTATTTTAGAGCTATAAATTCCTAGACAAATTAACAATGTGTAATACAGAAACGGTCCTCCTTAACAGTATAAAAAAACTAATTTTGTTGATAATAATCTGTATAAAATGTTATTTAAAAACGCGTAAATAATCATTAATTTATCAAAAAATCTATGGTTAAAATTTTGATCTACATAAGTCCGTTACGTGACACAAAACTGTTAAGTACAGTAATACGTGTTGTAAATTATATGTCTTCGCCTATCATTTAGCATTTTATGATTTGGCATTCTGATAAACAATAAACTACAAGCTCCCACCTTTTCAGAATGCCAAATCATAAAATGACTGCTTCACGACTGATTTGAGAGCGACCGCCGATCAGTGGCGGATTTACCAGCAGGCTGAGTAGGCTGGAGCCTAGGGCGGCAAATTTTAAGGGGCGGCAAATTTAGTTCATAAATTTTTTATTTCGGTTTACAAATTTAAAAAAAAATTATTATACACACATAATACGAATTTCGAAAATTGGAGAGAAATGAAAATATTTAACAAAAATCGAAATATTCTCATATACAGTGCTAATTAATAAATATTTCAACATCTCTGCATGAACAATTCCTAAACGCTTTACTAATTATACATTAATGATTATGAACTTTTAGAATATCGCGATTCGATATTGTAATCGAAATTTAGTAATTTTTACATATATTCTTCACTGATAACTGCTATATTTTTTTCTCCGAGTACCTAATAATTATGAGATCTACTTACCCAATTCAATCGATATAATATCGATGGTCTAATAAAAATACTGTCTAAAATTGACTAATTTTTATTAAATAAAAAACTAGTTCAATATCTAGTGAGTGTAATAATAAATGTTAATCAAAGTTCGCCAAATGTATGTTTTTTACGTAAGCTTAATTCATATTTTGTAAGTATTGTATAGTTTTAAGACATACCTTACCTTACTTTAAAAGTGGTATACGATTGAGATATTTTTTCCTTAAAATAATGTTTTTTGATAATTCTTTGCTGTAAAAATAATCAAGGATCTAACACGGTACCATAGTTCTCAACAATAATAACTATATGGGAAAAGTTGATGTAACAAGGATGATGGAGCACAAATTATAAAGTTGGAATTTTATTGATAGAAAATTGATATGATAATATGGACTAAGATATCAAAATTTAGAGGCGGCAAAAATTGAATAGCCTACGGGCGGCAAATCTATAAATCCGCCACTGCCGCCGATACGAAAACCGCTGTGTGAGTTCGAAAAGTGAGTTACAGAATCGCAGGGGTTAAGTAATCATTTAACACGTACAAACTTGAATTTGGTAACGCATAAGCATGGTACCATATATGGTGATGGTGCGACGCCATCTTGTCTAGAGAAGCGTTTTGGCTCTTGAAGTTATGAATATGAAATTTGAATTTTTAAAGCTTTTTTAAATATTAAAGAGAAATAAAAAATACACAAATAATCAGAACTATTTCTTGAATCTCGTGAAATAGCCCATTGGAATAACAGCACTACATTAAAAACTTTACAAAGTAAAACTAGCAATTAATTAAAAATTTAAACAAGCGTACACAATAAAGCTGTATTCCGAGAAATGTGTTTCATTAAAATAATTAAAGTTTCTCAAGGAATTCATAAGTTTTGCAAATCATTTTTACATATACAGTGTAAACCCTATATAAGGAATTTCAAGGGACCTAGCCTTTTTATTCGTTATAGAGATATTTCGTTATAGGAAGTGGTGATACCTACCACCGCCAGGAGGGAATAATTAATGTATCTGTATTGGATTAATAAATTTAACGATTCGTTTACGTTATAGAGAGTTTTTCTTTATAAAGAATGTCTTTATAAAGAGTTTACATTGCATATAATTGTCTATATGAAGATTCGGATGATTTTGGTTTTGTTTATGAATATGAGACAAACGGGCAGGAGGCTCACCAGATGCTCAGTGATACCTACCACCGCTGGGAGGGAATAATTAATGTATCTGTATTGGATTAATAAATTTAACTAATTTTTCCGTTATAGAGAGTTTTTCTTTATAACGAATGTCTTTATAAGGAGTTTACATTGCATATAATTGTGTATATGAATATTCGCACATAGAAACCAATTAATTTTAATTATTGATTAATTATGTACCTAATAGTGATTGGACGTTATTACTTTCATATACTTAAAAGCTGCAATAGAAATTAAAGGACATAATAAAAGGTTGAAGATTGTACCATGTCGGTTACCATGGTACCATTTTTTACACAACAGAAACATCTTACCAAACATCAATAAAATATAAGACTTAATATTATTTTCTTAATGGTTTTACACTAAGTATGTAATATGTTCATATCTTACATCCATAATTGGAATTTACAACAACACTTTCTCAGTTTATCATTTTATCAGAACATACATTAACTTCTAGTATTGTAACGGAGCTAATTCTGTCATAAATAAGATTAAGTTCATTTTCGTTGCTTAAACACGCTACGCTGTTTAATTATAACAAACAATTTTAAGAACGTCTAAATAAATATAGAAATATACCTTTCTCATTGCTTCATCAGTACTGGTTCCTTTATTTCCTGGCATCAGGTTACTGGACATGATTTCCTCGGCATAGGAATAATGTGCTTTTCACTGAAACTAACTATTACATCTGTACAGGGGTCTGTGAGTACGTTGCATTCTTGAATATGTGTGGGTAAAACTAAACTAAATATTATCAATAACAATAATACCTAATGTTAATGTATATTATCAAGCATAACATTTCCGCCCGTGGATGATTTTGGTTTTGTTTATGAATAGGGGGCAAACGGGCAGGAGTCTCACCAGATGCTCAGTAATACCTACCACCGCCCATGGACACTACCAGAGGGCTTGCATGTGTGTTACTGGCCTTTTAAGAATTAGTACGCTCTTTATTGAACGACCCTAAGTAGAAATAGTTCGGAGGAAGAAGTGGGCAGTTGATTATTACATAGTAGTATCAAAGAATTCAGCACCGACTACCAAAAACTCGCTACAAAGAATCATCATTAAATTTGAATAATCTGTAATATCATAAGATTAACAAGAATTAAACATCTTGTACATAACAAGAATTATAGTAATTTATGTAAGAGTTTCTGGGATTATTATGGGGGGATTAATTAGTTCTATAAATTTATATTCTTTAAATAAATACTATTACTGGGCACGGTCGTTCAAATTAGTTCATTTTCGTATAAATACTGGCGTTATTCCCAAGAATAAAGGTCATAAAACATTCCCAACATTGTATGCGTTAGTGATAATTTTAGCATGTTATTGTTAATTTAGTTAATTGTTAACTCTAGAGTACCTACTCGCTCTTAATTACTTACTATCTTTTGCCTATACACTCTACCTAACCTTAGTACTAGAACAGTACATTTCTCATCAATACACATAGAATCTTGGTTCACTAATCTTCGTAAAATGTTAGAATAATAAAAAGTTGTTTTCGCCGAGTACACCTCTAAAAATCTTATATGTAAACCTAAAATTTCTACTTACTTGATGAAAGTCCTTTATATTACAAGTACTGCGCACTACACAAAAATGCAAATACTGAGAATCAAACTATTTTTACTCGTACCCACTCTTAATAAATATATTTTAAATCGCACATACAATCGCTAGCATAATAAGCACACAACTGATAAGAAACATATATTATGTTTTGCTTATTAGCATGATAACGCATTACTCACCCGTGTGCGAGTTAACTTCACTGAAAAGCGTCTGTTCGAATAATAACGCCTAACCGTAGCGCCTCAAAACAATAAGCAATTATGCGCCAAATTTGGATTATTAATGTATAGAACAATATTAACTTTGCTAATTCCATTCATGGTTAAGAATTAAGGTGACGTCAAGTGATGAAGGCTGTTCAAGTTTTGGACAGGCTGAATTGATGTAGGCTATTTTGAGTTCAGTTTTATTACCACCGTAATCATAAAACCATTGAAATAAAGTACACGGTCGGCTAGGTTTAAACTGTGTAAGAAATAATTTAAGTTATGTAATTATAGTGAGGTATTCTTACTTAAATCAATAAATAAAGGTTAGATATAGTCAGGTTACAAAGAATTTAATAAATTATTAATTTATACACACGTCGTAAATCATACAGATTATTTAATGCATTAACTGTTTTAGTTGGAGAAATAGAACATTTTCTGTGAGAGCGGACCGAATTCTACGATCAATTAGATCTGTATATTGATTTCTTAAAGATTGTCAATTATTCTTTTTTAGTGGAAAGAAATGCTTAAGCCTCTAAGAAAATGGCAGTTTTATAATACATATAGAAAATGACTCTAGATACGCCAACGTCCGTTACATAGTGTTGACAGCAATAAAAAACTAAAGAAGAATTCATAATCATAAATCCTAGACGCCACTGACACACCCAATGTCACGGCCACAAATGATAATAACAAATCATGATTAAAAAATCCAATTTCATCGAACCATGTTTCAATAATGGTTGGTTTCACTAAAGACGAGGATATGACGCCTCACCAAAAAATCATAGCAGGTTGTATATCAGGCATTGTAACTCGATTTCTCACCCAACCATTGGATGTGTTAAAAATCCGAACTCAGCTGGAAAGACGTAAACGCAGGCAGAGAACGTTGATAGAAACCAGCCGAAAGATATTCTTCGAAGAAGGCATGACAGCGTTCTGGCATGGGCATTATCTTGGCCAAGTAGGTTATTAATACTGGTCCATAAAAATCCTTATAAATTTTATTCACACTTTATAGTAAACAACACAGTCTTATCTTGTATACGTCTCGACACATTTTGCGTGTTGTATTATGTTGCCAATATGTTCGTAAATTGTATCCTAATGTTGCAATCCAAATAACTAAAAAAAAATAACTTTATCTTCCTTGTAATTCTTTATTAAGGCGCATATTAGTTTGATTTTAGTTTTCGATTGCTTGAAAGTCATGCTTCACTGTTGATGCAAGACCGGATCCAGGGGGACCGGATCCACTCACATAGACACACATACACCTCTACATCCTATCCATACAACTCTATTTCTGTAGGAATCTAGTTGACTGTTTTGATTAGTTTTTTTTAGAAGCTTTAAATTTTGTTGCCTACTCAAATATGTACTTTTTTTGTTTTGACTCAGTATGACTTTGCTGTGGAATGGAAGCCTGGTTACCACCAATTTATTATTATTATTATTTATTATAAGGCCTCTTAACCAGACATCGTATAATACTTTAAAACTATGTTTGTATCAGGTTCACTCAATATTGTCAACAAGCAGCCAGTTTTACGTGTACGAATTAACAACAAGATATGCTTTTCAATCGTCATCGGTCGAACCAGAATACAAGTAAATATACGCCTTACATATTTTAATGGCAATGTTATTAAGAGCCATTTTTGCTCAACTTTTTTTTTTGTAAATGGAAAACTGAAGACCGAGATTCTTTGTTTTGTAATTACTTATTGTACTAGTAATGATAGTGATTTAGTAGCACTACGACCTTTATAAGTTCGACGTAACCAGCACCACAGTACTCGCATACAAGAGTATCCAAGTGGATCTTAGGTTTAGAATAATGCAGCTTAAGGTCCTATCCCAGCACGAATTGCTGTGTCAGTCTCTTGGGGTGCCTCTGCGGGGCGCAGTGGAGAGCTGGAGCACTGAGGCGTGCCGGCTCGTAATAACAATTAGTTATGTAAAACATTAAATTAATGTGACATTTTTCTCTGAAATGGATTACTTGGCTTGCGATAAAATATATCGTGTAAATTTCAAAATCATGTTCTATATACATTTTGGCCATAAAATGAATTCGAATTGTCAAAAATTGTCTATTTTTTTAGTTAGGATTTTTTTTTATATCAAGCAAAGTTAAAATTTTAATCGTGTATCGATCTTTCAAAATGGATACATAAACTACTCAACTCCACCATATATTTTTTCCATTCGCTCTACTTCAAGAAACGATGACGAAAAATGGAAAGAAATAATGTACTTTTTTGGAGTTTGGCGACCATATCGGTCCTTAATGGTGTTTGTTCTTCTTAATAAAATGTGATAGATAGAGGTCCAATACTTTTCAAGCGCATCTGTAAATAAATTTCAGAAACATACTGCAATTCCTATGCGGTATATGTGCTGGTACCTGCAGCGCCACGCTGGTGACCCCACTGGAGGTAATAAGAGTTCGTCAGATGATTGTTCAACAACAGTATAAAGGGCTGTTTAATGGAGCGAAGGCTGTATATAGATCCGGTGGGTTGTTTGCCTTTTATGAGGGCTGGACTGCTGGGGTATTAATGGTAAATATTTTTATTTAGACGGCTAAGTAAATGTTTAAAAAAAATAGCAATATTGATTAAAACTCCAAACTAAATGTTTTAAAGCCCGAATAGAACTATAGGGAACTAGTTTAATTATACAGAACATTTGTAAAACGTTTACCTGGATTATGAACTAAAAAAGGGAATGATTAACCTGGAAAGTTCTCCTTTGAACTTAGAGATAACAGAAGGTGTTTAGAGAATAATATGAATTTAAGTTTTGCACAGATGGAATTACTCGATATTTGCCTGTGTTAGTTTTAAATGCGTTGACCCGACTATGTGGAAACCAATAACTGTTTACTACTGAAACAGAAGGCTACTATTAAAATGATCTATCAATAATTTTTTCAATATGCAGACCAAACCGACTAATGATCCTCACCAATTCTTAAAAGGACAGCAACGCACTTGCAACGCTTCTGGTAATGGGCGGCGGACGCTTATCGTTTAATTATTATTATAATCGCTTAACATTAGGTGAGCTTCCGACCCATTTGCCCCCTGTTCTATAAAAAAAATCCAAATGTTTTTATTTCTGTTTTAGCTCGGCCCTCAAGTGGGTATTACATTTTCTGTATTTGGATTCGTGCAGCCAGTAATACTGGAGTATTTAGACTCTTATAGAACTAAAGAAGAGATAAAGGCGCCGACAAGACCAGAACACCTCCTTTTAGCTACCAGCATTGCAGGACTGGTTGCCGGTTTCATTTCAAAGGTCGCTATGTACCCATTCGACTTAGCAAAGAGAAGACTACAAATCTCTGTATGTTCTCTTTACTTATTAGATATACGTCTTAATAGAGTGGATTTTTGTGCACACCACTTGGTGATACGAGGAATTAAACCTTTGTGAAGATAGCAAAGCAGGACCCGACTCCGTAAACTTAAACGTAGACGATGTGTTTATTAGCTGACTCTTTAAATAGTGATAAGTTACGGAAGTTACTTTATACAAAATATAGAAGGCTCTTTAGTAGTTGAAATACCAAATTTAATGATACGGCATAGTTGGCTGCTTTTTACTATTTCATTAATTTTGATAGACGTATTTTACCGTAGAGTTTAACAGTTTATCAAAATCCTCATGAATTTGAGTGCTTAACCACTGGACTAATGGTGCTTTAACTTATAATCAATTCATTTGTTCAGCTAGACTTATGAAGGTAGGTTCCCAAATTAAGGGCGTAGATACAGTACTGGCATTAATCTCTATGCCACTCCTTTTTGTCATGTTTTTGGTTTGTGCTACTTTTATTAATTAAAAAAGCTACATTATTATGGTGTTATTTTTTTTTTGTTACAGAGTCATAAAGCTGAAGACAAATATTTCACTCCGTCGACCTCAAGAAATCTAGTTAAATGTACTACTTTAATCCAATGTATTGTTGATACAGTGAAGGTAGAGGGATACTTTGGCCTTTATAGAGGCTTACAAGTTACGATATATAAAGCACTATCAACTAATATTCTCACTTTCTCAACGTATGAACTTTCGTGTCATTTGTTAAGAGAATTATGGAAAAGATAGCAATTATGTACAGTACATGTATTGCCAATGTTTTGAAGTTATAAGGTCATACATTTAAAACAATCTAAAAGAAGTTTTATTTATACCCGCATATATTATAACTTAATGTGTCTAACTATAACGAAATTGGTATTAAAATTTTCAATAGCGTCGTATTCGTCTGTCACGGCTAAGATGTAAAAGATTTTTGTAGTTACTCGAAGATAGTTGAAAAAAAAGGGTGCGTGTACTTATGTACGCACGTAAGAAGTTATACTTCTTTGGCATTATTAAAAATAGTTTTTGATTGCATGCAAATAATTAATTACAATTAAATAATCAAAGACTGGAAAAGGAGTCATTATACGTAATCAATAAAGTTCAGTTTACATTCGAAAAATTAAATATTTATGATTATTCTCTTACATTAAGTGTAACATAAATTCTATTATTATTCGAATGTTGTTTTTAAATTATGTCCAATGCATTAGCATCATCCGTGGGCACCTTAATTCTGTTAAATTTGTGAGCGCGCGCATCGTTAAATTTCACTCTCTTCAATTTTTCATAACGCGCCTAAAGAAGTATAACTTAAAAAACGTGATGAATTACCCTATTTATTAGTATATTTTAAATAATTTACTACAATTTACATTTGTATCCAATATATTGCAGGATGTGTTTAAAGTTTCGCCTTTAAAGAAGTTTTAAGTTTTATAAAATTAGACAGAAATCAGACGTAAGGAAACAACTTATATTGAAGTACTAACTACATAACTAGTTTTTAAGTGATTCGTGGACGCTAAACTATTCCAGATAAGCAAGACATACGAGGCTGAATTGGATTAATGTAAAGTGGAAAAATTAATACTTTCAAACCTTTCTATAGTGAAAAAATTACTGGATTTATTTATCCAATACGATAACGTCACGTTGTAGTTTTATAGACTACAGTTGTATAGTAAAAAATGTAACTGCAAGACTCAGTGTTTTTTTTTGTAAAACACATGATGAGGTCTTAAGTTTGATTCTTGAGAATGAGGCGTCTGCCTGAGCAAAGTTAATGAAACAAATGCCGAATTGTATTACCCATTATATATGGTATTAAAATGGAGAAATTAAAAAGAGTTATTAAAAAATATTCATCATTTATTGTCTTTGGTTACTGTATATACAAATGTGTTAAGCAAGGTACATGTATGCAACATAATTACAATTATCAAATCGAGTCAACAAATTCTTTATCACAGTACAGTTTTTTACAATTTTCCAGCCGTGTAATTTGAATATTATATAATTGAATCAAATAGAATGTATCATTTAAGCACAAGAGAAAAACAAGTTAAGTTATTCCAAATACGACTGATTGCCTAGAGGCATTGCATCTGAGGGATAAAGCCTGAAACTTGGGCTTGGCCCAAAATTATTATACATATTTTAAAATATAGTATAAATTTTACAACGAACAGACAGTCAGTTTATTGACATCTTAAAAAGAACACGAATGAGAATTATACAATCTATAAAAGATCAGACAAACTTTGATTTTTGAAATGAATTAAAATTGAAGGAGAATACGGCTTCATAACATACATTCACACTTCCGTATATAAGTAATACTGTTTGTATTTACAATGATGATTTGAGGGTTCTTAATATTATCTGAAACAAATGAATTAGCATTTAGGAAATTTATCTAAATGAATTCCATATACAAGTGTCGCAGTAACATATTTTGTGGTGTGTCTTCCGCACCAGACTTCTATTTGACCAGAAAAAAGACCCAGTTTTAAACGCATAAGCCATTGAAGATTTTTGTTATAAAATAACATTGTCAAACTCATGATAGAGCTTCTTATCATTGCTGTAAAATTGAAATCACTGAAACAACTATCTAGCCAAAAGTTGGCTATAAACCAATTGTATAGAATATGTGTCTGCATCTGCAATTATTATGTAGAAATTACCCACCTTAGACTAATTCCTTAATTAACAGAGACGTTCAGTTCCAGCCATGCGACAACGACTCGCCCTCCCATCCGTGGGAGATGTGCTCTTCATGATGATGGACAGGCACAATCACCTCCTTCTCTATGTATTCCTTCTTGATCACCGGGTATGGTACGTGCTGGATCACGGGGACTGGTACGTGCTTGAAGATGGGCACTTCCTTGATCACGGGCACTTCCTTTACCACTGGCACGTGGATTGGCACCGGTACTTTGGAGACGTGGTGATGGTGGATGGTGCGCACTTTGTACGGTACGTGGATGGTCACGTGCTTGCTGAAAAGATTGTACTATGATAAGTATGTTAAATAAAACAGCACTAAGTTTTGCAATTACGTTTGCTTCGTGGAAATCTAATAACCATTCTTCATAAAACTTCTAAATCAATATTTACTATCGAATATTTTATTTATATCAGGCTCGCTATCCTATCGCTTTAAAACGTGTCATTGTGTACATAATGGACACCTAAAGTCCGTCGATTAATAAGACATCTTTATTTAAATTTGCAATTACTTAAAAGTTTGAAACTCTTTGTTTGGCAATGGTACATTATTAGGTTGTATTATGCCTAAACAGTAGCCACTATGTTTATAAGACTTTCACGTTTTTAACTAGGAAGCACAAATCGCTACATTATTACGCGGTAACATTTCAAAGCACCAAGTGAGTTATGGAATACTAGGACACCATAGAGTTAAGTAATTCTGTCGCGCAAGAAAATTGTCCATTTCACTACATCGGAGAAAGCGATCGCATTCAACAACTGACAAGTATTGTGTAATAAACTACTAGGCTTGTGCTTATGACCTCATAAAACATGAATAAGTAAAATAAAAAAAAATTGTTAAGTCAGGACGCGTATGACATAGGCTGACTAGCTAAGTGTGATGTTTCGTAGGTTATTTTTAGAAACAAATGCAGTTAGATGCATAAACGGTCAAATAAACGATAGGACACCTTGTAACGAAGGCACAATATAGAGGATTTTAATGTTTACAGATCACATCAATTAGAACAATTCTCAGGTAGCTTTTGAATGTTTCTCTAGTGTCAGTTTATGCGATAAAGGGAATATTTAATCAGCTGGATATTACGTTTCTGAATAAGACCAATGAGCGCGAGATATTTATTATAGTTTTAAGGGGAGAATTGATAAAAAACAGAGCAGTGTTAGCTACCGCGTGCGACTCTCATCCCTAAGATAGTTTTTCGAACCCCATTTGTGCTAAACAAATGAAACAATTGATTGTGAATGGAATGGCTTTTAACACTTGTTCATACGGTAAAATCATGAAATTGGCACAGAAGGATGATCACCCACTTGCCTATTAGAACAGGTACAGAAAGCTGAGGTCCAGTTATTTAAAAAAAAACTTATTCTCGTATAAATTTCAAATCAATTCTCTATAAAACAACAGATGAAAGTACTCTAATTAGGAACTTGATATTAAAGTAATTAGAAACCAATTAACATTTCCATACAGACTATTGCGCAACAAGTGAATGTTTTGTTATTATTCGCAATAATATTAACGTGTTACATGTGATGCTCTACATTTTTCTGCTCTAATTTGACAGGCATTGTTTAAATATTACTCAAATTACATATGTATTTTATAAATTACATTCAGGTTGCACAAGTGTAAAGCAATTTCGACGTCTAAATTTTTAACTACAGCCAATTAATGAAACATTACCTATATATAATAGTATTGTAGTTGTACACGTCACACACTTTTTTATTAACTTGCCTGATACTGTTGAGTATGGACTCACCAAACAAGCCCAAAATATTAAGTTATAATGATCTCATATTATATCATGTATTAAGCTAAACCTAGTCGAAATCAAGAGTCTACTGCTCAAGCGTCTGGCAGACTTGTTATATTAGTGTCTATGCCTATACAGCAAGACCCTTTGCCCCGAAAACCGGTACAGACCAGAGCTTGCAAGACGTGCACGGTCGCTCTCGATCATAATTGTATAACCAATAAAAGCCCTTTTGTCTAAATAAATAGTGAATATTCGCATGTTACAATTTTCATAGTATTTAGAATTCTTAGCTTTTATCGTTACATAAGCCGACATTAATAAACAAAGGCTGCTTCGAAAGCAATCCTTTCACTGGGATTATGCAGATCAATTATTGCATATAGACAGTTTAGTGCCACTAACTTCCGTGCAGCTTTAGTCGCATCAGAATGCGTAATATTAGTACCAGTACATTTTTAATTATTTTCTTTCGACAAGACTGTTTGCCGTCAAAGCCACAATGGATAAATCGGTATATGAATAACATTCTACTGACTGCAAATAGTTAAATCAAAAATTAACATTAAGATAATTTTTTTTATTTATTGAGAATGGCTGTTCGTGGTCAAGGTTCTCAACGGAAATTTCACGCGTTACACCACTAAGATTACAAAACTTAAAAAATCCTTTCGCGATTCATACGTAATATCTTAATTACGGTATCGCATACTTATAATTGTATTTATATTAAACAGTGCAGAAAGTAAAATTTTTTGCAAATTACGTAATCTGAATCGAAATTTTTAGTGTCGCTTTTGTTTACGTACATATTTTGTTATTATTCACTTGGATGTATTTAAATCGTGTTATATTTTTTTCATTTGTATTATTACTGACACAACTTGTTCAGTAAACATTTAAATTTCAACAATTAAACTTGGTTTAATCATACAATAGAGTACATACATAATATTCTGAATAATAATTATGTAAACAATTATCTTTCAAATCTAAAATAATTAGATATATTTTATCAATGATTATAAAGAGATTGTTGACATGCCATTGATGCGTAATGTTAAAACATTAAGTAATCATGAACGTAATGAGACATCAAAAAGTTGTTGAAGCTAGATTTGCTTTCAATTTGATAATTTTTGTATGTACTTACTGTCCACCGAAGCCTCCTGGTGTTGGCACTGCCACGGCCACGGCGACTAAGAGGGTGAAGAGCTGAAAATTCAAATGCATTTAATGCTAAAATACCTGTATTTGCATCGTTATTAAACAGTTTTACTTTAAATGTGAATCCGGAAAATGTATAAACAATAGTCCGTAACTCGTAACGTAAAGGTTAGCTTATGCGTAATGATTCCTAGGAAATAATTTTGTTTGAAAGATAACCATGTTGGCACCGAGATGATGATGTATATATTATTAAAAGTATTTAAATTATAGAATTATAAGTAAGATTAACACTGATGAAAGCCTGAACTTACAGCGAGTTTCGCGTACATCTTGCGTAATTGGCTGGACTGATTAGCTACACTTAGTCTGACACTTGCTGTCTGTATACTCACCACAGTCCATTGCCATGCTTATATATGGCTTACTCGAGTCCAATAATTGCATAATTCTGCCCCTTAGTTCATCCCTACTAACCGGCAACCCGGCTGTTTTAGAAAGGTCGATTACTATGGTGTAAGGAACACAGATAGGCACCTTCACATTTCGGTGGGGCTTGTCAAAGTGGGGTGTAACTTGATCAAGTGATTGGTATTAAAGTGATTTCGAAAAGTCAAACGTACAAGCGTCGGGAATTTTCATAGGATGTACGGAATTTTATGAGGTAACTATCGATTTAATCGGAACTATAATTATGTTTATTTTTAAAACATATTAGAGAAAACTATGGAAATGTGTAAAGTTGTAGATGAAATAATAATATCCAATGTATTACATCTGTCAAACACTTTTGTGTAAGCAACTTCATTCTTTTTATGATAAGCTGTACTTATTGCAATTGCGATTTCTATGCCCTGCGAAAATAATTTCATAACTAACAGTTTTATAACTTATGTAAAAAACCTTAACATATATAATATATATATTATATTATAACACTAACATTATAAAAGTCCAAAGAGACTACTTGAAAGATTTCTTTTGTGTTGTATTTTTTTAAATTATTTATTTAAAGCTTTTAATAGAGAGATGTGTACCTCGCAGCAATGTTCCTAATTAGATTCATAAAGACTTACAGTAATTCTCGGATGTTCTTTTAATCCCGTTAGGCAACAGCACTAACTTCAGAATAGTTTCGTTTCGTATATGTGATAACTTCAGCTTTTTACAGCTCCAAAGTAACGACTTTTAGGGCGATATGCGCAATAAATAGATTTATTGGCTTTGTTTACATAATATGAATTACTTAAAACCGTGTGAGAACATTTAATACACTTACGCTGATGAACAGATTAGTGTTAGGTAAATATTTATTTTGTTTGCCTGTTTCATACCTCTCTTAAACTAGTGGTTCCCGGATTTTACAAAATTATATTAATATAATATACCTTAAGGTCAGACCAACTCATTGGAAAAAAATAATGTATCGAGTACTGTTGGAACCCTTGTTTTTGTTAGATTCTCTTAGATCTTCACTTGGCTAACACTGCAGCGAAAAGTTAAAGTAATAAAAATTACTTAAATGGGTATCTACTTGTAAAGTACAGCTGCAAGCCTGTTATAGAAAGAGAAGAGTCTAATGGTAAGTAAAGTATAACACTTTTACAAATCAATGAGAGAACTAAAATAATTAAATTAGAAAAGAACCACGGCGGCTTTATTGTTGACATGCAATTTTGCCAGGAAAAATATTACAATAACTCTCAAAAATATAGAAGTATGGTTTATTATAGCAGATAAAGTATATTACGACCTACTTATATATATATAATCATACAATTCCGTGCATCCGTTTCGGAGGTCCACACAATTTCGCTGTTATACGAAACGTTTGCGTTATAATGAAACCGGGAAATACTTTAATAATTGTGTTTTGCGTGCGAATATTCTAGACATTTCAATTTCATCTTATCATAACAATTTTGACTCATTGAGTATTTGTTTTGTGTTTTAGTCACCTTACCATTGACTTTTGTTTCAGTGATGGTTTCTAAAGTGATCAGCCCTCTACGCGTCGCAATCCGCACCAATTATTTTATCACCGAACCTATACATGAGCCATAATTGTATGAGCCATTGTTTCAAGAAACTCATATTTATTCCTGTGATTTTTGACATTCAAACTATTGATTCCCAGGCGGACCGTAAGTCGCGAAACAGTGCGTGACCAAATGAGATATTATTAACAATTTAACTATAAATAGTTTGGCAACATTGTAACATATCCTCAATCTGGTTTCATCGTGTTTACGCCATCACCGTTGCAGTGAAATCTAAAGCACGAGATGAGGTGCGTCTTAGCGTAAAAATATATAAATAGTATTCTATATATGTAGAATCTTGTGTCATGATCTGAATTTGTCTCTGCTTAAGAATAGGTCGTAAATTTTAATGATAAGGGTCAAATATCCACGTGTTAACAGCTATAGTACTGTTATAATCTGTTTTAGTAGTAAACAATGATTTTAATTTAAAAACTACTTTTCAACGACCTGCCTCAGGTATTCGCTAGCACAGCTTTTAGCTGTGCTTTCTGTAAGCTTATTCTAAAATTCTAGTTACTATAAAACCAGTTCCTTAAGTGATCCCACCTACTAAGATCTTTTATTTAATAAAACGCCAGTAGTTGTTTTGGTCCGCACCCACTTGATGCAATTATGTCGTTATACAAATTCTAAAAAACAAAAGGTTATTGAACCTTGACATATTAAATTTTATTAGGTTATACATATACCGATAAATAGGCCGAAGAATGCAGTATTGCGTCTTCTAATATGAAATTTAAAAATTTACATTATAATAATATAGTATAATTTATTTAAAGATAAACGTTTACCTTCATTAGCATAACACAGCCATGCACATGCTACTATTTTTAACCGACTACAAAAACGGAGGTATCAGTTTGGTGTGATATTGCACTGGCTTGGAAAAGTTTGCTAAAACATGCATTGGTCAACAAATTTCTCGGGAACAAAGTCATATCGAGATGTAATTTAAATGAGGTATATTTAACTCAAGGAACAGTGAAAGTATCACCAAAACCGTTTCCATATTTTTTTAAACATGGTTTTCCCGAAGGGGTATACAAAGGTAGCAACGTTTAATTTGTAGTCGGATTTTAATTAATTTCATTAGTTTTATAAGCCGTCAATGTCCGACGACCATTTATAACCATTTATGACCATTCATAACCGGTTTCTATTTAATATACTACCACAACAATCATTTTTAACAATCCACTTCCGTGACTAGTCCATATGAATAGAAAGGGAAACAAAAAAATTGCGGATGCCATCACTAGGTATGGAATTCTCACAGTAATATGTTATTAGACTATAAATGTAATCTTTGCGTAACCATTGGAATGAAACTTAATACGCATTGCATTTGGTAAACATATCGCTATTTCATTATAAGCTAGACTAATGTTGGCCAACTGTTCACCCTTTAGTTTGTACCAAATAATCTCAACTACAGGATATCAAAAATTATTTCACCATCACACGCTACCTTGAAACCAATTGAAACCCAGCTATACCATACCTATCCAGGACGGGCAGCTAATACTTAATATTGCTTTCAAACTGAACGTGCAATAAATATTCTTAAAGCGATTGATTTTGATTTTAAAATTCAGCAAAACAACTGGCGATTAGAGGTAACGTAATTAAGAGCGCCCTTCCCCGTCCGACGGATGGCAACGCGAGCTTGGCCAAAAAGCTTATTGTTTATCCAGCGCAATGTCAGAACAAGAGGTAAAGTGAAAAGAGATAGCATAGATAGATAGCGAGCCATTCATAAAAATGGCTAACAAGCAAGTGAGAACGCGATAACATTGAAAGAAAAATAGTGTGCGGAATTTTCATAAAACTTGTTCCAAGAAATACGTGGTTTTTCGTAAGTCTTAGAAGATTATGAAAAAAAAGTTTTACATTTAGAAACTCCATTACATTTGCAAGGTTCTTATGCAAATATTTCTTTCCAATTACAATTAATGAGTACATTATAAACGCCCAAACTTCATATAAAATTTGTGCAAAAAGGCGGATTTTTGGAGGTTTGTACTGAATTTGTTTCTTAAAATTTTGATTTCGCGTTTTAATAGAAACCTTGATATAGTGCACAAGATGCCTATTAGTTCAAAATTTTCAAATAAATATCTGTTACAACGCCATAATCACGTACGAGCGTTTGTATGAAAGAGTTCTGAACTGACTAGTTCCTGAACTGAGCATTTCGAAGTTTCTTTGGAAATGCTCAGTCCTATAACGACGAGGTACCGTTGGAATTTCGCATCGACATCCAGAGATGAAAGGAGCTGCAGGTATCCAAACTCCTCCGAACACTTTACATGGAGATCGCGGAAGAAGCTGACTTCTAAACTGATTCAAGCTCATGCTAAGATTTTACATTTCCGTGATTTAGTCATTGCCACCGCCATACATTAGGTCAAAGTTCAGTTTTTGAAAACATCGGTAACATGTGTCTGCTATCATGTTTACAATGAATCCTTTTTTGTTGAATTAAAATAGGTTTTCATTAGTATGGTACAATTTTTGACGAAATTACTATTTATTACAGGTTTAGCCGAGTCAATTCAAGGATTTATTTAAATATTTGTCAGAAGTATTTAAAGTATTACACGTATTCATTTTGGTATTACCTTAATTTCTACTCGCAACATGGCTACGCAATTATGTAAAGAGTATTACATTAGATAATATCCTTGGCACGTAACAGTGATTGCTACAAAAAACCAGGGAAGTGCATCCAAGAGGCTTGATCGAGAAACCCAATTTCGGAACTTGAAATACCTGATGTGTGTTACTATCACTTTTTGCATTGGGTTCGTAAACTTATAATTGCAACTTTCCACTGACGATATTTTTCGCGTTTATTACCTATAAATAAATATCGTTGATAGATGCAAAGTAATGCCTCCAGGAAACGAACACCAAATGTATTTAGCTCACACGGAGGAGTAACCAAAAAGGTTCGAGTTTAAATATTTTAAAGCTAAACGATTTTCACAGTTCAAGCCTTGTTTTACTATTTTGGGGGACAAAACTGACACGAGGCGGAACTGATAAATGATACCCCCCATAGGGCGCTCATACTCCTAGACTCCTAGTGAACTCGAATCCAAAGATGAATAAAATTATGCATAGAAACGCTCTTAATAAATAAATCTCAAGTTTTATTTTGACTTGGTCATCCACACTAATTAATTCACCGTCCGCTGGCTGGCTACTTAGAATGCCTCGATTTACTTTTCCATACATTGTACAACACTTGTTACTTGCCAGGTGTTGTAACGCGCCTCTTACGTGAATATTAATTAAAATAAAGGAAAAAAACTATTTCGCATTCCTCGCGCGGTGACCACGATCGCGGAATCTACACAGCTCTCATAAAACCTTACTTCTATAATGGCCCGCTTTGGTCACGATTGGGAAAACATTTGGTCATCTATTGACAATGTCGGTCACGTAGGAGCGACATCTGTTGCGTTTGGAACAATAATCATAAGACGAATGCGGATATCGTCTGTGGGTCAAGTTGTAACCACAAATTTTTTAATGCGAACGTAATTTTTTGTCTGAATAGAATGTACATACTACATACATTGATTTGAGTAACCTCATCCCAGAAAAATATTTGTCGGAAGACGGAAGAATGGATAATGTATTATAGGTTTCTTTCACTTTCAATAAATTTAAGAAATGTATTAAAGAAAAGCTGTGTTTAAAGGCTTACTATAAAGTCAATGATTATCTAGTTGATAAAAGGGCCTGGGTCTAGTGCTAGACAGGCTACCTCTAATTAATTTGCGATATTTGTTTTAAAATAAGTGTTGTTTGATGATTTGCTATTTTAAAAGAGTACCGAGAGTTTTTTACGCCGGCTTTTTCTCTCGGCCTACACCCTCTGTCTTCTTTGCCGATGAGTAGGGATACCTACAAATTGAAATTTAATGACGTGGAATAAGTGATACATGTATCTTATGTTCCATAATAAACATATTTTATTTTTATTTTTTTATTTTAATTTGGATTTCCTTACCTCTTGATACCTCGTGATCAGACGAGCTCAGTATTTTAATTTATATAAAAATCTTAATTTTTATTATTTATCTTCTGCCTCGTAATTAGCTACTTATAAATATTGTTGTGACTCATAGCCTAGGATTACCTTTTACATTTTTGTTTATATTATTATTATTTTTTAATTTTACTTTATTTAAGTTATAGTTAGTATTACATGTGATTTTTTTTTATTATTTATGCACTTCTTGTAATTTTGTTTTTTTTTTTTGGGTATTTATTTTTTTATTGTTCCATGCTAGGGTTGAAGGCCGCCTGTTGCCTAATAACTTATGTAATCTGCTTTTTTATATATATGTTTTTGTATAAGAACGAAGTGTAAATAAATCAATTATTTAAGTAAAACATGTTTATTTTTATAAATTATATTATAAAAATAAACATGTTATTTAAATAAATATTAAACAATAAAAATAACTAATACTTACAATGATATTCAAACGTAATGTTTGGAGAAAATTAACTTATTAATTGTTAAGTGTGTTATATGTTTATTTTTAAATGTGTATTCCATTTTTGGCTTTCGTGTATATTATATTTTGTGTTATTGTTTAGATATTGTATAATAAGCAGCTGTAGGAATACTGATAAATAAATATAAACTTAAACCAATAAAAGTGGACTACAGGAGGTTTCGGATTATCCTACCAAACCTTTCCACTGAAGATTTTCCTAAACTTTTCCAAACTCTTACATTTATATTGTGCGATCATTGGCTTCAGGGTTTGACTCTCATCCTTGAAAGCGTAGGTTCTACTGGGCAGCAATGGACTTTCAGTCAACGCAATTATCGCTCTTACTGTAAAGGAAAAAATAGCGTGGAAATTGATATGCCTTAGACCTCAATTGGCTTCAAAACTCTTAATAAATAATAAAACAAAATTTACACCTTTCAAACTTAGATAGATTCGAAAAATGTATAACCCAACACTATCTCATCCACAGTTTTCAGCATGCGTGCCATTCAATACCATCAACATATTACTTGAAGGACTTTTGAGGTCTGAGGAACCTTTCGCAATTCAAAAGAAGGGATGGTGATCCATCCCTTCAAGCACTGGACACGATCTCCCCTAGCTATTCCTAAAAGCGTATGGCCCGATCTGTGAAGGACACTTGCTGTTTCAAGTATATTCAGAAATCTACAATGGACGGGACGAGGCGGACGCAACCGCCGCGCCGCATCGCATGGAAGCTGATAAGGCTCTGCTGTTACCGCATCCCGCCTACGGCGATTGTTGGTGGCGCCTTGGGGTTTTAGTGGGTATGCACAATCGCGAGTCCCACATAACCCTCCCGCACTAAGCAGTCGCACCACGGTAGGGTATGCGCAATGCATTTCCCCAAGTAAAAAAAAACCTTGTAACTTAAGTTGTAGGTTTTTAATTAAAGTAATAAACTAAATATTTATTGATTTTACTGGAAGTGGGTTAATAGAGGCTCGACGCTGCGATGTGTATTTTTCCGTTAATAAATCCTTCAATTGATAGAAAAGCTCTGGGTATGATCTCAGCAATTTTCTGAATGTTATTTTCTCCAGAAACAATATCTGAAACATGAAAAAGTGCAAGGAAAATAAAATCACAGTATTTATACTCAGCCAAACCATTCAAAAACAGATAAATTCATTAATAGTAATCATCAATGACCGTTACTTGAGATATAAACAATAATTATATTATTTACTTTATAATAAAAGTATGTCTAAGTTTCCATAATAGTCTCAAATCAAGGCTGAAGATGGGATCAGATCTGGCTTAATCAACTGTAGTACCAGATTGTGATGTTTGTATGAGATTGTATCTCCATTGAATTGCATAAAAGATATAATTTAAGTTCCTTAACTCAAAGTAAAAAGTATATATAAAGGTAAATATGAATTCAAAGTTAAAAATAATTTAATCGACTTGATAACATAACATTTTAGTAAGTACAACTTAAAGACTAATTTTAGTAATAACATCAACAAATTAAATAAATATATAGCTCTTAACTGATCAGGAGAGGTTGGATAATTGAACAGTACCTTGCACGCTGTTAATGCGATCACCGAGGACATACGTATTTCCCCATCCGTGACTAGGCATAATTCGCAGAAGTAATCACCATCTACCAAATGGCCAACCTCTTCATCTCGTGTCGAATAAATTGCTAACACACCCACAACTATTATCATAAGACCGTCACTTGGTATGGAAGACTAAAATATTTAATTCAATTGGTATTTTTTTTTTGACAATTCACACCATTTGACCTAGTCCCATGCTAAGCTGGAAGTCCCATGGAAGCTTGTGTTATGGGTACTAGGCAACGGATATACATACATATATATAGATAGACATATAAATACATATTTAAACACCCAAGACCTAAGCACAACACCAAATGCTCATCACATCTATGTTAGTCTCAGCCGGGGATCGAACCCGAGACCCATGGTTTCGCAGTCAGGGATACTAACCACTAGACCAATGAGTCGTCACACGTTTAATTAGTTTTAAATAAATTGTTTGTGATAATAAGAGACAGAAGACTACTTCTGATAAACAGTGGAATTAGACGAATTATAATTGTTGTATAAAGGGAAGAAGCTTATGTTATTGACTCTTTTATAGATTAAGTGTCTTGATATATCTGCCATTATAACAAAAGCATGCGAAATATGAGGTAAATAAAAATGAAAGTGTGATATAATGTTTACTCCAGAAATATAATGCAAATAATATAAAAAAAGGGTTTTCTAAAACTGATACCTACACCTAGAACTACATGCCTAAAAAACAATTACTGCCCTAATTAACAAAAGCAATAAAATACATAAAGTGCAAAACCAGTAAATTTATAATGTATAAATATAGTTGAAATGAAAACAAGCTAAATTGAGGTCACGTTTGTAATATAAGATTCTGTCTAAATCTTTTATATATAAAGTGTAGATGAAATTATTAAAATGAAGTCTTATACATAGTACGTCTTATATACATATATACCTAGTAGTTAAAAGCTTTCTTATGAACTTCCAAATGGCTGAACAAACTATACTTGCAACTCAATAACGCCTAAAAATAAAACGTTCCTTAATAAGTTTAAACAATTAATACTTTGTTTAGTAATGTTAACATCATAATAGGTGTTATTTGAATAAACATAACAGGAACAAATTAATTCTCACAATGAAAAACATGACGCAATACAAAATACAATCATTCAAAGAAACATAGATTTAGTTACGATTTATAAATCCAAGTGAACATACATGCAATGCCTGAACATATCGCCTTTATTCATAAATCTAATCTATAAAATAAGAACCAGTAAACGTAATAAATACTTACTTCTGCAACGACATCTCCTGTCAAATATGTTTCCTCTTTAAGACACATTACTAATTGTTCGATCAACTCGGACGGCCATTCAGCAAAATATGGTATTCTCATTAACAAGCGAATGTTGCAGGATATAGCAATTTCATTCTTTAAACTTTTTGGAAGACTTCTATATAGCCCATTCTGTCTCTCCGTTACAGTTAGCTTTGTCATATTAAACTTGTAATACGTCAATAACTTCTTACTAAAACTGTCAGGCAACCTTCTCCACCGCGATAAAGTCAAAGTTCTGTCTACACAAGTGTACATTTGGTCTTCGGGATACTTCAGGTAGCTCAATAAAAAATAGCACTCCACAATACTCCACATATAAAACATCATGGCAACCAAATACGCGAGCAATGACGTCATCTTATCCGGAAAATAAGCATGAGGCGTGAGGCTAAAGCTAAACAGTCGAAATGACTTGCAGATTCTTGCAAAGTCTAAACAGTAGAACACGTGTGTCGGCGGTGGATCTCTACCATATCGTATGCTCAATACTGAGGCATAAAAAGAATGAGAGCTTAAATTGCCCCTAGAAAGAATATTATGAACAGATATTATATCAGCTAATCGCATCAAAATATGCATAGAGATAAAACAAAGAATAGCGATTCGAAGAAACTTAAGCGAGCACGTCACTTGTACAGACCTTCTATATGTACTCCATTGGCTTGTGGCATCGATTAATCGATACATACGAAATATTCCGATAAATTGCAACGCAATAATGAATCTATTTGCCTTACAGATAGCACAGTTAATACTTCTACCATATCTAATGAACATGATTGTTTGTATAGGAAATGAGGCCAAAACATGAAAGAACAACTTGGTCGAAGCGTAGTGTAACAAAATTTTTTTACTATTCAGAATTATTCGTTTTGAATCCGTATGGACGTAGCCAGTCCTCAAACTATAGCAGATATCCAGAAAAAGAAGGCTTTCTAGAAATACGTTGGCCATGTAAAAGTGCCACTCAGCCTCACCGTACGTAAGCGATGTGCTGTGGTAAAATATAATCATATTTAATATCACAATCGGCACAATAGCGTAATCCCAAAATTGCCTGAAAAAAACGCGCCATTGGCAATTACTTTATCTCTAAAAATATAAGTCATCAGATAGTTTACCCTGGTGGTGTTATATTTACAAAGGGCAGAGAAGTAATATAGGCATACAAACTAACTAACATTAAACTAAATAACAACATAATAAAGGTATATAAACCTTTTTATATATTTACTAGCTGACCTGGCAAACGTCGTTTTGCCATGTATATCATTTATAATAAAAAATAGAGGTTGATCGTAGAGGTCTGAAAATTAGGGGTTGTATGTATTTTTTAATGTTGTATCATAAAAAAATAAAAACAGAAAATATATCTAAAAGAAAAAATTAGGGGTGGACTACCCTTAACATTTAGGGGGATGAAAAATGTTGTCTGATTCTCAGACGTACCCAATATGCACACAAAATTTCATGAGAATCGGTCAAGCCGTTTCGGAGGAGTTTAACTATAAACACCGTGACACGAGAATTTTATATATCAGATTTTTCAAATTGAAGACGAATTGTTAGACGAATATATTTGATCAAAAACAATTGTCGACTTAAAAACCGCCCGCCCTATTCCTGCTTAGCAATACAGTTTAGTTTATAAAAGCTTAAGTGAATATTATAACTTTAAAATATGTCTTCCTTACACGATTTTAATAGTAAATTTTTTTCCGTTACCTAAACTTACTCAACGGATGTATACACTTTCTATAAATATAAAATTGCTTTGCCCTCTCCATTCTCAATGCGTGTCTGCTCGTGTAATAAGCCTGTGCTCTTTCATCTTTATATGAGAGCAGAAACAAATCCGCCCACGATCTTCTTAAGCATTTGAACCAACTGTTCCCACTCATCTCCAAATCCAAGACATCCTTTTCGTGCATAACTAAGCACGCATGTTCATAAAAGGATTCTCCAAACAAAAGACGTCCATACATTTTCAAGAAAAGAAGTGTACTCTGAGGACACCAAAAGTAAATTTTAGTTTAATTACTGTAAAAACAATTCATCCTAAGTCCTTACGCTTAAGCTCATGCGGTCGAAACAGGGCTGTCCAACAATTATTTTTTTCTTCCTTCTTTCGAGGGTCTTACTACACTAGAATTGAGATCAGATTATTTATTTATTATAATTATTTGTCAAATTTATTTTGTAATGGTTAAATTAGATTCAACTTTAAAATTAACAAATGAGGAAATAATCGATGAATAAATAAAATCGATTATTTTAATTCATTGGTTTTTTCATGCTAAAAAACAATCGATTAATTTACCGAGAATGTCACATCTCTTATAACCAATAGAAAAGTAGAAAATATCGGATTGCTTACAAATTTCAATACATTACACAAAACTTTAATTTTTTTTTAAATAGACGCATTTCCGGCAGCAAAAATCACTTGGAGATGTTCCAATCAAGGTCCTGCATAATCAGTATCATCGAATTCGGGCAACCGATTTCAAAGCATATTCATAACATTTAAAATAGACCCTGTATTTGGACTTCTGTGCTGGATGACCTCTGCCCCAGATGTCCACCATGTAAATGGGACCTTAAGTCAAGTAAGTGCCGCTAAGAGCTTACGAAAATATAATAACGAATAATATTACTATTTACACAAAATATGAGCTTGTTGATGAATTTTGTTGCCATGATGGGTATTATAACTTAGCAAGTTTCAGGCAAAATTTTAAAGTAATAGAGTTATTTTTATTTACAAACTACAAAACAATTTTGTTACGTTTTTTACACGAGACAAACTGAACAAATCTAAAAGTATTTTTAAGTAAAGCCAATACCTATATTATTTTTATAAGTTCAACTAATTAAAATTTGCTGCGTGTTTTTAAATTTTATTAGCACTTTTCTCTGTACAGTAACCACTAACATTCCTTTTGATAACGACAATCGACGTCAATATTGAATAAACCATAGACTTTACACAGAAAAAAACTACATCCTAATTATTAATAGTAATATTCGCGATGTTCGTCTTATATTTCTTTACACATATTATATTCAAATTCAGAAATCATTTAATCATATAGGTAACACATTGTACACGTATGATCGTCAAATAAAATGATACTAAGGCAATTGCAACATACCTGAACAAAAGAAGAACAAAATATAAAAAAAATCAATCACTGAGTAAGAGTATTCTATTAACCTTATTTATAAATTATAAACAAAATGATTCAGATTTAGAAAATATTGATGTTCTACTACTAAAATCTGATATCATCAGTTTGTTCGGTCAGCCTTTATTTAAAATAGCGCGCCTTGTAACAAACTTTGTTATAAGTGGCATCTGGCGTTTTGGCACTGACAGTCAGTGTCACATTTAAGAACTATAATTCTATAATCTATTTGTAAACTTCAAACTCAAATCAATAAATTCGGGATCTTTGAATTTTGATTATAATATTTACAAATTTACATTAATATGTACATAGACATTTAATTTTTATAACTTAACATTTACAATTCATTGGGATTTGTTTTATAAGTGATTTGTAAAAATGCCAAAAAATATAACGAGTGAAGTTCGAGAAATTATATTAAAGGTGAAAGAGTTTATGGATGAAGAAAAGCGAATGCAAGTTCCTATTATTCCACTTAGTAAAGTATACGTTCGAGTTTCTGCTGCAACTGGTAGGTTTTTATAAATTTTTGTAATATATTAAATAACTTAGTATCACAACCTTATATGGATTTTTTTAATAGGTGTATCTGAACGCACAGTACTAAACATAGTTAAAGAGGCAAGACTTATAGAACAAGGTTTATTAGATCCAGAGACCTTGAAAAAGAATCCTAAAAAGAGGGTACGCACAAAAGGCAAAATTGAAGTTGATAAATATGATCTACAAGTAATTGAGAGAACGATACATGAATTCTATACTTTTAAAAAAGAAGTACCTACCATTAACAAACTCTTGCAAATATTAAAAGAAGAAATAAATTTTAAGGGTTCAAGGGAGACACTGAGAAAAATACTTCGTAAAAATGGTTTTCAATTTAGAAAACCTAAAAATAATAAAGAGAAAGAACCTGTACCAGAAGCAACTTCATCTGTACCTGCTATGGTGCCTCCATACATACATACTATGTTTAGTCACAAAAACATACAATAATTACCTTTATATTCTTCGTTGATCTATTGAATAATAGATATACTTAAATCCTAACGTGTTGCAGTCAATTCTATAACTTATAATATTGCACTCAAACTAGGTACATTTTAGTTTAACTATATTAATATTAAACATAATGCTCTGTCTGTAACACATCTATTTCTTTTAAAACATCTAAAGGCTTTTAAGTCCTTTGTAGTACCAGCATGTCCAATATCACAGCATGATCTGAGAATAATCAGCTAAGCTAGCAACCAACAGATAAACATTAAGTATAACAATTAGCAGGTTAAATATAATGAAAATGGACATATGATAACTCTATAAAACTATGAATTTATGTATTCTTTTTAAACCATAACAAAAAGTATTAATGTGGAGATGCATACTAGCTTTATTGTATAGATCTGTTTTTATTGTTAGTATTAAATGAATTATAAGTATACTATAATGATTATTGAATCTTATATTTAACTATAACAAAATGAAATGACAAAAGTAAGTTTGGTTATCATGTATTATTTAGAAATATTTTACAGGTTCTTCAACAAGTAAAATGATTTCGCTTTTAATTACAATCTCGATTTCTATTGAGAAGAATAATACAATACTAAAATAAAAGATTTAATCATTTGTTTTGATGAACTTAAACTTAATAGAAAAATGTGACTAATCATGTAGTTAATATGATAAGAATCTTATACGTACATATACATATTGTTTAGGCGTCTTGTTTAAAACTGACAACAAGTGATAAACAGCTTATGATCGGGCAACATTTTGAAAGCGATTTTCATCCTATTATGATCCTCAAAGGTTCCTAGTTGTATCACATATTATGGTGGTTTGTGTAGTGAAGCAAGCATATTTCTGGCCATTGTTCTAGAATGTTGGTAAAATTAATTTAGTTCTGACATGAAAAAATCTTAAAACCTTAAGTGTATTGAATCAATTACAATGAGGTGCATTCTCATAAAACTATTGTTTAAGTTAGAATTAACTAATATAGTGTGTAAGGCAATGTAGTATTTAGAATTTAAGGATTTTAATTGATCACTGTGTAAACAATGCTCGTTTTGCAAATGTGACTGTGTATAAACAGGACTCAAAATGATTTTATATAATATATTATGTGGAATAAAACTGATGTTTTTTTATTATCTCTACCCTTTACCTTAGACAATTGCTTTTAGTGTAGTCTATAAATGAATACACTTTGAGGCAGTGGTGTAACAATAGGGTGGCAGGGCTGGCACAATTCCACGGGCCCCTGACCCAAGAGGGCTCTTGACCAATTCAATATGAATTAGGCTAGCGTGGGGATTTCCCTCTCGCCTGAGAGAGGAGGCCTATGGGCATTAGTGGGACATATAGGTTATTAAAATTAAACTGAGTACAATGTGACAATTTTACTGATAGGGCCCCATCAAAAGAATTTGCCACGGGCCCCAGATGGTATAGCTACGCCACTGCTTCGAGGACTGCTTGCATTGATATTTAGTGTATGTATTCATTAGTGTAGATTTGAGTTCTGAAGACATTTTGTTTTTGAAGTCAGTAATTTGCTGACACAAAAATTAAATAATTTACAAGGCAGCTACAGATACGATTATTTTCCTAAAACAAGCTGGTACTTGATTCCAACTTCTCTTTAAAATTTTATGCAATTTAATCTAAATAACAGATGTAAATGATAACACAAAATCATTGAAAGCTTTATTCTTAAGCACGAAATATTTTAAATTGACATAACATGATATCAACATAAACAATTTGTAAAGATCCATAACACTTAAACTATACAATCAAGTTTAATAATTCAGGTAATATCCTATTAATAAAAAATACATGTCAAATTGAAATCTGTTCCGTTCTGTCAAAATTATTTCCTATATAATATTATGTATTACATGTTTTTTAAATACAGTTTAAAAGTAGTGTCTTTGAAATGTTTTGCTTATATAACAAAGAAACAGTCTAACTTAGAATTCTTTTTAATCGTTATAACCAAGTAAACTCTTTATATATGATATATACACAACACAACAACAAATAACTGCTGAAATCAATCATTGTCAATTAATTAAGATTGAATCTGCCAAGCCGGCCTAACTCTTCACAAAATGTTCAATTTACATATCATTTTCTCCATTCATATGATTAAGTATATTAAAATACTAATTTAACATTTATGCATGGATGTATTTACTATAATAGAACTCAACTAACAGAATATATAACATAAGAACCCAATATCTAGAATCACTACAACACGTTGGAACATATCAATCTGTCAGTAGATTGAAAAATATAATTCATGAAAAAGTTTATTCAAATATATACATTTTATATAAATATGTTTATATTAATCTAAACAAAAATGTTTAAACTAGATATCATAACCTAATTTTAAGGGGAAATTACTAATATATTTTCATATGCTTTTAATATTTCAACACAGTAACTTTTTTACTTTGTAACAAATCAATTTACGTTTCTAGAAATGATTTAGAAAGTAAAACTACAGGTTCTGAGTAAGTAACAAGCGTCGTTAGAGTGTGTTTGGATGTTTTCAAAATTCATAAAGCTGGTTGGATCTTACCGAAAACCTGTGACCATTATTTTAAAAGTAGTATTTTTAAATTTCGGAAATACTAAAAAAAAATTGACACTACTATTATACCTGAAATATACAATTATCATTTAAATCTAAAGTGTGACCTTAGCATCGATCAAATTGCGTTTAATTTACGTATATATACGTATATACGTAAATATATGGTATATTAAGACAATCTAGACTAGACATTCTACCATCTCCAATTAAGTTCATTATTTTTATTTAATATGAAAAGCTATCAGACAATTCAATGTCTTCCTTCAATAAATTTGTTTCAAATATTTTACGTTCTCCTTATTGTTACTGTCCAATTGTTTTATTCTAGAATAAGAATGTAGGTACTTAATATTCATATTAAAATTAAAAGCTATTTTAAAGGAGTCGAGAATTACTTAAAAGTAAATCCGTTAGTTTGGTAAACACAGAAGGTTTGGTAAACTAACGGATAACGCAGTTTTTCGTAGTTTTCCCAGCGTCTTAGTCTTAGGAGTACGTTACCCAGAAATTAGGACTGTGATGCCTAAAAGTACATTGTGATGGTAGTGTCTATTCACATTACAATGCTAAGCGAGTATATTGTGGACGAAATTCATAGAGAAATAGGTCATAACGGGGCGTACACTTATCCCATTAGATGGAATGATATCACAAGTTATACAAACAAAAAACATTTGTTGCACCGATCACACCAACGATACAAGAAATTTTAAATGGATATTGTTGTTTAAATACAACTAGCAAATCTACATATAAATAAATGCATCCTTATATGCAATTAACTTTCATATAAAATTAGTTATTACGAAAAGCTTCAACAGTATATAATAGGCCCTAAAAATAAAATTGATACAAATATATGTTACGTGTGTTAATTGATATGATATTAAGATCTACGAGCATATTACCCTTGAATCGAAATATCTCAAGGTATCAATCTAAACCATCGTAAAACTACATTGAAGATTGATTTAAATTTTAGAATATAGACCGAAGAATGTGGTCTCAATTAAATGTCAAATATACATTTAGATTCAAAATCGGTTATTCACTTCTAGTTTAATATAAAAATTAATGTATTAAAATAATCAATTTTCTAAATATATTACTAGATACATTTAGTAGTAACAGATAAATAAAACATTAGTATTATAAATAGAAGTCCCTCTTATTTTAAAAAGCACTATCTAACGCGATTTACTTACCTCACTAAACCAAACAGATGACTTAGTACATATATGTATGGATAAATATTATATGAAGAGGTAATTCTTTCGGCTATTTCCTGAAGTATTAATTATATACTTAATTCGACATATTTTCTGTCGCTATTAACTAAGACAACTGCAGTAACTACACCTTTAAAATTACCGGCTTCTTTAAGATTATATCCAGAAATTTTATAATACAAAGTGGCTCATTTTATATTCAAAACCACCAAACGCTATACCTACTACGGTTTTTTAAACGTCAAAATTACGTCTATAGAGTGAGGGTATAAACTTTCGTGTTTTGAAATACATTTCTAAATGTACTGATTTTCGACAGTTAGCCTTTCCACAAAGATTAAAACGCATATAAAATTGTCCTTAACCTCTTACAGGCGTGAAAGTATCGATAAATAAGATTAAAATGACTGGTCTAGAACTAGAACCAGAGTCGCCGGTTTAACTATATGCATATTAACATACAATTAAACCCAAAAACTACTGAACAGATGTCAAAATTGTAAAACAATTAGAATACCTGAATAAATAGGCTATATTTTCAGACAACAAAGTGCAGAATATATGTAAAATACAAACAAATATTTTACATATTACAAATCGATTTTTAGTTTCATATCAACACAATTTATGCAATAATTTACAACTAAAGTGCAAATTAGGAATAATCCTCATATGGAACACCGAGACAATACCTGATATTCAACACAAATCGTCTTCTTCTTCGGTCTTTCTATTATCAGCGAAATCGATTTCTTCTGCCTCTGCTCGTGACATGTTCGCTTCTTCACCCTGAAAGAAATTTTAGGTGTTTCTGGTTTATGACATTTTCCTTTGAATAATTGTAATGTAGAGGGAGGGTAAAAGTTGCTGAGTTTCTTGCCCGTTCTTCTCAGAACAAGGCCTCCTGGTAGGTTTGCGGACGGATGGCGTAGTCTTGCTCTTTCGCGAATTTCGTAAACGTTTTTGACATTCATAAGCATGCGCTAAAACGCATCTTAATTGAATGAAAGTATTTTGATTTGATTTGAAATATATATTTTTATAATATATACTTCTCAGCTCTAAGGCATATCGGTTTCCTCACAAAAGTTTCTTTAGCGATCACACGCTCAAGCCATTAAAAAAAAACTAAATCGACTTCAAATACCTGTCAAAATTTATGTACACAAGTCCCAAATCCCACAACTACCGAATTGATTTTGATGAACAGTTCTCTAAGTAGTAATAAGTACTAGTTTATTATTAAATCAAATAGATTAATATATTTTTTAGTAACCAACACAATTACGAAATTTAACAACTTGTACGTGGAAGCCTAAATAGATATTTATATAGATTTGTCAATCTGACCACTTATTTTTGAAGTTGGATAATACCCGTCCCATGTAAACATATTATTGAGAGCATCAAAGACCTTTTATAATTGCATTTTATAGGAGTTCATTTCTAATAAACTATCATAGGCACTCTATACTTACTTCGCCAATATTCACGCTGACATAGGACGGCGCCGCATTTTCTCTTACAGCTGCTTTTGGAGCAGGATCAATCCCTTCAGGCAGAGGTATAGTTCCCGCCAACCTCGCATACTCAACGTCCATGCTACGTATAAATGGCGACGCAAGCGCTCTTTTTGCAGCATCACGATCCTCTTCATCATATGCTTGTAAGAGCATTTCTAAGGTTTGCATTTCGGGCACTTCGCAATTGTTACCCCATTCCTAATAAACCAGAATACATGGTCTAAAATTCACTAACATTTGACATACAATTCGCAAATAAAATTACAAAATAAACAGCAATATTGAATTGTTAAAGGAGTAGCAAAATAGTAAATTAAACATAGTGAACAAATTTCTCCCCATACAACCATTATGACATATTAAAAAAATATGAATAGTCTTTACCTTATAGGCCTTTTCAGCTGCCACAGCATCGCCTCTAGCCAGTTGCACAAGGACAATGGCAACTGTAAGTCGTCCCACTGCCCCAGTATAACCTGATTCAAGGTGGAAGCCAATCTCACGTCTAAGGCTATCCAGTGCTTCATCATATCTCTCCAGTTTAACAAGAAGTCGAGACGCCTTGCTTATGTATTCTGTACCTTGATGTTGAGAGCTTTCGACCTATTAAAGACGTTTTTATTTAAATTTTGTTATAGATAAAAGCTTTAAAAAAAAGCTCTGTTTACAAAAATAGGCAGTATACATGAATGAATGATCTTATCATCGTGAATATCGCGCTATATTCATTTATAATAACCCTATGATCGTTTCGTTTCCTTTGCTACTCTGTAGAGTTCAATACAACATTACCATAATCTTGTTGTTTACGTGATGATTATTATGTATGTTTGGAAAAGAAAGTTGTGTTGAGTAATTACAGTCAAACCTGGGTAAGTGAGAACTGGATAAGTGAGAAAACTCTATAAGTGAGAGTAATAGCCGGGACCCGTCATTTTAAGCTCCCAAAACCTCTATTAGCGAGAATCATAAACCTCTGTAAGAGAGAGTAGTTTTTCCCTCATGAGCCTCCGTAAGTGAGACTGCTACTTATCTATACCTCTATAAGCGACAGTCGAGCTTTATTTATTTATATTATTTACTAAGAACTATAGCTACATTAAAAATACAATCAATATTCGACGAAATTTATGAGTTAGAGAAAAACATTCAAAATACAAAAACAGAAACCAATAAGTCCTAAATAAAATAAAATATATATGTACATAATATATGTTGAGCACATTATGCACATAATTTTATCATATTACATATTTACTACATTCGTACGTGCTCCTCCTTACCTCTATAAGAGAGAAACGCTACCCATGTACCTGCATTAGCGAGAAACTCGGGTTAGTGAGAAACCTCTATAAGCGAGAATGAGATTGTGCTCCCTTGAACTCTCGCTTATCCAGGTTTGACTGTATATATATTTTTAAATAAACATAATAGTTCAATATATATAATAAATAACTTACCGAAGACACATCAGCTGCCTGCTGGAATAACTTGACAGCAAGCTCGGGAGCCTTCTCTTCAATAATCTTGGCGACTTTGTCTAGGACATTAGCGCCAGCATCTCCTGAACCATGTTGCTGGTACAAGCTGCTTGAATTGCATGCCATGTTGTACAACTGACATTAAACAACTTGTATTATAGCCAACTACATAAATTTATTATACAAAAATATTTTTTGTACAAAACATTTAGTTGTGTAAAATAACATTGAGCTAAAAAAAATTACGGGAATACTAAAAATAAAAGAGGACTTTCATATAGTATTCACTATTACCAGAATAAAAACATAACACATTCGGCGTAATAGCAAATCTAAAGGTGTCTTTTTAATATATTACTTTACGGTAATTACTAAGTTTATTTTAACACATTTTGGTAATAGAGATATTACCAAAATGTGTTAAAACTAATTGAAATTGTTTAAAATGTATTAGAACTTTAATAGCTTTTAGAATATCGTCGAAGTAAACTGATTCTTCGGGTTTTTTTTTTCATTTTCAAGGGATGAAAATGAAAAAAAAAAACCGGAACGTACGACCATCCTCACCACGCAATCAATCAGATCAACATACGTACATTATGAAAAATACGTAGAACATGGATGCTGTCAATATCTGACGCGCTCGAGTATGTCCATGCCACAGTTTTTTTTTACATTTTTGAAAGTCTATAGTCGCTCCCCCCCACCGATGAAAAGGTTTTTTTTATATAACATTTTTTCTTATAATTATCTAAGCTTCGCAACCCAATACATCCCCATTTAGGATCGTGGCCTCCCTTCTATAAGTAATTCTATATAAAAAAATGATTAAATTATTCGAAATCACCCCTCTATAAGTTATTTGAAAAACTTACTTCCTCAGGTGAAGACAACTCCTTGCTGACAATAACTGCATTCTCAATAGCCTTAGCAGCATGAAAGAATGAACGATTCTTCTCATATAGATCTGCGGCCTTCATGTGACAATCCTTGGAGTTCTTTACATCACGGGATATGCGGTAACATTGAGCTACAATAAAGCATATTATGTAAATTATTATAGAACAACTTATCTTTTTTTCGGCATAAGATGTATAAAATATTGCTACTTGAAATACATAAGTCGACATTTTTTTAATACCATCTTAATATACATTACAAAAAGTTGTATTACTTATGGAATGGTGGTATTTTATGTACCGCAAATTATTAATTAAATAAAACGTTGTAATTATACATATATGTATAAAATTCAATTTACATTGTTAAATAAAAAGGAGAACAACTACAACAACGGTCTTATAGCTTTCGAGCAATATATTCCAGGCAACCATGTGAGAGACAAAAAAATATACATATGTATAGTTTAGACAGAAACATATAATTTACCATTGATATCTTATTGTACCTATCAATAATTAAAAATGTACAGCCTGAAATCTCATTTATCTTAATAAGCAAAAAATTCTATCATAAATTATGCTTATATATTTTGTATACTTATTTATGAATATATAAAATAATATCTCTTAATCAATTAAGTTTAGTTCCAATTCTTACATCAAGAAACTTTCTACCACTTGTTTTAATCACATTCAACAAATGAGTTTAGCATCAGAAAAAATACAAATTTACTATCATATTTTAAGACATTTACTACTTTCTAATTTGAGACTCTTGTTTTTGTTATGTATATCTTACAATAAATAATTATATCACATACCTGCTTGACTGAATTCATCAGCAGCTGAATCATAGTCTGGCTTCCACTTCAGCAAACCAGTCTTTAAACTGTTAATATCAAACATGTTAAAAATTTCACAAAGACAATTTATTCTTAAAGGCATGATAATATGTGATACACCCAAAAGATAGTAAAATATTTAACGACAATCAAAATCTGTTATAACAATATCGAAGGGACTACTCATATTTGGTTGGAAAAGCTATAGCTGATGACGTTGTTATTAAGTACCTAATGAAATAGAATTCAGTAATATAAACGGTTTTGACAGTATATGCCAAAGAGGGTATTGTACAGCCTACATAATCTTAACTAGTAGCGTGAGCTTATCATATTTAATCTACCTGAATTTGAACAGAATAACTGTAAGAAATCTGAAGTTTTTTCTAGAGGTGCATAGTTTTAAGTCATTTCTAACATTGAAAGCACATTTAAGAGATACAAGCAATACAATATCATCACTTCTGAATTTCATTTTATAATGAGAACTTGGAAAATTAATTTAGTTACATGGGATGGATGCTTTTTGACGAAGCTGATATTGGTGTTGGAAAGCCAGAGAGCAATATAACAGAACTTGAGTTTATTCCCACTCACAATATATATATACAAGTAATGGTGGTGATAAAAAAAACAATCAATAAATACCATATTTTCCTTGAAAATGATTTAAGAAATACATATATCCTAAATGTAGTATAATATAAATGCTTAAATAGGTCAAACTACATATCCATACAAGTAAAAAAATTACAAACGTTAAATTATAATGAAAAAGAAACCTCTTTTTCTCACTTACTATTTTTCTGCTGCTTTACAATGTTCCTGAGCCTCAAGAATTTTAGACATTTCTACAACTTTTACGATCAATCACTTGTATGTGGAAGACCAGTATGAATTCTATTTCAGAAACTTTAAGTCTTCAACCTAAGTTTCAGCTTGAAAGGCCACAAAATCAATACAAAATCGTATACTGAAACCTGAAGCTGAAAATTATGTCAAAATATAAGTGACCTTGATAACTGACTATGACTGCAAATACAGCTAAGGGGAGAGCCCACAGGATAGGAGAATATATATTATCATGGTTATCGCCGTTTGGTCTGTGTAACTTGTAAGACGTGTATCAGCAGAGTCAGTGCGCTAAGTCAGTGTTGACAAAAAAATGGTCTGAATAGAGTTAGCAACCTCATTAATTTATAAATAATGTGGTAAACAATAATAATTGGTTTAAAACTTTTTACGCTTAATTTAATAATCAAATTATTTTTTTTTACTGAAATAAGAGAAAACCTTTAAAGAATATAAGGTTTTAACAAGCTAAATTAACAGTAAAATATTTAGTTTCATGTAAGAAGTTTACATCATTTACGTTTTGAGTAATATTTTTTAATGATTTCTAAAAAAATTATATACTTTTTCAAAACCATTGCAATTTTTTCTAAAGTATAATCCTGTAAAATAAATTTGTTTACAGATCCGAATTTTAAAATAAAATTGTATTCATATTTTAAATGTGGAATATAAAAAAAGTAACTATTTATACCTTCATCCATACTAATTTTTTTTTTTTAGCAGTTTGAAATAACTTTAATTATTTTCAAAATCTACCACGAACCGAAAGCCTTACAAATTTTTCAACAATAAATAATATTTACTAACGAAAATTTCGATAAATGCCAACTTAAAGAAAAATACTGGTCAATTTTCTGTCACTGTGTTGGTATTGTTTGCGAGAAACACGCGAGAGCATTCGTTTTGAGAGTGCGAAGCGTTGCTGTAGTTGGAACACTCAACGTTGAGCATTATGCCGCAAAATGCGCTCTAGTGCTGTAATTGGAAAACGCACCATAGGTGCAACAGGCATTAAAGTGCGCACGCACAATTGAGCACTGTATTCTTTAAAGGTTTTCTATTATTTCAATAAAAAAATTTTTAATGAAATAATTTGATGATTAAAATAAGCTTAAAAAGTTTTCAACCAATTATTATTGTTTACCACATTATTTATACATTAATGAGGTTGCTAACTCAATTCATACAAATTCAACATTTTTTTTACAACACTGACTTAGCGCACTCTGCTGATGCATTTGAAAACTAATTCACGTTCCAATTAAGCTTCAGCATAATGCGGCATTGTGCGGCACTGAGTCACAAAATGCTCTGTAATTGGAAAACGCACAATGTAAGTATCGGAAAATAAAGGTTTTTTGTGATTATTGCTAAGGTGCATATACTGTATCTTACTAAGACCTTAGTAGCATGCTCTGTGGTAAGCCGTCATCATTTGACATCATAGGAATTCAGTTGACATTTTTAACAATTATTTACAACACTCTGTGATTACGAAATACGAATTAAAAAAAAAACAACTAACAACACTTTTTCTAAAGCGTACCGCAAAAACATAAACCATAATATTATCATGATTTAGACATATTGAAGTGTGAGTTATTATTAAAGTTACAACGATGAGCGCACGTACCTATATATCACCGGATTGTGCAAAACAATGGGAAGTTTTATTGCTCCTGCTGTCTTCAGAAGAGAAAAACATCGACAGAACAACCGAAAATGAAATCGATACTATGAACTATTTTTATAACAATGAAGGTGTTAAGTAAGTATAGTTACCTGAATAAATTTTTACATGTTATTTACGTGCAATAGTTATTAGTTCCAAATATCCCGTCGCTTACTTAACGTAAATTTGTTAAACACCTTCAATATTCTCTTAAAGATTATCATTATCTGTGTAACAACATAATCGTAAAACGCTTCATTATTTACTACATTGTTAACATATTTCAGAAAAATAATGTTGCAATGGTTACATGAAATGAATTTATCATATGCGAGAAAGACATCTGAAAGTGATACTGCACTAAAATGTAACCAAGTTTCTTTTTTATGGAGACAACAAGGAAATGACAAGTATCATGCTAACTTAATAGATGATAGCTACCAATGCTATTCCAAAAGTGTGATATATGCTAATCAGAATGATACTGAATATGCCTTAGCTCTTGCAAACAGATCTGCTGCTTTGCTTAGACTGAAACGATTCAAGGTAAGGAAAGACAACATAATCTTTCATTGTATACTGTAATGCAATATAAATTGAGTAAGAGTGAGTTATAAGGGTTGGCAAGAGAAATGTGTAATCTATTTTCATAATATTTTTGTTACAGAATAGGTAGCAACAATTTTACCGTGTTAAAACCAACACATTAAATTTGAATCTGTTGTCTGTTTACATTACCGAATTATTTAAACTTTAATTTAGAATTATGAAACATTTGTATTATTTTGTAGGAATGTATTGCCGATATAGATCTCTCCATTGCTAGTGGTTACAAGAGGGAGATGTTACATAAGTTGCTCTTACGAAAGGCTGATTGTTACATCGAATTAAACCAGACTAAGAATGCCGAGGCATCTATTATACGTGCCTCAGAACATGCAATTTCTCTTAAACTATCAGCTACTCAAATGGGTATGTCAGATTTATAAGTATATAACTTAAGTAAAAGTAAGGTATCAAATAAAACGGAAAAAAAATCGCCAATAGTTCAAAAACATATTTCTAGTGAGACTGTATTTATTTTACAGCTGAGTTTGAGCGTCATGTACGACTTTTGGAAAGAAAAATAAATACTGGAGAAGTTACACATTCACTTGATGAATATAATGTGGTACTACCTGAATGTCGTAATGGTGTCAATCCACAATTCAATGCAGCATCAATGTCAATAGAACTAAAGTATGTCTCTTTTTTTTTTTTTTTTTATAGAATAGGGGGCAAACGGGCAGGAGGCTGGTGTTAAGTGATACCGCCGCCCATGGTCACTCTCAATGCCAGAGGGCTCGCGAGTGCGTTGCCGGCCTTTCAAGAAGTGGTACGCTCTTTTCTTTAAGGACCCTAAGTCGAATTGGTTCGGAAATACTTCAGTGGGCAGCTGGTTATATTATATGTCTCTGATTTATATCCATGTTATGATAAAAACTGAAGATTCAAAAGAACATATAACTATTTAGAAAAAATAAATAAAAAAATTGTACTAATTCATTCTATAACAATATATCAGTTTTGTTTTTTATTTAGGAACAACGACACAGTAGGACGTCATGTGATCGTGAAGGAGGTTTTAAAGCGTGGTGACGTTTTATTCTCAGAAGAACCTTACGCATGGGTCACGCTGCCTTCTGAAGATCCAATTTGTGACATGTGTTGCCAACCAGATATTAATCCATTACCGTGAGTCATTTAAAACAAAATTGTAATCCTTTAAAATGTTCTTTCTTAGAATGTCTTTTTATTTGGTCAACTTCTTCCAAGAATAAATAGCCATTGTAGATAAATTTATAAAAAATACTAAGCCATGAATGTTTTTTAATATTATCTTTATAGCTAATAAAATAGTTTTATTAGGTACGAGATAGTATTCGTTCTTTCAGCGTCGTTATGTAGAGGTTACACTCTATTATATGTATTAAAAAAAAGTTATATGTTTATTTCCCAATGTTTGCAATAAAAAATGTCTCATTTCTTCCTCCACATATGAAATAAGTATTTAATTTATCCTAAAATTTACATTGGTTTACGTTTCACTATTTATGAGTGACAAGTATTAGAAATTTGGTTATTAGTGATAATAATTGGTGTCAAAAACTATTAATATGTATTTTTTAGATGCAGCAGTTGTTCACGCAGCGTTTACTGTAGTGAAGCTTGTAGGAGTACAGCATTCACAATGTTTCATAAGTGGGAGTGTGTCGGAGCTCAAAGTGACCTCTTCCCCACTATCGGCATCGCTCACTTGGCTTTACGGTATGGCATATTCTGATCAATGTTATTTTTTTGCTGTCGACAGATGTCGGAGCTGTGCTTTCTTGTCACGTGATTATCGCCTTAAAACGTTTAGAATTATTATTTGTGTTATATGAAACAGAAAATTTCTCCGATGCCCTATTGAAGAGATATGGCGCTAAGACACAGATCAGGATTTCCAATTTAAATATAATTTGTACACCAATAAAAGCATTTTCTCTAGAATTATTTTATTTAATTACACTTCGTTGCTGTAATACAGAAATAGAGTACAATTAAAATAATTAAATAAAAAGGAGGGTAGGGTAACTAGCGGCCATATAGCGATTTGCCTAGAAGAGATCGCCGCTTCAAATCAACCACTGTCAGCAAAATAAAATTAATTATTATTAATAAGGCGAGCGCAAGAAGTGCAAAACTATATAAGACATAAAATGAAATGAAAAAAGAAGGACATGAAAAGAAAAGGGCACATTAATCACGATAATTCAGATCACTTAGTACGAAAGTTAGATATACGATGTGGACAGGTAATGCTTGTACAGTAGAGAAGGAGCTAAGCGGATAGGGACAGGAAGTGAATACCATAGCCTCACTGCAGAGCACTTAAAAGGATTCATGAAAGGAAGAATTTTAAATAGTTTTTGAAGTAAGGACGAGGTTTAGGATTGAACAGGACAAAGAAATATAAAAGGTGAAGAACGTGAGAATCAAGAGCATACGACCGCTTTCTGTAGTCGTATTTTCCTAGACCGAATATCAAAAGGACACAGAAATTTTGGAGACAATTCAGTTCAAATCGGAAGAGCAAGAATCAGCGTAGTATAGTAATGACAGGAGAGATTGACACGTTTTTGTATGCAAACTTTATAAATATTTTTAATCCATTGTTCTCATTACAGGGTGCTGTTGATAAGTCAGTACCACGGTCTACCAACACCGATAAGTTTGGCAAAGCCCACAGCGTATGAACTTTTCAAGAGCTACAGTCAAGTTGACAAAATTGACATATACAGGGCTGAAACACCAGACTTCTACAGGATGTTCAATTTGGTTACAAACTTTGATAAGATGAACAATACCGATTATGTACAGTATGCTGTGGTATGTATTTACTGTATTTTTGAATCACGTATTCTTCATCTTCCAACCGTCAAAGTTTCATGATTGTCATGGTCTAGTAGTTTTAGTGATTATTGCAATTACTTTTGATTTTTTTTTCAATTATAGACCGCAACAATGTTGATATTATACTTGGAGAGGTATACGTCATTCTTTGAGACGTTTGAATCGGGTCCATTGAGTGATAGGGAGAGGAAAATGTTCGCGGCCGCTTTTATTTTACGATGTATGGGCCAACTTGTATGCAATGGACACGCGGCGTTAAGCCTTTCTACTTACGATGACGGAACTGGTATTGTATACAAAAAGTCTATTTATAGAAATATTTATTAACACAACATCATATAATAATACATTTTCTACATTATAAAGTAAAAGTCAAATATAGGTAACTGTACATTTATGATAGTCAAAAAAAGAAATGTATATGAAATGCTTCTAACTTTACATTTAGTGCCAGTTCTCAAATCAAGGTCGTAGAACGAAAGAGAAGAAGTGGCAATAAACTCTCCGCCACTCTTTTTAATATGTTTGCTAGTAATGAAAACCTATTAAAAATTATTTATTCGCTTAATGCGATTAGGTATTGAATATATCAAGGTCTTGATAAGTACCCTTCATATTTGTTTTATTCACGAAGAATTCGAATGAGAGGTGCCTAAACTCCTAGGTTGGTTTTTACAGATGGAATTTGAAAGAGTGTTGATTTTAAACCTTGGGAATGAGAGAAGACAATGTTAATATTCAGTTAGAGGTTACTGTTCTGTGTTTAACCATTTTATAATGTGTATAAGAACGTAACGTAACGTAGCTACTTTAATATTAATTATTACTTATTAACCCTAAGATTAGCTTTTACTTTTTTATTAATATTTTTTTTACATTTTAGTTTAGTTTTTGTTTGTATATTTCTATACAGTTTGGCCGGGCTCATTTTTCAATTTCAATACGAGTCTGAACATCTGAGTCTATACATACATTTTATTGTTAGTTAATGTATCCATCTTATTAAGTGCGTTGCTTCACATTAAAAGTGGTTTAACGGCGAGTGATAATTACTTCCCTTTTCATCACAAACAGTAAAAAACGCACAAGTAAAGATAACATTTTTTTTAAGAGGTTTACTAAACCTGGAATTAGTAGGCAGTGATGCCAGCTAAAGAATGAAATAAAGTAATTAAAGTTGATTCGATATATAGTTCGTGATATTGAAATATTTGTTATTTTTGTATTAGGTCACTTGAGTAAGTACATATTTAGATTTACCTTTTTGTAGGGAAATCATAAAAAATTCGTAGCATTTTTTTTAATGTCCTCGGAATAAGTCCAATTTGTCTCTTCATCGGTGAACTTTTTTGGTAGCAATACCTATGAAATGTTAGAATTCTACGTAACGAAAAATCAGAGTATAGTGTTACATGTAATTTTATATTTGGTGGTAATTATTTATGCACTTCTTGTACCTTTCCCTCTGTCGGTATTTTCCATACTAGAGTTTGCCAGAAAGGGCCGCTCGTTGCCTAATAACTTATGTAACCTGTTTTTTATATGTATTTAACGTAACGTTAATAAATAATCTCTGTGCGACTTTACTGTAAAATGTTAAAGTGTGCAAAGGTCTCTTTTCTTTTGATCCTCAAGAAAAGATTTCTGTATTCTTGCTTTCATCATCAGATGAGTCCTGCCCGTTCTATAAAAAACACGTTTTTCTAGGACGTACAGTTACAGAGCGAGAGGTGCGCCGTGCAACTGCCATATATCCCTCAGCTGCAATGATGAACCATTCTTGCGACCCCAATATTATTAATACGTGAGTAAAAATTTTTTACTAATAATGTACAATTTTAATAGATAAAGACTTTAAAATTACATCCAATACAGTAGTTTTTTACAAGCATACAAATTTTTACATCATAATCAACAGCGTTTTAAAGGCACTTTTTGGCGCGTACCACCACTCTGAGGCTGAGCTTCTCTTCGACTTAGGTCCTTCAAGAATATACCAACCAATCCCTAATAACCCAGCGTAATCGCGCCTTCTGACTGTGTCAGTGTTTATTTAAAAAAAAACAAGTTTAAGTTCAGCCGTTTTAACTTCTTAAATTAGTTCCGAGATCATATTTAGTTTATTTAAAAGCTTTTTAAAGTACGTAGCTGTTTTGGTGCTTTGTAAATTTGACGATGATAAAAGGTGAGCCAAAAACAACTTCAATGCCTATTAGCCCTAAGAAAGGTAGGTAGTCACAAAATATATTAAATAACACATAAACAGATTTTCAGACAAAATAATTAGATAAGTTCCGGGTCGGTCCATCGGGTGTCGCTGGCCTATTTGCCTCTTATATTCTATCTTATAGAATAAAACTATATTACAGTTTCTACAAGAATCGATTAATAATACGTTGTGCGCGCGAATTATCGGCCGGAGCGGAAGTGTTTAACTGCTATGGGCCGCATCGCGCACGTGAACCAACGGCCCAAAGACGCGCCCAATTACGGGCGCAGTACATGTTCCAATGTATGTGCAGCGCCTGCGCGGATGGCGACCAACAACAGTTTGCTGTATGTATTTTATTTCTGTATACCGAATATCATTGCGCATATTAAAAAATTGTCATCTCTAAAAATACATAATGAACTCTCATATAGATGAATTTTCTTCGATGTCTGTTCTGCCTCACTATGAAAAACAAATGTTTGTCTGTCATTAACGTTTTTCACTATGTCATACGGAAGTCTTAGTTCACACTACTAAAGGTCAAAAAACCCAAGAGTTCGAAAGGTTTAAAAAAAAATAGTAATGTTTATTTTCGAGTATATTTTGTATTCGCTTAAATACCCGCCAGCTACGCCTCAGAAGAGAGCTAGCTATATCAGTATACCTATTTAGGATTCTTATGGGATCTGCGGGTCCAAGCAAGAATCTGAGGTGGTGTTCACAACTGTTGGATGAAGACACGACCAACTTAGCGGGGAGCCGCCCACGCGAGGCCACTCTTTATTAATAAGGTTATATCGAGGTAGACCTATTTGTTTGGCTGAGATCAAAAGGGCTGCTAGTTTTATTATTATTCATGAGATTAAGTTCGTTTTTTTATACAGGATTAACAAGGCCCAGATATTGTGTAGTTCCATCGCATTAGTAATAACTGTAAAATATAATTTTGTGGGAAAAAAACAAATAAATATTTATTTCAAAATATTCCAGATGTTATTCAATGCATATGCATGCCAATCATGCAAAGGGCCAGTGTTGTGGCAAGGCAAGAAAGCGCATTGTCAACATTGTAATGCGGAATTCTTTCCGGAAAGGGCGCTAGCGATACTGGACAGGGCTGAAGAACTGGCTATTCAAGGTTTTTATTTGTTGCTATTTTTATCTAATAAAAATTTAATATTATTAACACCCTATAATGGTTATCTGACCTGTATGTATTCAATTATGTTGATAAATATTTGAGTATGATCTATTTAGGCTTTTAAAACTGAACGTCAAATTTAGGTTGAAACAGGTATATTCCAACTGCAACAGTCGAAGTATTATTAAAAGCGATTCAGTATCTTTTGAGATATGCACGTAATTTCAGGTATAAATAAATTCAGGTAAAATAGGTAGAATACGTGTAATGTAGGTAAATAATGTTCATATGTTAATTTTATTTATCAATTTATTATTTATGTAAGTGACAAACGTCTTGAATGACCGCAAGAGGCAATTTGACAAAATTTTGAAAATGATTATAGATTATTTATGATTGGCTAAATTGGAATTAAAAATTCATAATTTCAAGAACCCGCCAAAACCCTTCTCTATGCAAGATGGCGTCGCTTCAGTCAAGTTTCTACGTGTTAATTATCATTTTAAAATATGTATATATTGTATTATATTTCAATCAAAATCAATTTCCGACGAAATTAATTCCCAAAACAGTATTAGGATTTGACAAAGACCATTTTGTGTCACGCGACTGGCGTAATATATAAAGAGCAGTGTTGGCCTTGTGGCTTCAGCGTGCGACTCTCATACCTGAGGTCGCAGGTTCGATCCCCGGCTATGCACCCATGGACTTTCTTTCTATGTGCTCATTTAACATTTGCTCGAACTGTGAAGGATAACATCGTCAGGAAACGGACATGTCTTAGACCCAAAAAGTCGACGGCGTGTGTCAGGCGCTGGAGGCTGATCACCTACTTGCCTATTTGATTTAAAAATGATCATGAAACAGATTCAGATATCTGAGGCCAAGACCTAAAGAGGTTGTAGCGCCACTGTTTTTTTTTTACTGGCGTATCAAAACATGTATATGATTATTTATAATCCGTAACGATTTTTCATACTCTCAAATATTTTAATAGTTACCGTTTATTCATTAAATAGCAATTCAAGCGAAAACACCGCAAGAGGGGTGTGAACTAATGCAAGCTTCGTATCGCTTAAAGCAACAAGTATGGTACAGACATCATGCCTCATTACGCGCCGCAGCTGATAGATTGGCTAAATCCTATGCAGATGCCGGTAAGGTTTTTAATTTTAAAGAAAATATTGTTAAAATATCCAAACACATTTAATCGGCCTGTACTGTAAATCAATTTAATGAAAGGTAGAAAATGGATTTTCTATTTAGTGTGTTGGCCTGGCTTTCGCGTGCGACTCATACCAGAGTTTATGACGCAGACTGTGCAGAAGGGATTTATATATTTTTTAATAATAATTACCAAACAAATACAGAAATATGTTGCTAAGGGTTGTAACACCTCTAGATTTTTTGTTCAATAGAATAATAATTTCTAAAGTTCTCAACTTGATCACTCTGGGAATTTGGCAAACTGCGTTATTATTTTATTTAAAAATATCCCTTGTGTTTATCTGTTTAGCTTTTTTATTTAGATTATTCGTTTTGTGCGGTTTTTCCTGTATTCTTTATTTTATGTGTGTATTTTCTACAACTATTTTTAAGCATGTTTTTCTTAAACTAAATAAACATTATATTCTTATGTAATAAAGATTAATGCATAGCAAAAGGTTTTTTTGGTAAGTTTATAAAAATCACTTAATTGTATAATGCATAAGTTTTTTTTTATTTTAGTTAAAATTTGGTCTATGTATGCTGTAAATAGATAATAATATAAATATATCGCTTTGTATTTAAGGGGAATTTAGCAAGAGCGTGGAACTGATAAAGCAAAACATACAAAGCCTTGAATATCAGTATGGTTCATTCAGTGTTGAGGTAAGTTTATGAATAATATAAGTTTTAATAAAAACATTCACACCTCTTAAAAAAACGGTCTTCTAAAATTCTATTGTATATATATTTGCGGTTTTAGGTGGCGCACGAGTTACGAAAACTGTCAGATGTGATGTTGGAGCGAATACTCAATGCACCACGAAATTCGGCATATAGGTATAAAACTTTGTTATCATATAAGAACAATATAATAAGTAAATGTATTAATTTCTAAAGCATTATTAAAAATAGTTTTGGATTACATGCAAATAATTAATTACAATTAAATAATCAAAGACTGGAAAAGGAGTCATTATAGTCAATAAAGTTCAGATTACATTTGAAAAATTAAATCAATAAATATTTATTATTATTCTCTTACATTAAGTTAAGTGTAACATAAATTCTAATTATTTCGAATGTTGTTTTTAAATTATGTCCAGTGCCGTAGCATCTTCCGTGGGCAACTTCATTCTGATAATTTTGTGTCACGGTGCACGCGCCTAAATAACTTCAAAAATAAGCGAAGATCTAATAATTCGTAAAAATATAATGGATAAAACCCGGATATAGGTTCAGAGTTCATAGGCGTTTTTAAAAGACAAACTTTTCTCGTCTCTCTCAGGGAGTGGTGTTTGGAGACACACAAAATAGTTCGTAAAGCCGTTCAGTTGACTGAATTAAACTATGGGGGATGGGAACCATTGGTTCGGCGGTTGGCGGTCCAAGAGCGAGTAGTTGGTGATCTTGTGCAAGATACAGCGGCTGGACTAACACAAACTGATAATATACATCACATCCTGCATTATAATCTTAAAATATAGACTTCTCAATAGCACGGGAATTATGTATGTTTATCTTATTAAACTCACTTGTAGTCTGACTGTTTTTTTATTTTTAACTAAACCGTTTACCCCTGTTCCCTTACCTTATCTAATCACAGCGACAAATACAATTTAAGACCGCTAATAACGAAATTAATTTTAAATACATTTAATTCATAATTTTCAGATTAATACCACAAATTTTCTTGGAAAGTAGAAGAAAAGGTGTACAAATAAAAAATATGATTAATTCAACCTTTAACTCAAAATATCTTTATTCAAGTGGGTAACCAAGTACACTTTTGAATCAAGTTAAATTAATCGTAAATTTACATTTACTACCAGTTCGCAAGTCAAGGGTGTAGAGCGGGTAAAAAGAACTGGCAAGAACTTGGACTTGGCTTGGACTGGAGCAAATCAATCACAAAGCTTAGGATCATTAAAATTTAGATATTAATCATTTAATAAAGTGATTAATAAACTAACAAATTAAGGAAATAAAAAAACATAAGACACTAAATTTCTTTATTAAATAACTTTCTTATTATTACACAACGGATAGACGCTTATTAATACTAAACATTTTTTTGGGTTGTGATTTTTATTGAAAATGCCCATGGCTAAGTGAAAGTAACAGTAGTATAGAATAGGTTATAGTTGATTTTAAAGTATCTAACGTAAAGATATATAAGCAATACATAATTAAATTTACAATTAACTTACGTATTTACACTTTCCACATACATTATAGATATACTATTGTTATTGGCTAAATGTACCTTTTATTTACAATGAAGGGCGATTACAGGTATTACATTTGAAGCTCCTTTCATTGTACTTGAGACGTCAATAAGACGTCAATATAATTCATCAAATAAGTGAAATTCATCGAATAAATGTCATATTAGATTTTGTCTGCTTTTTAACTTTCTAAGTAAATAATTCAATCAGGGATTAGGTTACACAGAAGCTACTCAAAATGAGACAACAACAATTCTCTTTTGCTTAATGAACAACCATTCTGAGAAGTGATATTAGTACAAGTTTCATAGAACATACAAGATATTTAAAAAAAAACCTTTAAATAATCTGTGCTCTTTAACAAGTTTCTTGAATTTTAAGTTTGCTACAAGCTTTACTACATCAAGTCTATGAATTGTGTATTAATCTAAAATAGCTTTTGTGTAACAACATGATTATATTGATACCAATGAATCATCCATACAGATTCTTATAAGTTGCAATTATATAAAGCATCATAACACTATTCAGGAGTTTCAGACACAGATAACCTTTTTTAAATCCTGTCTCTATGTATTAAATATTTACATTACATTACCAAAACTAACTATAACTATATGATTATTTCGCGGTTTTTTGATCTGTAAATGATTTATTGGTTTCGGTAATAAGTTATATATTTAGTTCTATACGTAATATTTGTAAATAAAAATTTTTAATTGATTTGATAAATTTTTGGTTTGTAAAAGGCCACATTGATTGTAAATGAACAGTTCATAATTGTAAACATCACTATTATAAAACAATTTAATACATTGCAGGTGAAACAAATATGTAATTTTAAGTGTATATCCAAATGTTTTTGTTGAAAGATCTTAAAGAAATCAAATAATGGTTGTTTTGGTCCATTTAAACCTTCAGGCCCTAAATTGTTAGAACAACCAGGCAAACTGGTTTAGGAAGATACAGTTGAGCCTCCATCCCTTTTGTCAAACAATTGAACATATGCAGATATGTATTCAACCAAACGCGCTTTTTGAGTTTCCTAAACGTTAACTAATCCTGAATACTCATAACCAAGCATTTATAAGAAATTCTTGTAGACTAACCAAGGTAGTACACTTCATGGTTAAGATAAAGAATTAAACACAAAAAATAAATATAAACATTGGATATGAACCTTTGCGAGTTAATTCATCTTTTTGAGGCATTACTCGGTCCCCAATTCAATTGCTCTAACTTAAACATACTTATGATTACTTGTGTACTTAGACACTTTACCTTGATGGCATTATTCACCATCTTTTTCAGATGCATCGCTTGACTCATACTGAATTGGGAAATCCTCTTCATCGGTTAACTCATACTGGAGACTATAATATTTATTTTCTTGTTGCTCAAATTTGGGTACAGTCTCCTCTTCCTCTTCTTCTTCCTGCAAATTAAACAAATTAAATACAAAATGGAAAGCTAATAGGGTAGAATGTAAAACCTTTTAAATATTCATAGAAATTTTCTGTACAGTACTAGATATTTCAAAACCTACCTTGGCCTTGCTCATTTCATTAAATTTAAGGTAATTAACATGTATTTTATTCTATTATTTAAAATAAGTGTCTTAAGGTATTTTATGTCAAATTTATTAGAAAAATGACTACTATTCCATTAATCCAAATATTCTTTATATTTGGATTTAGATAATAAAATTCAAATATAGATCAAGTCCATAGAATTAGTACATCATAGCAAGCTCTTGAAGAGAAAAAACTTTGTACATACTGCTCTATTTCTAGATGTAGCACAAACTTTTGGCATGGTCTTGCTTTTGCATAGAATAGTGTACCTAATGTTTAGTGTAAGATACTGCATTTGCTGATGATATTGCAATAATGGCTACAATGAAAAATCCATTGCAATTACATAAATTACTAAACTAAACCTTTTAAGTTAGTAAAACTAGTGTAATGCAGTGGATATAAGTACAAGTGCAATATTTCGAACCCAATCTCAGTTCAGATTAGGTCACACATATACCAAAACATTTTAGAACACTAAGACTGTTCATGAACATTATCTAAGTATAAGCTATCTACTAGTATTGGTTCAACATAATATTAGTTATTAGGCATAATTATTATAAAAAGATTCTAATTCATATAAAGTCACTCTCTCTTTTGTGGAAAATAAAGTAAGATTTTTTTTTAAGCACTTACATCAAATCCAAAGCAAGTATCTAAGTCTTTTTCTGCTTTCAAATTTTGTTCGATTGTCTTTCTTAGTTGTTCTTTGTAGAATAATTCTTGGTTGCTTTCTGAATTATCATCAGCGTTTGCTGAATCACTTTCTTCTGAAAATTAAACCATGTTTTTTTTACATATTTTGTTGGGAGCCTTGTGAATGAAATTAATTTTTTCAACAGTCTAATGGTTTTTTTAACAGTATTACCATAATTACTATTAGCATTATGAAATATACCAATATATATCTTTTAACATTGATCAAAATGCTAACTTAATTATTAGTACCTCGTTTCTCCATGTCAGAGTAATGTGGTGTGATGAGGCACACTTGTTGCTCAGACCCATCTTCCAATTGTATGACCTCTAAGACAACATACTCTTGATTTTCTTCACCAGTTATTTCCACATTTTCATCATCTTGTTTGTTTTCATTGCTGGCCACTTCTATTTTAACAACTTCTTCTTGAAGCGGATTGGAATTCTCTTCGCGAATGGTCTGGAAAATAAATACTTTGTTAACTCAAAATTAAAATATATTCTAATATTTACTAAACTTTTGCTCAGCCTTTGCCATACAATTGTTACTTTTCATAGAACAAATTATATTTTACTTTAGCGTCGTACACTGCATATAAGTTCGCTCTTTAGTGTTTCTCTGAAATTCGCATTATTATAGGTGGGCCAAATTGTCATATTATATTGTTTTTCTCTTAAGAAATATATAATAATACAACCCTATTTAAAAATTAGAGTTATTATTATTAGAATTAGCATCTTTTTATAAATCACCTTAATGAACTGGCGAAATAAATATATTCGCAGAGCAATTAAACATTCGCAATCTCTAATTTAATATATGTATTTGCAATATTGCTTAAAATAAATACACATTAAAATATTTTGCTGTTTCAGGTATGATTTATCTGATACTCTAACATTCTACTTTATATACAATTTTGTACCGATTAAAATACCGTAACACTAAAATACATGGTTAAATGTAAAGATTTCGCATATGCATTAAATTTTAATTTTACATAATAAATTCTTTTAAAAAGATTACGTAGGCCAACCTTGAAACCAACCATAAATAAGTTTATGCAAAGCAGTGTTTAAAGTAAATTTTATACAATTAAATATTAAAACTTAACTCAAAAATACAATATTACCGCAAAGCAATTATAAGCACAATTCTCAATTTGAAATCACATAAAAATCAGTCATTTAAAAAATGGTTTATCAGTTAATTATAAGTTCACTAATTTTAATAGTAAAAACCACTAACCAACCACAACAAAAACTGCCTGTTTCAACTGATCATAATTATATCCCTTTCAAAATGACTAACCAAATTAATAATAAATTAATTATTTATTATAATATATTTGTTGGTATAATAACTTATTCTAATTTACGCTGTGGTATGGAAAACTTATTGTATTAATTGAAAGTAGACCATTTATGTTATTTTAAAATACTTTGCGCAAAGCAGTAAACCAATTAATTGACTTACTTTTTCCGGGTATGGCCTAAGTTTCTTCTGTCTGCCAATCCTTAGAGCTAACGCCTGCTCAAGATGATTAGAATCTGGGTCATGAATAGCCAAGTGACGAATGAGGTTCCCTGAAATTCATTTCACTTATAAAAATTATTTAGCCATTATTAATGTTTTTTTAACGACTTCAGACCTAGGCTAAAAAACATCGTAATGTCATGGATTGAAAAATCTACTTGCCAGGCATAGGTTGATCACATAAATATCCGAAACTATTAGTCTTTCGTTAATTACATTATAGAGAGTTTGGTAAATAATATAATATCCTATTAAACTGCATAGCAGTATGTATTAATTGTACTATATATTAGGAAGAACGAACACATATTATATTTTTGTTAATAAATTACCCTTGTGTGCAAAGCTGCGGTTACACTCGTGGCAAACGTGAGTTTTCTCTTTGGGTGGTTTTGGCGAGTAATCAGGGTTGTGGTACAAGTTTTGGTGACGACGAAGAAGCTGCTTCTGCCTGCAATGTTTTAATAAAATTTAATATTTAAGAATAACAAAATCCAATTAATCTATACTAATTTCTTTTGTTTGTAATGACTAATACCAGATACTGCTGGGTTAATTTTTTTTTATGTGTTGTATAACATTCCGACTGGCACAGCAAAAGTAAAGAAAATACAAAAAGTATCTATCACTAAAATTAGCATTAATAAATAAATTCAAATCATTTGAAACTAGTCATTTAAGTCTTGTTGTTATAAATTTGATATCCTCAAACTTGAAAAGATGTCAGATTACGCAGAATGTATGAACAAATATATTATGTAATAATGGTTAACATTAAGCCTGGCTGTGTTTTTTTTAAACTACGGGACCATCAAAATTAATTAAGTAATAAATATAGTAATTTATCATGGTATTTTTCCGTTATTTATTGGCTGTTTAATAATTTCTTTTCTTTGTAAACTCGAGTTCGAAAACCTTAGTATATATTGTCACTTGGCTTTATTTAAATGGTATTTTGTAACTCACCTAAAGCATTGGTTACATTGATCGCAGACAAACGGTTTTTCATCAGTATGTTTGAGCATGTGGGCCTTCAAGTGCCGAAGCGTTGTCGATGCATAGGGACAAAGCTCGCATTTGTAGCATTTCTCGCCTTCATGGGTCTGTAAAAATTATATTCAATTTTAATCAAAACATAATTTATACGCAAAACAAAACAAACAATAAAAATTTCATTTACAAAAGAAAATAATTTGTCAAACACTAACACAAAATAACAAGAATTAAATTTATTAATAACTTAAAAACTATACTCTTGGTAATTTATACTATTGTTAATAATTTATCTTATAAAGTTTTAGCTTTATTCCATAACGTTTGCAAGCCTCCTTCGTATAGCCTCTCTTCTATTATATTTTAATTTCTCTGTAAAAAAATTATGCCTTTTACTGCCATACACAAAAACATCTTACCTTATTATGAACCTTGCAAGAGTATCGGTCTGGAAAGGTTTTCCCACAACGCTTGCATTTAAGGGGCTTGTCCGATGTATGCAACTTCTGAATGTGAATACGCAAATCAGTTTTACGTCCACACTTTGCCGGGCAAAGCTCACATGCGTACACTGGCTTCTCTGACACTATAGAAACGTAAGCCTTATATAATCATTTAATTACTATTCCCTAGCATTCACGAATTAAAAATTCTATGTCTGACAAAGTTACAATAATTGCTTCTTAACTAAACTTGTCTGGGTTTTTAACATTGAATTTTTTTTTTAATCATGTATAATTTGTTGTTATAAATGTATTACATAATAAAAAATTTAGGTAGTTAAAATAAATATATAAAGATATAATCTTTGTTTTAGTTTTAACACAAAAAAAAATTGTTGAAGAATTGTGTCAAGACATGTACGATAAATATGTCTCAACATATCTGTTTTCTTTTGATAAACATTTTTAAATATTAAAATGAAAATAACTTACTTCATAATAACAATAGGTTAATTTACAATAAAACTTACCATTGTGGATAAGTTTGTGAGCTTTCAGCGAGTTGGATTGGGTGAAAGACATGTTACAAGAATCGCATTTGTATGGCTTCTCGCCGGTGTGCGTGCGCAAGTGACGTTTTAATTTGAACGTATCCGGTGAAGCATATGTGCAATGCGGGCACTGAAATAATAAACAATAATTTAACGCCCTATTTCTATTGAAACTGGCCGTGTATGATACACAGGTGTTTGTGTAGAGAAAGTCTGAAAGACAAAATGCACTTGGCATTCTTTAGCTCGAGGGAGGGATGATGTTTTTAATAAATAAATTTAAAAAATATAATCACAAATCAAGTAAAGTTATAATAGGTAGATTTTTTAATATTTTCTAGTTCCCTATTTAATTAAATTTTATTTATTCATATAGATCACATATAGTTTACAGATAGCTTTAAAATCCATGGTTATTAACATGACATTCTGTTTCATTTTATTTTCTACTTTTGGTAAGTTTTCTACTTGCTTAAAAATACTAAATAATAACAAATGTACAATAATTTAAACATTGTAACTATTAAATAACGGTTATCAATGGTACCTGATATGGCCTCTCTCCAGTGTGACAGCGTATGTGTCTTCTCAGCTTGGACAGTTCCACCGAGGCATAGTCACACTGAGTGCAACGGTGTGGCTTCTCATGAGTGTGCTTATAGCGAACATGCCTTACAAGCTCACCTAAGAAATGATCATAATAACTTTAAATAATTGGGTCTTGCCCTCAGATTTCTGTCTTTGATCTTGCATAGTACTTTTTTTTTAAATAATAATTCATTTGATTGGCGACAAAACAAGTAATATAGGAATATAATATATATACCAGTCTCCCAAAACCTTAATTGTCATAATAATCATACTGTTTGTTTCAAATGTTATATGGGAGAAAATAAAGAAGTATTATTATTATATCTCATTGTTACTGATGTAGAGAAAACTGTTTCTGGAGCCTATAACTTTTTGTTTTACCACACTTTTGTGTGTGCAATAAATAATAAATAAATTTACCTGAAGTAGTGAAAGGTGTGCTGCAATATTTGCAAATATGAGGCTTGATACCATTGTGAGTGTTTGTGTGATTGTTCAGTGAAACCCGGGTCTTAAATGCCCGGTCACAAACATTACACTTAAATGGTCGTTCAGCTGAGTGTGACTTCACATGCCTTAAGAGCAAATACCTAAAAAGGATTAATTATATTTGTTATATCTTCATTTATATACATATATGAGTTGATTAATTAGCTGCACTACAATAGTAATTATATTGTATGTATTGTGGGTATTGAAATTGTAATAGATGGTAAAAAACACAATTTATACTAGAAAAAATCATCTATCTATATTCATCTCTGTTTTAGTTAAAACACTTATTTAAAATTCAAAAGTGGCATGTGCTTCTATGCAGTAAATATAATTTATTATTATTCATTATTAAATTAAAATTATTTATTTTTTGTTGAATTATCTTGGTTTTACTTGCTTCTGAAATATTCTAATTAAATAGGTGGGTAAAATCATATATGGGTATGAAATGTGAAAGGTATTCAACTCAATAAAATAAATTTAGATAGTTACTTACTTTCTGTGACTCACATAATTACAATAATTGCAATTATAATTAGGCCGCGAAGTCTTTTGCTTGTGTTTAGCCTACAACAAAAATAATAAATTAAATTTGTGAGGAAAAGACTATTCATAATCAGTCGAGTAAAGTTGTATTTAGAATGATTTATTAGGTTTAGATTGCAAAAAACTTGTTAAAACTCACCTTAGCCAAGGAATCTGAAGACTCATCAACTTTTTCTGTTATTTCTTCTTCATCTTCAAATGTATAAACATCACCTTCATTCTCCTCCTAATATAAAACAAATATATAAAATATCTTCTCAATTCAAAAATTATATATTCTATTCATTCAGCTACCAAGCATGATAAATAAAACTACTTAAAGCAGGCAAGAAAAATTTTGTTTACATACAAATTAATTCAAAGTAAAAGTACCATGATACTATCACCAGGTATAAATCATTGTACAATGTATAAAACCAATTGGAATTAGTGTAAAGTGGTTATTTGATATTGTTAAGTTAAATCAATATTAGAATTGCCTAAGACTACTATTATTGAAAAACTTTACCATCATAATTATACAAACCGTAGATAGATAATTTATTGAGTAATTATGTAGAAATATTACAGAATATATAAAATAATGCAGCAAGCTTATACTTTAAAATACCTCGTTAACCTTTATATTAATATTCATAACTTGCTTGTCATCTTGAACCACCAGCACATAGCTGACTTCACCCATATCAGTCTCCGACGGAACTATTGTGACTGTTTGGTAATCTTCATTCACTATTATATGCTTTTGCTACATGTAACAATCAAACAACTTTGGTTAAAAATTTAAAAAACAATACAGTTTGTGTGATATGGCATTTGTGTAATAGGGTACTATGTCATCACAATTACAACTTATTCTTTAAAAAGTCAGTCTAATTGGACAACTTTAAGTAAACCATAACCCATCTGTCTCTTTTCCTCACATAAAAAGTAGACAGAAAAAGATAAATTATAGTTTTGAATAAGGGAGTAAGAACCTATTACTATTTTGATTGATTTCAGGATAAAACTTACTTCAGAATCATTTGCATTAGCAATAGTCATGGTAAGATTTTCATCATCCACAGAAGGCTGGTAATAGTATCTGCCTTCTTCATCCACAAAATAAGTTACACTTTGTTCTGGCTCCTTAATATCTTCTTTCACGGTGACTTAAATAAAAACAAACATTGTGATAGTAGGTACGCATTTTATCGTAATTTGCTTTACTTATAGATAAGCTATGGATCAAGTACGTGTCTTATCGTAGATTTCTTTATAGATTGAATCAAGCAAGGTATCCATTGTTTCAGTGAAATTTGTTGAAAAAATTGAAGTTACTAACCTCTAGGGGTAGAAGGTCCCTGAGTTGTTTGGTTTGCAGATACCGTCATAGCCTGCTTGACACAGGCTTGGTTTTTAGAATTCCCTCCACGAAGAGGTGCCATGATGTAAACTGGTAAAAACTAAACTTTAAAATCTTCTTTATTTTAATTTTTTATTTAATGTTAAATATACAAAAATATGAAAACAGGTAAAATAAAATGTGGCATCAAGGCGCTGTATTACTGTTCCAACTGAAAACTAGCATACTAGTTTGTCATTACAATATAGTCGGCCATCTTTAGTGATGTCAAAAATAATCGCGGGCATAATAATTTTAGTATTTAAAGCAAATCTTAACAAAACAAATACACAAAACTTATCACGCCGTTACATTTATAATCCAAAAACGAATTAAAATATAGGCGGCGCTGTAGTCGTCCAAAAGTAAAGTTACAAATGAAAATCCTGAAAACGTGATTGCACATGTTGAAATTAGGACTACTGAAGCATTTATACCTTTTCAAAACCGAAAAACGTTTGAGCTAGTCCTCCATGACTTTATTTATTAATATCGGAAAACTTAAATCATTACTGAATAGAAAAAAATAGAACTGCCATTTTCTTCTAAAATCAAACATCAAATTCAGACAGACGGATTAATCGTCGCCACTTGCACTGCGAGTTGTGACGCCGCGCCGTGACACGATATGGCGGACATGGGGTGAAGACGAGGATTTTCGACCAACGTGCCACAGTTTATTCCATATTGACATGAATATTCCTATATAATTTTTTTGAAGTGAAACTTCTTTATCGGGGTTGGAAAAAAATTTAGTGTAACATTTTTTTCGTTACGCGTGAAATTTTTCGGTTACGCGCCATGTTGCTTTTTGTAGTCTTCTTCATCGGCGTTGGAATGAAAGTTCTTTATCGACGTATGGGAGAAATTTTGTAGAAAATCGTCACGTTTTTCGGTTACACGCCATCTTTTTCTTGTCCCTACCACGGTTGATCGAAGAGATTCGAAGCCATTAATAACAAAAATATATAATAACAATGATAGTAATAATTCTATTACAATTAATGAAATTCTGTAATAATCTTAGTAGTAATAAGGTAAAATGAAATAATTGTATTTGTATTCATGTCTATGATATTAAAAGCCATTTGTTAAACTTTATCTAATTTAACTTTATTTAACCAATTTCTTAAAAGTTGCATATAGTAGATCATTTTTCGAAAAATAAGGTCATAAAGAAGTTTCACTTCTTACGTGTGTACACCTAGTACACGCACACATTTTTATTTTATCATAAATGTATGTAAAAAATATACTCTTGTTAAATTCCATCATGAGTTGATATCAGTTACCATTTATTTTAATTCTTACATCTGTACCTCAGTTTGTAAGTATTAAGTAACTTGTGTAGTGGGTAATGTACATGATTACATTAGTATCCAGAAATTTCTTATTGCTTAATGTTATTTTTTGATTTACAATGAACTTCGGCATAGATTTTTTTGGCTTAATTTATTTTCAGGTATTAGGACTTTTCGACAGTTATCATCCAGTAACGCTAAATTAATTTTTATGGCTATCACGGATAGTTTACGCATTGTCATGTAACCATTTTCAAACCAATCAAGTGGTTTGGCGTTATAAACGAGATCCGGCTGCAGGATATGTGCGGTCATCGGTTATTTGCTAAGAATCAAATTTTCATGTATATTTATAATTACGTGAAGGTATATCTACCAAGTTGCCTATAAAATTTTGCCGCTAGTATTTTTATTTTGAATTGATTTTTGGGAAAACATTGCGTTCACTTGTTATATAAATAAAATATCGTCTACATCACGGCAATTTACATAAAAATTAAAAAAAAATCACGGGTGCCGTTGCCCACGTGGCCGCACTTCTTCGTAGCCAGGTGTAAAGAGGTATGATTTCGATACATTTAAACGATCATAACGTAGTTACATTTATCAATTACATATCAAAATAAAGCTATTTTTTTCTATTAATTATCGTATATGGGTGCCTAGTTAAATCTGGCCGCAAATAAGGGTTACCTTCTGTTAGAGATGATAAATATTTCAGGTAGAGTGAAAGAGAGTTAACGCATAACATCATACTTTTTCAGACGAGGATAGCGAATGTCGCGGCATGCGGCATTTTTATTCTAACATGAAAACCACGCTATAATATTTTTCAATATATAGTATAGCGATCATAAAATATTTACCCATAACAGTACTTACTGCATAAATAAATTACTTAAATGCGTAATTATATTGTTTATCCGTATATTACATAAATTTTAAATTATTTTGATTTACTTGAAAAGCTGTATATTTTTCAAAGTATTTTAGTGTTTTTGTTTGGTTTTGTTTGTGTTCGAAATGCGTTGCGCCAATGGCTTATTGTTTTGAAGTATTTTCCATTAAAATTTCCAATAACCAATAGGCATAATATTATATCAGCCGCCGACCAGCAGTATGCCCCATTAGATATACCCATTGGAGAATAAGATTCTGGAAGAGCCTCGTGGCTTAGCAGTTTCGTAAAAGGACCGGATGGTCATAGCAAGCACATGGCACATCAAGCTGCAAGCTTATATAGGCCGATTGTTTAATCGGGCTCTTAATGAGTATGAAAATGAATTAAAGTGTGCTCATTACACCTATTAATTGGTATCGCCGGAACATAAGTTAAATGGGATGGACTAGCCCCCAGTTCCCAGTTTAGTTGGCCCAGTGTACCAGAGCTTATGCCCCCGCCCGATCAAACTTTCGGCAGATAAAAGTTTTAAGTTGCGGGGATTCTTATGGAAACTAAACTAAATTGCGCGTAGTAGTAATTCCCTGCGTATTTGTATACATGGACGCTTAAGGGTCAAAAAAATAAAGTCCCCGAAGTTCTTTAGCCTAAGCATTCCATTTTTTTTTTAATGGAATGCTTAGGCTAAAGTCTGTCAATATTTTTGTATCTTAGACATGCTGGAAGAATCTTCTGTTTAAATGCTTATCTCATACCTTACATACAAAGGAGATATAAACTCAGTGGTCAAGCCTTTAGTTTAATCAGGCAAAAAACCCGGAGGTCTTAGATTCAAGTAAAGTTTCAGTTTTGTACTTTATAAGTGGACTGGATTTTTTCTTATTAATTTTGCTCGGAGTATACTTTATTGTCTTTGTAACCAGAGACTATTTTAGTGACATCGACAATTAGCAATGGCTACTATGAACGATTACTAATTACAATGCGAATTCAACTTTGTTTTTTTTAAGTTTAAAAAACGGAATGTGGGTGTTATAATGTACCTAACTAAGATTACTAAACCAAACTAAATTATTCCTGAGTGAAATAGGCGATAACTAACAATATACTAATACTAAACCCTTTAATTCAATCGTGTTTACAATGGCTAAAAATATGGTATGGTATGTTGCGGCTAGGTTTAAATGAAACTACTTTTATAAATTTAACTTTTATTCATAAAAATTGGAATATATTACTATTTTACAATATGGAGAATATATTAGATATAGAATTTACACATACATTTAGTATTTACACATTTAATAATAGGTTTTCTGAAGTCTTATATGACCATATTTTAATTTTTTTTCTGTATTCGCAACTGTGTTACATAACGTTTAATTTTTATAGACACAGGAATTATACTACCATACATTAAACATAACATTCTCAAGAGGCTCAAAATATTTTTTTATACCTATTCAATTTATCACAATGTAATACAAACATAACATATACAAGAAAATATTTACAATTTACGCAAAGTTATTGAAACTTAATAAATTTACAACTGTAAGAAATAACAAAATGCGTTTAAATTTTAAAAATACACAAAAACTTACAAATTTTGTAGGTATCCTTAATAACAACTATAGCTATTTGCAAACATAATATATCAGTAATAACACATTAGCAACCCCTTCTGTTACTCTCTTTTGTTGATTTCACTTGTTAAGTCACATTCCCGATTGGTCGATTACGCGACTCCGGCCAATCGCAACGAAGTGATATTATATTCAGACACGAGGCTTTGGTAAAACTATGACCATAGACTCAGAGAGACTTGGTCTCACTTCTGAATCATACCGCGAGCTTTGCGATGGTTTCTTCAAGTTATAAACTTTAATATAATGTTAGTCATAGCTCGAACGGTCTCGAACGAGATGAATAATGATCGCTTTGCTACTGTTGACGGTTAGGTTAGCAAGGTTTTGGAGTCTGCCATCTCTCGTTACAGTCCTACAGGACCCTACAACGAATTTGTAGATTTATTCACGAACTCGGACGATAGAGCAACTATCAATCAATCAAACAACTATCATTTAGCTTGTAGTAAATCTCTAATAGTTTCAATGCAATAGTTTTAATAATTTGCCTAGTTTCTAAATACATCGCTAAGCAAACAAAAGGGATGCCTCTTTCCGCGAATCCGAGAAGTTCGGCAAACAATAAATAAAAACATAACATAATTTAGCCTTATTCCTAAGTAATTTAAGACATAATATAGAGGAGGAAGATTCAAGAAATTCTCAGTCAGAAACTAGGAACTCAGAAAAATGTTACCAAAGTCTGTCAAAATAATTACATCGATCGGTAACTAGGTGTAATATATTAAGGGAGACATTTTGTATATTTTAAATATGGAATGTAGATCGACATTTCTCTGACAGTTAAGCACATATAACAAGCCTTTATGGTACTTTAACAATGTTTTATGAATTAATGTTAAATTCTATGAATCTACTATTCATAATTTAACCATAATTAAAATCTAATTCACAAAAAATATCCGTCACCGTTATATTACGGAGGTGTGCATTAGTCCGAGTAAAAATACATACAATATTTATGAAAATTTTATAAAATTATAACTCTATAAAATTGTTCGAATCATGAATCAATAAAATGCATTTACCTATATGGCGTTTGGTTAACAGATAGTTATTCCAAATAGATTTGTGTAATTTCTTGGTAACAAGACACTTTAAAGAAAACTGTTGACAAATCGCATTGCAAATAACAGCAATATTATAAAATTCGCAAATGCCGTGCAATGTGATATGTCTTACCAATGCAAATATATTAGATACATCCTTCAGTAATAACATCCAGTAAATGAAAATGCATAACTTGGGACATCAAAGTTAATAAATTATTTAGATTTCAGCAAGATGTTGTCGCCTTGTATGCGTACGCATGTGTCTGGTGATCATGTCTCGGCGGCAAGCCGCGTACGGGCATTTTGGGCAGCGGTAAGGCTTTTCTCCCGTGTGTGTCCTCTGATGAGTAGCCAAATGATCGGAGCGGGAGAACACTTGTCCACAAACTGCGCACGAGTATGGCTTCACCCCACTGTGAGAGCGCGCATGGCGAGTCAACATGTCGGAACGAGCGAAACGACGATGGCAAATGTCGCATTCGTAGGCCCGAGATGATTTCGGGGCCTTACCTCTGTGGCGGGACGCGATATGCTTAGCGAGCCGGTCGTGAACTGTAAAGGTTTGTCCACATATCTCGCAAGCGTATACAGGTGGTTGACTGGGCTTCGGGACTGCGGATTTTATAGAGAGGTCTAGTGGTACGTCTTCCGGTAGTATCACGCCGTTTGGTGATGTTTCACGCATTAGCCAATGTGGAAAGGGGTAATGATTATTGTTACTCAGTTGCACGGAGAGCTTTTCAAGCAATTTAGACAATCGCTGTTGCTTATTCACGATTAATGTGAGATCTTCAGATGTAGGCTCAGCCATGCTTCCCGCGAACTCGCTGCTTGCCTCTCCATGATTTCTGGGCTCCAATATTGTGCTCCAACCTGAAACGAAAAAAAAATGTTGTTCACACTTGTTTTTTTCATTAGGTTTTTAATATTCACTTTTAATTATGAAATTAATATATTAAAACATAATATCATAAATGTTAGCTCGGAATATTTTAAAAAATAATGTCCTCTTCTTTTCAGGAGTTATTTACGATCGTAAATCGTGTAGGTAAAAATACAATTAAAAATAGAAATTCCCCTTATATTGCTATATTGTTGTTTTAAATGAATTAAGCAAGGCAAATTAGTGCAGTGTGTGACTTTTCCAAGTTGTTGTGTTAATGGGATAATCAAATTTTCAACATAATAACAAGCGCTCTGGTGCAGTGGCCGTTTTAAAACATCAACAATACGCTAAATGGAAAAATACGCAAGTGAATCATAACATTAACATTATTTTGCATTTGATAGTTTTTTGATTAATTATAATAATCATATGCATAGATTCAGTGAAATAGTGTCGAGTTTTTGTTCAACGTAGTGACGCGTTGTGCGTTTGTACTCAGCTATTGGACTGGAATATATACTATTATTTCAGCTAATTACTTGACTGCCCGTTCGGCTCAGTGTTGCAGAGCGCTGCCATAATATCGTTATTTAGTGTCTGACGTGGTTCCAATCCAGGCATCCCACTTGTTTTTATTTATTTTTTTATTAAAAGTTGCTATGGCGCCTTCAAATTGTTGTGCTAGCTGTCATATTGAGCTAGCAAAAAAGGATTTTTTATGCTGTCATATCTGCAAGTTAAAATACGACCTAGAATGTGCTAATGTCTCCCGCAAGCGCTTTGTTGAGATGGCGTCATTTAGATGTCCCGAATGCTCTAGGAAACCGACTAATGTTAGCAATGCAAAGACGTCATTGCTGACTTGTGAAAATTCCGATGGAAGCCCCCATAGTATGAGCTCACAAGAAGCAAGTCCGGAGAGTGAACCTCCGTGCTCTAAAGTAACGCAGCGAATAAAGCCATCACATGGACCCCCTTCACAACTACCAGAACTAGAACCATATGTCACTGAAGATATCTTACAACAGGAGTTATCTTCAGTCCTCACTGTGACAATAAAGCGATTGGTGACATCGGAACTTAATAATTTCACTGAAAGGGTTGTTGGGTTCTAGGACACAATCTGCTTCCTGAGTCGACAATTTGAGGATATAAAGTCTTCTCTTGAGGAGAAGGAAATCGCAATAGTGAATCTAAAAAAAGATAATGAGAGGTTAAAGTCTAATGTGGCTGACCTAACGAACCGGCTAACTTCTGTTGAACTACATGCCCGGGAGAATAATATATTGATTAATGGGATCCTTGAGAATAGGTCAGAAAATTTATTTGAAACTGTCCTTCGTATAGCCAAGACTGTGGACTGTCCCCTCACTCAAGTTGATATTCAGCACGTAACAAGGGTTGCTAAAATAACTAATAGCATTGATAGGCCTCGTTCGGTGGTAGCCAAGTTATGTAGCCCGCGTACACGTGACTTTGTTCTGGCTGCTGTGAGCAAATTTAATAGGAATAAGAATCCACAAGAGAAATTAAACTCTCATCATCTTGGTATCGCACGAACTAAGAAACCTATTTATGTATCTGAACATCTTACATCAGTTAACAATGCTCTTTACGCGGCCACACGCTTGAAAGCAAAAGAGAAGCAGTATAAATTTGTATGGGTTCGCAACGGACGCATTTTTACAAGAAAGAACGAAAACTGCCAAGCCTTGCTTATTAAGAATAACGAAACCTTAAATCTTTTAACATAGTATAGTATATTGGATTGTAAGCTTTTTGTTGTATTTTTAGTCTAGTAACATACTGATTTTTTTTTTACGATGCTTGAAATTTATTATCAAAACGTACAGGGGTTGAGAACTAAAACGGCAATCTTTCTCAAATATTTGTCAACTTTTAATTACAAGATCATCGCTCTTACTGCAACTTGGCTGAAATCTGGTATTTCAAACATGGAATTATTTGACAATAGATACACTGTTTATCGTGTAGAGATCGTTCAAGTTCTACCAATACCAAATCGGATGGTGTCAAACTGGGAGTCTCCAAAGAAATTTCTTCTTTCAAAGTTGAGGCATGGGAATCGGATGTGGAGGACTTATGGGTCACCTTACATATAAATATTAATAAAATAAAATAATAAAGAAACTTTCGATATGTGAAGTATACCTGTCTCCTCCTGTTAAGATTGGGACTTTGACACATTTTTTAGACAGCGTCGACAGAGCTTTAATCTTAAGTGATGATGTCAATCTAGGGTTCATTAATTGGAGATCGCTAAATAATGAAGTTTTTATAACACCTTGTAATTATAACAATACACTTTGCCTTTATTGATTTTATGTCTATGGATAGCCCATAATGATGTTAATGATATGGCATCTGAGTTCTACAAAATCCTTAACACCTTGTATATTATGTTTTAATTGTATTTTTTAAATTTTAAATTTCTATTTTTTGTTTGTGAAACTTGTGTTTACGGTAATTGTCGCACATTTTAGATGTAAGTTTTTGTATAATAATTAGTAGATTAAGTATTGTGTGTGATGTCGTAAGCCTAATAAATAAAATATAAAAAAAAAATAAAAAAAAAATAATGGATAAATTTCATTTTGACTCTCATGAATACACTTAAATAAAACTAAAACACGATTAGTTTAACTGTTAATGTCTTTAAAAAAACTAAAACAGTAATTAAACGTTAGTAGATATAATATAAAAACACCTTTTAAGCTGAATATAATGGATTAGGTAACGAACCCAAGGTCTATTATACTGTTTTTTAGTTAAAAACGTTTTTTTTTATTTACATAGCGAGATGTCGAACATACGCAAACATTGATAATATATTGCACCTTTTACGCATCTGCCTTAGTTCACGGTGACCCTTATCTTAAACATTCAATTGGCGGAACCGTAAGCTTTTTTAACCAATGGCATGTCTTTGGGACGATACAATAGCTTTTCCCCTAATATTTTGAGAAGTACTGGTTTTGAATAAGGCGTTTCTAAAAGTGAATAAGATGAAGTGTTCGGGGTGGGGTAACTTTGTATGCATATCTTGTTATGTTCTCTCTGTTGAGATCTGAATACCTACTAGTGTCAAAGCATAAGTTCTCAGAAAGTACTTACTTAATTGCCAATGGGAATCGTATTATATTAAAATAAAATTTAATTTTAAAAAATATAAGTTAAAAGAAATGTTTTGACTAGTTCGCCTACTCTCTGAGCTTACGTTTCATGTATGAACTCTAATTGATAACGACAAGATCTAATAAGATGCCATAGCAATGTGCTTTTAAATATAGCATGTATTTAAAATGTGTTCATTGACTTTACGGAATTAATTTTAAAATGACTCTAAACAAAACCTCTTCAACAATAGAAAACCTGAGACTTCAAATAAAATCAATAAAAAAAATTTCTTAGTAAAAGAGTTCAAAGGCTTAAGTTTAAGGTTTAAGTACAAAGTACTTGCACTCTCTTACTCTACATAAAACAGTACAATCGATTTGATTGCTGGATAAAATTGAAAGTTTAAACTAATACTACCTTTCATATAGACACCCAATGTACCTACATCTATGATGCCCAATATTAGAACAATATCTTATAATGATAACACGTTGAACAACAGAACAAAATAAATATTAGTAAAACCTACATGTTTATCCACAAGAAATCACAGCACTCCGGTATCAGGATTGCATTTTTGCTATGCACGTAGAGTACGTCAGTGAACGGTTTGTAAGGTCGCCTATACCGGTCCGGTTGCCTCCGCGAGACACGAATACAGCGTAAACGCACGTCCTAGGCTAGGTCCTAACCAACTGAGTTGTCTGACAGGCGTCAAACACAGGCGGAGCGCTATCCACCCCACTACACCTGTCTGGAGTTGCATCGCGCCTCTACGTATGTGATGTGATCAAATCACCGTTGATCAGGTCGCACTTAAATTGCTACTACTATTCTTGGTTTGTTCTAAGAGCTTTGCCTGCAAACTTGTATGGATAAGAATTAGCCCGAACTATACCGGATGTTGAAAACCTATATATTTTTGACATGAGATGCTCACCGCTCAGTGTCGACCCTGAATCTTATTCTAAGTGATATACAGTTCTATGCGACACACATACAACTGTATGTTACACGTAACAAATAAACTATAATTTATAAACTACCGGACCGAATTAAAAAAGTAAATATCTCTGTCTAACTCTCTCTAAAAGGCACCGAAATATGATAAAATTTAATGGTATGGTATAAAAATCAAAAATCTGATGAAGACTGGTAGCTGACCGAAGAGCTGGTACTTCGCTCAACGAGTAAGAATCGTTATACACCTATAGCTGCCAGCATTGACAGGCTGCCGCAGGGACCCAACATTTAAATTGTATTTATCTACCTAATGATTATTTACGGTTACGGTAATATCACGTAGGGGAAGCCCGGGCAAGAAGCATAGATCGGGCAAGAAGAATAACTGTTTTTTCCATAAATCTAAAATAGATATCGCTTTGGCAATTTTTTTAGTCGTTTCACATGCAACCGGTGATGCCATGACAGTTCAACCAAAACAATACGTGAGTGCATTTGTTGTTAAAAAAATAAATATCGTTGTTTTGTTATGATTTTTGTGAAGGTTTGTACATTAAGTTTTTGTATTTATTGAAATGTTTTATTTAGCATATTGCACGTTTACCTAAGTATTATTACTTTTTGTTTGCCTACTAAAATGGTATCAAGTCTTCAAGTTTTTTCTAATATTAGCGTGTTGGGCTTTTGCCCATACTTTCTTTTTAGATTATGGGCAAAACGGATAGGTATTATTGTATAGAAATCGAAAATGAAAGAGAAAAAGAAAGAGGTGTAGACGTCTACTCCTGTCAAAACTGGGCAAGCATTAAAATTTCAGAAGACAAATAAATAATAAGAAGTCCAAAATTTCAGAGTAAGCAGGCCTCAGCAAAACTAAAACTAAAATACCCTCAGTCAAACAACCGAACAAATGTGCGCTGACAAATGCACTGAGTAAAAATAATAAATACACTTGCAATACTATGCAAAAGTTGAGCGCATGAAGACTGCACTTCTTATGTAGGAGTTGGCAGCTACTTCTATGATGAATACCAAGAATTATCTTAATTAATTCAACATTATCCTTTTTGCTCTTGAGGCGTATACGAAGCCTAATTCTCATAAATAATATAGAAATCATTAAAGTTTTTAAGTTTATGTGATTATTTTCCAAAGATGATTAACCATAGTACAAAGAGTTCTAATGAATAACAAATTGTGGCTATAATTTACATTATCCCTTAACATATGCGTCTTGCCCGGGCTTCCCCTAGCTTACCATAGGCTGGTTAGAATTGGAAAAGAATTTGCACTCGTGCCCGATGCACACAATCCTACGTTGACTATAAGTTATATAAAGTCAGGCGCAAAATGTTTTGAATAATTATCTGTTGCTATATTTCTATATAAACGTACCTATTAAAATTCGTAATTTATTAGTAAATTCGTTAATTAAAAATATCGATTAAGCTCAGTAAACGTGCACATATACTGCCGACGCAAATGGTATTTAATAAGTAATACTTAAGTACTGAGAGCTATATGTTAACTTTCAAATGAATTTATTTATTACATGTCCTCAGTCCGATGCATACGATCCCTAGCACAACTAGTTTTGTAATTAAAATATGATATAATATGAGTTTCATCACAGTCAACAGTTTATTAATTTGTCTTCTATTTTAAAAAAAAGTAAAAAGAGAGGTTCAGAAAAAGGAATCTTTTATATTTATGATTTTAAGAAAATATAATTTTAATCATTGTTATTTTATCATCACCAACACAATAAATACAATTAAAAAAGTAGCTACAATAATAAAATTTATAATTATCACGTATAATTTACGTTACAATATAAATCGGCAAATATTATATATAACCGAAAACACCGTTCGCAATTCCTAATTCGCTTTTGCGTTCGAAAAACTTCTCAGCCGTTAAACATAAAGTAAACTTAATCACATAAATATAAAATTAACTTAACCACATAAATATAAAATAAACTTAACCTACCAGTCGACTGCATATTCGCCAAAACACTTTTATTGAAGATCGTGTCCATATTATAACTGAGCAATCCTGGACTCGGGAGCTCCCGCACGCGCGCAGATCTTAACACAGAATGAGTACAGTTATGAAAATCACGGTAAGGGTAAAAAAAATAATAAGAAGTAGATTGTTGAAATCTTTTGGGGTTTGCGCCGTCCGAGTTTAGGGTAGCTAGCGTGGGAACGGGGGTGGTTTTGCTAGCAGCTGCCTCTAGTCTAAGAAGGTACCCGACACCCACTCTTGACCTTAGTGTTCTGGTCGTACGAAAAAGGATTTTCAATTGTTTTGTAATACTATAGTATTATTTTTAAATTAAATGCTAATAACAAAAGTGGATTATAGTTTAAAAGTGATTTTAGTGTATATTTTTAAATTACATGCTAACAGTTTAATGTGATGTTTTGTATAAAATGTTATTATGTAATTTCATAATCACTTTAAAATTCAATGGAAAATTTAACTCAATAAAAATTGATCACAGAGGATTAAAAAAATATAAAGAGAACGAAAAATTCATGTACAACTAAGGAAGCACTACAAGTTAGTTAAATTAATTTTTTGTAATATTGATGATTAATAAAGCTCATTTCGGTTAGTTGATAAAGTAGTGCTTCAGCTTATATTTTGGCCGTTCGGTTTCTCTTTGTAAATATTTTTAATTAAGAATGTAATTTGGTATAATACTTTTAAACTTACTTATTTAACACAAAACATATATCATGCCTTTATTAATTTCACAATTAACATTACTAACTCTCTTCAGGGTACCAAAAGAGTGCGAAAAATACTCTTTTACGTCATTGGCGAACCTGGGACTTAAGACTGCGTTAACCATTGAACCACGGGAGAACCCTACTTCTGAATAATTACAATCAAATCTTATCTATTGTGTAGGTTCCCTACGCTTAAAGATTCTCACGAGTGGCACCTGGTTACTAGCGTAGTGTGGGGGTAATTCGGCGTTGGAACGACGCGACTTCTAGAATTTACTACACCCCATAAGCTCTTAAACAAACAGTTAGTAGAAGGTTTATAAATGCGAATGTATATGTCTCTCTGTTACGTTTTTACGCCTAAATCACAAAGCGGAAAAAAATTATGAAATTCTGTAAAGATTGGGAAAGGTGGATAAAAAATTTGATAGAGGTTATTATAGATTGATAGGAAGAGAGTTTGTTGTTGTTGGCAAATTAATAATATTTGCTCTAAAATTATCGTTTTATTGCAGTATCGAAGAAAGCAGGGTTACTCTGTAAACTCTTCAAGAGGCTGGAATTGGAAGGAATTTTTGCCACCATTAAAGGTTTCTACAGTACTACGTATTTTAAATGTATTATAGCTTACGGTTCATTAGTTTTTTCATAATTGAATATTATTAATTAGTCTTTTGTTTGTTAATCGATTAACAATATTATTTATTCGATACGGTTTATCTATTATTAGACTATTTCAAGCGTTGTCAAGCGAATATGTATTATTAAATTACAAGTGAAAACTAAAATTTGTAGTACGCTCCAATAATTGTCTTCCAAAGGCCGACAACGCACTCGCGAGCCCTCTGGCATTGAGAGTGTCTATGGGCGGTATCATTTACCATCAGGTGAGCCTTCTGCCCGTTTTTCCCAGTTTTATAAAAAAAAAACTTAATACTTTAATTAGCTGTGCACTTGAACCCCATGGCCATCTATTCCCAAGGGAACAAAATCGAAGTTGGAGGAAAGACTTATAAATAAATAAAGATTTTGAAACTACGTATACGTTCAACATCGCTAATGATTTTCCAGTGTCGCATAAATTCTAAACATTTAAATCGTAATTTATATTAATGTTACGGGGTAGGCCCGCTTTAAAATCTGATTACCCAGTCTACTCCCATATAGGGAATGGCAAATATAAACAAGTGTCGTATTGTAATATCAAATTATGAACACCGAGGACATTCTATAACACAATCGTCATAGTGGTGCTGATGTTAATTTAATATCATATAATAATATTTAAAGAAAATTTCTTTCTCAATGGGGTCGAAATATAAATATTAAAATAGAATCAACACTGTTTCACTAGTCACATACACTGTACCTAGTTAATATTTTGTAGTAATCGTATGTTTCATATTAAGCAACAAGCCATTTAATAAGTATCTTAATAATTGTATAACTATAACTACGTATATATATAACTTAATTAAGCGTTTATAAATGAGTTTAATATAAATTAATCAAATCGTAGACTTGTACCTACCTAATGCAATTTAAGTGCCTATTGGTGGCTGTGAAACAACATGTGAGTCTTCTGCCCGTTTATATAATATAATATAATATAATATAATATAATATAATATAATATAATATAATATAATATAATATAATATAATATAATATAATATAATATAATATAATATAATATAATATAATATAATATAATATAATATAATATAATATAATATAATATAATATAATATAATATAATATAATATAATATAATATAATATAATATAATATAATATAATATAATATATCATAATATAATATTAAATTTGAATCACACACACAGAGGATATAGGCCGAGAGAAAAAGCCGGCGTAAACAACTCTCGGTACTCTTTTAAAATAGCAAATCATCAAACAACTTATTTTAAAACAAATTCGCAAAATAATTAGAAGTAGTTTGCCTCATGTTCTATAAAAATACACATTCATCATTAGATCCAGATCCAAACCATGCTGCTTCCTCGTCCTTTAGACTCCTTCAATGGCTATATAACTATTTTATTCACATAATTCCCGATTTTGGCATTCATCTATTCAACATTAATTCCTAATTTCAGTTCATTTATATCCATAATTAATAATAATAGGTACACTATGATGGTTTACCCGGGGATAACACGTACTTATAAATTCTTTTCAACCCAAATCATGGCGATCAAAAAGAGTGGCATAGAATTTCATGCCAGTTCTTTTCAATCTACGCCCTTGATTTGGGAACTGGTAGTCAATATAAATTTGGACCTTTTAATTTGTTTTTGAAATTGACGTTCATAAGTGTATATACCTAACAGTATTTATAGATGAATTATGAAAAATGAATTTAATTTCTTAGAGCTTTCTAGAGCCTTTGTTTTATAGATAAGGATATTAAAATGTATTAGTATTGCAGTTTTTTAGTATTTTGATTTGCCTGTCTTTAGACAACATTATATTTGGTTAAAGTTGACTTAAGTGTGAATTGCAAAGTTCCATAGTATACCTCCCCATTAAGAAGTCAAATCGTGGGAATAAATAGCCCCGCACAGAAATCTCGCGAAATGCACTCCGCCTTCCGACTTTTGAGAGGGGAATGATTTCTCACAAAGCACACCTGCGCATGAGCAAGCGCCCTCCGCTGCGCGCCCAAGTTTTCGCAAAGTTTATCAAAGAAAAGATAAATAAAAAGAGTTGGTTTGTTTAAATATTATTTTTTAAGTAATTTAATATTTAGTATGCAATTTTCTGTATTTCTAATGAGGCGGTGAATTAGAACATAATAGAGTTGGAGCCTTGTTGGTTACGCTCACGCGTTCAAGTATTTTTTTAGGTTCGAACCCCGGTAAAAGGGTAACCTTGACTTTCATTATGAATTGTAATCAAAAATTATCAGCTTTTACTCACTCGGACCAAAGTAGTCGACTACATTAGTATTTTGGATACCTATACGTAACTCCTTAGTAACGATCAGCGTTCCTTTATCACAGTAAGGGTTAGAACTGGTTAGAAATGGGGGAGAATCGCACACGTGTTTTTTTCAATGACCCTTTATTACAATACTCAACAACAACACTGTTTATTAAATTGCCAAACCTGTTCAGTTTATTGCGTGTTACTGTAAAATTCTAGCGTTCGTTGTGTGTACTCAAACGCGTTTTATACTAGTAAGGATTGAGACGTTCCATGATATGAGTTATAACAGTAACATAATAAAATTAAAAATAATTTTTGTTTAATAAAATTTACAATAACATTATACACAATATTTATGTAACCTACGTACAAACATAAATAAATTAAGATATAATAAATATTATGTTATGTCATAGTTTTAAAATAAAACTGGATAACCTGTGATTGGAGGACCACGCGCGCTGCTAAAATGAGCAGTTTTTAATGCGGTTAGAACCATAGAGAATACTTCTATATATTTTCTCTATATACATATATATAAAAAAATCTCAAGTTGATCTCCAACGAATAAGTTTGACCAATTTTTATTACATTTACTGATGGAAGGAACGGGCGGGCGCCCATGGACGCTCTGAATGCCAGAGGGCTCGCGATTGCGTTGCCGGCCGTTTACGAATTGGTACGTTCTTTTCTTGAAGGCTCTTAGTTGAATTTTGTTCGTTCGGTCTGAGAATAGGTCGTAATTTTTTATACCTAGAGTAAGTGATAATGGTAGTATACACGAATTGTTTGTTCCCGTGATCGTGTTGCCGGTAGAAAATTAGAGTCAGGTAGTTCAAAAAGGATACGAGCTATCAACAGATAGCAGACCATAAAAGAAAATACGTGGATTTTTATATAAATATATAAAAAGTGATGATCAAGAAACCTTTACAAAACATTTATTGACTGAAAGTGACTCTCATCCTGATCAAGCTGAAAATATTCCTTCCATATCATCAATCATCATGGATGCCGCCGCCATCATTAAGTAAAAACAGTGAGGATGAACATGAATTAACTTAAATTATCGATAAAACGGTTTTCAGTCATGACTTGTAACAGCGAGAGAAATAGCCGAGGAAAATGATATTGACAAAAAAGTCAGAGACGGCGTAAAAAAAGCATTTTCATTATGAAAGGGAAGAAAAAGCTCATAAATTGAATTTGGAAGAAATTTTCAAAATCATGTTTTTTTTATGTCACTGTCGACAATGTGAGCTCAAGCTGCCATCCTAGGTTTGAGACTCTTAAACATCATGAGACATTTGGTTTCATATTAACTTAAATTTAAAAAATTAAAGGAAATTAGTGATAGTGAACTTTTGAAGCAATGCAGCGACTTGCAAATATCTATGACAGTATAAGAATCATGCTATATTGATGGACATGAATTGTACGAACTACGAAGATCCGATCAGTGTGTATCAAGACAACGGCGTCATTATCTCGGTGCTAAAATTCATAATAGAAAAAATTACTGAAGTTTACCCCACTAAATGGTCCTGAGAATAAATGCTACCATACCTGTTACAGTTGTGTGTTAAAAGGAGACTAAAAATTATTGAAATATATCCAAGGAATTCGATGATACAATCCATTAAGTCCTTACTATTCATTCCATCAAGAATAATGTAGCTCATTCATTAGATTATTGTGCTTTAATTAAAGATTTATTAGGAAAAGCCGCAAACATCAATTTTAAAAGTATCATTTTGTATTTGTTAATTTTGTAAACCTTTCAATGTAAAATATTTTAAAACTCAAATTTGATTTATTCACGAAGGACAAATGGCCTCGCAAAGACCTACTGCCCGGAGCCTCGCAATGAGTAAGGCCATGGATTTATATCGTTAGATATGCCCTTACCGCAGTGAGACCGCGCCGTGTGGTCGCACAGTCGAAGTGAGTCCGGTCGCCAACCTAGGATGCACGAAAGAGAAAGTAGTGTTTGCAACTAATGTAGGAGAAAAAGAGATGACACTAGTTTCGACCGCACCTTCTATACAAATTGCACATTCAAAAACAATGCCACAGTTTTTGGTGTCGGGGCCTATCTAACGATATAAATCCATGAGTAAGGCCGCCTCTGCTTCTTTGTAGCTGCATACCAACATATAAAACATTTTGATATGCATAGAGACTGTCGCGGAATATAAAAACCTAAGTACTAAATAAAATATATGCTCAACTGCTTTTCTCCATAATAACTTCCGCAGAGTTAAGCGAATAAAAAAGGTGTTCGAATTGGTCCAGTCGTCTTTGAGTTTTGCGCTTAACAACATTTTCCAATTAATTTTTTTTTATAACAAAATTTAAATTAGATTTTACAGCTTTTAAACGTACAAAGGAACAATATTTATTTCTTAACGACTAAACTGTATTTTTCTTGTATATAACCTCTATAAAATTACAAATTAATCGTATCATTGGTCACATAATATCATTGATCTTACTAAATAAGTGGTCTTTTTGACGTCTTGGTGGATAGAAGATGTCTGGAAATATAAACTACATTTTCACAACACCATTATTTTTTAATCTTTTCATAAAAAAATAGCTGCTATCTGGTTTTACAACGTTTTCAATTTCATACATCAAGTCTGGAATTTATTAAAAATGTAAAAAAGTTAGAAGTTTCGCATTAAAATATCTTAAATACGCAAGATTCCATTGCTTACAAAGTTCAAACCGTTATTGGATTTTCTTTTAACTCTCCCCTCTAGACCGCGGCGCGGGCGCAGCGGCGGGGGCCCAGTCTTCAGGGGTGCGCTGCCAGTTCCCATATTATTATTATTTATCAAACAATACAACACAGTTACTTTACACACCTGCCTCAAGTTAACTGTATTATTAGTACTATTTTCTCATCGCTAGACTCGGCGTATATTACTATATGATTTTTTTACATGAAGCTTGAACTTTTAGATGAATCTGCAGAGGTAATTCTCAATGCGTGTTGTTATTTATTGATAGTTTTCACATTTTTTAAAGCATTTTGTACTGGTTTCTTTATTTATAATTTTATTACACGGCCTTGAGCTAGAAAAGCCATAAGTTAGATTAGTTTAATCACTCGCTGAACTCAATCGCCAAGAGAAATCCTTTACAAAAAGACGTGACTGATGGTGCCTGACCAGGATTAGTGTAATGCTGAACTAGCACGAGACTCTATCACTACTCATGACAAGTTTTTGATGAATAAAAATATATGTACAATGATTTTTTAGGTAAAGCATAGTAAAGATTTTTTGAATGTTTTGAATTTGAATGTGAAATTCTAATTAAATAAGCGTTTTTAAGATATAAATCAATAGATTTCCAAACTATTATACATCAGATGGGCCTTCCACGCGTTTGCCCCGTTCAAAGTTTTAACGCCTGCAAGAATAATACCTTTAAAGTTACATACGCAACCATTGCGCGTGAAATTTAAAAGGCACAAAATTTTGTTTTGTAAGTATAAGAATGAATTATAAATTATTATAAAGATATTTTAAGCTACTATACATCCGTATATTTGTCAACTTTCATTTTATATATAACGACACGCCCACGCGAATGATTAATGAAATACTTACATTTCTAACTAATAAACGAGAATTACCTATACATATTACACCAATAAAAGGTTTAAATCCTTAACGATGTCTTCGTTGGTGTTGTTTTTAAGTGAAATAATTTATTCAGAAGTTTATGAATTACAAAAATAACAACAATAACTATTTTAATTTTTAGCGAACTTCAAACAACGCATTGTAAGAGGTACCATGATCTCAGTCGAGAATACATACTTAAATCCAAAAACAGCTATTAACTATCTATCTATTACGACTATAATGCAAAAAATACAATCGAGTAATGTAAAAAAAATATTTATTTAAGCGTCAGTCGTTATATTCAATTTTATACACAAAAATAAGTATTCCTAAAATTTATTCATAATTTATACCATGTAACATAAATAAAATAAAAATTGTCGGTTGTATTGGAGGTAATACGTATAAAGGATGTTAACTTTACCTTTACCTATAAATTAAAGAAAAAAAGATTAGGGTAACCATCTACTGTTAAGTTTAATGTTTAATTTCTTAAATGCTGAACATACATTTTCTAGTTCGTAATGAAGGTAAAATACTGCTGCCATTAACACTTATAGTATAGGTATTATAATTCGGTATCAACACTAAGTTAGTTGTATTGTGTAGATATTAAGTTTTTGGGTTTATAAATAAATAAACGCGGCAATCTCAGAAACATAGGGTTTGAGTTGAAATTTTTTGAATAAGTCCATTTACTGGGAAGAGTTTAATACTTCACACTCCAACCAAATTAAAGCTGGGCACTACTTGGTTGAAATATTAAAAAAACAGTGGATCTTTTAATGTTTTAAGCCTCAGATTTCTGTACTGTTCATTAGTTATTCCTAATAGGAAGGTGATAAGACTTTTGCGCCTGACACACGACATCGACTTTGGATCTATAGCAAGGAAAACATGATGATTTTAAGGTTTAAGAATAGCTTTATTTCTCATAAGAATTAAAATTCACTTACTGAGAAACACATATTTAACTAAAACTAAGATTAAAAATTAGAGCGCACAGATGTAGGTACATATATAAAATAAGAAAACAGAGAAGCACCAAAAATGTGGGTAGACACAAAAAACTTGGCCAAGCGAAACACGGATGTTGGAATTAGATTTTTAACTAGATGTGGCATTGATGGCATAGTCTGATATAACAAATTTATATTGATGATTTCCTTCACCAAGCGACTGTGTTAAATACGCACGTAGAAAGTCCATTGATGTACATGTTGTCTTACAAAATTGATAGCTAAAACTACCGGGATTTAAGAAATCATTGAAGTTAACGACATAATATATAATGCTATCTACAGTATATTAGCCCGGTCAATTTAGACATTCGAAGTTACATAAAGTCCCAACAAGCTGAATTTCTGTGAAATTGTTCAAAACATAATTATGAACAATGTCTAGAAGTTCCCCATCATTCCCGTGTAAGGAGAAAAATTTATTCAAGGGCAAAGGTCAAAAAAATTAGCTTTTCGCGATTTTCAGCAAAACTGTAAGTTTTATCATAAAAGTAACTGAGACAAAATTTTAGATCATACAATTATCTATAAAAAATGTATCAATACTTTTTTTCTTACGAGCCACCGTTTCTGAGATATAACGATTCAAAAAGTTATAAAAGTTGTTATCGTCATAATATTATGCACACGTTTCCACGCCACCTATGAGGTTGTGTACTAAGCGCGTTTTTTTTAACGTGGTTTCCCCAGTAAGCCTACTCCACGGGTCAGTTGTGATCCTGTTTAATGTAAAACTATTGCAAAGTAACGGAAATTTTCAAAGATTGGGAAAGATAAAAGCGATGTAAAATAAAAAAAAAGTTTCAAATTCTTGTTCTTCTTCTCCTTCTTCTTCTTCATCTTCATTTTGGATGCAAGTAAATTGCGTCAATAGCGATGTATCGCATGATACTTCGTCGGAGTCAAACGAATCCTCCATTGTTTGTGATTCAATATTAGAGCACGACCGGCCTTGACAATTTGTGCATGCCAAAGAACAAGACAGTCCGACTTTTTGGCAACCACATTTAGCACTGCATCCCTTTTTGCAGTTGCAAAATATAGTGTTCAGCAGTTTTTCCGGCGCAGGTGGAAGTAAAGTTTAAACTGGCTCTAATATATTGTTGACCAACTTCCAACCCCAGTCTCAGATAACCAAGCCACACTTGAACTTGGTAATATACTCGAAAAAGAAGTTGGTGAGCAGCAGCTGGGGTTGGAGGAAGACAAGCTAATTGAACTTGTTTTTTATTATTAGTATTTTTAACGAAACATGCATATCGATTCTTATCTAGACAGGTAGTTTTTTAGGAGCTCCGTACATAGAAAGAAGAAAGCGGATGCCGTTGGTAATAACTTCTTGTTGAGTTGAAATACTCTTTTTAAAAACTTCAGCACATTGAATTAAATCTTGTTTTTCAAACATTTTGAAAACTGCTGTTTTACCCCTCCTGTAAACTCTAGATGTACCTACATACGTGGCATACTCATGCATATTATGACGATAACAACTTTTATAACTTTTTGAATCGTTATATCTCAGAAACGGTGGCTCGTAAGAAAAAAAGTATTGATACATTTTTTTATAGATAATTGTATGATCTACAATTTTGTCTTAGGTTTTTTATGATAAAACTTACAGTTTTGCTGAAAATCGCGAAAAAATCATTTTTTTGACCTTTGCCCTTGAATAAAATTTTTTCCTTACACGGGAACTTCTAGACATTGTTTATAATTATGTTATCAACAATTTCACAGAAATTCAGCTTGTTGGGACTTTATGTAACTTCACTCTCATTTTTTGGTCTAAATTAACCGGGCTATATGTATAGCTACATTTTCTAAAATAAATGACATTTATGGTAAACATTAATGTTACAAAAAATCAAAATGTAAAACTTTACACGTCCAAGTTTAGATCGCCTATGTAATAGTGAAATGGCGGTTTAACAATGCTTTTTAATTTAATTGATCAGCCCACTTCCGAACATATTAAGCTCTGGATAAGTAGTGTCGATGAATCGCACTCTTACTAGAAAGCCAAAGTCGACAGGACCTTAATCATCACAGCCTTATCACCTACTTTCCCGACCGCCATAAATGGAACAGTCTAAAATTAAAGGTTCGATAAAACGATGAGAGTGAAAGCTAGGCTTCGTGTGGCTTTAAAATGATGCTTATTTCTTTAACAATACAGATGTTTGGCTGGTGCAAGATTAGCCAATTGTCTTTTGGTTTCGATGGGTTTGAAAATGTACTGCATTAGAGTCACGAAGGAATGTTATAGTGAGTATGTGAATAAAATTGCAACGCGATTGGTTTCAGGGCAAAATATAACTTTTGCCGGGGAAAAATAGGTCTCTTGGAAGAACGTGCTAATTGCCTCCATTAATATTATTACCCCCTCATTTTAAAATACGAAAAGCTTATTCGAAGTGGTCTCCATTGGCTGCAATACATTCCTTTAAACGTTGAGGCCAGTCATCAATAGAAGCACGCACTGTTTCTATGGGAAAATTCTTCACTGCCAATCGTACGGATTGTTTTAGGAACTTCAAATTACCATGGAGTTTAGAGCAAGCTGTACTCTCTAAAACTGACCATAAATCATAATCCAGCGGATTAAGATCGGGACTAGACGACGGCCAGTCTTCTGCTGCATTGCATTTTGCTGCATACATACTTTGTGTAATGCAATCACAGCGATTCAGTTCTCTTGATCACCACACTTCATTTTAATTTCGCAATATATTGTACAATGTATTGGCGCCAAAATGAGAAAAATCAATGAACTTGAACAATCATAAAAAATTACAGATTCCAAATTCAAATGTAATATTTTGTTTATTTTTAATTGTAACATTATTTATGGCCAGACTAAGTATATAAACTTGTTTTTTCCCAATGTTAAGCTAAGCCAGTGCTATAATAATAATATTAATAAACTACAACGCATTTGATATGTAAATTTTCAAACAGTATTTTCAGAAACCTTAAATATGTCGTCAGTTCAGCGCTTTTGTGGTCGTCCCACGCTTTATTTTTCCTGGAAGTCCAGGCTCCAGCGGCTTCAGCGTAGCCATTGCTATATAATAGAAACGAATATTCATTGATACTTAATTGTTTTAAATACTTAATCACTTTATAATAGCGATATTAGTACTGTAAGCTTTATATGGCAAATCAACATTTGCCAAGTCAGATATCAAATAAAAGTTTAAACGTATCAGAACTTGATTACCATCAAATGTATCCAATGAAGTCATCTAATATATAACGCTCTTGCCCAAAAAAAATGAATTAATCGATACATTTTGTCATGCAAACCCGCACTATGATCTATGCAGGTCCCAAAAGTTACTAGGTATGTTCGGTAATCGGGATTCCGTTAATTAACAAAACATGGATTCTGCTACTGGACTAATGGATTATTGAGTGAGATAAAACAATACATACAATCCGGTAAAAAAGTAATACTAGGTATAAAAAAAATATTTATATAGTTTTCACAATTATTATCTATCAATAAGGCTTTATGAAATTTAAATTAAATCGTGTTATATTTTTATGGTACAGTATTAGCCCTTATGAATCGATATTATAATTCATAGACCCCATTGTTTAGATTTTCTTTCCTCATTACTTTAATAGTTAGGCACCATCATTATTCACCCACTGGCCCATTTAACCATAATAAATTATAAAGGGAAAGAGGTCGAAATTCATAATCAAAACACGTATACAAGTAGGTGATGAAGTAGATACCGACAATGAGTAATTTGTTTGGTCGCGCGAAAGTTCGCTGCAATGTAGCTGTATACCTGCGTTTGCGCACCTGTCTTGCACCGGCTGTCGTTCCTTTTGACAGCTCAGTCGAGCACGAATCATCGTTAGCGCAACACGTCATGTATGTGTCGTACGAAACATCGCCGCGAGTGTTATAACGAAAACAATCGTGCATTCAAAAATGGATGTGTTTTATTGTGCCGTCTTCCTATTTATTCAAGGTAAAAATATTTATTATTACATTCACCAACTCACGATTTTAAGATGATCTACTTTCGGTACAGTCATTTGCTTCCACGATTTCTTTTAGATAATTTCTCTTGCTATTGAGTTAACCGTTTACGTTATATAAATTATACATAATATTAAACTACAGAATAAAATTGTATTTGATTTAAATCATTGTATGACGTGGTTTCAGAGTAGGTACCTACATAATCACTTAATTTGTAGGACACGGGATGCTAAACTAATCATATTTGATTATTTTGAGTATCTTTTCGTAAATTTGGAGCTATACAACTGAGTCATAGATATACATACTTACTTTACATATCCCATTCATCTTTCTTGTAACTGAATCGTGGAAAACAAAAAAAAACTAATATAAATATGTGTGTGGTATGGTAAATGGAGAGGTAACACCCGTAAAGATAACATTTCCAACCTTTGGTATTATTCATTCTTTTTTTGAACTTTTCAAAGAATCGAATATGCCTAGAAAATCATTATTTTATAATCGATAGGTAATTCATTAAACATGTGTGAGACACCTTCCATAATCTTTGAAAATAACTATATTATAAATAATTAAACAAGTAAATTATATATAATTACTGAATTAAGGATAGTCGATAATTATTAGATTAGTTGTAACTAAAACACGCAAGATCTATAACGCAAGACCAAACTATTATTTTATGTAAGGTAAACCTTAACTCAAAGTAATACAGACGCATTTACCATTCACAATAAAACGCACCGATCAAGTTGCAGTGGCGCTGCGAAGAAGCTCAAGCTCAATCAATTATAATCACCTGCCTAAACAGATTTAAACCGAATACAAAGATAGTGTGCGCGAAAAATAAAAAGAAATGTACAAGTACAATTTAGGTACATAATAACCTCTTTAAAATTCTGTGAACGTTATTTTTAAACCAAATTAGTTTTGTCATTTATTTAAAGCCTCTAAATCCTTAGCAACACAACTGGTTATAGATATAAAAAGCCGTATAGTTATCATGTCTTAAAACACAATTTGTCAGTTGCGAGGCGGCTAATACAAAATAAGGATTCCAAAAAACGTTATTGTCAAGCTGCCTCCCTCACCGGAAGTGCGAACACTTCCGTTATAAAAGGCCTATCCATAACAATAAATGCCTCATTAGGCTAGTGGTTAGCATGTTCGACTGCAATCTTGAAATCTAGGTTCAGTTCCCAGCTGGGAAAGAAAAAAAAAGCCAAATTCATGTTTGATGAAATAAAGACGTTGTTGTGTGGAATTAATCCAGAAAACTAACTTTTATGTACCTAGTAGTACTTACTATGTTTTATTATTATTTTAGTTCGTCAGTTCGTAGAGTCGTAGTATATAATAATTTAAATTTTACAAGATTTATCGGAATGTCGTGGGTAGATTTTAATATCTATAAATGTATTATCTCATTTTATTGGGTAATTTAAAGTTAAGCACTGTTATATTTTACTTACTAGTACGGTTTCGTGTTTGCATATATGTAATGCTAAGTAATTCTTCAGTAAATGGAAGTGAAATATCTGAGGTTTAATATAAAATCAAATAGCTTTTATAGAAATGTAACGAATTTCTATAGACAAGTTAAAAACCACTAACTTGCATGGTTCGATGGTGTTTAAACTATACAATTTTGGGAAATTTGTTACCTTAGAGCTGTCGAAATCTGAAATAGTCTTTAAAGAATTCTTGAAAAAATATTGATAAAATTGGTGCCAGTCTCTTTCGTCTCTTTCTGTCAAATTGGGGTTACACTATCATAAAAGGGACACCGGACAGATTAACACTTTTAATATAGTCTGAAGGTTAGTCTTTAGCAGGAACTTAGTGATATTCACATCAAGAATTCGTATCCCTACGTCATTATACGTTTTTATTTTTTGACAAGTCGAAAATAAGACGACAAACGTAAGATTCTAACGTAAGATAATGAATGAGATTCTCAAGTAACGGTTGTTTAATTCAAATGCTATATCTTAAATAAATAAAACAAACTCAAGATCAGCTGGACCGATGTTAGTTATCTCTTTTTGGTGGATTCTTCTCCGTTTCGAATAGCAGAATAAGTAATAAAATATCGGATAAGTTATCGAATAACAATAAATAAGTAAATTAATTTTACGCATGCAAACAGCATGTGGTGCCATCAGTTGACAAAACTACGCATCATCTTAGGGTTGGGTTTTAAGTCGCACGAATTTGATGATACTGATGTATTTATCGTATACTGTCTCGGGGGACCTCAAACGCGTCTAAGTATTTAAAAAAAAAAGTTTTGTGTAATATATTGAAATATGTAAACAATCCGCCATTTTCTACTTTTCTATTGGATATAAGAGATGTGACGTTCACTTTAAAAAATCGTGTTTTTAATTAAACGATTGTTAATCTCAACAAAAAATGTTGCATATCCGAAAGTGCTTTACCATGCACTGCATGTAATGCATTAAATAATAGGTCTATACCCAATAGATAGACGTTTGATGCGCCGCCAAACATATAAAATAAACAATAAACTTGCGTTTGGTTTAAAACCACCCAAGTATTTGTAACAAAAAAGTGAGTTATAGAAGGGTGAGGCGATCATCGTCATTTCTCTGGAATGCCGTTTTTGTGTAGTCATTATTGTTTGACACATTAAAGTTCGAAAAGGCCTTTAAATCTTGAGTAACTTTAACAAAACAAGTACACAAATTACTGGGTGTATTAGTGAATATGAGATTACATATAAAATTGTAACATCGTAATTAAATCAAATCAATTATTTGAAATGAAAATTGCAAATACATATGTACTTAAAAATGTACAAAATGCAGCAAGATTATGAATAGTTTAAAAATAGTGTGGTTTTTATTCAAACAAGACGAAGCATATTTTTGTAAATTAAAATTAATATTATTAAAATAGATTACAATTAAATATTGAAGATACTAACGAAGGATAGGTCCTAACGAAAAAGAAACAGAAAGATATGTGCGTTAAATATGAAGATTTATTTTTATTTATTAAATATTTACGCACTCTATTTCTGTCATAAAAGTGTCAACTAAGAGAGTCATAGTAATAACGTAATTTTACTTTTACTCAATAATTTATATTCATGAGAGAACGAACACAATTCGACCAGCGACCCTTGGTTTTTGTTTTAACACTTGAGACTGCTAAGATAAGCAATCCACTTCAAAGTAATTGAAGGAGGAGGTTACCAATTAAGTAGATGTGTTATTGTGTATGTTCAAGCATAGCATATTCTATGTGAAACCAGCTGCCCACTGAAGTATTTCTGAACCAATTCGACTAAGGGTCCTTCAAGAAAAGAGCGTACCAATTCTTAAATGGCCGGCAACGCATTCGCGAGCCTACTGCCCGTTTCCGTCCTATTAAAAAAACACTCCTCCGCCCGTAATCCCATCTAGATTCTAGATGGATCTGTCAGATGATTCGGATTCGCAGCGAATATGTCCTATAGAACTTTCATAAAACATAAACTAATATCATCCGTATAATTAAATAAAAGCCTTAAACATTCAATCCTCTGAGTAACAAGACCAATTAATTAAAATAAGAATTATTGTTATTAAATTTAAGACACGATCCAATTTATTTTAAGAGATTTTAATTAGTTATTCATTCATTAATACATCATACATATAAATAGTATCAAATTAAAAACACTTAATACAATAAAGAAACATTTTCACACGACGAACTGCATAATGCAGAATTTTGTAAATGTAGAGATTAAACCGAAGTGAAAGTTGAGGAATGAGGTGACATTCCTTCACGTGAGACCTGGGTCAGCTGGTACGTGTCTACGACCTTAGCTATACGAACCCAAACCCATAGAGTGAACTTTTATATCCTCCCTTTCTACGGGCAATTCTTTATAGACAATTCTCGCACTACGCCGCAAATTTAGACCCTTTACCCAGGTAGAGATTTAGGCGCTTATTAGCCGGAGAGGCCGTCACGACCAGGTCCTTGGGATCATTGCTAATAATAACTTTTATTCATCCTATAGTATGTGTTAATAGTAATTCATTAAAAGCTATGTAAGCGGAATTTGTACAAGAAATGTATTATCCTACCGAGATGTTTCAGTAGTAACAGGCGCAGTTGATCTGCAATCATCTCACGCTTCTGCAAAGATTGCTGATTGCAAGGCAACCCCAGCAATCGTATGTTAAGTCTATGTTGCTGTAATGCCACAGACACATATACTTTAATATAGTTATCTCAATAGCTGCCGCGCTATTGTCGCCTTGGGATGGCGCTGTTACAAAAACTAAATATTATTCAAGAACCTCGCTTTTAAATTAACAAAAGCTGTACTCACGAATGCCTTGTGTATTCACCGGTATTACGTACAGGTAAGTCATTGGGTAAGATGGGATTAGCGATATTCTTGAATAATAGATGCACGTGTTAATTATTTCTTCATACATAAGGTCATTTAGCAAATCAGTCCGGATTTCTACGGGAAGTTGCTTCAGTTCTATTTAAGTGATTAACATTGGTCTACATTCTTAAAAATAACATATAAAATCTTTATGCTTATATAGAATTTTTTAACTATGAAATCATTTTATCTAATGAAATAAATACATGTGCAAACCTCGATGTGCACTAATCTATATATATATAATGAAAATGGTCTTCGTTTGAGGCTCAATCACGCCTAAACCACTGATCGTATCGACATGAAACTACCACCATTCGATGCTTCCAACGTTCCTTCATTTTTTTATTGCTGTTTTACTTTTATGAAAATTTATCCATACGGACTTCACCGCGGAAACATTCGGGGAGGCTTCCTAGAACCTCTAAACGTCAACATCTGTTAAAAACTCGATTTTCGAAATATTTCAATTTTCTTAGCGGGAAGTTAAAAGAAGAATAATAAAAATATGAAAAAAAATAAAATAATGAAACATAAAATTTATTTTAATTCGTCCAGCAAAGCGGGCGCGAAACGGCTAGTTTATATATAAATTAGATTTTCCACTTAGAAACAAAGACTTAAAAAATATGTTACCGAATACAATTTATGTGTCAGTCTTCTTTTACCACAGCAGTGCAGTGTTGGTCTAGTGGCTTCAGCGTGCGACTCTCATACCTGAGGTCCTAGGTTCGATCCCCGGCTGTGCACCAATGGACTTTCTTTCTGTGCCCATTTAACATTCGCTCGAATGGTGAAGGAAAACATCGTGAGGAAACCAACATATTTTAGACCCAAAAAGTCGACGGCGTGTGTCAGGCACTGAAGGTTGATCACCTACTTGCCTATTAGATTTAAAAATGATCATGGAACAGAAATCTGAGGCCAAGACCTAAAGAGGTTGTAGCGCCACTGATTTTTATTTACCACTGTAAATATACAATAGCAAATGTGTATTTAAATAAAATATATTAATTTGTAAATCAGGGAATTACATATCACATAACTTCGAACTCCGTGGAGTAGTTTTTAAATATATGTAGTACCTATAGAATTTAATCATTTAAAATGTTTCCGTTTCTCTTCTTGACGTCTGAGTAGGAAGAAGCTGCTTTTGGCAGTAAGACCGCCCTCTTATTTACTTTTAAGATTGAAATAAAGTGATTAGTATGTACATCGTACACTAATATAAATGAATAACAATGTTGAGAGACATGGAGAAATATTTCTTGGGAAATTAAGAATCTAGACGCAGAGGATCTATGCAGCAAAATTGCGCGAAAAAAGTAAAAGTAGTTTTAGTAGGTGAAAGTGTTTTGTTAATTGCTAACGCTAATAATACGATAACTGTTTCGTAACTTAACCAATATTTTCATCTTCTATCATTATGTAAATCAAGTTGAATAATATTATTACTATTTTTGTTTGGATTTATTGATACACAATGACCAAGCCATCTTGATTTAGTTGTTAATTGCGACTAAACCTGGATCACCAGTAGCTTTTCGATGTGTTAACTGGCTCGAAAGGTTTCACTATCACCTCAAAAGAACTAAGAAGCTGTTGCCACAATTGATATCGATAGTACGGGTGACCCCAGAGCTGGTGCTTTCCTCGCTCAACGAATAAGTATCTCAATACAGCGAGGAAATGCTGCCAGCAATAAAGGTACACTGCCACATGGACCAAACTTTTAAATTTGTTTTAAATTAATTATTATTACTGTAGGTTAAGAATATTGTTAATACTGTATCTTTTAAATTTTTGAGAAATTTTATTCTACGTTTTTAGAAAAAGCGACACTAACAATAGAAGAAACTAAAATGTTGACTATAGCTAACTTCAGGGTTTTTTGTGACGGTATGCGCGCGCATCGTAAAAATTTACTCTTATTATTTTCTCCAAACGCACCAAAAGAAGTATAACTTCAAAAATATGAATGTTATCAAAAATAAACTCATTCGTTAAGCATGCGTACAATGCTTTAACAAAAAAAGCTGCTTTAGGTATTGATTATGCCGAAGGATGTACCCTATCCTTCTGTATACAATTAACCACTTAGCCATGGAGTTGGTGCTATTTACTAAAATATAATAATGTACCTAAGTAATGACAGCTAAAATAAATTAACTTATCGATCATTATTTCCATTACATATCAAGATTTCCAATAACAACAATAAACATTTTATTTTATAAAAATTAAATGTTATGTTACAATAGTTACAATTGACTTACTTCAATGAAAAGTTTTCGAATGACACAATGTATGAAAGCGATTTCACGGAGGCAAAAACGTGTAGAATTAGTAACTTATGCTACTATAAAGTATACTTCAATAGTAAACAGCATATTTAGAGGCCTTCGCATTGTTCTACAGTCCATTCGTTCTGCATAGGCCTTTCCCCTAAGTTTCCAGTACGACCGGTTTCCCGCGATCTCCATCCAAAGCCTTCTCTCCACCTAGTAGGGGACCGTCTTTGACTCGAACTCGCCGACTAGTCTTCGGTCTTCACTCCAGGACGTTTTTGGACCATCGTTCGACCAAGCGCTCTGAGCTTATACGCTCTATTCACTGTGTACAAGCGTTGTTTTTTATATACTGTTACATCAACGTCACTTTTCAAAGGAGCTTAATTTAAATCATCGCAAACATATAATATCACCAAATGACAGCTGACGTATCATTTACCGTTCACTATTCGTTGTTCAATTAGCACAATATTTGTGTTCAAAAGAACATTATTAAAATGTGTATGAACGCCCACACCACACAAACAGGTCATCGTTTGACCTGACAATCAACTCTTTGAAACACCGTTGTCCACTTGATATGTAAATTCAATATTCAAGTGTGTGTTATGTATAGTAATCCCGTAACACCCCGACGTCCGTCGTTCCACAACTGAGCGTTTTTAAGAGGGTTTTATCCGTGCGACACCACTATGTGGAACCAGCTGCCCACTAAAGTATTTCCGGAATTTAACGTAGCGTTCTTCAAGAACCTCGCCTTCTGGCATTGATAACATAACATCAGGTGTGCCTCCCACCTTTTTGCCCCTGTTTTTAAAAGTAAAACATTACCGATGGAGGAAGGAAGGTGCTGCTTTTCCTCCGACCTCATGGGGTGATTCTCGACAGGCCGGACCAAAGTGTCTAAGATCGAGAAGTTACATCCTTAGTGGTTACGTCCTCGCAGTGGTTGTAGCCTTGTCTTGACTTAATGTCCTATAACCCCTAGTTGGGTGAGTTTCGATCGCGTTAGTAGCCTTGTAGGTATCGCTAAAACCTATTTTGTTCATAATTCATCTAACTATTATAAACAGTGGTAAATACAACATAATCCGTTGTATCACAATTTATATATAATTACTAGAAGAAAGTGTTTGGTTCTTTCTGAAGAAGTGAGTTCTTAAGGCCAGTAAGCCTGTTCCCTTATATATTTGTATTATATTACTATTGATTTAGTATTGAGTGTTTACTGTTTACGCTCCAGTTGATATTACTAGATCTGTTTACCACCTAAATTCTTCTGGTTGGAACGCAGCGCCTTTACTTTATTATTTAGTTTAGTATTATTCCTACAGCTACTGATTAAAAAAAATTGAAACAATTAAATTCTACACTAAAGCCAAAATCGGAATACACATTCAAACATAAGGCACAGTTAACAATTTTTACCTATTTATATACAAAAAAGAATAAAAATAAAACATATACATATATTTATAATAAATTCTATGATGCATTGATCGTTTTAATATATATAATATGCTTTCTAAAGACAATTAAACAGTGACAAAATATAGCAATATGTCAGGCCTCTGTCCTAAAGGTGGAAGGGGAGGCGACAAAGTAATCATGATCATTGATAACTTCAGGTGATATTTTATGGATGAAATGAAAGATAAATTCTACTGACAACGTTTATCGTAATTTTGTTTACCGGGTTATTTATAAACAGTACCAAAAAAATTTCTTTCAATGATGAAAACACTACGCTATTCGAGACATAGGTGTGTTCTCATTTCCTTATCATATCTTTTAAGCTCTGATATTGGGGTTAATGAACGTTAGACAAATCTAACTTCCGTATCGGCTTTTAATAAAGAAACCTGATGAGAGCTTTCTATTTCAAAGTTCTTCTTTGTTATAAGCTTAATATTTTAAGTTTCGTTAGACACATCGGATTACATACTACATAAATAACATGATATGAGTAAATGGTTATGAGGGTCATGGCAACCAGGGACTGGATAGGTTATGGGTATTGTTAGTATATATTCACAGATCGAACGGTCCACATCGTATATCGTAAACACGCAAACTTTGTGTATACGGTTCTGATATAAAAAAATTAAGTTTACTGTGTGATATATCGAAGTATTACCGAACCAATTCGACTTAGGTTACTTCGAAAACGTACCAATTATTAAAAGGCCGGCAACGCACTCGCGAGCCCTCTGGCATTGCGAGTGTCCATGGGCGGCGGTATCACGTAACATCAGGTGAGCCTCCAGCCCGTTTTTCTCGTTCTATAAAAAAATAATAACGAAGCTTCCCTCTCTTTCGCCCGCATGGATTTCATGTATTTTCGACCTCTTCCACAATCCACAGGATCTATACCATCTAATGGTTACCTTCCAAAAAATTCAATTAAAAAGGTTCTAAGTTCTTCACCACGTAACCATTATGAAATGTGTAAGAAACAAGTAATCAATGGCAAGTCATAGAAATTTCCGAAAATATTAATTATCTGTCAGAATAAAAGTTTATCTTGTTTTGTGGTCGTCTATAAGATTAATGACTTGCGGAATCATAGCTGTGAATATATTACAATGAATTCCTAATAATTAACATTTGGAACGGGACACAAAACTTGATTTCAAACATTTGATAAACCGTTAGCATTTATATCACTTCTCGAAACGTCTTCGTAAATTGAGTTGCTTGAGAAATGAATTTTAACTGTCTTCAAAAATCCAAAGAACTTTAAAATATTTGATAGTTGACGTGTCTCGATTCCATTTCTGACGGCTGACATCCAAAAATGACCCCCAAATTACTTTAGCTTACATAAATTAAAAAACATTAATACATTTAATTATCTCATTAATGAAGTCTATTTAAAAAAGAAACATTATTTAGACTGCAATTATTAACGTTCAAAAGTAGGCTTGTGTTTAAGAATTGAGTAGGTACTTGCGAATTTTTAAATTTGGAATTCCCAAAAACCTTCACTTCCAAGAAATATAATTGATTTTAACAAAATCGTAAGAAAATTGTTTATTTAATAAATACCCGGGATTCATGTTATTAATATATTTACTAAGATGCCGTGAACGTAGTAAAAATAGTAATACGAGACGTGCACCGTAAGTAGCTCCTAATAATACCAAGTGTAATGGAAACGGAAACCAACAAAAATCAAGATCATAAAACACGTGGGCCTCTGATAAAAAACGTGATAGATATAATCACCTTGCTCTGCCATAGTGGGGTCACCACGCTTTCTTGGCGTTGGTAATCATCGCCTGCCACTCGGCTCGAGATAAGTAAGTGTCCTCATTATCACATATTTCTGTCGATTTCTTTTCAAAGTAGTTTGGGATGTGCTTAAGTTTGATGCTACTACGTTCTTAAACATGACTAGGGAGGTATTCTAAAACGTGCTAAGCTTTCTGTTTATCTTTTATTTTAATAGAGAACAACATTAATAAAGAAAGTAAAATATCCTGTTTATTATGAGTCAGCATTAGCTGAGAAATGTCTCTTATTGTTTAGTCATAGAATACGTCATACGGGTCAACTTTCACTAACATTTGACCCTACGGTTCTATAGCCATACTGGCGGATGACAATTATTTAAGATATTCAAAATATAGCATTAATAATATTTAGATTATATAGAAACATGCTACTAGAAGAACTCGTGAACATGCTTGTAATTAAGTATTTTATAAATTTTGAAAATACTTTATTTTATTACAAAATATACATTATTAAATACGGTATATTGAATAAAATGAAACATAATTTCTCTGGTAATAATAATAATTCAGGTTGTACATTTCCGTGATCATATTTCGTTTATAGTCAAGTAGTTGATCAGCTTTCTGGGTCTAAGACATGCCGAGGTCCTCGCGATGTTAGATTTAACCGTACGAGCAAGTTTTGAATAAACAGTAAGTAAAATGAATGATGCATAACCGGGTTACGCAAGTACAGGAGTTGAGGGCACTTGTAAGACACTATAGTAACACTACACATTTTAGTTTGTGTATGCAATAAAATTGGCTTTTAGTATATAATTTTTTACAGTAAAAATATTTTAACACAATAAATAAGTCTAATAATTTTGTGATAAAATAGTAATAATAATGTTTGTATTATGGATACCGTGTCTCTAGGCTTAACATTTCTATAAATACGACGCGAAAGCTGAAAAAAGAAACGCACTTAATCAGTATTAATTTCGGAAATAAATTCTTTTTAGAAATACATATCTACAGATCAAATGCCTGCGCGAAGTAAGACGAGGGTCGACAAAAAATGTGAATAAAGATTATTTAGTCAATTGTACTATAAACAATTCCAAAAGCATTGTATTACTAGATAGGATTTAGATTAGAGGCTAGAAACAGGTTCATCTATCGGTCTTATCGCAATTGGAGGGGAAATAATGGTAATAAACAAAAATTTAACGCTCGTTATAGAGAGTTCATTAAAATCGGAGCAAACTTGGTTCGCTTTCGCTAAATATAATCGCTATGGTACATTTTTGATCGAGATCTTTTCGAATTTCGAATGTTTCACGGATATTGGTACGCCGGTGACGCGTTTACTAATTCGTCATGCAATGCTTTTCTTAGTCACGACTTTCCTTAAGGTGTATCTGTTAAGGCTTTGTAAAGGCAATAATCTGACTAATATGTTTTGCTATCCTGCTTTCTCCGTGTCAAATTTTGTGAAAATAGTACTGGCTTTGCTCTGACCAACAAAGTGTCTCTCAATGTCATGGCATACTCCATTTTTTGAATAAAATTTTAGTAGCAGTGGCCTGTTTTAAATTATTCATAATTTTATTTTATTTTATACAACGCATTCAATTCTTCCTGGTCAGGGAGAGAGAGTTAGAATACCCACTCGAATTCACACGTAAGTAACAGAATATGTTTTATTCGCTACGTGAATTAGGCAATAACGGAGCTGCCACTAGGTCAGCCAAAAGTGTTGTTGCGGCGGCAGCACTGAGCACGATCTTCGTGAGCACTTGTCTGTGAAGCGGTACACCCATGGCTACCAGGAACTCGGCAACGACTCTAGTCAGTTCACCCGCGTATCGCCAACGTTGGTACAGGATCACAGCATTCACTGCAAGTAGCACAGTTCCCACACCGCATAAATATGCCTATAACAGTAATAATCTATACAACGTGTTGTCTATAGAAAGACCAGGTCCAAACTTAAGGTTGCTTTATCAATTATCTCTATGAGTCCTAACTCCTATGAAGCATCTGAAATTACTATATAATTTTTGCTTCGGCGATTGGTTTAAATTAAAAAATAAATGAAGAGAGTGAGATATATGGTTGGAATGTAAAACTAAAGGCAGGTTTCGTTTCACTGTGATTGGTCACAAGCAATTCTAGTCCAATCACAGACTCGCGACACGACCCGTGTATTCCTTTGACCAATCACCAAACGGTATGCACTGTTTGAATCATAACCACCGATCTCTATAGAAATATATTTCTCGAACCTGAAACGCCAGTCCACCGCACTTAGTTGTACCAGCACATAAAGCTAGTCCCAACGAAGCAATACAATATGTCACCAGTAGTCCTCCAGACACCGACTGCTCCCATCGAAATACTCTCAAAGACCGCAGATGTAAAGTCAGCAATGCCACCATAATCATCAATGTCATTAGTCGTATTATCAATAATGGTCCCCTTAAATTTTCTGCTGGTTTTCGGACGTCATAGGATAAAGCAAGTAGTTCTAAAGAGAGTGTGCTATTCATTCTAGTAATATATTATACATTTAAATGTTTGAAAGGCGTCACGAAACATAGCGCTATTAAGATTGTCAAGTGTGAAGTGTCAAGAGTATAATTAGATATAATATAACAGATAATTTACAATGCAAAGGTAATGTTGGCGAATGGAGCGTGCTGCATTTAAAAAAAATATACTTATGTTTAGATTTTAAATAAAATATGTGAAATGAAATGGTGTCGAAACCGAGATACTGGTAACACAAAATTTATATATGCTTTAAAATTTTAAAGTGCATAAAATCCATGGGATTTTTGGTGTTATTTTTTTGTTTGATGTCAAAATTGTATTACCAATTTTTTTTGTTTTTTTTTTCAGCTAATTGTAGATTCATTTTGCTCATATCTTTTCAGACCGAAAACATAAACATAACATTACGATATAGAAGAGAAATAACACTAATAGTTTTTATGGAGCATAAGTGCAGATTGTTATGATACTCTATGATAATACTCTATTTCGGAAAAACATTTTAAAAAGACAAATTCACGCACTAATAAAATTGCTAGTCCGAAAAAAAATCTAAAGACGCAAAAAACCTTCAAATAGAAGATTTTAATATTTCTTAGCTGTTGTGTACAAGTATGTAATGTGTGTCGGTTGTAACGTGCTGTTGTAATAAAATTATTGGATAGGTATAGGTATGAGAATAGCTTGAAAACATTTATTTTTCTCTTTTTTATTTGTGTTTTTTGTTGTTATTTTAGAGATTATATATATATAAAAAATAGATATAGATTTTAGGCACCAAGCTATATAGGCTCTCCCAAGTTTTTTGGTGTCTCTACCCATAACATAATGTTTAAGAACAAATGAAAAAAATCGAATCGTTGCTTGTATTTACGCACGGGGATTCGAAGTACCCGCTGAAAACATCAAATGAAACGTGTAGTATTCAATATACAATTGTATATTTTTGTACTTTTTGTGGCAGGAATTTCATTAATATAAGATATTTTTGTTACAGTTTATGCAGTGACATCATGTGGGTTCCCTGGTGTACCTGCGCACTGTTCCGTGTCCTTTACCGAGGATCCTGATGTGGCGGGTACAGTTGCTATGTACACGTGTGATAGAGGCTTCGAACTCTTGGGTCCGTCGAGGCGAGTCTGCGACGGGAATGGACGATGGGTACCAGACGGCATTCCTTTCTGTGGTGAGTATCTATGTGCTACGAGTGTATGAATTTTCGTAACCTAGGCACATCTGTTTTGTTAATCTTTATAAGCGATACTTTAATCAAAGATAAGGAAGGCGGTTGAGCATTGTGCTTGAATGTGGTTAAATTTTAACCCTTTAGCATACGGGCAAGTGATTTGTGTGCACAAAAGAAGAAAAGTCGATTGGTCCTGAAAAGAAAGAATTCGATTCGAAAGTACGACCGACGTTTTGAGTCCAACACTAAACAACAATACTAAAATTTCTTATAATTCAGCGTAGCTCGCTAAAGACGGATTTATAATACTGATATTTTTATTTTTGATTCGTAATATAAAGTATATAATATAAAGTTCGTTAATATAAAGAAAAACAAATAATATTTAAGTTCATATTAATATGAAAAATAGTTTTCCAATACACAGTTTCTATACATGTCATACGCAAATTTAAAAAATTGCAACTTACATATGCAAAACATAATAAATATTACGAGAAAATCCATAATATCGTGCGTATAAATATATATAAATAATGTTATGCGAACGAAAACGCTTCTACTGACCCACTTTTACTTTCTTCACCGAGAAATTACTTCACATGAGTTGTGAATGGTATCGAAAAAGCGGAAGACTCATTGTCGTTCAATCCCACGACTCTCTCCCGCGGAAAGTCGCTTACTTGTCTGACTACAGTTCAAGTTCACTTCGTTCGTTCACTGCGAGTGAACGTCTGTGTCTTCCTCCACGGCGCCAGAACCCAAAAACAAAGTAAATTTTCTCCTGTCAATTGTCAAATCCCTATGCTGTTAAGGAGTTACCAAACCTATAGAACAATTATATAGGAGAAAAATTATGTTATTAATAGCAAATGCTTTATGTGCATTATTAACAATAATCTCGGGTAAAGTAACGCGATGCCAGCCCTGCGATTCTGTAACTCACTTTTCGAACTCACACAGCGGTTTTCGCATCGGCCATCGCTCTCAAATCAGTCGTGAAGCAGCCAATTTATGATTTGGCATTCTGATAAACAATAAACTACAAGCTCCCACCTTTTCAGAATGCCAAATCATAAAATGACTGCTTCACGACTGATTTGAGGGCAACCGCCGTTGCGTAAACCGCTGTGTGAGTTCGACAAGTGAGTTACAGAATCGCAGGGCTGGAGCATGGCATCCATGTCCGCAATCATTTTGAGGGTCATTTGTGTATGAATGTAAGATCTAAAATCTAAGGCAGGAGCGTTATAGATGCATTCAATCCGTTTTTGCCAAAAGTTAATTAAAGTATGAAATTATGAGAAAGTAAATGCTAGCATATAAATACATAAAGTATTTTGAGAGAAAAAAAAAACTAAGTTCGACAACAGTTCTGGAATGTTCAAATAAATGAAACATATTTTTCGAAGCTGTCAACTGTTTTTAATGGTTTAGACCACTGTTTCCTAACGTGGAGCAATTTGGGGGGCGATTTTATTGTTAAGGGGGGCTATTCGAAAATTTATTAAAGTTATTTGGCATTAAAAATTACGTTTTTCATGTGTTATATGATAGGTATCATTTATGTTTCTTTAATTTAACGATAAGGCTAAGGTGGGGTATGGTACTCGTACAAAAAAGGTTGGGACTCACTGGACATAAAATAAGTGGTAGTGGGGTAGCGACGCTTAACTAACTAAATACTAGAAATTGGGATATTTATCAGTTATTCTAAGTGACTTATTTGTTACACTGATTTTAATATATTTGGTATCTTTAGAAACGGCAATGTTATTTTATAACAGTACTAGATGACCCGGTGAATTTGTATCACCTACATATATGTATGTAAAAAGTAACTGTAAAAAGTCTATGAAACATACGAATTTTTATTTGTAGAAAAACAAAAGACTAATTATTTATGCTTATGTTGCTTCCTATACTTCCTCAAATATTTTCAAGATCAAAGTTAGCCAAATCGATCCAGCCAATTATCCAATTCTCGAGTTTAAGCGAGACATCAATACATTTTTATATACATAGGTGAAAAACTAATAAGCTTTATCACTACCTAAACAGACATTATTTTAATAAATAAGTCGCTCTATATTCTTAACTAAACTATATAATATTTAACTAGGATTAGGTTATTCTATATTAATGTAGGATAGATAGAAGCGTTAACAATCTAACAGCTAACTGTTATTTTAAGTGCCATTACACATGTTTAATGCAAAGATCGATCAATACTAAAAAATATTACAAAAAATTTGATACTCTAATATTGCGATTTTGTCGCGTCTAACCTAAATATTAGAATGAATCAAATTCTCCGTTATCACCAGATACTTCGACCGGTTTACAAAGAGATCTAAAATATCACTCATGATTGCGAGTCTGTTTCACACGCTTTAGCGATTTTATTGTATGCAATAATTTTTGTTCCAAATTGATTATTTTATAAATAAAACTTCGTCGGGAATCAACACATACAACTATTCATTCATTCAGTAACGAATGAGTAATATTAACTCTAGTAGAAAACTAAATCTAGTAATTCTGTTCGTGGAGTTCTAAAGCCAAAAACGTAGTAAAAATAGTCTCGTGATCAATAAAACAGAACGGGCCGTATACGTTTGTAGCAACAGACAACGTACGCGAAAAATCTGTCCTGAGACATATTTTCAGATTTCTTTATTAATTAGAAATGAACTTAGAAATATCCAAAGTTCAACCGATAAATCAATCAAATCAAAATACGTTTATTCGGTTTAGATGCGTCATAGGGCATGCTTATGAATATCAAAAACGTTTACAAAATCCGCGAAAGAGCAAGACTACGCCACCGTCAATCAATCAATCGTCAATCGAGTGTCAGGTGGTCAACTAAGACATATCTATACGTTTTCTTTGGGATTTAGGCCTAAAGACCTAGAATGGAAAAGGGGGTCGCTCAATTGAATTTTAAGCTTTACTGGGGAAAACGGATTTTATCGCTAGCCCATTTTTTTCGACCCATTAATCCGCAAATTATTCACTTGCAGATCGCTTGTAACTTAAGGTATAACGGTACAAGGTGTGCTTAGTGCGTACGGCAAGCGAGGGCGTCGTTGTTTAATTATTCTATTATTACCATCTTGTCAGATGATTGCAACAGGTGGAACCTGTAGATAAATGCCCAAGTTATTGAACCATCGCCCCACTGACACCGATGTTTAAGTTTACCGCAATTCACAAGTGATTAGTGGTGGTTCTGGGTTCAAATAAAATATCAGATATTATAAAATAATTCTTAAATTGTGTATTTTGATTTAAACTTTTGAATTTGAATGTTTTGTGTTCTCCGCCGTAAGCATTTTTATCAGTGAATATGTAATAATAATAAAAAATCCAACACAAAAATATAAAGTATTCACAATATTCTTCACATATATTATTATAATACAAAATGTATAAATAAAAAATTGAAACAAATTTAATAGTTTGGGTGTGTGACAGTGTACATTTAATGCTGGCAGAATTCCTCGCTGTATTGCGATACTTATTCGTGGAGCGAAGAAAGCACCGGCTTTGAGGTCACTATGTATCAGGCGCCAAATTAAATCTTTTGTTCTTCGCCTGTTCTCTTGAATCTCCAAAATGAACAAAAACAAAGTTGAAGGACAGACTCATATAATGTAGCCGTTTTTGATGTTCCACCTGCTCTGCAGCAGCCCCAGGTTTTGTGCTTGCCCGATGGACGTAAGGCGGGGCGAACGAATCCAAACAAGTAGCATCCCATGTTATTGAATCACCTGTATATGTGTGTGGAATTTTTGTATTATTATTACATATTACTAGTAAATTATTTCCTTATTTAATTTAAAATCGTTCAGCGTTTATATTTATTTATTTCTTCTGCGAAATAAAGTGTTACACGTTACCTGGATTATAAACATTTTTATGGTAAATACTTACCAAAACTAATAAAATAATCTTTTACAAATTTGGATGTTGTTTGAAAAATTCTCACCGAGATGTAATGCAAAATTTCATAGTAGTAGAACGAACCTAATAAATATCGTGTAGACTGAAGAGAAAGAACACTAAGTTATCATAATACGTAAAATTCTGCAGTAAAGCAGTGCGATACGTCATGAATTTTCTCTATGTGCGCAATACGTGAGGGAAAATATCAAAGAAGGGCTGGAAGGCTAAGAAGTTACTTTGGTTGCCCAACAAATCCAACAATACATATTTGTCTTCCTTATGACTTCATACATTTGCGCTAGTTTACATCATTTAAATATCATGTATTTATTATTAACAAAAAATATTACACATACATCTAAAGGTTTTTATACAATAATACCGAAACTGAAATCGTTTGGTATGCATAAATCTTTTGAAAAAACGTTAGTCACTCTCCGGCGAAGAGTAGGGAATGGGACCTTGATGACGCTGGACAGCGCGAGTCGAACACACAGCAGCTTATGTTTCCGGCAGCGGTGATAATTGTCCGGAATGTACAATCGCATAATCTCACCCAGCTTCCATCTTCAAACCAAATTTGATTAATGTTCTCTACGACGTTCTAGTCAAACCCGAAAATCCCCATCGAGAACCTTGTTGGTAAATGTAAGGAAAGTAGTTATAAATCATATGTAGGTCAAACGTTAAAAATCTCGTTTCAATTTTCCCCCTCTACGATCAAAGCCTATTTTTTATCATCATATATCAGTTTTATTGAACTAAATAAATGTTACCTACAAATAATATACATGGCAAAACAACTTGTGCCGGGTCAGCTAGTTATAATATAATATTAATAAATTTTATTTGCCTCTTCAATTTAAGGGTTTACATACTGTAGGTATTGACTATCTTTGTGAGAGGCCTGTGCCTATTATAGGACTACGGAGGTCACCAGCCTTCCATCGCGGACTGAAAACGTACAAAATCATGACTCCATATTTACTAAACTAAAGTAATAAACAAAATAAAACTAAAACATGAGTGTTTGTGGGTGTGTGAATATGTGTGAAAAGGGTAAAGGGTGTGAAAGAATTAATTTTTAATGTATTGTTTAGTTTATTCATTAGTGATATACATGAAATTTAACTAAAAACTTTCATTTAACGGACTTAAAATAATTTAGCAAATAAATAGCGGGCTACTTTTCTCTACTTCCATGCTCTATAGAATATTACTTGAATTTTATTGCATTAACTAGTACTTATATTTACCGCAACGATTTAAATATGTTTCTGGGTAAGTAGTAAGTAACTGGTGAAACGAGTAGAGATAACGTCGAATATAAATGTTTTCTAAACCCATAATTTCACTAAATCTAGGCAATGTTCTAACCTGTTCAGATAAAACGACTGTTTTGTAAACCTGAAGATGAAGTACATAATTAAAATTTAGAACCTTTGTCACGGTCTTTAGATATCTGGTCATTTCCTGTGGTTTATATATTATTATAGAGATTTTTTTGTTTTACTATGTCTTCGATAGTTAGGTACCTATATCTTTTGGATTTTCAAGCATCAACCACAATCAATGAGAGAATATCGGTAGCACTGCCTAAATTAGATACCCGTAAGGTAGGGAGTATTTATTTTGGATTACCGTTTGTCTGATATGGATTCTTTCTACCTACTTCAGTTTTGCTGAGATTTTACAGTTCATCTAAAATACGTAGGCAAAACATTTTTCCGACTATTAATCAGCAATGTTACAGATTATTTCTTCTTTACAGTTTTGTTACTTCAAAAGATTTTAATTCAGTTAGCAAAGTCCGCGTCACCATACAGGGCAAATCGAATTCATACGCGATACACAACCAAAAAGATTTTAGTACAGTTTTCATCTTAGTGACTGAAGTAATTGTTTGGAGATGTCGCAAAAATCAAGAAATTTGGTGAATTAGCGAATTGGCTCATACAAAAGTTATCGCCCACATATAATCAGTTCTGACTAATCTAGGAGCAAAACCTGCTGGGGAATCGCATTGAGATTAAAATCTGTACAATTAGAATGCGAGAGATGAATATAGTGATCGAGTGTCGATGACACGCGGTGTGGTGGAAGACGGGTTGGTCACACCGTTACACGCGCGCTGCCTGGCACACTTTTACGGGCCGTTACGATTAGGGTTGACGCTTGTGATGTTTTTGGATTTGACATATATTATAACCTGATACACTCGAAGTTAATATACATTAGGTTTATATATAATATATTTTTGAGACATACATATTCCTGTGCGATGCTTGCTGTACGAAATAAATAAGGAAATATTGCTGTAGCTGAACCTGCTCTTAGTTTAGTCTGTAACTCTATCAACGCATTAATTATTAATTGATAAAACCAAAGTTTCAATTTGTAAACCTCAAAGGAAAGATAGTTTTACTTGGTTGTTAATCCAATGATTAAATCACAAGTTTTTTTAATACGTCTATTTAAGCGTGGAAACAATACATTTTTTTGAAAACTCAGCGTTAAGCTATAAAAACAACTCAATAAAGTAGCAATAAACTAAATCTATTACCAACCCTATTTATAAGGTTTCTTACGCACATTTACTGTATTGTTTTCTGCACATACACGTTGCACACTAATTAATTACCAGCAATCTACTTGTTTGTTAGGGCTATGTTAACTTAGAATAAATATACTATTGTCGTATATCTCAACTGCGAGAGGTTGCGCCAATAGACTTGTTTTGTCGTGTCACTTTGCATTTTTAGGCACTAAAGAAAGTTTCTAAAATTAAAATAAATTTAAAAAGTTTACTACCGTGGCAGTGTACCTTTAACGCTGGCAGCATTTCCACGCTGTATTGTTGTGATACGTCTATATTTCTTTTAAATTTTAATATAAGATGCGTTTGAAAGTTAAAACTAGTTAAAGACTAGTTTACATCGAACTTGGATTTTTATTCTTAACACCGGACGCGACATTGGTGTTTGTATGAGTTTTTATGTCGCGTTCCGGTCGGTTGCGTACTTTCAGTTTCAATATATGGCTCCGACAGTCTTACAGATAAATGTATTTTTGCGAAGCGTTTTTTGTAGTAAATGCAAATCTAATACAATCCTATTTAAAATCACTGAAAATTAATATACTGTCAGTATTGGAATCTAGGTTTGTTAGGTATTTTGTAATTGCATATTTACAGGCATTTGCATATTTATTTTATTTTTTTGTATATGTACCAATCTATAGCATGTTTAATTATTTTAGTAATTAGTATAGATCATAATCTTTAAGGCTATTTTAAATATAGTTTAAATTCCAGTAAATACTACGTATTTTAAGCTACGTTCGTCCTTTATAGGTAAATTTATATATATATATAACTGACTCAATATGTAGATTTTTGGCTCAGAAGACAAGCCAGTATCAATTACATCCATTCGTTACACAGCACAATTGGGGTTCTAACGCTAATAGTAGAGTCGCATACAAATCTAAGAAAATCAAAATAAGAAGTAATAGTATACCTTTCCCTCGCAATATATTTATAAAAATATTATGTATTATACATACAAAAATAGTGATAAGTTTACTAGAATAGAACATACGCATAATGTTTAATACTCGGAACAAACGCAGGCTGCAATTTCCCCGTACTAAAGTCAGTAATTATTTTTGCGAAAAGGAATACTTTTCTTTAATAAAATCCCAGAGGCTCTTTTATCTCTGCCTTTTAATAAATTCAAGCAATGTATCAAAGAAAAGCTGTGTAAAAAGGCTTACTATAAAGTTAACGATTATCTATTTGATAAAAGGGCCTGGGACTAGTGCTAGAGAGGCTACTTCTAATTAATTTGAGATATTTGTTTTAAAATAAGTGTTGTTTGCCATAGTCATTTTGTATTTTAGTTCAGATTTGCTATTTTAAAAGAGTACCGAGAGTTTTTTTACGCCGGCTTTTTCTCTCCGCCCACAACCTCTGTCTGGATGTCTACCGATTCAAATTTAATGACTTGGAATCCTGTATCTTATATTCCATAATAAACAAACTTTTTTATATATATACATGATTCCCACTTCTGTAACTGACTATGTGTAACATATTCGCCATGAGATTTGGTGGTCAGAATCATGCATTAAGGAAACAATGCAAAGAAATCTCTAATTAGGGCTTCGAATAGCCATCCCTTCTCAACTCATACAGAGGTATGTGAGGTCAGTCGCTGTAAAGCCTCGTTAAACTTTCTCCAATGACTAAATTCGAGCTATAATTTCCCTCAACGTAGTAAGGTAATGTTATGTGATTAAATTGAAGATATGTCTTTTAATGTGAAGACTACCCCCATTATTCATAAAAAGTAAAATCTATGTAATTGCACCATTTTAACTTAAGTATTCATCTGCCTCTTTTCTTCCCAGCATAAATACAATTTGACAGAAAGAGACGAAAGAGCACTTTAGTTAAAATAGTGCAATATTACTGATTTAGATTATATGAACAACGAGGGTACATGGTTGTATATTGCTCAGTTAATTCAAAGGCAAATACTCGTTTACAAACGTTTCTTCTTTCGTTTAAAATCCTAATACCTCTAATATAATCAGTTCCGCGCGGCCACACTTGCGTTAATTTGAGGCCCTTACGTGGTATCAAGTGATCAAATAATGAAACTCGTCAACTCTTCTCTTTTTTGATTTAATTTGTGGAAATATCTCGATTGTGTTTTGTTCATCAACAAAGTGCGTGTTGTTCTCACGAGAATGTTAGTGCGTGCTCTTATTTCACCATGTACTGCTGATAGAGGACAAATCTTTGATTTTAATTATTTTTATTATTAATTAACTATTAATTACTTAAGATGTCATGTGAAACATCGTGTAATGGTTGCAGATTCTTACAAATATTGTGTAAAACAAAAAACTTGGCGATTAAAAAGAGTGGCGGAGAGTTTATTGCCAGTTCTTCTCGTCCGTTATACGCCCTTTATTTGAGAACTGGAAGTAAATGTAAAATTAGAAGCATTTAGAATTTAATATGTATTTCTTTATTGACGTTCATAAGTGTACATTGTGTTACCTAAATGAATAAATGATTTTGACTTTGAAGTTAGTTTCCTGATACTTGTTCCACACGAAAGCACTCATATTTTTAATTGAAGCTTGTAAGGTGCTATTAAGGCTTTCATATGGCAGGGCTGTGACAAGCGATGCAGATAGTAATAGTCGATAATTGCATGCAAATTTATATGTCACGGTCAACGTTCTAACGGTGAGCGCGTGCCTCAACAAACAAAATGCCGGACGACCTGCCTTTGTGACTAGCCACTAGGCTATATCAAAACTTGATATTTACTTACAAATGAGATCAATTTGGGTTAATATATACATTCCCTTTAAAACGAAGGGCAAGGTAAGAAGTACAGAAATAAGAAAGAAAACATAAGTTATTGATGCACAACCTTATTGCAAAATCTAAAGTGGAAATGGGCGGGCCACACCGCTCGCAGGCACAATGGCAGATGGGCAAACAGGCCACCGGGGAAAGGAAAGAGAGCCCTCTTGCACATGGGTTGACGAGCTTAAACAAGGTGGAGAAAATTTGGAGAAAAAAAGACTCTTAAAAAATATTATATAAAATTTTGAAGTGGCAACGCAAACATAAAATGTATAAACATTTAAAATACAACACCGTATTAGAACAACACTAAACTAATCAATATAAAAATACATAGTAAAAGGAAAAAATATCAAAAGTACTCGTACAATGTTGTCAATTGTTTCTTTAATGTAAATTTAGTCTGTGAGGTCCTCACGGCAGCAGGCAAAGCGTTCCACAATAATGGTAGTGACAGTGAACGAGGAATATAGTTCATTTACTATTCGTTGCCTTAAGGGGCTCCAAGACGGGCCATTTTTTCACGAAAATGTATAGATGCAAGGGTGTGGCTGGTAACTTCAGCCAGCATTTACGGCTAGACTATGTTATACTCTGTAATATTTTTAGTATTGCCGGGATATATTGCCAAATATTTGTTGTATGTCCGATGAATGTTTAGTGTCCCAGCCGTATGGCCGGAACGATCGCTTTGTAAGTCGAAAATACTGCAATATTTTTCAGCCATATTGCTGTTTCGCTTTACGGCCTAAGTGCGTCCCTATTTCATACTAAAATTCGGTATAGCTTTTAGTATATCTTTTCTCATGTAAGTATCAAAGTATCAAATGTGACAAACTTTGACTCATTGACATTCGTGTAAAGTTTTGAAATAATTGTTCGAGTCTTAATTTCAGACAAAATATCGAACGTGTCACGCCTATTGAAATAAGGTGGAATCCACATTATCTTGGTTTTTTTTTACTTTGCTTTTAAAACAATATAAGCTGCTGCAACAAGTATGAGTTCGTCCGCTATTGCAGCCTTAGGTACTAGTCAAGCCATGTATGTAGACCGTGTAAAGACAAAATAATAAGCCATATACTGTTGCAGAAATATTGCCGAGATATACATTTATAATGTGTTATTTAAATGTTTTTTGTATTTTCGGGATATAGTCGGCAATGATGTAGCACATATTTAAAAGTGTAGCCCGTGTAGAGGCCACTTTAGGAACGCGCGGTACAAAAACTTATCATGTAATTCTGTTTCCCTGTCGCTACTGTGAGTTAGAGCAGCAGCGATAAAAGTTAAATGGTTAAGTTGGCAATTACTGTAAAAAAATACGGCAAAACCTAATTCAATTTATTACAAAACATCGCCAATTAAAGCAATACTTGACAGCTTTGCGTTTTTGGTGTTGCCAAGTTGAAACAGTAGTTTTATAAATATTGCTATTCTGACCAACTGCCCTAAAAAGGAAATATATTTAATTCACGCGTAAAAGTCTAAACTGGATAGTTTGAAATCGCTAGTAAAAATGTAATATTCATTTGAATTTTTTTAATAAATGTTCATATAAAATTAATATAATAAACATGTTATTATAATATAAATACTATCATTTATTTACGAGATACACATATACAGTATTTACGATATTCTTAACATACATAACAATAATAAACAAAAATTGATAAATAGAAACAAATTTAAAAAGTTTAATCCCTGTGGCAGTGCAGAATTTCCGGTAGTAGGCGCTAACAAAAATAAAAAATTAATATAATTTACATTAATAAGTCTGGTTGTTGCAATGCGTTATCTAATATATAAAATTCTCGAGTCACAGTTTTCGTTGCCATACTCCTCCGAAACGGCTTGACGGATTTTGATGAAATTTTTTGTGCTTATCCGGTATCTATGAGAATCGGCCAACATCTATTTTTCATCCCCCTAAATGTTAGGGGTGGTCCACCCCTAATTTTTTTTTTAATTTTTAGACAAAAATTTTAATTTCTATTTTTTTATGATACAACATACAAAATTACATACAACCCCTAACTTTCACCCCTCTACGATCAACCCCTATTTTTTATTATAAATGATATGGCAAAACGTTTGCCCGGTCAGCTAGTTCTAATATAGAATAATAACGGGCAGATGCCGATATGTACTCCTTTTAAGGAGCAGATATTGATTTATATTCACTTGAGTTTTTTGTTTTGTCTAAATTTTTTATTCGTATAATCAGAAACACTTATTACACACGTATTCATCGTTTAGATGTGCGATTTACATATTTAGATACCTATATACGACCATGAATTCTTACAGAGGCCCGATATTTGCGCTAAACTATTCTTATTATTTATTGTACTAACATATTTCTATATTGAATAGACGTTAGACAAACTCCATGCTTTGGTTTTATAAGGATATCGATATTTATTACGGAAATTTCTAACATGAATTATCCGTGATTATTTAACTTGAGTTTATTTATTTTTCTGTAAGATTACATTAAATATTGCATAAAGTTATTTTACAGCTCAAAGGTACGTATACCTATATGTATATATGTACTAAAACAAAGTAGATATTAGTTAATATAGGAAGTGGAAGTCTTAAAATACCAGAAGACCTAGAATAAAAATGAAAGAAAAAAAAATTAAGAATCATATCATACTTGCTACTACCATTAGGGAAACAAGCGTGACTTATATAAATAAAATAAGAATTTTTATGATGAGTGAGAGTGAAAAGTATTTTTACGCCACCAATTTGGGTGAGGTCGCGTGAAAATTGAAATGAAAAAAAAAGAAAATGTCGTTAATATTTACATATTATTTAGAGCGCAACGGCTATGTCTTATAGATAAACTATGCTTGATTTTTATGTTGATACTAGCTGCCCCCGTGAACTTCGCTCCTCCTTAATGTGATTTTACTTAGCCTACCTTTTTAGTACTTACAAACATGGAGCATTTTGCTACGCTACCCCAGAGACTGTTCGGTTTTCGGGAATGAAAACGTTTTAGGGTTTTCTGTGATTTTCTTTATATAAACATCAGAGTTCAAGTCAGAATTTTAATTAACAAATAAAAAACAGGGTTTGATCGTAGAGAGGTGAAAATTAAAGGTTGTATTTTTGTATCATAAAAAAATTAAAAACAAAAAATATAAATAAATATTACTTATTAACTTTCATATATATTTCATATTTACAATTAGATTTCTTAACCTACAAAGTAATAATAAAAATAATTAAAAATTCGTAAAAAGAAAATCAAAGCAAATTTAATACGTTTGGTCCCTGTGGCAGTGTACCTTTAACGCTGGGAGCATTTTCTAATAAATAAAAATAAAAAAATTAGGGGTGGACCCACCCTTAGCATTTAGACTTACTGAATATGCATAAAAAATTTCATAAGAATCGGTCGAGCCGTTTCGGAGGAGTATGGGAACGAACATTGTGAAACGAGCATTTTATTTATTAGACTAGTTTAAATACTGAGGTAGACAAGAAACGAATTATTAATTTTACATGAATCAAATTCTCAAGAACTATTTTGTCTATGGTTACAGTACTCAACGTAGCAGCAGGCAAGGCGCCCATGCAAGTGTCAACTGAAAACACCGGTGTCCCGCAGAAAGCTCTAGACGGGAGTACTGCGTCCGCCTTTAGTTCGGAGACCTGTACCCTCACCAAGAAGGAGAAAACACCCTGGTGGTATGTCAACCTACTAGAACCCTACATGGTTCAGCTGGTGCGATTGGATTTTGGACAACCTTGTTGCGGTAAGTGTAATAGATGTATAGAATATTTAATAATTGGTTGGGAATTTTCCCAATAGTCATTTATTTCGGAACCAATTCGACTTATGGTCCTTCAAGAAAAGAGCGTATTTCTTGAAAGGCCGATAACGTACTTGCGAGCCTTCTGGAAATGTGTGTCATATCACTTAACATCAGATAAGCCTCCTCCCCTTTTCCTCCTATTACAACAAAAAACAGGTAGACATTTTCTCTTCTGGTGCATAGGAAAAGCCTATAGATGACCTTTCTCGACTCACGACCTCTGTTGAACGTGGTGATGTAGTTTTTATGATGCTTGGGTTCATCGGTAACATCAAAAGTTTATTCAGTGCCTCTATCATGAGAACAATAATTTTAAAAGCTGATGTACTCTCTAAATTTCTACTTTATCTGTATCAAAATTTAAAGCTTTTGTTAAAATAAAAGTTGCATTTAATTAGGTGTCACTATACCGTGTAATAATAATCAAACATCGGAAACAATATGACTCATGTGTCAGATATAATATAGTTAATAATATAGTGAATGCATAAGTAAAGATATATTAATAATGAGATAGCAATTTTCACTGTACGCACTCCGTATGTATTATCAAGATTGCCATTTGCCTTAAATATCCGGTGGAGCGTAGCACTTTGTTTTTCACTTACACTGTACCTTGAGAAAATTATACCATATAATAAATGTTGCCATATAAAAAATTTTGCCTCACAAGAGCAAAATATAAATATGCAGTTTAATTGAATGAATTATTGTTCACTGGAAATCGAACCCGCGGGGGTTTAACATTCGACCTGGAAGCTGAGTGTAATAAAAATTAAATCAAATTTTTCATTACTAATACAATTTGTTTTTACTGTAATAGAGCTTTCATACATAATATTGTACATTGATTGGTTTCAAATGTTATACTGTAGTATCTAAGTCAGAAGTCTTTCAAATATTATGTCCCACAGACTGTACCAAATGACTTTAGTACTGTACCCAGTACTCAATTACATGTTAAAATTTAACATCATATAATATGTAAAATAGTTTGAATGTGCTTTAACTCATAATATAGGTTTAAAATGACTCTTTTCTACAAAATAAAAAAGTACTAATGTTCACTTTCTAATACACAAAGAAAGAACGCTTCGGTATTTACAATTTATGGTTGACTTAGTTTATTAAAAGGTTGGAAAATGTTAGTAAATATCGACTATAAAAACCGGTACATCAAATTCATTTAACAATACTGTTAATAGCTAGAAACCCATAAATAGGCTAGAGTTATCTAATAATAAGTCGACGGAGCGTTTCCAACTTTCCACAATTGAATGTTCCCCATAATTTTATAATAGTTCTGCAGTTTGCGGTTAGGCACCGCGAAGAAACCTTCGGATGAAAGTTTTGAGACAATCAACTCCCGTAACGAAAGCGCCGTGAATTGAGTAAAAACGATTGAGTTCTCACACAGTGAAGATGAAGTAATTGACTGATTAATTTATATTAAATGTATCCGAGAGGCGTTTTTCTGCGACAGCGCACGCCATGACGAGCTGTGACCCACATCTTTTGCATAGTGAAAAGAGCTTAGGATATTCAGAGCGATCGTATTTAATAATAACTTTTATTTAACGTTTAGTACTAGCAGGTCAAGCTTCTACGCAGCTTATTATTTAGAGAGTAATCAGTATGTGGCTTATTTTTATTAACAAATCAATGAAATCAGTATCGGTTTTAAGTATAAGATGACAATTGTATTATTAATTATGACAAAATTATTCAGAAATTTTAAAGTTGGGATTTCTCAAAACATAACTTACCTGAACTAACATTAAATAAATTTGCAGGTGCAAACAAGCGAGCAGTGGTGGTCGTAAGAGTTGGCAACAATCGTCCTGATAACGGGACCAATCCAATATGCAACCGATTCACTGGATTCCTTGAGGAAGGGCAACCGCTATTTCTTCCTTGCAACCCACCAATGCCTGGGGCATTTGTCAGCGTCCATTTAGAAACTTCCGCCGCAACTCAGCTTTCAATTTGCGAAGCTTTTGTGTACACGGATCAAGCATTGCCGATTGAGCGATGCCCACAGTTCCGAGACCAGCCTCCAGGCAGTACAGCTACCTATAATGGAAAATGTTACGTGTTCTATGACCGACAGCCAGTAAACTTTAGAGACGCGCTGACGTTTTGTCAATCCCGCGGTGGAACCTTGGTAGATGAGAGCAATCCGGCACTGCAGGGATTCATAAGCTGGGAACTTTGGAGACGCCATAGGTGAGTTAAGCTTGCGAAAGAAGAGTGGGCTCTAGCGTTTATTTCACGTGAATTTGATTGAATTTACATGAACTATATTAAGTTATATACCTACGTGAACAAAAGCTTATAGTCCGGTCAATCTGGACCAAAAAATGAGCGTGAAGGTACATAAAGTCCCAACAAGCTGAAAATCGGTAAAATTGTTCAAAACATAATTATAAATATCATTTAAAAGTTCCCCATCATTCCCGTGTCTAAGTCTAAGAACGAAATGACCCATCAGCCAAAATCTTATAACCTAAAATTAAAAATTCGCACATAAATAGTAAGAGTTTACTCCTCGCTCAAAGGCCAGCAACGCACCCACTAAAAATGGGTATCCATGGGCTGCGATGACTGACCTTTTTGGGCGTCTCATAGGCTCGTTTGCCCCCCCTATTCTATAAAAAAATATACGTCACTAAAATAGCATATAAAGTATATTTGAAAATTTGAATGCTAGAGCCCACGCAATTTTCATACTTCAATTTATATTGTGTAACGGATGAATGATGATTTCATAAATGATATAAAAGTGAACTTTACTGTTTCCACTGATGCGATATTGATGGGAGTCAGGTATTTACTGATATAATCTAGTTGTGTCGGAACAGCTTTGCGTAATGTCATGGAATTTGATTTATGACTTATATAAATTGGTAAGAGATTTTGTTAAAATATGTCAATATGTATGTTCCTAGTTATAGCTCTGAGTTCAACCATAAAATGTTTTTAGATTTTGATATGGCTGGCATCAATTTCCTTAATCGATCGAAGGTAGTTGTTAGTTTATTACGAGTGTAATATGCATATATTATACTCGTAATAAACTAATTATACTTTAATATTACGTAAGGAATTACGTGATATTAAGTGTCGAAGTTCCGGATCTAGAGTTCTGGATCCAATTCAAACAAGATTTTGTCTGTAAATATAAAATCTATGATCAAAGGGAGAATCAATGATAATTTTAGACGTGGGTGTCAGCATGTACGGTTCCGGTGTGTTCTGGTCAACGAAATGCTTTAAATAATAGACAATATAATTTATCATAAAAACAGAATAATAATAATTACTTAAATGCTATTAATGCTGTGAAATTAAATGCTATGCTAATTAAAATGAAGAGAGTGTCAGCGTAACTACGACGATTTAGGTAATCGCGCTTAAAAAACCTAAGAAAGCCTGACTGAGCATTATTTACAGCTTAAGCTCGTACAGCGTGGTATTTAAATACTTTGCCAATGTTACTACGACTTATTAATTATATTAATAAACTCTTCTAATGCTTTCAAATGAAAGGTGATTTGATTTTTCTTCCATAATGATGGAGCTCTTAGGTAATAAGTTTTGAGAATATGATATTATTATTGTTTTTAAATTTATTTTGATATTTTTATGCTGATTTTATATCTTTGATTGTATCTTTGTGTAGTACAAATGGCAAATAAAGGATTTATTTACGAAAACCAAGAAAAATATTAGTAGGTATTTGAAAGCTGTCTACCCTATTGTGAAACGCGCAGCAACGGGTACGATAGATAAACTCTTTTTTCTTCTATTGTTAATTTACTGAGAGACATCATCGAATGTCGAGGCAGAATACGAAATTCCACCCGTATCACCTCGACGTCCGTCGTTCCACAACCGAGCGTTTTTTAATGCAGTTTTTGCCGCGCACCACCTCTATGTGGAACCAGCTGCCCACTGAAGTAGTTTTTGAACCAATTCGACTATTACCACCGAAACGTACCTACTCGCGAGCGCTCTGGCATTGGAGTGTCCATGGGCGGCGGTTTACTTTAGGTGAGCCTCCTGCCCGTTTGCTACAAAAAAAAGACAACGACGCAGTTAACGCAGGTGAAACCGTAAGACGCATCAAATTTATTATAAATGTAAAAGCAAGATACAATATATAACGCTTTCTATATTCACTGTATGTACATAACACAATCATTATATATAAACAAAGTCCAATAACAGATTTTGAGCGGATGCTTAATAGGTAGGATTGTCTTCAAAACAATTTCCTTTGATTTCGTCATCCCATCTTGCTGCCTTAGGCGTTCCTGGTTTTCTTTTACCCACGAGACCTTCCCATTTCCACTGCAGCATCAATGCGTCCACATAAGATATCACACGAATTAAACACCCGTTGTAATATCAGATTCATGATCGGAGCGAATTGGGAATGTAAACTAAACCAGTTACAAATCGATCATACATACAGCTATCTACGGTCCGTTATTTGATTTTACCTATAGTTTCAACTGAAGTACTTTTCACCTTTTCTGTCATATTGTGTTTACGTTGTGATGAAGAGAGACAAATATATCTGAATAAAGGAGTTAACGATTAAACTGAAAAGCTTACTAAGAATTACGGTTTCCGATTTACCCTAACATTCAGTCTCTTAGTGCTTAATATGACAAACGGAAGTAATTCTTAGCTCTAACTTCGAATTCTAACGATTTTTTCTAGTTTTAATAATCATTGTATTTAATTATTTCTTAACTCTTTAGTAAGGTACTGTAGTGTTCAGGCTCAAGGCAAACTTAGTGGTAATTTTGTACTCTTAGTTTATTTATAATGTTTTTTTTAGGCTTCGGTAGAATTGAAAGTGCTACACATCATTATTTTGCAACAGTTAACAATATTAAGACAGTAACAGTTAGCAATCTGACATAATGATGAATTTATTCTCACGCTAAAAGGGGTGGTCTAAAGCCTGTTACTTAGAAGTCAGTTTCATAATACATTAATGTAGCGTTTAGCATTGCACGTGTACAAATTGTTTAGATGTGTAATAAAGAATATTAAAACATTCTTTACATAATTTTTTTCTTTGGCTTACAAATGTACAAATGTTTCTGAGGCGTAGAAAATGTGAAAGTGAAAACGTTGTAACTAGAATATCGAATTCAAGATCTTAAAACTAAAAAAGTTCATGCAGGTTTATATACGAATGTTACGTTATAACAATGTGCGGGAACAAAGCTCCGTTTGGTTACATGACGTGAATATACATGACAAACACTGATCAGTTTCGCACGTGCCACAATGTCAAATCTGGTACTTCCGACAAATCTTCATTAGTTTTTCACCTTTAAGAAGGTAGCAACTGACTTTTTTCATACTTACACATAAAATACCTGCTAATTAAAATACTGTCCTAGACATACACATTTTGCACATTATTACTGCAAAGTTTCATGATAATACACTCAAGTGATAACAAAAATATAAATAATTGAAACTTTGAATCGCTCTCCTGTAAAGTTGCCGTTTTGCAGATCCGACTTTGTTAATAGTCATAAGCGATAAGGCCTTTTACGAATCATATTTGTTTAAGGTCCTCCTAGAGTCAGTGATGCCAACTCCTTCAGACTGTTCCCCTGGACCGACTTCAAACCCTTAAACGTGTAAAACCCCTAAGTTTTTTATTGTAGAATTGGTTTGAGAAGTAATTTTGAAATACATAAAGTAGTATAAAATAAGTGTTGTAATTACGTGTACATTTTACACATTTACATTAATATTTAGACTTAAAAATATGTATTAATGATTATATTTCTTAACTTTTCTTTCTTTAAATTTAGCTTTTCTTACATTTTCTTGGGATATTTTTTTGGTTTTTCCTTTCATAGATTATTTATAGACAAAAAGGTAATTTTTGAATCGTTGAGCCATTATTTCGATCTTTAGGTATTCGTTAATGCCACGCTGCAAGCTTTATATTTAGTTTAGATAGGACTGGGTTCGAGGTTTAGTTTTATACTAAAAACAAAAGGTCTCGAAAAAAGTACCCCTTAAAAAATCCCCTGGTCATCTTGCTTCCCCCTACATTTGGGCGGAATCCCCCAATTTGGCATCTAGAGTATGCTATAACACTTCATAATGTTACATGTAACTTGACAAGTTGGTGCAAAGTTTCCGAAATATTAGAACAAAAGACTTAAACGACTCCAAAGATTAAATGAAAAACGACATTTTCATCTTCATAACATCCGACGGGTTACATAAGTTTTAAAACAAGGATATCAACGATTGAGTTCTTGATAATACCGATTGTTTATATTGAATTTTAAAACAATTGTTTTGCGTTGCGAAATCTGTGGGAAACGACTTGAGCGCTTGTTTTCATTGTCATTACTAATGTTACCTAATTATGCAAACTTTTAATTTTGAGTGTGAAGGATAATGGGGCAGGGGATGATACATTAGGTGCTCTGCTGATATTTTTCTTTTCTTTTTGCGATAAGTCAATGTAACGACAAAGGGCGAATGTTATTATTCACAAATTTATAAGCTTTTTTTTAATTATTGTGCATTAATAGAGTTTATAAAAAATAAAGAGAGTAGAAAATCAGGTACATAATTTAATAATTTTTTTACATTACTTTGCTCGTAAAAAGTTAAAATTGCAAATCAGTGCAATACGGGCATTCGTCTTGCTGCGAAACATATTTTTTCTGGCTGACAGAAATATGGATATCTGTTCCACAGGAGTGACAGCAGCAGTCAGTATTGGATGGGCGCGGTTCGAGACACACAGGACCCGAACAACTGGAAGTGGGTTAACGGAAATGACGTAACCATTTCCTTTTGGAACTCTCCGGGCAACGGTGAAGGCTGCGCACGCTTTGATGGCAGCCAAGGGTGGCTCTGGGCAGACACTGACTGTCAATTGAGACTGAACTATATTTGCCAACATCGTAAGTAATTCATTATTGCATTGCGATGTCTTGCTTATTGCGAATTTTGGCAATGCGATTGTTATTTCCCTTTATTTTATAAGTTCCTTTATGTATGATGTTCTTTTGTTTAGAGCCCAAAGCATGCGGACGGCCTGAGCAACCTCCGAACTCTACGATGCGAACGGAGAGTTTCGATGTAGGGGCTACGGTGGAATACGCATGTGACGATGGCCACTTGCTAGTCGGCCCGACTGTCAGGACATGCTTAGAAACAGGCTTCTATGATGAATTCCCTCCCGTCTGCAAACGTTAGTTCAATAATTGTTATATTATAAACACAACAGCCATATCACATATTAAGAATGGACGAAGTAATGTTGACTTTTTAAGAAATATTATATACCGTTTACACAGATATTAGTGTGTTTGTTGAGTGTCTACACTAATATTATGAACAGGAATTAGATTTTTGGACACTCTAAAACTTCTTGACCGATTCTAATTATGATATCATTAATAGTGCAAAAACGGAAAAAAATATATTTTGACTCAATCTTCCATTAGAACTCGGGTTACTAAAGAATTAAACTCGTTTAAAAGTAATACTTTAAAACGAAACAAAAGTAATATATAAACCAATATTTAATAAGGGCTGAATGTTGTGCTCATAGGCATAAGAAATGCCGGTCTGGTATGCACGAACTCGAGACTTACGGAAGAGATCACCTTACAATCAAACATGGGTCAGTGAGGACAACAAATGACCACTGACATAGATTCTCTATATAACAGCAACATTTAATTCCTTGTGGTATAATGAAGTAGAAGCGAATAAGATTTACTCGAGGAAATAGATATTAAAATATAACTAAGTATTTATTTCCGCAATCTACAATTTTCTAACCTACACTATAATAATAATTAATCTATATTTATATCTTCACATAAGAACAAACTGGGTTGGGTTAATAAAGCATAAGCTTTCTTCTTCCTTCATCTTCTTTCTTCTCTCTTACTTGTAGGAGAACACAACTAACGAACAAACTTTAACTTTCATACATTAGATATCGCACTTGTGCATGTGCCTATATAAAATATATTACAAAGATAATAGAATTTATTCGACATTACGAGAGAAATATCGGCGCAAATTAGCTTTTTATTATTAATTAATTAACTTACATATAGTATTAGATATCATTAGCAAAATAGCATTGGACTCCACATCGATTAGATAGCAATAAATAACAATTAAAAAAATAGTTTTCAAGCGTAAATTATTTTTATAAATTGAAAAAGCATACAAAATCTGTTCAATAGAATTTAAAGAATATTTGGAGAGTAGAAGACAAAATCATGCGTACGCAATACATACAATATTAGTTATATATAGTATACTAGCTGCCCCCGCGCGAACTTCGTTTCTTTTTAATGTGATTTTACTTAGCCTACCCTTTAAGTACAGACCAATATAAAATGGAACATTTCGCTATGCTACCCCAGAGACTGTTCGGTTTTCCGGAATGGAAACTTTTTAGGTTTTTCTGTGATTTTTTCTCTATATTTAAACCTCAGAGTTCAAGTCATAAGTTTTTAATTAACATATAAAGAATAGGGGTTGAACAAAGAGGGGTGAAAATTAAGGGTTGTATTTTTGTATGTTGTATCATAAAAATATAAAATGTATCTAAAAAATATAAATTTAGCGGACCACCCGTAACTTTTAGGGGTTTGAAAGGTAGATAGTAGCTCTCAGACTTACTGAATATGCATAAAAAAATCATAAGAATCGCTCGAGAAGTTTCGGAGGAGTATGGGAACGAACATTGTGACACGAGAATTTTATATATATTAGATATAGTTGTGTATAAAGAATAAATATAATATTTCAGGCATAGATTGCGGTTTCCCTGCCGAAATACCTCGCGGAGGTTATGAGCTGATTAACAATTCGGTGTCCTATCTCTCACATGTGCAATATTCTTGTGAACCTGGCTACGAGATGGTGGGAAGATCAAGGCTTGTCTGCGATATAGATGAGCGGTGGAATGGCCCACCACCAAGATGTGATGGTAAATATGAACATATCAAATTAAGGAATTAAAAATGTGTAGACCAATAATCAATAGGAACACTTTGGATGATAATTGCATGCAGTATCTACAAATATTCGTATTGCTGGAGTGTGTAGGGTTTGTAAACGAAAACGTATTTAAAATATTAAAATTAATTTAATATTCGCTAGTTGTTTATTATTATAATACGTAAATAAAACATATAAACTGTCTTTTAGTGGTCCGATGTGAAGACCCGCCAGTGATTCCGAATGGTCGAGTATCGATCAGAAATAAGCCGTTTGTTTATGGCTCCGTGGCTGAGTACTTCTGCACAAAAGGATTCTTGTTGCACGGGTCACAGTTTGTCACTTGTTTACCATCAGGGACCTGGGATAGCCCTCCACCGCACTGTTATCGTAAGTACATTGCGCATTGTAATTGTTTATTATATTTTGCTAATTATCTCCTCTGATATCATATTATAAAATTGATTTAAATTATATTTTTGAGCTTTTGTTAGTTGTGGTACATAGAGCCTATGTAACATACTTACACACCGCCGATGCAATGGAATCTTCGATTCGAAATAGCTTCATTAAAATTATTTTTTAGCTGAAGAACGCCCAACAACGACAACCACACCAACCACAACAACAACGTCAACGACAACGTCAACAACAACATCAATACCAACACCAGAACCAACTACTACAACTACAACTACGCCAGCCCCGACAACACCACGACTTCCCACCAGGCGTCGCAATAGACCTGCATCCGTCGAACCAAGGCCGTCTACACTTAGACCCACCTCGCCCATTCCAGATACGACGAGACCAAGCACAGAACGAACCACTAGGATACCTGTGAAGAAAGTGACTGTATTAGATTCGGAGCAGTCTTCCACGAGTCATGTGCCGCAGATAACAGTGGCAAGTCATCCTAGGGAGAATCAGGTGAGAATTGTAAAAAATTTGTTTAAAAATAAATTAGCTAAGAGCATACAACTATTTCTTGTGATGTACCTTTTCCAATTGATCACAGAAAACAAATGAAGAAACAAAATTAAATATATATTATTTATTTCAGATATTCGGAAACGGCAACAATATAAGGACCGAGCAGATACCAAGAGTGAATGTGCCGTCGCCAGTGGACGGAGATAGGCGAGAACCAGTCGGTGCCAGATTGAATATAGGGGCTGTAGTTGCCCTTGGAGCTTTTGGGGCCTTAGTTTTCCTAATAGCCATAATCACGACCATTGTTATACTTGTCAAGAGGTAAGTTCGCAAATAGCATAATCGCAACATACAAATTTAATTTTTTTACCATACTGCCCTTCACATAACTACCGGTCGTCACACAAAGCCTGCTAAGCATCTCAGGCGGTGATGAAATGACTGTGAAACCATAAATATTAGCGATGAGAATGATGAACATTCTTTCAACTTCGGCTAATTGGGCTCATGGTAAAGGATAGTAAGTTATGTAAGTTTGTTAGTTCTACCGGCCGATTCAACCTAGTTTAGTTTCTTTCATACTCCAATTGGACGGATCTGGAGCAGAATCGATTTACGTGTTCAAACACCACATAGACTTAGTATGTACTTCTCACTGAATGGTTTAAGCTACAAGGCTTTTCAGGTGTGTTAGAGTTGCAATACGTTACAAGATTATTATTTTTCACAGGACGATAACTATAAGAATGTGTCCGTGCTCTGTGATCTTGATTACCATCTACACTTTACACAGAAAGTACCTTAAAATATAAATGATGTTTTTGTAGCTACGATCCTAATCACTTGTAGTTGGCAGCAATATATACCATAAATTCTCAAGTTTCATTCTATACTAATACATAGATATATAATTAACGTAATAATCGTCATAAAATACTTAAATATAAGTTGCCGTGACAACGACGACTACTGTCCGACCTTTTTGAAGTTATACTTCTTTAGGCGCGTTATGAAAAATTGATGAGAGTGAAATTTTACGATGCACGCGCACCGTGACAGAATGAAGTTCCCACGGAAGATGCTACTGCATTGGACATAATTTAAAAGCAACATTCGAATAATATTATAATTTATGTTACACTTAATATAATGTAAGAGAATAATAATAAATATTTATTTATTTAATTTTTCAAATGTAAACTGAACTTCATTGACTATAATGACTCCTTTTCCTTACGTCATTGATTATGTAATTGTAATTAATTATTTGCATGCAATCAAAAACTATTTTTAATAATGCCAAAGGAGTATAACTTCTTACGCGCGTACATAAGTACACGCACCCTTTTTTTGACATACATTAACATAACATATGACATTAGTGGTGGTCGCAAGCAGCGGGCAGCGCCGCAGTTGCCGGCCCGTTTGTACACTTTGTTGGCTCTTCCATTTCCGGACCAGCAAGTTGGGAGGCGTGAGATAGCGCGCACGCACAGGCATACACATCGCGCCGGACATTTCTCCAACCCATTATAGAGTGCGTTTATATTTTAAGGTACCGCACTTAAGCACGGTGGCTGATGGCCTCCAATTTAAATAACGGCCGTAATAAAATAATAGGATCTTTCTGTCCCCATTTTTAAATCATTCAGTCGTTCTATATTTAAAGTACTAATCATATGTACATTGTACATAAGTATAATCGTAAGATTTTTTACAAAATCTGACAAAAGAAAACGGTTTTGTTTGTTGATTTAATATATAGACGGAATATGACGGGATTTTATGTTATAATTTCTTGAAATTATGATAATAAACAACTAATGTAAATTTAATAAAATAAAACAACTATCAAAAGATAATTAGCATATGAAAAATAAAACATAATTTAAATACATTACATTAGGTATAGCAAAAGTTAGGAATTAGCCACCGTGTCAAAACAGCACGCATAAAAGCACCAGCAAGCGTCGCATACACACAGAAACATTAATCAAAATTAACAACTAAAAATTTCCGGTTTTTTCATGAACAGTTGTGTATTTGATTTTTGTTTCGTAAACTATAAACATACAGTCAAAACCTGACACTGCGCACAGCTTTCTTGTTCTATTAGCCTACCGCGACATTTTCACACAAGCTTAATATCACGGAGCACTGAGCACAAGAGTTCGCACCAAATTGGATGTTTTATCAATATCATAAAATCTCATAAAAAGTAAAATAATAAAATCTAATATGACGCATTGATACATGTGTGTTCCGGAGTGGCACTATCTTATACAACCTACAAATAATTTGACTAAAATTTGTTTTCAGCAGGAAGCATAACAACGGAAAGCGTTACCGACATCACGTAGCCCCCGATTGCAATACAGTCGCATCTCTCGACTCCTCCTCATCGGAATCGCGCAACGGCTTGAACCGTTACTACCGGCAAGCCTGGGAAGAATTACATGAAGCTGCTGGAGGTCGGCGCTCACGCAGACACGACCGCGAAGCCCCAAAGGACGGCTCTGAACTGGTCGTATCTGATGTGTACCCGGCACCTAACAAGCGGCGTCACCACCATCATCACCACAGGCCTGACTGGCAGCCAAGACACCACCATAAAGATAAAGCTAGATATTAAGATAGTTTATTCGGAGGTTGGTTGTGGTTGTGCGTGTGTGAATGCTGGACCAAAAATTTAATTGGGCATCTAGTTTTTGGAATGTTTTGTTCAGGTGGTTTTAATTTTGTATTCCCTCCACTTAGTTTTTAATGTAGTTTTACTTCAAATTTTGATAAGTGATAAGACTGATTTAGAAATCAGATGAACTTTTAAGAAAGCTCTGTATGTTACTGTAGTGAATTTGTGATTATATCAAATGTATTTCTTATTTACTTTATAAGGATAAACCAGATTTTTATGTAATGCATTCCTTCCATTTTATTCTAATTAGTCAGGTTTTATGTCAATGAAATAAATATTTTATAATAAGAGCAACAAAGAATACAATCGCTTTATTGCATAACAAAAATCATATTTTTATGAAGTACCTACGTCATTTTTTAGTTAACTCCGTGTAACTGTTAAAATCTGTTAACAATATATTCACTTATTAGTAAACATTATTTTTAAAACTATCTATCTTATTTACTATAACTGAAGTTAGCGATGCTAATTCGATTGAATATTTTAAATGTATTCAACACTTTTTATCTTAGTCTCGATCTTAGTCTCGACTGAATCTTACTTAGGATTCAGTAACGAGACTTACTTAACTATGAGTTCTGTATAACAAAATCTATTTTATATTTGTATTCAAAGATCCTTGAAATCACTTAGTTTATGCCAAGTGATAGAAATCGGCGGCTTGAGCGAGATTAAGCTGGCGTCACCAATCGAACAATTCATCATGTAATGTTTAACACATTACACTAATAAATCGCACTTCTTATTTAAATGAAATTTTTTTAAGTAGTTTTGAACTTCCAAATTTTTATGCAGTTTCTGATGATACGTTATTTTTTTCTATATATAGCTTCACAGATTAGTAACGTCGGGCTTCAACCGTCTTACAATAGCGTCTCAAGTGTCTAACCGACTTCCACGTACTAATAAAGAGCAAATTTAGGCAAGATAAGATATAAGAATACTATTTAATTATAGTATGGCGTGTGCTTTGAACGAACCAAATGATTTTCCCTAAAGTTTTTAGTTTACTTAACGAATCTGTTTAATTAATTTTTTAAATAAATAATTATTATAATGTTTTTTTTGAAAATATAAATTTTCTAAAATGTAATGTTTAACATCCTAATCAAGAACTGCAATGCCAGTTCGAATTTTAAAAAGAAACAGTTATTTTTGTTATAAAATAACTGATAATATGATATAAGTAACATGATATATATACCTAGAGCACCGCGTCGTAAGTGTGGTTAGTACTAAAAAGGAATACGCAATTTATAAAGCTGTACAGCAACCATAAATTATTACGAGTTTTTGTTAGATGTATTGTTATTATTTCGTACGTTTTACATTATAATTTCCGTAAGACCGGTATAAACGTGATCGCACGATTTCTAGACGATAGTTTATACCTTAGCAAATGGTACAAATACACTTTCTATGTGCGTTAATATTTAATTAGTACAAGACACTTTTTCCTCTTCAAAAGTAAGAAGGTATGTGCCATTAAACAGGCAAACATATACGTCTAAATGTAAGTGATTTAGAATATGTAAATATGTATTCATGCAATTTAAGGCGAATTAAATTATCTAACAAAATTTGTCGAGATAGTTGTAACATTTATTTCATTAGATTTTAATACAAATTATAATAAAGTATTGTGATAATATTGAGTTTTATTGTCCTGATATTTTATAGATATTAGACACTAATATCACACATTCGCTGATAATTTTATTTTCACATGAAGAAAGTTACGACTTTAATTCGAAACAATTGCCGATAATTGAGTAGGTATCTGTTCAACTAGTTTTCAGTTAAAAAGAAACCATACACAAAGAAAACGGTTTTTGTGTTTTGTCAGACTAATACATATTTAAATTAAGACAACTGAGTTTTCAAGATTTAAATTTTGTAAGTTATCCGTTGTAAACGAATTATTTTTCTTTTGAGTTTTATTTTACGTAAAACCCAATTCCTTGTCTTTCGCCATAGAAGTACAAAAAGTATGCATCATGATCTCTTATTTCTTTTCCTTTTTTAGAAGAGACCAATTATGTCCTACTTGATAAATCTAAATTAAGCTTTAAGAAGCTTAATTTCGCAGTTACTAGTGTAGTTTCTGTCATAAGCGTTCTACAATTGAATATCGCAATGTACATATATTTTTTCTGGTTTACTGGTGTATTTTTAGAGGGCGGTAGGCTAGGACCCACGTGTACCACGTGTACAGGTTGGTGTTGTTCCGCTTCTGGTTGCTGATGTTTTACTTTTGCTTCTCAATGAAGGTGTTAGAGTTTTAAGTTGGCCTTATAACCTATTTAATTTTGCCGCACCACATAGTTGCATTAAATAAAAAAACCTTTGTTCATAAATAAATTAAGAATTTAGTAAAAATATAAATAACGATATTATGTATAACATAGATCTTAAAAGTTGCGGTAGTACTAAGTAGTAGTTTATTAGTAAAATCAAAAAGTTCATAGAAACTTAAAAGGTTACTTCCACAACTGCAGAGATCTCACAACAGAAAGGCCATCTTTTCCAAAGAGTTGTTGGAACAACCACGCACCGCTTCCGCATTCCAACACAAACCTCTGCAAACATTCCCGATGCGCTGCAGAAGGGAGGCAACCCTAACACCTTAATGCGTGGTTATACTGCACCAGAGCGCAGTGTTGGCCTAGTGGCTTCAGCCTGCGACTCTCATCCCTGAGGTCATAGGTTGGATCCCCGGCTTTCTATGTGCGCATTTAACATTTGCTCGAACGGTGAAGGAAAACATCGTGAGGAAACCGACATGTCTTAAGACCCAAAAAGTCGACGGCGTGTGTCAGGCACTGGAGGCTGATCGCCTACTTGGCTATTAGATTTAAAAATGATCATGAAACAGATTCAGAAATCTGAGGCCAAGACGTAAAGAGGTTGTAGCGCCACTGATTTATTTTATATTGCACCAGAAGAGTGTTGTATGTTTATCGAGTGAAACTAGCATGTGATGATAGTAGTGCAATATTCTCTGAATAAGCTTTTGAGCTTTTTAGTTATAGACGGAAGAATTTACAATTATTTTGAATTTTATAGGATTCTTCGAGACTAATAGGTTCCATAAGTCTTACCCAATAAAATAAAAAACCTGTTCTGTGAGCGCAATATAATTAGTGCGTTCCACTAAGCGCTCACGACGATCAAAATTCTCCTTTAGCCATTCCACATACCGACCGCGGTCGTTGTGGTCACGGCGAAAACGTCACTCATGACGTCATAACTAATGCTCACGCAAGGCTCACAACGACCCATCTAAAGAGGTGGGTGAACGTTGAGAATAATTCGCCGCAATTTTTGAAATATGATATTCAAAGCTTAAAGATGGCGACAAGAAAAATAACATTATATGATTCTGAAAGAGAAATTGTAGTAGAAGCTATCGTTTCTGAAGGTGAAGCTGCTCGTGCAGAAAGAGGTAAATATAATTATGCAATATAAGTTTAATACAATTGATTTTAGTTTATATTCAACAGCTTCCATTTGTAGATAATATTTACATGATCGCCCGAAACGCTCCATAATCCATTCTACTGGAGTTAACGACAGTAACATTCACAATCAAGTGGAATGGGGAAATCAGCGGTCGTCAGCGTGAGCATTGTGAACGCACCAAACATATAAGGTTAGGTTTATTTTGTTTTATAAAAACCAATAATGCACTTTTGGCAGCAGTAACAGGGAAGATAATATTATTTGATGAAAACCGTTTGGCAATTTAAGGCTGAATTTAGTCTCACGCTCACCGTCAGCGCTCATAGATCAGCGCGTAGTTCGTCAGCGCTGACGCTCAGCGTGGTTCGTTTTAGTATCGTACTGACCGCCTTACTCGACCTGTATCCACTTCGCGATTTGCCATGACTGTACACGCTGACGACGTCCGTTAGACACTACAATGCTCATTGAAAGCAGAGGCGCTCTAGCGATCGTCAGCGCTGACAGCTACGCGGCGCCGACGCGCGACGCGTACGGCCGCGCAGCCATCGGCGCTGACCACCGTGCGCGCTGATAGCTACGCGTCATTCAAAAACGCTTCCTAGAAGTTCATATATCTCGACCATCAGCGCCGACGGTGCGCGTGCGGTCGGCGTGACACTAAATTCAGCCTTATTATTTTAAAAAAGCTTAGAGGTATATCCAATACGCAATTATTTTATTTGGGGCATTATAGAAGGCCCGTGATGTTATTTATAGGGATATCCATTACTTCAGATATTTTTTCCTACAAATAATTCGCTATACACTTATGACTCACATAAATCCAAGACCATGCAGTATCGAGACTACACTTACAAATAACATTTTGAAGATGGTTGCAATTTTTGAATTATTTTATTTATATTATTGTTTGGGCTTTATATAGTACTCTCTACGGGAATTTCTTAAAAAATAATTATTTTTTTGAGTTTCCACGTTGATTGGGTTATGTAAATAAAACAAATTATTTCACAATAAATAACTTTAATCTCAAATTTATACATGACTTATTTTTCAGAGTGAATGGACGTCTGAAAAAGTTATTATTGTAAGTGTGTTTTTGTATTTTTTGCACACAAATTTTGGAACAATAACTCTAGGAAACATCTTTGGTTTTATTTAATTGCATACAAAATTAATTTAATTTATTTATAATTAAAAATAATTATAAGTATTAATAAAGGGGAAATGTCAGAATTAAAGAAATAGAAAGTTAAATAGCTTAGTAAAAAGTAATTAAAAAAAAAACGAATTATATTTTAATAAAACATTCAAATTATAGTAAATATATGACATTAACATAGATTAAAATTTATAAGTAAATCATTTAATTAAATAGAGAACATTGTAGAATTGTAGTATTAATAAAGGGGAAATGTCAGAATTAAAGAAATAGAAAGTTAAATAGCTTAGTAAAAAGTAATTAAAAAAAAACGAATTATATTTTAATAAAACATTCAAATTATAGTAAATATATGACATTAACATAGATTAAAATTTATAAGTAAATCATTTAATAAAATAGAGAACATTGTAGAATTGTATATATAAATCATAACTATTATTTTTTATAAAATAATTAAAAAATCATCGCCTACGGTGAAACAAAAAAGTTCCTTAAACTCCTCAGTGTTAGTAAACTGTAAATTTTCCCGAGACCAAATAGGCCTTTGAAAGAAATACAATGTTAAATATATCAATCAAAGTTTCAAATAATTATTGAATTAGATCAAAGTCATCTCCAAAAATTGTGTATTACAAACAGTGCTATCTCTGAACCTTTTGAAACGCTCATGTTACTCAGATATTTTTTTTACAATTAGTCTATTATCTATAATTATGTTGGTATAAATATTGTCTATGCCATAATGACTATTTCTATTAGCTTCAAATAATTATCAACGTTAAAATTATCTTTAAATCTTTCCGAAATTTTAAAAGAAATCGACTGATCATTTCAACATAGCGCAAATACTGGAGAGGTGAACAGGTTAACAATGTCTAAGGAAGGCCTAAGCCTCACTGTAAGCGATTTAAGTCTCCCTCTCGCCAAATCTTCGGGTGTAGCACCCCTTTGACATTAATGCAATAGTTTAGAATCGCTATCGCTCTTATAACACTACAGTTAGTGTAAAAATAGTACAAAATAATGTTAATTTATAATCTCTTCCCCAAGGTAATTTTTAGACAGTGAGGGTCAGTCACAGCGATGACCACTAGAGCTTAAAGCGAGGACTACCTCAATCATCTTAGACTGAAAATGTTAAACAAAAGACGATTGTGATTGCTCAATATACGTTGATGCCATACGTGTTGACACGCCCCATGAAACGTCATTACGTCCGTTAAACTAATCACAAACAGTTTAAATTCTCACGCCCTTGTGCCCTAACTCTGTAATCCATGAAACATGGATTACTTTGCTCACTCATGTGTCATCCTTTCAAACCGTTACGTTTAATATTGGTATTTCAACAGTGGAACGCAATAAATATTTAAATACTTTAGTGTGCGCTGGCAACAGAAGAGAAAAAAAATACTATTCCACTAATACCCGATTTAAAGCTTTGGAATCTAATCTCCGGCCTAATTCTATTATATAAAAAAACAATAGATTAGGTAACGTGCTTATAAACTACATATTAACATAAACGATTGGCCTTATCATACTATTTAGACCTCTCCCAAAAATTTACCGTAAAAGCATTGATATACAAAAAACCCAAGATGCACAGTCTCGAATAAAAGTAACGCTCGAAAGTGTCCCGAAACACTATTTCTGTCCCTTTCTATAACAGTATATCTATAACAGTATATGTTACAAGCATATATTATTGCAAAATCAACCTTACGCGAATTGCTTAAAGTTGTTATTACAACGCAGTGTATACGTACTTAAAGCAATAAAATTTTACGACCGACCGTGGTCGGTAGGACAAGGTATTGAGTGGAGTCGAACATGACTTTTTTATTTACAACTATTTAAAATAATTTTAAATTTATCCGACTTTTCGGGTGCTTTACAGCGTGCGTGGTCACGGTGACTAAAGACAAAAGGTGTTGGATGTTAAATAGTTGTAAATTTATAATAATACATAACTTTAATCCGGTTAAAAAGTTTTTTCTTTAAATTAAAAAATAATTTGTTAGTAAATATATTTGTTAAAAACTACACACAAAAAAGTTCAAAAGTACATAAATTTATTTATAAAAAAAACACAGATAAATAACATCGACTCCACTTATTAGACGCGAGACTATTTGAAATGAGCGCACAATTTAGAATGTTGCGCTCATTTTTTGAGGACGTTTTTTAGACGTTGAGTGTGCATCTTGGGTTTTTTGTATATCAATGCGTAAAAGGTATGGGAATAAAGACACCAAAGACAAACCAAAATCCCAATATTGCAATTGCTTACCAATAATCGTTTTTATAACTCATAAAAACTATCAGTTGCCACATAATAAAATTAATATGTATACAATATATAATACAGCAAAATACTAAACACCTCTATAGGATCATAAAATTAATTAATAATACATTTATCAACGGCATTACGAAAATTGCAAATTGATTGGTTTAAATGAATTCGGTTCACTATATTTAACTAAATACTCCTCAGAATTAAGACCTAACCTAATAAGGTAATTAATAAGGCCGGTAGTCTATAAGCAAGGCATTAATTAAATGTTACTAGTTAATTATAGAAAAAATAGTATTTTTGACTTTCAATTAAGAATGACAACCCCTTCTCTTAACACGAGGGCTTTTATTTATACCCAGTCTGTTGGGCAAGCGTTTAATCATTAAGATATATCTAATATAAAAAACTTATTTATCCCGATGTAGCGACCGAGCGACTTAATAAATGTAGCTAATCTCCGACGCTTCCCCACTTAGCTCTCAGCATGCTGAAAACGAAGGTACGCCATTATTAGATGTATCCCTAATACTTATACTGGTTAGGAACAAAAACACCCTTTTATGTTGAATAGTCTTGTTATCAGTAAAAGAAAAACCCAAGTTAACTAGCGTATAGCAAAAATGGACATCACGTACTACATTATCAGTGATATAGAAAAAAAGAAACAAATATATTTTATGACATTATACAACATAATATAATATAACATTGGAAAAACAATTAAGGCCTAACTGGTATATGACGCTTATGGTATATGTATAGCAAGGAAATAATGCTTACAGGTTAAGAATTTGTAGCTTTCTTTGTAACTGTAACTTTAAGGTATACTATATATATAATACCTTTCCATCGTTCTTTGTGCTTCTTCCATTGACCTCCTGGACTCTTCCGTAGCCCGTATATCTAATATCTGAGCCACGATGTGGTCTTGATTTTCATTATCTGAAACATTTACATTCAAACGCTAAAATGCGTTCCTTGTCACAGATGGTATACTATGTGTTCTATTATCGCTTAGGTGAGTACCATTACAAGCGAGTTAAGAGTCAATATTAATAGAAATCCTCGCTATAATTTACTTTGTTTTCGGTATAGTACAAAATCATAAATATAACCGCCTTCAAAATGTAAATATTGTATTACATTATTTTGTTAGTCCGCCTTAATAAAGAGTATTACAGTAACTCATATTTTATTATAACGCTGGTGACCTCGGCGTGAATTTTAAATAACGGACCTAGTTTTTAGTCTGTTGGCCTTAATTTATGCAGATTTTATTTGGTTTCACACAAGTGAGTGAAGTGTAATTTCACGAGCATTTAATTTAAATTACGCGTAACAACTCAAAATGGCGCCACTAACACTGTATCAGAGGATCAACAGTAAAACTAATCATCAAAATTTTACCGACTTATACAGTGGTTATACATTTTTTTGTCGATACTGGGATGGGATTCATCGCTGAATATTATAGTGATTGAAATTCAGTGAGATAACAATTACCATTTATGGGGAGCACCCTTAATATATATATAAAATGCGAACTCCGGCGAACTTTCAAATGGATATAAAAATTACACTTTTTTAGATAGATCAAATACGCGCTCGATTCTTCTCTCTAATATATTCAATATAGCAAAGAGTTTATAAGAGTTATATAGCATAGCAACAGGAATATTTTTTTATCTTGACTGCAGGGGATCAGAATACAATGATACAGAAATTTTAGATGTCACCTCAACTACCAAAATCTTTCTGGAGTCGCCTGTTAATCCAGCAAAACTGTCCTGACTATTGTAACGACACTGAAATTGCCATGCAGTGTGTGGGGCGCTAGTGAATAATGTACAACCTGAATTGTATTTCAAAGAAATTGAGGACGCACAATTTACAAATGAGAAACTGCAAAAGTGTAGCTGTGTATCGGACAAACTATAAAACATAGACCGAGGAAATCTATACTCCAAACTCGCGTTACCAAGGGTTGTGGAGCATACGTAGCACGCTCATTTTGAAGTCGGTTAAATATTTAATATGTTCATATCATGTAATATTTTCAGAGAGCTAGTTAACATTGCTACTCTCTCAAATGCTTATTGGCTTCGGGTTCGGTAACTGTTATATTATGATAGTATATTTTTGTATACCTGTGTATCATGTTAATCATGAGTAGTTTTGTACTCTTTTAATATAGCGCTACTAAAATTCTGTATTGGATGCCGTTTCACAGTTAGGTTAAATTTCGTAGTATGCGTTAGCTTTAACACAAATATATTTCAATTGGGGACTACTTAATAAGTAAGAGTCCGCAATCGGAATATATTATAGTCAGTACAAGCACAAAAAATATGAAGAATGAGTGTGATATAAAGCTAATATAAGTTGACAGATAATGAAGTGGATACTATGCTTACCACGTATAGAAATCCTTTCTAATCGTCTTGCCCTCCTTATCCATATTGTTTTTTCACGTTGCTCGCGAGCTACTGGGGAATGCGTATGAAATAGTAATAGTGGTGATATAATCGACAAAAAATCGATTAACGCGCACCAATCATATGAAGATTGGAAAAGGCCTGAATATTATAGGTAATATTCAGAGGCTTGGCCCGACCTGGCCGTATGTTATAATCAAATACGTTTTTGACGCGCAGGAGTCATACTTAAGCTTTAGGTTGTGGTATTAGCTTAGGTTGAGATTCAGAGACATAACTGTGAGACGGTCGAAGTCCGTCGTAAATCGAGTCGCGGCCAATCAAAGTTTACGTAACCGTATTCAGAAACATCGTTCTTGTCAAACATCGCGGTCTGGTTTCCGATTACAGTGAAAACATTTTTACTAATCCGTGAATCGCGATAAAAATATAATAATGATCCTGCAAAAGCTTTTTTATTTAATTACGTTCGCATGGAAGGAATCACTTAGCGATAAAGCCGGCTGTTGCACAATTTTTATCTTTTTTTTTAGTTTATTGTTAATACATATTATTTAATTCATGTGAAAAAATAAAACAAACATGTAAATATTTGGCGTAGAGAAGTATTTTGAAGTTGTTTTTTGGGATGTTAAACATTACATCATTGTCCATACTGTCAGAGCCACATTCGTAGCTTAGTCTTGCTTTAACTTTTAAGTTAGAATTCGAACCTCTCTGAATGCCAATATAGTCCTAAGACATGGATTTTGACATTAGAGTAATAGTCTCGTTTCTGAATCTCATCCCTTTTCCCGGCGACGCACCTCAGGGCAAGAGTTTGAAGTGAAGAATTATTATTGTATAATGCAAATTGGACCACTTTAATCATCTGTCATTTTATTTCCATAACTAAATCCATTACAAATGAATTGAGTTATGAAAATTAAAAATATATTATTCACGTAAGCAATGAATGATAATGCAAAAATATTTTTGTTTGTTATCAGTTTACCTTTATCACGTATGTTTCCAGCAGTCGTAGCTGCTGCCGACGGTGTTGCGGGCAGAGGCATCTCCAACACCTATAATATATATATATATTTGTATTTTTTGTATTTTGGGCAGCAACAAATATCCTCACTGTCTACTGCGAGCATACTAAGTGAGGAATTAACAATGCGAGTGCATGTATAAAAGATCTTGTCCTACTAAACAGATACTCCATAGAATTACAATACATTTATTCATAAATAAATAAATAAAATAAAAAACAACGGCACAATGTCGTTAGACGAACTAAGCTAGCATGCAACTCTAAACTATGGATCCAAAGAAGTAATAAAGGCAGATAATAAGTCTATGACGCGCTTATATTGACATGTCTTTCTTACGGTAGCCAATCATGAATATATATGACTTGAACACAAACAATAAAACAACCCGTCAATGACGAATGGAACGTATTAAATCTAAAAATAAAGGCCAAGATAAGAACGAAGGATAGGTAGACAAATAGAGTAATGCGGTGGATAGGCCCACCAGGGTAAAGAAAGAGAGATGGAGCTGTGTGGAGAAGATTCTTTGAGTTATTAAAAAAAAAATAGTCCACAGATACTAAATGTGTGTATGTTTTGTAAAAATAATAAATGTGGCTTATTTATTTGTATATTTTGTGGTCGTGTTAATGTTTAAGTTTACCAATACTCATTTCATTAGGTAACGAATCCACCATTACCATAAATACTATATAATATAGACAGTAAACCGATGAACCATTTGATGATGATGGAACAATAGCTTAGCGCTTCCAAGGGACTAAACTAAACTATATACTTTCATTAATATTTTGAGGCCCTGCGAAATAAAGGTTTTGTTTGTTTGTTAATTATTAAAGCTTACGTCTGATTCAGGTCTATCTCGTTCCGAAGACATATATTGTTGATCAACCTGCTGGTTTACTGTGTCTATGCGGGTTCCAGAGCTTTGATCCCGTCGAAAATTTGCACTTATCACTGTATTCTCCCGTAGAGGACTCGCGTTGGAAGCGCTCACAGTTGGACGAGGCGTAGATTGAGGTGTGGTTGCCGTGGGCTGGTACCACGTGTGTCGACTTGAGTTTGCTCTCTCATTAGGCCGAACGGGCTGAGAAGACAATAAATCGCTCAATATGATGTTGTGATTGATAATTTTGAACATATTTAATATAAAAGTTGTACATTACACAGTACATCAGCAAGGAGTATTTATATCGAATGATAGCATTCATGAAACAAGAGGAATAATAATAAATATTCTTTCCTTATAGTGTACCTGTGTACTCGCAATCAATCACAAGAAAACACTAAAATTAAAAGGGATTTAAGAAATGCGATTAGCGCATGTGTTTGAAAATATCTCAAACACGACAAAAATCACATTAAAGATTTTAACCCATTGTACGTGGAAATATTGTATTATATCTCGAACATGGGTTGACGGGGTCATAGGGGGAAAAGGTTTGGTCGTGGATGCTTGTTGTTGTTAAAGTAAAAATGTGGTATGCTATATATGTCTTAGTTTTTTATTGAAATGTCTTTGCTTCTTTATCTATTTGACGATGACACTCTTGTAAAAATATCCTTGAACGAAATATTTCATAAATGATTTTTTATACTATCTATACCTACAACTCTTTATTGCGCACTAAAACACCCTGCTTCAAATGATCTCTCTGAGAATCCCTTACCAATACGAAGTGTCTAATAACATATACGAATAGCTGCGCATATGTAGGTAGGTACCTGGAGACGTGCGACACACCCAGTTAGCCGCCCGCTTTCAATATTGCCTCACGCAGGCAAGTGTGATCATACAAGTACACAAAAATATATTTTATACGCGATGTTTTATAAGTATGTTACATTGGCCATCATATACCCAAAATATATGTTTTGCGTTCTTGCAACATTTACGCTCCTCTCCTATTGGTAGTAGCGTGATGATGTATAGCCTTCCTAGATAATTGGAAAGATTCTTTAAATCAAACCTGAGATTAGCGTTATAAAAATTCTTCAACTCTATAATATTAGTATAGATTAGGCACCCTGTAGCAAACTACATAACAAACACACTACATAGGAAATTGAAGGGAATCGCCGGAATTTGAGGCCCAGGAAGGCACTGTAATGAAATAATATAACAAATTCGTCATTATCAAGGAGGTCATTTTAAGCAAAATTCATTTGTACTTTTTCGTACGAAATAATTTATATTTGAAAGAAGAATTACAGAGAAGAACATGCTTTAAAAAGTCGAATAAGATGTGGTAAATTCCTAAACGGTAAAATATAAAGCACTAGAGTAATCACTAGATTAAAATGTTAGTAAGGAAGTTACACTAACTAGAAGTTAAATTACACATAGCGTCTGGTTTCTTTCTTAATAAAATATTTGAAGAACTCAGTCGCAAGTGGAGTATTCTACCATACCATAACTAACGCGTAATTTCGTCATGCAAAATAAAAATAGCAAGTATCCACTTATATTTGCAATAATAATAATATTGCAAATTTATAATTTATCTTCCAAATATTTTCTCTTCGAACTTCAATGCCGAACGCGTGGAAACTAACTTGACAAGTTCAGCAAGCACATAAGCCGATATGAAGATGAAATCTAGAAAAGCAAAGCTGTGTGACTGAGCGAGACAAGACAACGTACAATTGACCAATGGTTGGTGCGAAAGAGATGAACACAGCATGCGACTCACAATATTATATTTGATATGCTTTGCTTACGTGCGTCGTCAGGTCCGGCTCCGATTCACACTGAAAATTTTAACTACTGTTAGTTAAACCGTGTCCTTAGTGACCTTTTTAACGGTGCCAATAAAAAAAAAACAAATTAAATTTTGTTGCCAAAATTGGACACGGTCGGAGTAGTTATTGTGTTCACACCACCTCTTTTTAAACTATGTTAAACTGTCGTTTATTTACAATGTATTCCCAACTTGTTTAGTATAAAATCAATGAATTTAATGAGTGGGTGGGTGCTGATGTTTTGTGCTTGAGATCTATAAATTAAAATTTTCTTTACCTTGTGCTTAGGTCCAAGATGCTTGTTGAAATAATTAGATATACTCTTAAGGAAACCCTTGCTGGACCGTTGTTCTCTATTTAATTCTGGGTCTGAGAGGGAAGATTGCATCGATAAGGAAAGTCGGGGCTGTGATGTCGGTCGTGGAGGAACTTCTGGAAAGATTTCGGGTAGCAAGGGCGCTGGTAAGATGGGCGGCGGAGGTACTGGGGGCGGAGCCATAGTTGATGGTAGGACTCTACTTCTACTTCTTGCGGTGGATTTCTTGCCGAGTTTCGCTCCACCCAATCGCTGTAGGACCAGTCTTCTTACCACTTCTGTTTGTTCTTCTCTTTGCCGCTTTAACTCTTCTACTTTCGTTAATTGCGACTGTAATTGATAAGGGCTGTCCCTAGCTCTAGGAATCTTATAATTTAAAGGTATCGACCAATTACTGTCACTTGAGGTAGTTTTTTTAGTTCGAGGTCCACCTAAATTTTCGCTGGCTGATCGACAAATTGCTGGCGAATAATTGCGTATATTTCTAAATTTCTCTCCAGGTATTGGCTTAGTCTCGTAGTTTACCTTGGTTAAGCTACGAGAATGGCTAACACTGTCAGAGAGTAACGGTGGCGACACATCATCTAAAGAGTTGCCATTTTTGGTACTACTATAACTTGCTGCGACCCCGTTTTTGTCAGTCATACTTAATAATGGTGGAGACATTTCCGTTAGCGATTCTTTTTGTACTTTCAAGTCATTTACAGCCTCGATTATAATACTATTGTCAACATTTTTCAATGCACAGGACGAACTGCAAGAATCGATACTTTCATTTAATCTCGGGATTTTCTCATAAAAGGAAAATGGTTCCGATGCTATTTTTGTATTATGTAAGTTTCCCGATTTGGATTCTGAATTATCGATGAATTCAAGTGATTCTGAAAAGTTTGAGGCAAATTTGAGAGTATCGTGCGTGTCAGGTTTGATTGTGGTGTCAGAGCAGACTCTCTCTATAAAATTTATAGAGCGATCCCTTGACGCCGAGTAGGGATCGTATTCATCATCAACCAGTTCCATGTAACCTTCATTACAAGGTGTTGATGTCGATTCTATGGTAGGATCCTGATCACCTTCGTCTGCAAATTCAAAGTATTCAGGTGCGTTCGAATAGACGACTAGTTCGGATTCAGAGCCGTCCCGTCCACAAACGTGTGACGGTATGGTTTCTACATTTTTAGAGCCTTGAATCAGTTTTGGACCACTTAAAGTTCTGGGGTTTTTGTTTCGTTTCCTCACACCATTTTCATCTGGGCCGCAGTCATCTATAACAACAATTTCTGTTGCCCAATCCGATAGTTCAGTTTCTGTAACAGCAAGTGTAGTTGCATCTTTACAAGACTCGGACGATTCTGATTCTTCGGCAAGTAGAGCTGGAGCTTCTTCCGTCGTCGTTCGTGAATGCATTTTTTCTTCTACTGCATTATTTAATATAATTAAACTATCTAATTGTATCAATTCTCCACCTTCATTGTGTACTTCGAGTCTCGGTACAGATCGGTTGGGCTCAGTATCACAAGATGACTCATCCGACAGAGAGTCCGTTTCCAAATCTGGATCTCTCTCGTTTCTAAATGGTTTCTTCCAATCGAGTATAGAATCTCCCTTAGTGAGTAAGTCAACTGGGACATGGTTGCATATATTCTTAATGATGTCAGGGATATCAGGCGGTGGCTTTTTCTCTTCGAAAGTAAATTGGTAGGAGAGGATGGGTGTGCCTGTTTGAGGTGTAGGTGTTGCAGGATGTAACATTTTTTGGAACTCCGTGATGTTTATTCGGAACGCTTCGAGTTTCGAGTCTAATTGGGAAGTGGATTCTGACTTTCTGACGGCAGGTGGACTAGATTCTCCTAATAAATATTTACGTTTGAGCTCAAGAGCTCGTTTAGTAGCTAAGCCACCTGCAGATTTCGTTCGATTTAGTGGATAATCTTGAGGAGGTGAAATGTGAGGAGGAGCTTCAGTGACTAGTATTGCAGGAGGTGGAATATTGACGCCGATGTCTTCACAAGCAAATTCACTATCAGTTGAAACTTCAGTGCCTGATGACTTTTCGTCGTCATCACTAGAATCACTGTCCTCTTCGTCAGACTCCATCTATATTAAAGATTAAGATTATTCAAATAAATTGTATAAGCCTTAATTATCGAATTACAATTTCTTGGATGTAATTTAAAAAAAACTAAACTTGACACAAATAAATGAATTTCCAAGTTTAGTTTTTTTAGTCAAAGTGGTTAATATATTAGTATTATTTAAGACAGAGAAAATGATTACTTCTAATAGCTTAGACGTAATTATTTCCTCATGTCACTACTCCTGCAAGGAAGATGCGATGTTTCCACACTAACACTTGGCGAATTATTATTAACTATTAAAATCATGAACAAAAATCAAACACATTTAAGTAAACACCAACAGGCATGAAATACTCTTAATTATACATTGAAATATCACTGAAAATCCTGCTGCTGTCAGAGCAACAAAAAGCTTATTTGGGTTCCTTTTTGTTAAAATAGTTTTTATTAATTGAGGGTACGAAAAATGGGTCAAAATTGGTAAAAAAAATGAACACAACATCAACAAACCAGTTAGTGTGGGTCACTTAGCCAATTGCCGTCGCCTTTAACACGGTACATGCATATTATATAATTGCAAAACTCAAAGCATATTAGGAGCGAAAAAGAACGCTACAACAGTGGTTAAATTGGACCTTTACGAAATATTTTTCATATTCTGCTGTAAAGCGTATATTTCGTGTAAGGCGATGGCTTGGCATATCGCACCTCCCTATTGCCAAAGATTAGCAGATGCTGCATCGAAGTACCTCGCTGCTGGATGAAGCGATCTTTTTGTGTGGTCGTTTTTTCCTTGTCTGTTGCCGATTAGAGGCCGTTTCCAAACTAGATGCTGAACCTAGTGAAAATAAAAACGAATAATGTTTACTGAGTATACCACTCCAAGCCAAATTTTACTTTGATAAAACTTGATTGACCGTTTTGATATTAACTTATACACTTACAAGTTAGTATTAAAAAAGAACATAGAAATAAATTGTGGACTTTAGCTTATATTATTTGCAACCTTTTCAACAATATTTCTAATTAAAAAAAACCATTTCACTAATGCAATCCTGATAGTCTAATCATTAATCATTATCTATTGGACAAATATCAGCTCGATACTTTTAAGGCTTATTACAGATACGGCGATTTTTAGAAATACCAATTTTTAACAGTTAATTTCTATTTTTCGCATTATTGCTTTAATACACAATAGAATATTTAAAAAAATCTTGATGATAAATAGTTTTTTTTCATTTATTGATTATTCGCCAAAGACCAACATGTTTATAAATTCAAATATTTTATATAACATGTATATCAACAAAGATTTATGAAAGTGATTTAAAAGGCTCATTTAAAGACATACCATCATACGCAGAGGTACTCGGCATATTTATTGGCGCAGATTCAAAAACATCATTAAGATAATTCAGCATATCGTCGTCCATTTGGTAGTCATCACTATCATTATATACGGGATAACATCTAGATGTATTTGATTCGTTTATTGTTCTGAAAAAAAAAAACAGTTTTAAAGCACACGCGTTTCAAAAATATTAACAGAATAAATAGTTTTGGTTCTTAGTTCTTTTTAGGGAAAGTCGATAGGTGACAGGATAATAAGAACTAGGGCCAGGGAATTAACATTCAACCAAACGGCACACATCTAGAAGTGGGGAAGTCCAGTAAGGTCCATTTAAAATTTATTGTCAAGAAATACCTAAATATATATTACATACTAGCTGGCCTGGCGAACATCGTACCGCCTAACAGTCTATTCCTTATTTTTTTTAATACTTATTCTGCTATACGGGACACCGGTCTAGCTAGTAAGATAAAAAAAGAAAGTTGATAAGACAACAAAAGCATTATGTCAAAAATAAAAATTTACCTTCCCGGAACCCCTCCACTAACACTTGAGCTCTATGATATGGTATTAAAGTTCAAATTGACTTTTAAGTATTATTACGAATATTTTGTATGGGAATATAGAAAAGTTGTCATTAGACTTTTTCAACAATTTTTTTTTTAATTTATCTCTCCGTAAGAACCATCCTCGTACTTCAAGGAATATTATTTAAAAAAATCAGACAAATCGGTCAAGCCGTTTTCATGTTATGTCGTGACAACGAAAAACGGGTTTCATTTTTATATATATAGATTTTAACATCAACTTAGTATGCTAAACTTACGAAATGCTAGGCAAATCCTGGTTCGTTGGGCTATCTTCAAGCCCATGAATACTCCTTTCGACTGCCTCAGTGGACGTGGGGGTTGATGAGGGATTACTAAAACATAAAACATCCTTGTGTTTTAGGAAGAAAAATATTGATACCTTTTTTATAGATAATTGATCTACAATTTTTGTCTGAGGTAATTTTACGATAAAACTTGCAGTTTTAAAGAAAAACCAAACCCAGTTTAAGCTTGATAGCAATTCTGGTAGCTACGCTCTTGTTATTTGACCTAATTTCACCGGACTATCAAAAGAGTTGCTAGTTTATTATAAGTTATAACATGTAGTAGTGTATATACCTAAAAAGGAACTATAGTTTTTTTTATAATTTTTTTTTATGCGTCACGCACACGTCTTTTTGTTACATACAGAATCAAAAGGCAGTTTTGGTTCATGGTTCTTTTTAGGAAAGGCGTCCATAAGTGACAAACTATTTAATAAGAGAATGTTAACATTGTTTGATCAAAAACTCACTAAAATGTCCAAAAGGCACCCTTATACTCAGGCCATGTCCAAAGTCTGTTAGTAAAATACGGTTAAATATATAATACCATCAACCCTAATATAATATACTTACGGAATGATGGCAACATCCTGACTTAATGGGCTATCTACTGCTTCAGTGGGTTGGTTTGAATAAGCATTACTAAAACACAAAAAACTCGTATACATAAATAAAATTTACATTTTCAGAACAAAAACCAAATTCATTCACGCTTCAAGACACTTTTTACACCTCGCCAATATAAAAGTAACATTACCCAGGTTGAACAATAGCTGCACTTCGGTCTACATGTCGCTGTCCACCCTTCGATAGGCCCTGTAATAAGTCAGATAATGAAATACTCGGTAAGAAAAATCTAAATTTTCGAAACGACAAATGATCCTAATATAGTATTTTGTCAACAACCTATACTCTGATTTTTAATTCCGTAGGATTCTGACAAATTTATAAGTGATGCTACTAAAAAAGTTCTCCACCGAGAAAGAGACAAATTTGACTTATTTGAAGGCAATTCTAAAAAATTCTACGTATTTTTTATTTTTTACCTACAAAAAGGTAAATCTAAATAATTACTTACTCAAGTGACCTAATACATAACAAATATTTCAATATATCGAATTAAGTTTAATTACTTTATTTTATTATTTAGCTGGCATCACTGCCTACTAACTCCAGGTTTAGTTAGCCGCTTTAAAAATAAAATGTTATCTTTACTTGTGCGTTTTTTACGGTTTGTGATGAAAAGGGAAGTAATTATCTCTCGCCGTTAAACCACTTTTAATGTGGAGCACCGCACTTAATAAAATGGATACATTAACTAACAATAAAATGTATGAATAGACTCAGATGTTTAGACTCGTATTGAAATTGAAAAATGTGCCCTGCCAAAAAGGTTTGCCATCTCAAAAAATGATAGCTGTCAGAATTCTACGGAATTCAAAATCAGAGTATAATATAGTATTTTTGTGACCGCCTAAAACTTATTCGTAAAGGCCGTATTTCACTGACTTCAAATTGTGTCTAACTTACTGATGCCGAGACCTCAGAGCAAAACATCACGCCCTAAATTTTTTTAGAGAACTGGGTGCAAACCCTCAACCTGATAAGTGATGAACACTCAATGCCAGAGGGCTAGCGAGTGCATTTCTGGTCTATTAGTAATGAATAAAGGAAAACCAGACAAGAGCTATGGCTTCCCTACAATAACTTAAAAACCAAGCTTAAAAATGAAAACTTAGTAGCTCACCGGATTCTCTTGAACTTGCACCGGGTGGACCGGCCTATCCAAAAATTTCGCCATCAGAGATTTTACCTGAAATACAAAATTGACACAGCTTTAGGTCTAAGAGCCTGTTTTATAATGAAATGATTTCGCGATTTCTCGTTTCCTTTCAAAGTGGCGAAAGATTCGTCGAGCCCTTAACTATATGCCCGATAGCTTTGAGAAAATCCCACTACCCTCTATGCTCCTAACCATAACGCTCACTCTGTTACTTTAGGTACTTTTGTGCAGACGTCCCGTAATTTTTATATATTTTCGTATATTCACTATTTATTTATGTATTTAAGTTCTAAAACAACGTGTTTGCATAAAATTAGACAAGAAAATATGATATCACAAATTTTACACACATACGCACACATCAATTATATTAGAACATAGCAAGGGAAAAAATTAAACAAGCAACCACAAAATAAAAAAAACTAAGAATTAAAAAAAACCTAGCTAAAAAATTATAGCTAAAAAAAATAAAAAATAAATAGAAACTTAATTTATGTGAAATGGTTCAACTGTAAGGCTTAGGAAGTCGGTAAGGTTCTTAGTTATTTTATTTATCACCTCTCATATATTTACTTATTTAGTTAAGCTTGCGTATATCTTTACTTTTCTTACTTATTATATACAGTCCTCTGGCTGGAATTAGCTATTTATTTATTAATTACAGAAATACATACATTATCCTTACAGACTATGCCAATACGATAATGTCGTGAAAAATAAAATAAAGTATTTATGTAATATTAAACAAATAATATACAGAATATCGCTAGGTACTGTGCATTCACTCTGCAAACATAAATAACGTCGATAATGTCGGAGACAACATTCAGTGAAACAGACTGGTAAGATGTAGAAGGGGTAAATTATTAAAGAAAATTTATCAATTAAAGAAAAACTATGCATGCGAAATTCTGTGAAAGTAGTAAAAGTGTATAAAGTAATTGAAAACTGACCGAAGTCCTTCCTTGTTCTGGCCTTCCAGTGTCCTTCAGTTTCGTATCGACCCGCTTTATGATTGTATCGCCAGCTGTCCACTTGTCCTCAGTCTGACCGTGTTGTAACCTATGCTGTCTGTTAAGAAACTGCAAAACAAATTACAACTTTATTTCTAATCAAAATATTCAATAGATAATACAAAATAACGTACATATATAAGTTTCGCCTTGAGGCTAACGTATTACTTTTATAAGTGAATTATTGACTATTATTCATAAACAATCAATCCATCAAATTGCACGGTTTACTAAACAATCTCATCTGTACTAACTTTTGTACTCTATTTTCATCACAGCGTAAATATAATTCGACAGAAACACTTCAAAGTATAAAATTTTAGTTGAAATATTTCGTTAAAAGAGAATAAGACTGATTTACTTTTTATGTATAAAGCGACTAAGTAGACTTTAGCATGTTAAATTTCTTTGAAAGATGTATGTCATCGTCTTGCATATATACATTTTATAAGCACACAAGATTAAATAGTCCAAGACACATATATACATACAAATTTCCTGACCATTTCGTGGCTTAAGATACCTATTAGAAAGCGAAATAATAAGACAAACACACACGTTATACAAGAAACATAGCTTTTCAGAACTGTTCTCCAGATCTTGAAGCAACGTCTAATTTCAAGGCGTATTAAACTGTGCTATGACATTTTTGACAGTGCCGAAGACAAGCTTTCTCTGAAGCGAAGCTTGTCACGTTGGAGGCAACTTAAGACTCGTGAACATGTCTCTTTTAAGCACGAGAACACACGCGACACCGACCTTGCTCCCACGTGTATATATAAAAGCAGATTCCCACAAAAGCTCATTTTATTATTTATGACTGCTTTGGATTCACTTTGTAATAGCACCAATCGATTTAGACATTCACATTTAGCACAGGTAGGAAAGCACGGTGCAAAAATGATTATTCTTTTTACCATTAGAATCGTTACAATGTCGACTGTAATGAAAGTAATTTTAAATTACTCAGGTTCGGACGACGTCATGTTAGTTTGAGTTTAAACAATATAAACACACGAACAATACAATCAGATGTTAGTCTAGGCGGATTTTTATACCTAATTAACACCTGAGGTAGATTTGTTTAATTAATAGCTGGAAGTTGTAATAATGTTTAGAACTTTCGTCTACAAAAATTGGACACAGCCTGGGAAGGTTGTGGTTTCAGTTTTGTTCTGTGTTGCTTTGACAATTAATACTTTGTCATACAAAGATATTAAGAGAAAAGTTTGCTTAGTATGAGGGGAATGGGGAACTAATTTAGTCAGCTCCTTATGATTTTTTTTTCCTTTTTAACTGACATGTAAACACTGAAGGATTATCAATTTTACGGGATTTTTTATATGATAAATTACGACGTTTCGAAGGTAATGTTCGATTTTAATAACATATATATATTCCGCTATACAAACACCCCTAAATTCGATTGGTGCTAAAGGAAAGTCGAGTCTACTTTTACAAATAAATAAAAGAATCCGTCGCCGCCGAAATAATTGTAAACAAGTTAATCAACACTTGTAATAACAACCAGATATTCACAAGTGAAAAGGAAGAGTGTGAGTGATAAGGAAACAGTGAAATATTAATAAAATAATAATATCAGAGGGATAAGTTACCATCCGATAAATTGAGGTTATTAATATTCAAGACATCAAAACTGTCGGATCTCGTGATATTCACAAGACTCACGTGTTCGTGACTAAGCGTGGTATTCTTACTTGTTCCCGGTCCCATTTGGGTACGCGTTCTGCCGCAGATGGCATCGGACGCCCAAATCTATTCTCGTTAATCTTTCCTTCGATTTGTTTAATTTGCCAGTCATCCTGACTTATCTTTCCTATAGCCCTCATTAGGTCTTTTGGCTTTAAAGGTTTAGGTTTAGGTAGAGCCGTCGTGTTTAACTCGGCTGCTAGTTGAGCCACTCTTATACCACTACCGATTGCCTTTATTGGTTCAATTGCCGATTCGTCCTGTAAACCATAAAGAATAATCCAAAAATGTTCCAGTTTACGAAGCACATATTGTTAGTTTAAACGATTTCCACTCAATTATGCCATGCTGTTTTTAAATATTAAACACACTCAATGCAAAACTGATTGGGAAGATAAACTATAAAAATATTAGAAAGGTGTGAAAAAAAATAATTTTCAAATAGTGGCAATATAATAATAGTTATGATGTCAAGGTTTCCATGCAACACACACACACCAATCTCACATAGTGTTGAAGTTGTTTCTCTAGTTTTTTCACTCGTTCGTCAAAGTCCGGGGCGTCCGCTCTGTACTGTTGGAGTCCATAATCGTGTTCTAAGTCAGTCTGGGATACAGCGGGTGGCGGTTCCAGCGTCAGCAATTGAAGACTTTTCTCCACACGTTCCTTCATCATTTCACGGGCCTCTTTCCTCCTACTGGTGCCTTTAGGTAGCTTTGCTTGAGTGTTGTTTCTTGCTAACATATTTGTGATTCTTTGCATTCTAAAGGCTACATTTCCAGAACTACGTGGGGGTGTAGTCCCAGAGGCGTTTTCTTGCGAGACACCTAACAGTAGTTCAGCCATTTTTAGTCGCTTCTCTGCTAACTCAGCGTTTCCTATAGACAAATTTTTTTTGGGTTCGATACAGTACGAATCGTTCTTTCCTTCAATAATATTTGCAAATTGTTGCCAGCGCAGATCTCGACACATCTTCTTCCTGTCTTCTCTATGCGTTATAAAAGTCTTGTCATCATTCCTATTATCAAGTTTCCCTTCAAACCAATCTCTCATATCTTTTATACCGTGACCAATTTCCGAGGAACCGGTTCTAACGCTTACCATGGAATCAGAATTTTTTCTGCGATTAATTATGTCAGTTCTAGGAACATCGGGACTTTCATCTGATTGTGAACGCACAAGCTTCTTAATAGTTTTTTTCTCCAAAATATTCGATATCGTACAACGGTTTGTTTCTGATTCATCGTAATACAAAATATCTTGAGGTTTGACACTTTCGGGGTCAAGACCCTTAAGGCATCTAGACGATTTTTTTTCATTTATCTTTTCGTTTGCAAAGAATTTCGTCAGGTCACCTTGAAGGTTAACTTTGCTTCTGGAAGAGCCTTGAAGTAAATCTGTTATAGCCTCTCTAACCATCTGTGGGTCCGGTGATTCGTCAGGATCTAGGAGCGCTATTATTTGATCGTGAATCTCTGTATGTTTATCGGAATATTCGGAGTCTGATATTGCATCATGTCCTTCCATTAAACGTGCGAGTTTGGTGATATCATTAATATCTAATTTGCCGATTCGTTTCCTAATGAAGTCAGCTGTGTTTGTACTTACCCTGTTATCAACGCTTTGTCGCCTGTTCGGATTTATACTCGGAACTGCAACTACTGGAACAACATAATTTTGTTTGTAAACTTATATTCATAGCGAGTCCAACATTAGTTATGTTTGTATTTAATTATTAAATTTTTAACATTAATAGAAACCCTATGTACTTATCTCTATATAAACGCTAAAAAAAATTAGTGGTAAATTAGATTCAGGCAAATTAAATATCGAAGTTTTAAAACTAACGCGATCCATGTGCACCGTGTGCTCGCCGATATTAAATACGAAATTTCAACATATTTCAAAGAAGTGTTCTGTTAGAAAACTTGACAGCTAATATTGGTTTAAACGTTGATTTTTGTATCGTATTTATTTAATCATCATAATTGTCATTGGTCATTCTCCGTATACAGGTTTAATTCAGATGTTCTCGTATTAATCATTCTATACTGAGTGATAAAGTAAGTATGTATATATATATTTAAATTCACTACTAGTGATGTTTCTGAATAAATAGATAATAAAGAAAAATAGGACCTGATATATAGGCGTTTACTTAAAAAGAGATTTACAATAGTGATTTTTTTAATGTAGATCATAGATCTGCCAATTATAAGGATCATTCAATATTGAGATATATTCCAATGAATCGCTACCGCCATTGGGAGTAGTAGAATAGCCATCATAAGTCAAAAGGATAGGTTGAGGTGAAACAACAGCGCACTTACTTGTATTTGTTAGAACTGGCATAGGCCTTGGCACAGAAACCATTGATTGGAACTGAAAAAAAAAATGAATAAATATTTATTCTTTCAATTACATTTCGACGCGTTTTGGAAAATACAGTTTCTTAAATATTTGTTCTATATTGTTTGAATGTTACATACTTTTGTTATTTTCGTTATTGTGTCCGCCATATTAAAACATGACTATTTATTTTATCCTAGATAACCAACGTATAGTGCCAAGTGCTGGCTAGTTTATCACAATAAAATACAAATATAAAAAAAATAAGTATAGTAGAATCATTAATTTTATAAAGGTCTATTCAATTACTTCTTTGTAACACATCGATTTTATAAATAAACAAAAACCGAAACAGCCATTATCCCGGCATATGAAAAATTATTGAATTCGCTCCAGCGATTCTTGATTTAATTCTATATTTTTATTAAAAACTAGCAAACTCGGCGAACTCCGTTTCGCCACCAGATGGCTTCGTTTTATGTAACATTTCGTTTGGTGATCCCGCTTTTCTGTTGAAACTTTTCCTGAATTTTCTTTGCTATAAACCTCACGGAGCCCGAGACCTTTCCAACTAATGCAAAACCGTGGAAATCGGTTCGTGCGTTCTGTAGTTATAGCGTCAGGAAGGAAAACCCGATTTATTTTTATATAGTAGATATTATAGATTTTCACCGTTGTCTATCAAATTTACTTAAGACATAAAGAGAATAAGAGAAAATACGTACAAGCGAAAGGATACTGTCTTGGTCTAAGGCGATGCTCGGCGCGTAAGGCACTTCTCCCTTAAAAGCGACATAGACACCCAAAAGGTACCTATAACGCGTGTCGTCTAAATCGTATTCAAGTTGTAATGGTGGCACTGAAATAATTTATTAATAAGTCCATCACATCCGTGGCTTAGAGGCTAGTGGTTAGTACCCCTGACTGCGAATCCCGGGTTCGAGCCCCGGCTGAGACAAACATCGATGTGATGAGCATTTGGTGTTATGTATCTATATGTCTAGCTATCCATAATATTTATGTATATCCGTTGCCTAGTAGCCATAACACAAGCTTCACTAGCTTAGTATGGGACTTGGTCAATTGGTGTGAATTGTCTTTAAAAAAAATATTAAACAAAACAAACATTAAAAAAAAACAATTAGGTAAAAAAAAAAATTACAAACTAAAATAGTAGTACGCATAAATTTGGCAAAATAATATTTTAGAGAGAATAAGTTGTTACTTGAAGCTGACCTTTCACACTTTTCATCAGGTACAAATTTAAAATTAAATAATATTTGTGGCGCTACAGGCTGTTTAGGTCTGTATTTGTTTCATGACAATTTGTCAATATAATAGGCAAGTAGGTTATCAGGCTTCTGCGCCTGATTTCCCTTATCATACACTTTTTATATAATATTTGATGGATTTAATTGATAATTAAATCATTTTATTTAATTATATTATGACAACAAAAGGTTTGGAGAATTTTTTTTTATGTTTATTTTCTATTCTGTTATTATGTTTAAGACACTGTTAAACTACTTTTATGTTAAAATAAGAAATATTTTAGCTATAAGTAACCCCTATAAATTATTAGTGGCGCTATAACCTTTTAGGTCTGGGCCTCAGATTTCTTTATCTGTTTCGTGATCATTAATTTTTTTTTAATGCAAGTAAGTCATGGCGGTTCCTCACGATGTTTTGATTCACCGTATGAGTGTTAAATGCAGAAATAGAAAGTCTATTGGTGCACATCCGAGAATTGAACCTAGGACCTCAGGGATGAGTCACACCCTAAAGCCTCTAGGCCAACACTGTCAAACCCCTATGCATTCTTGTATCAGCCGTAAAACGTCCAAAGACAAAATAACTTTAGCAACGACTCGCAAGTTTTCTAACGAAATAATCACAATTAAAATCTTACAAATTTTTTCTTCCAGCAACTCATATATATATCTATAGTTCTCTTCATCGTATTCCGGGAGAAGGTCGTGTCGATACCTCATCACAATATCCCAAAGGGCTTTCGGACATGTCGCCGATTGCAAGTCCGTATGTCCAGCCCAGTTGAGCATCGCCCTTAACGTAATATTATCTGAAACTGTTTATAGATAAGAAAAAGTTTTTATCACCAATTATTTATTTTGGGAATAAAATACCTGTTTCTCGCCGGGGCATCTCTGCATCCAATGATATCGGGTGATCGCTTATATAAAGTTTCAAAACGGAATTCGGCGTGACGCATCGGGTATTAAGGTTAGAATACCTGGAAATGGGATCTATTGTGTAGGCCGGAATATTCGGCTGTAAGTTGTTTGCAGTTGTTTGTGCTGTAAAAAAATACTATACGTAAATATTTTGTAACATTCTCTTAAGAATATAAACAGCGAACCTAAGATCGAATGTTTATCGACATTCAATTAATCAGTTAAATAGATTTTGCTTCGATAATTTTATGGGGAACTTAATATTTTATTTAACCTTTGTATTAAATTATAACCACTAACTAAACTATTTCCTTCGTCTTTTTGTCATATTATTGATTTTTTTAATCAACTTAAAAATGACATCGAATGAAGAGGACTTTTGACCGAAAATACATAATTCAATCAAATTATTACTGAATTTTAACCTAAATAATTACCACACTTAAGTATTACACAATTACCAACTATAAAGGTCAAACTTTAGCTGAAAATACTTTTTACCGAATTTTTTTTAATATTTGTACTCACGTAGTAATCTGTAGATGCTTTCCCTTTCAGCTATGACAAACAGCGGATGCTTTTCCGGCCGTTGGCACCACGTTCGTACGGCCCACGACGCGTCCATAGCTGAAAGGAAGCACCTGGCACACCCCGAACCGGTGGGCCAAAATGGCTCCATCAGACTGTCGCCTATCAACTGACATAACAATCTTTTTCCTATAACCTCGTAGACCTAAAAAATAATTCAACGTCAAAAACCTTCAAACAAATATCGTGGCTCCAGACATTAGCATCAAAAGTTGATCAAATCAAAAGATGAGCAGTGTGAATTAGTGTTACTATAATTTAGTTCTTGTTCTTAGCAAAAGATAAACAATCTTTAAATTATTCAAAGTGACACGACCATGAAAAATACTATTTACTATAGTACGGACGCGGAGCACGAAGAATTTCGTACAATGACCTTTAGGCCTACTGCCAGTGGTTAAAAACATTTTTTTTATAAGTACGAATATTAATAACGTTAGTTTAGAATTTGAGTTAGCTTTGTAAATAAGATCATCGACTTAATATAGGTAAGTACCCAAGGATAGCTTTTTACCCGACTGCGCAGTCGGGTAAAAAGCTATCCTACACCAGACTGGCGCCAGAAGGAGGGTTATGTTTTTCGAGTGTATGTATGATTCTTTGGCACGCTCTGCAGCCGTTAGATTCGTATATACTGTGATAGTGACACTGGGTATATCATAACAGCAAATAAATTCAACGTCCAAACACACAAACTTAACCTCAAAAACTACACACGAGCGTATCCCAGCACGGAATGTTCTTTTATTTCAGGGTTAAAAAAAAGAATTACTACCCATAACAAAACAAACCAAAGTACATGTGCACCACCACAAGTCTTTATGGTTATGACTACAAGGTTTACAATCTCTGAATACGGCGGTCACAGCATCTGTGTGAGCGCAACGGCAATATGTTTATGCGCGAGCGACAAAGACATAAGATGAGGGGTCTTTGTACGAAATTCTTCGTGCTCCGCGTCCGTACTATACCACTTGTATTCTTAAAAAAGTTAAAAAGAGAACTCATTGTTTCACTTCATTACGTTTCTACACATTAACATGATTTGGACATACTATTTTAACTTGTTAAGGAACTCGCGAGAGGACTGTCGTATCTTCAATGATATTTTAAAACTCATAGGCTAGTGAGGGCCCATGCTACCATGGTACATATGTTGCATTTTTTATTTCATGCTAACTGGCTTCTATTATTATTTCTATATAATTTTCTCTTCTCTCTCTTTTGCCTTCTCGACGATACATTGGAATAAGTCAACCCCAGTCCGACAGGCCCCACACTGAGTTTCAACTTCAGACACAAGTTAGTTCCGGTAATGATCGACAACTGCCCGAAAATTACGGCCCTGCTGCTTAATATTCGTCTCTTTCTAACAAATTATGCTTACCCTATATTACATACAATGTACTTACGATAGAAGCATTTTCCGATGAATAAGACGTTGAAAAGTCGAATATTGCTATATCAGGTTCCCCGCAATGATTCACTGCGAATGTCATGTTCGGAATTTGCCCTTTGGTGGCGGTACGCGCCGCTTCGAGTGCGTAATTCATCAATGCTTCTCTTGATACATTTTCTTTACTTAAAAGAGTTTGTACATTCAAGTAGTCCTGAAAAACGATGTAAAGCGTGAGGGGAGCGTTCAAGTATTGCGTCACGTAATTTTTGGAGATTATTGGACCCCCCCCACATGTAACGCACCGTAACGTTTTTCTGTAGCCAAGTACAGTACTTTCCCAAGTATAGTAAAACGTTTAGTGACCACCTAGTGACTCTTTATACCTAAAAGTTACCATTATGTTGTGTAAAGTACTGAAATCATAACGATTTACAAAGGACCCCCCCCCCCAAATTCGTTACGTAATACTTGAACGCTCCCTGATTCACTCACTTCAAAACAACACTAATATAGTGAGTTCCAACCCTTGCAGCACTAGCTCATACGGTAAATATTGTTTAACACGACCCATAAAGGGTTTCACACATCAAGTATTAAATTCAATAAATTTAATAACTTACCCTTAACAGTACGCCCTTTTTAATAAGACTACTTTTCTTCGCAGTCATTACAAAATAATGCGTCTCATCTTTATAATAGGTTATATTCTCTAGGTCAATACCCGTAGCACTTTCTATATCTTTAAAAAATTGTTGGGCAAATATATAACTGAGGCCACCAATTTCATTCACCTAAAAAGTTTAAAATTCTGTGAATAAGCTGCAACGGACAGTTTCTGTGGGCATTTAACTATGGGGTATAGAAGGCAGATCACCTATTTGTCTATTAAGAAAAAAAATTCACGAAACAAATACAACGCTGGTTTAGGGTCTGTTTCACAATGTATGGATAAAGTACCAAATAGCTAAGCAACACAAATTAATTGGAAGATAAATTGTGCTATTTGACACTTCATGAGAATGATAACTTATGATGGAACTTATGAGACAAGGTGTTAAGGTGTTTTATTCGAAAACATTTTAAAGCATTATTAAGAACTGTCATACTATAAGGCACCGGTCATAGAGGTTAGAGAAAACAGACTACGTGAGAACAAAAAAGCCACAAGACGGATATTAAGACCGAAACTTGACAGGTATTAACAAGGACTGAAACTTGACAAAGACCACTTGACAGATATCAACAAAGACCGAAACTTGACAGATATCAACAAAGACCGAAACTTGACAGATATCAACAAAGACCGAAACTTGACAGATATCAACAAAGACCGAAACTTGACAGATATCAACAAAGACCGAAACCTTATAATTGACTCGGACAAAAAATCTTACCGCAGCCTCCTCCTCAGTATTTCGATTAATGAAATTGACAGTTATGCCAATACACAATTTTGTACGTAAAACGTTCTTCTCAAATCCTCGTAGCGAGTTTCGTCGCCCATCAGCACCAATTAGCACGTCAAATTCGTATTGTGAAACAGGGTGTGTTCTTGGTTGTAATAACGCCCGCCATCCTGTAACTACACAAAATTTGGTGTTAGCAAAATATAAAACCATAAATATATATGCAAACGTACAACTGATATTATTCTGAATAAAGTGCTAACTGCCGCCCATGGACACCTGCAATTCCGAGTGTGTACCTTTAAGGGAGAGTACTCCTTTGAATTGTTATGTGCCATAAGTCGTATCGGCACATATAATATATATATATTAATAAACGAATCACAGCTTGAATAAAAGCTCTCAATACCTTCAAATAATTAGTGGCATAAAGAGCATCAAGTGCACCGGGGTTTCACTAAAACCTTTATAAAATTGGTATTGCTCAATAGTGACTCGATTTTAATGAAAATAAACTATAGTAATTCTACCATTTATGACCATCATTATTCTCTACACGCAAATATTATTTCATATTTATTACATTAGCTTATGCAGTAAAATGATGATACTTACTTTCATCGTCCTCACTTATTTCTGGCTCCACAAGATCATCGAAAGCAATGCCTTGGTGTACTTCAACCCCTAACAGAAGTGCCATCTAAAATTTATTTACAAAAACATTATATTACTGACGACTAGTCACGCAAGTGTCCATTCTGAGTTAGGAATAGAAAGTCTGAAGAAACTCGTTATTATTATCGATATAAAGACACAATATAACTAGATCTCAGTGGCGCTGAATGATTAATTTTTGTAACATTAGCTTGTTATACATACCTTTAGTAAAATAAATTGTAGCCGTCTTATGCTAATGTGATTGATAGAACCGGCGCAAAATTTTCCGTAAAACGTTTTAGCCCCAAGGTTGTTTAGATCTTGTATTACAAACGGCCATAAATGGATTACGTTATTTCTAGAAAACTCTTCCCTTTTCTCTATCAGCACCTGTGTTTGAATATTTATTGTTAGCTTTTAGTTATTTTTCTGATATATAACAAGTATGGCAGTTTACATTTTTTGTTAGGAAGCGCGTCGTTAAATATAATTAAAATCAATTAAATTTTAAATGTCATAGTGTGTTCTACCTATGTTATCTATGTTAAAACTTATAACCTACGAGTTCTCCCACATTATAGCACACTAACATTGAGCCTAAAAATCACACTTTAAATTCCTTCCTTCACAGTACTGTCACGACTGAGAAAATAGTGTGATTGCCATAGCGGAGCTATTTTTTTAATACAGCGTGGTGCTGCGAAGAATAACGCCTTTATGAAAATCCATAGTTGCAGACTTATATCCATTTACGATACATATTAAGAGAGTAAGTTTGTTATATCAACATAACTTTACATTGATTACTTCGTTTGGTAACTTTACAGACATTGTAACTAGCCTCCAAAATTTTTGAAGAATGCTTACGCAATCAAATGCTTAGAAATCTGTATTATTGATATTTTTGAAAACAGTACCGTTCGATATTTATAACACTGAATTTAACTAGAAGAAAATTTGAATATTGTGCAAGTTTCTCAAGCACTTCGGCTTAAGTTTTAATAATTTAATTGCCCTTTTTAAATATTGGTTTTATAATCGTTATTTAAAATAACTAGGTAAAATACCTTGTGCAAATGATAAATCTTTAAGGTGGGTAAGAAGCTAGTTGTTGTGAGAAGAATTTAAACACTTCGGAAGTTATTGAGTCATAACCAGCTGCCTTAGCGGTATTAAGATTCTTTGACTAACATGGTATAAGGAACACATATGCGTTTACTGAGCAAACGCTATATTATTGATGTAATAGTTGTTTAACTTCGCTATTTCGTGGATCAGTTATTATTCAAAATTTAACTTTTGAATTGTTTAATTAATGTTGAATTTCCAAATTGTGTTTTTTTTAATTTATAGAAAATTTAGAAATATAGAATGTCGTCCTGTAGCGGAAATAATTTATTGTATTTTTTTGTTTGTTAACATCCTTCGATTGTGTTATAAATACGTCCATTACGACAAAATCACTTAGTAATATTTCACTGCTGATCATAAATTTTGTTCTTAAAGAGGTTTACTAGCGGTCCGAGATTTAAATACCAAAAACGTATTATACGCTGTTTAAAAAATTTTAGGCGTTTATTGGTAAGGGGGCTTATCGGTCATTACAATGGAATTCATTCAAAGATAAAATGTAGAGTAAAATATGGTCTTTGACTTTTAATTTGTATTTTACAGTAATATACAATTTAATTAGGATACACTGAGTTTTAACTTAAACTGTAAATAAAAATAACTTATATTTGATAAGTTGGGTAACTACGGCAGTACCTTTATAACAAGCATTTTCACTATTTATACCATTAAAAGTAGTATGTAAATATTGAAATATCTACTAGTCCTCAACTAATCAGTACGGGTACTCTGTAAGTTTCAATAGCGATAGCGCCAGCGATCCAGACGTGTGTATGCAATTTCGATATAGTTAGATATATCCGTAGCGCTTATAATCGGGCGCTACAAAATTTACCTTTGAAGTGAGTTACAGAGTACTAATGCAAGCATTGGATGTTGAAGTTGAATCATCAACGTTTTTAAATATTAGTTAACGTAATTTTTGTTTAACACTGAGTTTTGATGGTCAATTAGGCCGTGGTAAGCAAGAGCCTAAATTTAAGCAACTCCTTAATTTAATTAATTTGTGGGTACTTACCACTTTTGCTCCTAGTAACTGGCATTCAATTGCCATTTTGAGTCCAGCGGGGCCCGCACCAATTATTAGAACACGCGTTTTTGAACATGCTTTGCCCTTTTGATATTCTTTATGGTTCGCTCTTTCATCAAATTTCGTGAACAGTGCCTGGGCTTTCCAATTATTACTCAATATGGCCTGAAAAAATTGATGAAATTTTAACTTGATTAAAAGTGAATATTGACTAGAATCCTGTCACAAAAATCTAACACAGCTGTGATTCGGAAAATATGCATAAAATCGCCATAACGTTAAAATAAAAAAGAAATACGTTCGCAACTTGCCTTGCCGCAAATAACTTCTTTCAAAAAATCATCATCATGGCTTATTCTAGACAAGTAGTTATATTTTTGATGAAAGGCAAAAATTCCAACTGGAAATTCGATATCAATAATTTTTACAGTGAATTCAAAATTATTCATGACAATTACAGAAAAATCTAAATAAAGCCTGCGAACGTTGCTGAACATGATACATAGTATCACATGGCTTAGTGGTAATAGGTAAGCGCATTGAGCCCGTTTGAAAAGTTTGATTTTCCAGCAAATCTTTTTCCATTGGTAGTTAAATAGACAGATATGCATGATCTGAATAAGATGGATCATCTGATTATAAATAAAATTATGAGTAAGCTAGACATTTGCGAGCAAGTATAATGGAAAATATTTTAGGTACAAATTAATATGTAAAGAAATATCAAGTCATGAATAAAAATACACAACAATAATACGAGTATTAATGAAATATATATTATCATTGATTTTTTGCAACGTGTATATCGATATCACAAGTTATCTTTAAATTATTTGTGTCCGATAGATAATAATTAAATATTTTTAACAGTCACCTACAATTTATCGTAACTAAAACATTACGCATAAAATCAATTTCAAATCATAACATCTTAAAATTTTGAGAATTTAGTAATGAAACTATTTTATATAGGGAAAACGTCATATCTCTTCCATATAAAACATATCATATAAATGATAACAAACACGTTTCACAATTAGACTAAAACCATTATTCTCTGAAAAATAATACTTTTAGCTAACGTACAATTTACTAATGAAACGTCGTATCTACTTGCTAAAAGCTTCAGTTCAGCATAAATTGATTAATAGACTTGACCTTGCAAAACGACTTTTAGAATAAATATCATAAAATGAAAATGTCAAATAAAAGAAATACATATCAAATTGTGTCTTCGCCTTACTGACCAATTGAAACCTTCGTGAAATATGAAATATAAACGCCATTACTAACCTTAAGCTTCGGGTAAAATTCATTTAATCTATTAGGCTTCAACCTGAGTACGTCGCACAGCAGTGTATACGACGATAGAATTTCCTTCATACTCTGGGTAGTACAAAAATAATCAAACAATTGCCCAGCCAAATGCCTTTCCCTGGTCGAGTACTCCATTTCCATCGCCATTTTTATCTAGAAAAAAGGTTAACCTATTGAAATATATGAATCTAGTAACGAAAAATATGGATAATTTACTTAATTACATAAATATTATTTATTATTATTGACCGAAGAATATATCACGAACGAATTTGGGTACACTTACAGATAATAGCCGTTCAACATTTACTACGAAGTTATTATGTGGCGGCTCCTCGTAGTATTTGTATGCTGAAACAAAATATACATACAATTAATTAATTACAAGACTATTTATTTTATTGTTATATACATATTTTTAAATTTATTAATTTAATTTAACAATCTCTATAGGTCATTTAGCCAACCGATTTATTGATGGAGAAGATCTACGTTACCCTTCCGAGAAAAACTTGTGAAGAAAGCGAGACTCACCTGATGGTAAGTGACCTCACATTGCCAATAGGCTCGCAAGTGTGTGCTTATACAAAGAACTAAAATCTATTAATTTAAATATTTTTTTAAAATTATTATTACAAACGGATCACTATGGAGCAGTGGGTGTTGGCCTAGTGGCCTTAGCGTGCGTCTCTCATGCCTGAGATCGTAGATTCGATCCAGACTGTGCAGCTCTAGCTCGTAGGTGAAGGAAAATATAGTGAAGAAACCCAAAAAGTCGACGGCGTGTGTCAGGCATAAGGATTGATCACCTACATGCCCATTAGAAAAAAACAAATGATCACGACATAGTTGCACATATCTACTGACAGAGCCAACAAAGTCCAGACCAAGATTGACCACTGGATTTTTTTTTGTATCACACTTGGTTTAAAATTACGCACGAAAAATATTCGAGTCAAATTTGTAATTTTTTTCTTTCGGGTTATTTGAAGTCGTTTTAAAAATTATTATCATTTAAATAAAATTATTTCACAACAATTGAACAGTTGGTGAAAGTTGTGGATGTGGTAATTATTATAACTGCAATAGTAGCAATTCAGTTTAGTGAAAGCATTAGAAAATTTTGTTAATAAGATGTATGTTATATGAGTTCAACAAACCAAAACGTCAATAAATTACGGGACTTAAAACAGCTAACTTAAAACAGAATATCTTCGTGGTTTAACATGATATTTTTAAAAACTTAGCTGTTTAATTTGTTTATATTATGTATAAGATATGTTAGTACATTACATAAAACTACACTAATAGTCTAAGTACTTTGAAAAGATGTAGGAAGTAGTTCTCTGGAACTACTGACCCCTAAATTCTTTTACCAACCACGTTATTTGTGAGTGTCATACACTATATGTTAAACCGAAGCATGATACAAAAAATGTGGTAGTCGAAGAAAAAGCGGGTGAACGAAAACGAAGGCAAAGGTTCAATGGCCGATACACAATTTAAAAAAAAAAATATTATTTTTATCTAAAATAGTCAAGCAATTGTCAGTCGTAGGAATAAGGGAACAATGTGTTGTGTATGGATGTGGGTAACTACTTCCTTTTATTGCATTTTAATAATATTTTGTCAAGTATGTTAATGTCACTTCAATTATGTCAACGTCATTAAATGCTTTGGTCTACATGTGCAGTATTATTAAAATACTTAATTGCGGCGACGAGATAAAAAAATTGAGAATTGGATGAGGATTAGTAAAATTTCTTGGGACAATTACATTAAACGGTTAAACTTTTGTTTTGAGCAAGTTCGTTTTATGATAAATAAGAAAACTTGGAAGTTTTTTTTTTTTTTATAGAACGGGGGGCAAACGGGCAGGAGGCTCACCTGATGTTAAGTGATACCGCCGCCCATGGACACTCTCAATGCCAGAGGGCTCGCGAGTGCGTTGCCGGCCTTTTAAGAATAGGTACGCTCTTTTCTTGAAGGACCCTAAGTCGAATTGGTTCGGAAATACTTCAGTGGGCAGCTGGTTCCACATAGTGGTTGTGCGCGGCAAAAACTGCCTTGAAAAACGCTCAAAAAAAATTGATTACCTCAAACCTCTTTGGTTGTAATTTTTTAAATAAAGTCTTAGGATATGGACAGAACCTTCAGTAGTTTTAATGGGTGTACGAGTTGAGGTAAGTGTTACTAGAATTAGGGTTTCTATAAATATTTTTATAAATAAAAACTTATTTTTTAAGGAAGAAGTACCATCAATATTAAAAATGAATTCTGATCTTTTCAAAGAAGGAATCAGTACATACAAAGATACACAGTTACTATAGATTTAAAGATGCTAAAGTCTAAATTTCTTAAGGCTTATCCAGTCGCTATAAAAATTGAGGTTGAAAAGGAGATAAGTTGGTTAGTTCATGAAAGAGAACAAAGGTCAATAGGCCAACGGGCTACACCAGTACAGCAAAATCTAGAGAAATATGATTGTGTGGTAATTATAGAAGTACTATCAATGAGGCCACACAGTCAATCAACAGAATGTATGCAGGTGCAAGACCTAAGTGTTTACGTTAAGAGATCTTTTTAATTACTTAAGAAAGATCAATACTGTTTCAGAAAATCGTTGAGGTATAGAGAGAAGAGATAGGAATCAAATACCAACAAAACATAAGGACTGTTTAAAATAACACCGATAGTGACACAAAAAAGAATATAATATTTTAGAGGTAAAATCTTAATAGAGATGATAATGTTACCTTATGATTCACCTCATAAATCTTGGTAATTAATAGAGAGACTGTAAAGCAACTAGCTAGCTTTATTAAAGGTCCAAATTTTAAATGGTATTGTTTGTGTTTCTTATACACATTATAATGAAAACTTTTTTAAATAGTTAATTTAAGCTTCAACAATAATAAATAACATATCGAACTCTATTTTTACAAATTCTATTTTCTAAATTTGTCAACTACAATTGTTTACTGTTTTTGTTACGATTTTGTGCGCAAAATCATTCAACAATTCAAAGATAGCATACAATTAGTGACCTCAACAAAATTTTATTAACCAAATGAGAAACTTTCGTTAAAAGTTAGAGCATATAATAATTTGTATACTTTTATATCAAACAGGTAACGAACTAAGAAGTTGTGAACAGTGGGTGAATGACTGTTTTATTAATAGATCATGTACTTTCATCAACTGCCTACATGTATTGAAATCTTTGTTCTTGGAAAATATGAAATAAAACAAAACACATAGAGTCGTTACTTAATGCCCCTTTTTAATTATGTGGGGTCCAATACAAGACAATACCGTTATTTAGGAAAATATAATATTCTAATATTATATTTTTACATCGTCGATAAATGATGCATAACACATAATTTTGAATTTTGTTGGAAATATGTACTCACGTTTCGTTCTACCTAAAATTGTCTACATTACCTTCTTTAAACACTACAACACTTAATTTAAAATTTCTTGGTACGCCATTTGCAAAGCAGTTTGCGCCCAGCCTGCAGTTCTTTACTTTTTTTATAAATACATTGGATGACCATCGACACAAGAAAGGAGTCTGAGTAATAGAGTACAAATTAGGTTTTTTTAAATTTTATGGCCTGGCGTCTTAGTCAAGATGCCTTAACAGTAGTGTATGTAGAGTCGAAAAATATCGACTCTACATACACTACTGTTGTATGGAATTTGTATGGAAATGACAGTTTGTGTCAAAAAAATTTCACACAAATTTATTTTTTGACTCTACATTGATTTGACTAAGCCTCCTGGTACCGACACCTTTAAGCCAAGTCTTATTTTCATTACAAATTTGACTTAGGAGAACATAATTTGGTCTTAAGTCCAAATATGTCAATTTTTTACAGAAAAAATGCTTTGCCTGCTCTTAAAATTTGATTTAACTTTGACATTGCCTTGACATTTTTGAAACGACTTAATTATTATACTCGAAGAATTAAAATTTTCCATTACAACATAAAGCTAACTTACAAGAATTATTAATCTTTGAATTCCAAATCCTAATTATAAAAAATATAATATGGTGTATACATTGAAATGTCATTTTGACAATATCCATACTTATCATCTGAAATCCCCAAAACGTACCAGGGGAAATAATTGAATTGAATTGCATGCAAGAAAACATGTTCCTTAATAAAGTTGTGGTAAAAGTATGTAAAGATTTAATGTGGGATAAAATACAGAATTTTAAAAACTTATAAAGGGTTTTTGTTGCAAACTCGTTGTAAATATATCTGAAAATAGCTCTAAAAGCGCAAAGTAGTTTATAATTTAAATCTCACCTTGAATATCATCATGTGTGCTCTCACTTAGCCGTTCCTCTACATTAGATTTCCCTGATTTACAAAACATTAACTGCTCTCTTTTTTGCTCCACAAAGTCCGGGTATAATGTTAGAATTAACCTATCTGAAAAATTATTTAAAAGGTTGAACTCCCCTTTTGTTTTTATTAAAACTTAAGACATTTACTAACATATTTAAGGTTGTATTGCAAGAAGTTCTGATAATCCAAAGTATTTATTAGCATTTGATTTATAATAGTAAGTTAAATATTCGGTAAAATACGATATTATTGTAAACATCAACAAATAGGGCAAGTATTAAAAAGGGCTTGAGACAAAATAACTTTACGACAGGCGTGAGCTACTAACGCTAAATTAATTTCTATGGGTATTACATTGGCTCACCCTTTGTCTTGTGACCATTTTGTGCCACCTTACAACTTATCCATAAATATGACTCCCTGTTGGTGAGGGCTACCGGGTTCGATTCCCGGTTAGAGGGCAAGTTTTAATTTAATTTCAATTTGTTCTCGGCCTTTGGGAGGGTTGTGCGGTACCGGGCGAGTGCTTAAACCGTACATGAAGGACACAGTCGAATTTATAAAGACAAGCACGAATTATAAAAAAAAATCCTATACTTGACGCTGGCTAATACACAAATCGTGCCAGAGCCATTAAAAAAAAAAATGACTTCGTTATGTCAAAATATTTGTCAACATACAAGTTATGAAGTTAGTCTGGAATATATTACTATCTATGATTATTGCCTGAGTAAATTAACGAAAATGTACACTGATAAGATAAAAAGAAGTTTAATATAGGTATTAGTTAGTTGCTTGAAATGCAACGGTGACATCGATGGTATTTTTGTTCTCTTACCGTTTTGTGTCAACTTAGTTTGGTCATTTGCTCATAGATGGCGGTATTCAACAGGAAAAAATATAAGCAAATAAACATTGAATATTTTTATCATCGTATGTAGAAGCTAAAATTTATATTAAACACAATAATATCATAATCTAAATGTAATAAAATCTACATTAGTATTTTATTATATTTGGATTGGAAGAGGTCGTAAATTACCTTAAAATGTCTTGGTTTGCAAAAGTACTGTGCGAAAGTTTTTGAACGCGCTTGGTGTTGTCGACTTAACAGATGGCAGTAGCTGTTTCGAAAATATTAATTACTTACAAGTTTAGTTATTAAGAGCAATCATTTTAATTCAGAATTTTCTGGTATGTCGTGTTAGGTGAAATGAGTCCTTAGGTATCATTAAAGGTAATATGTCAAAAGTAAATTATCGTAATTGTAGAGCAAAATAAGTTTAGTATAGTATAATTCTTGAATTGCAATGATGAGATCGATGGTAATTTGTGTTCTGTTACCGTTCTGTGTCAACGTAGTTTTTTATTTGCTCAAAGATGGCGGTAATCAATGGCCAAATTACAACAAAATAAATATAATTTTTTTACTATCGTATGTAGAAGCTAAAATTTATATTAAATACAATAACACCATAAACTATTTTATTATATTTGAACTGGAAGAGGTCGTGAATTACCTTAAAATGTCTTGGTTTGCGAAAGTTTTGAAGGCGCTTTGTGTTGTCGACTTAACAGATGGCAGTAGCTGTCTCGATAACATTAATACGTCTTACAAGTTTAGTTATTAAGAGAAATCATTTTAATGTATAATATTCTGGTGCCTATGTCGAGTTAGGTGAAATGAGTCTTTAGGTATTATTATAAAGGATTATTATTGAAGATGTCGAATGTCTTGCCAGATAACAAAACAAAATAAAATAAAAAAAACTCAAAATCGCGGGCGAAGCTGCATGCGAATACTAGAGTTTAAATAATTTAATTTATAATATGAGAATCGCGCAAATGTTTACGAAGAGTTACCATTAATTAGATTAAATTACCTAATTGTAAGCGTAATGCTTAGCTTATAATTCCAGTGACTTTAATTACGAAACATTTATATTGATTTACATAATATATCTTATACAGGGCCCCAATATTTAGGATTTATTTTTAATTTTTTAACCGTAGAAGCACTTGCTACTGCTCTGAGCCTAATGAATTTACTTTATAAATTCTACTTAAATCTATAAAGTTATCTATGGCTTTGGTAACCGTTAGCTCTAAATTAAATATCAGTACTAGTAGTACAACTAATATGTACCTTTTGTTATCTTTTGTTTTTTATAGTGTTTTATTAACAACAAGTATGAATCGTCCACTTCAGAAACCGTCCCGTCGCTTGACAATACGCATGCATCTGATACATCGTAATAACACCGTCTTAAAATTGACGTCTACAATCTGTACGATAGAGTCATACCCCGAATCGCGTTCTAAAGCTTCTGACCGCTCACTATATATGCAATGTCTTACTTGGATTTAACCATTGGGTTTAAAAATTTACGCTTTAAGCTGGTACAAAAATTTACGTTAACAGTACCATCTGGCCGTTGGCCGCGAATCTGCCCGGCGCCACTGAAAACGGATGAACCAAGACAACGATTGAGCTAAGTCGAGCCCGACGCTGCTCGTCCCGAATCAGCAGGCCGCGAACAATTACACCGCCAGCGGGGGCTCTGCCCGAACTGCCCGAGGTGTGCCCCATGACTTTATATAATCTCGTAAAGTAGGTATGGTAACGCAAATTTGGCTATACAGTCAAACCTGGATAAGCGAGAGTTCAAGGGAGCAGAATCTCATTCTCGCTTATAGAGGTTTCTCACTAATACGAGTTTCTCGCTAATGAAGGTACATGGGTAGCATTTCTCTCTATAGAGGTACGCAGCAATAACAAGTCACAGCAAGTACGAATGTGTATATGATAATATAATATAATATGTAATATGATAAAATTATGTGCATAATGTGCTCAACATTATTATGTACATATATATTTTATTTTATTTAGAACTTATAATACACTTTAAAAAAACCTGAATGAATGAAAATGTCAAATTTGTAATTTGTTACTGTATGTGTGTATCTTTTGAATAAAGCTCGACTGTCGCTTATAGAGGTATAGATAAGTAGCAGTCTCACTTACGGAGATCCATGAGGAAAAAACCACTCTGTCTTAAAGAGGTTTCTGATTCTCGCTAATAGAGGTTTTGGGAGCTTAAAATGACGGGTCCCGGCTATTACTCTCACTTATAGAGTTTTCTCACTTATCCAGTTCTCACTTACCTAGGTTTGACTGTATTTATTTAGCGCATACACAATTTAGTGGACCTTATAAAAGTTAAATTCTTTATCACTTTTCAAATGCTTATTACACTACAATTATTTTACTCATAATAAATATTTTCGTGTAAAATAAATTGGTTAGATATATGTCTATGGAGACGGGAATCGCCTCCCTCGCATTAGCGCAGAGCAGACGAATGACTGGAAAAGCGGCAACCATACAATCATAAATGTTAGCATATTTCCATGAACTCTGCCTTTGTTCCATTTGAAGCAGAGATTCTAGTTTCGCAAGTTCCTTGATAATACTGTTAACATAAGGATTCAATTCAAGAAACTTATTAGTTTTATTTTTTATTTTATTTTTGCAGCCTTTGAATTTTTTCTAAGCGTTTAATCTGATTGCACGTTTAACAAATTAAAGGTCAACAAAATAACTATAAAACTATAAGTATTATTCATAAAGGTTAGAGTATTATTGATTTTACAATGGACACCGCTATCGATAATATTAATCCTGAGTATGTATATTAAAATATATTTGTCATAAATTAAATTATTAATATAAAATTTTTGAAACGCACAGCGAATACATAAATTAATTACCTACGAGTTTCGAGTGCTTTTTAATCTTGGCCAGGGGGGCTTTCTGTTTGATTTTGTCATTTGAATATGTAGTTCTGTATAATGTTTTTATAAGGTGTAATCAAAGTTCATTCTTTGCGAAAGAGTTCAGTTTGGCACATATAAAGTCTGGAAATTAATCATTATAAAATTTTGCAATATCCTAGCCAATAAAATGCAGATAAACGAAGCTAGACCCTCTCTCTTCTTTCAATAAAATGCCTAATAGCATTGCCTAAATAAATTTTTTTTACTAAAGTATTATCTCGTCTCTTTCTGATAAATGGTATATACGCTGTGATGAAAGGCGAAAGGTGGGTTTATATGACTAACGGACAGATGCTTAATTTTCAGGAATGAAAATCCTTTAAAGTACAGATACATGAGAACTTTGCGTCTATTTTCCTACTGTTTGGGAATATGGCCTGGTAATATGTTAGATGAGAAAATGTCCAAATTCTATGACTACTTCATAAAGCTTGCTCCGCTACAAGCTATCATAGTATTTATGGGTGAAATCTATTATTTGGTACAGCGGTATGGGACTATCGATTTTTACAGTCTGGGAGAAGTTCTCATAAATACTCTTTTAACTTTTATAACTTTTGTAAGTATTATTTTCTTTTACTTAGAGACTGAGCATTAAGAAATGAAAAATAATATTTCTTACATTATAATGTACAAATTTTTTTTGAAACGAAAAAGTTTTAGGTATCTAGGCTATGGACTTTTTAACATATATTACAAAAGATTTAATTAATAAACATTATTGTTAGGCTGAGACTTCAACTTGGAACGTAATCATTGCTGGTTAACCACTATTGTTGTAAGAGGCGCTATATAACCCTGTAATTATTACAACAAATATAGCTTTTATATGTACAGGAAGAAAAAAGCTTTGTGTAATTGCTTCAAGACTTTGTTTAAATTGAACTTTTTGTTGAATTTATTGTTTCTTCGAATTAGTTTGTCATTTTTAGGCACGTGTGTTGTATCCTAACTTAAAATTTTATGGAGTTATATGGAGAAGGTTTATTAAGGAATTTCATTTGGGTAACTTTATGCAATGTGGAGGGAATTATAAAAAGGTATTTATTTCTATAAATTAGGTGAATTTATACGCAAAAATAGGTACATATTTGTAAATCTTTTCTTACACATCCAATCTTAGAGGAGTGGGTCTAGCTTTGCAAGATTTAGAATGGACAATTTTTACGCTAGCATAAAGTCTTCTGCGTGTCTGACACGTTTTAATATCATTTATGTGAAATATAGATAATAACGCATCTGAAATTGCATTCACTGCCAGTTCTTCAACGAAGAGCGTAGAACGGAGAAAAATAAAAGAAAGTGAAAGCGCCGCTACTCTTTTTAACCGCCAACTTTTTTGTTTTACAAAATGTTTTTTGAGCTGCTTCATGTTTTTCCCTGGAGTATATAATTTAATACCAACAACTTATAATTAGTAACGGGAACTGTAGTCATAATACAAGTACCAAACTTTGAATGAGTGCCATTATGATATTTATTTCAGGTGGCGGATCGAATAAACAAAATCTCTAATTATTATACGCTGGGAATGATACCAATAATATGGTTAGGCGTTATTCTTTTCAATTTATCCCCATTTTGGACCAATGTAACGAATGGGGCATTCCAGAACCCGCGCCCACAAAATATAACGCTACGTTTCTCTGTATACTACGAGTATCCCGGTTTTAAGCCAGAAGAAAATTTTATACTCGTTACACTATTAAATTTGTATTTTTCCTACGCCTGCACTGTTGTTGTGTGCACTCTGGATTTACTACTCATCCTTATGTGTTTTCAAATTGTCGGCCATCAATTGGTTTTGCAATATAACCTCGATGATTTTCCGAAACCGAAAAAAATAAGCGTGTTACACTTAACTGGAGAAGTGAGCGTAACGGTTGAAAAATATTCGATCGATGAAAACGCATACATACATTGTCTGCTGATGGAGAATGTACTTCATCACCGATATATTCTTTGGTAAGCGTGTAACTCATTTAAAATTAATCTATTAGCAACCAGGAATGTTTATGTCAAACTAGCTGGCCTGGCGAACATCGTACCGCCTAACAGTCGATTCTTTATTTATTTTTATACTTATTCTGCTATTCGGGACACCGGTCTAGTTAGTAAGATAAAAAAAAGAAAGTTGATAATACAACAAATACATTATGTCAAAAAATAAAAATTTACCTTCCCGGAACCCCTCCACTAACACTTGAACTTTATGGTATGGTATTAAAGTTCAAATTGCCTTTAAATATTATTACTAATATTTTGTATGGGAATACAGAAAAGTGTTGTTTTTAGACTTTTTCACTCATTTTTTTTTTAATTTTTCTCCGTAAGAACCATCCTCGTACTTTAAGGAATACTATAAAAAAAGAATCAGACAAATCGGTCAAGCCGTTTTCATGTTATGTCGTGACAACGGAAAACGGGGTTCATTTTTGTATATATAGATTTATGGTTTGAAATTTGAATGCTTCAAAACGTACCAAAACTAAATAAAACTTTTTAAACGAAAAAAAACGTGAATTAATTAGATTCTTGAGATAAATTGCAAGTAGATATTATGATCATATTGCAATTTAACTAACAACATCTACAGCTTACTAGAACATTTTTTAATAAAACAAATGGAGAGCCCTCTTAGTAGCTCCGATCGGACCTCGGCTCGAAAATAAATTTTTCACAAACACCAAGAATATTATTTTTTTACTATTGAGAAGGGAAATCTTTGTATATTCAATATAACTAACAATTATTTAAAAACTACGGAAAAAATAAATGGCGCCTTTAAGATACGTTTGGCGTAGTTTATGTCTGACAAAAATACAGATTTGTCTGTTATTTGATAAATTAATATACTTCTATTTAGCATTCATTGTTTTTGTGTTGTATAACTGTTGATAGTCTGTGCAAAGTAAATAATACATAAATATACTTATATAGTTTCTATGTAAAATTGTAGCATGAATAAATATAATTAGAGCTCGAAGTGTCTGTTGATAATTACCGTGATTTCCAGGTGACTATTTTCCCGACGCGCCCGTCCCGTCTCCACTGACTTATTGGAAAATATTGTTAATTGTTTTTCACGCTAGAAAATAACGATCAGTGAAACACAATATCTATAAACCTATTTTGTATTTATTTTTAGTTTTGTAGACGATATCTCATCATTTTTTGGACCAATGATGGGATTGGTTTACTTCTTTGATGTCACCGGATTTTGTCTTTTGTTTCTCGAGTGTTCACAATTGGTAAGATTTATAATTATGTTGTATTCTTCAGTTAATAAACTTAACATGTTATAGATGTTAAATTTCTCTTAGCATAGATTAGAGAGTATTTTAAATGGCTTCGGCTTTAGATATAGTCAATCAAATTCAACGGATGTATGTTGCGTTATTACCGCTACCACCTCCTTCTATTAAAATGTGTGCTGGAAAAAACTATGGCGTAATGTTAGGGAGTGTCAGCGAAAGAATTGTTTCTGGCACAGGAAAAAACTCGCTTCTCAAGTATGCCAGTCAACCTCCACTAACGGACAGGCACCAAAACAAGAAGTACGGTTTTTAACGCGAAGTTATTGCACGGCATAGAACGTCGGTCTACGTAGGTAATGTAAAAACATATAAATGCCTATCCTATTGAGGTGGTTATGCGAGTTTGTCTTTTAATATATGATAATGAAAATGGGGGATGGGATGTTTTTTTAATTTTTTTTTGGTTTTGGGGTGATTGTTTTAATTCACTGTCAAAACAACGAAATGCAGTACAGCGACGACAAAGTTTGATATTTGTTGTTTGGAGGAATTTTAAAATTAAACATTACGTGATAAATAGCAACCGTGTGTTACACTTAATGTATTATATTAATTTCATTTTGTTTCAGAATTCTGAATCATTGGCTCGTTTTGGACCGTTAACGATTATCGCAGTATCGCAGCTTTTAGAAATATCCATTATTTTCGAAATTGTCGGCTCTATGGTATCAAGCTATTATATGAGCTGGCGGGTATTAGCGTGTTATTGAATGTGTTTTGTTTGAAAACCTTGGGTTGTTTGTTGGTTGTTTTGGTTTGGCGCGGGATTCTGATCGGGTCCATGTAGAAAAATCAGTTATAGAGATTTAAAAGTTACAAAAGCTCGAAGCAAAATAAAAAAAATCGTTATTCGTCTATGTAAAATATTCTCTAATTCCTTTAAAAGCAAAACTAACATTTTTATACATATTTTTCATGCCATTGAATCCTGTTGATCAAAACACTGAAAATGTATAAAATGTTTTACCACGTTCATTAAAACATCATAATCACACACGGGGAAGATAATGACATAAACCTATTCTAGTGTGAAATATTGATTTACAGGCAACAATGGAAAATTTCTGGGAAAATTCCTTTGTTTACAGAGTGAAAAGCTTAAGGACAATGTATACATTTTGCCGTGGCAATGCATGGATTTGAAAAATCAGAAGACGCTTTTAATTTTCCTCAATAGAATTCAGACAACAATGCATATCACATGTATGGGGGTGTTGCCTGTCGGTGTTCAAAGCATGGCCTCTGTAAGTTTTACATTATATTGTTATGAAACCTGAAACCTAACCTTTTAACTCTAGATCTCTATAGTGATTTAGAGTGCTTTATTGTTATACTATAAGATGCCTTCACTTACAGTGACTACATCATGTATTGTTTGAACGAACAACATGAAGATTAAATGGCTGAAGGGAGATTTTGGTAGAATGTTATGGTTGAACATATCTTGTTTTTCATATATTTTACAGATGTAGGTATATTGTTATGGACGACACCAAGTTGTCGGCTAGCCGTCAGTTAGATATACTTACATGTAGGTTACAATAACCATTGAGTTATGTAATTTAATCGTTAATTGTAAAGACAAGAATCGTCAATTGTCATAATTGATGCAAACGGTCATTAGATATCATCCAGGATCGGAACGTAACAAACAAAAAACGAGGAATGATTATATTTAATGTTGCTGTTGTTGTTTGTTATAATGTTTTAATAAAAAAATATAAATCATTGGCGCTACAACCTTTTTTTAGGTCTGGGCCTCAGATTTCTGTATCTGTTTCATGAACATTTGGGAATCTTATAGGCAAGTAGGTGTTCAGCTTTCAGTGCCTGACGCACGCAGTTGACTTTTTAGGTCTAAGGCAAGCCGGTTTCCTCACGATGTTTTCCTTCACCGTTCGAGCGAATGTTAAATGCGCACATATAAAGAAAGTCCATTGGTGCACAGTTGGGGATCGAACCTACGTCCTCAGTGATGAGAGTCGCACGCTGAAGCCACTAGGCCAACACTGCTCCAAACTGCCTGTTCAAAATAGATCAAAATATAATAATGATTGCCACACAAACAAATATTCCAAATACACGAAATATTCCCGTCAGTCCGTCCCTTTTTATCGCTACCATAATTAATATAACAGAAAAGGACGAATTATACTTCTCAGTTTCACCTAATACAGATTGCCTTCATCACAGATATTAATAGAATTAGCATACAAAATCGTCGTGATCGTTATTATTAATGGAGTCAGCGCTAGTCCGAAGAACCATTATAAAAAAATGATTTGTAAACAGTTACGCAATTGCCATTAATTATGCATCACCTGCAACGGAGATTTTTTTTAACAGTAAATGCAGTGGAACACAATAGTTCTCCGAAAAATATGTTGGATTTAAGAGCAATCATGTAACTACGTAAAAAAAACAGTGGCGCTAAATTTTTTTAGGTTATTTTTTAATAGGCAATCAGCCTTCTGTGGCTGACGTCGAAGCCAGTGAATGAAAAATCCATTGGTGAACTGCCCTGCGATTTTGTAACTCACCTTTCGAACTCACACAGCGGATTTCGCATCGGCGGTCGCTCTCAAATTAGTCGTGAAGCAGTCATTTTATGATTTGGCTTTCTGAAAAGGTGGGAGCTTGTAGTTTGTTTATCAGAATGCCAAATCATAAAATGACTGCTTCACGACTGATTTGAGAGCGACCGCCGTTGCGAAGACCGCTCAGTGAGTTCGAAAAGTGAGTTACAGAATCGCAGGGCAGCCGTGTACAGAATGCACACCCTGATGTGTAAAGGCGCACGCTTAAGCTACTAAGCAAACCAAGCCATATGGTTCACATACAAGAAACGGGCTAAAGCATTGTTACCATAGCAACGATGTTGAGTAAGAAACGTTGAGACATTAAGGTTATTAAATTGTTGATTTGAACCCAAATATATATTACATGTCCACAAGAATAATATATGTTTGGTGGTTTGATATAAATATGAAATTAAAAATGTCCGAGGAAGTTTCGGTGAAGGAGCGCCGACGACACCGACGGCGGGTCACACGGTAGCTAATAAACCTAATAATTAGTCGCGACGGGCATCACCCCAAGTCAGCCATATTTGGCTCTGAGACGTGATTTCGTGGACAACCAGGTGGTTGGGATTCGTTTTATCACTAATAACAAGTGGTAATGACGTATATAATGTCCTGAATTCGATTAACGGAGGTATAATATGGTAACAGGACGACAGACGCTTGCTTTATTATTATTTTTTATTTTTCAGATTTTGAAAACATGCTACTCTTACTTCACAATTCTACAATCTATGGATATTTAATATAGCAGCAGATATAATATCTCAAAGTCCAAATATATTAATTAATTATTTCGACGATTCTAAATTTAAATTTAGTACCAATTCTTATCTCGTAGCAGGGAAGAGAGGAATTATTACACCATTAAATTACTCCACTCCACAGCTTACATGCACTATTCAATAAAAGTTGTTAATTAAAGAAGAGCGAACCTTCCCTGTCACAGGTCTTTGTATTACTAGGGAGGCCTCAATCTGAATTTTACTATGTACCTATAATAGATAAATAAAAAATGCACTTTGAATATAGTTTTAATAAATAACCATCAATATAGGAGTTAACTTAACTTAAGCTTAACTGACTGTCAGAAACATAAACTAATTAAAACAGTTATATATATGCAGTATCTTCCACACATAATATATACAATAATAATAATATCGAATGATATCGACTTCGAAACACAGAGATAACAAAAGGATATATCAAATATTGTTTCTGTTACTAACAGTCAGTTGATGCAACGCATTTATCAGTCTTATATTTTTTAATCAGTTAAAGTCACCATAATTGGACCGGGATTTGTATAATTTCTATACTAAATTAATATGTTTAATATCTAATGATGAAAATTAATTACTTACCGTATAAGACCCGAATCAGTCTTATGTTCCAATTTGTCTGTTTAACACACATCGGACACATGTTAGACACAGTTTGTTTTATAAATAAGGAGGTATATGTATCCCCCCTACGGGTAACCTAATAACTAATACTTTTCTACAACATTTATATTTTTTCTTAGAGAATGAACGCCTACGCCTTAAATATAATTATTTAAAATAAATATATTTTTGTACATAAACATTACGAAAACATATTTTATTGTAAATCATAATGTGAGATACATAAAATATGGCGCTGCTACCACTGTCCACTTGGTATTTTCGTGATCTTTAACTAACAAACAAGTGTGTTAAACACGCCGTCACATTTTGGGTCTAAGCTATGGTGGTTTCATCACGTTTACTTTAATCGTACGATCAAAGCTTACATTAAAAAAAGTAATTGGTACCCATACAAATTAGTTAATTTTATGTAGTCATTACAATGCTTTAAATTTTCCAAGATCTTGCTATGAAACCGGCTTATTATTAACTCCAGTTTCTTAGGTTCGTAATGCCTTAAGATGGTCCTTGAAAAGACCATACTAATAATTGCTCTAATTAGCAGTAGTGTTAATAATATCTAACCTAACTTAACAGATTGTATGGAAAATCCACGCATTCTAGCTAAAACGTGTGTTAATATTTATGTATAAGCTTCTTAGAAAGATACTCGATTAAATGATTGCAAATAATATTGTCTTTGTTGTAGGCCTACAACAGAAATAATATGAAAAGAAAACGTAACTGATTTTAACAAAGATTTAATATATCAGATTACGGCTACTAAGCTAAAAAGCTCGTAAATTAGGTTATCTCATCCATCCATACACGTAAGTCACATAACGTTTAGAGACAAAAAGGTAGGTGTCTACTCTTACTTTTTACATATATTACAATATATAATGGCGAATTTAGTGTATTATTTTCGCAACTCGAAGTTTTGTATACATTTCTGAAAACTGTTTGCCACGTACATGGTCAACGAGACCTTTAATATGGAGTTAAATGTAAGGATTGAAATTTTGTAAAATATAATTGAAAAAATATTTTTATCTTCATGTTAATATAATCTAAAATTTCGCGTACGTATATTTCATTTCTGTAACAGAAAATCGTTATAATAAACTGGAAACTGAAAATCTTAACTCCAGACTTTAATATTGTCAATGTTTCAGCATTCAAGAATCTTATTAGTGTTGCAAGAAGTATTAGGTTCTTCTTGCATCGCTTATTAAAAATCGAACAATGCTCTGTATATCAAAGTGCTATATTGATGGTAAAATTCAAATAATAAAAAAATATTATTATTTTGTTGACTGACAACCAACTAGACGGCACCATACAATATATATTAAAGTAGAACACGAAAATGATATTTTTTCATGAAAATCTCAAGCTTTACAAAATAAAAAACCAATAAGTCCCTGGTTATTAGACAGACAAGATATTTTGAGTCATGATTTTTGAAGCGACGGCACTCGCCGCCGACGGCAAAACACACAGCATTAATAAAAATCAATCGTCTAATGAAAATCTAAATATCACTAAGTATCTTTTGTATAGAAGTATTTGGGTATCAAATGCCGATTTTTTTTCCACCAGGCCTAATTACTTAGAATCAAAAGCTGGTATTTATATATGATTAGGCCTTTCTGTGTAGTTTAGACGCGAACTGCATTAAAAGATTACTCGGACTTAATATTCGTGAATTTAAGTTACATTTAAAATAAAAATTCGAGTTACAGGGAAAAGCTCAATCATTAATTTTTTCATCAAATGTGGGAGGTTATATAAATCTCACTCCCGCCACTATATAAAGCGAAGCGGGTCGCTTACTGCGATAGTTGTCGCGTGTTCGGCCAATCGCATACACCGAGCCCCCGATGCTCGAACTTCGTGTTGAAAGTGAGTTAGTTGCGTGCATTTTTTTGGGGATGACTCTTATGTAAGTATTGAAGATATTTTATAAGCGTTAGAAAAATTTATGGAGAATAATTATTCAATTAATTTTGTTTTTGGAAAGTAAACTTATCTCGATTTTTGCGCTTTAGTATTTAAATTCTTGAATTTAGTATCAGATTAATATGGAATGTGATTAAAAATATGTAATTACTTAAGAGATTTGAAAATAATATACAAATCTAATATATATATATTTTAAACGATTAAGGTTTCTTTAAATTGGTATAATATTTTTTAAATTGTAGCTTATATACATTCTAATTCGTAACAATAAATATTTATTTTAAACCATTATTAGGGTATTAATACATAATATTTTTAAATTTCTCGTTACCAAAAGATCGCTTAGCCGAGATCAACAAGTGTCTCACCCCGTTACGTTTTGATCTCGTCGAACTCATATACCTACTGAATTTCAAGAACTCCTTCACGAAAACCAATTTTTCAAATATTATTTTCATATTTATAAAGTCTTTGAAAATTTGCGTGCATAAATAGTGGTTTTAAATACTTTATTGTAGGATTTCACATTTAAAATAATTGTTTTAATGTATTTGTTTAGAGTATTACAGCTTTTTAGGGCTAGTGCTGTTTTTTCAATCAATCATACGTGGGCGGATAATCAAATTCATTGAGTTTCGCTGCCCCGTAGAACAAATTATTAACTTACTTCATTTCCCGTAGCGCCGTCTTTTGTAATTATATATTTAAATTAACAAAATGTACTTTATCTTTTGTATTTTAATAACAACTACTGTAGAGCATTAAATTGGCAGAATATTACTTATTAGCCAAACAAACATAGAAACAGATTATGGTTGATATAAAATTGTTTTTTGTCAGAATTGACTCCGATAGGTACAACATATAAAAAACTGAAAAATGAAAAATACCTTCATCTATTTAGTGATGAGTTTTTTTAGAGATTAGCAATAATACATAACAAACTTTTCAAAATGTCTTATGGTAACTTTGCTAGTATACATTTTAAAGTTTTAATTTAATTAATGTAGTGCCCAGAATCTGAGGTTATATTCTTTGTCTACACTTTTCATTCCTTTTTTTATTAATATTACGATAACTCTGCTACTTGCTTTTTACAACCATCTTGAATTGGACGAGATTACATTTAAAACGTCAAATTCCGTGGAATCTAGTGTCTATATTTATAGTTTACTAGCTGATCCGGCTAACGTCGTTTCGCCATATATATCATTTATAATAAAAAAATAGGGGTTGATCGTAGAGGGGTGAAAGTTAGGGATTGTATGTATTTTTTAATGCTGTATCATAAAAAAATAGAAATTAAAAATTTTGTCTAAAAAATAAAAATAAAAATTTAGGGGTGGACTACCCCTAACATTTAGGGGGATGAAAAATAGATGTTGTCCGATTCTCAGGCATACCCAATAAGCACACAAAATTTCATGAGAATCGGTCGAGCCGTTTCGGAGGAGTATGCAGACTAACATTGTGACACGAGAATTTTATATATAAGATTACATACTTTTTCTATATTCAATTTATAGTACAGTTTAAATATAGGTTTGTTAATTTTCTTAACACAAGAATAATTAGAAGCTTAGATTATCGTTAACTTCTTCTTTCTTTTAGAACATACAAAATGTATGTTCAGTAACAGAATTTGTTGAAAGTTGATAAAATTGATGTCGGCGTTTAGTAATTAATTCAAAAGCAAAATTCCTCGAAAGTCATACAAAAAGTACTTGCTTATAAAATCCAATAACTTTAAACAATTTCGTCGGCTTCTTCATAATACTAAAGTCTATAAATGTCGCTAATTTTTAATTATATAACAAAATTGTAATTTCTTATGAGTCTACTAGAATATATTTTAAATAATATTAAATATAACCTTAATTGAAAAAGTCAGTCATCTATCGGTTTAACTAAATGACTCATTGTTCTCTTTTCACTGATGAAAACATTATTTTTTACAGAAAGAGATAAGATATTTAGTCTAGTCGACAAGTTGAAAATGGTACAAAATAGAAATACTGCTCTTAAAATTATGTGCGATAGCTTAGCGAGTTCGGAGTTTTTTATTGGAAATATCCTCTTCTTACAGAATCTTGTCGACTAGACTAATTCCCCTAATTAAAAGACATGCAAATAGACTGAAAAAGAAACTTGTAAATAACATTTATTTTTTTATATGTCTGATTTGTTGTATAATCTTAAGCTAGGCCTAACATTTACTCGTTATTACTTCAATAATACTTTAAGTGCTTTAAGTAGCGACCTACACACAATTTTGTCTTGTAATATTTGTTAGAAGTTGAGTGAAATATAATAATGTGCGCTTTTCAACCAATGAAACGCTTTACGAAATTTTCGGGATTTAGTCATCAACAGATTTACTAAATTCCAGCTAAATCGTCATCAGCGGGTTTGTTTTGTAATAGTAAATTTACCGTTTAATTAAAATGTTGTAAATAAGTTAGTTATTTAAGAGGTAACTCGTTTACTGTTAAAACACTTTTCGGACCTTAACTTTGGTTAGAAAGAATTGTTTAACAATAAGTACCAGTGAAGCATGTCATAATTATGCCGAGTTGCACTTACTTTAGCTTCTATAAACAAGATTAGTTACATAACATATATCTTTTCTAAAATACGACTGATTTTAGTTTATTTTAAACTATTTTAAGTAATTTATGTTATTAACTACAACTTATTACGTTTTTCACTCGTCATTGATTAACTTTAACACTTTTCACCTTATTGTATCCCTTCCTATCCTATCGGATAGGTAACAACCATATTTTGGTTTACATTAATTCATAAAGGGTTGTTGGTGACACGGTTTTAATTTAAGGATTACGATCAAAAGCGAAAGTATTGCGCCGTCCATATGTAATTGGTTTTTGACATTCGGAATCATATTACTACTGATAAAAGCTCACTTCTACACGACCCAGTTGTCTGGTTTGTATCTTAACCATAAATTGGAACAGAGTCGCAAATGAAAAGCTGCTTTAGACAAAACCCAACCTGTAACAATGATCGTTCTAAGCTGTAACGACCTGTAGATTGGTGCACTTCATACATTTATTACGTAAGGACTTTAAAGAATTCGTAATGTTCTAGACATAGGTGGTGTCTTCAACTATCTTGTGCCGTAAGTAAAGTAGTCTCGCGCTTTCAATATGATCCTAATTATGGTTAGAATTTTTTTTTTTTTTTTGTTTGGACAATTCACACCAATTGACCTAGTCCCATGCTAAGCTGGTCAAGCTTGTGTTATGGGTACTAGGCAACGGATATACACACACATTATAGATAGATAGACATATAAATACATATTTAAACACCCAATACCTAAGCACAACACCAAATGCTCATCACATCGATGTTTGTCTCAGCCGGGGATCGAACCCGGGACCCATGGATTCGCAGTCAGGGGTACTAACCACTAGACCAATGAGCCGTCAAATTTTGTAATTGTTGTGTGTTTTTACATGGTCAATCGAGTAATGTTCCGTTATCGACAGTAATTTTTGATAATGATTTTTTATACCTACTGAGTTTCTCTGATAATTAGTAGATTGTAATCAGTAACTAACACTCGTTTAATTTGCATCTCTTCCTTTCTTCTGTTCATCCTTCGTCTATTTTGCACTTTTATTTCGTCTGCTATTTACCGACGGCACTTAGTGGCAGTGTATATCATATGACTTCATATCCGTGATTAAGTGAGACAATGAGAGGCCCTATAGTTTTCATATCGCATTGCGTGCGGTAATTTCTGCAGTATCTTTATTATATTAGAGATACATTTATTAATTATTAAGAATATAATCTAAATGAAGTTTAAATAACTAAACATATACTATGTAGTTTTTATATCAGATTTTAAATTTCTTTAACAATACCGAAGAAAGTAAGTTTGACGACTCATTGGTCTAGTGGTTAGTACCCCTGACTGCGAATCCATGGGTCCCGGGTTCGATCCCCGGCTGAGACAAACATCGATGTGATGAGCATTTGGTGTTGTGCTTAGGTCTTGGGTGTTTAAATATGTATTTATATCTATCTATCTATAATAATATGTATGTATATCCGTTGCCTAGTACCCATAATACAAGCTTCACCAGCTTAGCATGGGACTAGGTCAATTGGTGTGAATTGTTTTTAAAAAAAAAAAAAAGTAAGGTTAATACCATCTAAATAGGTAATTTCTCATTGTAGCCAAGACAAGTCGTGCATATTCTCTTAGAAGGTGCGGTAATTAGCGGTGTTCCCAAATCATAGGACATTTTATACACATTTATAGGCTTCAAGATAGTGGCTTTTACTGCAAACAAAACTAAAATTAAAGTTGTTAAGAAGCTCGCAGCTCAGAAGCTTAGATATCTCTAAGTAATATATCTGATGATTAATGGAATATGACGTGCCTTCAAACGTATGTGTCAGAATTTGTTTTTAAATTTTTCCTTTTGAAACGATTCATTTGTATGTTAACTTTATGTTCGCGGTTTTTTAGCGCAATTCGGAAAACTAAGTAACACTTTATTTTGTAAAAAAATATTTAGGATATAAAATATTTTATCGAATCATATAAATAACTCAAGGCTTTTATATAACAATTATAGGTACAACGAAAAAAAACAATTGGGTTTTTGAAAAAAAAAAAAACTTTGTGATAAATGGAAAGATCATATACCTATAAGTTTTATAACAAAACTTTTTTTTTCGCAATAATTTAAAAATTATTTCAAAATAAAAATTAATTTTTGATTCCAGTACCGAAAACACGCCGAACAAAGACGAGCGCGTGTGACGTCATAATGTTAGTTTTCACTCATTGCAGTATTGATCTATAATCGGGCTGTCCCAAATTTTTACCTATACTATACTATAAATGTACATGGCTTGCCTACCACTGAGGGTCGTTATGCTTACGAACTCTTTGCGGCATAAGGGGGCGTCCATAAATTACGTGTGGTGTTTTTTTTAATATTCTGTACCTCCCTCCCCCCTGGTGAGATGTCGTGAGATTTTATTCAACCCCCTCCCCCACCCCCCCAATCTCACGTGAGATTTTTCAAAATGTGGGTTTCTTGCGTTTTAACGCGTTGGATTGTTATTGTAAAAAGAAAAAAAAATTGCTTCGTGCTTTTATTTACAACTAAAACAAAATAAGTGAAATGTTGAGCGTTTAGATATGGAGTTAGCGGGAAGTTGCAGAGATAGCCTTTAGGGTCAACCGTTTTCCTAAAAATTTTTTAATTAGAAAAAAAATTGCGTGATATTTGCCGAGACCCCCTCTCTCTCCAACGTAAGATTAAATGAGATTTGACTCGACCCCCTCCCCCCCTTAAACACCTCTCGTAATTTATGGACGCCCCTTAATAACATCTCTTAGGATCTCCAGGTTAATGAATAGTGTCAGAAACTTTCATGTCTAGGTGTTGTGCTACGTATAAGGCTCTTGGTCTACGTTCCTTACATTTTCCTTAAATTTCCCATATACCTTTATAAATTCGGTGACGTATTATATTTAGTTTCAGTTAGGTATATTTTTTTAATAAAATTAAAAAACCGAATATTTAAATTTATATTATTAAAACACGTGGTTTTCGATACAATTACTCGATGATGGAAACAATGACTACTCGTAATTCCGGTGGGTCGGGTAATTTAGCCAACAACTGACGCCAATGAAAATAAGTTTTTATTCTCATCGATATTGAGAAACACTGGCAAAGAGAAAATAATCTTAAAATATTTATGATTTTTCTTTCATTTTTAGTCAACATTTCCTGTAAATCATTTTTTTTTCTTGAACGTTTTCTTACGCATGCTTGTTAACAATTAGACAATTACGGAGCTTATATAATGGGAAAAATAACGTTTTAATAATTCGGATTTGTTCACTCGGCCCTTGCTACTGCCGCTGTCGAAATATTCCCGTTTGTACATGTAGGTGAACTCAGCTCTTTATTGTTTTACCAAATAACTGGCAACAACGCGCCTTACACTAGCAATATTATAGTAACCATTCCTTTTTTTTATTCCGTGGTTATCACATTTTATTATCCGATACATATATATTATGTACCGGCTTAAAACCCTTTTAATTATAAATCATTGTTAATCATTCATTCATCAAAACCATTTGCACTATTGAATTAGTTAGTTCTCGTAAGTCTTAAGTGCGAAAAAGTGGTAAGTGATATAAATTAGAACACAAGAACAGAGTGTATTCCAGTTATTAGGGACTGTAAATAGTGTTATTGGACTTCAATTACTTATTAGTTAAGTTAGGCTAGATCTAAATTTATGATTTTTTAGTTAAGATATTATTTAAAAAGATTTTTTTTTCATTTTTAAAAAATATTTAAGTATCAGAAAAGCATGGTGCCTTCTATTCTTATAACCTTACCTAGTGCTAAGTTGAGCAGACACCATTTAAAAACTCACACATCCGGCCATTCATTTATTTTCCTTATTTTTTATTTTTACAGTAACTTAATATTAGAAAGCTATTAATATAAAAATTAAACTAAACACAATATCAAAAAAACAAGTCAAAGCCTTAACCCCAAACCTTTTTATAATAAACAGTAGATTTTGGATGCGATCGTCGTCAAAAATCGACGCCATGTGTCAGTGTGTGTAGCTCAGATGGTTGGTCTTTAAAATGTTCAAGGACTTTAGTACAACATCATTGGATTAATAGAAATAATATTAAACAAACTAGCCTTTTATTTAATGCGTGCTGTACATATCCAAAACATTATTTACAGTTGACAAAAAAAAATTAAGTCAATCTAAGTTGACAAAAAAATTAAATCAATTAAATATGAATCGAAAAATTTTAATGCTACGAAGTAAATCAAAATTCATGTCATTTCGGTTCAACTATTGGTTAACTATTTCGTTTTCCACGCATGAATCTCTTATTAAAGGATGAAGGCCTACTTGAGGCGTTCCCATACCTATTTATTATTATAATTAATACATTAATATTGATATTGCTAAAACTTTTAGCTTTAATTAATATGTTAACTTTTGTTAAGGTGCGGCCATAAGGGACAAAGGTGGCTGTAAAATAGGTGTTCATAAAGGTAAGTGCTTAAATTGTTACATCTTGTCTCAAATAGGGTAAGGGTTAACATTGTTACATTTTTCCACGTATATTATTTCCTTGGGTATCGCTTACTAACTTATTAATATTTACCTATGTTTTTTTTATTAATATTTTACATACTTGCGCACGGGGTTATAAAGCTTACATTTAAAGAAACGAATAAACACAAGCTATAATGGAAAGTATATTATGTTGGCGACGCGGGTAACTAATTAATAATATTGATAAATATTTAATGCAAAAAACTTAAAAAAATTTTTTTTTTCAATTAATTATAAACAATTAAAAATTGATGAAATTTAAATAAAAATCACGTGACTATAAACGCGCCATGAATGATCACCATAGTTTTGACGTCATAATGTTAAAGCTATTTAATAACAGTACAGCGTTAACGGCTATTAATATATATGTATATATATAGTATATTTAATATATTAAATATTAATATTAATTAACAAAATTAAATAGATCAAAACACTGTATTTATTATTTTTCTATCAATAGTCCGGGAGGTAGCGTTGCATTTTTGGCAGTGATTTTACGCCGACTATTTTCCTTCTTTCACTATTAATCTCGAAATACTTATAACTGAATCAAGCGTCAGCTGGCGCACCTGCGGTGGGTGTGGAATTGGGAGGTTGCGAAAGAAGTAAAAAAAATTAAAAAATTAAGTAATAGTACGCTGCCTGAAACTTTTTCCGTAAATAGTTGATGTCATACTGAGCACAAAAAAAATCGTCAGCTGGATCGTGAAGGGGGGATTATGCGTCAGCTGCTCGCATGAACTTGTAATAAAATCACGTGAAATAAAGTCATAGTACGCCGGATGAAATTGGACTACGTGATCGTTTAAATAATTCAAAGTACGAAAATAACAATGAGCTGCGTGTATAGCGGTGGAAAGACCGTCAGCTGACGAAGTAAAGGTAAAGATTTTTCTAGAAATGCACTTCTGTGAACTTCTGTGAACTGTGAAAAAACGAGACAAAATGCACGAGATGAAATAAAATCGAGTGTAAAATGAAATAAACGCAAAATAAAATGAAGGGTGATATAAACAAAATCGAAATATAGAAATAAGAAGATCGCAAAAGTTATTCGTTGTCGATGGTATCGCTATCATCATCATTGTCTGACGAATCATCAGCCGAACTGTCCTGCAGGAAATCGTTCTCTTCATCTTGATCGAGTTCTTGGCCTCGATTCTCTTCACCGTCATCTGTAAAATGAGGCTACTAGAAAGCTCAAAGAAAGTGTCACCGACCAAAATTCCATACCGCCAATATTGTCGCTGCTATCCGCTATACTGGTGACTGATAGGGATACTTGACCTCCTTCGGAACATTTGAAGACATATTTGTCGTCGTTTTCTTCCCATCCCCAGTCCGTGGGAGATAATTGAGATGGATCTTGAAGGTAAGCATGGCTCCAAAGGTGCGCTATGTATGACGTGCGCAGTAAATGCACTTGAGCACGCCGTTTTTCTCATTGATTTGATAATTTTTCGCGAATGTAGCAACGCGTGTAGCGTTGACATCGTTTATCGATTTAAACCCGTACAAGCAACAAACTAATTCTTCAATCGTTATGAAGACCTTGTCTAATTCACGACTCGGAATAGTTGCGATATCCCCCAACGCTTGCATATATGCCCGTGATTTTCGCAACAATTGTAAAGGCTTTTTTTTCTTTCCTGTAAAATGCGGGATTAAAATCACAGCCTGTGAGGGCATGGAAACCTGGCAACGCAGAGCACAAATCGGTTCCCAAGGTCCGTTCGTTCGACGAGGAGAACCGAAACTGATTGTGTACGACAAAGATTCCCCAGGCAGATGCTGCTTTGAAATTTTAGGGGGAGAGGTTTAGGTAGCCCGAAGGTAGTGCTATGGGTTCAAGCAAGTCCAGAATGTATCGCAAATTATGTGTTTGAAAGCGAACAGCCTGACAGCAATGCTCAAAAATTTTAAATCTTGACTGGGTCAGCTGACGGTCTTTCCACCGCTATATAAACAGCTGATTGTTGTTTTCGTACTCTATATTTTTTGTAGAATCACGGAGTTAAATTTCATTCGGCGTATTATAACTTTTTTTTTTACGTCTTTTTTTCACAAGTGCATGCGGGCAGCTGACGCATAATCCCCCCTCCACGATGCAGCTGATGATTTTTTTTTGCTCAGTATGACATTAACTATTCATGGAACAAGTTTCAGCCGGCGTACTATTACTTTATTTTTTTATTTTTTTTACCTCTTTCGCAGCCTCCTACACCCGCACCCACCGCTACTTGAGCAGCTGACGGTCGGTTCACTTATTAGTCATATAAGATCAACTATCGATGTTAATATCAGCCGGCTTACTATGACTTTCGCATTTGCAACGCTACCTCCCGGACTACAACTGCAATGAGTGAAAACTAACATTATTACACCAGTCATTATAAACATTCGAAATCGAAAATTTGATAATAATTCCAAAAGTTTTCAAACTTCGGTCAAGTGAATGGTACATTGGGACGACAATAAATCTCATTTTGCAACCTTGTCCGCAGTCCGGAACATTGTTAAAATTGCAATTAAATTAATTTTATGTCTGTATGGTCGTGAAAAAAATTCCAAAAGTTCTGCAAACTTGGGGAAGTTTTCGATATAATATTTCATATCACGTATAAAATTTGCAACCAACCTAAGTGTACGGAACATTTTTTGTTATTTATTTTATTTTCGATATATCTGTCAAATTTGCAGAACTTTTGGAACGTTTTCCTTCAGTTTAATAAAGAACAACATTAATTAAATAATGTTCCGTACACTTAAATTGGTTGCAAATTTGACACGTGATGTAAAATAATATATTTAACACCACTCCAACTTTGCAGAACTTTTGGAATTTTTGTCTCAAGAACTAAGCAAATTATCATTTATTGCATTTTTAACAATGTTCCGGACCGCAGAGCAGGTTGCAAAATTTTATAGTTTGTTTTAATACCACTCCCGACCTTACATCAAAATTTGAAAACTTTTGGAATTATTATGAATTAATTGTCTATAATGACTGGCCTATATGACGTCACACGCGCTCGGGTTTGCTCGGCGTGTTTTCGGTACTGGATTCAAATATTAATTATTATTTTGAAATAACTTTTGAATTATTGCGAAAAAAAATAAAACAAAAATAGTTTTGTTATAATACTTATATATGATCTTTTCATTTATCACAAATTTTTTTTTTTTTCAAAAACCCAATTTTGTATCAGAGTAAGTTAAGAATGTTTCTTTAAAACCTTTTTTTATAATCGTAATGCATAACAAGCGGTACGGGTATTGCTTGTTATCTTTTTTGCTCGTATGTTGTCCTGACATAATATCGGCATTTGCAATATTATGTTTCACTTTGTAACCTACCTTGTAAACAGTTAATTTCTAAACCTTTTACTAAACGTATTTCTACAAAAAATGCAATAAGAAAACAGACTTAATTAGTTTCGTGATTTATTGATTTTTTTATACCAGTTAAGTATTAGTTATACGGTATATTATTTATTAAAGTGTAGACTCACACGGATAGACTGCATAACAACGGAGATATAGTATTATGTCCGTCTGTAATTAAAGCGTACAATGTAGAAAATAAGGAACTAAATATTTGATTGTTTGAATTATGTCCTTTATCTGTGTGCGAATTTACTGTAATTATAGACGCTGGTTGTAGAAACCGACAAAAACCCTTCCAACCTTATTTACCTATCTACTCCGAGGTTATATTAAATACACTTCAGTAGTATGTAACACTTTTGAATACTAAATTCTTAAATAGGCGCATTCTTAAATACCTATTTGAATAATATAGTACGTAGATGTTTATCATCTTATCAATCGCTAATGATGAGATCCATCTCAATAGGCTTTCCCGTATAAATTTCCTAAAGAGTCCAATCAAGAACTCTGTGTAAAATATTTTAGAAGTTTTTATTAGAAGATTATTTTGACTTATACAAGTAAAAACGTACGTATGAGACCTTGCTTTGTACAAGTTATTTTATTGCATAATAAAAACATTTTGCAATTAAATCGAATATCTAAAATGTAGACTTTTGTAGACATGTCTGCAAACTCTTTACAATAATAGAAGTATTGTTACCACTGCATAACACACATTTGACTTCCGGTTTTTTCACATTCTTGTGTATACCTGAATGAAAGGACTTAGGTTTAGCAATAGTGTAGCAACAGGTTTAGGGTATGGTGATTTTACTCTGTGACTGTCTATCATTTTTAATCGAAATCTAGCTTCTAGAAAATCCCGCAGTTCTGTCCAAGTAGGTAATTCGGTATTACTCAAACTAAGTTGTTGTTCCCATCTCTTTATTGGTTCATGGTCCATCTTTGATATTACTCAATAGTTAATAATCATATCCCAAGTGTCGGTTTTCACACCGAGATTTTGCAATGTTTTTAAGCATACCGACGTAGTGTCTACCAATTGTTTGATTGAACTCGATGTCTCCGTACATATAACCTTCTGTGTAAATAATGTTCTCAAAATTGCATAGTAATTTAACCGTTTATTATTATAGCGCTTCACTAACTGGTTCCATGCCTCATAGTAGTTTGTGTCCGTAGTCGAAAAGTTGCGTATTAATAGTTCTGGATCACCCGATAAATTTCATATAATTTACCTCCAAAACCTCGGTTTTTTAATATCATTTAATAACCTCTGTTCATCGCCACCCGCTATTGAGGTATGTGATAAAGGAGACTGTTTGATTAAGTGTTAAAGTACTCTCAAATATTTCACTAAAGTTTCCTTTATAATAGGTACTTTCCTTTTTTTCGTCTTTAGATATTTTTAAAAATAAACTTTTGTGTCCTTCCTTAAAGTCCCGCCATAATTGTTCTAAAACTTCAAATCGAGTTTCTATATATGGTATTTTTATTCTATCTTTCGGTGATTTCCTATAATTCTTTTCTGCACTTCCAAATGTCTCCTACAAATTAAATTGATACTCAAAGAGACCCTCCATCGTAAACTACGACTTTGAGCGTAGTTCGTAATTATCCGATTACTCAGACCCACTGAAAAAACTGAACACAGCCCAACGTAAAAGTAATTTATTTCGTTTTTATAGGTTAAATTCACTTTTATAATGTTATTATACAACATAACCAATAGCGACATTATCCGGTTCGATTTTGGACCATATGTTAAGGGAGCGTTCAAGTATTACGTAACGCAATTTTTGGAGATTATTGACCCCCCCCTCCCCTATGTAACGCGCCGTAACGTTTTTCTGTACCCAATAGTAAAACGTTTATTGACCACCCAGTGACTCTTATATACCTAAAAGTTACCATTATGTGGTGTAAAGTACTGGAAAGTCGAAAATAATATTAAAAATAACACGCCATTCAATCTCCCCGCATCGTAACGTTTTACAAATAGACGATAAATACATATTTATTCCATAAATTTATATTGAACTTTACCGATTTTTATAGACATATTATGGGTGGTTTTTTTTTAATTTATAAATACTTACATATAATTAATTTCTTTTAAATTCGAATGCAAATTATTCATGATGATACATTATTTCTATATTTTTTAGTTAGGATTTATATTGATTTCATAAAATATTTCGATCTTATTAAGTATTATCGTTCTAATTTAGCTTCAATTGTAATTATATAATTTATTTTAGAAAGTTAGTGCTATTCTCGATGTATTAATTATATATTTGTTGCATACAGGTAGGCTAGTTGCGATGTAAGTTATTGTACGATGTTCATACTAATAACAGCCTTATTATCTAGCCTGCGAAACAGTAAGTTTAACAGAAATAGTACAGCATTTTTAGCCGGAAATATTAATTTATTTACAATTTGGAGTATGACTGAATAGAGCTAAAACGTTAAAAAAAAAGTGTGTGTGTGTCAGCTACGACGCACGATTGGAGTTTACTCCTTACAAACGATAAAATGGCGATAATGTTCTGTGGCTGTCGACCATATTTTCATACTAAAGGTGGTAAGAATATATGTTTTTATAATATAAATGTTTGTAGTATTAATAAAACGTACCTACATTATCTATGCCCAAATAGGATTTTCTTTATGTGACCAAAGTTACCTTTATAGTAAGAGAAGAATATATATATATATAGAATCTTTTTAGTTTTAACTAGCAAACTCGGCGAACTCCGTTTCGCCACCAGATGGCTGCGTTTTATGTAACATTTCGTTTGGTGATCCCGCTTTTCTGTTGAAGTTTTTCCTGAATTTTCTTTGCTATAAACCTCACGGAGCCCGAGACCTTTCCAACGAATGCAAAACCGTGGAAAACGGTTCGTGCGTTTTGGAGTTATAGCGTCAGGAAGGAAAACCCGACTTATTTTTATATAGTAGATTTCACTGACCATTACTATTGACAAAACTCTATGGCACGCTAGACAATCTACTTTTATTTTTTACACCTGTCAACACTGACAATGTTGTAACGTGGCTGTCAAAACGTGAATTCAAAATAGAAAAGTCTGTGTAATGTATTCCATCTCATTCTTTTACACGTTCAATCCTACAGATATATATGTTTGTCTCTTTCTACATAAGGCCTCAACTTTTCGTGTTACACTTGATTTTACTCCTCATAAAATTTCTGTACCGGGCCTTATAACTCAAATCATTTCTTAAGGCGTAAACTCTATATGTTTGTCCCTTTCAACATAACTCATCAACTTTTCGTGTTACACTTGATTTTACTCCTCATAAAATTTCTGTACCGGGCCTTATAACTCAAATCATTTCTTAAGGCGTAAACTCTATATTATGTTTGTCCCTTTCAACATAACTCATCAACTTTTCGTCTTACACTTGATTTTACTCCTCATAAAATTTCCGTACCGGGCCTTATAACTCAAATCGTTTCTTAAGGAGTAAACTCTATATGTTTGTCTCTTTCTACATAACGCCATCATCTTTTCGTGTTACACTTGATTTTACTCCTCATAAAATTTCCATACCGGGCCTTATAACTCAAATCGTTTCTTAAAATTACGATTCTAATAAAAATCTTTAAAAGTAATTATTAACACTTAAGTTTTTGAAAGATTATATTATTAAGAGAGTAATTTATTTAAATGTTTCGGTTGATATTCATTTTTAGTATTAAATAAAAATATTTCTTTTATTTTTGGAGAGATTCGGCCAATGTCAACCCTAACAGTCGTCGCTTCAAACCTATACATTTTTATGTAAGTACCATTTGAATATCTGGTCATATGGTGAAAATAACCACTAGTCCAGTCAGTCAAGACAATTAATGCATTATAATTCCAAAAGTTTTCAAATTTTGATGTAAGGTCGGGAGTGGTATTAAAACAAACTATAAAATTTTGCAACCTGCTCTGCGGTCCGGAACATTGTTAAAAATGCAATAAATGATAATTTGAAATAAAATAAATAAAATAAATAATAATAATTTTTAAATATATTATTTTACATCACGTGTCAAATTTGCAACCAATTTAAGTGTACGGAACATTTTTTGTTATTAAAAATTAATGTCTTTCTTTATTAAACTGAAGGAAAACGTTCCAAAAGTTCTGCAAATTTGACAGATATATCGAAAATAAAATAAATAACAAAAATGTTTCGTACACTTAGGTTGGTTGCAAATTTTATACGTGATATGAAATATTATATCGAAAACTTCCCCAAGTTTGCAGAACTTTTGGAATTTTTTTCACGACCATACAGCAAAAATTAATTTAATTGCATTTTAACCAATGTTCCGGACTGCGGACAAGGTTGCAAAATGAGATTTATTGTCGTCCCAATGTACCATTCACTTGACCGAAGTTTGAAAACTTTTGCAATTATTATCAAATTTTCGATTTCGAATGTCTATAATGACTGGTCTACACGTCTTCTTTGGCGTTTGGCAGACAGCTAACCGATTTTCTTATAAATAAAAGTTATAAATGCTACGAATCTGAGGCCGAGCTAGGTTGTAGCGCAAACAATATCTCTTATTTGTGTATTATGAAAAGGTATTGAAATTAAAACTTTTGCCTAGACGACACAAAAACCTTTCCGTTTCGTGAATTTAAAAATATATAAATCAAAATATACCCCACAAAAATATTACTTATAAATAGCTAAATATAAAGATTGATAGTAAAACATTAAGATAACTAAATCTCTATGAAGATAGAGTGTGGAGGTCGTGTGTTGTATTTTGGTGCGTCGCCTTGTATGACCTTATTTAATATGTGACTCATAGCAATTACACGAGCGACATGCAAGTCATGCGCCGGTTTTCAAAATTAAAAACTTACTTAGATAAACTTAGTTCATAATGTAGTTTTAAGAACAGTGTCACTATAAATTCTAAGCGTAACCGTTTATAATATGTGGTATTTTTCATTGCTAAATAATGAAAATTCCCTTATTTAATAAACGTCATACATTTTTTTCAGATAAAGGTTTATGATACAACAGATACAATGGACGCTCCGATTACGGCCTCCCTGGATGTAAATTTTTGTATGCAAGATATAATTGTCAATGAAAATGGTCGCATTACACTGGAATGTGACCTATCGAATTTGACAAGAAAGAAACTCAAAACTTATTGGCGCAAAGACGGTGAAGTGATAAAATCTTGGCGAAGAATTAAAACGTCATCCACTGGGAATTTTTGTAAACTTATCTTAACTTCCATCACTCCAAAAGATCAAGGGGTTTACATTCTTCATTGCAATGAATTTTTTACCCATGTAAAAGTATCACTTTATATCAAACCGGCTAAGCCAAATATTCTAAATGGAGTATTTTACATTAAAGCGCAGCCTAGACACAGGATGGGTATGCAGAAGCAGCTTACTAGTTCGATATTTTATGCTGGCAACACCATTAAGCTAGAGGCCTCATTAAAAAAAAAAAAGATTGAGGAATTTCAATGGTTTAAGAACAATAAGGTCGTGAAAGAAGGAGCTCGAAGAATAATTTTGAATGATGATAAAATCACATCTCTCTCTATAACAAAAGCAAAAGAGACTGACGGGGGCATATATTGGGTGGTTGGCAAAACTAAATATGGTGTAGAATCTAGTTTTGCCGAAGTAATAGTGGTAAAATTGGATCAAGAGAAATCATCGATAGGTGATTACATTCCACGTGTGAATGAAACATTTAAGAAGACCGAAGAAGTATATGAAGGAGAAGAAGCAAGAATTATTTTTAAAATTTATTATGATAATCACACTGAGTTCGAGTGTTTAAAAGATGACAACATGTTGAAAGCTAATGATAACATTGAGGTCCAATATTACAACAGCAGATACATTGCAATAAGATTTCTCACTGCAAGCATGATAGACAGTGGAACCTACCGGGTAAATGTCAGAAACATAGAGACAGGACGGTCAGAGACGTGCGAGTGCAAACTATTGGTAAAATGTATGTAATATCAGTAAAAAGTAAATTAATTGAATTTTTAATTAATTTTATTTCAATTAATTTAATTATATTATTTCAGGTTTCCAAGGAATAACACCGAAACCAACACCAGTTAAAATTATAAAACCGCTTAACTCCGCTATCACTTATTTTGGCTCGTCAATTGATTTCAAGTGTGAATTTGAAATACAAGACCCAGAATTCTGCTGCGCCGTATGGGATGTTGGAGCATATAGAGTGAAAAGATCCAGTAATCAATTCAATGTAAGTTATTAAATAAAGTTTAAAGTGTTTAGCACCAATATATGTTATAAGTAGTTTGTCGTAATGCAAAGATGTACGTTGGAATAATTGAATTTATCGTTTCCAGGTTTTTTGCAGAGGCTCCGAGTTTTGTTTGCATATAAAAGAAGTTGAGCCCGATATGGCAGGATTAGTATTGTGCCAAATTCGTAAAGCAATACCAAGAAAGAAATCAGTATCTCTCTGTACCTCTATAGCAAATCTTACCATTATTCCTCAATTGATAGGCGATGTTATTTCTACTAAGCTTAAAGTTACAAACAAAAAACCTGGGTTCTACTACAGTGGTATTAAAGAGGTTGTACCTATTAGCCTCACTGAATCCCAAACAGATAACCACGATACAGATACTGGTGAATCGTCAGGTTCATCTACAACCCAAACTGATTTATCTAGCTACTCACAAGGTGAAGGTGCGAGAGGAAATGACGAAGTTAAACGAAAGGCTTTAGAGAAGATACAAGCTCCAACGCCAAGTAATACTAAGCCATCGGATAATTTTGTACTATATTTGAAGACACAATCACATACAAGTAAAAAAAATGTGACGCGTGCGGTAACGTTTACAGTAGTAAGTAGTAACTCAAATTGTGTTGAATTTCGTGTATTTGTTCTAGTTTGAAAAATCGGTACGATCTTGCGAAATATATTTAATTGTAATTTATTCAATGTCTTACTAAAGTAATAGCGAATCTTTAATAATAAAGTTTTAAGGTTGGCGTCAAGAAATATTTCAAGCGTATGTCTAGAAGCGTTTATTTTACTGCTGCTGCGATTTTTTTTTAAAAGCAATGCGAATACAAGCAATACGCTAGTACAATGGTTTCGATAGCGGCAACATAAACTCAAATAACCATTGTTTTTACGCAGGAGCCAAGATCCGCGGCCTTGAATAAAAACAACAGGAATTCGATGATTATTACGTACAGCAAGTAAGTTAAATTTTCATTATTAATGAATACAAAAATATCTACCTCCTCATCTCAAAGCTCTATATTTATCTAAATCTTAAGAGGAATCTTTACTTGTTGGATTTTTTGAAGTTATACTTCTTTAGGCGCGTTATGAAAAATTTATGAGAGTGAAATTTTACGATGCGCGACACAAAATTAACAGAATGAAGTTACCCACGGAAGATGCTAGGGCATTGGACATAATTTAAAAACAACATTCGAATAATAGTAGAATTTATGTTACACTTAATGTAAATGAATAATAATAAATATTTATTTATTTAATTTTTCAAATGTAAACTGAACTTTATTGACTATAATGACTCCTTTTCCAGTCTTTGATTATTTAATTGTAATTAATTAATTATTTGTATGCAATCAAAAACTATGTTTATTAATGCCAAAGTATAACTTCTGACGTGCGTACATAAGTACACGCACCCTTTTTTTTACTGTCACCTCTAAAAAGTATTTAAATATTATAATTAGTTATTTCAAATGTCCATCTAAACCAATTATCCTGCTCTTCGAATCGCTTGCTCACTGCACGTCGTTTTGTTTCCGACCCTATTTTGGTAGATTACATCTCCCCTCTAACTGAATTAAAATTAATATCGAATAAGAGAAAAAAACCTGCCTCGGGATTCTACTATAGAGTTAGTTACAGAAATTATTTTTATGTGCTAATTTTGGCTAACGGCTTAGTTTTCAAATAATATGTAAAATATTATAAATACTTATACGTATTACGTACGATGACCAACATTGTTAATATTGTCTATCTTTGTGTAGGCTAGACGAGGCTGTTTACTGGATGGAAGCAACTTCTAGCAATCCTGAGATTTTTCAAAATGTTATCGTTGAAAATGGCATTCACGAGGATGCGAACACACCCAATGGTGCGGTCCAGCGGCTACATGCCATTGTCTTCAAATGGTATGTATTGATAAATCGACTTTCACTTTTTATTATATTGATTTATTTTCAAGAGAAATGAACGTAAACATTAAGTTTATTTGAGTATCATTTGATCTCCGATGAGATGATGGTTCGTTCGATTTACATTTTCTCCGGAATTTAAGAATACACTCAGTCGTTATACAGGCCTCTTAGTTCATTCTTTTCTGAATTTAAAATATTTTCTTTTAAGCGTTTTTGTTTATTCACAAGTTTCTTCTGGTAGTATATATTTACTTATGTTATAGACCACAAGCCCATGAACAAAAAATACCTGTGAAATGACCCAACGTGAATTGCGCTTAGAAGGCTGTTACTATATCTGAAAATAGCTCTGAGCACTATGCCGTCATTTCTGAGCGGTACATGTGAGTACGTGAGTGAATGGACTTTCTCAGGTACAATGGGGGAATTTCGACTAATTATTAATGTACGGCTTTGTTATAAGTGTATAGATGATTAAAAATAAATGTCGAAAAACCTAGTGCCGTACAAAAGTGATGGTGCCGGACGTCGGTGCAAATTTTTAATTCGACGACAGTTGCAGAAGCAATATAGGTCATTTATTACTGTACGGCATTTGTGTGATTCCTTTTGGACACATATACAGATACTTTACCCGTAAACGCCGTACATATTCCCAGCGGAGCGGTCGAAAGCCAAGGGTCGCAACATATGTCTGATTAGCATATAGGTGATAATGATATGAAACAACATAAAATTAAATGATCTTGAGAGTACTTCACAAATAGATAACATTTTCCAGCATGCCGTACATTTTTTGTGGAACACATAGGTGTATGGGGTAAATTACTTTCCTCAGAAAAGAGTCATTTTCCGGTGACTTTTATCTGTACCGCAATAACACAGGTTATTAATACTTAAGACAATCTTCAATAAAAGATAAATGCCGTACACTTTCGATAGTCCGCTACCACCGCCTACCAATACAGGGCGTCCCAAAGTTATGGGAAATGAAGGAAAAGTACCTTAAATATCGTAGATAGAGTATTTTACTAAAAGAAGTTATTAGGTTTTGGCCATTCTTTCGATTGGCATCATAAAAGTAGGGGTGTTTTTTTTTAAATTTAAGCCGGTTCGATTTCCAGACGAGGCAAGTAGTTTTTAAAAAATCTTTGAATGCAGAATTACTAACTTTTATAAATAACATAAAGTCTTCTTTTAGTAAAATACCCTATCTGCGATATTTAAGGTACTTTCCCTTCATGTCTCATAACTTTGGGACGCCCTGTGTTATATATATTTTTGGTAAAAATATTTTTCCTTTACCTCTCTCTGCTGGTACGATAAGGCTGTAAATATACTTTACAGCCTTATGGTAGTATACTCAGATATGTACAGTTATTAATGACCTTAAGGGACACCTCAAACGTCGTCGAAGTTTTTATCAGCTGTAAAGAATAATCTGGAGTAAAATGTACGGCATCTGGTTTTTTTTGTTTATTTATATTTGTTACATATAAAATAACAATAATCTTTGAAAATATTACTCCCCATATTACTCTAGGAGCATTTGAAAAGTCATCTAAATTTCGGAAATTTCATATATTTTTTATCATAATATTTTTATTTGTTACCATTTATAATGAACGGCTATAATGTACAACGGTAATATTTAGTAACATTATGTAAAAAAACAAGTTGCCGTACATTATTCTCTGATCTTACAGCAGTAAGAACTTGGTAAATCCTGAAATTTCGATAAATATTTAATTACACAAATATTAACTATAATATTTGGACGGCATAATTATAAAACATTATTGTCCGTGTTAAATAATATTTTGAACATGTTGCCGTACATTTTACAATGACCTTAGGGTATATGGGTGTAGGGGTAGGGTTCCGACCCTAGGCTTTCGACCGCTCCGCTGGGAATATGTACGGCGTTTACGGGTAAAGTATCTGTATATGTGTCCAAAAGGAATGACACAAATGCCGTACAGTAATAAATGACATATATTGCTTCTGCAACTGTCGTCGAATTAAAAATTTGCACCGACTTCCGGCACCATCACTTTTGTACGGCACTAGGTTTTTCGACATTTATTTTTAATCATCTATACACTTATAACAAAGCCGTACATTAATAATTAGTCGAAATTCCCCCATTGTACATGAGAAAGTCCATTCACTCACGTACTCACATGTACCGCTCAGAAATGACGGCATAGTGCTCAGAGCTATTTTCAGATATAGTAACAGCCTTCTAAGCGTAATTCAGGTTGGGTCATTTCACAGGTATTTTTTGTTCATGGGCTTGTGGTCTATTAGTAGTAATGTTACTCAACTAATTTTTGTAGTAATATCCTTTCTAAATAAATGTATAGTTTTTATGATTTTGTTTGTTAGGAAAAGCTCCCAATAAGCTAGTATTCATGTTTACATCTGGAACATCGCCGTCATACACTAATTTAACTGTGGCAGCAACTATGTAAAGATTAGGTTATTTTTTTCTTAAATGGCAATTTTTTATTGATTATTAATCAAGAAGACTTACTGTGACTACTATGACTAATAAGTGCTTATACTACGTTAGGTAGAACAATCCAACTGTAAATTCAAGGCTTGTCTTACGAGATTATTGCTTTATTTAATTTACGTATGACCGTAAAATGTCACAAGTTCTAAGCTTTGCTTAATTGTGTGATCTCGACAGGCAAAATCCGGCCGACTACTGGTTTGTAGTTGAAATGATAGACGCTGAAGACTTCGAGGAGTCTGGCATAACGAGTACTCCACAATTCAAATTGCTAGATGCTCCAGTTGAGAGAATCTTGAAATTCCGCATCAGCGCATGCCACTTTAAACATTTTTACTTTTCTGAAAATATTGGTAAGAATATATGTTATTTGATTGACACTGAGAATGTTTAGAAAATGAAAAGCGGCTTAATGTAGAAAGTTGCCAATACTTTTATTGCTTTTCGAAGTAATCTCCTTTCCTCTCTACACACCGTCGCGTTCGTTGGAACCACTGAGAAATGCAGTGGACCCATTCTTCCTTAGGGGTCACTTCCATGGCATTTTCGTATGCTTTCACCGCATCTTCAGGGCTCGTAAAGCGAATACCTCGATTTTTTTCTTTAGTTGATGACCTCATCTATCCCCTTTAGCGTTTGATCCACGATATTTTGACCACTCTGTATATATCATAGCGTTGTTTTAGTCCACAACGAAAGTCATAATAAATCATTGACCGAACATTTTCTCGCTTTAGATTAATTTTCACGTGTAACAAGAGTAGATTTGCCGCCAATTCACAAAAACAAATAACAAATGAATGCAATATACTAGATTAGGTTACCGAAGAGTTCTTAAATTGAAATTCAAAAGATAAAAAAAAATGTTTCTAACTGGCCAGTTCTAAACATTTTCAGTGTCACCCACGTATGTTGTCATGAACGGAGAAAACGAAATTAATAATTACTTTATAAAACTAGAAACTTGGATAATAGTAAATAATGTAATGAAATCGCGTTTATAGCCGGTATTTAAGTTTTATTTAATGAGAAATTAATGTGTTCCTGTTGTATATTCTCAATTCCAAATTAAGCGGTTTAGTAGAAAATTATGCATTCAATGGGCTCAAACCACATCCAATTAAATCTTAAAAACATCAGATCGCTTTAAGCCAAAGAAATGTTTTCACTGAAAACGACACAATTACAAGTTTAAGTATTGAATGTGATATTATTGAAGTGAAACTTCTTTATCGGGGTTGGAAAAAAATTTAGTAACATTTTTTCGTTACGCGTCACATTTTTCGGTTACGCGCTTTTTGAAGTCAAACTTGTTTATCGGCATTAGAATGAATTTTTTATCGACGTATGGGAGAAATTTTGTAGCAAAATAACGATAACATTGATAGTAATAATTCTATTACAATTAATGAAATTCTGTAATAATCTTAGTAGTAATAAGGTAAAATGAAATAATTGTTTTGGTATTCATGTCTATGATAATAAAAGCCTTTTGTTAAACTTTATTTAACCAATTTCGTTAAGTTGCATATAGTAGATCATTTTTCGAAAAATAAGGTCATAAAGAAGTTTCACTTCTTACGTGTGTACACCTAGTACACGCACACATTTTTTTTTTAAACCCTTATCTTCATAATCCGTCTAAGCTTTTAGTGGAACACATACATTGTCAGTGATCATGTTTGAAAATTTGTACATACCTATCCGGCAACGTACTCGCGAGTTTCAATACCAGTATTGAAAATGTCCACGGCGGTTATGATTTAACATCAAGTGAATCATAACCACCGTGAAATATTATATCGTTAACTAATATTATAACATAAACTTCAGCGTTCAAAATAAGATCACAACAATTGACATCGGATTACCTGGCGAGATGTTCGAGAATATTGTTGATGAAAAATTATAAGACAATTTTCAAAGAAACCGGGGTTAATTTGGGTGGCGGAGCTTTCGGGAAAGTCGATTTAGTGAGATTCATCACCGGCGAAAAATATGCTGCAAAAAAGATTGATACAGCATCAAACATTATGAAGACCAGGACCATGAGAGAGTACCATACACTAGCTAGTTTGGACCATCCAAAGTTGGTACGAATGTACTTATCATTCTGCGCAAACGAAGACACCATATTAATTATGGATTTGTAAGTATTTTTTTATTTAAATTAACATGTATTTTCTGTCACATTAAACACTGTGCGTTTCTTATAAACAACAAGTGTCTCCGTAGTTCCGCCACCAATTGAGCCTACATTTTATATGCACTTTGCAACCAATATCTTATCTTTTGACTTTGAAACTCTTTTTCATAGTATGCTATAAAATTTATAACAATGGTCTAAGATCCCGATATACAACGACCTTCACCGAGATGCTTATTTAATGAAACTTATTTTATATTTAATTTAATATGTCAATAAATATAATCCATATGGGTTGCCTAGCAAATTTCAGTCCAGAGTATTTTAATTAATATTAAAAAAAAATATTTTTTTAAACATTTCACCGGTATGATTATAAGATAAATTCTATACCAATCGAAAGTATGAAGCCCATAGAATATGCAAACGATAGGTTGTTTTTAAACAAATAATTATTTATGTGTATATTTTTTATGTGACACTAAAGTGTATATACATCTTTAGTAAAAAAGAAAGTTATAGTGATACATATATAATACTAACCTGGTTAAAAATATTGATTGAAAAAAATTAAAAAAAAATACTACATGCCAATTATAAAAAAAAAAAAAATTGTTTAAATATTAATTTTTTTATTTTTATTTATTTATTAACACTTCGTTGCAAAAACAATAAATCGAAACACAATACAAAAAAAATGGTGCGTGTACTTATGTACGCGCGTAAGAAGTTATACTTCTTTGGCTTTCTTTATTTTTTTAAATATTAAATAATTAATAATAGATATTTAGCGTTAATAATTTAACAATATTTAATATTTAGTATATTATTCAATTATTAATTAATATTAATAACAATTATTATTTATTATTTTATTATATTATTAATTTAATTTAATTTAATAACTAGGTATGTTTCATAACCTTTTAACTAAGTAACAATAGGTCTTTGTGAAAAAGCGTTGCTAAATTTCTTTGAAAAAATAATTAAAACTCCTTTATTTGTTTAAAAGGTACATACTACAAATGTCATTATGGTCATACGTCACGCATATTCTATTTTTTTTTACTTGTCTTATTCCCATCTCGCTCGCGCACGCTCGGCGCCCATACTGAATTTTGTGTCATAGGTGCGCGCGCAACGTAAAATTTCATTCTCATAAATTTCCATAACGCGCCTAAAGAAGTATAACTTCAAAAAAAAATTATAAGGGATGCAACGGGCGGCCTTATCGCTAATAAGCGATCTCTTCCAGGCAACCCTAGTTAAAGAAAAAACTAAAAAAAGAAACATGATTCGTGCGAGAAGTGCAGAAACAAATGTTATATAAAAAAATATATATATATACATAGTACCTTAATCTAAAGTAATACAAAAAAAAATATTAACAACAGACTAAAAACTTAAAAGCTAATCTTACAAATACATGGACAGCAAATAGTGATGTAAAAGGAATCATAAGATTTATACAAGCCACGATTGATCAGGATAGGATAAGGTTAAGAAATGATTATACAGAAGAGTTTTAAAAGATGACAGAGAGGAAGCCAGCTAATCGTACGGAGTCGGGCAGCGTATTCCACAACTTAATGGCGGAGATCGTGAATGAATTGCCTAAGAAGGATGAAGTGTGAGATGGAATTTCCAATAAACATCTATTAGAAGAGCGTAACATATAGTTAGAAGGACCTAAGATTAAACATACTCTGGACTGAAATTTGCTAGGAAACCCATATGGATTATATTTATTGACATATTAAATTAAATATAAAATACGTTTCATTAAATAAGCATCTCGGTGAAGGTCGTTGTATATCGGGATCTTATACTATAAAGATTAATAGACGATAAGAATTTTTCATATGTTTATGTTATTTTAATTTAACAGATTACTTTAATTTAACAGATTTCTTACACTTATGTTTTTAGTTTGAGGGGGGGAGAACTTTTCGAAAGGTTGGTGGAGGAAGATCACATCAACGAGACGGACGTCATTGTCTACGTAGGTCAGATATGCGAAGCTCTTCGATACCTTCACTCGAACAACATCATTCATATGGATCTGAAACCAGAAAACATACTTTGCGAAAGTCCAAACACCCGGCTGGTGAAGGTAGCTGACTTCGGCGTCGCACATCAGATAAAAGACTTTGAGGACCTAACCTTAAGGACCGTGTATGGGACCAAGGGCTACGTGGCTCCAGAAGTACTTAATGTCGAACCATTGACTACTGGCTGCGATATGTGGAGCTTTGGAGTGATAACATATTTGCTGTAAGTACCTACCAAAATTACGAAATACCTAGCCGACTTGGTACAAGATTTTAACTCAACTTTGAAGGTTAAGTTCTTTAAAAATATAGATTTCAAATTCAATAATTGGATTTATGCTTGATTCGCTTTAACTCTGTTTTTTCAAATTGATAAGAAAGCTGTATATTTTAATACAATAATGTATGTCATACATACTAAAAAATTAACTTTTGTAGATTATCTGGAACGTTGCCTTTCAACGGGTCTAACACGTCTGAGATTGTGTCTGCGATTAGACGTGGTCAGTTCAACTACTACGATCCCGCCTTCAACAACATATGTGATCTCGCAAAAGATTTCATAAATAACCTGTTAAAGCCAAGCCCTGCCTCTAGAATGACAGCTGCAATGGCTTTGGAGCACAGGTGGCTAAAAGAGGGCCCATCGAAGGGTTTCGGTAACAGCCCTCTGAAGAAGACCAGAGATAATCTCCGGGATTATCTCGCAAATAATCGAGGCAGGTGGCCGGTATGATTTCGCTTTCATAGTTTAGCGTAAACATGAGTGTTTGCCTTTATAAGCTGTGTTACAGCTGTGTAAAACATCATTATTAGTTTTCTGAAAAGCGGGCGTGAGACAATTCCGTATAGCGCCACATTTGACTTAACTTTGATAATTTTAAAATAACTTCAAAGTTTAATTTACAAAAGTGTCGAAAAGAGTATAAAATCATTTTAAAAGCACCAATGACTTTTTTCTTTGGACCTTTAAGTGTCGTATGTAACACACTTTAGCTGTTTAACATTATAGGGCCATTTTATGCTAAATGTCTTTGCACACAAAAGGTCGGTAACGTCGTGATTGCAGCTCGACGCTTGCGCAGCACTATACTAAAGCCCCAGAGTAAAGAACGTACTTAAATTCATCAAATTATGTTCGTGTTGTGGTAAGTGTTTTTCGGTTTTATTTATAAATACCACGAAACTGATATAATTTTTCTGGTCATGCCTAAAACAAACGGACTTCTAATATCTAACCTTGTAACATTCAAACGAAATAAACACTTTTACAGTTCATCCTATTCTGGAGGTTCAAGTTCATGATAAACAGGTAGTGTAATGTTGGGTTTCTAGAGCCGGTCAAAGCTACATTGGTTCCAGTATAGTAAAAGTAGCTAATAGCGAAATATTGTAATATATATTTACTTTAAAAGCAATCTACAAGTAAACAGTCTTAACATGTTCACTGTCCAAGCATGAAAGTGAAAGTCCCGTCACGTCACGCGTTTTTATGAATACTTACCAATTTTAACACGTTGTTTCATCAGCAAAAAAAAGTTGCTGTATGTCCCACCACTTTGTAGCTTCTCAGTGATATGTACTGTCAAGTCCGCGCCATATACGCAACTATCGCAACTATACAACTCCAAAAAGCTTAGAAGTTGTACCGTAGCGTAAGCGTAGACACTGAACACTTGACGCATGTATGGACTGTGAACGTAGAGCTTTCCGTCTACAGACCTCATATGGTTTGTGGACAGTGGACCTGTTAATAATGTTATTTCACAGTATTTAAGTGTTATTTCAATGTTTGAAAGAAATGTCCAATAAATACTTAGATCTGTGCTGCAAGAATTTTTTTTCCTTATATATTGAAATATTTATAGTAGGGGAGCCCACAATGCTAAATGGGGGTTTTACTCGAGCGTCAGAGAGACCTGTTGTGTTGCGAAGCTTAGATGATTATAAGAAAAGAAAAAAAATGTCATATATTGTATATACCCTTTCATCGGTGTGGGGAGCGGCTAAATATTTTCAAAAATGATAATAAAAAATAAAAATTAACCGGAAGAACCAGTTTACTTCAACGTTATTCTAAAATATTTATAAAGTTTATAATGTAAATTTTATTGATTTTTGCAAAGTAGTTTCACCACAAAACACACACTTTATGTTATTATTTTTAAGCTAATATAGGCATCACGCAACCGTACGTATTAAACTTTATCGACGAATTTTTCTGTCTTGGGCTTGTGGAAATCCTTGTCATCCTTGAATTATTTCCTTCAAAATAAAAAAAAATAATCAGCCACGCTCGAGAATGTCGAGGTGACGTTTTTTTTCTTTGATTGGACAATTCACACCAGTTGACCTAGTCCCATGGTAAGCTGGTGAAGCTTGTGTTATGGGTACTAGGCAACGGATATACATACATATTATACATAGATAGACCTAACACATATAAATACATATTTAAACACCCAAGACCTAAGCACAACAGCAAATGTTCATCACATCTATGTTTGTCTCAGCCGGGGATCGAACGCGGGACCTATGGATTCGCAGTCAGGGGTACTAACCACTAGACCAAAGAGCCGTATCTAACTTAGCCTACCTTAATCTGATGCGCTCGAGAAAGTCTGATCATTAACTTTTTTTAACTAATCTGATCCTTTATCCGGGCGGGCTCATATTTGGTAGAGACTTAACCGTGTAGAAGGTATCTCGGTATCGGTATCTCTGTATGTACCTATATTAATTTGCCACGCTGGAGTAAATCCCCAAAATCCCCTCTTGAGCTCCCCAGCTATTACTTTAAAAGTTAATGTACTATATAAGTGTAATTTCAATGTTTGAGAGAAATCTCCTATAAATATACTAGTTGCGCTGCAAACAATTTTATTATTTATATAAAGAAATATTTACTTTAAAAGTACTCTTAATGTCTTACAAAGGTGTTATTTCAATGTTTAAAAGAAATCTATAATAATACTAGTTGCGCTGCAAACAATTTTTTTCCTTATATATAGAAATATTTACTTTAAAAGTACCTACTCTTAATGTCTTATAAAGGTGTTATTTCAATGTTTAAAAGAAATCTCCTATAATAATACTAGTTGCGCTGCAAACAATTTTATTCCTTATATATATAGAAATATTTACTTTAAAAGTACCTACTCTTAAAATGGTATATAAGTGTTATTTAAATGATTGAAAGAAATCTGCTATAAATATACTAGTTGCGCTGCAAACAATTTTATTATTTATATAAAGAAATAATTACTTTAAAAGTACTCTTAAAATGGTATATAAGTGTTATTTCAATATTTGAAAGAAATCTCCTATAAATATACTAGTTGCACTGCAAACAATTTTATTCCTTATATATAGAAATATTTACTTTAAAAGTACTCTTAATGTCTTACAAAGGTGTTATTTCAATGTTTAAAAGAAATCTATAATAATACTAGTTGCGCTGCAAACAATTAAAATTAACTCTTAAAATGGTATATAAGTGTTATTTCAATGATTGAAAGAAATTTCCTATAAATATACTAGTTGCGCTGCAAACAATTTTACTATTTATATATAGAATTAATTACTTTAAAAGCAATCTTAAAATGGTATATAAGTGTTATTTCAATGATTGAAAGAAATTTCCTATAAATATACTATATATTTGCATGATAGATTGACATATTATATTGGTCTTCAAAAACTTTTAAATGAGTAAATAGCTCTTGAAAGTCATGTTTTCAACTTTCCTGCAGATTTCTCGAGCTTCGCGAGAGGCATCACTTGATACTATTTAAAATAAAACCTTAATCAATTGTAGAAAATCGAATCTTCTACGTTTTAGATAAGTTATATCATTGTAAGTTGTTTTATCAGACCTTGTAATACTTAATGTCTACTCTTAAACTAATGTGTTATCAATTAATTGGTGTGATTTAATCGTATACGTAGTATAAAGAATACGTAGTATAAAGATATATTCTCGTAATGTTGTGTGTATTGTAACAATGTTATAATATATAATATATATATTGTTGTTATGTCTTAAACCCTCTATTAATGCTGCAAGCATTGGGCCAATTGTAGTAGCAAAAAATATATTTATGTAATAGTAAAAAATATATTTATGTAAACATCTCTTTATAAATTCTTATTTATAAAATATTTTTCTTATATTATTTTGTAATGCAGCCGTTAATGTGACTCGACGAAGCTTTGAAAGTTATCGAGGCGTTAACACAAAAAATCGCTGTTACTCAGCATCACTTTTATTGAATATGAGACTCTATGTGAAAAATATTGTGAAAAATATGTAGAATAAAAATAAAGAATATAAAACCTAAATATCTTGTTATTACGCCTGACCTTCCCGAGACTTACAAGTAACTTGTTGAGAACCGGTCACCTTACGGGCCGTTGTACAAATATGCTACATTTATAAATGGAAAAGCCCAATAATATTTTTCAATGTTCATATAACTTTTTCTCAAGAAATATTGATTAAAAACAGAGAAATCAAGATTTTTTAAAATTACTAGTTGGAGGTTCTCTGTCATAAGAATGAATTACATTCATAAAATAAACCAATAATTTGCAATATCGTTTATTTCACAAACACTGGGGAGTTATATATATAATAATAAAACAACTCATATTAACTAATATTGGAATTAAATACATTCGATTTATGAAAACAATATGATAAAAAAACAGGGTATAATATTCTAATTTTACTGTAAAATAACTCAAATGCGTCTAATTTTACGCCATTCTTCGCTTTCTACTCCTGAAAGAAATATAATTATTTTAGTAACATGGGACTTAAATATAAAAAGTTTTAAAAACGTTTATTAGTACATTATTGGAAACATTAAATATTCGCAGTCCTTCGCTTCGCCAGTTAAAATGGGTACCCAAATCGCAATGCATATAGAAATAGTATTACAATTATACCAAGCTTTGGTAAAAAACTGTGGTTGTCGCGGACATCGGATCTTTCATCGCTTTTCAACTCTTCAACAATGTCATCAAGAAATTGTGATTCAAGTTTCTCATTGATATCCAATCAGTTTCTATCAGTCTCAAAGCTTGAAATAATTGTTTACGCCTAATCTACCCGAAACTGTCAACTGCTTTCGTCAATGGTTTGGAAGGAAATAGTTATAAAGAAATGAGTTTTAATACGGTAATTATTGAGAAAGGTTGACGTCGAACCTAAGGTGGAAGCCAAGTCAAATCCTTACCGTCCGCGTCAGTCTTGTCTTGTAAAAGACGGCGTCCTCCGTCTGTACAGTCGGGCTGGAGAAACACTGCTAGATCTTGAATGAAATTTTCCCTTATGCGAGATTACTTCCAGTCTTGCCGATGCCTCTGCCCGTCCAAAGTCATTCTCCAACGTGATCCGGTAGAGACCGACATCGTCGATGGTTACTTCATCGATTTGCAGAATCCGTAACATTTCGTCTTTCTCTTTTACGCTGAAATATTTATTTAGCGGTAAAAACTTTTTTGTAATTTAAGACTAGGGCGCTTACGATACAAAATGAATTAATAAGCTATCCGATACCTGATTCGAGACGTAGGAGTGATAATAATGCTATCCTTATCCCAGGTAGCCCAAGGCGTGGGGAATCCTCCAACCGCACATTGTAAAACCACGCTATCCCCCTCTTCCACCACCTTGTTGAATGGATAAGTGTAGAACTTGGGACCAACCTCGCGGGTTGGACTGCGAAGTCGATGACTTTCGGGGCCTAATGAAGTATATTATACTTATATAGAATATTTTTATTCATTCATCATTTGAAAATATTAAATCGATTCGGTTTTTGCAATAAAAATGCAATTCAACGCGGGTCGTAAATTAAATAGCAAGAAAAATAAAAAAAGTGTTTAGTGAGAAACAGTAAAGTGCCAATTTATTTTAATTAGTACATTATTATTATAATGGAAATGGTACATGATTCGAAAAGTTCAAGACTTTTATACGTACCGTATATGACTTCTGTATCAGGCATATGTGATAAATTCTACTGAAATTGTGTTTGTTATCAAATATATATAGTTTTCACCTGAACGTGCTGGAGTTCGTGAGACAGAACGCGCTGGGGTGACACGCGGGGTAGATCGAGGCGTTGACGCAGCTGAAGCCAGCGCGGGTGGGCGTTGAAGTCGCTGGCTTATAGTATTCGGTTCCCCGGGTGCTGTGCAAACAACAAATCTCATGTGACTTAAAGGAAAAACTAAAATTGTAATAATCTTCATTGCCTTATGGCTAAACGTGCAATTCTCAACTCCGGCTGCTGCATTAATTTTTGAATGCGCAATTATCCCTTTCTGATACAATATAAAATTAGGCGTTGTTGAGGGTTCAACTTACGATAGACTACCAAGCAGGCAGTGGATATAGCCTTTCCGAGGTTGTTGGAGGCTTCGCAGGTGTAGGTGCCTTCATCCTCAGCGGCAACTTGCTTTATCTTCAAACGCGCTGTGCCCAGGTCATATGTCGATTCGAAATCAGGACAATCAGGAAGAAGCTGCAATAAAAAATAAAAAAACTACTTTATGACCTTATTTTTGAAAAATATATATGCAACTTTACAGAAATTTGTTAAATAAAGTTAAATTAGATAAAGTTTAACAAAAGGCTTTTAATATCATAGACATGAATACAAATACAATTATTTCATTTTACCTTATTACTACTAAGATTATTACAGAATTTCATTAATAATTGTAATAGAATTATTACTATCATTGTTATCGTTATTATATATTTTTGTTACGAGCATTAATGGCTTCGAATCTCTTCTGATCAACCGTGGTAGGGACAAGAAAAAGATGGGACGTAACCGAAAAATGTGACGGTAATTTTTTTTCCAACGCCGATAAAGAAGTTTGACTTCAAAAAGCAACATGGCGTGTAACCGAAAAATGTGACGATTTGCTACAAAATTTCTCCCATACTTTTTTTTATCATTTCGATAAAGATGTATGAAGAAATTAATAAAAACATAACAATTCGCTTTGCGAGGTAGGAATATTTTAGATGTAAGATAGACGTGACGTTTATACCTAAAATAATACTGTATGAAGCTACGTCTATCATATTTCTACGGCGTCAGGACGTATCTAACGACCATGCGACAGCGCAATAAGTCTACTCCTTCCTAGTGGGAGTAACATGCTGTATCCTTTGCACCTCAGCCAAACGGGCAGGCATGCCTGGGGCAGTACCATTTTCTCACAGAAAACCAGCGTGTAGTGAATGGGTTCCACCTTATTGTACTCGCATTTTGTGCGGTGACTGAGATTCGGAGCCCATCCGATTAAGTCCAAAGGGGAGCCCCTACACTTCGCTAGAAGTTATGCCAATCTGCATCACGGTCGGCATCGACGAAGTAACATAGCAACAAACATTGCTATGCGGACGACGGCACTGGGAATACTCTTTACTCTAGTCGAGCAGGTATTTTTCGGGCAGTAGTTGATGAATACAGGAACAAACTTGTGTCTGACGTCGAAACCCTGCTACGTGGAGTCTTGGACTGGGGTCAACTAAATCTAGTACAATTTAACCCTAAGAAAACACGCGCGTTTCCGCTAAATAAACACCCTTTGTTGTGACTCCTCACTTCGAAGACAATCTCCTTATTAAGCTTCGGCTATTAAAGAAATACTGGGCGCTAACATATCGAATGACGTTCAATTTCGCGGTCATTTGGTAGGGAAATTAATTTTATAATAAGTAAGTAAGTGATCGGCCTTCTATGCTTGTCAGACGACGTCTACGTATTGGATAGAGAATATTGGCATCCTCAGATTTTTTAAGCTAAAAAACCTTACACACGATGACGTAATATAGGTGCGGCAAATACGCGCTAGAGTGGGACAGAACGCATAATGCGCATTCCCATCTCTCTGACGAGATCGGTGATGTAGCGTGAGCGCGGTCGGTGCAGCCGGTACGCGTTAGAGTGAGACAGACTATATAAGCGTTTTAGTCTGAGTCTGGTAGAGTGGTAGATTAAAATAATATCAATGAAAAAATTTGAATTAATATCAAAGAAAAACAAATACTGCATAAATAAATAATTATAACTGCATAAATTGACAAAAAAACTATGTATGCTTTACCGCGGCAGTCCCCGAGTGCCACACGTTTGGATTTCGTCTACGAGATACGAGCGAATGTTAAATGCGCACATAGAAAGTCCATTGTTGTACAGTCAGGGCCAATCGTTCAATATAAGGTCAGTAAATGATATTTTTTAATAATTTATAGAAATTAAATTTTAACAACAGATCGTTTCGATACAAAATGGACGATTCGAAGAAAATTGTATTTCGCAGAACTCCAGAGGCTCTATTATTCAGTTTATAATATGTTCGGCAAAACTATTTGTTAATTACTGATTTGTTTTCATGTAATTTCAAATATTCTTATTTGTAATTGCGAGTGGTTAATTTCAATTTAAAAAGTTATGCAAGTTATTAAATTGGCTTTATGCAAATTAAGAATTAGATCTCTTAAGTTTTATCAGCCCTTTGCTACTAATAAAAATAAAATGTGTTATTACATTAAAACCTTACCTGGTTGTAATGAAACCACCGGATATCCGGCTCCGGGTGTCCGCTAACAAGGCACTCAAACTCGATTGCATCGCTGTCATAACAGAGAAGATCAGTCAGTTCCTTCTCAAAACGCGGGATAACTTCTACGCGTCTGAAAAAAAAATTACCTTTTTTAATTCACCTTAGTTAATGTAATTGACAATTAAAGAAGTTTTAAAAATAAATTACAGCCTAAATAGAAAAAATACTGTTATCGATACCAGTTCTCTTCCACGCTTTCTTGGAGCAAAACCTGGACGTTAACGGAAAGAGTGAAGTCGAATGTGATGTCCAGAAGAGCAATGGAGCGGCATCTAGGCAAAAGCTAGGGTCACAGACATGGTAAAAGACACCTTACCAATGAAAATGGGCAGGCCAGTAAGGTGTACAGACCGAAGATGGACCGTCGAAGCCACCCGTTAGAAGAATAGGAAAGAGAAACGTGGGTAGACCACAAAAGCGATGGGATGACACAAACATTTCTGAGAAGATTTTTTTTATCTATTTTATTCATACACTAGTATTTTTACGGTACCAAACCAATATGATAATGTCGAAATTAAAAATAAAATATATAACATTAAATACATAAGATACAGAATATTGTTACTGCAAATTCACTCTGCGAACGCATAAATCGATCGTATCTGAAAAATGGTTGAAGCAAAAAATTGCTACAAATGGAAAGGAGGCCCTTCCAAAAGGTCATAGTGTAAGATACGAATGAATAACTTACCTGGTATGTAATAACAAAACCATAAATATTTTATTACAAAAGTATGCAATTAAAGTGCCTTTATTACTTTTATTATAATCTACCTGATTGCTAATTAGAAACAAGTACATTTTTTAGTGAATGTTGAGTAATTTTTCCCAGCTAATCTTCAGATTCAGAGCGAAAACTTAGCGCGAAACTCCTCAAACAAATAGCAATATCGTAACAAGTACAGTTCAAGTTCCTAGTTTTTAAAGTAGATATTTTGTAACACAAATTTAAATGTTATTATTTTGTTATACGATATTTTTGTCTAATAATTAAATGATAATAAATAATAAAAACTTTATTTATGACAAAAGGGTTGTGACAAAAATTCATAGGTATATGGCTAGTACCCACACCCTAGTAACTAGATAACAGCTGTTCCGAGGTACATGATACATGTTTAAAACAGTTAAAAAAGAACTATTGGAATTATGGTGGTTATAATTTATAAGGATAAATAATTAAAACGTTTATTGGATTGCTTTTTTGGTGGACCCCGCGACCCATTGACGCTAACAAGTGATTTCGTACCCGGCAATTTAAGAACAAATTTCGCGAACGACCCTAAATCGTATTGGTAGTATATCACATACCTTCTTTTCCTTATAATTTGCATTGGGCAAATCAAAGAATTATATTTATTACATAGAAAAAGAAATATTCTCCCCGCGTTACTTAATTTAATCAATACTTTTTTTTACACTGCTTCAATTTCTGGCAAAACAATTTAGTTATCAGCCACGGCATCTAAAGAAGGTGAATCTTGTTTATAAAGAAAAACGAACAAAAATCTGAAATTTGTCATCCCCATGCTCAGTTGAGTACAGGATGTGACGTTCATAATTGTAAATTATAATGTGGCATTGACGAAATAGAGTTATTGACACTTCGTACATGAATAATGTGTGAAATAAATACATGACTTACCCATATCTAATGTTGTGTGTTTCATCACTCGAACTCAGATCTAGAACAAAAATAGATGATTAAAACCTTTTCATACAAATTATACAAATAGGCAAAAACTTAAACATTTCGAGCTTCAGCGAACCCCGGCTTTATGAATATGTCTATGTGCAATCAGTAATTGTTCAGACTGATGCTCCAAAGGAAAATTATGAAGGGAAAATTATATATTACAAAGACTATGTATGCGATATTGTGATTGTACCTTTAGCAAATATCTGTAAGGATATGATTGCCTTTGCCTCTCCGTGTACATTTCGTGCAACAACTGAGTAAGCTCCGGTGTAGTCCAATTTGGCGTGTGGAATTTCAAAACGGTACAGAGGACCTGCTGCCATTTGCTTGAAGTGTTTCGCATCTCGGTAATAGTCGGGCTGCAAGTTTATATTTTTAATAATTGATTATATAAAATAAAAAAAAAGATTTTATTCAAATTATATAAACGATTTACAAAATTCACTAAAATGTATTGAATAACAACATTTCTTATTTGTTTGTAAGAATGCCCTAGGCTTATTTAGACGAATACCACTCTCGTAATCCTAAACCTAAAACAATGTAATTTATCGAAATAAGTTAACAAATCCATCCACATATATGCTACTATTCAAACAGCGCCAGTGGTTCTAGATTTTTCATGAGATAGGTATTTCAGTTTATATACTGAAAGATCCACTTGATTAACAAAGCTTGAGGACCAATTCGCTGTATAATATATTAATTTGAGATTTTCCTTTAGATGGACGGAGGAGCTATGATTGACCATACAAAATTAATTTACATGTCGACTTGGCAGCCTCTTTCTTCGGGCTTTTATCGGTAAGAGCCTAACAGGTTTGAGAAACTATAAGAAAAACTATTGCCAGTGCTTTGTGTAAATCTTCTTGGCTAAGTCACGTTGAACACTCTTAACAACAACAAATACAAAACAACTGTTGAACTAAGCTTGTTTGGATATAGACATTAAACAAAACAAACTTTGTGTAAGAAAAATCTAAATTGCTATATTACACGCAACTTTTTTTATTTTATGAATGTTCACAGTCGGTCTGTTCAGTGTGTATCAGCGTTACGTATTCGAGACAAAACGTATAAACTTTTTTCACTCGACCCAAACTTACCTTCAAGAAGTCCCTGAGCCAATATACTTTAGGTGTGGGATCTCCAATCACTTCACATTCAATAATAACTGTATCGCCTTCTTGGGCCTCAGTGGACCTTGGTTTCATAATAAACATTGGCTCCTTTGAATACCTAAAGTTAAATCATAGATTAAAATGTAAACAACACTTTGACACATGTTAACGTCAGTTTTGGTCCGCTCGAACGCACTTTCTTATAATTATTCGAACGATACAAAATACCTGACACTTTCTCTTACAATATTTACATATTCTTTATTAATTATTCCTAAGTAAGGAGTAAATATTTTCAGTTTTACTAGAGTATACAATATTTTGTGCTGATCATTTTTGAGATAAATTATTATTAAGATATTATAATCTTAATGTACGGTCATATTTAAAATTTACCGGTAAATGGCTGCGATTTTATATAGAAAAGTCAAGTTTTATCTTATATTAAAATAAAATTAATTTCATTAACTTCTATTGAAGTATAATTAAAAAGAATAGTGATATATATCAGTGAATGTTCCGATTATCAGGAAATGTTCTGACCGAGTCACTAGACCGTTGTATTTTATTCTTACTTATGCTAATCATTGAGATTTTCTTAATTTGATTTGATTTGTTATTATTTAAGTTTAAATTGTCTCCTAGTTTAAAATAATAACGTAACGTATTAAATTACTTTGTTGGTATTAGGCGTACCGATCAGAGCAGGGCACGTGCATCAAGTCTCGGCGCCATCTTGACTTTTGGACAGTGTGTTCGGGGTAACGCGACCAAATTCTTTTAGAGGATTCGGTAAAGCATGGTGGTGAATAGACATTGGACCGAGTTGGGTCTAAAAGATTTGTGCTTGAAAGTAAGATGCTTTGAACCCGCTGCTCATTATAATGCTAAAGTACCGTTTGAAGTGTTAAAAGGAAAGAACTTAAAATTAAATATTGTACCGTCTATATTCGTGTCTTTTGTGTTCGCACTCTACCCATATGACGCCGACTAAACCCACTAATGACGATGAAGAAGGCAATATTTCTCCGACATATATATTTTATTATATTCTCCTGCCTCAAGTGTTTGTTACACCGATTAATTAGCCCCAGTCTAAATTTTTTTATTTTTTAGACATAATATTTCTTTTTAAACCCCTATTATCTATTAAGCGACATTAGAACTTTAATAATATGACGTTTCATACATATTTAGGTCAAATTCTATAATATACTTATCACTTACGGAATATCCGGACAAATGACGGTCGGTACATTTCTTCTTTCTTCTCTTTGATCCGTTACAATTTCTACCTTCCCTGAGGTGGATGCCTGTCCAACCTCATTTGAAGCCGTGCACGTGTAGACACCAGCGTCCCTCGGCGTCACAGAGGCCAGAGCCAATTCGATTTGACCGTCCCTGTCAAGAGTCATAATGGCTCTTCTACTTGGTCTTAGACGAACTCCATCTCGGTACCAAGTTACTCCTACTGAAGGATATGCTTCAACTATTGCGGATATGCGTAACTCGTCACCTATAACCATATCATACCATTAATAAAGCTGGAAGTTACAACTTCAAGTATGTGCTTACAATTATAATTCATACTTTAATAGTTCGACTATTTTGGAGTCATTCTTTAAGAGCTGGCGGTAACTTACTACTAACTTTGCTCTGTCACTATTGATATTCGGGCAAAGTTATGAAACTATTTTCCGCTACGATAGGGATTTTTGTTGGTATTTTTTATACCTTGGGTTATATTATCAAAGTTTCATGCGAATTGTTAACTTTTTGAAAATATAAAGCCTATCAGGAATAATGAAGAATTCTAATGGTAGTCTTTAATTAATTTAATTAGTCGTTTCTGTCTAGTAGTTTTGTAGCCTATGCAAAAAAACAATCAAAATTTTAATATACAAATATAAAAGTTTATAAAACCGTGACCAAAGATGATATTCTCTATCTATATATCTATTGATATTTATAGATATTTTTATAAAAAGTTACAAAAAAATATTTTGTTTAGAATCAAAAGAAATCGCGGTAAAGTCCATGGAATAAAACGACGGTCGAGTCTTACCTTCATTTAGGCGATACAAGGGTTCAAGGCCACAGCAGAATTCTGGTGCAACGTAGGCCCTGATGCCTTTATCTACTACGAGGCTACATCTACAGCTGACTGCACCACTATTGTTTCTTGCCAAAGCTTCGTATAATCCACCATCATCAAGCGTGGTCGGAGCTATCTCCAGTGTGTGAAAGTGTTCGTCTTTGTATGATGTTTTTCGACCTGATTGAAGATATACAAAATCGTAATATTTAAAAAAAAACGATTTTCGTCGTTTGAGAAAATTTTGAAAAATCTCCAATACGAAATGTTCATGGGTTTGTTTGTCAAAGATTTAACGTCACCCCGTCGATACGATAAACTCTCCCCACAATTCAAAGCACGTAATTAAATAAAGGTCGAGATATAACATCCACAATAGATAGCGGCGTGTTTTAAGGTAGCGACTGACATCGAATTTTTGCTCGATGTGAATATTCGCATGAATATTTGTTCGTTGTAAGCATGCTCACAACAATGCTCACAACACCTGTATATTCGATATTCGCCTGTGCTACATCCCTGATCCCATCTTTGTAATGACCAAAAACCAGACAGCTGAGTGGAGCGCGCTCGGGCGCTCTTCGCTCGTATCGAGTTACTCGGCTCGATGTATTGATATGCTGAATATTCGACTTGTAACGTGCTCACATCGAGCGAATATTCAATGTCAGTCGCCACCTTTAAAATAAAGAATAATGTCGGTAATAATTTTAGGCTTGACATAGAAATTAGTTGTCAAATATATTGTGCTAATTTCTTTCAGAAGTGTATATTATAGTAGTGAATTTAACACAACGAATTTAAGAACTTAATTTGTTTTGTATTCATTGTATTACATTCACAAACTTAGGCGATAAAAAGTCTGTCGAGTCAGTTAGTATAATAAAGTTTTGTCACATCGCATTTATTTGCCAAAATTTTACAATACATATTGTATCAAATCTATCAAATTTTCACTATCTGGGTTTCACTTAACCATATAATTTAATATTTTAATTTCATAAAAACAATCCACTAGAATAGTTCTGATATCTCATTGATAAATTTGTATAACTTTATATTTGTGCTTTGAAAACTCGCAAGCTAGATCTTGTGTTATAAATATCTCCATAACCATGGGGTTCCGCACGTTGGGGATGGTAATAGGGGGGTAGCAGTAGACCTCCCCTCACCCCTCACCCCCATAATTCCTGCGGCTGGATTCAAATTATTGCCCGAAATAACGAATCAATAATTACCATCAAACGTGTTTTACCACGAGAGTAACGCGCCAGAATCTTTAACTTGTCTGTTTGTTGTGCAAAATATTGGTTACAGAAAATTAAGAGAATTTTTTCACAATAAAAATCAGCCCAGGAGAAGGAAAGGACACTTCAATTAGGTAAATCCAACTTTAACAAGGAGATCAATCCAAAACTCCGCCATGGACTTAGAATTAGAAAACTATGTTTTCTCGTAAATAGACAACTACGTGTTCAGTGATTTCGTTCCCTCAATGCTTAAAGTCAAAAGTCTTCGAACACTGCGCTCTACCAGTGATGACTTACGGCTCTGAGCTCTTGGTCTCCTACTTCAAGCTATGCAGAGGGATATGCTGTGTGGTTCTCTATGCGATTGAATTAGAAATAAAGAGATTTGTAGAAAAAATAAAGTTACATAGCGAAAGCTTAAATGACAATGGGCATAACGGATCGCTTATGGGGCAAAAAAGTCCTGGAATGGAAGCCAACGACCAGTTTAGGGGGAGGCCTAGCAGAGGACGTGAACAAGTTGAAACGAACTAACAAGGTTATGTTTTAAAAGATAATGGCACGTGAGTGCCTTTCTCAGAATAAGCCACTTACAATTTGCCGGCTTTATTCTAGAGATTTGAATCAAGTTCCAATAGTAATATGAATCTCAGAATATTTGAGATATAAAATCAGATGTGCACAAAAGAACAATAGGTAAAATATATTATACAATTGGGTTTTTGAAAAAAAAAAACTTTGTGATAAATGGAAAGATCATATTATATAAGTTTTATAACAAAATAATTTTTTTTTGCAATAATTCAAAAGTTATTTCAAAATAAAAATTAATTTTTGAATCCAGTACCGAAAACACGCCGAACAAACCCGAGCGCGTGTGACGTCATAATGTTAGTTTTCACTCATTGCAGTTTTGATCTATTTAATTTTGTTGTCATTCATGTGTCATTGTTAAATATTTAAATTAATATTAAAAATGTCGAACCTCAAAAGTTATCGTTCATGTTTTGTACCATTATGTACGAATCCTACAAAAACAACTTTTGGCAAAATGTTTTTCAATATTTCTCAAGATGACACGTCGAAATAAATGGTACAAATATTATTTTTACGACTTAGTTGAACATAAGCTGTAGCTTTGTCGCCGTAACTCTCCCTCTAATATAATGGAGAATAAATACTTATATATATTCATTTACTATATTATTTTTGAACAGACTTACCTTGATGCCTTGGCACCTCGAACTTCAGCAGAATTAAATCGAACGTCATTAAAAAAAAAACGGTGATCATGAAACCCGTTTTCCGTTGTCACGATATAACATGAAAACGGCTTGACCGATTTGTCTGATTTTGTTGTGTTTGTAATTGTCAGGAAAAGCTTCTTATAAAAGAAAAAAGAAAAAAATTGCGCGGAAAATTATAAGATTTAAGAATACTTAACCACCATACAATTAGACCTTTATGATGTAACCTTATGGCGTTTGACATAACATTGACAGAATGCGTGCTGCAAATATCGTCAAAGAGGATGTAAGAAATATGAATATCGTTTAAAATAAATGCTTCGAACGGAGTTATTACATTGATAATATAATAATATGCGAGCCAGAAAAACAAACAAAGAATGTTTTATAACATAAAGCATTAGAATAATAAACATTTTGTTTCTGAAATATTTTTAAATTCTACTATAATAAATTATAATAGCGGACCCGACAGAACAACGTCTGTCGGGTCCGCTAGTTAACAATAAAAAAAAACAACATATTTTTTAACGCCAATTGTTCAAAGTGTACTTAATCAGTCATACCTAATCGTACCGGCGATTTTGTGTCCCATGCCCTTATATTGGGCTAACGAATATTTGAAATAATTTTATTGTAGATTTCTATAGGTACACTAGATAAAAACATGTTTTATTTTCATTCAACATATGTGTAATGGATGTCTTGGGACAGATACTCCTGCGTTTATTAATATTTTTAAGGCAACTGATCAGCGATCTGTGCCGTATTTCCTAGTAATAATGGCAGAATAAGCTAGGAATTATTAGCCATGTTTGTCACAAAGATAAGAGCTATAACATGTCAATGTCAATAAATACTTTGGCCGAATCGATCTGAAAAGCATTACTTACTGTCAAAAGTGATTTCTTGACCATCCTTAAACCAAGTCACGTTCGGTGTTGGACTCCCTATAACTTGGAATGTCAGTCTTACAGGATACGTGGCTTGAACACGGCGATCTCTAAGCCGCATTGTGAATTGAGGCGGATATTCACCTGTTGCATCTGCAGACCTTTCTCTGAAAGTTTATTTATAATAGTCTTATCTTATAAATAGCATCGAGATATAAAATACATATATAATGAAGGATCATAAAAATGAAATAAAAAATGTTTATTATGTTCCATAACACTGTAGGTATCACTTATTCCACGTCATTAAATTTGAATCTCTAGGCATTCCTACTCATCGGCAAAGAAGACAGAGGGTGTATACCGAGAGAAAAAGCCGGCGTAAAAAACTCTCGGTACTCTTTTAAAATAGCAAATCATCAAACAAATCTTATTTTAAAACAAATATCACAAATTAAATCGAAGTCCCAGGCCCCTTTATCAACTAGATAATCGATAACTATATAGTAAGACTTTTTACACAGCTTTTCTTTAATACATTTCTTAAATTTATTAAAATCCAGAGATTAAAGAGCCTCTGGGATTTTATTAACGAAGAGTTTCCCTTTTCCCAAACTTTAGATAGTCTAGTACGGGGAAATTGCAGCCTGCGTTTGTTCCGAGTATTAATATTGTGCGTATATTCTTTTCTAGTAAACTTATCTCTATTATATATATACATACATAATATTTTCATAAATATATTGTGAGGGAAATGTATTATATAAGAAATAATACATAATTATGCAAAAAGCTAAATATATTGCACCCATAGGTGACAAACAATAAAAAATATTTTAATTGATTATTTTTAGTGAGATGACAATCACATTAACTAACCCCTCTGTTGATATACATATTTTGTTATTATTTTCGTATTATATCAGCAATGTGTGCTATTCGAACCTTCCGTACCCTCGCAAAATCATCATACTGCGTTCAATTTATCCTAAATTGCTTTACCTCAATACAGCTCGTATCTCGTAACGCACAACTGGATCTCTAAATTAATCAATTTACGGTTAGAGCTAAAATACCTTTTTGCATAAAAACATTAATTAAAAAGCTAATGCAAGGGGACTATGCTATATTTATAGTTGGTGTTATCTATGATATAATTACCTCTTTAGTTTCGCATCAGCCTCCCATATTTGTCTATCAGTGATCACAGTCATTCTTGCGTAAGTTGATGCCCGTCCATGAACGTTCGTCGCTTCACAGCTGTACCGACCCTCGTCTTCTATTTCCACATTTTTTATCGTTAAAGAACACACGTTTCCGTTCTGTCTACTTCTGACTTTGCCTGACTCATCTATTTCTCTTCCATTCTTCATCCATACAATCACTGGGGTCGGCTTGCCTTTGAAGCTGCAACTTAAATTCGCTGTTTCACCAACGAGGACTTTTAATAGACCGGGTAGAATGTCAATGAACTCCGGCCTGTCGCCGGCGATACCAACTGCGATAGGAGTCGATGTTTGTACTGGTTCTCCCCACCCATATCTATTTCTTGGTGTTACCCTGAAGTGGTACTCTTCTCCCTGCTTTAAGTTAAATGCATCAAAGGTATTTCGAGGTGTTATTCCCATTTCTATCCAGCGTGCACCACCCTCTTTTCCAAGTAGCCAGGAGTCTACTCGGTACGCAAGGACTGGAGCTGCTTCTTGAGGGTCTGACTTTGGCCAGCCAAGGGCGACCCAGTTGTTTCCACCATCCACTGCACTTGGCTCGCCCGGTATACGTCCGGGCACGGCTACAAAATAAATTATTTACATATGACCTAAACACTTGGCGTTTCTTCAAGATCGAATATATGCAAACAATAAAATAATATTTTTATAATAGCTTTTAAGAACATTTGTGACATTTACGGTGTCCAGTAGTTATTAAAAAAGTAGCACACTAGCTCAGTTTGGTTCGTGGGATATTGATTTATCAATTGTTGTAGAACAATGTGTTTTGTATCAGATTAGGATTTAAAAATCTTCCACGTAAATGTCTTATTATATTTAAGCTAGTATTAATTTTGATTTACGCAACGATTGGATAAGATGATTAGATTTGTAATTTATTTTGGTGAACTTAGTTATGCACACGAGTAAATACTCATTTATTATAAACTAAGGGAAATTCCTAATAAGATTTTCTTATTTTTTTTTCCATACTGGGTACTTTTGGAAAAGATAGCTTTTAACTCATAAGCCAGCCTTTGTCTTAATCTCCTAACCTACCCGGTTTTATTTTTGAAGTTAAACTTCTTTAGGCGCGTTATTAAAAATTCATGAGAGTGAAATTTTACGATGCGCGCGCACCTGAGAGAAAGTTGTCAGTGTAATTATAGAGTGCGCGAGCGAGATGGGAATAAGACAATCTACAAGTAAAGATAAATAGAATATGCGTGAAGTTAGCAGCTATGCCAAGAATTTTGAATGACCATAATGACATATACCTTTTAAACAAATAAAGGAGTTTTAATTATTTTTTCAAAGAAGTTTAGCAATGCTTTTTCACAAAGACCTATTGTTACTTATTTAAAAGGTTATGAAACATTCCAAGTTATTAAATTGAATGAATAATATATTAAAATAATAATAATAATTGTTATTAATATTAATTAATAATTGAATAATATACTAAATATTAAATATTTTTAAATTGTTTACGTTAAATATTAATTATTAATTAATTATATTAAAAAAATAAAGAAAGCCAAAGAAGTATAACTTCTTACGCGCGTACATAAATACACGCACCCTTTTGTTTCTCTTAATCATATGAAAATAAATAAAATATGTAGATATGAATAGAACTAATTACAATTCCGTTAATAATATCAGAAATAAAACAATAAGACATACATTTATATTTTCTTTCTGTGGCAATGATCGGGTCTTCCGCTGGATACGTCCAGTCAGATATGAGATTATCTGATGACGCACGTTGTCGTACCTATAAACATTTTTTAATATTAAAAATCTTACTAGTGCCTAGCTTGTTGAACAACTAATTTTTTAACCAGCATCATGTTTTTATATTAATTTAAATATACCATTTTTGTAGTTCCTATATGATGCTGGTTTCCTTTGGAATCATGGATTAGCTATCAGAGCTAGCAGCTATTACAATATATTTCAAACCGAAGCACTATTAACGAGTTAGTAGATAAAATGATGGAATACCAAGATATTCTTTTTACCAATATCGGATTTCAATCCGTCATACTTAAATATTACTTTAAGCTAACTTTATTTGTGAAAACCCGTTCGTTTCAGATTTTTAGATACCCAAACGGAGAAAAACAGGCTGATTTATTTTTATTATTCGTTTTTGGTTACTATTTGTTTATAATTAATTTGTCAGATAATAGACAATAGGTACGAACCGCAACAGTTACAAAAGCTCTATCACAGCCGTAGACATTTCTTGCCAGGATACAGTAGGTGCCTGCGTCTGATATTACAGATCTTTTCATTGTGAATTTCACGTAATCATCCGATGTCATCTTGCAAACACGCTGGCTGTTAGTTATATCTCGGATTCCTTTCAGGAAAAAAACTGCAAGAATAATATTCGTTTCACGCCAGAAACAAAACCATAAATTCTTACATAACGCACGCAACAAGGCTAGAACTTTTTACGAATTCTAATTACAATACATTCAAAAATGCATTTAAAAAAATAATATAAATCAGAATATATAGTTCTTAAGCATTTCTTCGTTTTCTCTTTCAAAGGAGTATTCTAATTTCTTTCGTAATTTTCTAAGATTACAAAATCTTTACCTTTTGGTCTTGGTTCCCCTTGAACTCTAAACGATATGTTTATGTCTTCCCCTACAGATATGAGAACATCCTTCGAGGGTCGACTTACAATTACTGCTGGTCTACCATCAACCTCGTTCGGTTGAACCACACTTATCTCAGCATTCATGTCCACATTTCCGTGCATACTCCACGCTCTGCATGTGTATAATCCGGAATGCCTTTCCGACACATCATTCAAAGCTAGGGTATATATACCATGATCTACGAATGTCTGCGCATTCTTGTCTAATTCTGTCACAGCAGACCCTTCCCGTAACCACTCTACTCTTGTCGGTGCCCCACCGATTTCCACTTGTAACCCTATAGTACCACCCTTTATTACTTTGTAGTCACTTAAAACATTTGTGAAATGTGGTCGCCGAGTGTCGTGGCTATGGCGTAATCTTTCTACGCTCGAGATATGTGAATCAGGTCGAGTAGCATCTGAAAATTTAGAATAATTAAAACAGCCATATTCGCCGTCTTTTTGTTCTTCTATGTATCGTGGCATGCTAGGTATATCGGTCCATCCAAAATTAAATAATTAAAGGAAAAGGAAAAATGTTAATGCTTAGAATGAAAAGAAATTATTACCTGCAAAATTGACCACGTGTGTAATTTGATCTGACCAAACCGCACTTTCGGCTTTGCAAGTATAGGTTCCACTATCCTCATTGCTTGGTGAATTTATAGTGAGCCTGCAGAGACCATCAGCTAAATAAGAGGCTTCATAGCGGTCGTCAGTAGCGATAGGCTTATTGTCCTTAAACCAAGAAATTGTGGGTAAGGGCTGTCCTCGTATTCGGCATTCCAAGATAAGTTCATTTTCAGCTCTGTGATAAACATCTGCAATAAACATTTAGATATGTTAAGAAAAGCTTGTTAGTAGTCGAAAACAAAAATTACCTTAAGATTACCTTATTATAACCATACCTCGTATTGACCTCGTAAAGGTTGGCGGTATTGGTGAAGCTTCAAAGCTGGGATAAACTTTTAATTTTGCCGAAGTTGTTATAGAACCGTGTTCATTGTCTACAGTACAACTGTAATCGCCAGAGTCGCTTGGTAATGCGTTTAATAATTCCATTGTTATTAAGCCGTCAATAAATTTGATTTTGTATTTATGTTTGTCTTCCAACAACACACCGTTTTTATACCATTTAAGTACAGGTTCTGTTGAAGATAAAACACTGCAAGTGAGTTTTACTCTAGAACCTTCTACTGCAGTCCTGTTTGTTAAATGAGTAGTTAAGACTGGTTTTCTTTTGAGATCGCGTGTAGAACTCGCTCTCTTTTCAGAATAAATACTTCTAGATTCACTAATAGCCTTAGTGCTTAGTTGTGTTTCCAATCGTTTTTCACGGTCTCCTGTATACATTGATTTACTTTGGTGATCCCTGATAAGGCTTTGTGCCTTGTAAAATACGTTTGATGAAGACGTATAAGTATTTAATTCTGGTGTTAAGAAATTTTCTGCCTCAAACGGTTTTGAAATGTATGTAGGTGGCCGCAAGAATCCCATACTTGCATCTACAAAGTTTGGATCAATAAATTGAGGTTTTTCCTTTACTGTATATGGTGTCGTTTTTACATCTTTTGACATAGTCGTTTGATTCTCAGTATTTATATCAATACTTTGTGGTTGATTCATTTCAGTTTTTACATTTTTGTTGTCTAGTATTTCCGCGTTCAAAGTTGATAGAGTTCTTGATACCGCCACCCCATATAGGGTATCAGAATCATCTTGTTTTTTTAGGCGAGCATCATCATCAATAATTATTTTAGTTCGTTCATACACTTGTATGTCGTTACTTTTGTCCTTTTCAATATCATCTTCTTTAGAAGTAAGTTTTTTTGACAATCCATTACTTTTTAATTTAGATTGCGTTCTTTTTTTCTTTTTGACCGTACAAATTTCGTCTCGTGTATCACTTTCAGTATTTGCTCTTAGTGAAGATGGTTCAATTGTTTCTCGTGATTGTGAAAATTGGCAAATAGATTCTTCTTCATTGACATTATTTTCTATTTCTCTATCTAAGTTCCATTCTTTTGTATCGGATGATGCCGCCAAGCTTTCTTGGCTATTCTTATCTATAGTCGTACCAGATTTAGCAGATAAGCTTGTATTTTTCGTTGCTGTTGTGTTGGCATCTGTTGGTTCATTATAGGTAGCGTGCTGTGCAGTATCTTCATCATGTTTTCTAGAGCCTTTGTTCTGTTGATTTTGTTCTGGTACTAAACTTGATACTTTTTCTTTCAATTCAGATGTTTCAAAAATAATTTCTTTCACGTAGGATTCTTGAATACTTGGACAAATTTTAATTTCTTCAGGACTTAGCAGGTTGTGTTCATCATTTTGTGATATTATATTAATTTCCAAAATACTTTCTTGTTTATCTCCAGAAATAAAAGTTGAGTTGTCAACTTCTATATCTAATGATTGTACATGTTCATTCGATATATTCTGATCTTGAATAACAAGTAAATCATTTTTATAGACCAAATTATTTGACAATGTTACATTTTCGATTTTTTTTTGTAAGTCTGTTATTATTTGCTCACTTACAGTAGCTTGTAAAATTTCTAATTCAACATTACTCGTAATTTCAGCTTTATCGTAATTTAGATTAAAATTTTCCACTGTCATAAGTTGCTGCTGTTGAAGATTTAACTTAAATGGCCGCGTTTTTATATCTTTTTGTTGTTCTTTTGTATTACCTTCATTAAGAGTTTCTTTTGTTGGAATTTTCCGTGTTCCTTCTTCAATAACTGAATTCTCATCAAAGTCAAGGTGAGTTTGATTAAGTAGTGACTTCGATACTTTATTTAAAGTATTGGAGTTATCTTCAATTTCATTTTGATCATCATCTTTGTATAGTTGAGGTTGTAATATATCCTTATCTTGTAAAGATTGGTTATGTAAGATTTTATTGTTTTCTTCAGTAGTTACATCCAAATTGAGAACTTTTTCAATTCCAATATTAGATATTCCTAATTCCTGTCTAGATATTTCAGCTGAAGATCTAGTTATGTCAATGTCGTTTTGATGATCCTTAGATTCCATTTCTGACTTCATTTTTTCAACGATTTCGAGTTTTTCATCAAGTACATCTGGCAGACTTGAATCTTCATCTGTAATGCTTTTTAATTCACTATCCTGTTTTTTGGTTGTACTGGTTCCTATTAAACTGTCCTGTATTTGAGTATCTAATGTATTCATTTCTTTGTTTTCACTTCTCTTTAAAATTAATGACTTTTCTTGTATATTTTTACAATTTTCATCAATGGTTTCTTTTGAAATTTCATGTTGTTTGTTAGTTTGATTATATTCATCTTTCTTTAAATCTTCGTTTCTTTCTAAAGATACATTAAACATATTCGAAGATGTTATTTCCTGTTTATTTTTATTTAGTTTATTTTCATCTAGGCATTTTAATTTAATATTTTGACTTCTAGAGTCTCTTTTAATATCTTCTTCAGAAATATCATTTCCAAGCTTATTATTAATGCAAAAATCTTTTTTTGATATATCTTTTAATGATGATGTCTGTTCATCGTCTCCTAGGTTATCAACTGATTTCTTTACTTTTTGTTCACTAAGGTCTTGGTCTAACCTATCAATTTCTGTCTGAGATCCAATATTTACATGCAACATTATATTTTCTTCTTGACAGCTTAATATATTTTTAATTTGCTGATCAATTTGAGAATCCTTAGCCACATTTGGTTTGTTATCGATGGCTATCATTGATTCAAATGTAGGTGTTTTACTTTTTAGTTCAATTGTCATTGCATCTAGTAGTATTTTGGAAGTATGGTCATGTGGCTCTTGTAACATTTGAAGATTGTCTTTATTTTCAAATTCTTGGATGTTGCCATTTCGTATGCTTAATAAGGTTACTTTATTAATGGCTTCTTCTATCAACTGTTCAATTATCGGTTGAACACCATCTATAATTAATTGCTTTTCTATATTATTATATTTAACAGTTTGCATTTCTATATCAGGAGGAGTATCGTCTTTAGAGAAAGAAGCTTCAGTTATTATATGAGATACAAGATTGTTTAGTGCGCTTATTGGTTGTACAACGGTTACCTCCATACAGTCAAGGTTAGGAGATTCTAAAATAATTGTTTTATCTAATTCATATTGTGATACTGAAGAAGAAATCTCATTAGTTTGAGGTTCTTTTACATTTGTGTCAACGCTTATAGTATTTACATGTTTATATATTTCCAGTATTTCATTTGACAAGTCTATTAACCTTCCTGACAACTCTTTGAAAATTGGAATCTTTTCTCGTACTTCTAAAACGGGGGCGCTATCTATTTTATGTATACATTCTTCAATAAATTCTATAACCGTCTCAACACTATTTCCTAAAAGTGACTGAAACTCTTTTGTATTATTTAGCACATCATTGGATAAAAGAAATTTCAATTCGTTTAGTACTACTTTTGTGAGTGATGCATCACTTGGTTGCCTGGCAGTTTTATCAAGATTAATATAAAATTTGATTTCTTCAAAGTGATTTAATATATTTCGAAAATGTTTGGTTACTGATATCCAATTATGATTGTTATCAATATTTTTAATGTAATTTATATTTTTAATTGCTTTAAGTAAGTTTTCAGACGGTTTACCGTAATTTTGATAAATATAAGACTTTTTAATGTTTGAAATAGTCCCTCTGATATTAGAAATATTAGTGTAAACAGAATGTACTGCAGTTATAATGGTGTCACGAGTAAGTAAGTCCACTGTTGGCATCTTCTCTATAACGTCTTCAATAGTAAATAACTGATGTTCAATAATATCTAAGCTTTGCAGAATTTCAATCCCCTTTTCTATTACAGTTTCTTCATCTATAGAAAAGCTTAGTTTTATAGTTTTCATGGCATCTTTTACAGTGTTAAGATCATTAATTATTTTTAAAATATTATCATGGTTTGTGATTGTCTCTGAAACTGCATCTAACAATAATAAGGTTGTTTCGGTATCACCTACGCACTCTTCCAATATATCAGGTTTTCCCAGCATAGTATCCTGAAAATGCATTTTGCTTAAATCTTCCTTTATACTATTAACTAATAATTCTATTGTAGCACTTGCTTCTATAACATGATCGGTAGGACTACTTTCGTTAATCAGAAGTTGAACACTTCTCACGCTGCATTCTAAATCGTCTATTGTTTCATTGAGAATGTCGCTTGCATCTTTAATATTCATGCTTTTCAGTTTTATTATTTGGACTTGAAACTCATCCAACATATTTTGTAAATAATCTGTCTTTTCAACATTAGTAGCATTACTAGACATTAGAATTTCATGTAACTCATTTAACAAAGCCTCCATTGTTTGTATAATATTATTATGTTTTAAATTATAATTCATATCTGTACATTTTTGGTTCATGTACTCCACATTTGTAATTCGATCTTCACAGTCATCTGGCGCATGTGATTTTTGAGGAATGGAGTTTTTAACTACATAAGGTTCATCAGTGAGTTCCGAAATAAGTTTATCGTTTTGTTTTAAATTTTCTTCGACTGTAATGCGTCTTTCCTGATCCACTTCAGGTGTAATGGGGCAAGAAATATTTTCCTCAGTAGTTTCTACAGTTTGATCTAATGTTGCTTGTATTTCAAAAGCATTACCTAGTTCAATATTCTCGTTTATTGGAATTTCAATCACCTTAGCCGCTTCTTTTTTAGGTTTAACACATTCTTCAATTATTTCTGTCAAATTTGTCTCCGTTTTTTTAATATCTTCATCAATTGTGTCTGGTTCAATAGCCCTTTCAGATTTGAGTTGATCGTCATCTGATGAGGAAATGTTGGTTTTACTAGTGTCGATGCATTTTTCCAGTGTAGTTTGTGTGTCTAATGCAGCAGTTTGTTCAAGTATAAAAGGTTGATCAATCAGTACAGATATATTTTCCTCCGTTGTTTCAAGGCCCTCTTGCGTTGGAACTTGGATTTTCTGAACACTGTCTTTTTTAGGTTCAACACATTCTTTAATTATTTCTGTCAAATTTGTCTCCGTCGTTTTAATATCTTTATCAATTATGTCTGGTTCAATAGCCCGTTCAGATTTGAGTTGATCATCAGCTGATGAAGAAATGTTGGTTTCAATAGTGTTGATGCACTTTTCCAGCGTAGCCTGTGTGTCTTGTGCAGTAGTTTGTTCAAGTACAAAAGGTTGATCAATCAGTACCGATATATTTTCCTCCGTTGTCACAAGGCACTCTTGCGTTGGAATTTGGATTTTCTGATCACTATCGTTTGCAGGTTCAACACATTCTTCAATTATTTCCGTCAATTTTGTCTCCATCTTTTTAACATCTTCATCAATAGCCCGTTGCGATTTGAGTTGATCGTCATCTGATGTAGGAATGTTGGTTTTACTAGTGTCGATGAACTTTTCCAGTGTAGCTTGTGTGTCTTGTGCAGCAGTTTGTTCAAGTACAAAAGGTTGATCAATCAGTACAGATATATTTTCCTCCGTTGTCTTAAGGCACTCTTGCGTTGGAGCTTGGAATATTTGATCACTGTTATTAGGTTCAACATATTCTTTAATTATTTCTGTCAAATTTGTCTCCGTCGTTTTAATATTTTTATCAATTGTGTCTGGTTGAATAGCCCGTTCAGATTTGAGTTGATCGTCGTCGGATGAGAAAATGTTGGTTTTAATAGTGTCAATGCATTTTTCCAGTGGAGCTTGTGTGTCTTGTGTAGCAGCTTGTTCAAGTACAAAAGGTTGATCAATCAGTACAGATATATTTTCCTCCGTTGTTTCAAGGCACTCTTGCGTTGGAACTTGGATTTTCTGATCACTGTCGTTTTCAGGTTCAACACATTTTTCAATTATTTCCGTCAATTTTGTCTCCGTCTTTTTAATATCTTCATCAATAGCCCGTTCAGTTTTGAGTTGATCGTCATCTGATGAAAAAATGTTGGTTTTACTAGTCTCGATGCATTTTTCCAGTGTAGCTTGTGTGCCTTGTGCAGCAGTTTGTTCAAGTACAAAAGGTTGATCAATCGGTACAGATATATTTTCCTCAGTTTTCTCTAGGCATTCTTGCGTTGGAACTTGGATTTTCTGATCACTATCGTTTGCAGGTTCAACACATTCTTCAATTATTTCCGTCAATTTTGCCTCCGTCTTTTTAATATCTTCATCAATAGCCCGTTCGGTTTTGAGATGATCGTCATCTGATGAGGAAATGTTGGTTTTACTAGTGTCGATGCATTTTTCCAGTGTAGCTTGTGTGTCCAATGCAGCAGTTTGTTCAAGTACAAAAGGTTGATCAATCAGTACAAATATATTTTCCTCCGTTGTTTCAAGGCACTCTTGCGTTGGAACTTGTATTTTATGATCACTGTCGTTTTTAGTTTCAACACATTCTTCAATTATTTCCGTCAATTTTGTCTCCGTCTTTTTAATATCTTCATCAATACCCCGTTCGGTTTTGAGTTGATCGTCATCTGATGAGGAAATGTTGGTTTTACTAGTGTCGATGCATTTTTCCAGTGTAGCTTGTGTGTCTAATGCAGCAGTTTGTTCAAGTACAAAAGGTTGATCAATCAGTACGGATATATTTTCCTCCGTTGTTTCAAGGCACTCTTGCGTTGGAACTTGGATTTTCTGATTACTGTCGTTTTCAGGTTCAACACATTCTTCAATTATTTCCGTCAATTTTGACTCCGTCTTTTTAATATTTTCATCAATAGCCCGTTCAGTTTTAAGTTGATCGTCATCTGATGAGGAAATGTTGGTTTTACTAGTGTCGATGCATTTTTCCAGTGTAGCTTGTGTGTCTAATGCAGCAGTTTGTTCAAGTACAAAAGGTTGATCAATCAGTACAGATATATTTTCCTCCGTTGTTTCAAGGCACTCTTGCGTTGGAACTTGGATTTTCTGATTACTGTCGTTTTCAGGTTCAACAAATTCTTCAATTATTTCCGTCAATTTTGACTCCGTCTTTTTAATATTTTCATCAATAGCCCGTTCAGTTTTAAGTTGATCGTCATCTGATGAGAAAATGTTGGTTTTACTAGTATCGATGCATTTTTCCAGTGTAGCTTGTGTGTCTTGTACAGCAGTTTGTTCAAGTACAAAAGGTTGATCAATCAGTACAGATATATTTTCCTCCGTTGTTTCAAGGCACTCTTGCGTTGGAACTTGGATTTTCTGATTACTGTCGTTTTCAGGTTCAACACATTTTTCAATTATTTCCGTCAATTTTGTCTCCGTCTTTTTAATATTTTCATCAATAGCCCGTTCAGTTTTAAGTTGATCGTCATCTGATGAGAAAAGGTTGGTTTTACTAGTATCGATGCATTTTTCCAGTGTAGCTTGTGTGTCTTGTGCAGCAGTTTGTTCAAGTACAAAAGGTTGATCAATCAGTACAGATATATTTTCCTCCGTTGTTTCAAGGCACTCTTGCGTTGGAACTTGGATTTTCTGATCACTGTCGTTTTTAGGTTCAACACATTCTTTAATTACTTCTGTCAAATTTGTCTTCGTCGTTTTTATACCTTTATCAATTGTGTCTTGTTCAATAGCTTGTTTAGATTTGAGTTGGTCATCATATGATGAAGAAATACTGGTTTTAGTGGTTTCAATGCATTTTTCCAGGTTAACTTGTATTTCTAGCACATCCACTTGTTCAAGTTCCTTACCATTTCTTATTAATTCTTCTCTTGATACTTGATTTTTTTTAAAAGCATTATCATTATCTTTGTCAATAGAAACTATTGTTTCTTGCGAAATTGCGTGTTCCAGTTTAAGTGGTTGTTCAATAGAAACAGAAATATTTTCTTTAATTGTAGTTTGTGTCTGTTCTTGTTGAGTGGGTAATTTATCAAATTCAGATTCATTTTGCTTATGGCTTGTGTAATATTCTTCTGATGTAACTTGCATATCTTGAGCAACAGCTAGTACATCCGAAGATATTGAATCAGCGTTAGTTTTTATACAAGATATATCTTCTAAAGTAGACATTTCGTCAGCAATTTCTACTTCATATGGTTCTTGTACTAACAAAACACAGCTATGTAGGATTTGCTCAGTTGCTGCGAAGTTGATGTTTGGTTGTAAACATGACAAACTCTCGTACTGTGATATGACATTTTCTTGCAAAATTTGATATGTAATATGTAATTCATGAAGTGGTTTTGCAAGAACTCCTAACATACGTAGATTTTCGTTTTCTGTAGTGCCTTTTAAGGACTCGAGTATTAAGTGATTCAAAACAATAATGTTTTCTTCTAAATCACGCAAAGGTTTACTAAAGGCTTTTTGAACTGGACTATCTGAAATATCAGATATAGGTGATTCGGTTCTTTCTATGTTTTCCTGCAACGTTGCAACATTTAGCTTAAGTTCCTCTAATATAGGACAAATATTTTCCAAGGCTGGGTAAATGTTTTTAGCGTCAATTGAAATTTCTTCTAAAATAATACCACTGATACTCGATATAGTATCTTCAATTTGATGTATGACTGGAATAGTTTTTGTTTTCTCATTGTGCTTTTTAATAGACAGGTCTTGAGCAGTGCATTCTTGATCAATACTAATTGAGAGTAAACCTATATTATGACAGGATTTCTCACATATTTCAATCCCTGGATCTTGCGATATTTTATTTATGCTTGCACATCCAGCTAATGTTTCTGTGGTAGCGATAGTATTTAAGTCGTCTTGTAACTTAGTAATGACATCGAGTATGTGTTTTCTTACATGTGAGTCGCAAGATAATAGTTCACTTTCTCGAATATTTGACAATGATATTTGTAGACGTTGAGCCAAGTTTTCTTGATTTTCCGAAACAGTGCAGTATTTCTGTTCTTCAGCTGCATCCATAGACTGTGCATTATCAGCTGCAAGGCTTTTACGTAATTCTTGTGCAATTTCTTTCGTTTTCTTGACGTTACCTAGATTGATTATCGCTGATATTTCTTCTATAATTTCAGTTACTTCTATATACTGTTCAACATGTTGTAAAATACTTTTTGTTTTAGCTGAAATACAAACTGTAATTTAATTTAAATGTAAATAAAATAGTAAAATATAACATGTATGATAATAAAATATTTACCCTTCGATAATTTGTGATCTTTGGTTACTTCATCAGAAGACAACATTTTTTTGAAAAAGTCTTCCATGTCTTTTAAATCTTCGAAAATTTTAAGGTCGTTTTGTAAACTATTTATATTATCTTGAATTAAGTGAATTTCATGAATAATATCATTAATAAGACAAAAGTCATCTTCACATAAAGAAGATTGACGGAAAACATTCAGATGTTTTTCACAAAATTGTTTTAAAGATGCAATATTTTTTATCATTAAATCAGGCACTACGTCTTTTGGATACATACATACATTTTCTTGCATTTTATTTATTTGCAAATTTAATGACTTGAGTTGTTGTATAAATTTGGTAAGTGAATTTTGTAATGGAACATGGTTTGTAGACTCAAGTAGTTTTATTTCTGTATCAAATGTTCGTAAATGGTTTCGTAGTATGTCCGAACAATCAGCTAAGAACTTGAGGATAATCATTCTTTTTCCTGTACCTACTGCATTTTTATAATTTTGATGGTTTCTAAAACATTTTATCATTTCTTTTAAAAGTTTTTCCTTTTCATTATCTGGATTATCACCCATTTCACGTTCAAGAAGCGACAAAAAACTGTCTAAACTGTCTGTTATCAATTTATTTTCTGCATCAGAATTTATAAATATGCATGTTTCCAGTTCTTGAACAACATTTTGTTCCAAACTTTCTAAATGTGGTGATGCTATATTAACAATTATAAGAAAGTTCTGAATCAAATCATGTAAATCCATTATGCTGTCCAATTGCAAGTAATTTGGAAAGTTAGCAATAGAATCAATAATTTTGGTTAATGGTTCTCTGAATAATGTTTTTGAAATGGAACTACAAAGTTTTATTAAGGATAGTTTAATGCTGTCTAAGCTACCTTCAGCTTGATTAAAAAAGTCTTCTAAATACGTGAAATCCTCTGGATGTGGGTGTGTGGACTTTTCGTTTTTAAATTTATAAATATTTATTTGGAGGGTAAAATATTCTTGAAAAAGTCGTATAACTCTTTTATGACTTGGTCGTTGCGTTAATAGCACACGTATTATAGAAAAACTGTTTTTCAATTTTTCCATGAAATTTCGAATCAAAATTATATCTTTCTTCTGTGACTCTGTTATTTGGCTTTCATTTGTTAAATTCTGCATAATTATGGCATTACGTACGAGCACACTTTCCATATTATTAAGGTACTCAGTTTCTATAGATGTCAGAGACGCAGTCTGAGGAAAGTCCGTGTTTGATGCACCAGATAGATCAGCATTGTAGTGCTCCAAAGCCGCTATATTATTTGCCAGTTTATGAATTTTTGTCTCCAGCGGATTTTCTTTTGTAACAGTAATTTCCGTAGGACTTACATACTCAAATAACGTATCTTCCATGTTCATTATACTTTTATAAAGGTCGTTGAAAACGTTTTTGACTTCTTCAGCATTCAAATCTGGAGTGGTTCTGATAACTTGTAAAAAGTTCTCTACAGAGCTTACTAAGTTATACATATTTTCATTTTGCGAAGGACATTGCTGTACAGTTGTTTTCGAGCAGGACAGAAAATCATTACACACATAATATAAGTTTTTAATTTCCTCTGAATCTAATAAGTTTGTATGGCGTTGTACTGACAAAATACATTTGTCTAAATGCTCTTTTAAATTGGATATATTTTTAACTATATAATGTATTTTATTAGATGGTATCATTAAAACGTCTTCGTAAATTGGAATGTTATCAAGATCAATAACAGTTAAATGGTTTTTTAATTTAAATAAAGATTCGGAAATGTTTGTTAAATTATTGCTAGCTAAATCTAAATTCGAGACAGAACTCAATGATTCCATAACTAATGGGGATAGGATGCTGACAATTTTATGCTGTATTTCTTCTATTGTTTCCGTAACTGATTTTAAATTAGCGTATTCTTTAACTTCAGACAAAGCGTTTAACGCCTCAAGAATATCTAATTTTTGTATCTCTAGTATGTCATCATGTAGTAATTGAAATTCATATGCAATTTCTGGTCGACTTTTTAAAGTATAAAAAATAGGAGCTTCCAAATGTGTTTCTTGAATGACAGGTAATATTAAATTGCTTCCAGAAATAGGATCTGCTGTTGTTTTTAAACACGATATGTCTTGTAAAGTACACATTTCATCCAATCCTTCAATAAAACATTTTTCTTCTACTATCAAAATGCAATTTCTAAGAACTTCCGTCGAGGTTGCAATTTTGGCACTATTTTCACTAAGTGAGAAACTTTCATATTCTGAAAGAACATTTTCTTGTAATGTTTGTAAAGTCGTATACAATTCATAAAGAGGTTTTGCAAATACACCTATTGCATCGTCTTTAGAATTTGTCTCTCCTACTGTATCGAGAAGTACTTGATTTAGAACTGTAATATTTTCTTGAATTGATTGCAACGGGGTTTCAATAGATTGTGCTAATAAACTTTGTGATATAATTTCAGATACATGAGAATTTTCTTGTATGTTTTCTTCTAGAGATGCTATACTACATTTAAGTTCTTCTAAAACCGGACAAGTATTTTGCAAAATTGGTAAAATACAACAGAGGCTTGGAGTCACCTCTTCTGCAGAAATATTCTTAATTGCAGCTATTACTTGATCGATATGTTGAACTACTAAGCTGGCTTTTGATTCAGTGTAAAATTGATCCGTTGATATATCTTCAACTGGTTCTGAATCCATTTTAATACTCATATCCTCCGCATAAGTTGTTATAACATTTTGAATATCAACATAGCATTGGTAAACGTTTTTTAATATATCTTCACGTATACCTTGATCAATACTAAGACTTTTAAGGTTTTCCTCAATAATGTTAAAGTTGTTTAGTATGCTTGTTAAAGATATAAACTTGCTTGATTCAAAACCTTTGATTGAGACGTTTATTCTACTTACTACGTCACATATATGTAAAAGTGCAGAGTATTTAGCACTTTCATTACTTTCTATAGCATTTTCTAATGCTTTAGTTAGATTTTTATGAAATGCTGATAAAGTTGTTTGAACATTTGGCAATGAGTTTAAGACTGGCAAAGAATTTTCTAAAGCTATTAATACGTGTGCCATTCTTTGTAGGATTTCTAATTTATTATCTCCATATAAAACATCAAATGAACCAATAGTCTTTTCTATATCGTTAATACGAAAAGAAATATCCTCCAAGTCAACTTTTATAACTTGTAACACACTTCCCAGTTGTTCTTTGTCATATTTTTTTTCTTTTTCAAAAGAAAGGCTCTCAAAGGAGTTTCTCAATTTCAAAACCGAACTTATAACGGTTTCTATTGTTGTAGTATTATATTTCGGCAAAGACGAATTTGATTCCTCCACTGATAGAAACTCGATCTGCTCTAACGCTGTCTGTAAGTCTTGTATAGATGATGACATATTAAATAGAATTGCCTCAGCATTATTAGTTTCATTGTAGCTTAACAGACTTTTTTTCAAAGCATTTTCAATAATGTCCCAGAGAGAATTAAGCGGAACCTTTAAGTGATATATTGCTTTTTGGGTATTATTCAAATGTTGCTTATCAATTGATATTTCTTGTTTATGAGTTTCTTGATTAAGTTTAGATTTATTAGTGACCGTAGATTTGGCAATGTTAATTATATTAAGAATATCGTTGGATAACAGTTTTATCTCTGTTGAAGCCGTTTCATCAATCAGGGATGGATACTTTTCTGGAATTTCTCTAATTTTTTCTACGAATTTAGTCATATCTTCTTTACAATTATTTAGTATAGAAATGCAAGTGTTATTAATAAGAGTTTTATCACTTCCCACATCAACACATTTTTCAACCATTGCCAAAGAGTTTTGAAGATCTTTCAAGCACTGTGGAAGCTTAGTAAGTAATATAGGTTTAGCATCGGATGTTTCATTCATTGTTTCTTTAAAAACGTCAGTAATGCTATGTATTTCAGTTAAAGGACTAATAATACTGTTAATAATTTCTAGGCTTTTTGAAGCTATTGCAGCAGTAGGCATCAACTGAGACTGTAAAATAATATCTCTTTCCAACATTTCAACATTATTCAGAATTTTAGATAAAGATAAGCTAATACAAATCATATTCTCATTTAAGTTAGTGAAGTCAACTTCCTCTTGTTTAAAACTAGATATTGATTTTAAGGAATCGCGTTTAGCGATACCTACTAGTTTATTACTTTTATTTTCTATATCTAAACAAGTCCGAAGCTCTTCTCTTAAGAATACCGTTTTGGTAATATCTGACGATTCCTGGGTGCCTACGTCATCTTCTTGAGACGGTTTTGACTTTTGTTTCCCGGTGCTATGTGCGCTGGCAAAAGAAATACTTTCAGATAAGATTTGCGTGTCATCGTCTTTTTTTTCTTCAGAGATCGACTGATCTCTTGATAAGCTAAAGTAATCTTCGCCACTTTTCTGTGAATCAGATTTTCGCCGAACTGGTTTTAAGACTATGTCAGATTTTTCATCAGACAGTAAACCCATTGTTTTATCAATATATTCTTCTGTAACTTCTTGATCAAAAGATAATTGCTGTTGTCCATTTTCTTCTGCTATTGAAATATCTTCAATATCGGCCTCAGTTCTTAAATCTTCTTCAGGCGGTACAAAATAGTCTGGTGAAACATCTATAATAATAGCTTCCATCAGAAGATTACCAGATGTGGATGTTTCTTTAACAAATCTTAAAGGAGGCAGTTCTATAACATTATGTTCTGTGACATTTTCCGATAACTGATCAGCGTACATTTCTACTATTTGCAGTGCTTCTTCTTCTGTTAAATCAGGTGTTTCATAAAGTGATACTGAAACTTCTTTTCCATCAAAAGAAAATGATATTTCTCCTTTTTCATCTAAAGTTACATCAGCCACAGGTGTGTCATACATTTGTGAAGTTCTCTCTTCATGGATAGTGCTTAATGACAAATTGCGCTGTAATATTTGGTCATCAGCTCTCTTTTTTTTAGCTTTTACTGTATCTTCAAAGCCTAGGAGAGAAGCTGAACTGGCAGCAATGCCCATACAATTTTGCGCTTCACATGTATAAGTTCCAAGGCAACACGTTCCATCTTGACCTGATATTATTCTATGAATATCACCTGGTTTTAATTCTTCTCCATCTTTATACCATTTCAATACAGGTTGTGGTACGCCAATTACTTTACATTCAAGATTAACAGCACCTTCATCTGAAAGAATGGCTTGAAGGTTTTCCAAAAATCTTGGTTTTTTATAATGTCGCGGAATAATTAATTTTAAGAAACACGACGTAACACTGTGACCATAGTCATTCATCGCTACACATTTCCACTCAGTTTGGTCCATAAGTTCTAAATTTTTTATATCTAAAAAAAATACACCTCGGTCTTCCTTTCCGAGGTGACATCGAGGAGACTCATCCATAGGTTGATCATCTCGATACCATAATACTGTAGGTTCAGGCGGAATGACAACTAAAAAAAACAATATTTTTCGTTTCAATCAAATAAAAAAACAGAATCAAAAATAAGAATAACCCCAAAATTAAACAGAATACTATAAAGTATAGGTCCAAGCCGAACATTACCTTTGATTGTAAAGCGGAATGGCTCATCAATTTTTACTTCGACACTCTTAAGTCCTTGCAAAAACTTAGGTGCTTGGTTTTTGGAGAACAACTGTAGCTTTTCCTCTTCGTTCAGTTGGTTCTGGATATCTTCAACGGTGAGCTCTGCTGAACTGCTAGCTTGGCCCATGCAGTTTCGTGCGATACAGCAATATGAGCCGAGCGAATTTGTTCCCGTGAGTTGATAAACATCTCCAGGTTTCAGCTCTTGACCATCTTTAAACCAGCTGAGTATTGGGGTAGGGAAGCCGACAACTTTACATTCGAAAGAGACTAGTCCCTCTTCAGTAAGGATAGCCTGTAAGTTCTCCATGAAGCGTGGCTTTCTATAATTCTTAGGCACTGTAAATTATTTGTGTGCGTTAATGATAAAAAGCAAAAATAATAATATTTTATTTGCTTAGCAGTGAAGATATTTACTACTTAAGAAATTCCGAGATATAAATGAATTTATAAAAGAATAGAATAATCATTGTATCTTGGATGCACAGCACGTCAAAAAAAGTACCTGCATAATTAATTACGTCAAATTCAGACAAATTTGTTTCTGTAAAATATACACATTACATTGTTTTGGCTTTATATTATTATATTTATAAGGCATATAAATCGAGACTTTATCAAGCTAATATGTCTCAGTTGTTCTATTCGATTTATACAATTAGTTTTTTTATTTGTCTTCAAGTAAGTAAGTAAGTTTACCATCCATTGTGACACTGCAGGTTGAAATACCAACCCTGCCACCAGCGCTGGTTGCTACGCATTTCCATTCTCCTTCGTCAGCCCACTCAGAAGCCGAAACTTCTAACATATAACCTCCAACGCCATCCTCAACTATGTGGTATCTATAAAATAGTAATTTGAAACACAACTGGATGGAAAAACTTTACTCGTAGTTTTTTTATATTCGTATTGAAAATAAATGATATTTCTTTACGAGAATAATTTTTTGGTATAATTTTTCTAAGCGAATAGTCGTAACTTTATAATAAAAGAACCGTGTTGGCCTAGTGCCTTCAGTGTGCGACTGTCATCCCTAAGCTAGTAAGTTTGAGCCCCGGCTGTGCACCAATGGATTTTCTTTCTATATGTGCATTTAAGAATAGCTCGAACGGTGAAAGAAAACATCGTGAGGAAACCGGCTAGCCTTAGACCCAAAAAGTCGATGGCGTGTGTCAAGCACAGGAGGCCAATCACCTACTTGCATATTAGACTGACAAATGATCACAATACAGTTATCTGAGGTCCAGATCTAAAAAAAGGTTTTAGTACCACTGATTTATTTATTTTTTATTATAAAAAACGCAATTCATTCAGTAAAGTGTTTAGTAGAGGAGCACACTTAAATTAATCATAAAAAGTCTCAAATGAAAAAATAAATTACTACAAAATGTCTTCAAAAAACTCACTTTGTACTAGAATCAATCTTTCCTTCCTTATTGTACCAAACAACGCTACGAGGCCAGGGTGGCACCACTATCTGACATCCCAGTGAAAGATGATCGCAAATTCTTACAAACTGATCTTCAAGCTCCTTGGTGAATATTGGCGGAGGGTCCGGTGTGAGGCCGCTAAGCAACAAGAGAACAAGGCATTTAGAAGCCAGTATGTATGTACACGGGTTAAGTATAAATACCTGTGCCTAACTATGAAATAATGGCGTTTTGATTGATTATGATTAGTCAAGAAAGAAACTGGTGTTAGTTTTTAATATTTATTTAATTTTATAATATAAATTCTTAACAGTTTTATGAAACATATTCTTTTGCTACAAGAGCGCATGTGCAATAACATTCTGTGTTGTGGATCTCCGAGGGAGTCGGTACGGAATAAGTTTAAGGAATTAAATATTATGACACTATCTGGTCAATATATTCTTGAAGCCTTGTTGTATGTCCAAAAAAATATAAACGACTTTAAAACAAATGGTGACTTTCACCAGTATAATACGCGAAATAGAACTAATTTGAGTGTACGACCAACCAGGCTCCAAAAGATAAACCACTCCTTATATGGAAATTGTATTTGTTTTTACAACAAACTCCCAAGCTAAATTAGAGTATTATCACTAAATAAATTCAAAGCCGTCGTTAAACGGAAACTAATCAACAAAGCTTTTTATAAATTTGAGGACTACTTAAATGATCCTAATCCTTGGGATTGAATTGCTCCAGTTCAAAGAATTTGTATGACAATAACTGGCGATTAAAAAGAGTGGCGGAAAGTTTCTTGCCAGTTCTTCTTACCCGCTCTACGCCCTTGACTTGCGAACTGGTAGTAAATGTAAATTTACGATTAATTTAACTTGACGATTCAAAAGTGTACTTGGTTACCCACTTGAATAAAGATATTTTGAGTTTGAGTTTGAGATCAACTAGCCCTAACACTGGGAACCGACTATTAACATAAAGAACTGAAACAGAACAGAACAGAACTGTAATATCAACAGATGTCGTCCTCGACAATCCTGCGGCGCCATAAATTCAAATATCAAACATTGTTGCCCTGAGTACAGATCCTGTTATGTCCGTGTGACACTTTCATACTTATACTCATACTCGTATATAAATGTGTCAAACGGAGAGAGAAATAGGAAATATTTGACAATTAAGATCAAAGGGAAAGGCTAGATTGATTGCCAATATCGTGTATTTTAATTAGATTCCAGACCAGATTGTGGTTTTTTCATAAATATACTTCGCTTTTTCGTATTAACGTAAATATCTGCTGAGGGAGTATTAAGTCGCCTCTATATTAATAGAGCAACATTGATTTAAAAAAAAGTAAATTGCATCTAACAAAAACACGAGCTTCCATGTAGCAGCTTACAATCCGCTATTATTTTAATATTCTGTTTTCAAGAGATAAAAGAGGGATTCGGTTTTACAATGCATAGACAAAGGATATTCGCATATAAATACTATTTCATTGGAAATTAAAAGAACCCAAAAAAATCAGGTTCTGAAATTGTGGTTTTAGACTATTTATTAATTAAATCTAGTTAAAGTTCAAAAGGCAAATACTTACCCAAAACTTGACTTATCTGATCCTTCCTTGGCGCGTCCAATGACATGTACCTTCGATGAGGAATAGGCCCTCCCCATACAATTGATTGCCTCGCAGGTGTAAGTACCGAGGGAGGTAGGGTCATCGGCATTGGCTGTTAGTGCAAACACGTCACCGGCTTTTATTTCTCTACTGTCCTGTAAGAGAAACAAAATGTTTATTCCTGTAATATTATATAAAATAAATAAATCAATGGCGCTACAACCTTTTTAGGTCTGGGCCTAAGATTTCTGTATCAGCTGTTTAATGATCATTTGGTAATCTAATGGGCTAGAACTTCGATCAGCCTTCTGTGCCTGACGCACGCCGTTGACTTTTTGTGCCGGTTTCCTCACGATGTTTTCCTTCACCGTGCGAGCGAATGTTAAACACACATAGAAAGAAAGTCCATTGGTGCAGCTGGGGATCGAACCTACAACCTCAGGGATGAGAGTCGCACGCTGAAGCCACTAGGCCAACACTGCTCATTGTAATATTATATACCTCAGATAAAAACTCATGAATAGTATTATAGCACTTTAAAAGTTGCTATTAGTTTAATAATACTTCTTACTAAACCAAAAGTATCTAATGCATTAAATTCGATTTAATAAAACAAAAAACCTAGTCCCGAAAAGCGTTAGAAATGTCACTGGGACGCGAATTTTGCAATGTCCATGCAATATGATATTAGCTCACCTTAAACCACCTCAGTACAGGAGTGGGCACTCCAATAACTTTACACTCCAGCGACACTGTTCCCTGTTCTGTGAGTATGGCGCGTAGTTCTTCTACAAACTCCGGACGCTTGTACGCCTTGGGCACTAAAATATTCAACATAGACGATAGATTAGTTACAGAGGATATGAAAGGGCACTACAAGCGAACCGCAATTGGTTTACCAAATAATTCGCGCTGAAATCCTGGGTTAAGTCGAATATTTAGTAACATTTGATATTTTTAGTTTGGCATTGTGGTGAACACACCCAAGATGTTAAAAGCTGTCGGTCCTTTTTCTCATAATAATCCATTTGTGTCAAACATCCCTCACAAGTATACTATAATATCCCTTATGTGTATAGTAAGAGACATCACGCTTTTACACGTGACAATTTTCGTACTAAGTAATTATAATAATTGGTTTGGCGTTTGGGGGTCACGCCGGTCGAAAAGTAATGTTGTCACAAGCCCCTGGATATTATTAAAGTATATCCTATAACTAAATAACAATACCATATTAAGGGAAACGAAGTTTGCGGGGGCGGCTAGTGAGTAATAAAAATAATGGTATATAATGTTATCATTTTTATTATCCGTTGAAGAAATTCAATTAAAACTTAGTGTTAAAAGTAATTAAAAAAAACTTTAATCGACGTTAAATATCTCTCAAAATTATTAAGGCGACCCGCTGCCCTCTTTATTATTTAATTTTAATAAATTGTTTTGGTTTTTGCAACGAAAATAAAATAAATAATTGCCTGTAATATATATTTGAATACTTTTTATAAAACGGATGATGTAGTTCTTAAATTCAGAGAAATTACAAAATGTTGCGCTTGGTTAAAAAGTAAGGCATTGTTGTAAAATTTATGATAAGCATTTTAAATTATTTGTTTTAAATTAGTAATATTGAAACAATAGAAATTATGTCAGCATATCAATTGTTGTTAATGATTTCTTGGTATTATAATAACGCATAACCAACTAAGTTTTGATATAGGCTAACAGAATTCGGAGGAAGGAAACAAACAACAGTATAATGACCAACATTTTTTAAGTGTTCAAATCATTTATTTATTTCCATTCTAGATCAAGACCAATTTTCACTTTTATTCGACTTCATACATATGGTCTAAGATCCCGCTATACAACGACCTTCACCGAGATGCTTATTTAATGAAACTTTTTAATATTAATAAAACATACTCTGGACTGAAATTTGCTAGGCAACCCATATGGATTATATTTATTGATATATTAAATTAAATATAAAATAAGTTTCATTAAATAAGCATCTCGGTGAAGGTCGTTGTATATCGGGATCTTATACTAATACATACGTTTCTCCTCCACCCAATGTAATGGTAAATTATAAACAACTTCTAAAGAAGCAGGTTCTTTAGACTTTGCTTTCGCTCCTGAAGGCTGCCTTCCTCCTTTCTGTTTCGACGCGAAAAAGGAGGTCCATGTTATCCGTACCAAAAGGTGGAGAGGTGGAAAAATAATATAAAATTTCGTTGAACATAAGATAGGACAACAAGCAAGTCCGGAACAAGATAGAATGGTGGCCTTTTTTTATTAAAACTATTTGTTTATTTTTGTAAAATATCTCCAAATTAATTTATTTTATATAGAAAAGACGACCTATATAACTGGCATGCTTTTATGAAAATATACCTAATACATTGAGATGTGCAGAGCAGCTGGCTCTTCCTCCTAGGTTTTCAGCAGTGCAGGTCCACCTTCCAGCATCGTCTACGGTGACTGTCGCAACATCTGCGCACCAGAAGTTGCCGTCGCGTACCAGAGCAATCCTCTCCGCTTCCAGAAGTCGACGCTCATTACGATACCATGTCACCTAAAATAAATGTTGGTAGTGAAAAGAATTATAATAACAGTATCTAGAAAAACATGAAAAGATTAAGCGGCCCATACAGGCAATTATCATTTTGTCCAAAATTTAAAATTGACAATTTTATTTCTTGTAGTTAAACCCCAAACGGTAAAGCCGGATCCCCATAAATGACCAGAAAACAGATATTTAAAATCTCAGGAACTACTACTTCGAATAACAATTATATTGTGTACATAAAAGTCCTTTAGTCATTTATCGAGGGGCATTTCAAGCATAGATGAAAAATGTTGGAAATAAAAGGGAAAAATTATTCACTTTTGAAAGTTTCGTTAAAAGCCCAGCGTAAATTGTGATTGTTACGCAAAACAGGTATCTATTACGGAATCGAACCTATTTAAAAGTTTAAAAATAGACGGCATATGTCTAAAACTTATTAATTTTGTATTTAATATTTTTAATTCTGCAAACGATAAATACGATATTTATCTTCAAATATACAAATATACGTTAATACAATAAGCACCAGAAGCATTTAGTTTCGATGAAGGTGCCCTTGACATTTTGATTTAAATGTATAGGTATTATCAAGGGCAAGGGTGCTTTCATTTATGATTCGGACGAGCCGTCATACAACATTTTGCGAGGGGCTTGAATTAATTAAATGCCCTTTTGTTCAAACCGTCACATATCACAGACGATAGAATTATAGATCTTGTAAATTTTTGAAAAAACAGAACTCCCACATCGTATTTTAAAATAGAAGAGTTATGTCACACAGTTACGCACGAATTCCATCGTCGTTCAAGGCTATTTGGGATTTCTCAATGAGTTTATTACTATAGGAGCGTACAGAAAAATGTTTTTGATATATTGAGAACCTCCTTTAGTGGTTGGTTAAAAACAAAACAACGGTATACCATCGAGAAGGTCATCAATTTCACATCAAATTTCTAGCCTAACGACGGTTTAGATGTACGTTGGGTAACAGGTTCAAGGACCTGATGCCATGTCCTGACGCCTTGAACCCTTTCAAGGTTAAGGTAAAATACGTTCGCCAGCTCTTCTAGAACCCTAGATTCGCACTAAAATAAGGAATAAACAAACATATGAATTTACATTGATATATCCATTAATCGCTAACATAACATAATACAACTTTAACATTTTTACTAAATTCAAATCTGTTTGCATAAAACCTGTACGTGACGGTACTACTAGCTACAGGCTAATTTCAGTACCAGCTTGATTCTATTTTGGTACTTAAAATACTGCTAGAGAATATTATGTCAACTAATTGACAGTTCAGGTGCTATGACCAATTCTTAGAAGCAATCTATAATTAACAAACGAATCAACGTGTAATGAGTTGTTCTACGAAATCCTAGGTTGTCTCTTCGAATCCGAAGTTGGACTGTTTTTTGTCTTTGTCAACATTTTTGCCATATCGAATTTACTACTATTATTGAAGAGTCATAGGAATTTTGTAATTAAAGATTCCGTTTTATCGCGACTTATGAAATTTTGTACTTTTGTAATGAATAAACTGGAAAAGTACTGGATATATTTCAAAAATTCATTCACCTTTCGAATGCTATACTACTATGGCATAACACAGGCTATAGTTATTTACAAAAAAAATATATGGAACCAGGTCTGCGGATCTGGGACCGTCCGCAAGTTATTATTAAAACGATAATACAGCTTTTTGTATTATTTCTACAGATACATTATGTCTTTTTTATTAAATTGCCGTCAAGAAGAAAACAACTTTTAGAGATTGAACTCCTGAACGTGAGAGGACATTTTGCTTTTTCATCATAATTTTATGTGTAAAAATATTTGGGGTGTAAAAATAACATAGGTTATATACGCAAACATTTAAGCGAACAATAGACGAATAACGAATATTACGAATACTATGGCGCGTTTCGTTTGATTGTGATTGGTTTATTCCAATTACGAGCACGTCGCCGTTTAGTGTGAACAAAGAAATCAAAAATGCGCCACAAATGTGTTTATACTTTTTTAAACGTTGCATGGTTAAAACATTCTATTTGGAACGCGTTTTCAATTATTGCATGGCATTTTAAAGTTGCTTCCGAGCCTTTGTTTAATAAACTGAATAGCAAAAATAATTCAATTATTTCATCGAAATATGCAAACAGGCTTATGTTCGCAGATTTTCTCGTTTTCATTCACGTGTAAAGTGATTTGCGCGTATTTTCCCTTGTAAATAATAAAATACTGATTGATCATAGAGTTGGTTAGGAAAATAGTTAACAGTCGATTTTCAGATCACGGCATAATTTGAAGCCAAAATAATAACCAGATGGACATTTTTTTATATAACAGTGATGATTTGTGCGTGGGGCTAATTTCTTTAAGGACCAATTTATTTCCTTACCTCGGATTTCGAAAATACAACTAATGTTGATCTGAGTTAAGATTAATCTCCTTGAAAAGAAGCGTTTTAAATGTTTGTGTTTTTGAGATCAATCATAGTTTAACTTAGCTTTAAACATAGATTTTCATTTATGTTAACATCCCTTCAACAACCACCACCGCACTTTACTCTCGCTACTCATTTAGTATATTTATTAAAATATGATAAAATATATTTATGAGTAAAAGGTTCTACCAAAAAGTTAATGTCAAGCCAAACCACACCTAATGGTTCATTATCGTTTTCATATGTTGATTTTTCGTTAAATGTTGGGGACACAATCAGGTCTACGTTGCTATTTTCGTTTGAGCGATCAATTCGTAACAATAGCATGTAAACATACTTTGAAGAAACCAATAACGACATCAAATATTATTACCTACGCGTGATTGGAAAAACGAATACACGTTTATAAAATCACAATTAAACGTATGGATTCTCACGAAGGCTGTATTATAACATCATTTTTTTTAAATAGTATGTCATATCGCTACACCGACATATTTCCTATATAATAACCCTTTATTAGAATTTTTAAATCGTTTTACCTCACAAAAAAGCTTCCAACCTTAATCATTAGGTTTGGGTCAGTACAAGAATGAATTAATATTGGAATACAGAGACACATCAAAAAAGAATTTTAATTTATATTATTCCGCAGGTGTAATTTCGATCCAATTGACAGCCTTTGAACGTATCGCACGTCAAGGGAGAAGGGCGTAAATTTTAATGTGGACTGTCTAGATTAAAGTTAGTTTAAGGGCTGAAAAAACATTCATATTCTGAAAATGGCAAAAATTGAACCTAAATTTAAAATTAATGACATAGCTAGGGTTTATATACTTAATTTAGTGCAAGATTATACGGTACTTGGAATAATTAAATCGAATCTACGATCTCAGGGATGAGAGTCGCACGCTGAAGCCACTCGGCCAAGACTGTGTTTTAGATCAGAATCAGTGTCATAAAAAGTGTACTAGTCCGAATTAATCATATCTTAAAAATAGTTCATACACCTGATAAACAGTATACTAACCTAAACGGAGGGAAGCAAAGTAAAAAAAAACAATCCAAAGTTAATTAGTTAATTAGGCACATTCGATACATGTCCAGATGGACTTCTTCTAGTAGTATATTAAATTCAAATTCAAAAATCATTTAATCATATAGGTAACACATTGTACACTAATAATCGTAATAATAGAAATGTATAATATGAAATGTATAATAAGAAATGCTTCTAACTTTATTAGTGCCAGTCAAGGGCGTAGAACGGAAGAGAAGAATAAATAAACTCTCCGCCACTCTTTTTAATCGCCATGTTTTTTTACACAACGTTTGTAAGGAGCTGCAACCATTTCACCATGTTCCACTTGACATCTTAAGTAATTAATAATAATAACATAAATTAAAAACAAAGACTTGTCCTCTACCAGCAGGAGGCATGGTGAAATAGGAGCACGCACTTACATTCTCGTAGGAACAACACGCAAACACATAGTCGAAATAAGATTGGCCTTAATAGCTTTATCACAGTTTAAATGATACTAACCCTGCACTCAGTGGAGCTTAAGATTTCCACAAGGAACCTAGTCCTGGTCCCGACCTTTACAGTGAGGTCCTGAAGTCGCCGTAGGAAAGTGGGTGGGTCGTCCCCTGTAGGTGTCTCATCCGGAGAGACCTCCAATGAAACTCGAGTCGTGTCCTTTCCGGCAGCATTGCTTGCCTGGATTTAAAGAGAAAGTATAGAAAAGAAAGACAACAGAAAAGTATGCTAAGCAAATGTTTTAATACAAATGGCCTTGTACTATGTAGCCTTTCTTATCATATTTTTGCGGGTCTTCTTGGACTGGATATAACAACACAATAACTGAAGTTAATTTGTCGCTACTAACATTTGAATTATAAAAAAAATACTAATTTATTCAACATTTTTGATGTTTAAATATAATACAAAATACTACTTAAGTTGATTCCTTATTAACTAAAAACCGCGATAAGAAATCATGGTAATAAGCAATCTCTCTAATGCTCCAGTTTATATCATAAAATATACTTGTAGGGTATAGACGCCACTATCGTCAATTTGGGCTGAAGAGACCGTAAGTCGCACTCCACCGGCATCCACTGTTGTCCTGAAGCGGCCATCCAATGTCGCTCCCGCACGACTCCTGCAAGAAAGATTTCTTATATTTTTTAATCAATATTATAAGGAAATATAAGGAATGTTAGACTCAAAACCCAATAATCCATTGAAGGCCGACCTTCTTGTCTGTAAATAAAGAAAAAAGAAACTGAAATATCTGCCCTTAGGGCTATCTCTGAAGCTACTAATAGCGCTTACTTCATATAATAAACTAGAAAAAAATAAAGTTTTAAGAGATACGTAGACCATACTAAACCATAAAATTGAAATGTGTTTAAGGAAATACAACGCTTGTCATCCTAATTTAAAACAGATATATAACCCGGCCACCGGAAACAAATTAATTTCATCATAGTTTTGCTGGAGCTATTAAAACTTTAACAACGGAAAGGAATGGTTTTGTTAACATAAAAACACCATTCGGCCTATATACGTCACAACGCAATAGATCTTGCGCAAAGTTTAAATTTATCTTTAGAAGCGTATCAGCTGGCGCAGCACATTCGATAGATCACTAACATAAAGTACCTATATGTATATCCGAAAAACGCCTCTATTAGCTGCCGGCATCATAATATAGACACACTCGCTTACATTGAGTAAGAACAATGCGCAAATGTATAGTACATCGAGGGGAATCACGGTTCAAATTAATGATCACCCGGTCACTAATTGTACAGGAACTACACCTATACTAGTAAAATTATGCCGTCTCGGGATTTTATTCTGTATTTGATTCTGTCTATCTCTAATGGGAAAGTTACTCTTGTTACTAAACGTTTTAGATACAAAATAATTTTAATAAAAAATTTAATTAAAAACTCCTGTTAGTAAACGTTTTACGTACAAAATAAATTTAATGGACGACTTTGAGTTCAGCTAAAAAACTTGAAAGAGAAAAACAGTATGTCATGCTAAAAACAATTTTTAATATATATTACGTAACATTTTTAATATTAAAACTGGACTGTGAAAAACTGTTCGACGATAAAATTATATCGAGAAAAGTTCAAATTAAAAATAATGAATACAGGAAGTCTATTGTAAAAGCGAGGCTAAAATTAAACTCTTGTCGTAAAATCACATTTTATTTAACTGAACCAGTGAAATACGTTCATATGCAATTACTTTTGACATCATTTCAAAGGTTTATTTTAATCCGAATTTTAACAAAAAAACAATCACATACTTTCATAATTTTTTTGGTATGCGCAGGTTTTGCTTTGTGACATCCAATAACGTTTTTATACAATGTTTGTGATCGAACTCTTTGATGATTGAAATATTCACACAATAATCAGATTCAAAATTAAAATCTTTTATTAGGGATTTATAGCTCTTTTGAGTATTCCTTATATGGAATTTGTATTCGTTTTTACAACAAACTCCCGTAATTAGAGAATTATCACTAAATAAATTCAAAGCTCTCGTTGAACCGATTTGGCTGAAAATTGATGGGGAGGTACCTTACAGGTACCAGGTTACCAGGAGAGGGATATAGCACGGACTTTTTTATCCTGTTTCCGTGGGACGTGTCATAACGAAACGCTTTATCATTATCAGTCAAAACATCAGTCCAGCCGAAGGGGATTTGATACAAAATGGTATAACAAAACGCAACACACGAAAAGCTATATGTATTGTTGTAAGCTATATGTAATATCTATGGCTAAGTATGATTGAAAAATTGACAATTAAAAGTTTTTAAGTTGATCAGCTGATGTGTTTATTTCGAGTTTCTGTTAGCTTATTCCGTTTTGATATTATCATTGACAATGCCACGATCAAGACGATCTAATCTTGTCGGCAAAGCCGTAATGCAATAAATGCGTGCGTCCGATTTTATGACTTGAGTGGATTAGAGAATAGTTCACATTAGAATTAGATGATTTTTAAAATCCCACCCGCCTGCTAGTTGTCAATAAAAACAGCTGAAATGGCTATACAGGTATAGCAAATACAAAGCGGTACTTCGCGTTCATAACGATTCAATAAAATCAATTTCGAACCGTACTCCGTACTTAGTAATATAGGAAATTCATTTGTGTGCATTCGAACAATACAAATATTTATCATGACCAAATTTCACTATCCACCAGTGAGATTACTAAAAACAAATTTATTTAAGCCCTTTGATGGATTTAATTGATCTATAGATCAAATTGCGTTTCTGAGTATTATAATACTCGGAAACGATACAGTATCAAAAGACAAATGTGCGAATAAAAGGCATATCGCAAAGTATACAAATTGTATGGAAAATCTATTTCAGATACATAAAGATATAATTTTTTAACGATTTTGATGTATGAAATATTAAATTTAAAATGAAAAAGGTTCCAAAACTCCACTTATATTACACCTGGGACTAAAAGAACAAAAGAATATGTGATGGATATTAAGCGTCAGCTACAAACATCGCCTTTGATCTTTATAGTACAAAACTTATTACCTCATCCAGCGTCAAGTTTTTAAAAAAGCTAAAATGAACGAGTCAATTTAGGTGCATTTTCGCGTTACACAACCTACGCATTACAATATTTTAAATTCAGCAAAATACGGATATTGGCTTTCCCGGAATCCAATTTGATATGGCCGTTTATTAGTTTACAGTTTCAGGCAGGGAATAGATAAGCTACATAATATATTTATGAAATAATAATTGTAGACATTTGGAAAATACTTATAATCGCTCAAGAATGGTTGAGGTTACAATAGTTCAGTCAATTATTCGCTTCAACTTCGGTTTTGACACCTCGAAATTTCAGACAGCCAATGTAAACATGTATTCTATTCGAACGATCCAAGTGGTATTTGTATTGTTATAAAAACGCCCACGAATCGCTTCTGAATATTCCATATAAAATGTATCGTGACTTTTCTATAATTTATTAGTCTGTACTAAACGCAATAGGACGTACTACAGTCGGCTTTGGATAGGGTTACGCTGCATTAATAATATCGATCATCATGACATCCCCTTTCACGTCACATCAAAGGTGCTCGGATATAATTATCCTTTATGAACCCCTTGTTTATTGTAGTGCATTTAGATGAGCCCCAGTCCTTTAATAATGAGTACTAAGTTCGTTTTTAAAACAAAAACTGTACGTGTTCCACACCTCGAAATTATAATAAAAGATATAAATTAATATAGAAAATTGCGGTTGCGTAGATACATTTTGGTATACCTACGCAATTTTAATGTTCTCTTTTTTTAGGTATTTGGCCGGCTTTTAGCGGCTGGGCGAAAATGAGGCTGTAATTATTGAGACGTTACATGAGCAAATTTTAATGCTCTTACGAGGGTGGTCCGATAAGTACTTGGCCTACAAAAAAATAAATGTGTTTTTGTTTTTGGAAAAGTGGCGATTTATGTCTCAACATAATCTCTTTTGAAGTGTATCGACACTTGACCCTACGATGTTCCAGCTTCTTTAACCCGTATTATGGAGGTCTGTAAAGTAAGCCTCCGCGGTGCCGAAAACCTTCTCATTCGACGCAAATATCTGCCCGGCGAGTGACCTTTTCAAATTGGAAACAAAAAACCAACTTATGATATTTTGAACTAGCAGTGTGTATGTATAGAAATCGTCTTCACCAAAGTGGCATTATTCGATTAAGTTGAAGTCTTAGGAATATAAGTGTTGCGTTAGTGTAAAACTATGCATGTACCTAATGGACTGTATCAATGTTGTTATAACTAAATGTCAAATGAATTTGTTGGTTAAGGAAGGAAGAAGCAAGAATGTTTAAAGTAAAATAGCTGTTAGCAGCATTGTTAAGGGTTACAAAATGCATTATTAAAATACCCTTATATATTGAAATAACTGTTCCTTGGTTTTAAATAAACCTACAAAAATTTATACATAAAACGATATTTTATTCAATAAAATCAATCATTATTTTTATTTAAAAAATGCATCAAACAAAACATTATCAATTAAATTTTATATTATAATAATGAGCTACAATGTTCATTACAAGATATGAAAACCGACCAAAAAATTCCCGGGTGTTTTTACTTAATACAATCGATATTGTATTAAGTAATAACGTTCTATCAGATAATGTAAGGAAATGGGAGTGATGCCGCTTAAAAAAGATATTATGGTACAAATTCAGAGTCGTATAAACGATTATGCAGTCCAAAGGCAGACCTAAACAAACATTTGATTATCTAACATCTAAACATCCGAAAATTTAAAAGGATTCAAAGTACCGTTGGAACTCTCGTCGTGGCGGCCGCCTTATCTACTCTTAATTAATAATTACAAAGACTATCCGCGATATATGACCCATGATGTAATTCCACGTACGAATTGGCAAACTATTCGCCTAGAAATATTTAATTGTGTACAACGCGTTCATTACATTAATTGATAGTTGATACGCAATTTTAAATATAATTGCTCTCTTTGAGAGCACGGACATTGCTCAAATTTAAAAATAATTAGGGTGTCTGATATTCATGTTCAATGAAATGAAACGTTTTCTGCATGATAAATTTACGTGTGCCTTCACGTTTTTAGTTAAATAATAAAGAGGATAATTTCCTAAGTCACTTATCGTACTCTCTTAAATTTCTTAATAACAGAAAATACAGACAACATCTAAGAGACTGAAGCTTGATTAATACCTTTGTCTATCTTTGTGACAGGAAACAACGTTATGTGCGCCAATGAAGTTTATTATTTATAACTATAACTATTGTTTATCGTAACTATACAAGACCTTATAAAATAATGCAGATACAGAATCTGTATATGCTTCCTCTATAGCTCGAAAGCTTAAAGGGATTGTATACATGCAAAAGCCATAGATTATATATTATATTAAACTTCTTAAAATAGCTATGATTTAAAAAGTATTTTTCCAGTGCATAAATTATTATCGTTAACACTTTGTCAACCTTATAGTCGAACTACAAACATGTTTGTTTACGACAGAGTAAATCATTACCAGACAAGGAATATATAGAAAACTCAGTTTTTAAACTAGTTATAAATTTGTTCAGCCGCGGGGAACGAAGATGTATCTGAAATCATGTTTTAATTGAGCATCAAGTGCATTAATATGTACGTTTACGAATACAAACATTGCAATCAGCTTGTGAATAAGCATTTCAAAATGACATTGTTAGACTAACGATGCTTATATAATATTACCTTGTATCTTATCTTCTAAGCGTATTTAAAAGCATTTTAGATGTATTATTGTAATATAATATTAATAGCCATTAACTCAATATACATGTACAATGTACATACTCTGTTTTACAGAGAAAAACACAAAATAAGCCGAATATAATCGTATGACAAATATGATTATATTAGGCTTAGAGACTGAAGGTATATAATATATATAGTTATGAATTATGATATATATATATGTATACCTTCCGTCTCTAAGCCTAATATATCATATACTATAGCCTAGTATATCATATCTGTGACCTTTCCTTATGAAATTGAATATCATTATGCCACCCCCGAACGTCGATAACTCTCCTATAATCTAGTAAGCCTATATGCAACTCAGACAGTAAATAATGATAACGGAATAAGAGAAAACAAATTTGAAACTAAGTTTAATATATTAACTGTTTACGTAACTTCTAATGATTAAAAAAAAATGGTGCGTGTACTTATGTACGCACGTAAGAAGTTATACTTCTTTGGTATTCTTTATTTTTTTTAAATATTAAATAATTAATAATAATTATTTAGCGTTAATACTTTAACAATATTTAATATTTAGTATTTTATTCAATTATTAATAATTATTATTTATTATTTTATTATATTATTAATTCAATTTAATAATATTCAATTGTATTTCTTTATTCTATTTCTTTTTACTTGTAGATTGTCTTATTCCCATCTCGCTCGCGGACCCTCGGCGCCCATACTGATAATTTTGAGTCACGGTGCGCGCGTATCGTAAAATTTCACTCTCATAAATTTTTCATAACGCGCCTAAAGAAGTATAACTTCAAAAATAAATAAATCAATGGCGCTACAACCTTTTTAGGTCTGGGCCACAAATTTCTGTTTCTGTTTAATGATTGTTGATCTAATAGGCAAGTAGGTGGTCTGCCTTCTGTGCATGTTAAATGCGCACAGAGAAAAGTCCATTAGTGCACAGTCGGCGATCGAACCTACTACCTCAGGGATGAGAGTCGCACGCTAAAGCCACTAGGCCAACACTGCTCTAATGATTACTGTTTTTAATAATTGTGGGTTTTAAATGATTTTGTCGCCGTTTCTTATTGAACCTAAAAAAAATATTTCTACACTTTATAGGCTTTATACTATGAAATGACCGTATCCGATTGAAAGCTTATTATAGAAATTGCACTGATGCATACATAACCATTTATTCTTACTTCATTTACCGAGATCATTTTCTGGAATTGTAGGCCTATGGAAACTGTCGAGCTAAAATTACGAGCGAGAATATGTTCTCTTCACATTCTTTCGATCGCTATGTTAGAACCAAAGATCATGTATTACCAAGATTTAGAGTTCAGTGATCCGAGTTTAAATATATTTTAAGTACAGTGCTCGTTATTCGTAAATTTATTATCAATTGGCAAAGTTTTTAATAGTTTACGACCGATCTCAATACAATACGGTAAAGCTTGTACATTTTGAAATCTTTATTAGTAGACTGACTTTGTTAGAATGTTTTATTTTTTAAACGACTTCAAAAGGGGTTTATCGTTAGATTTACTTGTGGTGGTCAACACATTTGATGGTGTTGAAGTTAGACAATATTCGATGATCTTTTAGGCTTTTTATAAATACGAGTTTGTGTCCACATCGCAAATTAAAAATCATATCGAGACGATCTTTGAGTCAAGCATCGCAATTAAGGAACAGGCCATTGAATCATCAAAATTATTTCAGACAATATTATAATAGTAGGTTATCACTTAGGAACCTAATAAACGACGTGTGAAACCGCGGGACACAGCCAGTATAAAGCGCTGTGTCTTATTCAAAATTCGTTCAAATTTGGGTTAAATATTAGTTTTAATCAAGACCAATTCAAAAAAATGCGAGTGGGCCTCGGGTCTGCCACATATTTATTTTTTTGCAGTCAATTTTTTTCTTTGATAATTATTCAATCTAGCACTCTACCATACTCAGACTAACACGCCTATCCGATCACGCTAAACCGATGTGAGATGCAGTATACGTTCTGGCAGCACCTATATTACGTCATCGTGTGTTAGGTTTATTTCGTTACGGAATTTCTTCATTCGGTCGCCGCGCTCAAATAAAATCTATGCAATAGCTTAAAAGATTATTTTCTCTTAGCAAAGCACTATGTAACTCGAGAAGAATTTTTAAATCAAGCATCTTTCTTAACCCTTCCTTTTTATTTTTGTTAAACTGACTGCATTTTCTCTTAACATTATTATATACCAGATCTGTCTCGAAATAATTTGGTCGTAGCGTGCTGACTTAGTGAATGTAATATTCCGGATGTTTTTCCCAATTCGATGCAGCCGTCCGGTAAGTGCTAGATTATATTTTATATATGAGTAGAAATAAATGAATAACAATTTATAGCCGGTATCTTTTAATATATTTGATTAATTTGGGTTCCGATTGTACCACAATGTCAGACACAAATCTGTTAGGGAAGCAACATAGAAGTTGTTTCTGTATCTCATGGACCTTGGCAGGTGTCCAGATAATTTGAGAATTGCGCAAATGGCTACCAAAGCCAAACATGCCTACTATGTATGCACTGATCGTTCAATAAGAATAAGCAACCATAACTGAAGGTCATCTTAATAACGCCTCCATCTTTGTTTTGTTACAAAAGATAAACTCCCACATAGCCCCATCTCATAGACTTTCTTTCCGCAGTTTGGAGGACAGAAACCAAATGTAACAGGAATGAATTAAGGAGAAAATAATTTATATATAATTACTTTACGGAGTTTTAAAACAAAAATGTTCAATATTTTTAAAACTGATAATAGGAGCAAGAGTCTTCTATTTTGAAATCAAACCTTGAACGTTTCTACGCGGTTAATAAAGTTTTTGACCAATCGTTTTTCCGACATCTCTAATGAAGATTTTATTAATTTACATTTTTTTTAAGAAAAAATAATTAACAGTTTTGTATTTTGTCAATGTCTTGTATAAAAATCGGTGTGTTAATACAAAATGTTAATACAAAATATTAATACAAAATGGTAATACAAAATGGAATCTGCAAACTACTTATTGTATAATCGTACAATAAAAACTGTTATTTTAGTTAAGTACCTCCTCAAGAGTAATAATGGATGTAATTTTTTGTAAACTATAATCTTATGGAGTATATATATACCATAAGTTAAAAATTAACTTATCGTTGTAAACCCATTCAGCAGAAGGACTTGTAATGTTTCAACCGAGTCGAGAGTCGGATGTCAATTAACTAGATCCCTTTCAAAATGTTCAAAAGGATTCACGCAAGAGCACTCGATCGACTATATTCTAGATTGTACCAGGAAATTAGTTTAGAATTTACGTATGACATAACAAACTTAAGCGGATCAGTCCAGTACACATAGACAACGTATATTAATGTTAATATATCTCTAAGAGAAGATTTCAAGTGTAGGTCGAACTATGTCTCTCGTATGACATAATCCAAAACGTATACATACTATAAGAGGGAGGGTAAGATTAAGGGATGATACTTAGAAACGTGACTTAGCGCTAAGTGAGACTTTCGTATCTATTAGATTTAGACATTCGTGAATTATAGGACTTTCCTCTTCCGTATGTCAGAAGCCATTACTCTTTAGTATAATATAAGAGTCATACTTAAACGTGGCAGTGTGGGTTAAGATAGGTTAAAGTGACAAAGATACGAAAGGGATTGCTTAGGTGGCCACGAAGAAGAGAAAATAACGAAAGAGAAGAAGAAGAAAGATGAATGAAAAGCGGCTTAAAAGTAGGATGTACAAGGCAATCTTGGATGATGGAGTCGGGCTGGGCAGGCCTTGTCAGATATACCTGGATTGCACTACGAGCATGCATGGTTAATGTTATGAAAGTGGACAAAGTGAGAGACAACCCCATTCGCGAAGAAGGCGTGAATATGGATAAAATACTATGGTAAGAGTAACTCTCTCTGAATCTAATCCTAAAACTTTGTGCCTTGCGCAAACTCTACATTGTCAATTTTTTTAGGTAATTGTAGTGTCCCGACTTTTTCTTCTGTATTACGTAGAAATGGTAATACACTATACAGGGCAATCGTGTAAAAAGCGAATCTTGAAAGCGAATATAAATTTTGAAACGCGTGTCTCTGACCTACATTTATGACATTTCAGGGTGAAAGCGCAGCCGTGAAAATAAAATAAAAAATGTAAATAATAAGGTTAAGTTTATGTATCACAAGAACAATGTGACGTCGCATGTGGGGGCTGTGCGCCATTGGGCTTTTCATTTCTACGGTGAAGGAAAATCATCGTGAGGTAACCGACTTAGACCCATAATGTCGACGGCGTGTCAGGCGTAGAATGCTGATCGCATGCCTATTTAGAAAGAAAATATTATCACGAAACCGTAACAGATATCTGTATCGGTAGCACTTACAAACTAGGGAAACAACGGTTTGGTTAGGTTTTATTTGAATTTACGGAACGCAAACTAATAGTAGGCGCAAGTGTCGACTCTAACTGGTACCTATAATGTCACTGGATCGTTATTATATATATACAAGCTGACCTGGCAAACTTCGTTTGTCTATGTATATCATTTGTAATAAAAAATAGTATGTATTATATGTATTTTTAATGCTATTTTGATTTATCTAATAATTTAAAAAATATAATTTAGGAGGATGTTGTTCGATTCTCAGACATACCCAATATGAACACAAAATTTCATGAGAATCGGTCAAGCCGTTTCGGAGGATTTAACTTCAAACACCGCGACACGAGAATTTTATATCTACACTAATATTATAAAGAGGAAAACTTTGTTTGTTTGTTTGATTGTAATGAATAGGCTCATAAACTACTGGACCGATTTTAAAAATTCGAAAGCTACATTATCCACGAGTAATATAGGCTATATTTAATTTTGAAAAAAAATAGGGTTCCGTAAGATATTAGGGTTTTTCGGACACAAGGTGTAAAAAATCAACCAAAAAAGTTACTTATTTTGCGTACCCTGCCTAAACTATTAAAGATAGAACCATAAAATGTTCTAAGTAATTGTAGATCTTATAAATATCTACAAAAAGTCCGCAACACACTATACCTATCTATGTCGAGTGAGGCACAATAACCATAAATGATATACATGGCAAACGACGTTTGCCGGATCAGCTAGTATTAGATATGTGTATTTGAAACAACATATCAATTTACTATCTACCTACGAATACATTTCTAAGTATATAAGAACATCGTTTTACACGTTTTAAAATAAATGGACCGTAAATTCAAATGCAATAAATCGCCGAAATTAAATTCGATATATTGCTATTTGTATTGAAACGTTTGTCATTTCAACGTTTCAAACTAAATAGTCAGTATTTAATGTACTTATGTTTCACATTATATTGCATGTTTAATATAAAACGACTGCAATTTACACTGAATTGTTTTTGGTTAATTTGACTTAGCAGTGTAAAAGTAATCATGAAGGTTTATTTAATATGTTTGATGTGGGGTTTAAATATAACATGACAGTAAAAGCAATGTAGCGTCAATGAGAGCCTAGCATAGGAGCACCTTCATTTATACTTACATACTCTTGAAGTATCAGAACATAATGGTAAACTAAGGTATACCAAATGTAATAATAACATTAACTAATTTAAGGATGACCGGATTTCGTTCAGATTTCGCTGGAAATAGCTCGATCGCTGACACTGTAGATGTAAGAAACAATAACTAGTGATTTTAACATTTTATTTCATAGGAGTAAACCAAATCGTCAAAAAACCTAAAACTTAAACATCTGTGTTTTCGCCTGAAGCTCTATTAGCTGTTAAGAAAATTTAAGCGTTTATTGATTTGTTCTGCTTTAGGGTTTGCATGTGTGTGTAGTTCGCACGGGTTCGTATAGGTATGGCATGTGTCCCATTGGACTTAAAAATATGTTTAAAAACACTTACCAAAGAAAATTCAAACAATTATGCGATATAATTTACGATAATTGACAATCATTACATAGAAGATTTATTTTAAAACAAATACTCTATATATAATATGTTTAAAATTATTAAATAAAATCGCTAATAGTTTGGCAATGATCTAAAGTGTAACGGCTATTTTTAATTAAATCACCAAATGCAAATTAATGATGAGCTGTCTTCGCCAGGTGACGATCACAGCACAACCACTAGCCCAGGGGTTCACGTTATACCTGGTGTATATAGATGAGTTTGACCGCACCACGGGTTTGCCCGCAGCGTCACCCTTACAACAATTACTGCCCATGGCGGGAGCGCATATCGTTTCGGAGTACGCGATAGTCAGACGCGGACTGTCTTAAAAGCAAGATATTTTTAATAGAGCGACGCCAGCGCCGCTGTTTTTGTTTATTCTCGAATTTTATTAGTAAGTCACGCGTTTACGCTACAGATCCAAAATACAAGTATATAAATAAAGTAATAGTGAAGTTAAATTTATACGCGATTATGCACTACTTAAAATAAAACGATGTTGAGAAATGAAAAGATTTTTACTTTGATCGCAGTGTCATAGTTTCATAGATCACTACAAGATGGCGCCATATAAACATTCTATAGATCGTCGAAAGATGTCGCTGTAATGTAAAATGGCTTGTAGTCTCATATTTATTTTTGACTAGCTGGCCTGGCGAACATCGTACCGCCTAACAGTCGATTTTTTAATTTTTTTAAATACTTATTCTGCTATTCGGGACACTGCACTGGTCTAGCTAGTAAGATAAAAAAAAGAAAGTTGATAAGACAAAAAAATACATTATGTCAAAAAATAAAAATTTACCTTCCCGGAACCCCTCCACTAACACTTGAACTTTATGATATGGTATTAAAGTTCAATTGACTTTTAAGTATTATTACGAATATTTTGTATGGGAATATAGAAAAGTGTTGTTTTTAGACTATTTCACTAATTTTTTTTAATTTTTCTCTCCGTAAGAACCATCCTCGCACTTCAAGGGATATTATAAAAAGAATTGGCCAAATTGGTCCAGGCGTTGTTGAGTTATGCGCTTACCAACACATTTTGCGATTAATTTTTATATTATAGATTTAAACTGAGATCATTTGAAGCTAATTGAGATCCGATACCATTGAGTTCACATAAAATCAGAAATACAATAGAAAATGATAATAAAGAAAAGAGAATATCTTGAGTTATCAGAGAAGGACAATTTTCTTTTTAAAAGAAGCAAAATATCGAAGAATGGTTGTGATTTACTCGCACTAGAAAGGAACATTGTGGACAGTGAAACAGTCAATTTACAGGACACTCGTTTAGACAGTTATGCTAAACTTACCGAGAACGCCAAAGAAATACTTGTATATAAATTAATTGTGTGTTACACAGTATTGCTAGACTGATGATGGGGCAGGGTTAAACCTGAGGTTTTCAGGCTTTAAGCGCTCAAAGTAGCAAAGCACCTTAACCTCTATTTGGATTTTTAAAATTTGAACACTGAAAATGTATTGAAAAATTCATTTATGTCTCATTAATATATAAAATATGCACGATTATAGACAGAGGTGTTAGGCAAGTAATCAGCTGTCGTAGCCGATCACCTAGACAATTATTCACGGAGCTACGCATGACCTTGGAGACGATAGACAATAACATTATTGATTATGATTTCTAAAGACTTGTTGTTTTTGGTTATAATTATTTACAATGTAGAATATATGCTTATATGTAACAAATACTGTTGTCTGTATCGCCATAGACCAGTAAATAATAGCTGATTTGTTTGGCTTCTCCTTCGGACTAGTAACAAGAACTGAACATGACAGCAAGTCGTGTATAAATGGGTGGTATCTTTATAAAGAATAGGATTTTCATAAACAGCTAAACTAGTCCTGATATCCAACATGCAACCTTGATCTAGTTTGAGATTTAAAGCAGGTGGATTAAGAATAGTTTAATTATATTACCTTTCATTATTCCATACGAACTGAAGGAGAAGTCTAAAGATTTCAGTACTCATATTATATTATATTGGCAGCTTTCTAAACAGTGTGTGTGAACACTTATTGAGACTAAGGTGTTTCAGAGAATTTCTAGTTCTCTAATGTTATTTAAAGTAATATTAAGCGTATGTTAGTGTCAAGTGACTACTGGTCGTCCTAGTCGATATTAATACACACTAAAAACAAACAACGCGAGCCGGTGTGCCGGTTATACGACTATACGCTTTATTCTAAACACGCTAAGACGTTGATTGACTTAAGATGTCATTTCTACATACCATTCGTATGTGAAGGGTGGTGTTCCTATAGGTTGTGGTAAAGCAATGCAGGCCTCGCTCCCGGGGGCTGCCCGGGTCGTCTGGACTCCAGTTCTTGGGAAGGCAGGTGCTTCCATGACTACGCACGGAGCGCGCGCGCCATACTGCGTTCTTACATCGCCGCCCGTTCACATTCTATAAATAATACCAAAAAATGTAACACTGGTGGCGTATCGTACGCGAATATTTCGCCAATATCTTGTCTTCACATGTGTTATCCAAATGCACATTAAATTGCAACGTGGTTCTGGGTTTTAAATTTAATTCAGTTTAGAAGGCCTCAGCCAATAGTTGTTGGAGGCGCTGAGCCTACTTCCTACATTGCGCGATTTGGTGTTCTCCAAGGATCCCATTTGGGACCAGTTAAAATTATAAAGTTATTAACTCTGCCTCTGCTCTTGTTCAAAGTGATCTTAATGGTTAAGAAGATTGCTGCTTATTAAATGGTATGATCCTCAATGCATGCTAGGACTTTCATATTAAGTACACCAAAAAAACTGCTTGTTTTCTGCTGCTGCTCCGTTGAAAGAGATTCAGGAGATTCGTGACTTGGGCGTAATTATTGACAGAATGTTTAAAAAAATTGTAAAACGCTCATATAAAAATATCGCAGTCATATTGAATACGGTAGCATTATATGGATCCATTCGGAACGCAATGAAAGTACTCAAAGATCATTCTCATACTTGCATTGAATATTACAGAATTGTCTCATAGGCGGATAGAATCAAGCAAATTTCAAATAATGTCACTGTACGATTGGAGATCTCTATCATCCAAAATCCAAATCATCCAAAATCCAAATCATCCAATTTCCGTATGTAAACCTAAGTGTTCAGGCACAGGATCCTTCGCAAATACAACAGAATGAACACTACTTTTTCAGAGCTTGAAATATTCGGCAGTTGGCTGATCAATTTTAAAGCTATGTTAAGGACCGATCTGGTGGCCCAACACCAAAAAAGTACATTTTTCCTTTCCATTTTTCTTCATCGTTTCTTGAAATAGGGCGAATGAAAAAAGTATATGGTAAAGTTGAGTAGTTTATGTATCCAATTTCAAAGATAGTAAGATAATAGATGATAGGAAGATACACGATTTAAATAACTTCGCTCGATAGAAAAAAATCCAAACATAGCCAATTTTTGACACTTTTTATGATGAAAATGTATGTAGAACATGATTTTGAAATTTACACGATATATTTTTACGCATACCAAGTAATCCATTTCAGAAAAATTTTTTGATAAAATCACATTAATTCAATGTTTTACATAACTAATTGTTATTTCGGACCCGCCTCGGTGCTCCAGCTCTCCACTCCGAGACACTGACTGACACAGCAAATTCGTGCTGGGATAGGGCCTTAAGCACTTATCGGGTACTTAATCCTTATTAGGCGAATAAGTATTTTTATATAGGTAATTTCTAAATAAAACCTAACATTTGTTGTTAAATCACGTTTTCTTCTCTATTTTGGTAGTGTATATTTTTAATACATATATAATACATAATTAGATGCTCTTGTAGCTGGATTGGTCGATGGTAGCGACAATGGACTCCTCAAAGGTTCAGGAAGAAAGAATAAATTGTTGATGATGAGATATGAATAGCCCTAAGCAAATATATTCTATTTCTAACATCAGTCTGGAATCTAACCTTTCAACATCGTCACCAATATTTCTTGTACCTATCATATATCACCAAGATCTTTTAAGTACCTTCTTTATTTAATAGGAGTCAAAGGGGCAGGAGACTTACCTGATGTTAAGTGCTACCGCCGCCCAAGGCACTCATAGCAAGGAGGCTCGCAAGTGCGTTGCCGGATTTTTAAGACTCGGTACGCTCTTTTCTTGGAGGAATGGAATTTCGGTAGTGGTGGTGCGCGGCAAAAACTGCCTTAAGAAACGCTCAGTTGTGGAACCTTCACTGCGTACATTTATTATGGCATGTGTGCATTTAAGTGTAAATATAAATTTAATATAAACGTTGCTATTCAAAATTCAATTTACAAAGCTAAACAAATATTAATCTCGGTGCTAGTCGTAATATCCGCTTCGTAAAAAGCCGATATTTGGATAGTAGGTTATTAACAAATACTAGGAATACACTATTGGATGGTCCTAATTAAATTGCGTACTCAACCATTCAATTGCAGTTAAATTAATACTTTTTGATTCGTATTAAACTTTTGGGCGCATATCTTAATTAAGACTATAGCAAGGCTGAAGACTTATTTCCGCATATCTTTATACCTAGGTAACACTGAAAATATTTAGAAAATAAAAAACGGCTTAATGTAGAAAGTTGCCAATACATTTATTGTTTTTCGAAGTAATCTCCATTCCTCTCTACACATCATCGCATTCGAACCACTAAGAAAAGCAGCGGGCCCATTCTTCCTTAAGGGCTAATCGGAGTGAATAGTTACTACTAGTTTCTTCTTTCAGGGATCGTAAAGTGAATAGCTAGTTTTTTATCTTTAGTTCTTTGGAAGAAATGAAAGTCGCAGGGCGCCAGGTCAGGACTGTATGGCGGATGACTCATTATCTCAACACCTGCCATAGTCAAAAATTCAACAGTCCATTTTGCGGAGTGCGCTGAAGCATTGTCGTGGTGAAGGAGGATCCTGCATCGAGGGCGCTGCTCATGAATTTTTCCCCAAGACAACAGGCAAACAGCGATTGACATATCAGTCTACAGTAACTGTCCTTCCATCTTCTAGTACAACTGTCGCGAAATGTCCTTTCCGACCAAAGAATGAGGCAATCATCATTTTTCCTTGACTTTCTTCACCTTAGTTGGCCGATCCTTGAGAGGAAACACCCACTGAGCTGATTGTCTTTTGGTTTCGGGTTCGTAGCAATATATCATATAGCTTTCATCACCAGTGACTAAAAAATGCAGCATTTTAGTCACCGCCGTTGAACTGGAAGGTGTTTCTGGTTAAAGTATTGGGAATCCATCTGGTACAAAGCTTCCTGATGCCTTAATGTTCGTGTAATATTTTTTTAACTTGACTCATAACAATGCCTAAATAAAAATATGATTTATTTCTTACAATAAAGATGAGAAATAAAACAAAATGCACGAGGAATTTCTAGACCACGTCTCCTCTCATAAAAAGAAAATCCATGAAGACTAAGCCATATCAAAGAAAAATCAATCAAACTGCACTGTTTTTCTCATCACAGGGAAACAATTTTATATTTAGTTTTCATTTATCATGGATTTTATCAGTCAATAACTGTTGTAAGAAAATTGGTTTGTCAGGTTTTATTAGCAATAACGTGCATAATGTTACTAGATATAGGTATCTATCGAATAAGTTTTTTACCATTTCCAGTTTAAAATCCAGTCAGATTCTCATAACGCTCCACGCCACAAACACATTTCTGCGTCTATAATAATAAAAAAGCCTATCTCCTTACTTTGTATTTAACTTCCAACTTTGATGGACCACATTAGAATTTATAGTAATGCAAATTCTAATTCGACATACATATTCCAAGGCATTCCGAAAGGTAAGGCAAAATCACGAAACTTTCAAACTACCAAGAAACAAAACCCAGCTCTTTAATGACATTTTATATGAACTTTGTGATATTATAATCCCTACACTTGTTAAAATCGCAGTTAGCCGTCGAAAACGCACGGAAATTATAGATAATTGAAGATGCGAATCTATAATTTCTAAGCATTACCCATACCCTCAATTGTGCACCTATTTAAGTAGTTTTAATCCTGTAATTATTGTTTCTAGGACGGGCATTATTTCAGTTACGTTTGGATCAAAGGCAAAATAATTGACTATCATTCGTTGTTAGAGAATTTAAGTAGCTTTTTATTTTAAAAATAATAGGGGTTAATAAAACGAATATATATTCACTTTTATTTATTCCATCTACATTATAATCGACAAAAACATTTAATATAAGAACAATAATTTTATACAGTATGTATGAGACAATGTTAAGATTCTGTTCTAGAATGTTGACAAAAATAATACCGACCGACTTATGAAACTAAATACTGAAATAGTCCAAATCTTCTAATTAAGGGATATTAAATATAAATTTATTAAACATTAGAAGTTTCATAGGCCGCTCTTAAAGTATTATAAATAACATTTGCTTAAATCTATTTAATTAATGAAAGGAGACAGATTTTGTAAATTTATTATCATAAATATTGACGATAACATCGAATATTGGATTTAATTAGCATATAATCGAAATCCTTTCATATATAGGTCTTACTAAAGTAGATATAAAAAAGACTACGTGAATACCTCGATATTAATAATTATAAAACAAATTTTGGAATTTATATTTGAAGAATCAAATGACCACTGAAATGTATTTATGTTCTACGGTAATTGATGACTACCTTCTCGCAGATATACAACTTTATTGGTTTATAACGTTCTTAAGTTTTTATGATAAGTAAGACTTGTGCCTATCTACATCTCTATTACATCCTGGTATTATATATAAAAAAGTAAATCCTTTGAAAGAATAAATATATAGACACAGAAAGGAAAGAAAGGAATAATATTTTTACGTAAACCATACATTAGCATTTGTAGGATTTATGTTGAGTTAACGTACCCACTTAGCTTAATAGACGATCATTAAATTGACTGATTCGTATTCCGTTAGTCTACACTTTAATAAAGGAATTAAATACAATTACAACCCACTTTAACATCAATACATGGTAGTTGTTGACTAGATTAACATCGACTAGTTAAAGAGCAGGTACAAATCAATTGTCTTTACTGTGAAATTCTTTCATTAAAACATTAAAATGAAAAGGCCGCATAGCGCTATTGCCTAAAAGAAGCCCATGCAATTCATAATTTTAGTCCATTTTTACTTAATGTATACCGGTATCAAAAAAGATAACTTGAGAAAAAATACACAATACTAATCTTTTATGTTTGAAGGTATCAAATAATTTAATGACGTGGAATAAGTGATACATGTATCTTATGTTCCATAATAAACATATTTTTATTTATTTTTTTATTTTTTATAATTATTGCGCGGTAACGGTATTATAAACAAAGATACTGAAACTATTCGATATTTCGAATATCATTTCCTTTGTTTATATGCACCGTTTTGTTCCGGATTTTTTTGTTATTGTGTGCAATTCAATCAATACTTCCGCTGACAAAATAACGGGGAAATAGCCTGTGAAAATATTATACAGCAACTGTGTGTGTGCATTGCAAGTTCGATTGCTTTTTTATTAAATACCAATAGAACGAGAAGGTAACGAAAAAATGTACGTCAAAATACAGAATATATCGTTCTATTTAAATTGATATTGCATACCATTTGTAAAGACTAGAAATTTATACTACAGATTTGCAATGACAAAAAATCTAAAACAAATTGTTTATACGAAATTGTGTTTGAGCTCATGAAATAATAGGTACTTAAGGTTTAACCTAAAAAATAGTAAATATATAGAAATAGTAAAACACTTCAAAAATTTATACTAACCGCAGTCTCTGAATTACATCTGACTTTTCATGTATAATTTAAAATTAAGATAAAGTCTGTCTAATATTTACAGAAATCGGGATCTCATAACAAACGGACCGTCCGAATCGTTCCCTAGCACAGAGAAATAAGTGGTTACAACTTTCATTTACGAACAATAATTTGTCTTTATATTAGGTATAACTCCGCAACTGCATTTGAATCATATTTTTAATATTATTTAAGCACTTTTATCACAAGATTGAAGAAAAGGGGTGTGCACCGCTCGTAAATCCATACTACTTTTAGCTAAGATTAAAAAAAACTAACGTGCCGCTTTATACCCTACAACTCCCCCTATAATTAATAACACTATAAAAATACCATTCTTATACGAGCACAATTGATTTTTTCCTAAAAAAATATTTTTATATAAAAATAGCGAAAAAGCTCATTTGCATAATCTTACCGAACAGCCCGATGCCGTTAATATGCGCAGGCAAAATAATCCAAAAAGACTATCCTATATCCTGCGCACACAACCCAATCCCAACATTATAGGGAGGCATTTAAAATTAATTGCAAACCTCCGAAATGAGAAATTAGTTTTTCAATAATAATTAAAATCCTTTGATAGTGGTGGATAGAATTAATTTGTCATAAATTAAAAAAAAATTAAAGCAATAGATTAGGCCGATTTCTTAACAATAAGGAAATGTTTATAGTAATATAATCTTTATTTAAAATAATTAAAATGAGATCTAAACAGACTAGATAGTAGTATATGCTTGAGGGGAAAAGAATTACTTTCTAAATTTCTACTGATACTGACAATACACACATCAAATGTCTAAATAAATACTAAGATAATAATATAAGTTTTGGATACTGTTCTCCAAAACTCTCGACTGAGCAATGTTCAAAAATGTACAAAAAAATTAAGTAATCATCAACTGTACTGAAAAGAAAATATCATACTTTTTCTCTTTGATCGATTTTAACATTTTTAATATATCTTCGAAATATTTGTTAGTTATATTCATTATTGTTCTTTAAAATTATTATATAATGAAAAATACCATATATACCAGTAGCCGATCTGGGGGGATAAGAAAATTAACATCCACGCGACAAAATCCAACTTTTCATTTAACCAATGACAATCAAAGGAAACTTCGTTTGGGCTTAGGTGATATTCGCTTCGGCTCACCCCTGGGTTAGATGCTGACCATTCTCAAGACCCGCCCCTACCCCGTGTTGCCACGGTTAATAACACTTTGACTTTAGAAAAAAATCCAGTAGCTACAACAACAAGAAACTACCATATAGAAAGACCCGTATTGGCCGTATTTAGAAACAAGTATTTAACTGTGCCGGTTTTCTCACGACGTTGCCTACACCGTAGAGCAAGTGTTAAACCCAACACTGCTGTATTGTGTTCAGAATATCTATCTATTTTTAAAATCTATAAATGAATCGTCATGCGCTAATACTGACTGATAGAAAACAAATTCCTTTTAAACTTTGCTCAGTATCTCTAAATCCTATGAACTTCTTAAATCTATACATAATATATCTACTACTACTCATAGATCTACGTATAAATAAGTACTTCAAAAATACGCCATAGTCTTGTCGATTGTAATTAGTTTAAGCTCAAGATTCCTTCCGTAGATTTTGGCATATCTTTGGAGTACAAAAACAGGACTTTCCACACTACTAAAGCCTAGTCAGTAAATTTATTTTAGTATTTTCATTTTTGGACCAATGTTTAAAAAACTCAGTGGTCTCTTTTTTAAAACGTCTTTGGTATGTTAGGAAATCTTATGTTTTAATCATTAAACAGTCGGAACAAAACCCACGTTGTACGGAAAAACGACCTGAAGATTGAAAGACCAGCACAAAAAAAATCGAAGCTTAAGTTATCATTTTGGTATTCTATGTTAGAACATAGGCACGAATGCAGTACTTAGAATCCCGTCACTAAATATGTTTAGCAACAGGATTATCAAACAAACGTATTTATATTCTACTCTACTAACATTAATAAGATCCGATTGGTATCGAATGAGGCTAATAGGGATATTTTATAATCCAAAATATAATCCTAAAAACTAATAAACAAAATAAATATTTAATTTAAACTAGAATCGCGCCGCAAAAAACAGAAAATCACGAAATCCAAAGTAAATAAAAATACAAAAACTAGTGTTTTTGTTTGCTAGATTTGCTAGAAAACCATTAAATTAAACTTGAGCAACATCTGGAATATAATTATCGTTAAGGAAATCATTATTGGCCGTGTCCTTGACAATGACATTCCCATTATCCTCAATTTCAATGACAGTCTCCTTCTTTATCTGGTTGTTGTTCTGATAATAGCGAGCTTGTTCAGTGCATGGACAAGCAGCGTGGTCGACAACTGTTGTGGTGTCGGAGTTTTTTTCGTCGTACTGAACGACAACTTGAGCGGGAATAACCGGCTCGATTTTCTTCTTGCGACGGCGTTGCTGCTCAAGAATCGGTATTTTCATGCCATCAGAAGAAGATGATGTTTGACGCTGGAATAATTTAGCACGGTGTCCACAACGACACTCGTTCAATGCGTTCTCTTTCCTATGGGCAATAGAAAGAGACATTTATCTCCGCTCATTCGCCCCCGATGCTAAAAGGGAGTTTCCGAAGGGAACTTTGATACAAAAATTTATTCAAAACTATAAGGACATGTATGCCGTCCTCCTAACTGCTAATCAAATTGACTTTAGACTTTGTAATTAAAAAATAACTGGTATAAGTTTAGTGACACCACTTTTAAGCCGTTGTGAAAAACAAGTTCCATACTTTTGCTGTTTCCTATAAAAACCAACATGAACATTTACTAATAAATTGTATAATACATTTTACCATGATTTTTCATTTTATAATGATCAATTATCCTATGAAATCTAATACAAATCATTTAAATACACAATTCGGTAGACAATCGGAGACCAACAAAACATTACTCACTCAGCGATGGTTCTTTCACGTTGTTCGAGCTGAAGTCTGACAGCGCAGACTTCTAGAAACAGCTCGTTAGCCCTCGACACTTGCTGTTCATAAACGTAACGGAGATCGCGAGCTTGCTTAAGATCTTCACGACGCTGAGCCACAACGTCCGTGTTCTCTTGAGTGAAAGTATTTGTGTTTCTGTGAACGACTGGTCTTTGAGAAGGAAGTATTTTTGTTTTTGAAGACAGAAAGTGATGGAAGACGTTCCAAAGGAGAGGACTTAGACCATCTCCTCGTCAGGTACCTTGCTGCGTATAGAGGTACTACTACTAGAGGTAGGATTACAATTATACTCTGATGTTTAATTCCGTAGAATTCTGACAGCTCAAGGTCAGTGATGGCAAACCTTTTTGGCCGGCAACATTTTTCAATTTCAATACTATCCTAACATCTGAGTCTATACCCAAGTATAGTAAAACGTTTCGTGACTACCAGGTGACATTTTATACCTAAAAGTTACCATTATGTGGTGTAAAGTACTGTAAAGTCGAAAATAATATTAACAATAACGCGTAATTCAATCAATTCCGCACACTTACAAAAGAACCCCCTCTCCCAAAATTTGTTACGTAATACTTGAACGCTCCCTAAGTCAAATTTGTTTTTTTTTCGGTAGAGAACTTTTTTAGTAGCAACACTTATGAAATCTCAGAATTCTACGGCATTAAAAATCAGAGTTTATATAAATCGAGACGCTTTGACTTTTTCGGAATCCAAAAAATCTTTATTGAAACATTTTTTACGAAAAAATCTCATTACAAATATAATTTCAATAAGATATATTCATTTTATGATTTTTAATACATAATTTAATTAAAAAATATTTTTATGTATTACAATACATTATTCGTATTTACACATTAAATACTTAACACTACTGGAATTGACCGTACCTGGCATACAGACGCTCCATGCACTGGTGAACTTCAGCGCGCCATCCATTTTGTACGTTTTTGAATGTCTCTGTATCCATATTGCGTAGATCTCCTCCTGCCATCTCTAAGTGGGCAGCTATGATCTTGAATGGCGGCCTATAGTGCACAATATTATTACTTCCATGTGTATTTTAAATTTATCGCTGAGCATACTTAAGAATTATATGAGAAGTATTAACTCCTCATCATGTTAAAGTATCTCTATAGCCAATTGTGTAGTGTTTGCACAAACATGAATTTAAATGTATGTATGACCAACAGAAACTAACAACCTATATTGTATGAAAAACTACCAAAATAATATAAACGAGTTCAAATGCGCACAGCTATGTTAAATTAACTAACCATCACCTAAACTTCTTAAATATACCGTATGAGTCTAATTAAAAAAATAACACAATTTTATTTTAATTAACTATACATGCAAATTTTACGAAATAACAAGTTTAATATTGCCATTCGCGAGCGTTTGAATTTAGATAATATTGACATATATGTAGATGAATAATTTAACAGACTTTCAAGAGTTTACACAAAAAAAACTCAACGCACATCATTCTTTTATTCGAAGAACTTCAGCGGAAGACCTATTGTTGAAGAACATTTTATGTCAAGTCGAATATTGATAATTTTGTTTATTCTGTAGCATATAAAAATATCAAAGGGACTTTAAATAACGATGGCACAGCCGCAAGCGCATCCTAAATTTTAAAGTAACTTACCGGTTGCGCGGCACACGGTTCCAGCATTGTTTAAGCAATTGTTGCAAGCTGCTAGGGCAATTGCTCGGAATCGGAAGAGCAATTGAGTTGGTGCCGACGCCCCACATAATTGCATGTGTCTCTAGGTTCTTGTATGGCACTTCAACAGTGAGCAACTCCCACATTACAACACCAAAGGACCAAACATCCACTCGTTCAGAGCACGGCTCATGGCGTATAACTTCCGGAGCCATCCAGGCAACAGTGCCGGTGAAACTCATAACTGCACTGACGTCATTCCATTCACGGCTTGTGCCAAAGTCGCTCACTTTTACCATCAATTCGTCGGAGATGAGTATGCTAAAATATGGTGGTGAATAAATCCTCAAAACAGCTAAGAATCCGAAAACACTTATAAAAATCAAACCAAATTGTTTTAAGCTAAAATACATAGTCGTTTTTCTTTTTATAGACCAAGCCATATTTATTTTGCATTTACATAGTTTAAAAAAGAAGTTCATAATGGTGTGGTGGATACATAAACTAGACATAGCTTTTCTGTCCACCAGGATGTTAAACTAATTCACAATTATAATTAAGTTACATAACAAAATTAAACTAACAGCCCTAATACATGTATTGCATATATCTAAACAATTTCCTATTAACTATATAAAGAATATTTGATAAAATTAGACATCTAATGTGTAATGGACATTAAAGTCTTTTCCAGGTCAATTATCCAGCAGTCACTTACTTGGGGCTTTTAAGATCTCGATGGATAATCTTATGAGCATGTAGATATGCCATGCCACGAGCAATTTCTTTAGCCCATTTCAATAGTTGCTTTGGCATAAATACAGTGTTGCTATGAAGAAAGTCAAACAGTGATCCATATTGACAGTACTCCATAATGATGCAGAAGTCCGGAGGGTTTGTGCACACCCCCAGAAAGCGAACTATATTAAAATATTATATAGTAATAGTTTGAAATTTAAACATGACTTACATAATCAACTCAAAAAACAAATAAGTTAGGCACATACTGCTTCCAACTCTTAACACAGCAATAAATACTTAAAGCTTAAAATGAATTGTTTTTATTGTAAGAGAGATAAGATACGAGCAACTATAAAGAAAAAAGGTAAATGTTTTATATAAAATGTTAATTAATTTACTTTTTAAAATTTAATATTAAATACCAACCAATATTTTCATGATTCAACTTTAAGAGATGTCTGATATTAGTCTCATGTTTAGTGCGTAACTGTTTAACAGCAACCTTTTCGCCATCTAGATGTGCTCCAAACACCACACCTTGAGCTCCAGAGCCCAAGTAAAACAAGTCTGTTATTTTTTCAATTGGAACTTCCACATTTTCTAAAAAGATTTAATGCCTTTACTATTTTCCTTAAATATTATGTCCCTAATTATTAGGCAACAATAAAAAAGAATAGGCCAAAATCTTTATGTATTTATTTGACACATTATATTATTTGTTTATGTATAAGGAAGGCATATAAGCTGTTTGTTTGAAAACAAAAACAATAGTAGCCATTTAATTCTTGTTTTCATGCTAATATAGAACCTATTATATTCCAAACGAAAATTAAATACACTTTATGCCCAATAGGTATGTAAAAATCTTATGTATCTCATGTATTACATTTGGGAGACGTAGCAGAAACAAATGCTTTCCGGCGGGCCCTAAAAATATCCTTACATCTCTCACCGGGCCCATTTATGAATCTATAATAAAAGAAGAATAAAAGAGTCAAGCTCTTATGACTCTATAAGACTCTACAGACTCTATGATCTAAACCAACTCCCACTGAACCCTTATCTGTCTCATATTAGTTATACCACATTAGTAACTTTTATGTTGATAATTTAAGGATATAACTTTTAAATCAAGTTGAGTTATTTGATTTTATGTAAAATTAAATCTATTTAAAAATAATGATTAATTAAAGGTAATGCCTTCTCTTGTAGAATAAGGTATCATTAATGAGGCTATAAAAAATAAGAAACAGAATTTAAGTGTAAAATGAAGTTTTGATCTAAAACATTGCTCTCAGAGAACCTGTGATGTAGAGCAGGATAGCATGTGGGAAATCGATTATCCCCAGGACGAGTTATAAATATAACATAATTTAAAATCAATCGAGCCTCATCTGCGTAGCGCAGCAACCTTGAAAACTGCATCAATGCACGAGCCGCGCAATCCTAGAGAAAATTCGAGGAAACGACCATCTTACCTTTTGGGGATTTGTATTCTTCGCCTTTAAACATTGATACCACATTCGAAAAACAATGAAATACACCGCCCATCCAGTAATCTGACTTTTTTTCCTCTTCCCATGGTGGTGTGCCAAAGTCAGGGTCCTCATTTTTCTCTTCAAAAAGCTCGGGGTCGTCATCATAGTTGGCTTCAGCCATTATTCACTCTTTTATTGAAATTAACTTAAACTAAACGATTGAAGAAATGAAAGCACGGTAAATTATTGTATTTTCCAAGAATACAGCCCGGGCAAGCCTATAAAGCTCGCGAATAGAAAATAAGGAACTCTAAAGCTTTAAGCTTAAATGGAGCAAAGCAAAGCTCTCACAGATAATATATTTTATGACAATGACAGTACAGCTGCGTTGCTTGTCAGTGGCGTTCTTAGTACAATCTAGTCAATGATCTGTGACATAGATTCGTGCTTGATAATTTTAATTCGTGAAAAGTGTTTGCCTAACAATATTTTTCTTTTACAAAAATACCTTTGAAAAGCTAATTAAAGTTGAACGTAAACTTGCGTTTTAATCACTCGTGACTCATGTAACGTTACCAGACAAACAAAACAGCTACAGGGTCCCCACGTCACGGAACTCATGAGCGGCGAGGGCATAGCATGGGCATGACAACGATAGACGTGCTCTTTGTACGCTACAGAGATAATATATTAAATACATTATTTAGGCATACTTTTTTATTTCATTTCATAAACATACATATTACATATTCCTATATCCTGTATTATCTTGATATTTTTTAACATCCTTGTTCGCCAGGAAATGTATATTTGTCGGTAAAATGTAATATACTTGTTTTTTAAACATCTTAAAAAGGAGATGTATTTTAAGAAACTATGGCTCCTAATCTAGAACGTCAATCAAGCTAAAATGTACACTTAGGAGCTGTCAAAGCATTTTCTCTACGTTTACGTTAACGTTCGTGAGCTACGAATTTACGATACGATTTAATATATTATACATAATATATGAAATCTAAGATTTATTTATTTTTACAAAATCACACTATGACCGAATCTAGTCACGTGAACATGAGGATAAAGTTCCTAAAAAGACATAACAGTAATTAAAAGCGATAGCTGCTACGCGGGTAAAGTAGCATCGACCTAGAGCGATTAAATTTGTAAAACGCCGGTAGCGCAATCGCTCTCGTTATCTAAAAAACAATGCCACCATATTTTTATTTATAGATTTCATGTAACAACAACCCAAATTACCCAAGGCGATCCATATTGTACGTAGACAAAAGGGCTGCACGGACCTATTCATACAACGGTACTCGCATTAGGTACGACAGGTGTCAACGCACAGTTCGATTTTTCCTTGATTCTTTCCATGTCCAGATGTCCACAATAAATTCAGCTATAGATACAAGTAACCCATTCTCGGTCTAAATTTGTAAAGTTGTATGGCACAAATACATTTTAATGAATGAATGTGCTAATATAACTGAGTTAAGCGTATGGTACTTAGAGAAAGATCTAATGAATTAGGTTTATCGCAGCATTCTTTATGTCTTAAAAGTTTTGCAACCATTACATCATGTTCCACATGTCATCTTAAGTAATAAATAATAATATCTTAATCTTAATTAATCTACATCTTCTACCGCATTTACCATGGAGAGTGTTCAGTGTTCAGAGGAGTTGTTCGGATTAATACCTGCAGCTGAGTTTCATCATCGGACGTCGAGATAGAATATGAAATTCCACCCGTATCATCTCGACGTCCGCCGTTCCACAACTGAGCGTTTTTCAAGGCAGTTTTTGCCGCGCACCACCACTATGTGGAACCAGCTGCCCACTGAAGTATTTCCGAACAAATTCGACTGAGGGTCCTTCAAGAAAAGAGCGTACCAATTCTTAAAAGGCCGGCAATGCACTCGCGTGCCCTCTGGCATTGAGAGTGTCCATGGGCGGCGGTATCACTTAACATCAGGTGAGCCTCCTGCCCGTTTGCACCCTGTTCTATAAAAAAAAATAAAAACAAAGATTTGTCCTCATCAGCAGGAGGCAGGGTGAAATAGGAGCACGCACTTATATTCTCGTGGGAACAACACGCAAATATATAGTCGAAACAACATCACCGCATACACAAATTTAAGTACGACCAGTCACCACAAGTAGCACCCTTCACGAGTAGGTATGACGCAAGGCCAGCCATCGGCCCCCACGCTATATTTTAGGGAGAGAGACATCCGACGCATGGACGCCGCCACAAGCAATTACATTTTAAGAGAGCTTTCACATTTCAAGGATCGAAATGTGAACTTTCATTCCAACGCCGATAAAGAAGTTTGACTTCAAAAAGCAACATGGCGCGTAACCGAAAAATTAACGCGTAACGAAAAAATTTTACACTAAATTTTTTTCTAACCCCGATAAAGAAGTATCACTTCAAAAACGTATACAATTGCCTTGGAAAGAATAACTCGTTTTATGCAGCCTTGTGGTTGGTGCGCTAATTTTGTCTTTATTACGAGTACTATAATTATGGAAGCTACAATTCTTTTTAAAGATATCTATATTTTTCCGCACATACAAAATATTCTCATAAATGTATTGACTTGCTAAAGTCAAAATATGTAATTCCTTAAACTTCCTTCGGACTGACTCCCGTGGGGACAAACCACAAATCGCTCTTTTAGCCCGCTTTTGCACTACAAATATCGATTTAATGTCAGCTGCATTACCCCATCCCAAGAAGCCATAAGTAGCAATATATATTTTTTAATGAGCACTGTTGGCCTGAGGCCTTAGTTTAGGACCCCGGCTGTACACCAGTGGACTTTCGTAACATCGTGAGGAAACCTGAGACTCGGGGCACTGAAAGCTAATAACCTACTTCCCTATAAACGCGAATGTTCACAAAACAAACACGGATATCCGAGACCAATTAGTGCAAAGTTAAAAAAAAAACTAAATAATTATTGGCATTTTCAAAATCCGGCTTCTAGGTATTTGCATTGCTTTGATTTTGGCTCACTTTAAAAAGTAAAGGTACAGTTTATAAATGAACAATATCGACGTGTCTGGTTCGGACATACCATCATACCGTTTGTACTACCAGTAAAGCCGCCAGACATCCGTTTGATAGTTCGCAGAAAAAAACGATCCGCTTCGTGGCTGTTAAAAATTGAATATACATAGCCGAGAGCAAAATATGAGCTTGCTAGAACAGGAACAAATGCTATCAACGAAAATATTTTCGCAAAGCAAGAATATCTGCTACTTTTGACAATGTACAATAAGGATTCAATATTTTTTCTATCACCACGTTCTCATTAAAATAATAAAGTGTAAAATGTATTTTTATAACAGTAATACTTTCCAAGTAGAGGTAAAACCCAAAGGAAATTTCCATTTTATAGAACATGAAAAGAGTTTCTTTAAAATTCCTGGAAGTGCACTGGGATCTCAGAGTGACGTTGCGTTGTGAATCTCGTATGTCAATAAAATATTCGATGACAAAAGGGTGTAGAATTCGCTATATCACGTTTCTGCAAACTACTTGCACCTAATTGGCCCTCAGGTGGGTGTGATTGTGGGCTTACTATAAAGTAAACTCATGCCAACATTAATAATGAACCTAGAACGTTTTAGGTATAAAGATGGAAATAAAAACCCCAATTAATGTTGATAAGTTTCTTTGAACATTATAAAACCAACATAAAACCTTTTTCTCATGGCATACATTAAGACTAAAAGTAAACACTAATAAACTCTGGGTACAGGGGGAATCGTCTGAACTTCATCGTCCAAGGTTTTGTCTATGACTGGTCTATAGCTAATAGTTACTTTTCCGGTCGCGAGATCGAGGTTAGATATGCTGTGTTTACGCCAATGTTTCTCTATGGGCTTCACTGTCTGTGGAAATAACAACATACGAAAATTAAACACAGTTTGACAGTAGCTAACTTCCTATAATTCTTAAGATAGCTGGCTACATATGAAGAACGTACCTACATTATATTATACGTGTTTAGTAAGTACATTTTTTTAAAATTAAATTAAAAGAAATATTCTCTATAAAAATATGCGAAATATTTCAGACATAACAATTATTACAATTTAATATTCACGTTAACTTCTCGGAAATTGAATGATGTTACGGTAACGCACTTACTAGGTAGACTGTCTGTCTTTTTTTAAATGGAATCGCTGTTGGCCTTTAAGGGCCTTTACAGCTCAGTTTGGGCTGTTTTGGCGGCCGGAATGGGCGTTTTTCCCACGATTACCGCAAGGGCGTCTCATACGAGACTCGGACCACGGCTTGGACCGTCGCGGGGTGGTCAACCGCCATTTTTTACTCTAATCTGATTTTTATTTTTATGCCGCGCGGCATATTAATTTGTCTGAACAGTCTGTCGGTTTACTAAACTGAACCGATTGGTCCGTGCCACCCAAACCTCTACTTTTTAGCTTACACATGCCAATGTTCGAGTTATATATGTAATATGTATATATATTATGCATAAATCAGTATACCTGTCCTTCTGTCGGTTTACTATAGTCCATTTCATCTTCTCTCTTTGGAAAGTCATCTCGAAAGTGTGCACCTGAAACATTCACATTGATTTATATTAGAGCAAAGGAATGGGTAACTATCTATGGCTACCCACTCATACCCAAGCTATTTTGAATTTAATCGAGATATAATTTAATTGGATTTAAATAAAACGTGAATATTTATAAATAATAAAAACAATGGACTTTATTGTCGCACCAAACACATTTATTTCATTGAAAGTAGAAAAGAGTATTTATAACTTAAATCCTAATTAGTTTATTACAGTACATGTCAAGATAGGTGGGAAATAGCAGACTTTCCTACTTGAAACAATTTAACCCCGGTTTAAACATGTTCGACCATTCGAGGGGTGATTATTATAATAAGTACGTACATTGCAAACTCTAATTGTCGTTAAATGGAAATAATCGTTACATTGTATAGACAACAACTGTCAAATTTATGGGCAATAAAAAAGGTTTTTTTTTATTATTTGATTCAGATAAAATAAATAAATTTAAACTACACGAAATTGCGTGTGACCTCTGACCAAGGGGGGAACCACTGGGGCCAAGAGCTGGAAAGACAAAACTTCCTTCCTATTCTATATATGGACTTCTTTCAAAACATGCCTTATTGGATTAATCTTAGTAAAACCTACCTCTGCTTTCTGTTCGATTTCTGGCGCAGGCAACAACCTGAACTGCAGCCTGCAACATATTCTGAAGCTCTAGACTTTCTATTAGATCGGTGTTAAAGTTTTTCTTCTGGTCGGTAATTTTCAAATCTTTGAATGCCGCATACCACTTTTGTATTTCTTCCTGGGCTGCAATATAATTATTGTTAAAATAAACAAATAATTTATCATATACAGGTTGGTCAAAAAGTCGTGTATCAAACGCAAATAGATAGATAAGGTCATCAGCTGCAGAAAATTGTTCTACGGGAGGTCTCTAAGCTCAACCGCTGCAGAGTTATAATTTATTTTGCGTTTTTATAAAAATAGCCTTTTTTTGACTAATTCTTATTAAAATTCGAAAATATCTACATCCTGTATCTTTTTCATAATATCCACTAGATTGGTACTAATGAGTTCTGGCGTTAGACATACTATTTATAGTTGTTTATTAAGTGTATTGAAGATAATATTAAGTTATACGATATATTTTTTTTTCAAATCATCACTTTTTGTTTACTTCTGACTTTACTGTGAAAAAATAGCGGTTTGAGGGAGATCAAGCTCTGCCATGGATGCTAAGTATTAAAGTAAGTATTAAGTTATCGAAACAACAAACATACAATGTTGGCAGTTTGCTAACGCGTAATACATTGGTAAATTCAACGTGGCGCAGACTATAAGGCTACGCACGCCATAATGTAAATACTCGGAATAAACGTAGGCTCCAATTTCCCCGTACTACATTATCTAAAGTTAATATATTTTTTGGGAAAAGGGATACTTTTCTTTAATAAATCCCAGACGATCTTTTATCTCTGCCTTTTAACAAATTTACGAAATGTATTAAAGAAAAGCTGAGTAAAAAGGCTCACTATAAAGTAAACGATTATCTAGTTGAAAGGGCCTGAGACAAAAGCTGGACAGGCTACTTCTAATGAATTTTTGATATTTGTTTTAAAATAAGTGTTGTTTCCCATAGTCATTTTGTATGATGATAAGCGGTTTTAAAAAAGTACCGAGAGTTTTTTACGCCGGATTTTTATCTCGGCCTACACCCTCTGTCTTCTTTGCCGATGAGTAGGGATATCTATCGATTCAAATTAAGTGATACCTGTATCTTATATATAATAAACATTTACAACGGTTTAAGGGACCAGTTAAATTATCGATAATGTTTCTTTACCTTCATCCAATAACTTCGCTTCCCTAAAGACACCGCATTTATTTTGCATAGTAGTTCTCATATTCAAACGAAGATCGTGCGGGAAGACTGAGCCCTTCAAAGCCTTTACTTTTTCTAAGTTATCAATAGATGCATCACATATATTCTGCAATTAGTAAAATAAAAGTATATTCCACTTTAATATCTTCATGATTGCAAACTCTTTGAGAACTCGCCTCCAACAAAGACAAATGAGAGTATTGATTTAATAAAAGATTTCTGCCAACCCTTTAAGAGTGTATTCTTATCTCGAATACATTAAAATTATTTTTTAATTCCTAACGATTGATTACACAGGCCACATTAATAAGGCCTAATTATGTCGACAGAAAATTAAAATGATGTTATATACGTGCGCGAAGCAAGTTCATGCTATACATAGTTTGTCTCTCGCTTGAGCCTAAGTCCATGGTGGAAAGTAACCAAGCTAGTGTGACCCATTAAAACCCCACCGCACCACCAGCAAGCCCCTGAGGCAGGAAAATATAGTAACAGCGTCGACATCTGGCCACACGTTCTACAGTCATGCCGCCCTCCACATCCTTTAATGATGTGGGTTGGAGGCCTCGGAGGCAAGAACAACATCAGTCCATTCGCCCTAGTTTTAGACTAGTAAGATGAGCTTACATTTTTTAACTCTGGCTGTTTATCACCAGGAGTGGAAATGCATCCGATATTTATGCCAATCGCCTTCCCAAAGACTACGACGTCGAGAATCGAGTTGGCTCCAAGTCTGTTGGCTCCATGACAGTTGCTCACTGCTTCACCTGCTGCATGTAACCCTGGTATCGCTTGATCACCGCTACCCTTGTTGATGATTGCCTGTTTATTAAAAATAAAAGAAAACCTTATATAATAACTAAATAAGACCAAATATTTTTTGTAATAAATAATCAATGAATGACTGATGACTTAGTAATATTTACAAACCAAGAAGAAAGTGTTACATATTAATTTAATTTTCGCGCTCCTAATGTCACTTACGCAGTAGGAAAACGAGCAGCGCTTTGAATAATCGCCACCCATGGACACCTGAAACGCTGGGGGCTTGGGGCTGTGCTTCTGACCTTAAAGGGAATAGTACGCTCTTTCCTTGAAAGCTCCTTCTTCTTTTAGTGCTTCTCCGTTACTGGTGGTTGGCCGTCAGTCTTTTGAAGCGGCCTGTCCCCTCCCTAACGTTTTGAATCCAAAGCGAACTCGGTCTCGGAGTTTTTTCTTCATTTTGTTGAAAGATCGTCCGGCAATCTCAATTTGAGACCTAAATCCTTGATCAGGATTGCACTTCTAACCCAAGTTACCAAATATTTGTACTTGCCATTCTTCTAACGTCTTTCCAGCTACATATAGATTAGGCCTTACTTCCTTGCTACGTTTCGACAATTGAGAGCTCTATCAACAAGCATTTACAGATAGTCTATTATTGAGGCTATTAAAAAAGTGTCGGCACTCGGCAGCATAGTGAATTTTGTTGATGATCCTTCCGTTAACTTTCACTCCAACCTCGGATGGCCTCAGTGGCTTGTGATATAGTTGCTTCGGAATATATATCGTAAAGCAACGGTGTCCATATACCTACAACCTTGACGAACTCCACGGTAAATAGCGATCTCTTGATGCACTTCCATCTCTTAAGCCTAGGTCTTAGGCCCAAGTCGTATCAATTCAGAAATAAGTCTACTGGCAGCTGGTACAACAGAGGCGGTGCGCGGCAGTACCTTACAAAGCAGTTGTTATATATAGTATGTATTGCCTTGTCTATATTCTTCCTATCTACTTTGTGACATTACGAGTTACTGATATTATCTTATATTATTTAAAACGACAATTAAGAATTTGTTCTTATAATCACGCTATACTTATATATCGCATACTAAATAACTACCTCTCCTTTATAATTTATGGCGATGCCGCCCATAGTATAATGCACCGTGGGTATGACTGGAACTGGTTCCTTCAACACATCCACTCCAGTAAATGTGTAAGCAGTTTCGTGAATACCAGGCAACTGTTTCATAATCACGTCAGGACTTAAATGATGCAACTGGAGGTAAATATGGTCCTTCTTTGGTCCTACTCCTCGGCCTATAAGATTTAATGACATTTTTAAAAAGATTGCAAGGGCTACATGTTTTAAAGCTTGTATACTTCTTTTTCCTTCTCGGGCCATAGAATAAAAAAATAAATATGTATATTATATAATTTTATATTTCCTGCTCTTTAGAATCAGGGGCTATACCTAAAAGCGTTAAGTTTTTTTAAAGTTTAATTTAGCACACAACGACTCCCCAGTTCGATGAGAGCCCTCGAAACAAAAAGCGAAGAAATAAATCTGAAATCATGAAAGCAAACGGCGCATTGAGGAAAACATGCAGTTTAATTTTTTAATATTTTTATGTATAAGTAGGGGAAGATCGTTACCCTTCGTACGCGGGGCACGTCCATACAGTCAAAATAAAACTTGAACGAAACAAAATACAGTCTTGTTTTTGTATGTGTGCATGAGTCGAGGCACCAACTATACATCAACGAAGTTTCGCAAAATTCGCACCGATGAGAGTGAAGTTACAGGCACGTGTTTTCGCGCTCGGCGAGCAATTTTTTGATCAATGTTTTTGTGTAGAGTATTCTATCAGTAACTAGCAAAATATATTTAAGATACGTCTCCAATACTTAATTTATGACGTTTTCCTATTAATATTAAAATAAGTTATATTTTGTTGTTATTCAGTTAGTGGGGTACTTTCGGACAGCACTAGATGGGGCACATTTGAACGAATTGTACAACTAAAATTGTATGAAAATATTTTGTCAACACGAACTGTCATTTTTAAACAAATTAAGTTTTCGACTTTCTACATACACTACTGTTAAGGCATCTTGACTAAACCCTCTGGTAGGTAGGTAAGATTGTGTTAATGTTAGCACACTAATTTTCGCATTAACTTTGTCCTGTGTTGCTATCATTGCTATCGTCGATGTAAATATATATTAATACCTATTTTTATTATCTTTATTAAGGTTGATTTAGATGCTTGTGAACCAGATTCTTTGAATAATTTACCAATCCATCAAATAGTAGTTTCTTCGAAGTCAGTTTTGACACCAGAAGCATTTCGACCCTATCCGCATGTTGTAAGAAGTAATAAAACAAACAAAATGACGACGACGGCCAGAAAAACCACGAATTTACACAGCCACACCCGAAAATAAGAAGTGCTAATCCGCACCAAAGATTAAAAAATGTAATTCTATATTTAAGATACCTAACTAATTACATTTTGTTTTACATAAGAAAAGCTATGTAATTTTTGTTCACTATAAGAAAAGTATTTTATTTTTGTTTAATAGAAGTTAAATCTTTATTTTTGTGTTTAATTCGTTGCTAATAAATGAATTTTGATTTATATGTGTTGTTTTAATCGCACGTACGGAACTACCCCACAGTGTTACCTTCGTACGCTGTGGGGTACCCCCAATCTGCCCCATCAACGGGGCACCTTCGTACGTATTCTAGATTTAGTTTAAATCATAATTATGGTTGAAACATCAGATGAAATCATTTGTCATTTTTTTATATGAATCTCAGATAGTTGGACTATAAATTGAAGCTATCAGATGATTGATTCATGGAAACATAAAAAAATAAAACGTGAAAACCGTACGAAGGGTCCCCACCTTCCCCTACTTTATTTTTTGTCATCGCATAGAAATTTTAGTTCTCTTTATTATCGCCGCTATCCACTTTGTGAAATTCTAAACCGATGCATGCAACGCAGCAGTGTGTATTTGAGTTACAAAATGCAAACAATGCAGTATACAATTTTCATGTTTCCCTGTTATCATCAAAGCAATACGCAGGAAGGTAAAAAACATCGGGTATAGCTAACAATTAGTAACTCGAACTAAAAACGTTTTTACTACATTTTACAAGTTAAATGTTTAAGCTTTATATATCACGTCCGTATCTATTCAATTATCTCTGACGCTAGATTAACTAATTATAATCGAACTTAATTCAGTAATTAATTTTAATACTCAATTACTTAACGATTGGTTTAAAGAAGCATCTGAACTATAAGTATTTTGTTTAATTTTAAGTTATTGCATTAATATGTTCACTTCACTTTCTTTCAAAAATTTAATAAAATTTAAAAGAGGTAGAAGTCTATTTTAATGACGTACGGCTGTCAGTTGTCACGGTATGAGGACGGCACGGCAGACTTGCTATTTGTTAAAAAAATTGCCACGATTTTTTGTGAGTATTGTGTTACGGGAAACGATGTTGGGACTGTATTCATGGGCGTGGGTAGTAAATTATTGATGTGTTTTCCTGTGTGTTAGCTACCGGATATATATGTCATATCGGTAATAACGTAACAATATTTTCTAATTAAGCTATTTTATACCTTGTCTAATTTCAGTTGCCATAGATCTAGAGACAACATCACGGCTTGCTAAATCCTTAGCTTTCGGAGCATATTTCTCCATAAACCGCTTACCCTCGCTGTTGACAAGATATCCACCCTCGCCTCGACAACCTTCCGTCATTAAACACCCAGAACCATACATGCCTGGTGAAATTTAAAGACTTATACATACATTTATTTAGTTTAAATGATACATTTACTCAAACAGACTCTCTTAAAGTGAATTGTATGTGATTGGTGACTGTTTTGCTTAAGTGAACAGTTTTCGTTTATAAATTGTAAAAGTAACACTTCGCTATAGTATACGGTCAACTGACAATTTCTGTAATAGACTGTGACTCTAAATTTTTGTGGATTCTAAAATGACTAAAACACAATAAGCATGTTTCTGCAACGTCGTGCCGTGAGAGAGACTCCCGCAGCGGTTTGCCATTTTTGATTTAAGGGCAATAAACTTTCAATAAATAAATAATTTCTAACAAACCAAAATTAGGTACAACAGCAGTTGCCGCATCCTAGTATTCATCTTAAAACCACCCAAACACTTACGACTCAATTCCTAATACAAACACTAATTCCGCAATTCGAGATAAATAATACGTAGGGTTCGAGATAAATTCCTGATTACCTGAGCTTAGCGTTTCAGACCATCAGAGAAATCTAAAATCCAATTATACTAAGTTAAAGATTTGCTCATTATTTACCAGTCGGGTGAAACTGTATGAATTCCATGTCTTGAAGAGGAAAGCCAAGTCTGGTCATCATCGAGCATCCATCACCCGTGCATGTGTGAGCAGCCGTGCACGAGAAATACATTCTTGGATATCCACCGGTAGCTATCACTGTGTTTTTCGCTTGAAACCTGTAATTGTACATGTAATTTTACCAACCTCACTTTATCAAAGGAAACTATTTCAGAACTGCAATACTCCATTGAAGGAGGTATGAAAATTATTACTTATAAAAAAATAGTTTTAATTCTATTATTTAAACAGTGAAATTTGAGATTAGATTTACGTATAATACGTGTTAACTCTGGCCAAACAGGTTCTGCATTCTTTTAAAAATCTAAAGTTCAATGTATCGTGATTTGTCTATCCCGCCGTTGAGCTAGGCACTTTTGGGAAAAACGAAAGTCATCGCTCGCGTCGTCGGAAGTAGTTTAAATCTTACTTCTTTAAATAAACATGAAGCATACAGAAAGATTTTTAGGAATGTCATTGTTGCTAAGTTGCGTCATTAAACTGATTTGACAAGGTATTTTTTGCGTAGTTCAATTTTGTAGATAAACATCAGCAATATTCCTTTTCTAGAATATTGCAGGTGTTGTAAATGAAACCAATTCTAGTCATCAAAAATACATTTTGATAGCAGCGGCAGCAGCGACATATCAAACTCTATAGGAAAGAGTTATTACGCGATGCTCCAGAGTGGAAATATAATCACCTTCAAAAGACTAGCAGTATGTTCAAAGGCTTTGCCACATGTAAAATATATTATTTTTCGTTACAATATTCTCGAAAAATACGCGATACACTAAAAATACCAGAACTCAATTGGATTTCTAAATTTTAAAGGTAACGTGTTATTTCTGAATACACGGGGCCAGCGGGCGTGAGGTTCCACTAACGTTAAAAGATACCGCCGCCTGTGGAAATTCATATCGCCATAAAGCTCGCAAGTGAAGCCCTTTTAGGAATTGCTGCGCTCGGTGATTAGTAGCTTCAAGGTTTCGTCAGTAGTTAAAAACAGAACTTTATAATTTTAGGTTCGTCAGCCATGAAGTCGAGATTAATATCAAATATCAAGAATTATAAAAAAAATCTTTATTATAATTTTCTCTTAATTTTTTACTATACTCACTATATTGTTATGTTATTAAAATAAGCTAGGAAAACTTAAAAACTAAATTAAATGAAAACAGTAATATTTTATCTAAAAACGCGTCTTCATTATCGTTATAAAAAATGTTTTTATACTAAAGTTATTTAGTTGTACACGATAATTTCAGGACCTACTCAAATTCAACAATAATTATTGTGTTAGCCGGTTTTAACGAATGAACGCAGTAACCGCAGCATCTGTTCTTAAGAAATATAGTTAATTCAGTTTAATTTAAATTTAGTTGAGCATGGTTGAGTAGTTTTATAGAACAGAAGGAGAACGGGCAGGAGGTTCATCTGAGGTTAAGTGATACCTTAGTGTTTATTAATAATTTTCAAGTAATTTACAAACCGATGTAGACTACTGTCATCCATGTCCATCGCAAGGGCCCCAACGATTGCTCCATCTTGCATAAGCAGATCCAAAACAAAGAACTCGCTGAACAACTTGATATTCTTAAACTTGGTGCTATACCCGTAGAGAGTATGGAGTAAGGCATGGCCCGTACTAAAAGTGTATTATCAAATATGGATATCATTATTATAGTATAAAATAAAAAAAGACTGTATAAAAAGACTTTAATATTGACGACTCATTGGTCTAGTGGTTAGTACCCCTGACTGCGAATCCATGGGTCCCGGGTTCGATCCCCGGCTGAGACGAACATCGATGTGATGAGCATTTGGTGTTGTGCTTAGGTATTGGGTGTTTAAATATGTATTTATATGTCTATCTATAATATTTATGTATATCCGTTGCATAGTACCCATAACACAAGCTTCATGAGCTTAGCATGGGACTCGGGCAATTGGTGTGAATTGTCTTTAAAAAAAAATTTGTATATGTATTTAATTGTAACATTATTTATGGCCAGATTAAAGTACAAGAAAAAGAAGTAAGAACAATCCAAATTATCGTTAAGATCAATAAAGAAATAAAGATAAAAAAAAAATGTATAAACATATTACAAAGACCTAACCTAACATTTCTCAAAACAATTACGTAGAACGGACGAGACGATCAGGCAACAATTACGCCTCACTTAATTGAATAACAAAATAAAATCCGCTTAATGCGCTTCCTTGATTTAATTAGATAAGTGTTTCTTAGTAATCTATTTTCAACAATAAAATAGATTAATATGAAGAGTTATATATAATTTCTACTTTTAGCGAAAATAACTATGTAGAGAAACATTTTAACAATAGGATAAGAAACCCATTAAAATTGAGATCAATCTCAAAATTGTATCAAATTTAACTATCGAGTTACTAATATACTAATAACTTATTTAATATTATAAATAAGTTGTATAACGAGAAAAACACGCTAATTTAATTCTCCAGATTTTTGCCAATGTTATTTTAATTAGTCAATATACATTATAACATATTTGGGAATCATGGGAATGTGCAACGTTCCCTTCTTTGTTAATTAACTGCCGAAATCTGTATTCACATGAAACTATCCAGGTTGCATAGCATTAATATTATTAAAGTTTTTCCCGCCCTGCCCTCCTAAAGAAATAGTTTTTAGTTTCTGAAATGTAAATAAGCGCATACGTAGTACATACTTTAGTTAAGTACGAATGATGTGTAAAATACTTCTTACGGATTATTGCTATTATTAATATTTTATTATCGTTTTTTATATTGTGTTTCAAAAACCTATGACTGCAACTCAACATACATATATAATATACGTAACACCAGCGTCTCAGTAAAGAAAAAAATCTAAACGCTAATAATTATAGTATTGATATATTTTATAAAAACTTTATAGTTTAACAACTTATAGTTCAGTAGTAGTATGTGCGGGTTTAAATTAAACGTTATTTTCGAATGTTGTTTAGACTATTAAATTTTTTACCCTTTGTGAATAATTCTTAGCTTGTTATTCCTGTTGACTTTTGTATTTATCTCATGTATTTTTTTTAGATTTGAATTCTTGGTGCTCTCTTCCTTCGATTTAAATTATCAATTCCGCGTACTTGTAGAACCTCTTCAATAATTATTTCATAAATTACCGTCTAAAATTCAGAGTATTAGCGCGTTTTATTAATTTAAAGGGGCATTAAAGATACACATCAGAATGAGCCTAGAAAACTGTAAAATTAGGACAGCTGTATTATGGCGACGTGGATCTCATACGTATTATATTAAGATTCTCATAAAAAGAATATTTTTATTTATATTGAATTTTTTATTATAACGTTTTTCCATGTTTTATTTGTTGTAATATTATTGATTTATAATTTGTGATGCTTATTTATTCTTGTTGTTTTAAGAATAAGTTATCACGTACCGGTCAGCCACAGCGCAAGTCCGCTTCGCAATCTCCTTTCCACAGTTCTTGGTGCCGCCACCAAAGGACCGCTGGTAGATCTTCCCTTCTTGAGTCCTTGAGAATGGCATCCCCATGTTCTCCAGTTCAAAAACACAGCTAGGTGCATCGCGTGTTAGTTGCTGTATCGAGTCCTATAAATCACCAATGTTGTTTAAGACGTTTTTTTTATTTTATGTTTTCAGCCATAAAACTTTCTTGACGAGTATCACTTCTTAAAAAATAAGCCTTCTAAAATTATTAATTCTATTCATATGAAGCCTATCTTTTATGCTATTTTATATAAATAGGTAGGTATAGTACAAAAGAGGTTTCAAGATTTCCCGATTTTAAAAAGTGAATGGTCCTGAAAGGAATACGTGTGTGTATCTTAAAGTTTACAATTTACACAAGGACTGATCATCCGATCATGGTTCTATGGGTAACTACTTAATAATTTTGAAAATTTTAAATATACTGCCGGAATATTTTTTATTATAATATTCTAACAAAACTCAACTTTTATCCATTTTTCTTTAAAGTTTCGAGATATTTAAAATAATACATTTTACACAGCAATATATACAACTCCCGGTACTATTTTTATTCGGAAATTGGCGTTTGCCTGCATTCGATTAAGCCCCGAAGCAGACGGCAACGTTTTATTTTTACGGAATGTTGAAACATCCGGCCTTCAAATAAAATGAAGTTAATTACCTGATCTCCAAGCCAGTCAGAACCCTTAACTGTATCATAAAAGTGCCACCGCCAGTCGTCTTTGTGCATACTTCCTATAGCATATATTATATATATAAAAAAGACAATCATCATTGCTCTATATGGAAAATGTATTAAATATAAACAAACTTATAACTATTACTTCAGCTATTTATTCGAAAACTTGTAAGCACGGTTATTCTATTGTGGTTTCTTATAAATAAATTTAGTCATAAAACTGCGAGAAAAAGGGGGAATGTCGTGATTTTGCATCTCGGACTTCTTTAGAAAAGGAATTATTTATTTTATTTCTTAATTTAACACTTCGTTGCATTAAGACAAATAAAATCAGGTTATATAATATAAGATTAGGAAGGCAACGGGCGGCCTTATCACTAACAAGCGATCTGGTTCAGAAAAACGAAAAAGAAGCTGAGCGCAATAGAACTTCTTTGCTTTATGACTATAATAGGCTCTAAAAAATGCCCATTAAGAACGTCCTCGCCAAAACTATAGTGAATTTTAATCCGTAGCGCTGAAGTCGCAATCAAACGGAAACTCAATAATACTATCGAAATCGTCAAGTGTTCCACGTAACTTCAATAGCAATTCCGATCTACATATTGCATTTTTGTCCAAATTTGCGACAGCGGATATTGAGAGACAGACGTCAAAATTAGGATTCGTTGTTAGATTTCCTTTGTAAGGGATTACGAAACGTTGACTAATTCTCAGTAATTGAAAGCGCTGTTGAAGTATCACAGAAGCTTCAAGGACCCTACTTTCCAGGCTCCATATTCTAGCGGACTTTTTACGCAAATTTCCGACTATGTTTACGTGCTAAATAATATAACATTTTAACATGTAGAAACTCAACCACTCACTTTCTAAGAGCTAGTACAGTCAAACCTGGGTAAGTGAGAACTGGATAAGTGAGAAAACTCTATAAGTGAGAGTAATAGCTGGGACCCGTCATTTTAAGCTCCCAAAACCTCTATTAGCGAGAAACTGAAACCTCTTTAAGAGAGAGAGAGTTGTTTTCCCTCATGGACCTCCGTAAGTGAGACTGCTACTTACCTCTAAGTATACTATAAGCGACAGTCGAGCTTTATTTAAAAGATACACACATACAGTAACAAATTACAAATTTGACATTTTCATTCATGTTTTTTTAAAGTGTAAATAAGTACTAAATAATATGAAATATATATGTACATAATAATGTTGTGCATATTATGCACATAACTTTATCATATTACATATTACTACATTATAGTGAATTAGTGTTATATAATATTACATATTTACTACATTCGTACTTGCTCTTCCTTACCCCTATAAGAGAGAAACGCTACCCATGTACCTGTATTAGCAAGAAACTCGGGTTAGTGAGAAACCTCTATAAGCGAGGATGAGATTGTGCTCCCTTGAACTCTCGCTTATCCAGGTTTGACTGTATATTATATTCACTTTGAAAAATATGCAATAGCAAATAGCGCTCATTATGAAAATATTAATATGAGGACAATATTCGAATAAACAAAGCGTAAAATGTAAAACCTAAAATATATTAGTAAATATTGTATGAAAAATTTTAACAACGCTCCGAGTTTAACTGAAGAAATGTATAGAAAATTCATTAAAGTATAATTGGGTCCGAGAGTGTTATACGAAATATTAGCAGAGACAAATGTACGTCGATTGCATTAGAATATATGTACTATTAATGTAAACCAATACCCTTGTTATATCGAGTAAGCGTGATATGCTTGATAGGTGAAACAATCAAAAGTATTAATAGACACAGTAATATTACTAGATTATACTAAATTATCTACAATAATATTATAATCATGATTGTAGTGTATAAGACGTATGTCTATGTATGTAAACGTTCCACGTGGAACCTAATTGTATTGATATTTCATCTATGTTTAATATAATAAATAGGCTACTCGAGATCTTATTGATATTGACCTCCCATACATGGCGGACCTGAAATTTTCCGATTCAACATGGAAAGAAAAAGAACAAATTTTGTTCTTTGAATGTTGCAGAGAACTGATTAAAAAAATCACAATTAAAACACTATCAATGAATAATCAATTTCCATATACATTCACCGTGTGAAGTTGGTAGTCTGACACGCCACAGTTAAAATAAAGCCATTATGTCCTTTAATTAAACCTAAGATATAATATCTAATGATATATGTTTTCAAAATAATCTAACCTATAGATGCGTTCATGCCACCCTGAGCTGCGATAGTGTGTGAGCGGGTTGGGAACATTTTCGTAACAAGAGCCACTGAAAATTTCGATTCCGCTAAGCCTATAGCTGCCCTCAATCCTGCTCCACCAGCTCCTAGTACAAGGCAGTCGTACTTGTGGTGGTGCACTGTGAAGCTCTGATGCCGTGTACATACTAAAATAAAATAAAAACATTTTAAGTAACCCAAGGCGGCAACTAATCTTGTTTAACTGTCGAGTTGTATTGCCATTTAGAAATATATTATTCAAAAGCCTTACTTTGATATAAAATTAAACTAGCAAAATATAGAATGTTTACTTGTATATGTTGTGTGTCTCAAAGAAGTCCTTGGGTAGAAATATTTCTGAAAATAAAGGCATTGCATTAGTTCCAACAAAATTTGCTCAGATATATTTCATTTAGTCATAAATCTTTTTGTGCAGTTTGACAAGCCTAATTAAACAACGAAACGTAATTTTTTTTTACTCAAAAGATGCTTATCAAATAGAATGTTTGTTTTATATCGCAATCAAATAAATATATTTACTACACGAATGATCGTTTATGTTCACCATTGACTAATTATGTTTAAAGTGCTCTTGAATGACCTCAACAATGCTAATAAACTGAGCTGTGTTCATTTTTATTTCAATAATGCTTACAATTTTTTTTAGGATCGTAAGTACAAATTTGATTGGCATTTACTTCGATAAGGTTATTATTAATAAATTGCTTAAAAATGTCTTTTAAAGGAATTACTAATTTTATGTGTGTAAATATTTACTACATTTCAGAAGATTAATTTGAAAGTTCGTGTATGTTGCTCACAATATTTAATTAATTAAATATGATGAAGATTATTTTGTATTTATTGAAAAGTTGCAGACAAACATGTTCATACAGTGGTGCACTTAATTTAATGACTCGTATCAAGATATATATTATTTGTTCAGGTTTCAGACCCGTATTAAAATCCATTAGTTAATTTTGTCATATGACAAAGAGAAAACTCATTTGTTATTTAAAACTACATTGCGGCTTTTATAAAGACTAGCTTCCAACTAGTTTCACTCACATGAAATTCATAAAACTATAATTAATTATATACATTAACCTCAGGTAAGTGAACGAAAACATTGATTCCATTTTAAGAACAACAAATAATAGAGAATTGATAACTATCGGACATCATTATGTGAACTACTCGTATAGGCGATAATAAATTACAAGCAGAGATATTCCGCGATTCGCATCGACCCTCAATATAATTAATTGGTTTCCTCACGATGTTTTTCTTCCGAACGAGAAATTTCACTGCCAAAGAAAATTTCAAATAGCGTAGAGGTGTGTGGGTTGTAAGTTGTCATTAGTTGGATGCGTTGGTTGAAAATCACGCTTAACTAGGTATACATTATGGTTATTAAAGTTGAACATCAAATCTATTTCAATTACATACCAAATAAACAAGCATTATCCAAAAAATTAAAGCTCACCAAAACTTGAATGGGAAAAAACACTCGAACGTATTGTTGTTAAAAAACGTCAGAATGTTTTTTTTTAAATTGAAAAGTTTTCACTATTTTTACCAAAGAGATGGGATACCTTACTATATTAATATGTATTGAAATTTGACAGCCACCAAGATAGTCAAACGAATGTACAATAAAACATTGCATTAGTTTATCTTAATAATATTTATATTATAACCGATGTAAATTGAAGGAAATTGCTATTATTGTAATAAATAAAATTTTAAAAACATTCCCTCATATACCTTCACAATACAGTGGTGTGGACCGAATGTGGAGACTATAACATTGGTGCATTCCACTTAATTTTTCGTTGTGAATAATGCATATATATAAAAATAATTACTAATTAATAGTGGTGCAACGGAAACGTCTTAGCGGAACCAGAAACGGAAGCAGATGTCAAAAGTAATTTTAGCAGAGACGGAACCGGATGCAGTTTCGAAAGTGTTAATTATATAAAAAAAATAACAAATATATTTCTTTATTATGTATCAAATACTCCAAATCTAGATTAGAAATAGATATATTAAAACTACTATAGAAAACAATATTGCAACTTTGCAACAGAACATTTTATTAATATTCAAAATTAAGTAAGTTATATTTTGCAAAGTAATATGGCCACTTTTGTACCTAACAATCTCTTCCGGTGTTCTTCGTATATAAGACCTGCCCTGCGATTCTGTAACTCACTTTTCGAACTCACATAGCGGTTTTCGCATCGGCGAAAAAGTGAAAAGTGAGTTACAGAATCGCAGGGCAGCTTTGCTAAATGATTGCTCACTGGCAACGCTGCTGGGGGTACTGACAAATATTGGCTAACTCTCAGCCGTCGTAAACTTCCGATTGTATCTCCGTTATAAAAGTAGCGGAAACAGAAGCAGAAACGAATTTTGAAAAGCGCGCGGAACTCCCGGACTAGCGGATACAGAAACAGATCCCTTGCATCACTACTAATTAAGTATCCTCCAAAGTATAGTATAGAGAGCTGCTTTTGCAAAAATATGAGCTTTAAGTACCCTAAGTAACCCTTGTATGAACGTGGTTTTTATGAGTTTCTATCAGAATTTAGGACACACGTGATGGTACACAACAGTCCCAGCCTTTGATGTAGACTAACAAGATTATTCATTACGCTGTTGTCATTATTCCAATAAGCGTGTGCAAATTTTGATAAAAACAAAATATACATTTGAGATATCCGCAATTTTTTGGTGTACATTTTTGTCTATGGTTTAGAATGAATAATAAAGATTTTATTTTTATTTAATAATTGATATCTTTTAATAAAATAAACTTCTCATTTATTTAAGTATTAGATTAATTAATTAACAAGAATTATTACTCATATATCCTACTTATAACTTGTTAGTGCAAATAATTGTATTTATATGAAACCTTTTAAAGTCTTTCGCACATTTTCTTTGTTGTCGGAAGTCAGACGGTAAAAGTCGATAAATCTCGCGGGAAATAGAAATACTTACGATTTTTCTTAAACATCGCGAATGTTATCCTACTTTCCAAAAAAAATACTTCCAATCTTGTTGCCGTTTAATGTAGCTATTTGTATCAATGATATTTTTGATGTCAGAAAAGGGGGTAATGCTGAGCTGAGCATTTTAGTGATGACTTATTGCATGTGTTTTCCAATGACTTGACTTTTTTAATACCGTTATATAGACCGCTACCTGGTCCAGTGACAGTAGTATAGGAAAAAACTCTTGGATAATTTATATCTCAATCCAAAGACAGCAAAAATTGGTGTTAGAATTCCAAAACATGTCTTCATTAATAATGTTACTAGACAGTTCAATATGCAGCTATTACTTTGCAATGTATGAAAACTATTCGGAATATATAGCTTTCCAATGTTTATTAACAAGGTTACTGATAACGAGTTATATCCATCACAATCTTAAGTTTACGCTAGTTTAAAATATTTCATATTCGAATTATTTACTTAACTTGGTTAGTGAGACTACAACTCTAGTTATAAATTTGTATTAATATAAATTTGTTTTGATTAATAACTAATTTGGTTATAAGCTTTGACGTCGTTTCACCGATTTCAGTAGATACTTGTTTTATTGACATAGTTATAACGTTTATATGTTACTAGCGGACCCGACAGACGTTGTCCTGTCTTAACTATGAATATTGATTTCAAATTGGTGTAATTAATTAAAAGCTATTTCAGAAACAAAGTGTTTATTATTCTAAAGCTTTATGTTATACAACATTCTTTGTTTGTTTTTCTGGCTCGCATATTATTATATTATCAATATAATAACTCCGATCGAAGCATTTATTTTAAACGATATTTATTTTTCTTACATCCTCTTTGACGATATTTGCTGCACGCATTCTGTCAATGTTATGTCAAACGCCATAAGGTTACATCAAAAAGTTCGAATTGTATGGTGGTTAAGTATTCTTAAATTTTCTAATTTTCCGCGCAATTTTTTTCTTTTATAAGAACCTTCTCCTGACAATTACAAACACAACAAAAAAAAAAAATCCAGACAAATAGGTCAAGCCGTTTTCATGTTATGTCGTGACAACGGAAAACGGGTTCATTTTTATATATATATAGATTATTCGCTAAATTGTGGAATTTGGCATGTAGGAGGTACATAAATACAAGGTTTATTGTGTCCAGTAAAGTAGGGCTACAATATCGATTTTGTTTTCAGAAGCCTTACAGCTGTGGTTTTGAACGCCATCTTGTAGTGACATATAGAAGATGCCCGGGTTTCACCAGTTATTGCTATTTATACATTTTGACGTTATCATTAATTTATAAATATGAGGTTATTTTGGTAAAAATATGTAGCTCAGTATACACAGTTTGATATATTAAACGTTTCTATTATTAATACGTGGTAATACTCTTTACCCATTCTTATCTGATTTGATTAGATGATTTATAACATTAGAGCGTATTGCATTGCGGTGTTCTAGTCGATGAATTCCACACATCCAATGCGTACTACGAAGTCTAAGGGGTTCGTTCCCCAAAAAGTGACGTCACCCATTGAGAAATACAACAAAAAGGGTCGATACTAGCGCATGCGTTTTCTTTGCTAAAAATATATCGTGTATAACCTAATCGACCTAAATCATAGACATACTTAAACCATTTCAGCATCAGAATGTTTGGAATACAATTCGTTACTTGGTGAATTCATGGAATCCATACTGTCCTAAACTTTATTATTGCTTCCGCGTCGATAGTATAGTAAAAGCCGGCTTACAATTTCTAGTAGTAGTAAATATCAGTGCGTTAAGTGTTTCCCAATTGGATGCTATATAGTGGATGATGAGGTATGTGTTACGCTTTTTTTTTTTCAAAACATCAAAAAGACGGAATTACGGCATTGCGGCATTTTCATTGAATTTGTCGATCGCAAGTTGACGTTGGACAACCAGGTTTTGAGGTTAGCGGATCTTGATGTATCCTTTATATGTGTGTGGGACATTCATTCATGCAATGAATTCCTGGATGAAACATAAATAATATATGATGAAGTACAATACTATAATTCAAATAATAAAAATATACTATAAAAGTACACTATACGGTCTATAATATTCCCACGCAATGATTGTGTGAATTCGCGGAAATTTGACTTTGATGTTAGTGCAAGCGTAACTGGAAATTTTATTTTATTTAGTGTTTTATTTGATAAGAACACTGCAAATATAATCAAATCTCTTGAATCGTGAATTAAATATCACGTTTTTAAATTGTTTTAAATTATTTTTGATAATATTCCAAATCATATTTAATATATTGCACATTTTTGGATGGATATATCTGGTGAACTATCGATTAATACACACTTTATATTGCCAGCCTTGTTGCCAACACACATAAACGAATTGAATATGAAATCTCTTTGAATAATCTCATATAATCTTTAGAAAGCTACAATTAGCGGAAATATTATATAAAATTGAAACAAATTAAATCAAAATTACTATTTTTTTTTCTCAACGTTTTTAATACACAAAATTAATAAAGGACTTGAATTTGAACATTTTCTATCTGCATTTACTATATTTAGCCGTAAATTTCTCAAATGTATATATAAACACCAATCCATTGCGTCAGGATCCACGTTCATACGAGTTATATTACAGATTAGTTAGTTATGGCTGACTCGTTACACGACCAGTCTTATCTACAATTCGAACTGGAATTATTACAAAATGTAAACTCTTACCAGTCAAACATCTCCTAAGAGCAATTTAGCGAATCGATATCAATTCGATGATTGAAGCAAGTGATTTGCTCAAAAATCTTCATGAAAATACTACCACATCGTAGACATCATTACTAACACAATTTTATTTCAACAGATTCTCCATAATATCTAACTGTCCCATCCATGATATTGAAATTTTACCTTTAACTCTGTTTTGCTATATACGAGTATATCTATTCGTATTTAATTCTGCACGTATTAATCGCAAATCATAAGCATCCGCCATTTTGTTTCACAATCTATATTATAGCCTAATAATGTTTTGTACATTTCTTGAATTCGGTTATTAAAACTGTATTTATTTATTTTAAAACTGTTAAAATGAGTATGACAAAGTTTAAAAAGGCAAGAAATAGTTAGAACTTATGGCGACTTTTTCTTTATATATTTAGAAAGAAATTCTCCAGCCCACAGACGGAATTTGAACCAAATAGCTTGTGAACATTAGTAGACATTAAAGGATTCAATTAAATTAGTATTAACCCAACCAGTCCTCTGTTATACGGATTCGCGATTATCTAAACTACAAATAGCGAGTAATTTTCCATAGACCGGACGTGTAAAGCCACGGTTTCCGCTTTCTCTTCCGGTTGATTTTATTTCCGTATTTATCTGTACTTCGCTGAAATTCAACAGAAAACAAATAATATAGTAATAACAATCACCCTCAATACGCATGGTCTTTGGGGGCAGTAGACCACCCTCCGCCCAAAAATAGAAAAACCCACTCGCCATATTCAACGCACATATTTGTATAATGAATGTAAGGTCGCTCGTAGGCAAAGGCCGTCAAGAGGACTTGGAACATATTTCTGGGAACATATATTGGGATATTCTGGGTCTCTCTGATATTAGAAAAGCGGGAACACATATTGTTGAACACAAATCTATTATTATTGTTTGATAAACTACAAGCTCCCTCCTTATAAGAATGCCAAATCATAAAATGACTGCTTCACGACTGATTTGAGTGCGACCACCGCTGCGAAAACCGCTGCAAGGCAGTATTTACGATATTTGTTTTAAAATAAGTGTTGTTTGATGATTTTCTATTTTAAAAGAGTACCGGGTGTTGGAAAGTCGTGGTCCACATATAATGCACTTGAATTTGGATTGTTATTCTTTTATTTTTAAATGTGTGATGTCATTTTATATTATTATGGATTATATTTTTCTCTTAGAAGTAAACACAATGTTTTCAAGATGTATTTGCATTTTAATTAATTGCTAACCCTCTGATAGGGTGGACTAGCGGCTATAGCAATTAATTAAAATGCAAATAATACTTGAAAACATTGTGTTTACTTGTAGTTTTTTACGCCGGCTTTTTCTCTCGGCCTACACCCTCTGTCTTCTTTGCCTTTTAAAATTTACAATTATTTAACATAATTTTAAATTTATCCGACGTTTCGCGTGCGTAGTCACCGTGACCACGCACGCTGTAAAGCACGCGAAACGTCGGATAAATTTAAAATTATGTTAAATAATTGTAAATTTATAATAATACATAACTTTAATCCGGTAAAAAGTTTTTTCTTTAGACAATAGAGTAGTATTAAAACAAAGCCAAAACACAAAGCATGTTAAAATACTTGTTGCGACCAAAATCCTTTGTTAGTAACAATGTCCACGTAGTGACGTGAAAGCGTGTTTTTTAATTTGATATCACAAAGTAACGAAAAATAGTGTGCAGGTGTGTTCTGTGTATTTCTAGTTAAATTGACGGCTTTTATAAACTGTCAGAAGCGACTTAAACGGACAACAAAGCTGTATTAATTAGGCTGTACGTAGAGTGTTAAATATATTATGATGTTATATATTATAATATTGAGGTTTTGTCGTACTGGCCAGTTTGACCTCAAATATCTCCTCCTTTGTTAGTAATTCTAAATTCAATTTATTGAGCTATTTACTCGTGCAGTTGTTTTTCGAAAACCATGATTAATTTCATTTTCTCACTTGAATTTTTGATTGCGTCACTCTATTTATATAATAGAAAATATGAAATATTATTTACGAGTACGAGAGGCTAAGAGAGGGACTGCAATCACACTCACATACACTAGAAGTAGGTTAGATAATCCGGAAATATAGTAAATATAAGTAAATAATGAGGGGTAAATCTGGGATTGCCATAGTGAAAAAGGGATTTTGTACGCGATCCCAAGGTTGCGACGTCAGAGCTACGGCCTTTTAGAGAACTACATTGAAATTGCATACAAAAACGGTGGATCTTAATTGAAAGTTACAGAGTACGGGTATTAAAAGAGATGTTTATGTAAATAAATTATGTTTCTTTTATCTATAAATAAAATGGAATTGTTTACATTTGAAAGTCGCTATTAGATTTATTTTTAAAAGAAAACAGCACAGAGGATGTAGGCGGAATCCATTAGAGATAAATAAAACATCTTTAAATCGGAATTATCCTTTATATTATAAATTCGCTAAGTTAAGTAAGCTATGTTTTGCTTTCAACAACAGAACATCCATCAAGAATAAATACGAATAATTTGTAAACAGAAAAGTTACGTATATTATAATAAACTTAAATCAAATTTCAAACACTATTTCATCATTAAAATGCCAGATTGTCACTGTAAGATAGGCTTTGTTAAATAATATCCAGCTGAGATATCTAAGAAACTTTTATTGTAACAATTCGTCCGTACACTGAGAACATAAAAAAATTAAGAATTTAAAATGTCTTCATTAAAAAAGCGCAAACAGAACTGATAAAACAGCTGTACCAATATACACCTTCTTTGCTGATGCTTCAACCTCTTTCATGGAAAGCATTTTGCACGCATTCCACATACAAAACCTTATGCCATTGAAATAGTGAAAGGCGAATGGAGCCCCGAGTGTTAGTTTAATAAGAAATATCATAGGTCTGGACAAATCAAGGCTTTGAATCACAGAGACATAAGTTTCGACGCCGTTGGAAAGAAATAGAGTACCACAAGATAGTACAAGGGCGTAAAATGTCAAGATCATACCTGAAAAAGAATATAAATGAATGCGGGTGACGTAGTTCACTTTTGATCTACATTACGGACTACCTAGGTGTAAAGAAACTAAAATTGTAATGGTGTGTTATTATGAAAATGTCACAGATTCCAATGTATGAATTTAATCACTAGTTCGGATAATGTAGGGACGTATATATGTGTGGTATGGTTAAATCTTAATATATATAAATCTCGTGTCACAATGTTTGTCCTCAATGGACTCCTAAACTACCGAACCGATATCAATCAAATTTGCACACCATGTGCAGTTCGATCCAACTTGAGAGATAGGATAGTTTAAATCTCAAATTAAAGTCGAAATTTTAATTTATTGCTAATTATTTGTCTGTTATTATTTGATTGAAAGTACCAACGTTTCACATAAGCTACAATTTAATGGCATAATCACCTACCATTTACTACTATGTAATATAACAAAAATATTAGCCACAGCAACGCTTGGCCAAGTCTACTAGTATATATATATATTGTATGATAATTAACTCGGGTCGTTTTGTCATTATCATAGAAAATTATATTGAAAATATGTTTTCAATGTACGTATATTGATTCGTATTAATACGTATTTTATAAAATTGTGTGTGCGTAATCTGCCGTTGGGTATTAAAAATCCGTGTCATATTAATATTTCTACATAATCTTTAATAATATAATATGGATTAAAGCCAAGTAGCTTTATAAGTCTAATCTTGAACCTTGTGCCTACTAGAACACATTTTGAACAATACACTTCGTGCTGTTGAGATTAGATGCCTCCAAAACTTAAGACATAGGTACCTTAAGATAAACAAAGTATAAGAAATTTAAATTAAAACGGTGTAATTCGCAGACTTTTCTGTCTGGGCATTTGAAATCGCAGAAATATATTGAATGAAAAAAAAGACACAACTTACGCATTTATCATATCATAGGCATAGCAAATGTAGGCGATGAAACATTACAATACGTTATCTTGCCTCCCACCCAAAAATCGTAGTAGTCTGCACATAACATATACCTGTAATCCTTTCAACGATCGATGTCATCGCAGGCTCTGTAGGTGCATAAATGAATACGTGAGGTGACATAGGCCTATTTAAGTCCATATTTTTCTTATCATGAGGTTTAAATTCTGGAATTTGGTACGGCTTGTAGGTAATTTGATATTTTGATTTAGACCCGCCATCGCCTTGTGACTTTCCTTTGTCGGGAGAACAATCACACGATCCGCTCATCACGCGTACCATGCCAAGTTTCATGTTGAATCTGTCAAACATTTATGTTACTTATGTATCAAATACGGCACATCTAGGCTTTTAATTCGTGTAGCGTATTTCAAAAGGATTAAAGTGTCGGGGAAACCCATCATAACAACACTAGTTATGGTGCGGAGAATTCAAGACGAAGTCATATAAAAATCAGCCTCAGGACCGCTGGTGCCACGATACGGAATATTTACCAAATCTTCTACTATATAAAAATAAGTCGGGTTTTCCTTCCTGACGCTATAACTTCAGAACGCATGAACCGATTTCCACGGTTTTGCATTCGTTGGAAAGGTCTCGGGCTCCGTGAGGTTTATAGCAAAGAAAATTCAGGAAAAATTACAACAGAAAAGCGGGATCACCAAACGAAATGTTACATGAAACTAAGGCGAAATGGAGTTCGCCGAGTTTGCTAGTATGTCTATAAATATTTGTAATATTTGCTAAACTTTCCAATATGGACCGTTGATTTCAACTCACACTCACTAAAAGAAAGCATTTTTGCAAAGTTTTAAGTTGCGGAAACACGTTTCATGAGATACATTTAATTTTACTTTCCATACAAATAAGCAAATAACCTGCCATAACACAATAAATTTTACAAATAATTGATGTTAAACGTCAATTCACGTTTCATATAGTGTAGGTTTCGAAAAATTTGAAAATATCGATATTTTACAGTGCCCAAAATTTGAAATCCAAAAAGTAACCAAAACCGAATCAGAGCACCTCACTACCCACGTGGTCTTGTCTGCCTTACCCCTAGAGTGTATATAAATAATCGGAGGCGCGGAGGAAGAGCAGCCCCCACCCGCTGTAACAAAGCACAGGAATTATGCAAGCTGTAGCGGCTGAGGTTAGGTTAGTATGTATATGAATATTTGGTCAAAATAAAATGCCTGTGCTTTGGAACGCAAGGGTGGAGGGGCTGCATTTCCCGTAGCGCCGGGGCTGTCCAAAAAACCAATTATTATTTAGATCGGTTAGGTTAGTATATATTTTTTTTAAATAACTGTTTCTGCCGCATGAAAGTGGTTGGTTTAAAGTAGATAAATTCTAAAACTTTAAAGTTCAAAAATTGTATTTATCGATATTTCATGCTAAAAAACCATAGATTAATTAAAAAAAAAACCATTTCGATGCAGAATTTCACATCACTAATAATTGATGCAGAATGTCACATCTCTAATAACCAATAGAAAATGAACAGTTTGTTTACGAATTTCAATACATTACACAGCAGTTTAAATAATCTTTTTAAATACTTAGTCGCAACTCCGGCAGCAGAAATTACTTAGAGGTGTTCCAATCAAGGTAAAGAGACACCACATGATAAGTATTGTCAAATTCGGGCGACGGATTTCTAAATCTTTACCATTCTAACCTTAAAACTTTTAACTTTTGAATATTTCTATAACCATGGGGTTTTGCAGGTTGGGGATGATACAGGGGGTAGTTCTAACCTCCCTTCATCCCGTCCTCCCCAAAAAACCTTAAAAATCGACGGTCCATATTGTAAAGTTTAACCGTAATATTTATTATATTTTTATAATTAAAATTGCTTACATTTTTCAGACTTATAGATAATAGAAAAAAATCCGGAACGCAAAGAACAAAAATCGCTACTGTGGTAAACATATATAGGTTCACCGAGCATCCTTTGAAATAGCATCATAAGATATTATTTGCTATGGAAATTACATTAAGAAATTGTAATAACAAAATTGCTTCTATGCGGCTCAAAAATATGACAAGAATAAACCTATTCTATGCTCAACGAATTTCAGCTTCGTATGAAATATCGCAAAATATATATTTACCCTTCAAAAGTATATTTCGGCTTGAAAAGGCCTCTCAAAGGAATGGACAGCATTTTGTAATATATGATTGAATTAAACATTTACTGAACATTCGTAAAAATTAAAATTGACATTTTTGTCAAAATTGACAATCATTTTCATATTTAAAATCTTATTAAAACTTTTCTACCCAATCCAATGATCCTTCAGAGTAAATCATCATTATCTCTGTACAAATCTGGATATGGAGAGAAAGAATATATTATAATACAACCCGGGTACGGCTAAAAGTGGTTGTGATTAAAGCACGGCAGTTATATTTTTCTCGTTTAATGATTTATTCCCCTGAAGCGCCAGGTTTTCAAAATTAAAATGTAATAATATTAATTTTCTTTTTAAATGCACTTACTTTCATTAATTGGCCTAGGTTATGTAAAGAAACGAATTAAATGTTAATAAGTAGGTATACCTACTATTTCTTGGAAATCGATGGCAAGTCTAAAATAAATATTTGTTGATTTCGTTTAATAATCCTTTTTCTTCCGAATAAAATGTATCCTTATTTAATATTACATTTGTAAGTCGATTAATAATACCTAACATATGACGAATGCTTAAACACGGTCACTAAGAACTAACCAAAGAACCCTCCAATATTCCAAACTTAAACTGCAGATTAAAAGTTTTAAAAGCCGGCAACGGACTCGTGACCCCTCTGGCATTGAGAGAGTCAGTGGGCGGCGCTATCACTTAACATCAGGTGCGCCACCTGCCCGTTTGCTCCCTGTTCTATAAAAAAAAGTTTACGTAATAAATAAATTGAAATTTGTTGAGGAGTTCCAGAGACAGACCAGCCCTGCGATTCTGTAACTCACTTTTCGAACTCACACAGCGGTTTTCGGATCGGCGATCGCTCTCAAATCAGTCGTGAAGCAGTCATTTTATGATTTGGCATTCTGATAAACAATAAACTACAAGCTCCGACCTTTTTAGAAGGCCAAATCATAAAATGACTGCTTCACGACTGATTTGAGAGCGACCGCCGATGCGAAAACCGCTGTGTGAGTTCGAAAAGTGAGTTACAGAATCGCAGGGCAGAGGTCACGGTACTACATAACGGTAAAGGTTGACAGGAGGAATAACTTTGATATCAAAAATACGTGATGGCTGAATTTCAAACAAAGTTACTAACTTCATCTGGCTGCATAATTAAATCTAGTCAACGCAAGCTTTGTCCGTAAATTTAATTAATTACGGATGTTTACCAAAGTCATCAGTCATGTCGTAACACGTAGTACTAGGTTTGGAGTTTAAAGAAATTCAAGAAAAGGGTTATTAAACATATATTAAAATTTAAAATTAATTAACGCGCGCTGTATTCACACACAAAAGCGTATTTTTTGTTTACTTTAATATCATCAGATACACAGCAAATCATTATTACTCTACCGAAGGGAAAGGCTAAATTAGCGAAAGAAGCTTGGTGTTAAGCAAGGAAAGACGGTACATCACTCCAGGCCATCGCTTGCCACTGTATAAAAGGCAAGTTGTGCCCCACTTGGAGTACTGTTCTCACCCTGTTTACTAAATTAAAATTAATAACTTCAATGCATAACTCCCACAGTAAGTCTAGAACGCTTTCATTCATCGGGGTATCGGTTTCATATAGTTTAATATGCCATTGACTTATAAGCGAATAATAATAACATGGCGGCGTAAATTTTTGACATTTAACAACACATTTCAGTTAATATACTGAAACATATCCATCTGATTACAGAACACTATCAATGAGACCATTCTGTGCAAATCCGAATAATTTGACAGTTACAGAATAATTGTAAAAATGCCTTTCATTTTTTTAACTGTACACTGTTTAGGCATGAATATAATCGTAGTACCGGTGTATCAGTATATATAAATAAGTATCGCAATAGAATGAGGAAATGCTGCCAGCATTAAAGGTGCCAAACTCTTATAAATTGTTTTAGTTTTCTGTTTATTCGTTTTTAATTATTATTATTACTATGTAGGTTAAGATTTATAAATATTGTGCTATTGTAAACACCCTCTATGTGTTAAGAATTAAATAAATTGTTGTTTAATTAAAATACAAGGGATTAAGTTCTATTTTGTACAATTATATATTTCACAATTTCTATTTCAACATCGATGTGTCTTAAAAACGTAATCCATCGTATTTTGCAAATAAAAAGCGACAGTGTATTACTTTTAGAAAAAATTTACTATTCAATAAATGATTATTTGCGTGAAACACCGTAATTAATATAAAATTAATGATGTAATGTATATATATATATATATATATATATAATAGACTACATAATATAAGAATTGGTTTTGACTAATAATGTAAAATTCCTTAAGACAAATTTGCGCGTCATCGTGTGTGGCAGAATATGCGAACGATTTTCGATTGTATCACCTTAATATTTTGTACCATATTCTTGCAATAACCTAACCAAAACTGAGCAACATTATTCGTACAAACTCTAAAATAAAGTCTTGCAATGTATGCCGTTGGCAAATGTGATGCTGCCGGCTACTTAATGAAAGGCCTGAAGAAACTTCCGTCCAGATATCTAAGACATTTCATTACTCTTCAGAACACGAAAGACGTGCACTACTTCCTCTTTGAGTCCAGCTCAAAGCATACCCAAACTAATACAAAAACGAAGCTAAAACTGAAGCTCTTTAATACATTTAATTAACGAACTCTTTATAATATAATTTTACATCATGAGTTTATATTAAAATTTAATATAGCTTCATTACTCGGGTTTGTGAGACGACTAAGTTGTAGGTTTTGTGCCGTTATTTGTAAAGAGTTAAACTTTTTGTGCTTAGTATATTTTAAGGGAGCAAAATACGACGAATCCTTATTAATAATCAATCGATTACGTTTAACAATGCCCGTGTGCGGGTTTCATTAACTTCTGCTCGATCAGAAATCCTGAAATAAGCGTACTATTTACAATCTTCGTACCAAACAATGCACGCCTTTTAACAAACAAATTACAAGCAAAACAAACAAGACAAATTTTCACGGCACTACGAAAATCCTAAAGCATCTTGTTCTTAGTGAAAATACGACCGAACATGACCCGACTACTTTGTCGACAGGCTATCGTAGGTACGACTGTCAAATGATTCCTTTGATATTAGTTGCTTTAATGTAACGTAAATTTTAAGTATTCATAAATTACTTTTAATATATGATTATAGCATGGATAGTGAATTTAGTTCATTGTTCATTAAATAAAATTACACTACTATATTAATAAACTCTAAATAAACCTCCAGGAAAGTTTGTGTAGAATTTTCGAATTCTAACATATATTCATTCTGACTAAAAGCATTACTTCCGATTGCTTAAAAGCATTCGGAACGGCGAGTTATGTAAATTTTGCCTTTACATCTGTTATAAAAATGTTATATAAACTAAATATAAATTATTTTCAGTAGATGTCGAACCCCCGATAGAGGTTTCTTGATCTTTTCTTGTATTCACGCGTAAACGTAGGCTTATGTAGTGGACACGTGTCTAGAAGCTATTTTTATTTAAAAAAAAGACAATTTTTATCACTTACAACATTAAAAAAAACTTAAAACGCTCGGTCCCTGTGGTAGTATACTTTCAACGCTATAGTATTTCCTTCCAGTGTTGCGATACTTATTCGTTGGCTAAGAACATTGTAAATATTGTATATTTGATTGTTGAAGTTATACTTCTTTAGGCGCGTTATGAAAAATTGATGAGAGTGAATTTTTACGATGCGCGCGCACCGTGACACAAAATTAACAGAATAAAAGTTGCCCACGGAAGATGCGATTGGACAGCAATGGACATAATTTAAAAACAACATTCGAATAATAATATAATTTATGTTACACTTAATGTAAGAGAATAATAATTAATATTTATTTATTTAATTTTTCAAATGTAAACTGAACTTTATTGACTATAATGACTCCTTTTCCAGTCTTTCATTATTTAATTGTAATTAATTATTTGCAAGCAATCAAAATCTATTTTTAATAATGCCAAATAAGTATAACTTCTTACGCGCGTACATAAGTACACGCACCCTTTTTTATATTTATGTTTTTAAATAGTTTTATCATTTGTCATTTATTTATGTTGCCAACGAGTAGGGGTTATTTTATAGTTCTATCTACAAATAGAAAAAAAATGAAAAATCCTCTAGGACAATCTTCACCAAGTTCGTTTTTTAAATCACAATACACTACCTCCTTCACAAATATTTCGCTGTTCGGGCAAGAGTCAATCTATAAACCTGCGAAGGCCATCAGGGCATGGGAGCTTGCTGACGTCGGACTGAAAGAAAACACAGCTTAGCCTTTTCAGGCTTTCAGCATAGTGGATATTGTCTGCAGCGTACAGTCGTGAATGTAAGGATTTGAAAACACGTCGAAATAGTTTACTCCTTGGGGTTTTCTAAGTCGATTCAAAGCAGGAACTTTTCTCTCAGTAAGTAGAGTTGTAACTATACAAGCAAGGTTCCGTAAAAACTTTTTTTTTTAAGACAATTCACACCAATTGACCTAGTCCCATGCTAAGAAGGTGCTAAGAAGGTGAAACTTGTGTTATGGGTACTAGGCAACGGATATACATACATATTATAGGTAGATAGACATATAAATACATATTTAAACACCAAAGACCTAAGCACAACACAAAATGCTCATCACATCGATGTTCGTCTCAGCCGGGAATCGAACCCGGGACCCATGGATTCGCAGTCAGGGGTACTAACCACTAGACCAATGAGTCGTCATTTAATTTTTGAAAAAACAAAACCAAAAAACGCGTAAAATTTGTATTTGCCTGCTATTCTATTATCTAGTATCTAGTGCCTGCTATTACGAACTATTTTGTCCTAATAATTCATCTATCTAATTGTTTAGAAGTAATAAGTCAGAGTCAAAGAAAACTGTGAATATAAAAATTTCTTACATTAAGGTAGGAAGCACTACCATATGAATTACCCGACAGGCTAGTCATTGGGTTTTACCCAAGCCGAGCACGGCGAACTAGAAGGAAAAAGGGTAGGTATTTAATAGCTAACGAGAGAACAGAAATACGATATATAAAGTAATGTTCATATAAAAAAATATGCTGACATGAAAAATTATAATAATTATAATATTTCCTGGGCGAAAATGATGGAGTCAAAACAAGCGAAAAAATTAAAGATTTAATAATTGCGAAAACATTTATACAACATGAACAATTTAGGGAAAATAAAATTGAGATCTAAATTTATTTATTTTCTCCACGTCACTATCTTTACAGGCTAACCTAATACGGTCGTTAAATATAACATATCATAATAGAAATAAATTAAATCACTCCCTTTTACATTTTGTATATAATGATAAAGAAATGCTTAAAAATTAAAATTGGTGAAATAATAATTACTTATTATATTTTTAAATTATTTACGTTCATTCCTTTAGATTAAGATTTAAATTATAAGTATCGGTAGATAAAATGTAATCAAATCAATGTTTGTAGTGTTTATCCATAATCAATAACTATACATATACAAAGGTATACGTAGTTATAGTAATAATTCTAGCATGAGAGTGGAGGGTAAAGGGAAAGTAACTTGCGTCTGAGTACCGCCATCCCTGTAAATTTCTACACAAAAAGTCGAGACGTGAAGTGATTAATTTATATTTATAATTTTGTCCTGACATTATTATTTAGTAAACGAATAACACCGATGGCAATATGAAAATAATTTCACTTCCATTTTCTATTATTGCATTAATAGTAAATAATTAATTAAACATATTTATTTATTTATTTATTTATTTTGTAAACCTACAGCTAACATAAATTATATACAATAACAAACAGTTACATTAAAAATATAGCCAAATATGGAATACATAATAATACATTTAACTACAAAATGGTTCAAGAATTTATAAAAGGAAACAGACAAATAAAAACTATTCAATACGTTTATCTAAGTGGTACCTAATTTGGTTGTGTTGTATGATGGTGTAAAAGTGAGGGTAAGTACGTGAAGGTGTGTATGTGGGGTATGCTCATGATGCAGGTGACTTTGCGCTATGGATATTCTTAATACTTCTTTTAATCATATTCCGCATATATATATAAAACATAATCCTTTGTAAATTGATTATTCAAATTTAATGATACGGACTGTACGAGTACAATCAAGTCATACAATGAGACTAGCATAGCTAGGATATAAAATAATAATAACGCATAATTTACTATCTAAAATGAATAATAAATTAGTAAATGACGTAATGTAAGACACATATGCATTAGAAAATCATTGATTATGAAAATTACATATGCGTCACACAGGGTTTGGTGAGGTGTAATTTTAGACCGATAATTATGTTAATCTGATTCCAAACAACTAGGTATTTAGCATATTTGACATATCGAGTTGCTACTCCTATGTTAGCGTTTATTGCGCAATTATTTGATGTTTATTTTGTACAAGCGTGAATTTTAAGTTCATGTTCGAAGAACAAGAACTGTATTTATGTTCTAGTGTACTAATAATCCATCCAGCGTTAATAATGCGTAGGACCTAAATAATAAGACATATTGATTCACCTATTGCTCTCTCGACAATGAGAGCTATCTTTTTAACAAATGGTTAGTGCAAGTAAATTTTCAAAATTTATGAATATACAAATTTTATTAAGTAACTAAATATAATTTAATTTACTGTAGTTCAGAGATTGGCAACTTGGAATAGCTGTCCGTGCGTGTGAATAGTTCTAAAGCGACATCTAGCGGCGGTTTTCTAAACATTATTTCCATAGCGTTAAGGTTTTTGAGATTAAATATCGAGATTTATAGAGATTAATCTAGTAATTTCTACATAACACAATTTATAATTACCCTATTGTTGCACAATTAAAATATTTTCTGTATCAGCATAGGACATTAGGAGTTTTGAAACGTTAGTGAAAATTTTGTTTTTAAGAAAATTTTAGTTTTTTGCGTTGCTTTTTGGTTTGCGTTGTGAATGAGGTGGTGTGGTTGGTGATTGTTTCCAAAAAAAGTCTGGATATTGCTATTTAGTTACTTTAAGATTAACGGTATAGTGAGGTAATTTATCATGTAATTTCTGAGGTAATTTTAATGCTTTTAATAAATGAGTGCCTATTTGGTTAATTTTCCATATGTATAAATAATGGTCTACATAATTCAAATGTAACAACTTTAAGTGACTATACCCAGTGACCCCTGTATTCTTATATTCATATAGGTATAACCTCATATATACTTAACTACGCTTAAGACATAATAAATGTATATTTAAATACATAAAATTTCGGACTTTTGTATTATGAATAAAAAAACTACTTTTACTTGTCATAATTTTCTCCTTACTGTACTACTATACTCTGAAATGTATGTCTTGCAGTTTCAAGTGACGTTCATATTATATATGAACGTCACTTGTTTTATCGTTTTTGCGTTAACGAATAAGGCACATATTTTACTGGGCTGTACAAAAGATGAGGTGATGAGGTTGATATTATAATCTTATTAACCTGTCGAACATATCTAGAGCATAGCGTAGAAGCCTTAACAAAAAAGCACTCTGGAGAGTCCATTACGAATAGTGGGTTCTGGTAGGAAAAAAAATCAATATGTATGTAGCTTTCCCTTGTAAAGAAATATATGGCTATCCATTTCGTGGCTTAATTGATGAAGCGCTCGGCTGCATGTTGAGTGACACGAAATATTAAGTAAAATAGATGCATGTGGGATGCGTTTTTAAATTAAAAGGAACAGTATTTACCTGGACCTAGAATATGTGATATTTTTTCATTTTATTTGTAAATTAAAATACATATATAAATTTGTTTATATAAAAATTAATACTTTTAAATAAAATCTACATATATATACGCGAAAGCGAAATCTTTCAAAATAAATTCGCGAACGAATAAACATGTAATTAGCCACAGTTTTATGTAATGCATAAATTTAATCAAATAAATATATTAATATATTAAATGAAAATAACTGATATTCAATAGTAGGTATTTAGTTTTGGTTAGTTTATTTGCAAGATTTTTAAATTTTTTATGTTGCACTTTTTTGGATGGTGGTTTGTTTGTAATCGGTATCATTTATGAATGGAACTATGCTTGAACACAAAAAACAAATTGTACGCCACCGGGTTTGAAATCGAACACAAATTTGGTTCCCAATTCTTTGATTGTTTTTTTACGAGGAACTATTTTGTTTGAAACGCATGCCCAGGTTTCTGATGAATTTTTGGTAAGTCTTCTAACATTATCAAGTAATTAATGAAACATAAATCAAAATAAGATATAGAAAAGCCAACCCTTTACAGATTCAACGAGTAGTTTGTATTTAAAATATTTATATGATACTAGCAGATCGGCCAAGCGTTGCTGTGGCTAAGGTTTTTGTTATATTACATAGTAGTATACTATTCAAGGGAAACATAGTAGAACACCAGTCATGGGGACCACCATGCTTTTTCGGTGGTTATGCCATTAAATTGTAGCTTATTTGAAACGTTGGGACTTTCAACACAGCGCCATCTGTTAGAATTGTGACTATCAAAATATAATAAACAAATATTTTACAATAAAATAATATTGCGGGTATAAATTGAGATGTTAGCTATCCTATCTTTTAAGTAAGATCAAACTGCACACGGTGTGCAAATTTAATTGATATCTTTTCGGTAGTTTAGGAGTCCATAGCGGACAAACAACGTGACACGTAATTTATATATATTAATATTCAATATTCAATTTCAATTTTCTTCTTAAAAGAAGAACTATCAAAAATTCTTTTATCGTACAAATAAATTTAAATTATAAATGTCAAAGCATTAGAAGCCTATATATTATACGGCTTTGCTTTGATTAAAATTAAGAACACTATTTTTTTAAAAGAAAAGCGTAGCATTAGAACTGGCTGAAATTAGGAAAATCTAATTTTGTTCATTAAATTTTGTAATTAGAAAGATTTCTATTCACAAAATAGTTTTTTTTAATATCCAGCTTGAAATGATTTTACAATAATTTAAAATACTTATCATTTAATGCGGTACTGTCTTTCTCATAGGTTTCCTTTCGGTATGATGTTTTTTTTACACAAAAATATCAATATTACGCAATTATCCAAAAACAATTAAGGAGTTATGTATGTTTAGCAGCCATTGCTCCAATCCAGCCAATAAAATTTATAATAAAAGCTGAACGTGAAAATTGTCATTTAAATTTATACGCGTTGGTGGCGTAATCTATGTTTCAGTAGCAACAACATTCTGACTCTCGAACGAACTAATTATTTCCATAAGGATTTTTAGTATGAACTCAATCCCTTTATTGAAAAAGGATTTTAAATGAAGTTATCCTTTATTACATTAGTTTGGTAGATTATTATTAGCCTTCAATCGATTACAAATGTAAAAATCGTACCTATATGTAATAACATATTACAATCACTTTATTTAAATACCAATTTAAACATAAGCACGATTAATTAATATCTTACAAGTATTAGAATTTTAGTAATTAAGATTCAATAACTGTAAAATATACAAAGTAACATTTTCATGTAATTAATTTAAATGTTAGTTATTTTCAGCCCGAAAAACAATCGCCTTACGTATCAACAATGTTCACAAAAAAATTGACGTGCATAAATTTAAGTGAAATCAATTCAATTTGGTGAGCTTAGTCTTGAAAATGTTCAACCAATCAGATAATCCCGCTGCATAGAGGCGTGGCTTACTGCAGCGTTTATTGGTGCACACTTGGAAGTACCCCGCACTATTTCCCCCCTCCTAGGAAAGCCACCTTTAATTCTGGAAATATAGCTCACTTTCCCTCCCGTTTTACCAAGGGCAATACGAACTAGCGAACAGCAGCCGACGGTTCCCAACGACATACGCCGCGATTCAATCACGCGTAATTTAAAACAAATATAAGTTTAAATAAGTGAAAGTTTAACTTTAGAGTGTTTAACGCAGAGAGATTTCGCGAAGTTTTATATCCGGACTTAGCAAAATGGACAAAGGTATGTTTTTTTTAAATAAAAGTGCGATTACTTTGGCAGTATTAAATTTTAAATAAAAATAATATTAGTATATCTTTGTATAATAGTTACGTTGTTAAGGAGAACGATAGCGTTTTTGCTAACAAGAAGTATATAGCACCTGTTGAATTGATGCGCGAAGTTCTACGCTATCTTTATTAAGTAACTGAAGTACAATAGATGAATGAATGTTGAAAATATCAAACTAATCGCAACTTTTTAAACTGATTTCATTTCAAACATTGCATCTCAATTTTTTACATTACTATAGCGGAATTCATATTTAAATCTTTTCATGGGGAAACCATCTTTAGCACATCGTGCAACCTCGATATAAGATATTTGCTGAGGGCGTAAATCGTTTAATTAAGTATTCGAGAGCATTTGCATATTTACAACTACAACATTGCTATTGCGAAATCACCTTCTTCGTTCGTGACTTTTTCCTCTAATTCATAAATAATATGGCTTCTAACCCACTACCGGTCACCACCATCCACCACTATTAATACATCTACTTCAAATATTTATTACTGCAGATTTTTTATTATCTATTCTCGTCAATATTATATTTAATTTTCGAACAGAAACTTTTATTTTACACCTGATTAATTGAACGTGACAACAGTTAACAGTCCCAATTATCAATAATGCTAATTATGTCAATATTATATTTTATTCACGATTGAACACGAAAGTGACTTCAGTAAATTTTTCACGCCCTGTGCTTCTGCTGTTATAATTAATTGTTAATTAAAATTTTCACTTTAAAATGCTGTTACGGTGAATAGACATGAAAATATAAAACAAATTTACTACTACAATATTACTTAAACAAGGTTGTTCAATGGAGTAAATCGTATGGTCTTAAGATAAATCCTTATAAGAGCCAGTCCATTATCATCGGGAGTGCATCATACATCATGAGAATAAATTGGTCAACTTTACCCCAGATTACTATAGACTGTTGTTCCGTTTTGCTCCACTGTTAGGAACCTGGGCATTACTTTGGATACAACCCTGTCTTGGCAGCCCCAAATTAATGAACTAAGCAGGAGGATTTTTCTTCTTCTCACGCACTTAATAGGTTACGCAATTTTTTGCCTATCTCAACTAAAATTTCTTTTGCTCATTCTCTTTTACTTTCTATTCTTGATTACGCTAATGTGTGTTATCCTGATTTAACTGAGTTGCAGCGTGATAAGTTAGAGCGCTTACAAAATGTTTGCATCAGGTTCATATTTGGACTTCGTAAATTTGACCATATTTCGGAGTTCCGAAGAAAACTTAATTGGCTACCCATTCGATTGCGGCGTAAGGTGCACATTTTACAATTTCTCTTTAATGTTCTTTTTAATCCTAAAACTCCTAGTTACTTAAAGCAAAATTATATGTTTCTCTCTGGCGGTAGTTCTGAGTTCTGACTTGCGTTCTCTAGAGACAACCAAATCCTTGAAACTCCTATTCATAAAACTGAATTCTATCACTCCTCCTTTACTGTGCAAAGTATTCTGCTATGGAATTCTCTTCCAATTGACATTAGACGAGCTCAGTCCTTAAATTTATTCAAAAAGCTTCTTTTTGATCATTTTCTTTCAGCCTCGTAATTAGCTGCCTCTGCTTATATATATTAATTATTGTGACTCTGTTAACCTTTTGATTGTATTTTAAATTTTTGTCTATACATAGGTACTTTTATTTATTATTATTGTTATTTTTCCTTTAGACTTTACTTTATTTTAGTTATAGTAACGGGTTATTTTAAGTTTTTTTTTGGTAATAATTTTTGCAATTCTTGTACTCTACCCTCTGTAGGTGTTTCTTTTTCATTGTTCCACATTAGGGTTGCCTGGAAGAAATCGCTTGTTAGCGATAAGGCCGCCCGTTGCCGTATAACTTTTGTAACATGTTTTTTTGTATTTTTGTTATGTGTATGTTTGTGTATAAGGTAGTAAAGCATACATAAATTAAATAAATACTTGTTAATAAAATAAATTTAGCGACGATGAATAAAATCTGAGGCATCATAATTCAGTATTGTGCCACTGGGTTCATTTTATGATTAAATTAGCGTTTTTAATTATATAGACGGGCCATAGATGATAGACATACTGGTATATCACAATGAAGTTTTGTTTTAATACAATTTCATATAATATATATAACAATTCAACATGACTGTAATTGCATATATGTAAATACAGATTATACAATCCGACACATCCTTTTCTCATAAACGAGTTTTAAAATTTTAAATAACTTAATTTTATATTCAATCAGCTTCATAATGAAAGAAATGAATCGTCTAAATATGGTTTACGGCGACCGCTCTTAAAGATTGAATAATAATAAATGAAAAGTTTAGTAAACAAAGATTCCGAACACAAATCGGTTGTAGCAAACCTTGTTTCAACTGGCGACTTTTGAAATTGCTCGGAAGTGGATCGTTCTACACAATTGTCGGACAGTCGTTTATTTAATTGAATAAGTTTTCAAATGCCGCAACTTGTAGTTGATAAAAACTCCTGATTTTATAAGTTCTGGTGTTATCTTAAAGACAACATCACGAGAGGTGACCATTACTTAGCTAGTAGCTAGTACTTAGCCATTAAAAACATTTTTAGCTGACCGAACACAAAGCAAAGCACCTCACGCAATATACGACCAAAATCATGACAAGTGACTGCAGGCTACCAATTAGAAAACTAAATCCATGTCGTATTTGGCTGCATTACTTCTATTGGCTTAGTTTCTATGGACAAGTTAGTTGTTGCTACTATTAACCTTGGACCTGGCCATCTAGTGTGTGATGTTATATCGACCTTACACTTCTGTTGTTATCTTTATAAAAGACGTGAGGAATCATACAAGTGAAGCATTTTTTCACCTGCTTAATGATTTATATGAAAATTACAGTAATTAAGTTAATTAATTCTTGCTTTCGCGTCTGCAATTTTTTTCCACAATATTTTAAAATTTCATAGTTTGTAAATAATCACTTTCTATGTACATTAGCAAGAGCGCAGCAAGTTTTTGCTGGCGGAGTTTGGAGCGCAAGTACTTTTTTTCCTCTTAAAAGAGCTTAAAAAGACATTTCGTCGCTGCAGTTGGTAACACTCATTGTCAAAAAAAAATCTTAATATTATCTCCACATTCGGGAACATGCATGACATATTAAAACTTTTTATTAACCGCAACAAACCCTTTGGGGTTCTGGCAGAAACAGAATGCTCGGCCTCAGTGTCAGATTTTTAAAACTGCGCCTATAGACGCATTCTTTTGCAAATGTTTCTCCTAAATATAGTTGTTTTAAGTCCTTTGCTTTGCTTCTAATAACTTCACTGTCGTCTATTTCATGAAGTTTCCATAAGAAATCAAACGCCGTGTTTACTGTATTATAAATAGTTTGCCGGTTTTTAAGTGCACTTTAGGACAATCAATACCTGCATAATAATTATCAACGATGAAAGATCGCCTCCCTTTTAACTCAATGTGCCCCGTTTTAAATTAGTATTTCCTTTACTTAGAAGAAATAAATGTTGATTTCTTTCTTCTTCTTACATCTTTTTTGTATGTCTCTTAACTCTTTTTCGTCACGCAACGTATCAAGATAAACATGTAATATCTCATAAAGAGTAACAACGTAAGATAAATCAACAGAACTTGCTTGTAGCTGTGTTTATTTATTTATTATTATGTTTATTACTTAATCTACTAATTATTTTACAAAAACTTACATCTAAAATGTGTGACAATTACCGTAAACCCAAGTTTCACAAACAAAAAATAGAAATGTAAAATTTAAAAAAAATACAATTAAAACATAATATACAAGGTGTTAAGGATTTTGTAGAACTCAGATGCCATATCATTAACATTATTATGAGCGCGTAGCCTATCATTCCAATCAATGGTTTTCTGATCCCCTATAATAGGCACATAGTCAGCTTTTTAAAAATTTAGTTAAGTGTTACCTCTCGTTCGCAAAAAAGATATTTTAGAATATTTAATACTTAACAATAAACTAAGATGATTCGCGTATATTTTACTTAACGAGTCGGAGGGGGCTGATAAATTAATATATATAAATTAACTATTTGAAACTTTACGAGCACAGAGTTCCAAAGACACAACATTATTGCAATTTCTAGATTTTTATTTTTCTAAAACTGCTTTTGTTTCTATTTTGGTCTCTTTACTTTAAATTTTTCGAGACAGATATTTGAGTGCCGCCGATTCTTCATCTAATTTAGATACTAAAATTTGCCATCTGCTTGTAGTTCAGTTTATTTAGTGTTTTGTCTCGATCAAGTTGAAATATGCAGGTGATGATGCTAGCGAAGACACGATTTCAGCGCGCCCGCGCCCCATTAGATCGTCGCGCCCTAGTCTGCAACCTTATTAGCCTAAGGGTTAATCAGGCCCTGCTTACTACTAAAATCTAATCAATTGTAAATATTCTTTTTGTCTAATTTCCATTCCATTTCATAAATAGTTCTTCGAACGGAGACAAATACAACATACCAACCATAATAAGTATATAAGTATAAGTATTCGAACAAACTCGCCTCTGTTTTAATAATTACTCGAACCTAATTCGCTGTTTTTCAGAGGATTTTTTGTTCTGTTTTACTAAAAAATTCTGGTAACTTTATTGTATGCTTATTTTGTCTTGTATATATTTTAATTGTACTTTTTTTTGTAACACTGTCACTTGTAACATGTTTACTTAAATTTTCTAAAATATACCGTAGAAGTAGTACTATGTGCGATGTGGTAAACTATGATAAATAAATCAATAAATAATATAACTACTGATACAGTCAAAACCAAGGTTTTCCGGTTCCGGCTGTCTAGACGTAAATACATAGTGTAACGAAGCTCCGTATTTCTACGAATAAACTGTGAATATACTGTGAACTCCGGTGTAAAAACATTTAAATTTCATACATATTGTGATAAACTATACTGCAACTAAAACATCCAAGTGCAAACTGTGTTATCAAGATAATTATTCAGTGGTTAAAAAGTGGAAAAAACTTTTGAGGTTACCTGCCAAACAAACCGAGTATAGACTATAGACACAATTTCAACAAAACTAAGGCGGGTCAGTACTACCAACATAATAGTCCTATTAAGCTGCGTTCACAATAATACGTTTCATTTCACGTAAGCGACAGCGGCAAAAATGGATAACCTTCAATCTTTTTTTGAACAGATGAAAATAGAAATGTCAAAACAAACCGATGACATTATGGCACGGATTGATGAAAAACTAGTTCCTTTTAGACTTGAAATGCAGGAATTAAAATCAGAAAATGAGAAATTAAAGGAAAAAATAAACAATCTTGAAAAATATAGAAGATACAACAACCTAATTTTATATGGAGTAAAAGAAACCGAAACATCGACTATCGACCTAATCGAAATAATCAAAAAGAAATTTGAACATGATTTAAACATTACTTTTGAAGATAGGGATGTGAACACGATCTATAGAATTGGCAAAAATAACACAAAAAACGGAAAAGAAAGGCCTATCCTCCTAACATTCGTGAACGCCTGGAAGAAAAACGAGATAGTGGTAAATAAAAAGAAATTGAAAAACTTTTATTTATCTGAAGACTACCCGAAAGAAATATTGGACATGAGAAAGAAACTACAACCAAAATTGGAAGAGGAAAGGAAGAAGGGCAATTATGCATACATAAACTACGACAAGCTAATTATTAAACAGGGCAAACCAGGTAACGAAAAACGCAAAAGGGAAACATCAACCTCGCCTAACGCAATAGAGCACCCTCACAAACAACAACTGTCAACAAAAACAGCTCGGTTAAATGCATTCGACATAATGAGGAATAGAAGTAATTCCTTACCTTCTGCCAATGTGCCAACCGTTCAGAATCTATAGGATATTGCCATCAGCCACCGGAACAAAACATTAAACAGACGAGAACTAATAGATAAAAGAAACAAAACATTCCCCAATCCGACTTGTCATCGTGGGGAATCAGACTACAACCCTCCACCAAATAGAGAAATAGATCATGGTATGAAACAAACACTCAAAATCTGCAATTATAATGTAAAATCGCTAGGATCAATAGAACGATTCCTTGAATTGACTAATGCTCTAAAAAATATTAACTGGGACATTATAGGCCTTGCAGAAGTCCGAAAAATGGGATGTAAGATAGAAGAGCACAGCGACCTTATATTTTGCTATATTGGCGAAACTAAAGGACTATATGGAGTGGGATTCCTTATCAAGAAAATGTATAAAAATAACATCATCAACTTTATAGGAATCTCTGAAAGAGTAGCACTTCTACAAATGAAGTTTGATTGCTTCTCTTTTTCAATAATCCAAGCATATGCACCGACAGAGAGATCAACAGAAGAAGAAATTGAAAATTTTTACAAAGACATTGAATTTGCTCACACAAAGACAGAAGGGAAGGTCATTGTCATGGGAGATTTCAACGCGAAAATAGGATGTCCAAAAACAAACTACTATCCAGTAATGGGAAAATATGGTTACGGAGTGCGGAATGATAGAGGGGAACGGCTCTTAATTTATGCTCATCAATACAAACTATCCATAATGAACTCATTTTTCAAAAAGAAAGCAAGCTCTAGATGGACATGGTTATCACCCGACCACAAAACTAAAAATGAAATAGATTTTATTATGATAACCCACAACAAACTTATAACTAATATTGAGGTACTTAACAAAGTTGAATTCTCTTCCGATCATAGATTAGTGAGAGCAACATTACTTTTGAGTAGTCCAGTAAAGAGCAGAAAAACCTATACAACACCAGCTAATATCCCCAAGACAGAAACAGAAATAAAGTGCTACATCGGAAATCTACAAAAACATACAGAAAATATAAAAACAGACAGCATTGATATCCAAACATACTACAATATCCTGGAAAAAGGCATAACAGAGAGCTTAAAATACAAAACCAATATGTATCCCCACCAACACAATATCTTCTCAAAAGACACAATGGAACTTTTAAGAAGGCGCACGGAACTACTACACACAAAGAACAAAACTAAAGATATGAAAACAGAACTAAGCAGAATATACAAAGAGACTAATAGATCAATCCGTAAGGACTACAACAACCACAGATACGAGATTATTACAAGGAACATTAAACATTTTAGAAGTGCCAAAAAAGCATACAAAGAATTAACTACACACAAGTCCTGGATTCAAAAACTTGAAAATAACTCACTAAAAACAAAATCCAGAAAAGATGTAATAAATCACGCTACTAACTTCTACAAAAACTTATATAGTAAACAAAATAACCCCGAAATCATATCGCAAACAACCCATACGAACACGACAGATCACATCAGACAAATTGAATACTCCGAAGTTTATGATCATATGAAAAAGCTGAAAGCCGAGAAGAGTCCCGGACCAGACGGAATATGCAATGAGGCACTTAAAATAGGAGCACCCATTTTAACATATCATTTTACGCGATTGTTCAATAAGATACTAGATGAAGAAAAGGTACCAAAACAGTGGTGTACATCGGATATAATCCTTCTCTTCAAGAAAGGAAATCCCTTAGATATAGGGAATTACAGGCCCATAAGTCTGCTGGCAAGTATTTATAAACTATTTTCATCCATAATCTTAAAGAGAATATCTGACGATATTGATAAGCAGCAACCAAAAGAACAGGCAGGATTCAGATCAAGCTTCAGCACAATGGACCACATACAGACATTAGAACAAGTCATAGAAAAATACAGAGAATACAATAGACCTCTGTATGTGGCGTTCATTGACTATAGCAAAGCTTTTGATAGCATTAGTCACTGTGCAATCTGGAACGCTTTACAGTATTCAAATATCAACCAGAAATACATCAATGTTTTGAAATATATCTATACAAAAAGCACGAGCAGAGTTAAATTAGAAACTAGAGGTGACGAAATAAACATAGAACGCGGAGTTAGACAAGGTGATCCTCTTTCCCCGAAGCTGTTTATAGCAGTCCTTGAAACTATCTTCCAAAAACTAGACTGGAAGAACAGCGGAGTGTACATAAACGGACAATACTTAAACAATCTGAGGTTCGCAGATGATATTGCTGTTATTGCTGAGACTGCAAAAGACTTAGACGAAATGATGAGATCACTGGACTGCGAAAGTTCCAAAATCGGCCTTGAAATGAATGTAAATAAAACGAAGATACTAACGAACAATCGGGAGCGCCAGATAGTGATAAAAGGTAATAATATAGAATACGTCAGGCAATACATATACTTGGGCAAACAAATTTCCTTCAAAACTTCAAATAACGAAGAAGAAGTGACAAGGAGAATCAACACAACTTGGAAGAAATTCTGGGCATTAAAAGAAATCTTAAAAGGCAATTACAGCTCACACATGAAAAGGACAATATTTGATACATGCCTGTTACCTTGCTTGCTGTATGGCTGCCAAACTTGGACCTTTACAAATAAAATAAAACAAAAAATTAAAAGTAACCAAACAGCAATGGAAAGGAGTATGCTGAAAATTAGGAGAATACACAAAATTAGGAGCGAAGAAATTCGTCAAAAAACCAAATTAACTGATGCTCTCAGGCACGCACTCTTACTCAAATGGAGATGGGCTGGACACATCTCACGATACCGAGACAGAAGATGGACCATTGAAACCACACGATGGAAAGGACCCATGGGGAAGAGAAATGTTGGTCGACAATTAAGACGGTGGGCTGATGATATAACACACGTCGCAGGAAACGACTGGATACAAATAGGCAGAGACAGGGAGTCATGGAAAAGGATGGAGGAGGCCTTTACCCAACAGGGATCCAAACCTTGTACATAAATAATAATACTAACGGTAATTATAAGTAACCATTTTAAATTTAAGCAATTAAGTACTAACAACATTGTAAAACATAAGCAAGTTTTGGAATAAATGGCTTTATTATTATTATTATTATTACAGTCAAAACCTACAATCGATTAAACGAAATATTTTTAGATTACGCATATTTTAGGTCAGTAAGCATTTGAGCACAGTTCCTCTATTCTTAATCAGCACATTCCTAATACACATTTGTGTGTACACGTTCTATTATAATAGCAATAAGATAATGTTTTTGTAGAGTTTTCATATTCATATCGTTGTCAGAGATTTTTGTTCTGATAGCTAGATTATGTTTTTGATACACTTAACCCTAAGTCAGGATTCGGAAACTTATCTTCAGTTTTTTTTTTCTCCTTTATGGCTCTGGCACGGCTTGTGCATTAGCCAAGATGAAAAGTATCTTCAGTTTTCTTGAATAGTTAGTAATTAATAATGCTCTGTGCATTATAATGACTATTCAATGTAACTTGTGCATTTTAGTTCTCGTTTTAAACAATAAAAATTTACCAAATTGTTTGGGAGTTAACCATTTAGACATTTAGACCAGGGTCGATAATTTTGAAATCTAAAAAAATAATAGTAGGATGAAATCCATTGGAAAATGAGGAGAATATTATAAAAATTAAAGGAAAAATAATTTACGGGCGATCTGAGGTCGGGAAGGAGTAGGGGGGGGAGTCTTAAGGGTAAGAAACGATTTATCTCGATTTCCGGAAAAACTAAAAGTCCTATGGAAAAACTCAAATGGCATAGTTGTAGGTAATAAAAATATCTAAAACTTTTGTATTTACACATTTTTCACATTACCTCAAAATTTATGTGAAAAATTAAAAAAAACAAGTTTTTGGTTTTTAATTTGTATCTTTTACAAAATTTATTTTTTTTCCCACGAAATTTGGTGAAAACTTACCTTTGTATGTCTTTAATACGCCGTAATTTATTTGATTTGAAATAATAATTTTTTCACCTTATTTTGAATTAATATAGAAAAAGCACCCAGTCAAAATATCAGCTTTTTTCAAGAAGTTGGTGTGCTTTCAGTTCGTTGAAATCTCTACTTTCAAATGGTAAAAAAATATGAATAAATTACAATAGTAAATCTTCTCAGAAAATGCAAAAAATCGTATGCAGTAATGCCCAGACCCGTCATCCCCTTCCCTACTTCTCTATGAAATACGAAAATTTTAGCCCATCTAAAGGCTAAAATTTTTTTTTTAGGTCACTCAGGTATATATAAGTTATCTTAAAATAGTAATGAATAGGCATCTAATTATAATTTAAAGAAGATTCTTGTTTTCAGCTAAAAAATTCCTTGTGATTTACATTTCAGAAATGATACAAGTTTTGAATATTTGGTAATATCAATTTCGTTGTAAGTACTCAGTGTATTTTTGAAGTTATACTTCGTTAGGCGCGTTATGAAAAATTTATGAGAGTGAAATTTTACGATGCGCGCACACCGTGACACAAAATTATCAGTATGGGCGCTGAGCGTGCGCGAGCGAGATGGGAATAAGACAATCTACATGTAAAAAGAAATAGAATATGCGTGACGTTAGCAGCTATGCCAAGAATTTTAAATGACCATAATGACATTTGTAGTACCTTTTAAACAAATAAAGGAGTTTTAATTATTTTTTCAAAGAAATGTAGCAATACTTTTTCACAAAGACCTATTGTTACTTAGTTAAAAGGTTATGAAATGTACCTAGTTATTAAATTGAGTTAATAATATAATAAAATAATAAATAATTATTATTATTAATATCTATTAATTAATAATTGAATAATATATTAAATATTAATTATTGTTAAATTGTTAACGCTAAATATGTATTATTAATTATTTAATGTTTAAAAAAATATAAAGAAAGCCAAAGAAGTATAACTTCTTACGCGCGTACATAAGTACACGCACCATTTTTTTTTTTATTGTTTTTTAAAATATTCTGACCATGAGGACGAACACTTAAAGGTATCACATGTTAGCATTTTTGATCATTTTCCAAGTCATAAAGTCTTGGTAACATTTGTCGTAAGCTTTTCTTGATTTTTCTGGCAAAAGACTATTAGACCACAAGCCCATGAACAAAAAATACCTGTGAAATGACCCAACCTGAATTACGCTTAGAAGGCTGTTACTATATCTGAAAATATCTCTGAGCACTATGCCGTCATTTCTGAGCGGTACATGTGAGTACGTGAGTGAATGGACTTTCTGATGTACAATGGGGGAATTTCGACTAATTATTAATGTACGGCTTTGTTATAAGTGTATAGATGATTAAAAATAAATGTCGAAAAACCTAGTGCCGTACAAAAGTGATGGTGCCGGAAGTCGGTGCAAATTTTTAATTCGACGACAGTTGCAGAAGCAATATAGGTCATTTATTACTGTACGGCATTTGTGTGATTCCTTTTGGACACATATACAGATACTTTACCCGTAAACGCCGTACATATTTCCAGCGGAGCGGTCGAAAGCCAAGGGTCGGAACCCTACCCCTACACCCATATACCCTAAGGTCATTGTAAAATGTACGGCAACATGTTCAAAATATTATTTAACACGGACAATAATGTTTTATAATTATGCCGTCCAAATATTATAGTTAATATTTGTGTAATTAAATATTTATCGAAATTTCAGGATTTACCAAGTTCTTACTGCTGTAAGATCAGAGAATAATGTACGGCAACTTGTTTTTTTACATAATGTTACTAAATATTACCGTTGTACATTATAGCCGTTCATTATAAATGGTAACAAATAAAAATATTATGATAAAAAATATATGAAATTTCCGAAATTTAGATGACTTTTCAAATGCTCCTAGAGTAATATGGGGAGTAATATTTTCAAAGATTATTGTTATTTTATATGTAACAAATATAAATAAACAAAAAAACCAGATGCCGTACATTTTACTCCAGATTATTCTTTACAGCTGATAAAAACTTCGACGACGTTTGAGGTGTCCCTTAAGGTCATTAATAACTGTACATATCTGAGTATACTACCATAAGGCTGTAAAGTATATTTACAGCCTTATGGTACCAGCAGAGAGAGGTAAAGGAAAAATATTTTTAACAAAAATATATATAATACAGGGCGTCCCAAAGTTATGAGACATGAAGGGTAAGTACCTTAATATCGCAGATAGGGTATTTTACTAAAAGAAGACTTTATGTTATTTATAAAAGTCAGTGCATTCAAAGATTTTTTAAAAACTACTTGCCTCGTCTGGAAATCGAACCGGCTTAAATTAAAAAAAAACACCCCTACTTTTATGATGCCAATCGAAAAAATGGCCAAAACCTAATAACTTTTCTACCTGAGAAAGTCCATTCACTCACGTACTCACATGTACCGCTCAGAAATGACGGCATAGTGCTCAGAGCTATTTTCAGATATAGTAACAGCCTTCTAAGCGTAATTCACGTTGGGTCATTTCACAGGTATTTTTTGTTCATGGGCTTGTGGTCTATATTCGTCAGTTTCGTAGCTGTTTCTAGCATGTCAAGTGGAGTCAAATTTTCATCAGTATCGTCGGTGTTGCTTGACATTTTTGCTACTAAAGTTTTGTCCAACAAAATATTACTCAAATTCGTATGTACGAAATAGCGCCAAAATGGTAAAATTCTGTTATTGGTCTATTAGCTCGGCACCAGGGCGTTGCGCGGGCAGCGCGCTCACCACATATTAAAATGTGTACTTAAATTGAATTGAAACCTCCTTGTAGTATTGCTTTGTAAGGAGAATAATGCTTTAATTTAATTTTTTTAATTTTCTTAAAGAAGTATGTAAATAATTATGCCAATAAAAGTCTGTGTTTCATTTCATAATAAGAATATTACCGAATGTTATTATATAAAGAAGTTTTTTGCATACATCACATTTTGAATTATTAAAATAATGTTTTTGAAAAATAACATCAGTTTTACATAGCGCTTTATAAATGGTTTAATGTATTTTCTATTTAATAACAGTTGATCTTATTTTAGATCCTAATGTACAACTGTAATTTCGCATAATGTACACAAATAGTTTTCTAATATAATTTTACTTAAAATCGTATTTGTAACTTCAAATGTGTTTATGCTGCAGAAGCGGGCTGTTTGGGGTATTTGTTGTGTTTCTCCGAGGGAGTCGGTACGGAATAAGTTTTAGGAATCAAATATTATGACACTATCTGGTCAATATATTCTTGAAGCCTTGTATGTCCAAAAAAATATAAACGGTTTTAAAACAAATGGTGACTTTCACCAGTATAATACGCGAAATAGAACTAATTTGAGTGTACGACCAACCAGGCTCCAAAAGATAAACCACTCCTTATATGGAAATTGTATTCGTTTTTACAACAAACTCCCAAGCGAAATTAGAGAATTATCACTAAATAAATTCAAAGCCCTCGTTAAACGAAAATTAATCAACAAAGCTTTTTATAAATTTGAGGACTACTTAAATGTCAATACAATCCTTGGGATTGATTTGCTCCAGTTCAAACAATTTGTATGACAATACTTGGCGATTAAAAAGAGTGGCGGAAAGTTTCTTGCCAGTTCTTCTTACCCGCTCTACGCCCTTGACATGCGAACTGGTAGTAAATGTAAATTTACGATTAATTTAACTTGACGATTCAAAAGTGTACTTGGTTACCCACTTGAATAAAGATATTTTGAGTTTGAGTTAGTGAAATATATTTGTAGTCATAACTTTTAAATTTTTAAAAGTTATGACTACAAATGCGGCGTACAGCCGGTGTATCGTCAGTTCGGGTTGAGACCTTCAAGAAAAAAAAGGCAATTGTAATTTTATTTATAATTATTATAATTGTTGTCTATGTAGTCCTGCGGTGTGGTGGTTTGAAGTAGAAATACTGTATCTCCAAGCACTTAATTGGTTATAGTTGCAGTGTGAATGAAGAATAGAGGTATTTAATTGTTGAATCTATTTACTTTTAGCTACTATTCCAGTTGTGCTCATAAAAATTTAAAAACTTTGGTCCCCGTGGCAATGTAGTCTATTGGTACTCAATTTTTTTCTTAAATAATTTTTTCTAACTTTTTTATTTTACAGAATTTAAATCATAATAAAAGTAATTAATTATTTTTATTATTACTTTGTAGGTTAAGAAAATTGTAAATACTGTATACCTACTTGATTAAAAATTAACTACGTATATAAGAAAATTTAAAAGCTCCCTGTGGCAATGTGCCTCTTTGACATGTTATCTAATGGTACTCAAATTTTTTTTAAATATTTTTTTCGGACTTTTATTTTACAGAATTTAAATCATAATAAAACTAATTATTATTATTTTTATTATTACTTTGTTGGTTAAGAAAATTGTAAATACTGTATACTTGATTATAAATTAACTATAAGAAATTTTAAAAACTTTGGTCCCTGTGGCAGTGTACCTTTAACGCTGGCAGCATTTCCTCGCTGTATTGCGATACTTATTCGTTGAGCCAGGAAAGTGCCAGCTCTCGGGTCACCGGTTATACTTACTTAATATTTTTTAGTTTTATTAACTAAATATTTTTTTTTATTTATTAGTTTGTACGCGATAATAAGTGTTTAAAATTGACTAGTGCTTAGATTCTCAATACAATAAATATGGTCTAATCGTATTGAACGTTATTTCTACAACTTCTATTTACGTACAATCTAAATTGACATTTTATACCGAATGAATCAGTGGCGCTACAACCTTCTTAGGTCTGGGCTTCAGATTTCTGTATTTGTTTCATGATCATTTGTCGATTTAATAGGCAAGTAGGTGATGAGCCTTCTGTGCCTGACACACTCCATCGACTTTTTTAGATCTAAGGCAAGCCTCACGACGTTTTCCTTCACTGTTCGAGCGAATGTTAAATGCGCACATAGAAAGAAAGTCCATTGGTGCCCAGCCGGGGATCGAACCTACGACCACAGGGATGAGAGTCGCACGATGAAGCCACTTGGCCAACACTGCTCACTGTCATTCCATACTAGAATTTGTAAATTAATTAATAAACTCAAAACTTCTAGACTGAATTCACAATTTTAAATGCACACGTTCCCAACGTTACAAAGCCTATATTTATTCTCAAAATATTTAATAAAATATGTCCAGCCTTGCGAAGTCAGACATGGTGCGTTTTACTGAGTACTATCAGCCTGCCCTGGCTTTGTTGTCTGACTATTATTCCTAGGTCTAATCTCAAACCAATATTAGCAGATACATCCCACAACGATGACAAGAATGAAATAAAGAAGATCGATAGGTCCACACAGACAGCATCGACATCGCAATCAATAGAATTGGAAAACTTTCTGGACCTTTCGCCAGAAAGCATCACTGATATATCAATCAAAGTTAGCTCTTTGGGTTCTACGCCAACTGCAAGCCAAAGTAACCCGCCCATCCTTCCTGCAGATCCTGTATTCAAGAGACGACGCGCTTTAGAAGACCGCCGACAAAGGTGCGGTGAACCATGTTGCTTTGTCTTGACAGATGACGACCTAAAAATGCTTGAACAAGCTCTAAAGTGCCGTCTAATAACACCAGTTGAGTATCAATCCCTTAAATTGAATCGAGAGCTCGTTGATACTGAAAAAAGGTTGTACGACATCATTGAGATATTGCATGTTTTGGCAAATGAAGAAAAGGAGGATCACAAAACCCCGTCCACTAGGAAACCACCAAAAAAATAAGAATAATTCCTCATTCAATTTTATTTTGTCAGTTTTTTCATAAATGTTGTATAAGGTATAATATATTATAAATATGAATCCCATGGATGGAGAGAGGAAAATTATAATAGAATTTTGTCACTTATTGGAGAAATCGAAAGTGCTTTTTAATGGATTAAGGTGAGATACTTACTTATTTTAATTTGCAACACGCGTATTTACGCCATGGTTTTGATAAAGTTAAAACTTACTGATCTTAATTTTTGTGGATCTAGTTAAATTTATTCTCTATACTTCATAACTTACTCATCTATATTTCTTAAAGATAAAAAAAAAGCAGTTAATTACTAACAATTCGTCTATTAACAGATATAAGTAATTATACAAATACAGTTCGACTTAAAAATTTATGACTTGTAGGGAACTACCACAATATGGCCACAAGCAATGGCAGTCATACTTCGGCCGGACTTTTGATGTTTACACCAAATTGTGGAAATTTCAACAACAACACAGGGACGTACTAGATAGCAAATATGGTTTAAAGAGATGGCAAATAGGGGAGATCGCATCGAAAATTGGGCAGTTGTACTATCACTTTTAGTAAGTATTAGCTTTTTACCCTTTTCTTCCAGTAGCTTTCAAAAGCCTAGTCGTATCAAAGTTTATACCAAGTTTATACTTCGTAACTAATCAAAATATGGTAAACCGAACCGTAAGTTCAGGAAACTAGGCTACTCTTAAAAATAAATCAGTGGCGCTACTACCTCTTTAGGTCTTGGCCCCAGATTTCTGAATCTGTTTCATGATCATTTTTAAATCTAATAAGCAAGTAGGTGGTCAGCCACCAGTGCCTGACACACGCCGTCGACTTTTTGGGTCTAAGACATGTCGTTTCCTCACGATGTTTTCCTTCACCGCTCGAGAAAATGTTAAATGCGCACATAGAAAGAAAGTCCATTGGTGCACAGCCGGGAATTGAACCTATGACCTCAGGTATGAGAGTCGCGAGTTGACGCCACAAGGCCAACACTGCTCAGGCTACTCTTACCACTAATATATTTGCAAATATCTGCACATATCTAAGACGTGGGTATAGTCTAGTCGACAAGTTGAAAATGGTACAAAATAGAGATACTGCTCTTAAAATTATGTGCGATAGCTCATTGGATCCGGAATGACGTCTAGAAAAATGTGCCAAAAGCTTGTATTAGCACATAAAAAATTGCAAAAGTTAGAAGCAATTAAAGATGAAAACAAAATGGCATTTCGGTTTTTGCCAATATTTAATAAACTATTAATATTTAAGAAATTTCAAAAAAAAGATTCTGAAAGAGGAGGAAATCTGTATATATAAAAATGAAACCCGTTTTCCGTTGTCACGACATAACATGAAAACGGCTTGACCGATTTGTCTGATTTTAATTTTGTTGTTTTTGTAATTGTCAGGAGAAGGTTCTTATAAAAGAAAAAAAGAAAAAAATTGCGCGGAAAATTAGAAAATTTAAGAATACTTAACCACCATACAATTCGAACTTTTTGATGTAACCTTATGGCTTTTGACATAACATTGACAGAATGCGTGCTGCAAATATCGTCAAAGAGGATGTAAGAAAAATGAATATCGTTTAAAATAAATGCTTCGATCGGAGTTATTATATTGATAATATAATAATGTGCCAGCCAGAAAACAAACAAAGAATGTTGTATAACATAAAGCATTAGAATAATAAACACTTTGTTTCTGAAATATTTTTTAATTAATTATACCAATTTGAAATCAATATTCATAGTTAAGACAGGACAACGTCTGTCGGGTCCGCTAGTTTTCAATAAAAAACACTGAAGTTTCTTAAATATTAATTGTTTATTAAATATTGGCAAAAAACGAAATGCCATTTTTTTTTCGTCTTTAATTGTTTATAATTTTTGCAATTTTTTATGTGCTAATACACGCTTTTGGCACATTTTTCTAGACGTCATTCCGGATCCAATGAGCTATCGCACATAATTTTAAGAGCAGTATCTCTATTTTGTACCATTTTCAACTTGTCGACTAGACTAGTATGGATGCGAGTAAAAGCTAAAGACAATAATAAAAACCGCAAGACAAAATAAGAAGAATCACGCAAGTTTTTTAATAATATTTTTCCTGAATGATGCCAGTACGTAGCCATTGGCATTTGTCGACCCGGCTTTTCCTGTGATTTTAACCATCGTTATATCAATACATATATACATTACTAATAGTATCTACTTATGTTGCAGTCTGAGGACTAGTGAAACTGCTTACCTTCGGGAAGCATTTGCGTTTTACCAGGCCATCAGAGCGAGGCGATACTACACACATGCAGTTAAAGAAGATAAGTGTGAACTAATGGTGAAAAAGCTACGATATTATGCACGATTTATTGTTGTATCGTTATTACTGAATAAATTAAAACTTGTTGATGATCTTATAAGAGAACTAGACAATCAAATAATAGAATATGGAACAACGTATAACGCTGAAGACCAAATGGAATGGACTGTAGTTGTTGATGAAGTTAAAGCTTTCCTTGATGCCGAGCCGGCCGTTCAGGTTATGTCAAATGATATGCCGGCACCCGATATGTCTAATAGGTATTTATTATTTAAATTGTACATTGTGACTTGTAGGGAACTACCTTAAAAGTTATTATTTTTCTTAAAGAATTACTTATATCATGCTCTAATTAAACGTTATAATTACTAAGTTTTTATTGAGTTCAGCCTTGCGATTCTGTAACTAAGGATAAGGGGGGATCTTGTAGGTTATTGTTTATCAGAATGCCAAATCGTAAAATGACGACAATGATCGAAATGCTTTACGACTGATTTGAGCGCGACAGCCGCTGTGAAAACCGCTGTGAAAGTTCGAAAAGTGAGTTACAGAATCGCAAGGCTGGATTGATTGCTGAAACAAGTCAAAATAATTAATGATGAAAATGTACATATTTGTAGAATCCATCCCGACCACACGCCATACGTAGACAGAGGACCCCATATGCACTTAACTTTACAAGACGTAATTATAATTGGTAGTAGTACACAACAGGCAAAATTTTCTGAACTCACAATCGATATGTATAGAATTCTTCAGATATTGGAAAAAGAACCAATTGGTCCAGCACCTCAGGCCCTGAGTGAGGATATTCCTTCTCATGGGCCACCACCGGCTCCACATTCTACGCAAAGAGGTCAGAGAACTTAACATTACCTGCGTTTGATTGTATTTTTCCGTCTTCTTTTCAGTTGAAAATGCTTGCTTAATGCGAATACAATTATTGTTTGCGAAAGAAAACATGTATTATATAACATTATGGAAAGTGCCGACAAAATATTTATGGGCTGACAATTTCTTTACGAGTACATTCATGAAAACCGAACAGCTATAATATTCTGACGGTAGCAATGCAGTCTTTGGCGAAATTCTTTGCATTTGTCTAAATATTAAAGATAGACTGAAATATATCTTTAATGTTTCCATTTTTCATTATGAAGTTTTTCGTCCCTAAGCGGTGCGGTGCGAAAGTCAAATTTTATACTTCAGGGAAGGACTTTATTATAATGTATGGTAATACTTGTATAGGTTACGTGGTCGGTGACAGCTTCCGTCGAGACAATCCACACAAGTACTTGTTGTTCAAGCCAACCGCACTACAATGTCTGGTCTACCTAGCGAGCAGTTGCAATGATTTACTATTAAACGGAGCTATTTTACTATACATTTCGGCGGATGGCTATATCCCTTCTCACAGTCGTAACGCTGACAGCATCAGTAAGTTTCAAGTTGTGCCATTATTTCAAAATCTTTAGAATTTGACTTCAGTAGTATATTTATTAATATTCTCGTTTTAATTGCAACTGCAGCAATATTATAGGAATTGCAATTTATTTCAGCAGGCTATGAAGCCGGAGGGTTTATTACATCTGGCAAATTGGATCCAAATAGGGATTCAACGAGAGAATCCAGGGGACAATCACAAGATAGAGGGAGCAGGGGAAAGGATCATTATCTGTTGTACCCTGGCGACATTTACCCTTTTACTAGAAGACCTTTGTTTATCATAGTTGAGTCGAATTGTTCTGGGCTCATGCAGAATATGCCACGCCATTTCAATCAGCCACTTGTGATGTTATTGTCAGCTCAAGAACTTCCAGCAAATCTAGCAGGTAAATGTTAAGTAATTACTTCTTAACCTTCATAAATCATGTAACTTTCATATTTATCAGCTTAATTAAACAGAACCAGTTTCATAAGTCTCTTATGTGTTCGTACTTGACGTACTAACAAAGTTACAATTGTACAAGTTATGTTTAAGTTTTCATTTGCGTAGAATAGTAGATGAGACAGGTGTGTACTGTGTGATCTAGTTCGGCCTTATCTTGGCCGACCGATGGAGCTTTGACAAATACGTCCGCCGCCACTTACACATTTAATTTATTATATTGTTGTAAAATAATAATTAAACATTAACTTAAAAAAACGGTCGAGACTTGTGAAGCTAAAAATAAAGAGTGAGAGATAAAAACCAGTTGAAAAGACACTATCTGTTTTAGAACGATGTCATCAAGGTAATCTCCTAACGTTGTTCCTCAACAATCCCTTGATGGGATTCTGTGCATCGTGCGAGCTTTACACAATAGAAGAAGGTCTACTGGACGTTTGCGAGACTTTAGTCCTCGATTTCATGTTCCAGTGTGCACAGTTAATACTCCGAATTCGTGTCGGTGAGATTCTAACATTATTTATTATATGGTTTCAGATTTCATTAATAATTTTCTCAATTCAGCAGAGTCTTTGCAAATTGACTTAGGTTTTTGCTATTATTACTGGAGTAGAATAAGCATATATTTTTAGATCTTCGATTATACTACGATTTTGATTTAAATCTTCGGACGTATAACATACGACGTAATTTTATTTTCATATATCAATTGTTATTTATGTTTAGGTATAAAACAATGAGTTAAAAATGTAATATATCTTACATACATGTCTTTTTGTGTCAGTAAATATTACTCTATCAAGTTAAAGAATTGTATCACAACGATTTCAGATATGAACTTCTTCGCTTTCATGGGTGATGAGTTCCTTCGAACGATAATACTACGGTACCTCTTCTGTGAATGCTCTCTGCGAATGAATAGAAACTTCCGTTCCCGGTCTCAGATCGTCCATTCAACGCCTCCAATGCCCGAAGAGCTGCTGGCACATTCCTCCCTCGTTTCAATTATTTTGAAAATTTCCGAGCAGCTCGGAGTAAGTACACTGTTGTTTGTAAAACTAAGATTGTTTTATGAAGGTCATAAGTCAGTTATGTTCCTTTATAAATTATATATTTGTCTGATTCACAGACGAACTAAATGTGTGTCATTTCTATCTTCTCGTTATGATACTTACAAAAAGGATCGATCGTATACCCCTATTCATACCATTCGTGATGATAGTTTTAAGTGACTGAGAATATTATAAGTAAAGAGCTTAACTAATAATCAGTGAGCCGATAATTTTTCTAAAACCGACGACCATCTATCAAATAGATGAATAGAAATATTTGAAAATTATAAAAACGGGCGACGATCACCACTTCCTGAAATGACAATTGAATACAAATAATGACATAGTCCAAATTAACAATAATATAAATAGATTAAGCTGGGAAATTAATGCATATTAATAAAATGTTAATAAAATGTTCACTTACTTAATTTATAAAGAGTGGGAAGATATACTCGAAGTTAAGTGTTATCACTACGTTTTATTTAAGTAAAAGATTTCAATTACAAATATATTAAAAAATTTAAACATTTTACAAGAAATATATTATTAAGGTCCTGGTTTTTGATAAAAATTCAATAACATTTAAGCAATAATGCTTCGATTGCAAATTAGTGTTCGAAATAAATCTTAATTTGTGTTTATTGCTTTCTTTTCAGGTGAGGAATCACTTTTCCGATGTTTCTGGACCGGGATCGGGGCCAAGGGAACCTAGGGATCAGAATTAGGAACCAATTTGTGCTCAATTATAATTTTCCTCTATGGATAAGATCTCCGTCAAAAATTTTGCTGTTTATACAAGTATTCAGTTATACAAAGCTAGGATTCATATATATAAATATATTTACTATTTAGTAATTTTAGATTTTAAATCTTTATCCAGTATTACGAATTTTAAATCTTGATGTGAATCTATCTTTATGCCCATCAGAATTGGGCTTTATTATATAGCGTTGTAAAAATGGTATAAGTACCAAAAAAAAAACAAAAAAAATATAACTTTCATCCAGTAGACAAAAAAAACTAAGTGTTATTAGAATAAAAATTGTTGAAACATGATGCAACAATGCTGTTTCAACCATTTATAGTAAGTGCTTAAACGATACATTTCAATATATTAAATGCTTTGCAACGTACAATTTAAAAATTCCAATTGTCACTAATCACTAATTAGTTGACTTGCACTTGCAGTTAAGGCATCAAATCTCATTATAGCTTGCATTTAAATATGGATTAGTAAATACTATGTTATCATTATATCATGAATGAAGTGAAAACGAGTGGTCCTGGAAAATTATTGATTTAGTTGGAAACAAGATTTGTTCACATTTAGCCAATGGCCTATTTCGCGACTCTAAAACAATCGTAAATTAAGTCAAATCTGTATTAAAATATAATTACATACTAATAATATTCATATTAGGTTTGTTTCTACCGACCAGTAATTTGTTACAGAGTAACAGCTTGAGCCTTATGAACACAGCGTACAACATGTTTCTTAACTCATAAACGTGAAAACAAAACCTATTTCTGAACGTTTAACAGCAAAACAAAATACTGGACGTTGGAATCTGCCCTTGGTGTTATGCAATTAAAAGAGTATATTTTCCTCTATAGTTTAGTAAATTATATTTATAATAAATTCTATATCAGAGCATCATACATTCCTAACAGATGTTATATTTACATATTGGATATTTAGTAAAATCATGCTTTGCTTATTACAAATCGATATTTTTACAGGGTATACCAACAAGATGGCAGATGCGTTAAGTGAGGCTTTAGTGAAAGAAAAACTATTTCAAACCACTATTATTACATTTAATTGGTAAATTGGGTAAAAATTGTGATTTATATTGTTGATTAAAATAAATTTTAAAACAAAACCTTCAAATAACTTTCATCACAATCAGATCAAGCTTTGTAAAAAGTTATTTAAATTATAATATCTAAGAATTATTCTTGGAAATCTTCAATTTCATAAGTAAAATAGTTAATTAGGAACACAAAGTTATTCTATTGCTAAAGCCTGCATTGTTTGATGACCACTGCAAAATGTATAAAAGCAAATTATTACTCATTTAAATATTGATATAACTATATTTTTTAGTAATAAACTCATTATTGTGACATTACGAACATTTTTGGTCCAACGTTGGTATTAGAAAGAAACATTCATCCCAACATACTATGTAAGAATGTGGCATGTCGGCACTAAGGGAATACCCTTTATATTATTAATACCCTTTTCTAAATAATAATTTACAGTCGAAGCTTATGGCTCCCGTTAGTAAAAACATGTTGGTTTTGACATGCAGGAGTAACAACAACAGTTAAGTCTAGACTCTTTATCTTACCCTACGTACGCAAGCCGGTAGGTTAGTAAGAATATTATAAAGTATCATTCCTATGTAGTTTTGTGTGTTTGTGTGAGCCATAATTCATGCTTGCGAACAATTGAATTGCAACTTAGCTGCTAATTTGCATCATTACCTAATCTAACTTTAACATGTCAACATCTCTATTGTATTATCTCTCTACATATATACTATTAACGTGTTAAATTTCTAACTAATAATGTTAATCTTGCTTAAACTTGCTACTTATAATAATTACTATTTTAAGTAGATGGTGTTGTGTATAATGTAAACTGGTTCAGAATTTTAAATAAATAGCAGTTTTTCCTTTCGGCATTGGTGACTTTTTCTTCTACCCACTTCCGAATTACAATTCAACTTACACTCAAGGAATTCTTGGTAACGAAATTGTTTCACTGATGATTTTTCTTCTTAAATATTGTGTTCACATTTACAACGTCTTTAATAAAATTTTCATTATTATTGATAAAAAATATAAAACTATCACGGCACTTCGTTTTCTTGAAGGTCTACAGGTAGGGTCTAGGTACAATCTATTTTAATTATGTTAAATTAAAGTTTTATTAAAAGCATACAATATATATACAATACTTTGAACAAGATTAGAACAAACAAGAGGCAGATAGCGTTTTTATGGATTAGTTATTGTAATTACTAAAGCTACAGCAGTACCCAGAGCCGATGATGTAAGTGTCTCCAATTGCCCAAAAAATTATTATTATAGTACAACAAGCTACTAATATAAAACAGCTTTGTTTAGCTTGAGGGTTTAGGTATAATGAGCAAGAGATTGTATGATACTTAAACATTAACTTTCGACGTTGAACTTAGTTAAACATTCAAAGAAACAATAAACAAAATCGGCCATTATTTTGACATCGTAACTATGATAACAAATATTTTGAATATAAACAATTATCAATAAAATTGTGTATTATTATTATAGAACGTTTAATTAAATTAGTTATACTCCTACTATCTATTTCAATATATAAAAAGAAAATTATTTACGCTAATATCGGAGCCGTATCTCAACCAAACTCTTTGTATATATTTATCTATATTTTAGGAACACAAATAAAATATATATTTAGTATTAATAATGTATATAACATACACAGATGACATAATATTGAGTTTAGTTATTATTACCGTTATTTATATAGGGCTAACGATGCAAATTAATTTGTCACGCGTTAGACTGAGCGGCAGTAACTATAGCTTAAAAATGTTTCCAATTCCACAACTACTTCAAGTTTAAGGATCCTGTAAGATTATTTGCATATAAAACTATTTGTTATAAGATAAATTAAATAAACATTGACCGCCTTATGTCCAGTGATGACGCGAAATTCACAACGAAAATAAATTCATGCTCGAAATTATATTTAGAATGTTGGTCCGGCGCCGATGGGTTCGCCAGTTGAACGCAGATATTGACCGATCACAAATCGTATTTAAACAAAAGTGAAGTGATTTTTAATCAATCAAATTATTTATATAGTATGGTAAGACAAAAAGCTATCAGAGGGACTTACAACGCGTCAAGGTAAATTCGTGATACTGATCAGAAATAACAGTAACCGAGTGATACACAATTTATTCATACCTATTTTCACACTAACCCACGCAAACACACTATGTTTTAGTAGCAGATACTCTCATTGAAACGAAATGTCGTGTTGTTGGTTGGACAGCGGTTGCTTTGCTGGGTCCGTGTGAAAAAAGGGAATTATTAAAGGAGACTGTGGACGTCATCCGATTCCTTAATTGAAATTTATTCCTGTTATATTTATTTTGATTAAACATATGGAATTGTCACCAGATGAAGAAAAAAATATCCCACCGGTGCCAATAAAAACATATCAGTGGGAAGATTTGAGAAGAGCTCGAGAGGCTGGAGGTTATCCTTGGACACATTTACTTAAAGTACCTCTTCAGGGGCAAATAACAGCAGAGGATATCATCAGATCAACAACGCCCAGACGAAGTATGTCTCGTGAATTTTCGAGGTCACGAACTCACTCCCCGGTTGTTGGGGATGTACAAAAGATTTTAAATTTAGATTCATCTCCTGGAAGTAGCCGTAAACACGATGACGATGGAAGAGATGAAGGTGTTCATATACCGAACTTCTCTAAAGAGATATCTTTAGATTCTGAAGATGATTTTTTAAATAAAAATACAGTATCAAAATCGTCCATAAACCTCGTTACTCCAATAGAAATTCCAAAAAATATTTCTCCCAAAAGTATTTTAAAACGTCGGGCACCAGAACCACAGTATATTGGAGTTACGGAAACGCGCGAAAAAACCAAATGTTGTCATCCTCTTGTAAATAAAATAAAACATTTAGCTGATAAAACGCTACAAAAATTAGATAAGATCGAAAGTGAAAAATCTCCACTATCAAAGCGAAAGAAAAATGAAGAATCCCAAGAAATAAGGCAGTTAAAAAACTCACCCAGTGCCGTACGGCGACAAAAATTTAGTGCAATAAAGTTAGGGGACTCGGATGAAGTAAGTAAAACAATCTGCATAGACACACCCCCACCCAGAAAGAGAAAAGAACATATTTATGAGGATATAGATGATGCAAAAGGAATATCTTTTGAAAATCTTCAAGATATATCTCAAGATAAGGTAGGAGAATTACAAAAAGATAACGATATTCATGTCGAAAAGAGATCTACTAAATCCTACGACCCAAGTTTAGTCACTGAAGATACATCGTCTTTAAAGGAAGAAGAACATGTTATGGAAATATTACATAAAAATATTGACCAGACTCATAACGGAGTTATAACGGAGGATGATCATGATATAGCTGAAGATGCAGTTCATCAAGCAACACCCAACACCTATAATACCTCTCACAACATTACAATTACTGAAATAACTGATGATGAATCTACGAGTAATATGGAACAATCTTCAACGGTACCTATTGAAGTATCTCCGAGTCCAAGTCCCAGAGAAAAACAACGAAAACGGAAGGAAGAATTTCAAGATAACGATTGGTCTAAACCAAGCAGGTAAATATGATGTTTTCGTTTATATCTAATAATGATTAGTAAATTTCGATATTTTTTATTATTTCGATAATTTTCAATATTAAATGGTGTATGACATAACGTAATTTTAACACATACAAAACCAACGCTAGCTGTACGTCTGATAAATATAGCTCAGTCTAAAATGTCTTCCTGCATAGTAGGTAAGCTCTTTAGAATTGTCATCGACGATCAGTGCCCGCAGTTGCTTTCACTCCCGTGATTAGTTCATTTACAACCCTGCTTTCACAAACACGCTGTACGTTATGTATTGTCTTATGTGATATTATTAAGCCGTTCGAATCGTAAAAAGGAAGATTTTCAAAAATGGATGAGGTGAAATAGGAATATCTTTTGTACGTCAGTAATGAGTAATTTGCGTCGGTGGACATCGGAAGGTGGTACCCCTTTAGAAAAACCCCTAAGACCAACAAGAGAAAGCAGTGTCCAGCTATATACACCTGAAGTGCGCTGCGCTTGCCAATTTTTTCAATCAGTTTCGCTTTTACCGGAACGAGTAAATCCAGTGGGCACTCGACCAACGTCGCGGGCAAGTAATTTTATTTCAAATCTAAGGTAAGTCCACCTACATTCATGCAATATTATATTTATGACGGTAATAACGACCTGCAAAATAAATTCTGAAATATATAAATGAATATTGCCGGTGACTGCTGCGTCTAAAACGAGCGTCCCGGTTGTCCTAATTATGAGGCGTGAAGCGTGTTTGTGTGCGTGCGGTTTTAAATATAATTTTACAAGACTGACTTCTTAAATTATGCGACTTTTTGATAATCTTAGCCGGCTTGGCGAATGTTTATGTGATATTTTATGCGAATATTAATTATACTGTTAATGTATTTTACTATGACAAATGAAATAAAGTAACATTACATTTATTTTCAAACATTAACTCTTTTTTCAGTGATCACGAATATGAAATCATCGAAAAGCCATCCCCAAATATTACTTACACGGCGCCAAGCGTAGATGAAACACCAAAAATGGTAAAAACCGAAGACGAATTGTCAAGTATTTCTTCTTTAGAACGCAAATATTTACAAAATCAATCTGATGAAGAAGAAATTGAAAGCAAAGAAAATATAAATGAAGATAAAAAAGATAGTGCGATGAGTGCAGAAGCTTTACAAAAAGATATTGAAGAACGTTTTTTCGTTAATACGCCTTCGACAGTATCAAGAACTGAATGTGAAATTAGTACCAGCCAGGTTGACTCGTCTGCGTTGGAAAATTTACCATTAAAAAGAGACAGCCGTACAAAAAATGGAGATAGCATTGACAGTAAAATACAACAACGATTAAAGGAGGGAACAGGAAAATTAAAATCTCAAGCTGGAAAACTAAGAACAAAAATTAATAATATGAAGATGCCTGATCGACCTAAATTTAAAATGCCAGAAAGACCCAAATTTTCATTTCCCGATAAAAGTAAATTTAGCCTACCAGAGAGATCTAAAATTAAGAGCTTCAATATAAAAGAAAGGTTTTCCTTGGGAGAACGAAGAAAGTTTTCTTTGCCTGACAGGCCAAAATTTAATGTTCCCGAGTTTCCGAAGTTTAAAATGCCGGAAAGACTTCTAACTAACTTCCAGAGTTTAGGAAGGAAAAAAGAGTATAAAGTAGATGATAACACTGAATCTACTTCCGACTTACAAAACACAGCCACCGTAGATTTCGAAGTAAAAACATATCCAAGACTATTTTCAAAAAAAAATAAAACTCCTCTAGCTAAAACATCGTCTTCTCCCACTTTAAATAGAGAAGATACACCACCTCCTACTTTTACCTTTACTCGTATGAAAAAGCCGATGGAAAAAACAGCTTATGATCCTGTTGGGTCAGAAGAACCACGAGAATACGGTAGTCTCGATAACAAAGACGGTGATTTTACTTCTGATACCGTAGAAAAAAAACAATTTGAAACGACGTATGATTTTGATAGAATGCCCTCATATGACTACGAAGAGGAAGAACAAGAATTCCAGAAAACTGAAAATTCACACCCAGTTTCACAATTGATGCCAAATCAAGAATTCACGCACATAAACGAAATAAATAATGACGAATTTTTCGTTCGACCGAGAGGAATATCTCGAGAAAATATACAAGTAAGGGAGTACTTGAGCGATGAAATACGACAAGCGTTTCAGACACCGAAAAATGTTTTGATCACCATGGGAACGGATTCTAGAGATGATGGGCACATGTATGCCAACGACTTAGATGTCGATAATGATATAATCGACGACGAAAATATCAAATACTCAACGGAAGATCTTAATGAAAGGGATGACGGATATTACACATTCCCACCCGTTAGACCATCTAGAGCAAAACGAAAGAAGAAAGAAACTGATTCGATAAAATATATTGACGATAGCGTAAATGCCAGTATGCAGTTTAGTGACGTAGATTTGGGAGTTTCTGACGAACAACTTGATGATCAACCTATGAATGATAACTTACAAGGTCATGCCAATCAGGAATTCTCAGACTTCCCTCCTCCAACTGATTTACGTTCCATTCACGAATATGCAAATGACGAAATTATCGAATATCCTGATCAATTAGTTCAATCACAAACACTTCCTATGCCACCAAAACGGAAAAAGAAGTTTGGAAAACAAGACACAAATTCCTCTTTGGCAACCTTCGATAGTTTGACACTTCCGGATAATTTTGAGAAGCCTCAGGATCGCAGCGAAGATGTAAGTATTTTAAATTTTATTTTATTAAAATTTAAAGACAATCCGTAGAAAAAACCCACAGATGAACAGATGTGGTTGTATTGTCTCATGTCAATGTAGATTTATATATATATATAATAACATTATAAATTTAAACCAATATCTAAACGTGATACAAAAGCATAATGTTTATATAGGGTACCTATATGTATAATATTATAATATCACAAAAATAAAAGTATTATAGCTATATATTATATTCTCCTAATATACTTTCCTAAAGATTATTGAATTGTTATTTAAATGTTAAATAATTGTTATTTTAAAATAATGTTATTTTAGTTATATAACATTGGATAGGTCAACCAAATTTTTATAAAGCAAGGTCGGCGGTAATCTATTAATTTTCAAGATTTTTGATGAATCAAGTATTAACTCTGGATATTTGTAAAAAGACTGAGATTGTATAGTCCAAACTTCAAATGAGATTCAACCAAGCGCATTGGCACAAATCCAGATACATATACTTTTGGATGTAATGCGAATTTATTTTCGTTGTTGGCCGTTAGCGATTGTTGACCTAGTTAAATAACTTCTTAAGATCCAGTGTTCCACCTCAACAATAAGTTTCTAAAGTATATCAATCTGATGATAAGATAAAAAGTAGCCTTGAAACCATATTGCTACTGGCTGAATAAAGCTGATGATTATTATGGTCAATAAATTTTTAATCAGCTATTATTTACTTACATCGAAAGCTTTGAATGAAGGTTGTATTCCCAAACCGTTATATTCCGTGCCCATACAAACCCTTATTTTTATTACATAAATGTCGACAACGAAGCATAAGTATTAATTTATTTCGTTGAATTACTTTTAACTTTAACTTTTACTTAATCGTTGAAATAGTTCATAAAGTTAAAATTCACTTACTAGGTACGTTATTAACATACGTAGTAAGTACACATGTTAATGATAATCCTTAATTTTACCGTAAGATGACAATTTTTTTTTTCAGATAATCGTGTATCGAACTGAACACGAATACACTGTTCCTCAAGCTGAATCAGCTATAGATCCAAGTCCTGCGCCACCAAAACGAACCCGTTCAAGAAGTTCTCGTGAACCATCTCTGTATGACGATGATCGAACTTCGAGAGGGGCAGATTCTCTAATACTTGACACAAATCTACCACCCGCCAGTGACATTGATGGGAGATCAGATAGTTGTCATGAAAGTCCAGGATATGCTACTGTCGATAAAGGGGGTAGTCAACAAATTAAAATGGCTAGAAGATCTAAAAGCAAAACACCACCACGACGCAGGAAAAGTAATAGTTCCGAAAGAAAGTATTACACTGTGGGCAGTAGTAAAACTGTTGTTCCAAGTAGACCGCCTAGGAAAAAATCATCTATAAGTCTTACGACATTAGATAGCTTCGCTCGAAGATCTATAAGTGGTGACTTTACGCAATACGATGAGATAGATGAACCGCAGGTTGAGGACGTACATAAGGACTTAAAATCAGGAGAAATTTTAAATAAAATGAAAGATAGGCCGTTGCCCCCTCCACCTCGCCCACCCAGGGGACCAAGAAAAAAGAAAAATTCATCAGTGGATGGACTGAATGAACTAGATAAGATAATGAATATAGAGAGCCCACTGACAAAGTCTCCTTCCCCCTACTTATCCAGTGAACTCCATCAAAGTGATATAGTAGAAATAGAAGTCTCTACACAAACAGACCCTCTTCCAGATGATGTTGATTTTGACATAGAAGAAAACTTGAATATATCCATGTCTAGTTCCTTAAGGGATCTCGTAAATGAAGATTCCATGCTTGGCAAATTATCAGATAAAACAGGTTCTCGGCCTACATCAAGATCTGAAAAATCATTAAAACTGTCTGATCCAAAAATATCTGGCCTCGGACGTTCATCGCCCACTGTAATTTTAGTTGAAAAACGTGTATCAAGTCCAACTAGAATAAACGAAAGAGACGAAATGTTAACCGAAGCATCATTAACTGTTCAACCTTTAGATGTTGATCAAAGAGAATATCCTGAAGTACCACCCTTACCAAAATCAAGAAAATCTTCTGCACCTAAGCCTTCAGCTGTTACATTAAGTGACCGTACCCTTGAAAGAATTTCTGTTGAGACAAGTCGTGATGTTCAATTAGATAACTTGGTTACACAAAGATTGCAAGTGAGAGATCTAGATGTCGGTAGATTAAACGTCTCTGAATTACAAGCTACTAAAATCCTTGTATCAGATATTGAAGGTATGACACTTCAGGTTAATGAACTAGATTCGAAATCAGGCCATATATCAGTAAGTGGCATAGAATTCTCGCAATCCGTTATTGATGAAATTGCTAAGAAGTTTGCAGAAATGACTGCAGTTAATTCAAATCAAGCATTTACTCAAGCACAGCCAAGTGTGGCACAGATACCTTCAACTCCTAAGGCCGAAAACAAAGAGGAGGAGACGCAAACAGAGGCTTCTCAAGAAGAAAGGGAAAAGGAAAGTAACATTGGTGAAAATATTGATGATGATTCTCTGTCTGCAACATTTGCACCTCCCCTTAGTATCGAAGAGAATATACCACCTCAAAGACCCCCGCCTCCTGATCTTACTCCTCTTTTATATTCATATTTACAAGATCTTGCGTCCCCACCCCCTCAAATTTATTTTCCTCGAAACCTACCACCTACAAATTCGCCAGGGGCCCTCCACACAACACCAGCCCCACCTTTACGGCGATCAAAACGTAAGCCCGCCGGAGCTCTAAGCGAATCTAGTTCTGATGATACAAGACCTAGACCTTCGCCTCGAAGAATGCCTGTTCCGGTCAGGTCTCAGGAGCCAACTATCACCGAGGCAGGTGCCCAATTCTTAAGAGTGTGCCATAATTCAATTACTCGTGCTGTAAGGAATTTATATACTTCCTTTATGAACTACGTCCATGGTGCGCAAGATAAAAGAGATGTCCAAATGGCTATGGTTATATGTTTAGTGTTAGTCGCAGGTTTGATCATGTTTGGCTTAAGCGATAGTAGGGCTGTACACCATCACCATTGGGAGTTTTTCAACCCTCCAGACATACCCCAATAATTTCAAGTGTGTTTTGAATTGATTAAATTAAGCCAAAAAAACGAAAGTAAACAAGCATTTCTGCCAAACTTTCCATACGACTTTACTTAGTAATAATAAATAGGTACCGTTAAGATCAAGAAGTCCTTATTGACTCGATCTTCGGGATTATGTATTAATATTGTGTAGACTTGTCATTATAAAAGTAGAATTAATTATCCTTTAACAATCATCAATCAGTAATATATTTATGTCGCTCTTGTATTCCTAAATTGTTGTATTTTGTTGATTATTTAATAAACATAATTATTCACGAAGTTTTCAAATAAATGAAAAACCAAGTTATTTTAACGATGAAATAAAGTAAAAAATAAAAATACGTGCTTAAACTTTTAAGAATATGAAATGTTATTTAGTTTTATATTATTGAAATGATAACAACCACATAATATTCTTTGTGTGGTTTCAGATGTTATGCATTTTGTTTTTGTTGTGTAATAAAGTAAAATTGACAAATAAATATTTTTTTGTGCCGAATATAGCTTCTTAGTAAAATGCTGTTTTACCTGCCATCTATCGGGCGTATTGTGAATCTGAAACATATCTGCGGGCTCGACTTATTTTCATATTTATGAAAGGAGTTTGATATTATATTACAAATAAAGTCAATAATATAATTAAACATCATAAGATTTACTTGAGTTTGCTATTTTTGTATCGTTAATACTTATTTTTTGTTTAATCAAATATATTATGTAACGTATATTAATAAAATATAGTAAGGTAAGCAAAATAGTTGCAAAACCGCCATCTAGGAGCGAATAAAGAAAGTACTATAACTTGACACCACTATGCTTGTAATATTAATGTTGTTGCTAAACTGAAGATAGAGCTTCTTAAGAATATAAATAATACATTGCAACAGCTTTCACTTTTATTATTTAATATTTTTATAACAATATAATTCAAATACATCAATTCTCCTGAAAATGTAAATTAAAAATAAAATATATAATTAATACATTAATAATAATGAAATGTACAATATACTTAGACAACGACAGATTGAAATAGTAAAATTAAGTAATAAAATATAATCAAACATTAAATGAATATTAAATAAATAAATGTGAAAAATATTGAAGTAAAATCAATCTACAACTAAAGACAGTTAAACTTAGTTTCATTCAGTTTCAGTATCTGTTAAGTTTTTATTGATGTGGTATAAGGGGCAAGACTAATATTGGTAACTAGATGATCTGCGTTTAGTGCTTGATCTGCGTTTTCATATACAATATTTTAACCATTGAAGGCAATGCAATCAGATTTTGTTGCTCTTTTCTTTAATATTAATATTATATGTTCCCTACTCAAATAAAAATTTTGTATTAGTATATTTTGGAGTAAGCTTAAAATATTATAAAAACCTAAGTAAATCAAGTAAAATGAAAAAAAAAAGTAATTGCTTTAAACTAAGACATGTTTTCTTGAAGTACTTAATAGGTAAAATTGATTTCAAATTATTATACTCTTACATAGCTGAACAAGCTGTAGAATAATTATAAAGATAGTAAATAACTTTTTTAGTTTAGAAATTCTGATTCAGAACTTTTACTTTAATAATTGCTGTCATCAAGCTTAACGTGACTGTTAGAATTTTTTATTAGATTTGCACATAAAAATTAATTGACTCAAATTTTTTTATATCAAAGTGACAATGTGCTTTTTTACTTTTTATATATACAGAGAAAATTTAGAATCATAGCTCAAAAGCATCATGCCTGCAGGTATCAGCTACCAACACTTTTCTTCAGGGTAACATCACTTAGCAAATTCCCATGCTTGTTCTTAGTTGCTGCAGCAGGGGCCCAGGCAGTTGCTTTGTAAGGATAGCTGCTTCCATTCCCGAGTACATAGGTACTTTATTTCTTTTAGACATTGCTGATTCAAATCCTGGATCTAGTGAAGCTTTAAGTTGATTCATTTTGATTTTGACTGTAGCATATTGCCATATTTATGCAATCAATGTTTACATTTAAGTCTTTTAACAATGATTTTTAATTAATGGCTTCCTTTTTCGCGTCAGTATGTGCAACATATTCAGCCTACACTGTTTAAAGTGCATTGTTTCTTAGCTTATTCTTGAACCAGCGTTTAGGCAAAATTATCTAAATGTCGTTACTTTCGGTACCATTAACATGTTCATCTTGTGTTATGGATCTAATTAACAAATGTTTATGTTAGTTATCACTGTTGTTAGTGAACCTCCGATTATATATATAAATATTATATGCCATATATTTAACAACTGTTAATAATTAAATCAGAAAATGTCTATTTTTTATAAAAATTATAATATTTGATAAAAATTAAGTTAATTTTGAACATTTAATGGTAAAATATAATATGTACAATATAAAATGACTTCACACTTGACAGTTAACAACTGACATAAAAGGAAATAATTTATGTGACCATTAGTATGATTTCTGCAAGCTTGTGGTAAATTTAATCTCAACAATAAAAAAAATGGTGCGTGTACTTATGTACGCGCGTAAGAAGTTATACTTCTTTGGCTTTCTTTATTTTTTTAAATATTAAATAATTAATAATAAATATTTGCGTTAATAATTTAACAAATATTTAGTAGGTATATTATTCAATTATTAATTAATATTAATAATAATTATTATTTATTATTTTATTATATTAATAATTCAATTTAATAACTAGGTACATTTCATAACCTTTTAACTAAGTAACAATAGATCTTTGTGTCTTTTTTCAGAAAAAATTTCAAAGAAATTGAGCATTGTGAAACTAAAAATTATTAAAACTCCTTTATTTGTTTAAAAGGTACTACAAATGTCATTATGGTCATTCAAAATTCTTGGCATAGCTGCTAACATCACGCATATTTTATTTCTTTTTACTTGTAGATTGTCTTATTCCCATCTCGCTCGCGCACGCTCAGCGCCCATACTGATAATTTGGTGTCACGGTGCACGCGCATCGTAAAATTTCACTATCATAAATTTTTTATAATGCGCCTAAAGAAGTATGTCTTCGAAAACAACTATAAAAAAGCATGTATTTGAAAGCTTTTCCTGCTGAGACGCATATAAATAAAATAAAATCAGTCTCAGTCAGGCTACGGATTTTTTAAATATTCATACAGCCGCTTGTATCCGCTAAAAATAAAAGGTAACCTCTTTAACTTAGACGAAATGTAACAAAATTTTAAAAAGTCCACCATAATTTATTGGCTGTAGGTGGGGTGGCAGTGTGTAAGTTTCCATGGTAAAGAAAAATATTGTCGGGAAAGCAGTATGTCTTAGATCTGCAGTCGCTACCAAGCATACCATTACCAAGCAGCAAGGTAGTATCAAAATTAAATAATTGAAGTTTTTATTAATTGGATGGTCATACTTTGTTGTAGTTGTTATTTATCACCGTCAGTTGTCAACGTTCAAAGCTACAAAAACGTCAAATACAGAATGCTGACAGCTACCTACTAATTTGTAATACTGGCAAAACAAGTAGCGCTAAAGCGCTGTTGCTCACAAAATATTGTAGTCTCAAGAGCACTACTTGGCATTACAACATACCCATTTCACATTTTAGTTGTATGTCAGCTATCAGTACGTCGTGTACTGACTGCAGTTGGCTACTATCGGGATTAATACTTACACTTTTAACTCTTCATTCGTTAATGTTATGAGTTATAATGTGTTATTCTAGTTTTTGTCTATCCATTTATGCTATTTTTTAATACAAAATGTGATGAGTTTCTGATTTAAATCGCACTTCTCCCCGGTGAAGAAAAGTCTTACGTTCGGCCTCCACGGTTTCCAAGTTACATAGATCGTAGTCGTTTGTTTAGTTGTCACATAAACTAGAACTATGCAAAAATGTGGATTTTGTTCAATGCTGTCTGGTTTTTTTAGACGTGCTATGTGCGTTGGGAGCAGACGTGGAAGTAGTGAGTCGTACTATCGTGAGCTTGGAGACCAAGACACTCTGGTAAACATTCCTCTATTATACTTACATATTTATATTTGTATGTCAAAATAGTATGTTTACTATGCTATGATTGTATCTTAATTAATTTATATTTACATTGTGTACAGATATACATTTATAGTAACTGAGTGTTTACTTATGTTATGTCAGAGAAATCACTGAGTTAGTGAAAGTTATGTTGACACGCTTTTTTATGGCAAGGATTATGATTTGACTTAAGGTATTGTATTGTTATTGACCCTGAAGTGTCCTATTTACAACTAAATGAATTACACATACAAGTGTTTTCTGCTTGTGTTGACCTTCCTTTGAAAATGATCAGTTATAATAAAGTACCAAGTAATGCTAGTTTTACCGTGTATAAATTATGTGTGAAAGAATGCCACAATTTTTTAATAGTTAGTCATGCCATAAACTTATTGTTTTATGCATGCTTTGTCATATATCCTAATTTGTTTTTATTGTCTTGTTTTGTCTAATAATGTAATATAGTAATGTCTCTTTCATATGAGTTACAACTTCTATAGAAATTCAGTGTGTAGTTATTTAAATTATATGTACTATAAGTACTTAAAATAAAATAAATTCATTGAATTTTTGTGTGTGTGAAAAGAACACAATTTATGACGGTTAAAAACAAACAAAAGTATTTTTCAAGATGCCAAAGTAGATAGTAGCATTAGTAGATTAGGAGGCAATAATCCTAGAACCATAAATATATACCTATATGTTTTTAAAATTAGTTCCTTGGCTTGCCTGGGAAATATTGCTTATTAGAAAAAATATTTCTATTTTAAAATGCCATAAAAACCTACTTCTGATTTGACTACTACAATTGCAAACTTCTTTGCCAGAAATGATATAATATAAATACCACCTTCAATGATGTTTCTTTGTCTTACTCTCATTTACAGTTTTTGAGATCTTAGTATATATAGCTACATACTTATAGTATGTAGCTATATATACTAAGATGTTCACAATATTTTGGACTTGGCAATGACTTTGAAGATAAAAAAATATATGTATATATAGATAAATTATTTATTTTTTTAATAATTGTAATACAAATTTTTCAATCTACTAAGGAAGTCACATCACATTAATTCATATCTCATTTTATGGCTCCCTTTAATGTGTTTGTTGTCTGCAAAATCACAGAGCACATGATTTGTGTGAATGGGCGCAAAATACTTGAACAAAAAGTTTTGTAATTTAAAAAAATAGTATATATATATATAAATATTTCCGTATATGACTTATGTTTCTAGTTTTTAGCTATACTAAATGAATTAACAAATCAAATCTTGTAATCAAATATATTTTTTTAGACATATTTTTGTAATGTTTCTATCAAACAAATACCAATTTGTCAAACTTTACCATTCTGATAAATACCACTGTCGATGTTTAACACACTGTGGTGGTATAGAAACGAAGGAACGGTTATTATTGGACGTGTGACAGTCTCACGCGCATTTAAATGCGGCGGCGTATTTATATCGTTTTATATTTAGTTTTATAGCTACGCTAAGACCTCGATAATATACGGTGTAAGCAGCTCGTATCGCGCCGGGTATCATTATCTTAAACTCAATTATTATGAACGTCTAAGTTTTCATATACATTGCATTGATTATATGTAGGATCTAAAACGCATATGTACTTGATGTATTTTTTTTATAATTTACATCACCATCTCATTGGTTTTAAGGTGAGAGAGCTAGTTTGCCATTGGATCTCTTTCCGACAATCATAACTCTTCAAAGTGTCAACGGACGCAAGTCCAATCACATAATATACGATATCATCAATACGTTGGGCGTAGCAACCTGACCTAAAGAAATTCAAGACGAAACTTAACTAACTAAAGTTGTTCCCGCCAAAATTTAGAGTAAAATTGTAAGCTTCGCTCGTGACGCTTCAACCACAGGTCATGAGAAAGACAGAAAAAATCAAATAGATATACTAAAACATCTTTTGTTTGTTTCAGAAAATAGATGAGCAGTCTGTACTCTCCGATGATTCCGAAGAAATAGGTAAGTAATTACTATGGTGACCTCTTGAATGAACTTATCTAAGTATACTATTCACATTACACGTACGACTGCGCTACACTACATATCTATGCATCTACTATTTATTTCGTTATCAGCTAACATAAAACAACAATTTTACTAAACATATAGCCATAGATGGAATACCTACATAATATACACAAGAATAGCTTTTTATTAAAGCTCTTACAGGATGTAAAAATGCTATTAAGTTATAACTTTGTTTGCTGTTATGATTGATACATTGTAAAATACGTAGTAGTAAATTTTTCAAGGTCCCATTCAGCGGAATACATTTAAATTAGTTTTGAATGTGTCATCCGCTGTGTAAAAATAGTCTGCCGCCTGTCTGCTGGTTTTTAAATGTTATGAAACGGTAAAAATAAAAAAAATTGGCTACATAACATAATAAAAAGCAAATCCAATATATAGTATTGTCTTTTATTGACATAACCTTTACATATTTAAAGAAAAAACTTTTTAACCGGATTAAAGTTATGTATTATTATTAAAAAAAAGTTATGTATTATTTAGAATTATGTTAAATAATTGTAAATTTATAATAATACATAACTTTATTCCGGTTAAAAAGATTTTTCTTTAAATCCAATATAATTAATTTCATGCTAAAACTCATTCCAGTGTATTTTTTGAAACTTCGAATTAATATTGTATGAAAAGTGGAAACTCTAACAATAAGATTCGTACTAACCCTCGTCCTACGTCCCTCCCCGATCATTCCAATACATTAAGAGACATAGATGTCATAAAAGCTTTAACTTCATCCCTACAGTGTTATACCTATGTGGAATACGCGCAGTGAGCGCTTATCGAAAAACTATAATTGATTTACCCTATAAATCAAATATGAAATATCCATTGCCGTTGGTCTTATGTGCAATAAAATGATTAAACCACAATAAAGCATCAATATCAATCAACAATATTAATATGTCGTAATACGCGGATAACATTTATGCATATACCTACAATTTAAATAGGCTTAAAATCTTAACATTGTATTATTAGTGTATGTTTTAGTAATTAAATACATATACAGATTTTATTTTATTATTTACACCTTATTGCATATAATTAAAATTACGATTAGGGCGGCTAATGCTAATAAGCGATCTTGAGAAGGCAACTCTTAAAATACAATAAGTTCTAATAGTGATCTATTATTAATAGAGAGATAAACGACTTTAATCACACACGGGTAGTGTGTTATTTTATACTTTTTAAAACCATTTTAAAGTCAATTTATTTGTATTGGTTTTAGACGTAAATTGGGATTTTTTTATGACAAGACTTAATTTAAATGCGCCGTTTAAAAATGTGAAAGAGGTTTTGAATAATTTTAACCTATCAAACGCTAAGCTAAAATTAGACGCTGCCCAGTTCTTCATTAATTAGGACATCTAAATCATTTCGGCATTCAATGTCAGTTCAATATTGATATTTCAGTCATTTAGTCATGGAAACACAGCGTCACAGCATTGGTAATACGTTCGTAATCATCGAGATAATGAGTCGTGTATAGGGTGATCTGAATTTGAATATTAACAGTTTGCTGGAAATCTATAGTTGCGTTACTGGGCATTTCCTATTGCGAATTAGCGAACCGTAAAAACAGGTCCCAGTAATGTGACTAATAAAAACTAAGAAAAATACAAATTAGAGGGTTGTTAAAGAGCAATAGAGAGAAATTTACTAGATATAAACAAAAGAGAGTGTTATACTTCAATTATGAAAGGGACAAAGATAGAGGACGTTTCAAAGAGTATACGAAAGGACAAGTGGAGATAGACGGGATATACCTTGCCAGGAGCTTGTAAGTAAAAGAAAATGAATATAGAAAAAAAGATACAAGAGATATGAGTTGTTCGGATTAATACCTGCAGCTGAGTTTCATCATCGGACGTCGAGGCAGAATAAAAATCCGTGCCACCTCGACGTCCGTCGTTCCACAACTGAGCGTTATTTAAGGCAGTTTTTGCCGCGTACCAGAATAATGTGGAAGCTACCTACTGAAGGTTTTCCGTACCAATTCGACTTAGGATCCTTCAAGAAAAAATCGTACTAATTCTTAGAAGGCGGCATACACTTGCCCTCTGGCATTGAGACTGTCCATGGGCGGTTTCACTTAACATCAGGTGTGCCTCCCGTTTTCCCCCAAGCGAAGATGAAATAAATCTGGATGCTGGCAGGATTTGGTTAAGAGTGGGCCAAGAAAGGGTAAATAGACGGCCCTAGAGGAGGCCTTTGTCGGATGGGCAAACGGACTAAGTTTATTTTAATTTATAGTGTCTAAGGAAAAGGAACTTGTCCAAAAGGCTCTTTTTATTTTATATGACCAAGGTATTCCCAATGACATTCCCTAGGTATGTAAGACAGTAAGAGCCTCCTCCTTTATAGGCTGGGAATGCGCTCCTCCTTAGTATTTTTATTTTATCGATATTTTTGGTTCAAACTCTGTGGTTAACATAATCAAACGGTTGCGTCCATCGTTTTGTATTCTTTAAAAAAAACATGTTTGAAATCTGAAAATAATTTATGGGCCTGCGAAGTACGTCATCAATGATCATCTATGTCTACGATCCCACGTAATTAGTTTTGTTCAATTGGCAATCAAAAATAACCTAACATGGGCTAGGACCGGACAAGACCTAAGTAAAACGAATATAACAAATTGATTTATTCATATAAACTAAATTAGTCTGATGTTCTCTTAGTTAGACCAAAATAGTCTGTAAGAAGTGTAACCGCTGTGTCTAAACCGTGCAGTGGGGCTAATACGGCAGTATATGATGGACAATCGGCTACCGTTTTCTTGCTCTACATTCAGAGATTACGTTTAAGGTCGTCGTTATCAGCTGGGAACTGAAGTATGCCGTGTGTTTTGCAAATTAGGATAGGACGGAGGCGATTATTGTTAAAATCAACTAGCTATCACCCCGGTTTAGTACGCATCAATTGGGACGCAAGGTAAAATACAATTTAAATTTAACCATTAGTTCTTGAGGCGTTTAACCAACAAAGAAACTTTTTGTATCATAATTTGATGTCCTTTGACCCATAGATGGGACAGACGGCGTCAGTGAGGTTCCATCGCGTTCGTGCTTGAGCCTCGATACCGTTCTCTTACCTCACCAAGTCTTTCCGGCTCTCTCTGTGTCATCTGCAATTATACGACGTCAGTTTTTCTTGGGACTACCAAGGCCCCTCCGCTTTCCTTGCGGGTTCCCATCAAGTGCCCGCTTGGGGATATGATTGGAATCTCGTCGCAATGACTATCCATTTATACATGCGTCGCTGCATCTGCGGGCTTGTCGGGGTTTGCAGCAGCGCTTCCAAATTTGCTCGTTGGAGACCTCGGGCTAGTAGATCGCAGAATACGGCAAAGACGGTTGACGAAGACTTGGACCGGTGCGAGATTTTATATCATTAGTATATAAAAAATATGTTGATCTGAGTCTGATTTCTTTATAAAGCCTTTGTAAAAATATTGTGACAGGCTCTTTGGCATTCAGACGAACTATAGCTCATGTCTTTATCTAATATATAAAATTCTCGAGTCACAGTTTTCGTTGCCATACTCCTCCGAAACGGCTTGACCGATTTTGATGAAATTTTTTGTGCTTATCCGGTATCTATGAGAATCGACCAACATCTATTTTTCATCCACCTAAATGTTAGGGGTAGTCCAACCCATAATTTTTTTATTTAATTTTTTAGACAAAATTTTATTTTTTATTTTTTTATGATACAACATAAAAAATTACATACAACCCCTAATTTTCACCCCTCTACGATCAACCCCTATTTTTTTATTATAAATGATATACACGGCAAAACGACGTTTGCCCGGTCAGCTAGTATTATATACTTTTAGCTATTTTTACATATCAAAAGTCCTTCGCCGCGTCTCAAACATAATTTCGCGGTAAACACAATTTTCACTGATAGAGCCATGAGGACGTTGAAGGTACATATTACTTACTTAATAAGCTATTCACTTTATTAAAATATATCGATAATTGAAAGAAAAGCCTAGGAAGACAATGTATTTGGTATTTACAGTGCAAAGCAATTTAACCGAAGTGATACGATCGTCTAGACAAAAGTGGTAGGCATAGTATGTTTTACTTTATCGCTACTTGATTAAAAAAAAAATTAAATAAATAAATACGAAGGTTTATAATGTTAAAAATATTTAAAATTTTAGGTTTATTTTTTAAAAAATGATATAAAATGTGTTATCTGTTATCGCTAGATAGGCTTGGTGTAATAAATATCAGTTTTTTATCGATTATTAAAACTTGATGGATCAATGTAATTGCCTTAGTGATTTAAATCGTTTTCAGATTGCGTTTGCTAGTGAAGACACATTTCCAGTAGGTGATAAAGTAAGACTTTATCACCTACTGGAAATGTGTCTTAGGCTAAGTTCTAAATCCTAGTTATAATGAGTACTTGATTATCCCAAAAATAGATTCCTCAGGATTTGAATACCGACTGTGCTAAAAAATTTCCGAGTGCACGATATGCAGGAACTCATGCAAGCTTACCTCTCTAATCAAATCACTTTCTTAAATCGTACGATAAGTCAAAGTTATGTCGAAATCAACACTTTTTTACACAATTATACAGAAGTTACCCACTCAGTACTCGTAGTGCCTATCTACAGAGTGAGGCCAAACTGCGCAGTTCAATATGTTTTTTCTTTTTTATCGTAAATATTTTCCGTGTTGTATGTATTTTTGTATGTATTAGTTTTTCTGTGAACCAGTTCGTGTTATCAAATTTATCAAGATAAAAGCGTTGGTTTTCAGTCTTATCTTTTAGATTTTTTTATATACTTGGCTTCTGATTTATATCTTAATGCGCGTAGATAAAAAAACATAGTTCTTAGGATGTTAATTGTTGTAATTCGTGACGTAATTTTTACAGACATTTCTTGTATATTCTAGAAGCTTTCTTTCACATCGTGCCACTTTCTCTATCGGACCTTATTGCCGCACCTCATCAAGCGTATGTCGCGTCTACTGAAAACGATAGCTATTCCTTAGAGTCCGGCTACAGGAATGATTAATTATTAGGTACTGTTATGCACTTGACTAGTCTATGATTATCATAATACAATTATTTACACATTAATAAAACTATACTTTATTAGTAAAGAGTATGTTGCATATTTCCTTTTGCTACGTTATCCATGAGAAAGTTACGTATTATTTAAAGTTATATTTGTGTTCCAAATAGTATCAGTTTGAACAGACCCAGTGACTAAATATAATAAATAATTATTTCTATATTACTTTTGCCTTATAGCCCAGTAGTTAACTATACGTATATAAAATTTGTAACATTGTATACAACAATTTTGAGAAATTATCAGCGTTTTAAATTAAACAGATGCTGTCATTGCATAACCAATTCTTTTCGTACTGAGCTTTCGTCGTGTTCCTTTGTTTTCTTGCTTTTCGTACAATATATTTTCTATTCGAATCTTATCTAAAATTTAGTTTGTGTATTGCATTTATGTCTATAATATATATTTTTCACTGTATTATTTAGACCTCGCTCTTTATGATAGACGGAGCACAAGTAGCCTGTGATGTTTAATCTATACTAAATGTACAAACGGACAATAAAGGGCTTTTATTATTATTATAAATGAACAAACGAATGATAACGAGTTTACCAGCTAATTGCTTAATTACTCTACGAGAACGATATATTAAACTGCAAATCTCTTACACAGATAAGCGTTTTACCTTTGCCTAACTCACAGTACAGGTACTCTGTGAATTAAAATTGCGATACTTACCAATATCCGTAGCGATGATCTTGTGATCACGCGGCATAAAAGGCTGTGGGCGAAATTACAGAGTACCGACGCTGATATAAATAAACTCGTTGCCCTAAGTGAAATTCATTTGCGTAATTAGTCTCCAAACATACCGCTCCCCCTCTCATGGGAAACGCGTGACGATTATATAGGTTGACGCCTTTTATATTTTAAAAAAATCCTTAAATAAAATCACTTCAATTGATCTCGTGATATGTTTCATAGATAAACTGATTATGGATTGTAGTGATAACAAGAATTACACCATCGCAATAGATATCGGCACTGTTTATTTTATTAGTTAACTAGTGTCCGTTAATGGGGTAGATTTATTTAGAAAAGTGCAGTCGAATAAGTTGTTACCAATCGACCAAAATAGTTTCCGATTCAGTAAGTCAACAGAATTACCTCTGAAGTGGTATAATCCATCAGTTTTATTTAAATCTTCTCAGAATCCTTTCAATATTTTATTATTTCTCATTGTTTTTGTTTTTAATCTCTCCCCAGAGACACCATGGAACATTACGATCTAGCCTGACTAATAAGTAATTTAATTCTAACCTAATTTACTAACAAGTATTTTTTAACGATATTTAAGTTTAAGTGTCCAATAACTTACAGTCTCTATTAGGGAAGGACACTCTGTTCCTGTGTGAATTTTCTTTTTATGTTTCCTATATGTTCCTAAGCTATCCCGAACCAAGACAAGAAGCCGATACTTACGTCAAATTGAAATAAAAAAATGTGGACCTAACGAAAACCGTGATTTTAGTGGTATCAATTATTGTACGGATCCTGCATCATCAGGGGTTCGAAATAATAGAATAATTTGAACTTACTCTATATTTATCACTCGCGTTATACAATAGAATATGAGCGAAATAATAACTATTATGTTAATTGCTATATAATAAGTGCAATCTAAGAAACAGAGAGAGTGCCTACGTCTGGCTATGCTACCGAGGTGAAACTCCTATGACTTAGTTAATTACGAATGACTGCATAGTAACAGTCGAAGAGAGTGCCTGCGTCGGGCTATACTCTTGGAGCGTGACTCCGACGATTTAGGAAATCGTCATGCTCAAACTGTACAGCCAGGACACGTACTTACATAAGACAAACATCACGCTTGTAGGTGATTGGAATGTACGAGCCCTGGCACGTACTTACATAGGAAATCATCACGCTTGTAGATGATCGGAATGTACGAGCCCTGGCACGTACTTACATAGGGAATAATTAAGCTTATAAAACTAAGGAAGCCTGAGCGAGTAAAATGTACAGCCTTGGCTCGTACATACTCCCCCAGGCAAAAGAGCAAAATGTACAGCCTTGGCTCGTACAATTATTTTATTATTATTTTTTATTTATCTTTCCAACTTCACAGTTCAAGGAGAGTCATGCTCAGTTAAATGTCATAGCTGGTGGTGGCGCCCATGAGTCGGGTTGTCTATCTCCCTACAATAAGGCTAAAGGGCCGATTGCTGTCGGATTTGGATCGGTGTACATACGTCTATATATTATTTCAGAGTTACTAATTTGGCCTCTGGACTTTGCTAAGTTATATGAATCAAATTCAAAATATAATTATGCTTTAAATGGATTTAGTGAATCCAAATCGTGCAATTTGCATCGCCAAATAGTAAGGTAATTAATGTTTGATCGGTTGATAACAGGTAGCTAATAGATAAACTTATCACTCGTTTTCGAATAGAAATAACCACCATTATGAATCTATTACATGAAATTGAAATGCTGTAAGTTTAATATGCACTTTGTTTTATATCTATAGAATGAATAGTTTATATACTTTATTTCTATAGTCTTTGACTTGCATTGTTAAGTTCCAGTGTGCGTTGTTTGCTTTTTTGCCTGGCATTAGTAAAATTTTGGGTTAAGTGTTAACTGTACATTGTTGCACAGGGTTCGAACACTCGACCTCACGATATAGTATCGCATGCCGAATAGTGTTGCTTTATAATTGTACAAAATAATATTTTAGATAATATTTTCAAGTCTGTACATTTCATAGCCGTTCAACTGAGTGGTAAACGTTTGTTTATTTACTTATAGCACACATGCCATCCCATAATAATTATACATTTACATATTTAAAATACTAACAATTTTTTCTACGCAAAACACTTGCAGTGATATTTTCGAAGGCGTAGGAAATAGTTGTATATATAATTAGACGGCTGACTAACACTAAACAGAAATTCCTTTGTGCGTCAGATACTCGATGACAAAGTGATTCAGTCAAGAAACACCAAAACAATCCGCCGAAAAATATATATAAATGTCAAGATATTCGTGATTTTTTCTAGACTTTGTAATATATCGTTCCGTAATACGTATACAGGGGAATTTTATAAGCATTTCTTCTTAGAATTTACATTAAATCTTTTACAATCTTTGCTTCAGCGGTTTACATTCACCACTTTTGTAAGTGAATCTGCTTTATTAACTTATCTTTCTTGTACTTTACCCTATATAGGTTTAGGTAGGTCGTAGTGAAATAGTTTTTTTTTTAATATTACAGAGTAAAAAGATTTTCATTAATTTATATGGGTAAAGATTTTAGTTTCCATATTAATTTTTGAAAAAAAAAACATTTTATTATAGTATTGAAAAAAAAAAACAAAAATATTTGAGTTAAAGACACACGGGTCTCTGTATTAAAATTTGCTTTCTAGTATTTCGTATTTATTATTGGGATATATTTAATAAACGTGTTTTCTTAAAAATCGGCTCATGTTTTCCGAAATTTGGAAATCTAGTCCAATTAGATTTATTATTTACCAAAGATGACATATAATGACGACAAATTCAACGTTGTTATTCTCCGACCGTGTATTAATTGATTTGTTTGCCACAAATATATCTAATTGAGCACATGTTTTATTAGTTGACAGTGACTCAGCGTGACTAAAAGTTCGTAAGGCTAAATAGATAAAAGGTATAGTCTTTTACCAATATTAAATATAAATTACTTCTCTAGTAGTACTTTTCTTAGTAACATGCTACATACGTGTTTTTTCCTAAATTTCAGTGGGAAAGAGTATCCTATCCTATTCATATTGTTTGGATTGATATATCAGCTTTTATTATAGTGAGAATTACCAGCATTATATATCTTATATTAATATACTTACATAAATATTTGCGGCATTAACTAGGGTATTTCTTGAGAGCTTACGCAAATTTTGCGTAGGAAGAAACGTAGCTTTGTTCGTAGACCGTAGCAGCGCTACGAGAATTAAGTTGTTGACGTATTCACTTAACGCTACGCCTACCTAATGTTAGCTTAGTATCCGGTGTCTTGTTAGTTTTTACCACGGAAATGCGAATTTATTTCTATGGTGTACATCAAATTATTTTACAGTCAACATAAATTAAATATGTGTTTAATTATTAAGTACTTCTTACGTAAATAAATAAAAGGCAAAGTATTTTCAACAAAAATATAACTTGATAAAAAAATTATAATGTTTTATATGAATGCAAGCGAGTAGTTAAATATTTTGTTATCACGGTGGCAATAAGTTGATATCTAGTACAAAGGGACGACCAATCTGTACGTAGTTTATAATAATCGATACTATTATCATACGACATTAACTATTGCACGTACGATTTGTGATACACTGATTACTAACGCAATTAAATACGAGAATACCTAAAAATAATAAAATAACTTGGTATATATTATCTTGAGACTTCGTATATAAAATTGTTATATTAGTTATAATTTTTCATATAAATTATCGTTGCTTGCTTTGCTATTCATATAAGGTATTTATATGAGTAAACAAAGGCGTCTCGGAGCTCAAGTAAATTAACAAGACATTTTAATAAAATCATATCACGCAGAATATTAAAAATTCTAAGATTACACACCAGCACATAGAAAATCGCAGTTATAGTAAATTTACACCCGGACTTTGAATACGAATCTTAGGTTTGCGATTTCACGTCTTTTCGACGTGAAAAGAAAAGTTTAATCCCTTAAGCCGAAGAATCGGACCCCGTCTTTAACGATCCCTCAGGACACCGCTTGTCGAGGCGAAGCTTGCAAGCTAAATTATCTCTTCCTATTTTACATGTAGAATTCCTTAAGCTTTTGGAGTCGACGTAGTATCACCTTTTGATTTTGAAAGAAATTAACGTTCGTGTACACAAAACTTTAGAAACAATCATCTGTAATAACCTTATCTCAATATATCAGTGGAATGTTTTAGTTTGCGGAAGAGATAATATGCATCTTATTTCCGCTTCCGCTGTTCATATTGTGTGGCTTGTTTTCAATTGTAATTTACTATCAACACAGTTGCACAGTCTTGGTTATATTGAGATTCCTGATCAAATTGATGAGCTTTCATTAAAGAAAAAGCACAATCACGATATTAAGTGTTAACCACTACGAACAAAAAGTTAGGTATCAAATTATGCTATTTGTAATGTGGTACGCATTTGGCATTGCTTTTAATAAGTCAGCACTTTTCATAATATATATATATATGTATATATTATCACTTGTAGAAAGTGATATAAAAATGAAGTCTGATATGCCAAAAATACCTTTGTTCTTATAATGTAAGAATCGCTTAAAAACAACGCTAGTACAATAATTGTGTAGCTTTATTTAGGGAAATTACGACCATGTCAGTCCTTTGTGGCGACCAGACGGACAGGAAACCGCAAATGTTTGTGTCAAGTAGGAAAGCAGGAAACTCACGGCATAAGCGAATATCACGAAAGCGAGATAAGTAATTTAGACTATTAAATTGAATGCTTTATTGGCAGGAATTATTGTATGAATCGGTTTGAAATCGATTTTGATCTATATTTCGTCAACTAGAACACTAAATTGTTTTAAACGTTTTTCAGGGGCCTCATAGCGGTCTTATTAAGTGGCAGCTAGGTGTTAGGTGAGGGGTAAATTTGTTCTCGGCCTTTGGGAGGGTTGTGCGGTACCGCGCGAGTGCTTAAACCGTACTTGGAGGACACGGTCGAATTTCTAAAGACAAGCACGAATTATAAAAATCCTATACTAGACGCTGGCTGATGCACAAATCGTGCCAGAGCCATTAAAAAAAAAGTTTTTCAGAATTCATATATCTATCCATTCTGTATAATATATTGATCCCTTTGACTTTATCCTTGATGTCTTTGCCCAATTAACTAACTGTACGTTATCTATTATTTATTGAATTAATATCTAACAATAAACAAAGTAACTATATTTGGCACTTTTCACATTCCCATACACTTTCCTTATTAAAGCTGCCTTACACAATCGTGTAGACAGAAAACTTCTCATAAATAAATAAAGTCTAACGGTAACATGAAATTGAGTTGGTGATGTTATGTAAAATAACAATGTTGCTTCACCAACAGGTGTGAATAGTTTACGCGTGTCAACTGTCAGAATGATGATGGATATGGAAATGTTCCTTGCCACTCGAAGTAGGGCGTATGCTAACCATGCTGATATTGAGTAAGGTAGAATACTCATACATAAAATAAATAAATAAATCAATGGCGCAACAGCCTTTTTAGGTCTGGAGTTGTTTCATAATCATTTGTCAAAGTAATAGGCAAGGTGATCAGCCTCCTGTGCCTGACACATGCCGTCGACTTATTAGGTCTATGGCAAGCCGGCTTGCTCACGATGTTTTCCTTCGTGGACGGATTGGAGGATCACCTGATGTTAATGTTTTTAGCTTAAATAAAATCAAGTTTAAATTGATAAATTTGAGCGCATCTGAACACTGTTTTCAACAGAGGGATTACTTTCCATAACAACTTTTTGAAGGACCCTAACTTAAATAGGTTCGGAAATACTTTAGTGGGCAACTGGTTCCAAATAATTGTGCGCAGCAAGTTTTTGCCTTAAATACTCAGTTGTGGACCGACGGACGTTGAGGTGATACGGGTGGTATTTTTTATTCTGCATCGATGTGCGATAAGTCTCGACTTTGAATTTATCCGCCTGCAGGTTTGTCTTGTTCTATAAAAGTAATTATAATAGCGTGTTTATAACTATAACATTATAAAATACGGAATTATACAACACTGCAGTAACTTCGTAATATATCGCTCAGATGGCGTATAGTTATTGGCGAAATTCCCGAATGAGACGCGAAATGAATACATAATGCGAGGTTAAGACACTTGCTGGTTATGCGTTTATACGTTTTATGAATAACTTATAAAATTTCGCCAAGAAAGAATCATTTAACTATATTATTTCATTTGGTAGGCCTAGGCGGACAAAATTTCGAAAATTCACAACGACCTGGTCAAGATAGCATTGTAGTCAAAATATATTTATTCATATAGGTGTCAAGTCAAGTCAAATCATTTCTGTCAATTAGACCACCTAAAATGGCACTTTTGAACGTCAAATAAAATATAAAAATGATTCTAGTTTCCCCTGCCAAAAGGGAGTTTCGTGTGGAAAAGAATGGGCAAGAAACTCCACACTTACTCTTTTAAAATAGGGTTACAATAAATATGAAAAAAAAAGTAGTATTAGTTTCGTTAGTTGAAGTTGGTGTGATTTTCAATACCTATAGAAATTATTTACGTATATATTCACAAATGATTAAATAAATGGATCATGATTTTTATAACATTCGTATTCCCAATATCATCAAAAAAAATCCTCTACTAACCCATATAAAGCGAACTGATTACCAGGTTAGTTCTGGACCTACACAGTTGCTCTCCACGCACACTCGTTTTTCATTAAATTATGTATTGTGGGTGTTTGCCCATAAACGCCTGGCACGTACGACAAGTTGACAAGCTTTTATTTAAAAAAAAAATATTTCTCAACTTCGAGTTCTAATTGGATGTGATCTTCGAATAGTACAGGTTCTACTAGCGATCTGTAATATGTACAAACTTCGAACATCAGGATCTTTAAAAAATATTTTGGGAATAAATATGGCGTATGTTACGCAGCAGAAGTGGCATTCAAAAATAAAAATAATTGTTGTAATCAAAAAGCTTTAGTAGTGTTTTTTTTTATTTAGTCGCTTCAAAGATGCGACTAATATTTCTTTATAATCTAATATTATGTATATATAAGCACAGTCACGTGTATGGCACCGAAAAATTATAGAAACGTTTGAATAAAAGTGTGTGGCAATATTGATCATCATTTTAGGCAAAAAGTGTTTCGACACCTACAATCACTATGATGTCGCGTAATTCATAAATACTATTCCGACCTATGTAACTATTCCGGCCGCTAGGACACAACTTCTTGACCTTGGCCCCAGTGGCCTTAGGGCCTTAGGGCCGGCCAGTTAGTCGTAAGACTGGTCAAGGATCCTTTCTCTATACCGTACCATATTGTGTATAAACTGACTTCGCATTCACGACCTGAGGGTTGAGAGTTGTAAACTTATCCACTAAGCTAACATAGCTGTATCCTGGAGAATGCAAAATGCCGTTTGTATAAAGTAGACACACGGGTATTACATATTTGTTGACGCGATTCATACATGCTTTTACTGTCTTTCTTATCAGCAATCAGTCAACAACGTCTGATAAATGGCAATTCGAAATAGTGTTGGACTATTAAACGTTCGCGAAGTCTGTGTAAATATTTTTACACTGTGCCGTCTTAAAGCGATATACTGACCAATCACGAACATATAGCGAATCACAATCAAACGATACGCATTATTTTTACTTTATGTAATCAAAATGTAAGTTATTCATTAAGATAATGTACATTTATGAACGTCAGTAATAAAAAATAATTATAAATTTACATATTTTATTGCCAGTTCTCAAATGTCAAGATGGCCTGACGATGTACCTTTCGTCTCTCTTTTAAATCGCCAAGGTTTTTTACAAAATGTTTGTAAGCTCCAGCAACCATGACATGTTCATCATGTTCCTTATCACACATGAAAAAAGGTTGTTATTTTATCGAAATAAAAAATGATGAATTAATAAGTAAGAAAATCAAACGTTTAACAGGGGTGCAACTTGCTAGGGAGCAAGGACTGAGAAATAGGAGCATTCACTTATTAATGTGGGAATAGGCTAACATGTAGTATCAAGGTGAATGCAGGCACTAAATAATTATTAACCTAAGTCCAACCAGCCCCCACTTGTAGCTCTCGCATACAGCGACGCAAGGCCAGCCACTCTTCTCGCCATATTGTAGGGAAAAAGACAACCCGAGGCTATACAGTTCCTTACTTCCAGGTTACGGCAGAGCAATTAAAAAGTTCGTTAATAAAAATATGTTTATCAAAGTGTACTCAGTATTTGTATACTGTAGCTGCTATAGGATTATATACGGAAACCTTTGGTTGCTATTTTCGAGGAATTAATTGAAATTGTTTAAAATCTGTAAGACATAAGCTACCAATCGAAGTGAGAGAGAAAATCTGTATAGAAAAATTATGTATACTCGTACATAATTATTATAATGAACATAGCATATAAGTCAATGACAAGTGGTCAATGACAAAGTTGCGCTGCATTGTATAATTAATTTATAGTGCTCAATCGATAATTCTGGCGATATCGGTCATGGCAAATCGGGGTGGTGGATACCTTGGAGTAAATGATACACTTGACAGCAATTTACTGCCTTCATAAACCCTTTCGACCTATGCATTCTTGATTTGATCCAACTCATAGGTGACTGTGAACTTTTCGTTTTATATGTCATGGTCAGAATTTTGCATTTGTGCTAAAATTGCTTAATTGACATGAGAAGAGAATAAATACTACCCATCACTATTGTTATCTCTTTATGATCAAGCTATCAGTAAATGTTCAATCGGCGGGTTGCGCATCGACATCGCTGATTCTTAACATCGTATTCTATAATAAGTTGTAACTGTGGCGAATCTATTTTTAACGTGGAGTGTTCTTCCAATTATGAATATTTAAATTGAGTAAGCCAGGTTATTGTTTTAATATTTTATGCGACTATTAATTTAGTAAACTCTTATAGACTTATGTTACTAAATGGCCGATTAGGTACTGGTTTAAAAACAAGGTCGTTTATGTAACTGATGTTATGATAAAATCGTTGCCCGTATAAATGGTGTATAATCCGCAGTGCCTGGCTTCAATTCCCATGGAAGCTATATTTGTATAGGTTTGGGACGAAAAGCTACCACAACTTGCTAGCAAAGTCCATTGATCAGCCTGAGTAACATAGCCAATCACCCCTGCCCCTCAAATAAATTGTTAGGTTCGAGATGGTTGCGTTTTGACAATCGATTATATAGGTAATATTGGATAGCTATTTCAAAGCCGTTACTTGCGCTTACTGGACTTCTGTCTCTACGCACTCATGCACTAATCGTTTGCGTACAATCAATATAAATATTCCGCCGCGTGTTAGATTGTTTAACATTATTATAATAAAACCTTGGCCCGTGAACCAAAACTGTTAAATGGCACAGATACGGTTTTAGGTAGTGACCTGTGGTATATTCATTTTGGAGATAAAGAATTAAAATACGTTATTGAATTGGATTCGGGCTTTTTGTTACCCGTGTTTAGATCCGTATCAATTTAAGATCACAAATTCTGTAATTGTTACGTAACTTTAACAGTTTGCGCAGCGCTCGCGACGCTTTTAAAGGAGGATTTTTGAAACAGGAAATGGACTACCGAACAATTTCTTGATTTTTTTTTCAAGCAGTCAGCTACTATTGTCATTATCTCACGGAGCTTATAAATTAACAACATCACTGAAGTATTTCCGAACCAATACGACTTAGGGCCCTTCAAGATAATAATAATAATAATAAATTCATTTAATCATTTAGGTACAATTTGTACTCTTATGCATGTCAACTCCCCATCTTACAGCGGCACTAGTGCCCACACATTGTCATCGTCTATAAATTCCCGAACATATGTTTCCATAAGAGCGTACCAATTCTTGAAAGGCCGGAAACGCACTTGCGAGCCTTTTGGCATTGTGAATGTCCATGGGCGGCGGTATCACTTAACATCAGATGAGCCTCCTGCCTGTTTGCCTTCTATTACATAAAAAAAAAGTCAAATTAGTTTGAAACCTTTAACACTTGATTTTTATTCGATTTGCTAATATTGCTAGATCTATTTTATAGTCGATAGTAATAGTGATTCCAGCTGTTATCGCTTAGACATAATAAATTACTTTTTATAATAATAATGACTACGGTATTGACGGTTTTAGAGTAATATGACGTTTATAATTTATGAGCTCTATGACATAATGACAGTGACAGCTGACAACTGAATGCCGTTGCTCCGATATATACATATATTTCAAGTCCCAAAAACTACTAGGTATTACGTATATTATATATAGGGTTAGGTGGTATAAATGCGAGTACCATAACTAGATTGACTTGGTGTTTTGTGGTCTTTTACAATTTACAAATAATTTTTACTGTGAATATTAAACGTGTTTTAGGCTTTTGTTTGATGTAATTACTCATATTTAATTATGGATGATTACATATGAACTGTCTATTGCATTTTCCCTGTGTAAAGGGGTAAATGTAAAAAATATGTTAAAATTCTAATAGTTACTAATCTGGGGTAATAGCAATAAAATACGCAAATTGAAATATACTTTGGTTTTTATTGCAACGATATTGGTGAAAATCTGTTAATCTATCAGATTCAATAAATTGTCAGAGTGTAGTGCAAGTACTTTACGTGTATAAGGGATTTCAGCACTAGTTTCTTTTGTGTGTAAACAGTTAAAGTTATGGTATTACATTTGCCCCGTTCATGCATTTACCCCACCTGACTATATGTATGTTGTTGTATCTACATACATAAAATAAACATACCATAAATTTTTATGAACATAAATTTGTATTGCACTATCCTTGGAATTAATATGTTTTGTATAATTTCTAGTTGTTTATGAGAATGCTTCTAAATTTATCATTTTAACATAATGTTCTACATTTGAAGGAACGCAATGTATTGTTTGTTTGACATTTAACGTGTTTAAAGCATAAACGTTTTCTTTGTGATGATAATAAATAATTAAATAAATTATTAGATAACTTTTGTTTTTCCGTGTAATAATAATTAGTGACAGGTTTGGATCCCTTATCACTTAGGGGTTTTAAATATAGATTGTAGCCGATTCTCAGCCTTACTGCATATACATAAAAAAAATCATAAGAATCGGTCGAGTCGTTTCGGAGGATCATGGGAACAAACATTGTGACTCTAGAATTTTTATATTAGATTATATACATATCTTATCTTATATACACAATTTCAGAATAAATTAATATTTCGAAAATTATTTCATGCTCGCTCACTGGGTGGTTGTTTAGTTTAGTATGATTTCAGCTAGTTATAAATATGTATAGCGTATTTAAAACTAAGAGCTGTAAAATCTAGAATTGGTTGATTATTGCATCAGTATATTTCTGATAAGACAAAACTTTTGGGATATATAATATGTACGGTTCCTGGATCATCAGGGGTTCGAAATAATAGAATAATTTGAACTTACTCTATATTTATCACTCGCGTTATACAATAGAATATGAGCGCAATAATAACTATTATGTTAATTGCTATATGATAAGTGCAATCTAACAAACAGAGAGAGTGCCTACGTCTGGCTATGCTCCCGGGGTGAAACTCCTATGACTTAGTTAATTACGAATGACTGCATAGTAACAGTCGAAGAGAGTGCCTGCGTCGGGCTATACTCTCGGGGCGTGACTCCGACGATTTAGGAAATCGTCATGCTTATAACTGAACAAACTGTACAGCCAGGACACGTACTTACATAAGAAAAACATCACGCTTGTAGATGATTGGAATGTACGAGCCCTGGCACGTACTTACATAGGAAATCATAACGGTTGTAGATGATTGGAATGTACGAGCACTGGCACGTACTTACATAGGGAATAATTAAGCTTATAAAACTAAGGAAGCCTGAGCGAGTAAAATGTACAGCCTTGGCTCGTACATACTCCCCCAGGCAAAAGAGTAAAATGTACAGCCTTGGCTCGTACATAATATACTAAACTAAATCTTTTTTTAATTTGATTAATTGGTTTGTTTCAGTACAAGTAACTCAACCGCGGAGGCAAATACTGGAATTGAATGACTTAGATAGCATGGCGAAGCGCCTGGTCAGCACTGGCAAGTTCCTCACTATGCACAAGCGCCGTAAGAAGCGTCTCCTCACTAGATCACTTAGCCAGGAGACGGCACTGCTGGACGACCTGCTGCTAGGACAAGTGCAGGCAAGTGGAGTGACGAATATTCCTGCTCTTATTTACTCGTTAACGTAAGTCGCATAGCCTTCTATGATCGGTCAACTGCGATGGTTGCAATGCGAAGGATTGATCGTGTTTTGTTTAGGTGCCAAGCGTATAGTAGTGTTTCTTAAATGGATTTTTATCCAAGCCACGTAGGAGCAGGACTCTCCCGCTATACCACGCTCATGAGCCTTAAATTTAAGCATATCCCGCTTTATAGAAAGTTGTTTAAACTGGTTGATCCAGGATGTGATTGTTTCCTGGAATAACCAAAATGTTACAGGTTAGATGGTGAGGCCAAACCAAAACCAAAACCATGTTTTTAACATACCAAGTGAATTTTTTACGGGCCAACAATAACTTTAGTTGTTTAAATTAAATGATTGAGCTGATTTTTGAGTTTTAGGCTGTGCGCTATGTTCAAAACCATTGTTAAATATCTATACAAAAATAGCCTTTTATAGAAGATAAAATACCTATGTTGTAAGATATATACTGAATATTTTTTTAGCGAGTTCATATTTAAAAAAAATAAAGCTTTTTCAAAAATTGGGGCAACTATCCGGCTTTTACCCTATATAACCATAAAGTTAAAATAAATGAGCAGCTTGTGTGTAGTGAATGAAACATATATACATATCCAAATATACACATACAAATTCTATAGGTATGTTTCGATGTGATATATAGCCTACATTTTTGGGAACTGCGGACTTTTATGATGCCATTTTTTTATCTTCGTCTCATTGAGGCGCTTATGTCCATGAAATATTCACTGAAAAGCTTGTAAAATTCTAAATACGTACACTTTAGGTTCGGGTGACTAGTCGCGCTGGTGTATACGGTCTTTATGAGACAACATCACGTGTGTAAAATTTAGCTGCAACGCAGCGCCACTGCAAGTGACCGAGGAATAATTCGCTTTATTATCCTTTTCTATTTCTGCTGATCCGTAGCGGCGTTTAGATATTTTTCAATTGTTATGCTGTTTTGAAAAACAAGCCCGAAGCGAAGATTTTTTTCATATCTATGAATGAGGCAAAATGAGATTTGAAATTGGTTTCGGATTGAATAAATAAAACAAAGGAAAACGCTAATTGTCACGGCTTTATTCTATTCGCCTTGGTCATTACATTGTCCTTCAATATGTTGGCTGTCAAATTTTAATGTCATTTGTTAGTATTCATGAGGCAATTATCCGTTGTCTGCATGTTTGTGTGCTCAGAAAACATATTAAGATGCGGCTACTGTCAAGGTAGCTGTGTTTGTTCATTTATGGCCTTTATTATTTGTTAATCTGTGTATAATTCGGAAAATTTGTATTTCATATTAAATTAAATGAATACAAGCGTATTTTAATAACGAATCGTAATAAAGTAAACGTATTTAGATAACCTGGATTTTATTTAGTAAATAAAGATTTATACTGCTAAAAATATCTATTAAATACTTATCTACTAAGCCATAGTGTTAAATGATGGCCAATTTAAAATTAATTATTTCAGAAAAGGTTATGTATTTCATAGCGCCTAACGTAGATGGACATAGCGGTGCCCTAGCAGGTTCCTTGTAAACTTTAATTATATTTTAATTGTATCTTAACAAACGACTAACACGGTTAATAGAATTGGAATGCTTTGTATACTCTGATAATCCTATACTATTTCTAATATTACTCCGAATTCTATCCGGATGATCAGTTTTGACATAGGAGTTATGTAAATTAACACGAGTGTCCTGTAAGAAACACGTTTTTACATGATAATGTCGGCATTATTGAATCGCATTAGCTATAAGGGTGCCGTACTAAGTCTTTATCTTTTAAATGTGTACAATCTGTAGTAATATTATAGTGAGGAAATATCTATATTATTGTATGTTGGTAAATTTAAAACTACTGATTTCAAAAAGTCAATTTCTATAGAATGTTGCATGATTCCTTTGTTCCATCGGCTATACTTCCATTTTATTAAAACATATAAAGGTACAGCTGAGCGAGGCTATATACAACTAATTTAGGCTTTATACTTTTATGAAAAAATATTACTATTTCAACTTCTTGTTATTGTGACGGGATTTAGTAAATTTATGTTGAATTAAAAAAAAAAGGTTGATTGTAATATATATAAACGTAATAAATTTAGAATTATTTGTTTATCCCTTCACAGCCAAGTGAAAGGTAGCTTGTAACAAAGCACTAAATCGTGTTGCTTATTTTCATATCACGAAGCGCCATTACTAATTTATGTATACTGTTGGATGCAGATTGAATGTAGTGATGTAATACAGATATCTTATCAAAGGAGTTTCCTAATTTGTTATGATGAAACATTTCAATTCCCTACTTCGTGTGATAAATAATTCGTTCATAACTGCCCCCTGTTATATATAAATAAAAATCATATATCCATACTTTCCTTATGTATAATGATTATACCACATTTATAATTGACAATATTTAAGTTTAGTTGCATTTTGATTAGCTCCTGTCGACCTGGCATGATAGTATTTCACTGTTGTTGTTTAATTAAAAATTAAAAAAATTTAATGTTAAATTAAATTAAATAGGTTGTTTTTTAATAAAGCCTTGCTGTTGATTTTTGGTTACCTAAGGCAGTAACTTTTTGAAAAACAATTTTTTTAAAAGTGTTTCGAATTTTCTATGTAACAACATATGTTTAGCTAATGTCGCGTTGAACTTTGTTAATAAAAGGTATTTAAAACAGGCATACTAACAATAAGATATTCATCAGGACAAGAATAGGCGTAGAAGGTTATTGCCCTTGTTGTGGAGAAATCTTTGATTGTAGAGATTAAACGTCTTAAGAAACAGCTGTTCTTTTCTTGAGTCACATTTAGCTTTACTTCCTCCAGCTTTGGCGAAATACATGAATGTAAATAATTTTTGCATAAGTTTTAACTTGTGTTATCGTGTTGTCACTGTTCGAAAAAAATATAAATGCGAAATTTCCTTCCCGTTCCTGTCAGTGTCCACTACAGTAAAACTTTTATTTTCATTTAAGTGGGAGGTCGGTTGGTTTCCATCTCAGCCCGTAATGGACTTTTCTTTGTATGGTAGAAGGTAGTAGGTACTCCGGAATCAACGACGTTGACTAAACGCAAGTGTTTGATCAGCTTAAAATTCAATGTTTCAAGACACCACTGATAAAGAGTTTCCGAACCAATTCTATTTATTCGACAATAGGGTCCTTCAAAAAAGAGCCTTCCAATTCCTAAAAAACCGGCAAAGCACTTGCGAGCCTTCTGGCAATGTGAGTGTCTATGTTGAATTACTTAACCACTTGTAATTGCAATCCTCGGCCTAGATCGTATTGCTACGTTCTAAACCTACACAGTCTCCTTTCTTAGGTAGCATACTCACTGCGAAATTGAATTAGAAATTCGACCATGCCCTCCATGTACGGTTTAAGCACTCGCCCGGTACCGCACAACCCTCCCAAAGGCCGAGAACAAATTAAATTAAAACTTGCCCTCGAACCAGGAATCGAACCCGGTACCCCTCACTTAGCTGCCACTTAATAAGACCGCTAGGCTATGAGGCCCTTAATGTGAGTGTCCATGGGCGGCGTCTCTTAGCATCAGGTGACCCGTCTGCTGCCTATAAAAAAATACAGAGAAACTTACAAGTGTACTTTGGAAGTAAATAAAATTAACACATAATTTATAGAAATCTTCCAAACGCAAAAACGTTCCTGCGTCATTCCTTTTCCACATAGTATTATTGTTGTTACCGTAAATACAATAATATCAGTTTGGACTACATAATATTTTATATTGGAGGTACATCACGATACTAAATACCTTTAAATATTTTCGTTTACGAGTATGACCTGTTAAAAGGAAGTCGACAGCGCATTAGTGTAAATTTTCAGCTCAGTGAGTTATGATGTAGGAAACATTAAATTTCACCTCTATTTTTGTGGATATTAGATACACGTTCGTTTAGCAGTTGTATGCCAGTTGATGACAATATAACTTGAGAAAAACTTATTTTTCAATGCATTTAGATCATTATTGCTGAAGCACTAAACCGCCGACTGTATGTAAGGGTCTTTGAAAATTTTGTACTTCAGCGTAACAAAATAGAAATACTATAAAAAATCAAGTATTCGCTTTAATGCATTGCGAAACCACTTATGTTGAAAATATATATATATACAGGGTACACCCTGGGGCCACCCTGTATATATTCGATTGCATTTGAATATTATAGATTTGTTTGAATTCTTTAAAAATATACAGGATTTTTACGGTTACAGAAAAAATGATATCCGCACAAAAACATTCCTTGTGTCTTTTCTGAACTATCAGAACTTCGATATTCCATTCAATTATTTTGCAAAAGCCTTTGAGGTTTCGTTTCGCTAGTTTATTGAATATTGTATTGTATACTGGCATACAATATAAAACAAATTATATTGCTTAGCTTCTTCTAAATACAATTAAAGTTATCTGGAAATAATAAAACTATTTTTAATTACTAAAGGTACACTGCCACAGGGACCAAACTCTTTAAATTGGTTTGAATTTTCTATTTATTAATTCTTAATTTTAGTTTTCCTCTGTATGCTAAAAATATTGTAATTAATGTATATTTGTGTGTTTGGAGCATTAAAAATTACTTAATTATTCTTATATTTATAACAAAATGCATTCAAACACACACAGTATTTATAACAGGCGACAGACTTCTTTAATTAAATTGCATTGTTGTATTCCTATTAAATCTCAAACTATATTGGTTTGTATAACTTTAAAGCGTGTAATGTTAATCCCAGGAAATCCTAGGGGTTTTAATACTTATACTCTACCGCAACATACATATTAGAGCGGCAGCCAAAAGATAATATAACTTTACAATAAGCCTTGGCAAGAGGTTTCTCGTATAAATAAAATATTGCAGTGGCTATATGAGTTTTGTTTAATCCAAATGTAAATAGCGTCATAAAAAGTCTGAATTATTGTTTTTATTTTGTTATCTTTTGTCTGCGGTCAAAACGCCACAAGTAACTGCATATACTTTGGTGCTGCGTAATTTGGCAAGGGAATTGACCGATTCAACCTACTTTACGATGTTGTTCAAGCATTTTGAATTGAATTGAAAAGTAAGTAAATTTTGTATAATGTTCCTTGCGCAATCTGATAGCTGACTGACGGCTGAGTCGTCGTTATGATATTTCATTAACTAATAATAATTTTATATTTAAAGCATACTTAAATCAGCTACGAATTAATCATTTTGCTTAGTTAAGGATTTATCAAATAATTAGACAATTTATAAAATGTAATTGAAATCGGTTTTACAAAGTTATGACTAACATATATTATGATATATTTATACTTACGAATAATACTTACTATTCTAGGTCTTATGAATGTTCTTTGAATTTTCTTTTTTAATTCAATTACTATAAACCCCCAGTTTTCAAATCAAGAGCGTAGAACGCCAAGAATATCGGCAACTTGTGCCGTTCTTTTTACATGCATTCCTTGCTCCACATGACAAAGAAAATCATAAGAATAACACATTATATTGTATAGTGATAAAGCTTATATGTTAGTAATTATAATTACGTTGACATGTCTTAGACAGAATAGTACTAACTGGTAAGAATATTTTTCCCGCGAAAAGGCCACTTTATCATAAATTGTCATCTATCATTCATCAAGTGATTGAAAAAATAATATGAACGGCCCTTTTATGAAACGTGGACTAAAGACTAAGTCGAGACTTAGCACGAACTATGGCTCCCATTCAAAAACGTGATGATGACAAATGGGACTCATCGTGATGTCTCGATCCTTAATCTCTTTAGAATTATATTTGTGATTTTTTTTGGAATATAGGAACCATATTTATATGTTTTCCATAGTTACCACAATGTAATCTTCAGTCCACGATATATAATATGAAAAGTCTGTGTTTAATTGGTATTGTCACGATATATTTTAGTGTAATATAGTGCTGTGCGAACTAAATTACATTATATAAACTTATGTATTGTGATATTGATACATGTTCACAGTCATATTTGTTTGTTGTTTACAGTGTATTCTGCAGCAGTCTGCGACGTGGAAGTTCAACGCTTTCACCCTGGATAATGTGTCTGGTGGTAAGTACTTCTTTATAACTATATATTATATTTATTCAATACTAGCTGGCCTGGCGAACATCGTACCGCCTAACTGTCTATTCTTTATTTTTTTTTAATACTTATTCTGCTATACGGGACACCGGTCTAGCTAGTAAGATAAAAAAAGAAAGTTGATAAGACAACAAAGGCATTATGTCAAAAATAAAAATTTACCTTCCCGGAACCCCTCCACTAACACTTGAACTCTATGATATGGTATTAAAGTTGAAATTGACTTTTAAGTATTATTACGAATATTTTGTATAGGAATATAGAAAAGTGGTTTTTAGGCTTTTTCACTATTTTTTTTTAATTTTTCTCTCCGTAAGAACCATCCTCGTATTTCAACGAATATTATAAAAAAAGAATCAGACAAATCGGTCAAGCCGTTTTCATGTTATGTCGTGACAACGAAAAACGGGTTTCATTTTTATATATATATAGATATTTACGTTGATTGAACGTAATTGAACATTCGAATAACGGACGAGGAAAAACTACTACGAAACTCTGAGTTTGTAAAATATTTTTTTTGTGATTTTGTAGTAAAGTGCTCTGCAGGCTGGCACTTACTTTTATATATAAACTAGCGGACCTGACAGACGTCCTGCATGATATTTTAAGCGATTAGGTTACTAAACAAAGTATGAAAGTACCGACTGCAGCGTCATCTGCTGGGATGATTTGTGATTCTAAACCATCCAGAGCTCCACCCAAAGTATACAAAAAAAATCATTCAAATCGGTCCGATTTAAGAGGAGATCAGTGACGTACAGTAGAATTATATATATATGTGTATACTGTCTTCTAAGTTAGATCAAACTGCACACCACCGTGAAATCGATGAAGTAGTTTAGGAGTCCATAGCGGACAAACAACGTGACGCGTAATTTATGTATATTAAGATAAAATAATGAACACGAAAAACTCAAACCTCAGTTCATACTGATCTCGTTAATTGACGACCGCTGCATATACAATGATAATACCTAGGATGTGATTGAAACTTCAATTCCGAGAATCCTCACATAAATGGGTCCAGTTTTGTTTTTTGAGTATAATGTTATGCCCCGATTCCGTAAGCCTGTTAAAATGCGAAACAATAACGTACCGCAACCTCTTACGTAAATATAAACGTTTTTGAAGGGATTTGAAGTAAAGTAGTTACTATTAATTGAAAAACAATGTGTAACTTGACCCCTGCTATGCTGTGGGGTCTCTGCCGTCCCGGAGATGACGACATAGGTTGTTACGGCGTCATCTCACGCATACTACTAGTTAGACTGAACTAAAAACATTTACTTCTACCGTTACTAAAAGTAGGTACTTTGAAAAGGTTTATAGACGAAGTAAAAGGATTATTTCATTGTTAAAATTGTATTTATTGATTTTGTTCTTGTGTAGAAGGACAATTTAAGTTTGGATTAAACAATGCGGTATTGGGCCGTTTCTCCACTGCTCCGGTCCGGCAAACGTTAATTACCGATCTGATTTAGAAACCCACAACAGTACTTACGTACTTCTCCACTACTCCGGCATCCGGTTTTTAACGATCCGATAACTTGCTAGATCGGAACGCGGTGTTTTATCGGTCCAAGTATATCCAAGTATCCAAGAGGTTATAAATTATTATTCACAGGTTTATTTATAGTTTCTTTAACTTGAAAGAATCTGGATAACCTGGACCAAACCAAATTATGTTGCTATTTATTTATATTTTTATACCATTGTATTAGTGAACTATTCATTAAGTAGATTATAATATTTTGAGATAGACAATATAGAAAAAGTTATAAACTTGCCAGGGCAATAAAAGCTTCAGAATTTAGAACGTTTTATTAATAAAATAACGTATATGGGTTTTAGTTAATATAAGTGTTGCATGATAACTATACAAGTATCGATTATTCTCGGATCGGATATAGTGGAGAAGCGCAATCCGGCCTTCCGATATTTTTCTCATGACTCGTTCCGGTATCCGTCGCCGGCCGGAGCAGTGGAGAAAGGGCCTTATGCTTTGGGCAACTAATTTGGCATCTTTGGGCAAATATATTATGCTTTAATAAATAATTAGTACTGAGATCTTAAACCTTTATCAATCCATTCCTTATAATTCAAATTGAATTAAAATTACAAAACTTTCGATTAGAGTTATATCTAGAGTTCTGCGTCGACAGCATTTCGTGCTGATAAAAATGTATAATCTAGGTTGCTGCTGTATTGCAATAAAATGCTGTGGTTAATAATGGGGTGCTTCCAAGACAGTAAAGGGTTTTTGCCAAGAAATTAATTTCTTATGTACCTGAGAGTTATTGCGACGCAGAATTTAATTTCGCATTTAGGTCTCCTTTTTCCTCCACAGTTGCTCGTAATAATAAACCTGATACTCCGAACCTGAGCCTTCAAGGTCGGCGTCTATTTGTCTTAGGGTGGGTTGTTTCAAACCATTTGCTATCGTAACTTACGTTCGTTAAAATTTGACAGACTCGTATGAACTTTAACGTCTGTTAACTTGTTAGCGTTGCTTCATTGTTAAAAAATGAGTTCATCATTGTTAATGGGGTTGCCTGTTTGCGTAACGCTATTTTAACCTAATGTTTTATGGGAATTTTTTTTAGTAATAGCAACATTGATAAAAACAATGTCATTTGAAACATTCTGTCAAGTTTGACATCGATGTTTATTGTTTTGTACGAAAGGATAATTAAAAAGTATTTAATTTTAATATAAATAATGGAAACCTTTTCGCCAAAGTAAGTATAAAGCTATTATTTTATTATTATATTGCATGAATTGTATATGCGCAAAGTATATATATTATATTGAGAGATATAGCTAGAAGTGTATTTATTTACGTGACTCATTGACTTTCAGAGAACGTTCGGTAAATTTTGGAAAAGAAGAGGACAGATTTAGAAATTTAATAGTAAAACATAAACACATATTATTTCATAAAAAGACAGACAGTACTAACAATTTGCAAAAAAAGAGGGCATGGAGTGCGATTCATGCAGAATTTAATGCCCTTTCAGATAATAAATATGAAAAAGAAATTTTTGAGGTGCGTGTTCAACATCTAAATGAAAAGAGGAAGAACGATGAAATCATTTTTAAACTACAAGAAAAAAAATTACTTACTATTAATTATACTAAAGGGATGTAAGATTATATGAAACTGCCATTTCTAATGTAAAATGTATGAAAAGTGGTACTTATTTACCTTTACAATAAAAAATAGACTTACTATAACTTGTTTATGATCAGAATTGCTTGAAACTTAGTATAAATGCTCTTCAAAATAATTAAAGTTGTGTGTATCAATGTTATAAAATTAGTGTAAAAAATAATAAAAACTGTAAAAAAATAGATTTTTAAGATGAATTAATTCTTATGTGCATAGGCAGGCTTAACTATGTAATGTTATAATTCGGTAATAAAAAGGCATATTATTTTTGTCAAACATTTTATTTCTCCACCAAAAGCATGCAATAGCTATATATTATACAGTATATAATATGTTAATCCTTCACCATATTTCACATCCATACCATAAAATAGTTATAATCTGAAAATAAGACAGCTTTAAAATTATAATTTGAGATTTGTTTTCTTTGAAGTTAAAAATAATCTAAATATTAACATACCTTGCAAAATAATAATAATGAAACTATGTATCCCACATATTACAATAAAATTAAATTTAGAGAAAACTAGTTTTCTGTTTGTTGTCAATGAAGTTAACTTTGGTCTAAATTAATAAAATCTGTAGGCTGTAATTCAATTAGTAAAGGCATATTATTTTTGTCAAATATTTTATTTCTTTACCAAAGGCATGCAATAAGCAATATAAACAGTATAGAATATGTTAGTCCTTCACCATACCACCCATACACCCATGCCATAAAAAGTTATAATCTAAAATATAAGACATCTTTAATATTAAATTTGCAATTTATTTTTTGAAGTCAAAAATAATCGTAATTTTAACATACCTTGCAAAATAATTATTAATCAAACCATCTCTAATATTAAATTCAGAGGAAACAGAGTTTAGAAAGTACGAACTACGAAGTTACAAACCAAAATTTGACGATTACCAATGGTTCGAGCACTGGTTAACGTAAGCGTAACTTTTTAACGAACGTAAGCTGTCATAGATGGTGAATCAACACTTTTTTTGTTTAACGTTCGTTAGCGCCATATTTAACGGTTACGTGTCCGTCAAAATTTGTTGATGCAACCCACCCTAAGTGAATCTAAATTATTAAACGGACACGCGAACGAAGGTCTTTTGCCAACCAAGTTTTAAGGATAAAGAAAGGAACTTTTCATGCTTCTATGTTGTGCGATGGAGGGGAGTCACTAGTTAAAAATATCTGAGATACTACAACAGTAGATACGACGGTGAACAGTGAGAAAATGAAGAGAAAAACCACATCTTCATATCCACACTCACCTGACTCGGCGTCTTGATCGTAACTGTCGGGGTCTAAGTAAGATGTCAGAAAGTTGCTGCCCAAATGGAAGCTTTTAAAAGCTTAGAAAGTTCTATGAAATTTAATGAAAATTTAAAATGCCAAGAGAGTGCATCTTGCTATACACTCGAGGCGTATCTCTGACGATTTTGGTCATCGTTTATAAAAATAAACCTTGGCTTGTGCAAGTATTGTACGAGTATTTTCAATTATCCGTAATGGATAGGTTTAATCTCGCAAACATAGTATTGACTTTTGTTACTGAAAGTTACATTGGAAGACATTTCTAATAAATTGAAATGTGTCTTGTACTTGAAACTATGTTACATTGGTTAATGTAATTGACTCGTTATGTCTAAATGTCCAAAATAAAATAATATAGCGTTTTATAAGGTTATACTCACTAATCACTATATATTCTCTGAATACCGGAACCACGAGACATCGCTGTCGTTTTTTGGAGCCCAAGAATTGCAGCATGGGTTTGCTTAGAAATTAAAAAGTCCCTACTATTTCGATATACTATACGTACGGAGTAAACCTATTATTTACTCTTTAATATTACTATTTTCACCTATTTTTGAAGTGAAATTCTTTAAGCGCATTAGGGTAAAATTTTTACGGAACGTCACGAAGATGTGCAGCGTTTTTGTCGAAAGGGAGAGAGCTATTGAAAGAGAGTGAGAAGGGTGAATTACCTTATACAAATTCTATTCAAATTAAAGTCTTCTAACTAGTCTCGGAAATCTAAAGTTTTAGATTTGTATAAATATGAATAAGAGTAAAATTGGTTTGCCAAAGAAATTTCACTTCTGACGTGTGTACTTAGTACGTACGCATTTTTTTCTTACAATAAATTTCACAAAAAAGAGTGCGTGACATGAATAACAATTTAGCCTATACAATAATTATGGCAATAATATTATGTTGACTTAATTTTTCATAATACTTAAGCTTTAATAATAGCTACAACTTAGGTAATGTTCAGTTGCAGTCTAGTGTACTATGTATATTCTCGTGTGTCCGAGATTACGCACTTATATTAGTTACACTAGGTTTAATAACTCAAAAGGTTTAGTTCCCTTTAGGCGTCTTATTCTAGTTGTGTCAAGAAGTTGAATTGCTGGTCATTCAAATAGCTATGTAGCCTGTTTAAGTGAGCTAAGACAAACCGTATTTAGTACTGTATCCACATTAAGATCCTTGTCGATACTTTTATTTTTGATATACCATGGTGTATTGATAGTGACCCGAAGCACCTTGATCTGTTTTCACTGATAAATTATTTAAGTTCAGTATGCAACCATTCATATAATAACATTAGTAACCCTTTACATTTGCTATACTACGTGGCTCGGTTAATACCTATTCAAACAATCACCGTGTTTGGCCTTGTATACAAGATAATAAAGCGTACTTTTAATATTGCGTACAGCGACGGAAAGTGACTTTTATATATTTTGCAGACACTTACCAGTCGTATATTATATAATTTATCGCACAAACATAAATACAGAAAATAATAAAATTAAAAACAATTATGCGATCTTCCAGACAACTTAAATAAAAAAAAAATTGAAAACTTATTCTATATTACAAAAAAATAATCAATACTTAATATTAGCAATAACGTCATTACGTATAAATTTACTAACAGAGGGAAAACAAAAGGTGCAAAGGTTAGGATAAAAACATGATTATTAAAAATGACGATGACACCGTTTGACACTACTGTCCGAGCGGCTTGATCACTTGGCTTTGTGTGGAGATGTGGGAAACCTTCTACAGCATTTATCATGAAGAGTGTTCAGAGGAGATGTTCCGATTATTACCCGAAGCTGAGTTTCATCTTATCAGTTCGAGGTCCGTCGTTCGTTCGTTTTGCTGCGCACCACCACTATGTGGAATAACCTGACATAGAGTCCTTCAGTAAAAGAGCGTACCAATTCTTAAAAGGCCGGCAACACACTCGTGAGCGCTCTGGTATTGTCCTTGGGTGGCGGTGTCACATATCAGGTGAGCCGTTAGCCTCATTTAAGAACTGCTTATATATATATACGACTTTTGAAGGAAATAAAATAGATAATTTATAGAAATAATGCGTTAAGACGGTTCTATAAACGAAATGCCATAGAAAGCTAAGCTATGGCTAAGGAAATACATTTTCCAACGTGCTTTGAAATCTTCTGTTTGTAAACAGTCGGAAAATGCATCGTTTGCCAACAAGTTTTATGTTATGCGAATTATATGGTAGAATCGCTTTCGGATGACGCGCGGATATTATTACAAACGAAGATATAAATAGTTCATTTAAGGGGTTTTTGCCGCGTAGTACCATCTTGCGGAACCAGCTGCCTGTTGAGGTATTATACGGAGTGCAAGGCCGGTAATTTGCAGCGCTATTCGCCGCAGCCAAACAATTCAATGCTCATATAAGTGCACTCTCTTACATCAATATCGGATTTTTTTTATATCTGTAGCATCCTTTACCATGATGGAGGATGTTAATTTGTATTTATACAACATTGAACAAGACTGTTTGTAATGCGTACGCGCGCAACGCAATCTTATTATAGTTATGTTGTCTTATCTCGCCTAATAAATAAACATGTTAATTAGTAATTGACAAGTGTCCCCACTTGAAGGTAAGTCGTTATCGCTTCTGTTTTGATATGGCGAGGTAGGTATCTTGAGTAAACGATGCTCAGTTTTGTAGATAATTTATTGGTGTCGATTATTTTTTTGTTAACGACCAATGCGAAATGGAAATAACCAAGGGGTTAGAATATACAGCTAATTTCAATCACATTGGATCTGTATTACATATAAATCTGTGTTCTCACTTCTCCTTAAAGGGTTTATCACAGTCGAGATTTAGCTATACATATGTAAAATTCGATGCATTTTTGACATACAGCTTGACATTTAATATGCTAGTATATTAATTTAATTATATCTGAAAAATCTGATAGAAAGGTATATAGGGCATTCTTTTTCAGTTTCTTTTTTCTTTGATATATGTAGTAGGTATCTTTTGTCCGTTTAACTTAAATGTCTGTTTTTTTCTCTGGCTTTGGAATAGCGTTTTCTAATTCTGTATCTCCTATATGGGCATTAAATTTCTTAACGTTTTATTTCTTTGGTTAGTTAAAATTAGGATGTGTTTCCTAATACAAACCTTTTGTAAGTTAGAACCTTTATCCAAATAGCTAAATAGTATATTATTTTTTTACTATTATAAAGTACCAAATAACTATGCAACACATAAATTATTTGGAAGATAAATTGTGCTATTTGACACTTCATCGGACTCATAGCTTATGATGGACTTTATGTGACGAATAGCGCTATCTGACAGTCGTGAAACGTAACAATAGTGTTTATCCTACCAATAAATAGCTAATTTGGAACTTAGAACTTATCCGTACATTGTGAAACAGACCCTAAGTACCTTTATTTTTATTAATAAGTTATTATAGCTGTCAGTTAAACGACAGGTATTGGTTGTCATTAATGTATTCATATTTAAAACGATCGTATTTGATAGCTTTACATTTTATATTCATGTCAGATCACACGAGTTGATTTTTTTCATTTGAAGTAGAATTTACTTATGGTCAGACAATCAGTCTTTAATCACTGTATTAAATTCTTAACGTGTTAAATTGCAGATAATTTGAACTATGATTGATTATGTTGCTGGTGTTACTTCTAGTACAATACTTCATGTCCACGAAAGTTTATTTTACAAGTTGAATAACTTGTTATCTCATATATTATTATTATATTTTACAAGTTCTAATTTTAATTTATAAAATCCAGCCGTGCTGGGATTAAACACTATTTATAATAGTTCAGCTAGCATAAAATAGGGAACAGCCTGTACGTCCATTAGTCTTACACAACATATTATGTTTTTTATTAAGTTGTTAACATATATTACATATTATATGAATAAATAGTGAAAGAATCGGTCCAGTAGTTTTGGAGCCTATGCAATGCAAACGAACAAATCTTACCTCTTTATAATATTCTAATATACTTAAAATCATGTTAAGTATTACATAATAAATTAAATTAAAGTTGTCAGTCTGTTAAAAATTAAATCAATCAATTTTAGTGCAGGCACCGGAAATATAACGACTGCAGGCCGCTCTAAAGCTGAAAATATCAATAGTGCGATAGCCGACTTCAATGCTGAGTTTTAGAATTGCACGATGCCAAAGTTGCGATCACCGCTTACGGATCGCCTTTTGAAAATAACGAGTAACGACTATGGTTTACGAAACAAATAGTTCATATATGCAGTCGGTTTCCTATGTTTAATATTTTTCTTAGTAAAAGAAGCTAGACTTAGTCTTAAATTAGACTTGATTTTATACTCCATTTGTCTGAGATTTCAATTAAATAAAAGCTTGATGTTTCAATGTAGACTAAGTAAAAACTAAGTTTTCTTCTAAGAACTACAATAAGTAGCAAATGTATATATTTAATTGTTGTATTAAGAACAACGGTCTTAACAAGTCTAGTGCAAGTATAGCAATTTCATTTAGGACCACAAAATTCATTCGATCAGCCCTCTGTCAAGAGTCGGGCACATGTCGTCGATTTTTGGATTTGAGACATGCTAGTTTTCTTACTATGTATGTATTTTCACTGTATAACAAGCACACGTAGATAGAATGTCCATTCGTACACGGCCGGGGATAGAACCTACGACCTCAGGGATGTGACTTGTATACAAATTAAAATTTAATAAAAAATCTTTTAAAACTAGTTTCTTAAAAGATATGGCTTACTGGTTATAAGTGCAAATGAAAGCTAGCTACACATACACCTTCCAATTAACCTTCGTTTTTATCCAGCTATCATCCCTCTCAGCCAAAAGATACTTAAAAATGCGATCTCACATCTAAGACACATCTTTTGTAAGTCATCTCTTACAAAGGCATGCTTAAGTAGTACTTGGGAAATTGGACTAGCGACCCTAATGACACTCCTGAAACTTCACATCGATCCGGTGAGCCGGCCATGTGCACTCTATTGTTCGGATTAGGTGAAACTCCGGAAAACCTAAGTCGCGATGAAATTAATTTATTCAGCAAAGGAGGCTGGTATGAAATGGTACCTGTTATATTGAAAAATAACATATAAATTATACTTAACAATTCATGCCGCTCTTTCACAATATATAACTAAATTAAACTTTATTACAACATGACACTATTATATAATTACAATATCATATATAATCTACCTATATACGTATCAATTGTTTATTTTAATTTACCATTTACTGAGCTGTATGCGTTTCACTGTTTCAAGGGATAGAAGATTTTTTTTAGTGTAAGGGTGCGTCCACATCTAGCGAATGTGCCGGGAGTGTGCAGCACGCGAGCCGTTTGCGAGCTGCGCGCGTGCAGTCACGGTAATTCATTGGTGCGCCTCTTTAGCGCAACTCATGCAAGGCTCGTATAAGGCGTGCGCGCACTTTATTCTCGCGCTTACAGCTTCGTTTATTGGCTCAGTAGTCAGTACTGGCGCGCCGCCCTAGCGCTAGTCACGTACAGCGCTTAGGTTGCACGCGAAGAGCGCGCGTGCGGCGCAGGAGCGGCGCGCGAACAAAACTGCACGCGCGCACATTCGTGGCATATTCGCCAGATGTTGACGCACCCTAAGGTTTGTTTAAAAATGCAAAGCGTTTAAATGAATTATAATAATGTATTAGTCATTAATGTAATTGTATCGCAACTGTGTGATAAGTTATGAAACCTAGACGTTTTTTTTATTAATAGCCGCCAACAAAGCCACACATAAGAAAAAACAAAAAGGAAAGTAAAGAAACAAGTTATACAAATTACCAATGTGTGGCCTCGATAATAGGGTGCGTACGGCGTCCATAAACTTGCTAATGCTTATAGTTAATAAGTTTACAAAGATAAATATTACAACAAGATACCAAAAAAATATCTTAAATTATAAAGCATATCAGCACGCTCTTCCTGTAATTGGATCGACGATCCGAAAAATTTAGATTGTTAGGGCCATGCAGCCGCTAGCATTCTAGCCATAACATAGACGTTTACGGAAGAATGTATTATCTATATATATAAAAATGAAACCCGTTTTCCGTTGTCACGACATAACATGAAAACGGCTTGACCGATTTGTCTGGATTTTTTTGTTGTGTTTGTAATTGTCAGGAGAAGGTTCTTAAAGAAAAAAACGTAGCACTCCGGGAGTGCCGGCAGAAGTGAAAACTTCAATATTAACGTTGTGTTTAATTATAAGTATAAAAGTACTATCATTTATGAGGTAGAATACAATGTTTATTTATTGCGCTATCGTACACAAATATGACAATTTATATGTTGTTATTTATAATATTATATCGTTACTTATATATTACATTAAATTTTATCTCTCAGAAAAATCAACTTCCATCCATAACTTCGACGACTTATACACCATCGTTATTATCAGAATCATCATCGCAAATTTTTACAACTGATACAATTGGTTTATGATAACTGAAGTAAGAAACAAACAGTTTTGATTCGAACCTATTTAAGTGTCTAATAAAGACCGCATCAATAGTAGTTTTGTATTTTGTTGTGCTAAAATTGCGATCATTTGACATAGTTAAACCAAATTCATTATTTAAAAATTCAATTGATGATTGATCATTCGCGCAAGCGCCCTGTGCCGCCTAAACAGAGCAGCACACTCAGGCACGGTAGAAAGAGTGGGAGATACTAGTTCCTCTCCCTTCCCCTCGATCTTACGCTTTTTCGATCAGCATCACGTGACCCTAACGCGAGTTTGAAAGTTTTTACCCATACAAAAAAGTGCTCAGCGCCGCTAAAGAAGTTTTCACTTCAAAAAAGAAAAAAATTGAGCGGAAAATTAGAAAATTTAAGAATACTTAACCACTATACAATTCGAACTTTTTGATGTAACCTTATGGCGTTTGACAGAATGACAGAATTGACAGAATGCGTGCAGCAAATATCGTCAAAGAGGATGTAAGAAAAATGAATATCGTTTAAAATAAATGCTTTGATCGGAGTTATTATATTGATAATATAATAATATGCGAGCCAGAAAAACAAACAAAGAATGTTGTATAACATAAAGCATTAGAATAATAAACACTTTGTTTCTGAAATAGCTTTTAATTAATTATACCAATTTGAAATCAATATTCATAGTTAAGACAGGACAACGTCTGTCGGGTCCGCTAGTTATATATATTAATAGTTTTACAGGTATTCATTTAAATTAGAGTATGCGTTTGAATGTATAGTTTAATTTGAATACAGGATGTTTAGATGTAAAAAGATATGCATTAAAAAAATTAATAAAGCGAAGTAAAAAAATCATCGTCTTAACAAACTTTTTTCTAAGTTTCTTAATATATTTTTGATCCCTGTAACACAGTGTCAAAGTGATTTTGGATCAAAGGCATTTAGATTTGTTTTTTTTTGCTTTTACCGTATGAGCATGTAATATTTGCGCATATAGAAAATATCATTAGAGCACCGCCAAGGTTCGCACCACATTTGAACTTTAAAGTAAAATATAGAGTATGAAAATTCGGATTCGAAAGCAAGCACTCAGTTCCTCGATTATAAGCTAAAGTACTGCAAAGTGGTATTCTATATAAAATATAAATGGGATATTCTAATCCTATTCGATGTACCATCAAAGGCTTTGTTGTAAAACGCGCTATGTCGGAATAATGTTAAAATTTAAATCAACTATTGGAAGATTATAATAACAAATGTTATTATAATCTTAAAAGTAAGTTTAGTTAGGTGAACTATATATTTCTACTATTTTTTGACTGTATATATATATATATATATATATATATTTATATATGTATATATTTATATATATCTATATATATAAAAATGAAACCCGTTTTCCTTTGTCAAGACATAACATAAAACGGCTTGACTGATTTGTCTGATTTTTTTTTATAATATACCTTGAAGTACGAGGATGGTTCTTACGGAGAAAAATTAAAAAAATTGAGTGAAAAAGTCTAAAACCAACACTTTTCTATATTACCATACAAAATATTCGTAATAATTCTTAAGTCAATTTGAACTTTAATACCATAGCTGATAGCATAAAGTTCTCAAGTGTTAGTGGAGGGGTTCCGGGAAGGTAAATTTTAATTTTTTGACATAATGTATTTGTTGTCTTATCAATTTTCTTTTTTTTATCTTACTATCTAGACCGGTGTCCCGAATAGCAGAATAAGTATTTTAAACAAATAAAAAATCGACTGTTAGGTGGTACGATGTTCGCCAGGCCAGCTAGTAGTTAATAAATGTAAAATATTTGTATAGTAAATGTAAAATTCAGGAATAACCCCCATTTCCATAAGTTAGTTAAATTTTAGCCAGTTAACACAGTAGTAGTCCCGGGAGGTCCGGGAATCCCGGGAATCCTGAACGTCTAAAGTACGTCATGTAACTTGTGATTTCAACTGTACAATGTAAAAATAATAAAGACTATTTTATATGAAGCACGCAAACTATTCTGTTCTGAGTTCGTGTGTGAGCGATGCATGTGTAAGTTTCTAATACAAAAAAAAAAGATGCTTATTCGACTTATTATGATTGTAGTTAAAATATTTTTGGATTCTGGACCAGATTCTGAGACTTTGGGCCGTAGGGTACAAGTGCACAGGCTAATGAAAGATCCTCTCTCAACATATACATAAGTATCGTAATACAGCAAGCTACTGGTGCTAGCGGTAATGGTACTTTGGCGCAGGGACCAAAATATATTTTTGTGGTTTTAGCTTAGCATTCTGTTGTAAGGTATTGTTAGTAGTAGTATAATTATAAATATATCAGGAATTAATATATATATAACTCAGTGGCATATGAAAACATTAATATAACTCTTGTGGACATTTATTGAGTTTGAATCAAATATTGAATTGTAAGCGTGGGAAATCGCTTGATAACGAACTTGTTACCATGTAAGTGTGACAAATTCAGCACGTTTGTGTTATCAAATAGAAGTACTTAAGATTTTTTAAATTTTTTCAATAGTGATTAAAGTGTATTCATTTCTGTAGTATTGAAGTAGTCTTGTCTTTATTATCGTTGTACGGTTCCTGGGTTATCGAGGGTTCGAAATAATAGAATATTTTTAACTTACTCTATATTTGTCACTCGCGTAATATTAAATATGATTATTGAATATAAGCGAAATACTGTTTATGATAATTGCTATATAATGAGTGCAATTTAACAGTCGAAGAGAGTGCCTGCGTCGGGCTATACTCTCGGGGCGTGACTCGGACGATTTAGGAAATCGTCATGCTTGTAAGTGATCAAACTGTACAGCCAGGGCACGTACGTACATAGGAAATAGTTATGCTTGTAGATGATCGGAATGTACGAGCCTTGGCACGTACATGGGGAATCATCACGATTATAAAACTAAGAAAGCCTATGTGAGCAAAATTTGCTCGTAAAATCGTCTTAAATTATTACATTTTGTATGTCCTCATAATGAAGTTCCTCGGACGTGTATGTATTAACGCGAATCGCTCGAAAACTACCGAACGGATTTTGTCAAATGTCTAAGTCAAAATTCATCTATTCATGTAGGTAACACAATGTACACTTATGAACGTCGAAAAAGAAATATACATTAAATGCTTCTAATTTTACATTTACTGCCAGTTCTCAAATCAAGGGAGTAGAACGGTAGAGAAGAACTGGAAAAAATCTCTCCGCCACTCTTTTTAATCGCCAAGTTTTTTGTTTTACACAACGTTTGTAAGGAGCTGCAACTATTACACCATGTTCCACATGACCTTAAGTAATCAATAATAATAAAATAAATTAAAAACAATGATTTGTTCTCTATCAGCAGGAGTCATGGTGAAATAGGAGCACGTACTTACATTCTCTTGGGAACAACACGCAAATACATAGTCGAAACAACTACTTGTACACTTTGCACCCATAGATAGTGTGATTACTGAGGAAGATGTAGGTGTGTAATGAAGTATGGTAATCTAATGTAAATTGACTGAATTATAGCGATTATTGCTGAAGACAACGTAATCAAAGTACACAAAATACACTGGGGCGAACTTATATGTTTTGGTATAGGTATATTCCTTCTACCTCTCCTCTATATCTGTCATTAATTTCTGTATGCGTCGCCAAAACAAAGTTATACTCGGACTTATAACGGTGAAATCGTAGTAAATGTAACCACCATAGTTAAGTGGTAGAAATCACTTACCTTTGTGCCATATATATATAGTCAACTCTAATTATAGTAAGTAGGTTCATATTTCAGATTTTGATTTGAAAATATCTCGCAGTACCTTATAAGTCTATTGTTCTATCTGCCAGTCAGCTGAGACGTCGTCTTTCAAAATAAACGTATTCCCTCTGAGAGACAGAAATTAAAAATATTTCTGTTACGGACAACGAACAATACAGTTTAGAAAGCCGACGAACGAAACTGCCAGCCAGATGTTCTTCTAGGAAACGGTCGGCGGGACGCAGGTAGCGGAAGGGCCGGTCGGTCCCTTTGACCAGCGTGGTAGTTTTAGGTTTAGTTTTAAGCTATTATTTGTATAACGAGCAGATAGATTTAAGCAGCCGTGCCGGACGGACGTTAGTCGTAAGCTTACTTCGCTGTATTATAATTGTATCACCATCACTAACGTTCGGCCAATAAACATAACATTTATAACTCCACGAGTTTCATTTCGAGAATAGCGGCGGTGGTTCAGATCGACATCGTACGCTTATAGTTTGGTCCTTCGAGAAGCCGGATAACCAGAAGAATAATACTCTACGCATCGACGCCGAGAAGAAGGAAGATTTTACCTGCGATCCCAGGAAGATTTTCATCGGCAGTACTACCTGCGATCCCAGGAGTACGTGCAGAGGGTTGACTTCATCGCCTGTACAAAGTGACTCGCCGCATCGACGTATTGCTGCTGTGGGTCGCCGACGGAAAGCATTATCCACCAGTTCATTGAAGCGAAGAATACAATCGACTTCAAAATGAACACAAGAAGCCGACAAGCTAGGAGGGCAGATGAAATCGATGAAGATGTACGGACAGAACGCGTGCCGTTAGAATCGCCATCGAAAGTCCTAGAACGTGGACTAGCCGATATTACACACGACAGGGAGTCAGTTGAATCAATACGGAAGAATGAAGCCGTTGATTCAAAGTTGTTACCTGTGGGTTCAGCATCACAGACCTCAAGAAATACAATGAGGTCGAAATCATCCCGTGTAAGGCAAGCTGAATACGAAGTCCAAAAACGCTTGGTCGCATTAGAAAAAGAACATTTAAGAAAAAAGTTCGAATTAAAATATCAAGAGATGGAACAAGAGATGGAGCTTGAAATGAAATTGTTAAAGAAGCGAATCGCCGTTGACTTAGCCAGAGCAGACGGTGAAAAGAAGATCGTCAAATGCTTGCCAGAACAGCGGAAAGGAAGCAATTCCACTGTTATGGTAGAAAAACGGCTAAAAAAGCATGGCGGTGAGAATAATCTATCTCAGGGTGATAGGGAAGAAGACACAGTGCTCGCAGAAGGCGTGAAGCCATTCATACAGAAAGTGTCTTGGGAAATAGAACGGCCCATATCACCTATCGAAGAGGCCTCCGTGCCGAGAACGCGATCCTACGATCGAGGTATGAAACATCTCATGGATGGAACGGCCTTTGAAAAAATAGCTACAAACAGATCCCCTGTACTACATGCTCAAGATCTGCCGCAGTTTAACGGGAATGTCTGCGACTGGCATTACTTTAAAGTTGCTTATGAAGACTCCACGAAGCTCTACAAATACTGTAAAGCGGAAAACATGGCAAGATTACGCACATGTCTGACGGGAGCCGCTAAAAAAACAGTCGCCTTATTATTGAGTACAGCTTGCGATCCCGAGCTTATTATCAACGCACTAGATCAGTGCTATGGGCAACCGCAGATTATAATTGGTAAAGCGCTGGAAGAAATAAAGCGATGTGGTATTGATGGGTGTGAAAAAGCGCAACATAGGTTGTTGCATCGGGTAGTACACAAGCCACAACAACAACCATTGTTGGTGAAACCATCAACATCCAACTTAGAGGCTGAAGTTGTTATACCGACCTCTGTGACGGCAAAGGATGAATGTCAAGCCGTCTTACTTGGAAAGGTTGTAAAAACTCATGCCCTATTAGACGAAGGGTCGACTATTACAATCATCGAGGAAAAATTTGCCCTCGAATTAGGTGTGAGCGGGTCAAAGAAGCCGCTGAAAACTCAAGGAGTTAGTTCTCAAACGAAAGATTTTGAGAGCCAACACGTCAAAATTGACGTCAGTCGCTACGATGGAGGGGCTAATTACACTTTGAAAGCGCGAACTATGCGTGATTTCGATATTTGTAGCCAAAGAATTAGCGTGGATAATTTGCGCTACAAACATTTGGTAAAGTTACCACTCCAACAAATGATTGGCGAAGCTAAACCACAATTGTTAATTGGAGCTGGCAATTGGCATCTCATCGTTTCCAGAAAAGTATGCAGTGGGAAGAAAAATGAACCGGCTGCATCTTTAACCCGATTAGGCTGGATTTTACATGCACCTATACGAAGTTTAATGGAAGACAACGAACGTGTTTTGCACTGCATAAAAAAGGCGGCAGAAAGCGACGTTCACAAAGAAACAATAGATGAGCGTCTAGAGGCGATATTAAAACAAGGTTTTGCAATAGATGCCTTGGGTATAAATAATAAAAAAAGGTTAACAAGTGCCGACGCACGTGCAGTTCAATTGTTCAATACAACAATAGAGAAACGGGAAAGGAGTTACTACCTGGGATTGCCGTGGAAGACTGATAACACGAAATTCCCAGAAAGCTATAATATGGCATTTAAGCGGCTTAAAAGCATTGAACGGAAAATGGATCAGTCGTATGAGTTTAAACAGTCATATACAAAACAAATAAATAACCTGTTGGAGAAGAATTACGCCCGCCCTGTTGAAAGAACCAGAATATCGACATCAAAAGAGTGGTACTTACCTCATTTTGCTGTAACCAACCCTAATAAACCGGGCAAAGTTCGTCTAGTATTTGATGCAGCGGCAAGATCTAATGAAGTATGCTTGAACGATGAGCTGCTAGATGGGCCAGACTTATTGCAATCATTGCCTGGTATATTATTTATGTTTCGCGAGAGAAAATACGCGACAACAGCCGACATTAGAGAAATGTTCCTGCAGATTAAAGTGAACGACGACGATCAAGTTGCTCAAAAGTTTCTATGGCGGGGTGAAAATCGAGATAAGCCCCCAAAAGAATACGTTATGACTTCATTGATATTTGGCGCTAAGTGCTCGCCATTTCTAGCACACAGCGTAAGAGATTACAACGCTTCGTGCTACCGTACTACACATCCGAACGCTTATAATGCTATAACAAAAAATCATTATATGGATGACTACGTAGATAGCTTTGATACCGAAGACGAAGCCATAAAAACAATGCAAGAAGTGATTGAAGTTCATAGCTATGCTGGGTTTACATTGGCTGGATGGAATTCAAACTCACAAAGGATAGTGGAAGCTACGCCTCCTGAGCTTCGCTCTACAAGCCCCAAAGAGTTGGGAAGCACACCCTTGTATTATGAGAAGACATTAGGAATAATTTGGGAGGCCGCAGAAGACATACTTTCCTTTAACACAAGCCTCCACAGAGTTCCTCAAGAAGTGAAGCAGGGAATTAGGCAGCCGACTAAAAGAGAAGCTTTAGGAGCCGTTATGTCAGTTTTTGATCCGTTAGGGTTAATAAGTTATTATACCGTAACGGCGAAAATAATTCTACAACAGTTATGGAGATTGAAGACAGGATGGGATGAAGAAATTCCTACTGACCAAGCTTCGGAGTTTAAACAATGGCTGTGTCAGTTAGAAAATGTAAAAACACTGAAGATACCTAGATGGTATAATTACACGAGGGGAGCTGAGCTACAATTGCATGTATTCTGTGACGCATCTGAACAAGCACATGCGAGCGTTGCATATTGGCGAATTAGAACCGACGTAATTGAGGACAGGTCCATCACAGCAAGAGCACGGGTGGCATCTATTAAGTCACAGAGTAAACAGCGGCTTGAGCTACAGGCAGCCCTTATCGGTGCGAGATTAGGTGTGGCCATTAGAGAAAGTCACAGAACGGAACCAAACAAGATCGTGCTATGGACGGATTCAACGACGGTATTACAGTGGATCAGAAATGACAAAGCGAGGCATCCACCATTCGTAGCAGATAGATTAACTGATATCACCGGAACGACGGACGCGAGGCAATGGCGTTGGGTTTCAACCAGGGTTAGAGCCAACGCTTACGTACAACTATTTATACGTAAGCGTAAAGATTTCAGGGGCCGATTAAGCGTAAGCGACTTAAAAGATGCGGAACAGGCATGGGTACGCGAGGCGCAGAATCAAAGCTTCCAAGACGAAGTCGACACCTTGAAGAAGGGGAAGCCAATTAAGAAAACAAGTCGTTTGGCTAAATACGACCCAATTATTGATCAATATCGGTTACTGCGTGTACGTGGGCGGTTAAAAACACAGATAACAGAGGTGACAAGGAATCCCATTCTATTGGATGGGTGTCATACGCTTAGAAAAGGAGGCCGTAATAAAAAGACATGGGGCGCGATTTTTACGTGCCTAAGTACTAGAGATGTACATAATATTGAGATAGTTGCGTTGAAACACGTTACCAAAAGAACGTGGAAAACGGCGCAAGCATTAGCAGAGGAATTTTCGTTGTCCTACCTACGGAAAGCTTCACGTCATAGGAAGGTTTCGCTGAGGGGAGACTGTTACGGACAACGAACAATACAGTTTAGAAAGCCGACGAACGAAACTGCCAGCCAGATGTTCTTCTAGGAAACGGTCGGCGGGACGCAGGTAGCGGAAGGGCCGGTCGGTCCCTTTGACCAGCGTGGTAGTTTTAGGTTTAGTTTTAAGCTATTATTTGTATAACGAGCAGATAGATTTAAGCAGCCGTGCCGGTCGGACGTTAGTCGTAAGCTTACTTCGCTGTATTATAATTGTATCACCATCACTAACGTTCGGCCAATAAACATAACATTTATAACTCCACGAGTTTCATTTCGAGAATAGCGGCGGTGGTTCAGATCGACATCGTACGCTTATAATTTCCTTTGTTCAGAATTTAACGAATTCACTTCGCAGTGCGAGGATATTTAATTATTCTTCTATTTTAACATTCGAATTACTTTCAAATAATTCTTTATCGTAACATTTGTACCGATTAATTTGCTGGTAAAATGTCATATTGACAGGAAACCTTGTATACCTTTAATCCAAAAAGTTTACGTCAGTCAGACACTGAGGGCACCTATTAGAAAAAACAAATGATTACAAAACAAATACATAGTATCCGCCTTTTCACATATCTGTTATATTTGGCACAGGTTTTTCTGTATTAAACTTCAGGACCCAGACTGAGCGAGTGAGCACTGAGCACATACTTATTTCTACATATTGCTCAAAAATGGTTTTGTTTTTTCCTTTTGATAATCTTTCGTACCTAATTCACATTCTGTATTTTTAATCCTCGGGTTTTATAAGTCTTTCTGATGTAACAGTTTTGGGCATTTCTTTGTAATAACTACGAAGAACAGCCACATACAACAGCGTGTAGTGCAAATACTTATTTGTTAATTATTAGTAAATAGGTAGAAAGCTCATTCAGCTTCAAATTTGTAAATAAAAGGTCAATACTATTGTTGTTTATCGAATTAAATTTGATTGCGACGATCGTAGTAATTTTCAATAGGATTAGAATTAATTTGATATCTCGCTTAGGTTGTGGCTCTGTTTGTACACGTAGCAACGGATCGATTTCTCCGAAGGGTTTATATTATTTTAAGGCAGTAAAATTGGTCCTGTCATGAAATGTTTAATTATTCAGAAATCGAAATCAGTGTAAACGATATTTGTAAATTTATTTTACCTCCTCGGTGCCGATGGCGGGCGAAGATTTGATAATTTCGAAAAATATTCAGAAAGCCAAATTATTTTTGCTGTCAGTTAACTAATGTCATTTATTTTACAAAAATATCACTAGAACATTCGGAAGAACACGACTGGCTTTTCTAACCTTGCTAAATGCTATGATAATGATAATGATAATGATAATGATTTTCTAGATCGTCTTCAAAATTTCTGTATCCGTTTTGGTAACTAACAAAGTACAACCTATTTGCCTTCGGCTTGATACTCAGTGTGAGTACTCCGTCTCATATATTCCATTCTCAGTGCCAAACTTCATGTTAAGAATGTGTGTTTTTTTATATATAAGTGGTGGGCAAACTAGCCGGATAGTTACGGCATACTACCCAGCGCACCGCGTGACACCTAGTCACTGTGTAAGGGTATGGAAGTTTCTAACCTGTAAGGAACTTGGAAATCTTCGGTCTCTTTATGAGCTAGTCATCGCATCGCATTTCATGAGCATTATTACTGTATTGCCTGGAAGGGCTCGCTTGTAAGTGATACCGTTGCCCTCCTAATAAAACTTAAAGTGGCACAGCCGTACTATCCTCTTCTCGAAGCAGTTCAGGCCATTTTCGACCCCCCTATAACTTCGTTATAGATAAAACTAGAAGCCTGAATTTTCTGTTAACACGGATATTTCATTCAGTTTGAAGTATACCGTATTTATACAATAGTTTAAGAATTATTTAAAGAAAACTTTTTCTTAACGGATTGAAGCTATGTATATAAAATTATAATTATTTTAAATAATTTTAAATTCTTCCATTCTTTCTTTAAATGTGTAAAAGTTATGTTAATAAAAAACAATATCAAGAAAAATTACTAGATTTTTTTTTAAATTTTGTCAACCACTGACTGACCGATCATCATAACTCTAAGGCACTTCTTGCAGAAATAGAAGTTTCAAATTTCGAACACAATCAAGTCAATCTATCGTCGCTGCAGAATGATAACCTCGTATGTCCAAAGAACCAAACATTACAGGAAACGATAAAAATGATTCATTTCGTCAATGTTCTTAAATATTTCTATATTTATATGTGTTTTTGTAAAAAAATTCTAGATGGTAAAAAGGACTTATTTCTTAATAACATAAATAAGTTCTTACTTCATGATTATACCAGTTAAATGACATAAGAGTCTAAGAATAAAAATAAATAGTTTTTTTGACGTACGAGATTATCATTCTGCAGTGACTATATATTAAAAATAGATTGTAATATATATTCAGTATAAGATGTCAACTAATTACGTAATAACTTAAAACAAGCTCCGGTAAGTAGGGACAGAATAAATTGACCGACTTGGTATTACATGGATCTCATAACTTTTCACGGTAGAAGAACTGCGTAGCGAGTTTTAGTTTTTTACTAGTTATGTTCTTGATGGCATTCACTTTGTTAAGATGTCATTAAATATTGATCAACCGCTGATACTGTTGACACGGTATCCCTTAAATGTTTAAGCTGGTGGTGGTGGTGGTGCACGATATTCCGACAGCTTACTTTAAAAAATATAAAGTTTAATATATCAAAGTATATAATTATCGTAGTGTAGTAGCTACCACTTATAACTAAGCATGATTACAGACTTTGAATTGATAATAGGAAAATTACAGTTTAAAAAAAAGCAATATTAAAGGTAAATTTATTTCTGATATTAAGTGAAGTCAGTCAAATAAAATAATTCAATGGGAAACTCATTAAATATTGGAACTATATTGACTTTGCCTATTAAACGAATGATGAATGATGAACTATTAACGAGTTTATTTACAATTCATTTGTGATCAAATATTCATATCTATTTGTATTATAATTCATAGTGGTTTTTAAACAATGATTAATTACCATCGCTGCGGTATGACGGTTGTATAAATTTCTGATGTCGCTAAATTATATAGATATTGCAACCGAAGTGGCTTTTAGAAGTAGTAATGATAGTAGTCGATTGCCTAACATAAACTAAAGTTTTTTCTTATTTAAAACATTCTTTGTCAAAAGCTTTTACTTTTAAACATCCTATAACTATATTAAACGCGTAATATCCTGTACCTTCCCTACAGTAAATAGTGTTAAAGAATTAATAAAAAAGTCAATTACTTCGAAACTACGACCTCAGGAGAATGGCTTAAGTCACTACGCCAACACAGCACCACAACATTTTAATCAGTCAAATTGTACCAGTGTCTCACTCACCACAAGTCTTTAGAGTCTTTAGCACTCTAAAGTGTAATATAATATACAGAAAGTACCTACTATATATCTAGGAGTATCAATAGATCGACACCTCATTTGAGAAAAGCACAGATGATGCACAGTCTCCTAGGGTCAGAAAGCCTACGTATATTGTTAATCGACTGAAACGAGTAGCTGAGGACGAAGTTATTAGAATAATTTATATAGCACTTTGTCAGTCCATCCTGACATACTCTCTACCTGCATGGGGAGGAACTGCTGAATCTTCGCTGATAAAGTTGGAACGTGCAAAAAGAGCAGTTCGCCTTGCCTATGGCAGACTGTTTAGATAACCCACAGGCAAACTCCACCTAGAAACAAAAACATTTTCAGTAAAAATGCTATACATCTTAGCGATCTTTTTAAGTTATCACAAACTCTATGGGCTAACAAATCCGGACACATCTAAGACGTTATGTATTCTTGACGCCGTAATGAAGGCTTTACGGTAGCCGAATTGGATTTTGAATACAGCTACACTCTCAAATGCATATGCATACACAGTATACACCCATTCACAACACATTCACGCATACTTAATGTCTTTACGACTTGTGTTTGATTAGTTGTTACAGTAAACTACTTTTTCTTTTAAAGAAATATTTTAAACATGCATCATGTATCACGAAATAATTGTTATCTAGTTACCCACAACACAGGGACTCCCTATTATGGGGAACTAGCGATGGATGAATTTTGTCACAACCATTTTCTGTCATGAATAAAGTTTTTATTATAATAATTATTTGCGTTTCTATCCGTTATTGTTTTGATTCTTATTTGTTATTAGCGCAAAATTAACTGATTTAAATATATTTATTGTCCACAGGCCGCTGCTTACCGGTACTCTGCATACACCTGTTTCACATGTACGGGCTGATTTCGCACTTCAAGCTGGACGTGGCTAAGGCCTGGAAGCTGTTCAGCATGATCGAGGACGGTTATCACAGCTCCAATCCGTACCACAACTCGATACATGCAGCTGATGTGACGCAGGCGATGCATTGCTTCCTGCAACAACAGCGGGTAAGAGATCTCTTAACTTCAGCTTGTGACCTCTCGTGTATCGCACTCATCCAGACAAAGTTGCCTAAATTAAATCCGCGCAATCTTAGGAAGTTACTGAATAGCAAATAAAAATGAAAAATATAAAAATGGACCAGTGTGGGCGTAGTCTTAAGCCCTTAGGCCCTAATTATATAGCCTTAACGTATAGGCTTAAGCATGCAAACTATCAGGTCATTAAATCCCGGCTGTGCTAAGGCATTTCTCTTTTGCTCGTACGTGAGGAAATCGGCCTAAGGAATCAGACCCACATATCAAAATATCAGATACAGAAGGCACTTTTCATCTACTTGTCTTTAAAGGAAGACGATCAGACGGGTGCAATCTGATAGCAGAACCCATATAGGGTTGAAATGACACTGAATTAGATAACTAAACGACGTAAAAATACTAATTCATTTAAGGGTCGATTCGACCAAACTTCAATTTATACACGAGTAACTATACCAGGAATAATCTATTCCATGATTTTAATCTCGAGTAAATCCATAGTCGTTTCTTCACGTAATCGATAGTATAATTGCGCTAGGAGTAACAATACGCGAATAGCAACGAGAATGGTGAACGAAAATAAAACTCGGCAAATAAATGTTGTTCTACAACGGGACAGTTTAAGAGCATACATCATGTCAACTCGAGTTTGCCGTATTATAGTGTGAAAAAATAGCTTTTAGGCAGGTGTCAAACGACAACAAAAAGTTTTTATATGTCGTTTGTTTGAGGCTGTCGTCTTAAAAAGGAACTTCTGTTGAGCCTAGTTGAATTTCATTATAATATTATAGAAAACTAGCAAACTCGGCGAACTCCGTTTCGCCACCAGATGGCTTCGTTTTATGTAACATTTCGTTTGGTGATCCCGCTTTTCTGTTGAATTTTCCTGAATTTTCTTTGCTATAAACCTCACGGAGCCCGAGACCTTTCCAACGAATGCAAAACCGTGGAAATCGGTTCGTGCGTTCTGGAGTTAGCGTCAGGAAGGAAAACCCGACTTATTTTTATATAGTAGATAAAAAAACTAAAAATAAATAAATAAATAATAAATTGTTTAAACGTTTCATTATACAATGCCAGACTATTAATTTAGTGGGTTGCGTTGACTTGAAATTAAAACACAGAATACATATTTGTGAAATGACAGAAATAAGATGATTGGACTGATTGACGCCATTAAATTATTCTAGGAATAGCTGTTATTCCGTGCGAAACGGCGGTTTAGTAATAATCCCCGAATAGGCCCACTATTCTTAGAATTTGTAGATGGTAAAACGTAAAATTGATTTACTCTCGCTTAACTGATTGGTCGAATCCACCCTTAGTGTCAGGAGTGATGAGGTGCCAATTTATTTTATTATTTGATATAGATATTATAATAGATACCATACCCTATTTTTAAATCATTGTGAAAAATCGTTAATTAATATGAGGTATACCTGTACGTGGCAGACTGCAATCAACATCATCATCAGATGCAGAAACATCGTGTTTCATGCATCCCTGAAAATATTATATAAAATCATTTTAATAGAATGAGTTCTCGCTTCGATGAGATGAAGTTCTAAGTTCATGGGATAATTTGATTACTAATTGAACTGGAGCTATCTAGTTACAATCTCAGAACAAACAACAGGATGTAGTTTAACCTACAGTACCTCGTGTCCAATTATTAATTCAGAACAACTATATTACGTATAGAGTTATACATACGCATCCACTTAAAGCAATACGAGTAAGAGTATTAATTAAAGCATGTAACACTTTCATACATCGCTCCAGATACCTATAGGTAGTAATGTCTCATATAAGTGAACGTTAACAAACCTTCAAATATAAGTTGTCATGTTTATTATAAATATATAAAGTAAGAAGACGAAATAATTTTGTTAGACGTTTTAATATTTTTGTTTATATATTAGTTAATATTCAACAATTAGTTTTTCATATGCTTAGGTATATTTATATACGTAGTTAGCTATATGTTTTATGAATTATGTCTGTTTGCTCGTCCAAACTTTGGCCGGTTTGTAGGATTTGAGGCTTGTTTGAAAATCGTGCTTTACAGCACTGTCCATGATATTACGTGTATTAATTCATACATTATGTTGGAGCACGTCCGACGAAGGATTATGAATGCCCTTTAGAGGAGTTTCATATTAAGAACTGTATATTCCAGAGGTGCTAAGAATTTTGATGGACATAATAGAGAGGAAATATTAAAATAATGATTACGAATACAATTAAAATTACTAGACCAATATGAAAAATTATTTCACAAAACTTTTCAATGTTACATTATTCCTGAGTAACGTGGATGTTTAATCCATTATTAAAAATAAAAGTCCAAGAGTGCGAGGCCGGGACAGTAATAATTATTTATGGTTAATATTATAAGACTAATAATGGGATTGATTAAGCGCAAATGGCACTCGTAAAATCAGTTATTGCTTGTAGAGCTATTAAAAATATAATTGATTTTATAGATGTCTTATTCACTATAAAATCTACAAATCTTTCTCAAAATCGATGGAAATAATTCTAGTGAAAACGGAAGCGAATTAAATAGCATGAGTAATACGAAAAAGGATGTTAGATGCATCTCAGTGAATCGCAAAGGAAAGTCTTTTTCCAATTCGTTGTTTGTTTTTTTTGTGTGCAAGTCAAGTGGAAACTCAAAGGGTTTGAATTTATTTTTAGTCCTATTTGTAAAGGGATGTTTTGTTGGGCAACGGGACATTGTTTTTCACATTAACAAGTAAACAGCTAACGGACCGACGACGCACTCGCAAGTCATCTGTCATTCTTGGTGTCTATGGTGTCAAGTGCTACCTGTTCTAAAAAACAGTAAATTTTTGTCTCCCCGACCCGAAACAAATATTGGTTGAAGATCATACATTCGTCAATGAAGAGCATTCTTTTTACAATATTGACCTGAAACATTAATTCTGGCTTACTACTATTTTTATATTTCGGTCAATCTTATTAAGCTGCGTTCCTTGATCTTTTTCCTTCCATTTTAGCTATCATTATAAGTTTCAAAATTATAACAAGTACCCTCCGTATAAAATTATTTAGCGGAGGTTAAAGCTTGCTCGGTAATATCCGTGTCCATTCTTGCGTTTCTTTATAGTATAAGTAATGGCTAACGATCTAACAAAGCATATTATCTTGCAATTTAAAGCGAAAATTGAATTCATACATACCGCTTAGGCAAAACAAAACAGTGTTAGTTTGTTTCTTCACCTATTCCTGACTATTCACCGCGCTTAAAAGACATATTTTTCGAATACAGAGTGTTCAGATTTCATCATATGAACATGAACGAACTACTGACATGGATCCGGTGTGTGCTAAATTTTAGCAGCTGAATAGCAATTTTAATTATATTTTATTTAAATATTGATCAGCTGTTGACACGGCTCATATGTGTTCCAAATTATAATAGCTGAGGTTGCGCGATACACCAACAGCTCACTAGAAAAATACCATGTATGTGTGAATAGGTGTAATTAGTATTTAAGATATTGTTTTATAACAATAAATCAGATTTGAATATTGCTCTGTCTTGTTCATTTCTCGCTTCCTCTCAAAGTGGCGAAGACTACTTCAAGCCCTTAATTATCGTGGTGAGCCTGCCCGGTAGCTTTGAGATAATCCCACCACCTCGAACCTTTGATCCTACCCGTAGGGCTCCGTCTGTTACCTTAGGTCTCTTGGGGCAGACATCCCGTACTTATTTATATATTTATATATTCACTATTTATGTGTTAGGGTACGTCTGTAGGGCTTAGGGATCCGTAGGGTTGTTAGGTTCTTACGTCTCACCCTCTCATTAGTCATCTAGTCGTTATTATTTAGTCATCTAGTGCAGCTTGCTCACACATACATTACATATACTATTCAGATACTCCTGACATTAAATACATATAAATTTTAAACACACTTTTCACAGTCCACTAACTAGCAAGCTGTTAACAGAGAAAAATGATTATAATAAAATAACGTAATGAGTACGTAAAACAACCTCCTGTATTGAATCGGCCTTATGTTAAGTCTACTCCTGACAAAATTCTTGTCTATGACCTTTTTGTTGCTTTTGGAAACGATGGTTGGGGTTTTTAATTTAATTCAATTGAACCGCGTTCACATTTATGTCTTATTTAATTTAAAAAATCAAACACTCGCCTACGAAATCGATTCTAACTTTCTCAGCCGTAGAGGTATTATATACACAACATAGGCTGTAAAGTATGGTAACTATTTCCTTCCGTTGTTATCTTTTATCGACCTAATTTTTGAAACTCGATACGATCTAAGGCGTGGTTCATAATTAAATATGTTTAAATAAAACCCTAAAACGTGACCAACGCGAAAAAATTCAATTTACACGAGTGAGGTCAATGTCCGAGAAATAGTGCTTGCTTTTAGATCAATTATAATATAATAGTATTTTCAGTGCCTCAGCTGTCTACGAATATATTTGTTACATATCAACATATGGAACATTTTGCTACGATACCCCATAGACTTTTTCCGGAATTAAAACCAAAGAAAAGAGATGGACCTATCCCAAAAGGCCGGCAACGCACTCGCGAGCACTCTGGCAATGAGAGTGTCCATCAGCGGCGGTATCACTTTAACATTTAATGTAAAAAAAAGAATAAAAAACATACTCGAATGTGTCTAGCCGTCTTCGAGTTTTCAGCTTAGCAACATTTTTTAACTATTCATTTTTATTTGTATAGATAAAGTCAATATATATTTCAGATTCAGACTAGTAGATTTAGTTTCTTATGAAACTTAACGCCAATCTGTCTTGTAAATAACGAGAAATCATTTATTAATAGCTGTGCTGAATCATTTATTAATAGAGTCCCTTGCCATAGCTTTCGTAAACGTAGTTTTTGTTTTTTCATCGTAATAAGGTTCTAAGCTAGCTTTTATTATGCGCATGGATTATTCAATGCTAAGCCAGAGTTTGGAAGGCTGATCACATGCTAGCTAGTTGATCTGTGCATCGTGTGCTGAGTATTTAATCGATACTGACTTTTTACTATAAGCATTTTAGTTATTACTTTTAAATGTGTTTTCTACAATAAACAGAGAGGTTAGAATGTAAAATTAAAGTCGCAAGAGGAATCGTTGATTTTGATTCTGAATAGTCAACAAATTTAATAATATTAGGTCCTTACATATGAAATTGGCGTTTTGTAAATGGTCAAAGTATGAACCATTGTTTTCTATGCACTTTTGCCATGTCATAGATAGTTCATCATGCAATAATCTCCAAAAATTGCACTTAAACGGTCCCTTAAGTAGATTGTCGTTGTAGTAACAAAGAAACTTCGCGACGTTCCTAGGAATAAACAAAACTTATAAAGTAAGTTACAAGTTTACCTTTTTTTCTTTTTAATATTACTATATGTTTTATAAAAAGATCAAGTAGGCGATGATTGCTTATATAGGGCCAAGTCTAACCAAGTATGAAAATTGTTTGCTCCCATATCCTATCAATTTTCGACGTATATCTACTTTCATGTTCATTTAATTAATTAGACTCGCTGCAAACATTCCTGTCCGATAGGAAAACATAACATAAAGCAATACACTCTACTGTGTCAGTTTCGTAAAGTAAACATTACTCCGCACCGAAGGACCAGTGTTTAGTATAAAATCACTATCTTGTTGCAACCAGTGCAATTCGAATCTAATAGGAAGTCTTCACGTCCACATGCCCTTTACAAATGCCTCGCTCGGTTCGGAAATTCGAAGCTGCCTATTATTGAATTGATTTTTAATTGGCCTTACATATTAGCTCGCCTACGATTTAAACATATCATATATAGCGCTCCTTTTGTCTTATGTCATACTTATTAGTAATGGTTTCATAATTTAAAAAAAATATTATATACATATATTTTGTTAATCGTTTATCATCAATATAAAACAATGTTTAAAATTTTAAATTCAGTGATAATTTTGTGATGAATGAAAGTCCAATATATTGATGAAATAATTAGAAATTTATTTCTTAGTTTTTAAACAAAAGCATCGTAATCTAATAATTCATAATTCATAATAAAGTAATGAATAATTAATCAATTACCTGAAATAAATTATAGAGTTTTTCATTTTATAAAAGTCCTTCAGAACAATTATTTTAATCAATTCCTAAAATAAATATAATTATTTGTTTGCAAGCTTTAATTATAACAAATTTTATAATAAACTAAATATTTTTAACTCGTAATTCTGTTAGCTAATTATTTTTTAAATATCACTTCAAATTAACTGTGATTATGAAAAGATATTGGTTACAAAGTCTCTTGACTGAAAAAAATACCTAAAATACATACAAACAAAAGTAACAAATATAAATTTGTTAATACAAAAGTTAGCAATCCATAAGCGTTTTTAAAACTAGATGATGGATCATCTGGATATTTGTAAAGATTTATTTTTGTTAAACTAAATGAAAAATCTTCCAAATTACCTCTGTTAAAACCAACTGTTCACTCGAAGTTTTCACGAATACACCTCGACGTCCGTCGTTCCACAACTGAGCGTTTTTAAGACAGTTTTTGCCGTGAACCACCACTATGTGGAAGCTGCCTACTGAAGTATTTCCGAACCAATTCCACTAAGGGTCCTTCAAGAAAAGATCGTACCAATTCTTAAAAGGCGGACAACGCAATCGCGAGCCCTTTGGCATTGAAAGTGTCCATGGGCGGTGATATCAATTAACATCAGATGAGCCTCCTGCCGGTTTGCCCCGTTCTATAAAAAATACAACAAAATTAACTGTATTAATTCAGAGCTTGATATTTTCGGTAGCGGACTGTCATCAATTAAATAAAATAGTTGTTAGGATTAGGTTCCTAATCTGTGAATAAGTGATTATTGACTGCTTTTATAACTTTTTATTTGGAAATGTAATGTTTTTTTATGGAAATGTAATTATGTGTTACAATATACACACACTGACACTTTTATCTTGTGTTAATTGGTGTGTAATGATTAAAAGGGTTGCAAAACTACAAATAATTTGTAATATGATACTTTGAATATATGATAGGTTTCGTTAAATAACTTAGAGAGTCCTATATGGTGTTAGCGAATATGAACATTATTATGTCTATGCTCTCCGACCTTCTGTGGCGTCGTTTTAATGAACGTTGCATATAAGAGGATCGAGGTCGTTGAAGCGAGATCGAGATGCATAATGGTTCTATTAAACGAAGGTGTGGGTTACTATCTTTATAAGAGGTTTATAGAATTTATTTCGTTTTAAAACTAGTGTGTGGTGATGTTTTTGAACTACTGCACGAGATGAATGCATCTATATATTTTTTTAATGAAAATCGGTTGGGTCGCTTTCTTCCTTCTTCTTCTTAATATCTAATAGGTGAACAATTTAATCAAAGGTAGCTTATACTTGGTACTATACGGTTTAACGTAACGTAACATACATTTAGGGTGCAGTAATGTTCCCTTGTTATTTACAGGTGAGTTTATTCCATAAGAGTTTTAAAGCTTAATATTTTATACAGCTCTCAAGAACAGTTTATTTTTCATATAGTTCGATACTATGTGTTTGTCCACAAATTCATCAGAAACATAAAGACATCGATATAATCCTTAATTTGATTCAGGTATTTTCAAGCTTAGGGAACACTCCAAATTTCATTCACAATACGCTTTGCTAGAAGTGGCAGGTGTAATAGTTGTACCTAAGTTAGTAAATAACGCTATTTGCAAGTAATTATAAGAGCTGTGTTGGTCTAGTGGTGCAATGTGCGACTGTCGTCCCTGGGGTTCGATTCCCGACAGCAATATGAGTTTCGTCTATGTGCGCATTTAATACTAGCTCGTACGGTAATCTTTATTTTTATATTATGTTGTAGATTTTGGGTTGTTTGCCTCACTATATGAGGAAATGCATACCGCATGTCCTTCGGGTTTAGCGGGTATATGCTACAATCAACTCTGCTTTTAGTAAAATTATTAGAGCTTTAATAATGAATCCATACAAAAATTGGTTAGCTAACATTTCTAAATATAACTATTAGTTGTTAAACTTTAAGTTTTTTTAGTATTGTATGGTAAAGGGATAAAAGCCTCATCCATATTTTTAATTGTCTTATTTATTTGGGAAACATAACAGATATATATCTCTATGCAATAAAAAAAGTTAAAAAATAAACACATTGGATGTACACAAAAAGTTTCACAGATTAAAAATATGATACAGAGCAAAGCAAAACAAAACATGACAGCATAAAATTTGTTTTGGATAATAGGGATCTTACGTTGAATGTGCATAATTTTAACTGTTATGACGTGGAGCTCCTTTTTTTATTTTCGTTACTGTCCTGTTCTTCGTTTTTCATATGTAAAGAAGGGTGGTCGCTTTTCCCACGGCGACCACCCGGATCGGGGAGTATTTTGTTAAGGTGGTAATTGTTATTAGTGTATTTTCTTTGTTCTTATGCTGTGTTTTGTTTTCTTTTTTAGTTACTAGTTTCTGCTCAAATACTTATCAAGCTCAAATTGTTTAGTGAATTGTGCGAAATGTACCTGAATCTATTAATAATAGTTTTGGTAGGTGGCAAGTGGAAAACTAAGTGTATCACGACTATTTAAGCTTATGACATTTGAGAAATTCATTTATTTTTTCATGTGTGAATATTGTTATTGTACAGCCTTGGCTCGTACATACTCCCCCAGGCAAAAGTGCTAGATGAATATGTAGTGCTTTACAAGATGATCTTATTATATGCTTAACAGTCTCTAGGCTTACGCTAACACTTTTAATCACAGCACTATCACTAACACTAGGTCCCATAGCTCATGGTCCCTTGCACTACCAAACCGGTGTCCGGTCCCGGGTGGCTTCTCCTGACTCGGGGCGTGACTCCGTTTTTTTATCCGTTGATTTAGGAAATCGTCATGCTTATAAGAGATCAAACTGTACAGCCAGGACACGTACTTACATAAGACAAACATCACGCTTGTAGGTGATTGGAATGTACGAGCCCTGGCACGTACTTACATAGGAAATCATCACGCTTGTAGATGATCGGAATGTACGAGCCCTGGCACGTTCTTACATAGGGAATAATTAAGCTTATAAAACTAAGGAAGCCTGAGCGAGTAAAATGTACAGCCTTGGCTCGTACATACTCCCCCAGGCAAAAGTGCATAATGTACAGCCTTGGCTCGTACAGTTATTTTGTCAGTAAACAAATACAATAAGTAATTCAGTAATTATTATGGATATTTAGTACACGTAAATCTACATGTGTTAAACTTTTTATAGTCGACAACGTTTCCAATAAAAAATAAGCGAATTGTATTCATTTAAGGAGAAAATTTATATCTGCCTCCTTATAAAGGATTCAATATGTCTCGGTACCTATTTCTGCCATGTGATTTTCAATATTTAATACTAGGATTTATTTATTGTGGCAAGAGGCTCTTTGAAGATTATTTAATAGAAAATGTAGTCATATGAAAAGTAATCTATTAGGTCTATATCGAGGTTTTATAAGGAAAATAGTCGTAAATCATTGTCCGATGGTCGCGGTTGGTTTAACAAGATACTTTATTATTAAGTAGTTTTACTTAATATTCCTTGATTTAATTCGCACACAAAATATACCGTGTGGAAACCAATTACATCTTGAAGACAACGTTTTCATAAAAAACAAAGTTTAATAATATAGACTAGACAGACACTTGCACAAACAGCGAAAATGTTTAGTGGAATTGGCAAGTATATAAATGCATTGAGACGTCTAGGCGCTATGCAAGTTCTTGGCAACTCCCGAATATGCATGTCGGAAGACTGCAACAACGCCAGACTACTCAAAGCTGTCCAATTTGACATATCAATGCCTGTTGGTAAAAGCGATCCTTCGGAGTCACGTTTAAGAAAATATAAATGATTTTTAAAATCACCTTCCTTTAAGAGAAATTATTCTTAAATGGTTAGTTATTCACGTTAATGGAAGCTTATGGGATACACATTATGGCGGCTCAAACTCATTCCCAGGGCGCAATAATCGTAAGTGGGCCTTGACTCTCAAATATATTTTCGATTTTGCGTTTGAAGTGTTTTCCACTGGTCACTATTAAGTATATTTATTACAAAATATATTTTAAAATAAATAATCAATAAATCAGAATATTACTCATTAAATATATATCTACTATATAAAAATAAGTCGGGTTTTCCTTCCTGACGCTATAACTCCAGAACGCACGAACCGATTTCCTCGGTTTTGCATTCGTTGAAAAGGTCTCGGGCTCCGTGAGGTTTATAGCAAAGAAAATTCAGGAAAATTTCACCAGAAAAGCGGGATCACCAAACGAAATGTTACATAAAACGAAGCCATCTGGTGGCGAAACGGAGTTCGCCGAGTTTGCTAGTATATATTATATTTGATTTTTTTAAAACTAGAACACAATCTATCTCTGGTCATTACAGCGTAAACGCAGTTTGACGTAAAGAGACGTATATCTATAGTGATCATCTGATACATATTCTTTACAATAACGAAATTCAATAAAATTGCCAGAGCGAGTTATTGCTTGATGACGAAACAAAGACACCAAGTGATATAAATAATTTTCTCGTTGTTCACAGATCCGTGAGCACTTGGAACCAGCTGAGATAATGGCATCTCTATTGGCTGCTATCGCTCATGACATGGATCATCCGGGCGTGAATCAACCATTCCTGATTGCCACATCCAATCATCTCGCTGCCCTTTACCAGGTAAGGTTGAGTTTGATATAAGATATATGCAGTCGTTTATCAAATTGGTGTTATATATAGTACGGGAGGTAGCAACGTTTTCGAGAAAGAATTTCACCTTCAATTTCAACTTCCTTCTTGCACTTTCGGTTAGAGTCTGGGCAATCCGGCTGGCGGTAGCGGTTGCGTTCATTGGTGCGCATCCTATCTGTCCAGGTAATAATCCTGGATTTTAAAAGCATTTTAAGAAGCGTAATTTTATATTTTTAGTTTTTAAATAAGTGTACCTGACATGCTTTTTTTATTGCCAGACATTTTTCACATTGCTAACTATGTCCCAGACACGATTTTAAGTTTTTTTTTATAAAAATTTCAAAGTATTTTAGAATGTCTGTAATTTTAATATTATGTTATTTAAATATAAGAAAAACTAATAATGAATTTGCCAGACATTAATTCGATTGTTAAGCCTTGAATTAAAATGAAAAAGTCATGAAATGTATTGCTGTATAATGCTAGTAGTTCGAGAGAGACAGTCTGGCACATAGTTAGCAATGTGAAAAATGTCTGGCAACAAAAAAAGTATGTCAGGTAGACTTATTTAAAAACGAAAAAATAAAAATTACGCTTCTTAAAATGCAATGCTTCAACATATTTGTTATTATAAATATATTTTTTGAAGTTATACTTCTTTAGGCGCGTTATGAAAAATTTATGAGAGTGAAATTTTACGATGCGCGGGCACCGTGACACAAAATTATCAGTATGGCCGCCGAGCGTGCGCGAGCGAGATGGGAATAAGACAATCTACAATAGAATATGCGTGAAGTGAGCAGCTATGCCAAGAATTTTGAATGTCCATAATGACATTTACCTTTTAAACAAATAAAGGAGTTTTAATTATTTTTTCAAAGAAATTTAGCAATGCTTTTTCACAACGACCTATTGTTACTATATATACCTAGTTATTAAATTGAATGAATAAAATAATAATACTTATTATTATTAATTACTAATTGAATAGTATATTATTCAATTAAACAATATTATTAAATTGTTTACGTTAAATATTAATTATTTAATATTTAAAAAAAATAAAGAAAGCCAAAGAAGTATAACTTCTTACGCGCGTACATAAGTACACGCACCCTTTTTTTTTAAGAGACAATTCACACCAATTGACCTAGTGCCATGCTAAGCTGGTGAAGCTTGTGTTATGGGTACTAGGCAACGGATATACATATACAGGGTGGCCAAAAAGTCGTGGATCAAACGCAAATAGGGGGTAGATGAGGTCATATGCGGCAAAAAATTGTTCTACGGGAGGTCTCTAAGGTCAACCCCTGCAGAGTTATGATTTATTTTGCGTTTTATAAGAAAATTGACTTTTTTTTACTAATTCTTATTAAAATTCGATAAAATCTACATCCTGTATCTTTTTCATAATATCCACTAGATTGGTGCTGATGAGTTCTTGCTTAACACATACTATTTATAGTTGTTTATTGAGTGTATTGAAGATAATATTAAGTTATACGATGTAATTTTTTTTTCAAATCAAAACTTTTTGTTTACTTCGGACCCCACTGTGAAAAAAAATTACTCTACCGAAAAGTGACCCTGTGTTACAAGTTTTGGCGCATTTCATAGGGATTCTGAAAAGGTATTACACATGGCCATGAGTCGCTCTAATATCTTTCTAGGACGAAAAAACAACAACGATTCGGACTTATGATACATTATTTACCTACATGGGACCAGTACTGTGTGAATCGGACTAGATTCAAAAAATTGGACAGATGGCTGGAGGGTTACGTAGGAATTTGATTAGACGGTGCAGATTAAGTATTATGGTCAGAGTCAGGAATTTTGAGCATATTTTATTGTAAAATATTTTGTTTCATACAAACAACCTTTGAGAAATAATTGTTATAATACAATTATTATTTCACAATCGTTGTTTGTAATTCTTCCTAGAAAGATATCAGAGCGATTCATGGCCACGTGTAATACCTTTTCAGAATCCCTATTAAATGCGCCAAAACTTGTAGTACAGGAACACTTTTCGGTGGAGTAATTTTTTTTCACAGTGGGGTTCAAAGTAAAGAAAAATTTATGATTTGAAAAAATGTTATATCGTATCACTTAATATTATTATCTTGAATACACTCAATAAACAACTATAAATAGTATGTCGAACGCAAGAACTCATCAGTACCAATCTAGTGGATATTATGCGAAAGATACAGGATGTAGATATTTTCGAATTTTAAGAAGAATTAGTAAAAAAAAGTCAATTTTCATATAAAACCAAAATAAATCATAACTCTGCAGGGGTTGACCTTAGAGACCTCCCGTAGAACAATTTTTTGCCGCTGATGACCTCATCTATCCCCTATTTTCGTTTGATCCACGACTTTTTGGCCACCCTGTATATTACAGATAGATAGACATATAAATACATATTTAAACGCCCAAGACCTAAGCACAACACCAAATGCTCATGCCCAAATGATCGAACCCGGGACCCGTGGATTCGCAGTCCAATGAGTACCACTAGACCAATGAGTCGAATATGCACTTTTACAATTTACGAATGCCATCTCAACGAGGTTCCGGCCATTGAGTCATATAATATTTAAACGTTTTCATTAAATACATATGTATTAATAAAGTATACAAAAACATATATTTGTCCCTAGAACACATCGGTTCTGGAGAATCATCACTGGCGCTCAGCGATTAGCTGTCTCATCGAGAGTGGGCTGTTGGACCGTGACGTCCGAGTCAAGCTGGAAAGACAGATCAGCTCTTTGATCCTCGCCACAGACATTACCCGGCAGCAGGAGTACCTGAGCCAGTTTAAGGTAATTATTTTGCTATTAATATTAAAAAGACGGACAGGCTGCACTGGATAATACAACTTAAATTAAAGGATTTTCCATACTTTTTTACATGTTTTTATTACAGTAATTCTATTCTAATGTTGTATAACTTACCTCTGTTTAGTCAAATAAGGAAATGACTCTCAATTTTTCTATATAATACGTAATTTGTACAATATCTGTAGTATTACGATAATTATACATATTACGGATTCTTTGTGCTGAAGCTACGGAAACAGATTTTAGTTGAATGGAGCAAATAAGACGTAACATTCATAGACAAAACATTTTCTTGAAACGTAGTTAAATTTTATATTCAAGAATAAGAAATCTTAAGGTACACTATAACCCTTCATGCAATATTGTTTATTTAAATCTGTAACTGAATGAATCGCAAATAAAAAGTTTTATTCGATACCACACATAACGTTATTATTAAATAACTATGTATGTATTTACTTTTGTTCTTTTGTTAGCGTAATCGATATTATAAAGTGGCCGTCTAGAGTAATGAAATTAAAAGAATTCTTTTAAAAATTAAAAAAATTATTATATATATACCTACATATATATAAAAAAAATTGTTTCTTAAATTTGACAGCTGTTCTAATTCAGATCTAATTAAATATTTTGGATTTACTTATGGGCCTTAAACTTCGCCGTCGAAATCTATCTCGGGCTCGGTCCAATTTTGAACACCTAGTTTGAGGTCCTTGATCACGAAGCTTCGGTCTACTGTATAAACGATTCTATAATTTATGGTATTTTTAAATCGTCGAAGCCACCACTTAGTCTAGTCAACAAGTTCAAAAGCGTGAAAAATAGAGAGAGATAAAAATATAGATTTTGTTTCCACACTTTTACAATACTGACTACTGTGCTCAGATTAGGCTCACATCACGAAGTACATCTGAAATTATGATATCAGATAAAATTTGTGTTTAGAAATAAGTGTTGACCTATATCTGACCCAGATATCGGATAATTCGAGCATCTATTATAAGTCCATCAAGGCCCGAACTCCGCGAAACCAGTTTTCACAGTATATCGTGTATTTGTGTAAAATTTAATTAGTACGTCGGACAGGTCTGTTATTGACTTAATTATGAAAGTTTTCATTAAGTTGAATATTTCGTCTTTGTTGCGCGCGTGACTCGTGAATTAACGCGTGTTTTGTTTGAAATTTATTTATGTTGAAATAATGCGATACTTTTTTAAAGACTTTGATTGTATGCATTTATGTCAGAAACTACTGATTGAAAATTAAAAAAAAAAATGTTTTGGGCAGTCTGTAGAGGTAGGTTACATAATGCTACGGCTAAATTGCCTTTCATACCAAATTGATGTTTGTGTGGTGATCGTAACGGTGATCATAAAAATTATATCAGAGAAGCAATATTTTAACTAAAATACTCTTTCGTTTCTTTTTGTCACTTTGAATGATATACCTAAATGTAAATCCTTAATTTGCCAAGATAGTGGTACAAAACAAAAAATTGAACAAGAAAAATCCGCACAATCAGCCATATTTAAATAGGCATGCAAATGTCCCAATAAGAAATCAATAGAAGTCCTAGAGTGTTGCGTTCACAATTACAGAAAAAGGAATTTTAAGTTACTTTTCTAATTTTTCTCTCAAAACAAAATATTTGTAAATATGTGAGGATCATGTATACTAACTTTTTTAGTATAGTAGTTTATGCTAAGAGTACATTGTCTTCACATATAATTATTTAACAAATGTAACAAAATATTGAAAACCTATTTTAAAAGAGTAAGTGTGGAGTTTCTTGCCCATTCTTCTCCACACGAAACTACCTTTTGGAAGGGGCAACTAGAATCTTCTTTATATATATTTTTTTTTGACCTTCAAAAGTGCCATTTTAGATGGTCTAATTGAAATAAATGATTTGACTTTGACTTTGAAAATAAAAATCCAAAATATAACTCGAATAGGTCCGGCCGTCTGCGAGTTTTGAGCTTATAAATATAAGTACATATTTTTTTAAATTTATAATAGGTAATCAAAAATTGTAGTTCATGTTGGTAGAAAATTAGAAAAAAGGGGAAAGAGATCCAAAATCAAATTGGTAGAATCTCCCCAATAGAAATTAATATGATAAATTGAGTTCATCGCATTAATTTCTATTGGAGAGATTCTACATGTTCGAAGTTTTTGAAACTAAACAACAAATGTACAATGAAGTCAATAACGGTTTCAGCCTTTTGTTTGTGTGACTTTTGAAATTCTATATTTCATACAATTTAAATTTAGTTTCAAAACATTATTAAAGGCTTGCTAGCTGCATCCTGTTTTCATCCGACATATGATATGCATTCGCGGAGTCCATTATTAAGTTTTAAACTCTAACCAGTATTTCCTGAAATTATAAGATAATTCTAGGTATGAATGCCACGTATAACGGATATTTGAAATGTCTTTCTATTGGTGTCGTAGTCCCACAGCGTACTGATTTAAGAATCAGGTGATGCTAAAATTTTAGCCTCTTCTAGTATGTGTATAAAATCGGTGCACAGTTGAGAGTCATATACAGTCTCAGTGACCTGGCACTACTACTTACTAAGCCACTAGGCTAATACTACTCTCTGAAAGTATGTATTTGGTATTGGTCTATAATAATTTCAAAATAATTATATTATTACAAAGACAAAACTCACGGCGTGTGTGTGTATAATTCAAATATAATAACTAACTGTTTTGATTTTTAATAATTAATTAATAATAATTTAAAATTCCAAATGCATAAAACGAAGATACCGTTTCGATAAAATGTTATATGTTATAACTTAATGTTAATATACAAAAAGATGAAATAAATGTACATATATATTATTTTTTTCATTTCAAAACGTCAGAAACGTCACAACTTATTCGAGAAAGGATTAACTTAGGAAGCTAATGGATGTATTTCATGATGATGTAAAATTATCAAAAAAAATTGTTTCTTAAATTTGACAGATGTTTTAATGTCTTATTCAATTGGTGTATTATGGCTGTACTTATGGGCCTTAAACTTAGCCGTCGAAATCTATCTCGGGCTCGGTCCAGTTTCGAACACCTATAGTTTGAGCTCCTTGATCACAAAGCTTCGGTCTACTGTATAAACGATTCTATAGTTTATGGTATTCTTAAATCGTCGAAGCCACGGAGTTCTTCGACGAAGTTCGGAGAGACCCCAGAAATATATGTTTAATTTTAATCATATTTTCTAAACTAGCTTTCAACTTTAACATATCATTAAGGAGCTAGACTCGTATCAGTGAAAATTAACAGTACGCGCCATACGATATGACAAATTATAGTGTTCTAGTATAGACGTAATAAAATACAAGGAATGTATTGGTCCGATTCTGAGCATCATAGAATCAGTTAAGCTGAACAAATATTATTTCAAGTATTTTTTTCAGTTAGTACATCAAAGAGATTACATTTACCCCTATCTAAAATCTTAATGTCCGTTGTTTCTCAACTGAATGTTTCTTAAGGCACTTTGACACACGCCACCAGTAAGTGGAACCAGCTCTCCGACTAGGTGTTTCCAAACTACATTGTAAGTGTCCATGGGTGGCGATATCAGTCAATACAATTTATAAATTAAAAACAAGTTATAAATATACATTTTCGCAATAATATTTTTTCATATTTGTGAACTTTAAAACATGATAAATACTAGAAAATTTTAGCCTTTGAAACTTGATTTTATTTAATATCTGAAATATTTTACATCAAAGCATTTCTATGTTTGTGAAGAAGCGAAATGAAATGAAACTGTCGCGTTCCGTATAAAATAAAAAAGTTTATGAAAAACATTTTCCGCTTTGGAAAAGTTTTAATTATTAATTCACGTAATGTCGTATTCCGATGCAATAGAATAAAAGCGGGAAAAGCACGCGTTGAACTTTTGCGAGAGTTTTTAACTAGATTTTGTCTCCAGCTGAGCACACGTAATATTTGGATTTGCGGAGAAATAATATTTTTGAGATATTTAATTTACAGTTTTATAATTTGTAGTTCCGTGTAGGTTTTAATTTTATGAATATTTTGGAATATGTAATAACATAGAGGTAATTAATTTTTATAATGTAGGTAGTATTAAAAAAACTTGTGGTGCTGCGAGCTGATCTTAAGATCTAGTAGATGAGCATCGTAGTGCTAGTGACTTAACGATGTTTCCTTCATTGTCAAAACAAGTATTATTTTTAGAAATAATTCCAAATTAATTAGTGCACAGTCATAGTTTAAACGAACGACCTAGGCGTTGAGAGTCACACGCCTAGCCGACAGGCTAACACTGCTGACTAAATGTTTTGATATATGTGAGCTTTGAGATTACAATAGTTAAGTTATATTCCAGTATATGGTTACTATGATATAAATGCAGCATGGGACACAAATATACATAGCTTGAAGCGTTTACAACATTAAGAAAAATTACAGCAGATTTTTCCGCTGGCCGACAGAAACCAGTTTACCGTAGCTACTTAAATTCCTTATCTGCTACGATAACGTCCGTAGTGGTTAGACGGACGCGTAGCTGGCAGTGCGTAGTAATTAAATACGACACTGCTACGAGGTTCTGATTTTACTCGTATTTTTCGAAGCGTCAGGGAAAATCCATTTGGCTGACGGCACTTAGTCCCTAACATGTTACAGTATATTCACCCTACTTCAATATTTTGCGTAAATAATATTGCGTTTGTAATATAATAATGACAATAGTTTGTATGTGTTACAGGACCGCTTTATTACGAGTATAGAAACAAGACTTTACGCGCTAATTGAAAGCACGAGGGTGCTCAAACAACTTTAAAGATTTTGTCTTAATTTTCTTTCGGTTCCACCCGTTAATTTCACTCGAAACTGCATTTTCTGCAGTTGAACATTCCTCTAGTCCAGTGAAATGATAATTCGCACCGTCGCGCCCTTTCCTTATAGTCAGATAAAAAGATATCCATTAAATTTAAAAATATCTTTACGTTTGTGGATATATTTTATAAACACGGGTATTTTACGGGTTCGTTTGATCTCCGATGTTTGCCTCTGTCGACGCCCAAGATGGATAAATATATATTTAATTGCCCGCCTTCAACAACATACTCGTTTCATGTGCAAATATTAGTACTTTATTTACACCGTGGCGATGAATTTTTTGGAGGATGTTGATGTCGGCAACGAATAATATTGCATTCAGTCATATTGAAGTCGGTTCTTCGCTATGCAATACTTGCATTAGTTTTCGTAATAGGTATGAGCACAAATTTACACAGTTAAGTTACAAAGCTAGGACTATTTCACGAGGCACCTAATATTTTAAATTTAATTAGTGATACCCGAAGTGTGCAATGTGAACTAAATACAACTCCAACGTGTTCATTATGTGGAGAAAGGTTTACGTGTAGTTTGATCGCTATTAATTAACCCGTTCATACTGAGTTATTTGTAGGTCGTGCTCGGAACCTATTGAATTTCACTTACAAGGAATAGAACATAGAAAATATAAAACGTTTAGCTACAATTGAGAAGATTTGAACTTTAAAAGTTGTTATAAAATAAATTTTTACGTCTGATTAACCTACGCGATGTATGTTTTAAGTTGGGAGTGTCACCATATAAGGACGATAGAAATAAAATAGTTGAAATATTGCTGAAACAAAGTAAAGTTGATAAAAGCCGAGGTTTGATATTTATGTCAATAGCCGATACTCGTTACATAGTATTTTTAAATTATGAAATGCTAGTGGTAATATATAGGGAACATTCCATTGTTCATTACTTAACTATCTAGCTTTTTGTCGTGTTGTAGTCAATGCGTATTACTTAGGTGCAGTCGATACTCAGCGAATAATTGTGTTTCGGGAAGTCCAGATGCTGTAGGTTGTATGTAATATTTTGGAAATATTCAGTAATTCAAATATTTAGTATGTATTATTTATCAAAGTTTTTACCAAAGATTAAACTCATATCGATACAACAGAAATCAATACAACACTTCAAAGACGGATACATTTGCATGAGATATTTTTATAGTGATTAAAGGCGAAAACATACTACCAAAACGCGACGCTACACCACGCCATCCGATGCATGTCAGTTCTTATCAATGCCATATATTTAATATGGTCAGATGCACATAGACAACACGCCATGTGATCACACGCGGTAACATCCAATCGAATTGGATTGGCGTGTTGTGGATGTTGTGATGAAAACGTCGTGCTTTCGAGTTTTTGACACGAATGTCAATTTATACACTTAGATATTTTTGGATTTATTTGGCGAAATGAACGACGAACAATTAATTGAGTTGGTGAAACAATATTCTGTTTTATATGACATGAGATTACCTCAATACAAGGACAAAAACAGCTAATCAATTCAGTTTATTAGAAAAATATAATAAAAATCTAATTATAATACACATACAATTTTTTATTTCAATTAAAATAGACATCTGGGAAATTTATTTCTTAAAAATAACATCATCCAGGTGTGCACCATTGCGCTGCAAACATTCCTCGAATCTGAACCTCAAATTAGTAAAAACTTGCTGGCACATTGCGCGGGGAATAAATCAGCTAAATGACTTCTGAATTTGCAAGCGTGTCGTGGTGTCGCGTGTTGGTAATGTGCACGATGGACATCGGGTGTCGACACGACACGTCGCGTCGCGTTTTAATAGTATGTTTCCGCCTTTAAGTTTTTGTAAGCACAGTTTGCTTTAGTCGTGGTGACTGTTTGGTAACCTTTAAAAAATATATCAAATTATTACATTTTATTTGATATAGGCTATAGGGCCCGATATTTTTACCCTTTTAAAAGCTTTGCGACAACAGTCGTATAAGTGGCGAACTGAAAAACTTTTTCAAAATTACTTTCGTTCAATATGATTGTATTGTTATGTTATGAACGTAGAATCCATTGGACCAATTCGATGGAGTTGCATGGGCTTTTTTTCTACTAAGGCGATAAAATAGAACACGGTGATTATAAATATGAATGCTTGGGTTATTAAATAGTATATCGCTATTCTAAGAAGGATCCTAACCAACATATTTTATAATAACTTCTTTGCAAGAATATGGTACAAAAATGTGGTGGTACAATGTCGGATATTCTGCCACACAAATTTGAAATAGAAGTTTCATATTACATTACATTATGAGTCATATCATTATACTCTATTTGTTATAATTAGGAAAATGTCAGAGGATACAGGATAAAGCAATGTTAATATTATTTACGACAAGTAAAACAAGAATGTTGTATATTTATAGTTGCATGTATATGTGGAGACAGCCTTGTTCATAACTCTCATACTACGAATGGAACGTATATCCGACACGACCGTAGTATCAAGCTTTACATGCTCATCAGCATGAGGGGTGATATATATAATCCCAGCCAGCTTAAAACCTAGGGCTACCATGAAAAGTTATTAGAAAAAGTAATGGCGTATTTTATTGTTTTTTGGAAATTAAACCACATGAAGTCGAATATGCTAACTACTAGTTTTTGTCAGTTATATTTAGTATTTTTTATAGCATCATTACGTATATATATAAGATATAATATAGAAATATAATATTTATTAATCTCGTTTAATAATTAATGATCGTAATATCATATTTTTAATAAAATGCTTTGTCGAATCTCCTTTTGAGTTGAATTCTATGAAGACTTAATTTAATTTAGAATAGACTTAAGATTTAGACTTAATATAATATTAAAAATCCTGTTAAAATATGTTGACGTTTTAGAAGCAAGTCTTTTAATGAGACTTAACAAGATTCGTGTTCTTTACCGAGAAGCTGTTTTAGAATAAGAAAAAATGTTCCTTTTTCTGGTTATTTTTAAGTTAAATAAGGCTGGAAATGCTTTGCGCCCGTAGTAAATGCAAGATATTTTTAAAAATCTGTGTCGGTAGTAGCGTGGTTATAGAGCCCTCCTCTAAAAATGTTCTATAGGTACAATATTTTGTCAATTTCCTGAAGATCTCATTCAATTTCCTCGTCTTTTATCCATTTTAGGTAACAAAATAATTTTTGTAATGTTGTTCTTAGTGAACCTCCATCGTGATATGGCAGTGATAAATTAAGTCAAAAATTATCCCGACTAACAATATAAGTAAAAGTTGAATCACTTATCGACTGCCTTTATCTTTTAAGCAGAGAAAGCTAATAATACATAAATGATATCAGTATCGCAAATATGTGTGCGATATTGTGTAATAAACATGGTATCAATAAAGCTTTTGAATACTGAGACATATTTATCTGAAGAGATTACTAAGTTACTAAACGAATTCTAGTCGAAAATTGTTGATCGAACGTTGAATGGGGAAAGTACCTGCCGCTCGCCCTAAATCCCTTAACCCAATTTCCATAATAAAATAAGGGTAACTCGCCTAGGATACGATTAGTTTTAAAATAGCCTGTTAGCTACGGTTTATTATGTCCTAGTAAGTACATTATCGGAGTGGCGGATTGGGTTCCGTTAATCAAATAAATAGTATTTTGTGTTGTTATTTGATAATAAAACAATTTATTACCGGATTGAAGTTAAGTATTTACAATTATTTTTTCATAATTTTAAATTTAACCGACGTTTCGCATGCTTTATAGCGTGGTCACGGTGACTGAAGACAAAAGGCGTTGAATGTCAAAAAGTATCACAGCTGTAGAAAAAGTTGTATTATATGTATTTGTTTCTCGGAGTTGGTATCGACTAAAAGATGGAGGGTTTTGGCAGAAATGGCTCACGGTGTCCTCTATTTTCGCGGATTTTTATCAAATGTGTGCAAGTTATGTCAATAAAAGACAATACTACGAATGTTATTATTTACATAACTCGATATTTCGAGTTATGTAAATAATAAGTGTGTTTTCAGGAATCTCGGTCAGCGAGAATTGATTGCTGAAAAGATCCGTTGAAATATGTAATTAAAGTTAAAGGACACCCTGTACCGCCCCGTGCCAAGTGTCGACACTTGGCACGGGCGTCTATAACAAGTTCTCCTTAACATTGTAAACGAATTATTATAATATTGTTTAAATGAACGTCAACGCTTCAATGGATGGACAAATTGTGTCCAATTTGTGTTCCATCGCATTTTTGTATTTCAATGATTAAAAAAAGTAACGTGATGTGAAGTAAACGATGGATATCGTGGTGATAGCCATTCTACCTTGACCATGATAGCTTACAGGAAATCATGACTAGAGTTCGGCGGATATATACGTATATAACAGGTGGGCTGAAATGTTCTTTGGCTAACATGGAAAACATATTTTTTTCAATTAATTAGATACAACGTCTTTAGCAGTTTTAAAGTTTTTCGGTAGGATTTTATAATACGATACACTTTAAGCCTCAAAATAGGCTTCAGTTTCGGCGATTACTTCTTCATCAGCGCGAGCTGGGGGCCGAATTTTTCCAAACAATTCGGATTTATTACGATTGAACTTTAAACACTGACCAGAATCATCGATTCGTTTTTTTATTTTGATCGATTGATCTCGCGCGGCTTTGAACTTTGAACGAAGCTATCGCTTATCCAAATATTCATCGAGGATATGTCCAACACGTTTCTTTGGTATCTTCTTAGCTATCACAAGCATATTTATTTCACTTTTCGGTTATCCAAAATTATTTTGTGCACTTTTTTGATGTTTTCGCTGGTAACTGCCTCTTTGAGGTGTCCATGTCCTCGGTGTTCTTTTCACCTCGTTTAAACTTAGCAAACCACTTCTTAACGGATAACCTTCCTAATGCATGGCCGATTAATGTTTATTAAGCCAACTTGACTCCTTTATTACTTCTTCAGCCTAAAATATCTAAACACGTTCGAGTAATTTGGTAGAAGTCTTGAAAAGTTTTTCTGGGTAAGAGGAAAAACACTGGCTGCAGATGTATGTCAGAAAACAAACGCCGTCGTTTCAGGCTGTCAATAAATCGAGAGCCCTTTAAAGAGAAGATAACTAGTGAGAAAAGTCTCTATTCATTTTTTAAACAACAATTTCTACTCACAATATTGTATTGTGTCTCGTAATAATTAATATGGAACCGATAGATGAAATTGTATAGAAAATTGAATAGTTTTATGCACGTATGTCCATTAGCATAGTACATTTCCACGTAGTACTAATTAGTTTGGGGTATAGTATACCTTCATTACTTTATCTATATACAATTATACATCTAGTGATATATTAATATAATACCTACAGTGATACACAAAGTTTAATGGAGCTAAACCTCAAATTTTATTTATTAAACATTTTTCGCAAGTTTACATCTAATCTATTGTTTACTTAATAATAATAATATCGTTTATTGCTGTACTTACTTATACTAGTACATAAGAATGTATTTAATACTAAAAAATTAACGTTAAAAATAAAAAATAAATACTTATAATTAATCGGCAAGCCGGTTGATTTAAACTAGCTGACCTGGCAAACGTCGTTTTGCCATGTATATTATTTATAATACAAAAAAAAAGGGGTTGATCGTAGAGGGGTGAAAATTAGGGGCGAAAATTATTTTACATAAAAATTTAAAAAATAATAATAATTTAGGGGTGCACTACCCTGAACATTTAGGGGGATGAAAAATAGATGTTGTCCGATTCTCAGACATACCCAATATGCACACAAAATTTCATGAGAATCGGCCAAGCCGTTTCGGAGGAGTTTAACTACAAACACCGCGACACGAGAATTTCATATATTAGATGTATGTATCATTAAAGTATTGAATACTAAATGCAAAATAATTGCAATAACATTTATTCAATGAATAAACCGGATGCTAGCCAGTTCTTATAAACTGCGTAGTGCGTGGGCGTTTAATAAAAAGGAAAACAATGAGAAGTGCTTGTCCGATGCTGCGTCCGATATTCGCGTAAATTGTATTAACAGTAAAATATTAATGAGTGAGTAAATGGCATTGATATCATTTATTATTGTAATATATTATTATAATATTTTATTATTATAATAATAAATGTTATTAAATATTATATTAATATTATTACAATTTTTAAATTATTTGAGATACAGATTTATTTTCATTTTCGTTAACTAAACAGGCATTAAGTTTTGTTGTTGATTTACACCGTTCAGTAAAAATAGAATTATATTGTTTAATCTACCGCCGGAGAAAATCTGAATATTTTGGAGAAGCGTGACATACACTTTAGCATCGTATCTTATCTTCTACCATGCAATTTACAGGCATATGTGTTTAATATATAATACAAAATATAAAAGTTCATTTAATAAGTCTCTTTAAACGGGTAGGTATAAATTAACGGCGACTGAGAGTATTGATTAGCAATTTGTAAATGTTTTAACGAAGTATTTTACCTAAATATAAATTTTAAGGTTTTTAGAAATTTCATAAACATACCTAATAGTGCCAGGGCCCGTAATAACAAAACAAAAGACGACGTTTAATAGCTATTCATCGAGATTGCAAACAAAATTGCAAACGCAAGGCTTGTTAAAGCTTAGCAGAATATACCGTCGATTGAGAAGGCCTCGTTCTGTAAACATCTAGTAATACTTCGAGCAAAGTACTAAATGTTTAATAGTAGAACCTTGTTTTCCACTCTCTTTGTTTATTTAAATATCATATAAACACGAAGAAAATATAAACGTAGTATTTCTAATTCTATTAATTATAATAGATTTGTTTTTACAACATTTGTTGCTGTAATAAAATAGATAATCTTATCTGACTTTACCATTTAACCGAAATGCTCATGGATTATAGAAACGTTTACAATAGATTATTTTAAATTACATTTATACTTTTATAAACTATTCTGATGCGTTAGGGATCAAGCAACTCTTTTTAGGACGCGGCTACGTAATCGACTAAATATAAATACAGTGTTTTAGACCACATAGATTGCTGACTAGTAATATTTTATAAAAGTTTCAAGTTCCACTTAAAGTAATGGGCCCTTGGGACCAACGCAACTCAGAACACATTAAAAGCCGATAATTTTTCATCCTACTTTAACACTATCGAGTTTTATGTAAAAAATCACTCCATATATTGCTCAGGGTCTTTTGCGTTTGGAACTCATAGCCCTTGCAGTTGCTGAAAAGGACTTAACATGATATGATATTTAAAAATTAATTCTAAATTCCTGTGAAGCCATTAGGCTGACTATACTCATAGTGGTCGGTAAATGGTCATGGACCACGGCGTAAGATTAATGCGTTTTAGCCTTGTTTGGGATTAAGCCACAACTGGGCGCTGACAATTGCTGAAGCTCTGATCAATCAACGGATAACTGTGCGACCGTTCAACGTCGTGATTATATATAATAATAAAAGCATTTTATTTCAGATACTTTTCATTTACATACATATTTCTATCATGTCATTCTGTGTGCCCCATCTAGAGAGAATTTTTTTGGCAAAGGCCTCCTAATTCTCACCGTTTTGTCGGCACTGTGCCATTCTCTGCCGTGTGTTGCCTGTTGTTTTCTTAATCTGGTCTATCCTTCTAAATTGTCTTCCTGTTTTTCGTTTATTGTACCTTGTCCTGTGTCCACTAGTTTAATACTTTCTTGATCATCTTACCATGTCCCCGGTAACGTCGTGATACTTTGGTGTAATTTTGGATCTGTGTCAGTCTCATATGTTTTGCCTATGGTAAAGAAAAAAGACCACAACAAAATACGTAGATTATTAAATTAAACACAGTCCACGTGGACATTTTAATAGAAAAAATCCGTATTAAAGAATAGAATAAGTGCAATGAGGTTTTCATAGAACTGGGCAGGAGGCTCATCTGATTTTAAGTGATATTCGCCCATATACAATGTATAATTTAAAATGTCAATCTATAATTTAAAATGTAGGGAATCTCTGAGAGATAAATACAAGGATATTAATCTACTTACCTTTCCCTAGCAATATATTTATTAAAATATTATGTATGTTTAAAAAAATAGTGATAAGTTTACTAGAGTAGAACATACGCACAATGAATTACATATGTATACATTGTGCGTATTCGGAACAAACGCAAGCTGCAATTACCCAGTACTAGACTATCTAAAGTTAGTAATTTTTTTTGGGAAAAGGGATACTTTTCTTTAATGAAATCCCAGAGTCTCTTTTATCTCTGCCTTTTAATAAATTCAAGAAATGTATTAAAGAAAAGCTGTGTAAAAAGGCTTACTATAAAGTTAACGATTATCTAGTTGATAAATGGGCCTGGGACGAGTGCTAGACAGGCTACTTCTAATTAATTTGCGATATTTGTTTTAAAATTAGTGTTGTTTGATGATTTTTCTATTTTAAAAGAGTACCGAGAGTTTTTTACGTCGGCTTTTTCTCTCGGCCTACACCCTCTGTCTTCTTTGCCGATGAGTAGGGATGCCTACCGTTTCAAATTTAATGACGGGGAATAAGTGATACCTGTATCTTATGTTCCATAATAAACATATTTTATTTATTTTTATTTTACACTAAATTTAAATTTAATTTAAATTATATCTATACGTTTTATATAAATTATCGCGTCTTCAAGTAGTAATATAGTTCCCCACAAATAAGGGCAACGCGTAAAACGAAACCACATGAGGGACGCTGATTTACGACCAACCCTTTTTTTAGAAGGATTTCAAAGCAGGGATTGTCATATTGAAATGCAGATTCTCGATCGATAAAATCTGGATTGAAAATAATTTTAGATTATAGATTAAGTATAGAAAGCGGACGTAAGTAGAGTCCTGTTAACAATTTTTTTTTAAAGACAATTCACACCAATTGACGCTGGTGAAGCTTGTGTTATGGGTACTAGTCAACGGATATACATACATACTATAGATAGATAGACATATGAATACATATTTAAACACCCAAGACAACACACAACACCAAATGCTCATCACATCGATGTTCGTCTCAGCCGGGGATCGAACCCGGGACCCATGGATTCGCAGTCAGTGGTACTAACCACTAGACCAATGAGTCGTCTCACAGAATGTTCTAATATTAGTGATGAAATTTGTAATGTTATATTTTTATCGTAATTTTAATTTTATTTTAATACTCAAATCACCATATACCAAAAGTGGTTATTTTACCTTTAAACCGTGGGTTATGGAAAAGATAAAAAGGACAATACGTTTAGAATAGATTATTTTTTTTAGATAATGCCAATCACCAAATGCGATCTTTATTTAATGTTAAATAGGGTATTGAACCTCGTGTGAAAATAAACTTACTTCGAAAGTAACAAATCAAATATAAAGTAAATTGAATGTGACGTACAAGACCTTTCTCTTAAAGTGAGATGCGGCACAGAATTGTTTATAACAGTTTATAGAATCGAGTTTTTCGATTACAGTGGACCTACATATAAAGAAGAAAAGAAAAGCAAGAACAAATTTTATTATATACAATATACAGAATATTTAAGTAAATTAAAGTGCGCAACTATGATTTCTGTGTAGACAGCTAAACAAAATTGTCTCTTCCTTTTGACATGTATATTTTACTTTATGATTTCTACATAACACAAATTTCTATTTAAACTATACTCTGTACATAGGTCAAGTTGACAAGATATTGTTTGAGATTTTAAGTAAGTGTATGTAATGTGAGTATTGAAATGTTAGTGATAATTTGGTTTTTAAGGATGTGGTTAAAGATGAAAGGGCATCGGAAGGAGAAAAAGCGTTGGGCGTAGAAAGTGCGTGTTTGGGTTGCTTATATATATAGGTTCGCGTTGTGTTTGCTGTGGTGTGGCGGGTGTTTGTTTCCAAAGTCTGCATATTGCTATTAAGCATAATTGTCTAAAGCTACGGTTTCCTAGAAAAGCGGTGCCGTTATTCAACGGCCGTAATGCAACGTTGGGTACGTCACTCATACGTTGTCTATAAATAACATCGGAGTAGGTTTTCTAGAGAACGTTGAGTGTCACCGTAACCTCAAGTAGCGGTGCTGTTACTTGCATGATGGCCGTCATAGCGGTGATAAACATTAGTTCAACGTTTTTCGCATGTAGCGGTGCCCATATTTAATTAATACAGTGAGTGGAAACGAGACTTGGACGAGCGAAAATAATTGTTTTTTTTTTGCATTATGTTAAAAAGTAAAGACGACCGTTATTAACAACCGTAAAATGACGGCTTTTAGTTAGCGGCACCGCTTTTCTAGGAAATCTAAGCTTAACAGGTAAAAGTTTTGTTTCGTTGAACAATTTTGAATTTGAGTAGTAGTAGTAGTATATACGAGTGCACGTAATACGTTATCATGTTTATTTTTATAACCATATGTCCGAAGATGATGCCTTTGAAATAAAGCGTGAAATCATTTTCTTATACAAAAATACCAGAATTTTGGCTGCAGGAAAGAATTAAAGGCATTTCAATTAATTTCAATGGAGAAAATTGTTTTAAGATATGAGCAATGTCACGGAACGAATTCAACTCGTGTGTACCACTGTATATTTTGTATGTGTTTCTTGTGTTTTTGTTACGATTGTTTTGAAATCGATTAAGTTAATCAATTAAGAAGAAAGCGTACTGTAACAAGCATATAACTAGATTTGTGGAATAATAATTATTAAAGAGGCTACATAATGCAATTTTTAATGTGAATACTTTTGACAGTATTTATGTGTCGTAAAGTTAACGGTTTGAAAGCTTAATTGTTAGGAATTACAAATCATGTTTTTCTAAGTTAGATTTTTGTATGGAAGCAGCCGTTCCTCTGTTACAATACTATGAAATTGTCTTATAAGGAATACATAAAAGTAGTTTTTTTACCAAAATCTAAACATCTATTTTTAATACCACTTAACTAGACGTAGGCATGTTAGAGAACGCGCCCTGGCATTAATGGAAAAAGCCAAGTTACTTTTTTTCTGACATGTATTTTATACATTTTCAAATAAAAAATTAAAATTCAATTTTGTACATGTACTGAATTAATTGAATAACAATAAATTTATCGACAATGCATGTGAAATATTATTGTAATATGCACATATTATAAGATTTTAAATACTAAGGTGTTAAATACGATTGTAATTTTTTATTATATCCATAATGTAAGAACTCAATTGCGGTACTATTAAAAAGTGTCCCCACTGGCCTCCTAGCGATTGCCATTCTCTTTTTTATGCGAGTGTGGGCCTGGGTATCCAAAGCTATATTCAGGATGCTGTCGCGTGTCAGTATAATAAAAAAAGGAATCCAATAATCGATCACTAGCATCGACTAGCACTTACCATCAATGGTGGTGTGTCCCACTCCAAACACTGGATTCGTGAGTGCGCACGCGAAATCGGTTAAAATTTATCTATATCATCCCTTCGCCATTAGGTAGCGTTCAAGTATTACGTCACGCAACTTTTGGAGATTCTTGACCCCTCCCATGTTACGCGCCGTAACGTCTTTTCTGTAAAACGTTTCGTGACCACCCAGTCACTCTTTATACCTAAAAGTTGACAATTTGTAGTCTAAAGTACAGTAAAGTCGAAAATAATGTTAACAATAACGCGTAATTCATCTGCATCGTAACGTTTTACAAGAAGAATCCCCCCTCCCCTTATTCGTTACGTTCTTAAATGCTCCCTTATACCGGAACGCCACCTACTATCTCCGGTTCATGTGTCAAAGTCAAAATTGACAATTGTTATCCTTCTTTGACTGACACCGATTAGCGCATACAATGCGTCTTCTGCTAGCAAAAACAGAGGCTATAACATGTAAACTTTTGAAAATTAACCCATATCTAGAAAAAAATATCTTTTACAAAATTCAATCTCTACATATCCCCTACTGTAATATTCATCCTTAACATATCCCCAAGGAAATTAGCCCGGTGCAGTGTTCAAAGTGCTTGTGTGGAACGCATCGATCCCATCATTGTCCAATATACTTATACAATGATGAATTACTTTTAGAAAGCATTATTCTTGACACAAGTTTAATGGATTGCGAGGTGAAAATTTCCAACTTGCTTCTAATGCGTTTGCATATTCAACTTAAGTGCCCGGCTATGCACTATAATATTATTGAGTCCATATTTATAAGATAGCGGAGCAAATGAGCCGATATATATATGGGCACTAATTTTAGTGGGTGCGTTGCCGGGGACGAGTAGGCAACTTTTAACTGCAAACCTTTTAACTGTTAGACAATTATGCTTTATAGCAATATACAGACTCTTTAAATTATTGAAGGTTACCTCCCAGACCTTCCTCTTAATAGAATAGAATAGAAACCTTCCTCCCAGTGGAAGACCACGGGCAGTCGATTCCTCGCTCCGCTTAGGAAAAGATAATGCCGAGACGAAGACCGTGAAAAGCTCCCAGCTATGGTGGTAAAGATCGATAAGATCTGCAAAAACACGTAAACGTGCCGATTTGATGCGGTAAAATAAGACTCAATATTGGACCACATACGGCATAGAAAGCTATGCCATACAATTAAATATATGTATATATGTCATCATATTGTTGTCTAATTTCTCTAAGAAATATATGCGATTTTGGCGAAAAAAATTATTAGCGTCATTCAAGTAAAATTTAATTTAGCGATGCTATAAATAGGGTCAATTGAAATCCTTTGCAATTTTTCGACAGTTGCTCGTGAAAAGCTGACGCATACTACTCAACTACAGTCGATTTTGATTCACTTTTTATTTCGTCTATAAAGAACTTTGTTGTACCGATTGTAGATGACTGTTCGCTTCGTTATAGATGTCCCAACGAAGGGAAGATACTTATATAACATGAAGAAACCAGTGTTAATACAGATGGATGGATTTCAGATTTCTGTATCGAGTTTATTTTATAGGTTAATTGATCAGCTTGTGCCTGACACACGCCTTCGGTTTTTAGGTCTAAGGCATGTTGGTCCGGTTTTGCTTTTAATTTTATACAAATTTGATAGAGGCTCACGTCGCTAAGATGATTTTACTAGTAATTGAAGGTATTCTATATTATTGGATGTAATATCTGGTATACGTTTTATTCAAATAAAGAATAATAGCAACTATGCTTTTTCTTTAGTAAAGAAACGGGTTACGTTTAATTAGATGGTTAGGTTTAACTAGTCGCTGACCTAATAATACAACTATTAACTGTGTTCGAAGAGGAGTCTGATAATTACACGCTACATTAGCATCCTTTAAATGTTTTTTAATGTGTTATTTTTACAAATTATTACGGGAATCGTTGGTTGTCCGGAACTATTAGCTAAGCTCAACTCCCGAACTGATTTATTATGGTTCAGACACCGCCTTGTTTTTAATTTATTTATGTTATTATTATTAATTACTTAAGATGACATGTGGAACATGGTGTAATGGTTGCATCTCCTTACTAACGTTGTGTAAAAAAAACATGGCGATTAAAAACAGTGGCGGAGAGTTTATTGCCAGTTCTTCTCTTCCGTTCTACGCCCTTGATTTGAGCACTAACTAAACGTAAAGTTAGAAGCATTTCATATACATTTCTTTTTTTTGACGTTCATAAGTGTACATGGTGTACCTATATCATTGAATGATTTTTGACTTTTCCCTCTTTTCTAAATGCCTCCACTTAATACCAACTATAGGAAAAATACATTCATGATTCGTACAGACCCACAACCAATATTCAACTCAGTTTGACATCGATATTTTCTGTTCATCCATTGACTATGAGATGCACACTCACATCGGGCTATTTCCGTTAGAATAGTTAAAAATTTAAATATTCTGCTTTCTCATACTCTATTTCAATCTTTTAATTGTTTCGTGCTTTTATAAATTCATAATTGTTAATTTTAATTTTATTCTTCCTATCTCCCGAAGCTATTTATGAAATATCTGGTGGAGTTTTGTTAATAGTACTGATTGTATTTTATTGTAATCATAATTTACTTTCTGGTAAAATACTGTAAATCTTCCTAAAATGTATTAAATAGATAAGTAAAAATAAACATAGTATATGGTCACGTTGGTCACGTTCAATTTAACAAATCAAAATTTGACATTGTATTTGAATTTTCGTCGACATAATTCAGTTCCATTATAAAAATATTAAAGTTACGAGTTGCAAAATTTGACCCGTGTTCCGCATTAATATTGAGGTTTACAGTACACGAGAAAGTCCTAATACTTGTCATGTCATTTGCGTCCTGAAATACGCACGTGAATGCGTTATTCACGCCTGGTTAGCACAATGGAGCCGAGTTTCGTAAGCGATTTCGAAACTGTGACGTCGTGTAAGGACTGTTTTGGGCTATCTTTAACGGATTAATTACATAACCTGCATCACCTTTGTTATAAAAGATTTAATGTGGTATTCGTTACCGTGGTTACCATTGATTATCCATTTATATTCTATTCCATTTGCCTTGTGATAACAATCTCTTATGTTGGCCATACGATTGCAGTTGGCCGGAGTGTCATTTGATGTAAAATTTACGTAGATTTTGCATTTAAAGCACTCTTGTAAGCCTACATTATAAAAGAGCAACTGGATAGAGAGATAAATATAGAAATAATGGTGCAGGCGATACAACTAAATAGTTGTTCTTATGTATGGCCTTATGTTTAAAATGTAACTTATTATAAATGATTCGTGTAATACATTTATCGTTTTTAAACAATCTCGTAACGATAATTATAATTTTCATTAGTGACATTTCATAAATTGTGTACTCATTGTATTGTATGGAAGACACCATCATCTATTGGTGGTTTTAAATAACAGATATGTTCTCCTCAAATAAACAAATTTGTTTAAAGTCGTAATTTTTAAGGTAAATTGTAGACCAGCCCCATGCTTGATGTGGAGGTTTTTTTCTATATATATTTTTGTTGCGGAGCTTAAGAAACTTAGCGTAGCAGAGCCAAATTTGAGAAACGTGTGTTATGTCTGATGGACTTAGAACTATCATTTGCTTGGCATCCATTTCGCCCAGAGATTTCGTCAGCCCATCGCTTTTGTGGTCTTCCTATACTTAACCTTCCATGAGGACACTTCCAACGTGTGGCTTATGCGGTCTGATTTGCAGATTTTGTAAATCTTTTTCTATTTTATGGAACCCTAGTTGCACTAGTTCCCTTTGACTATTTCCATTAACGTCCAGAGTTTGACTACTAGACTACTTAGACATGGCAGAATTTCTTTTAATGAACAGTCTACTACAAACTGATAAATAAAATAATAAATCATTGGCGCTACAACCTCTTTAGGTCTTGGCCTCAGATTTCTGAATTTGTTTCATGATCATTTTTGAATCTAATAGGCAAGTAGGTGATCTGCCTCCAGTGCCTGACACACGCCGTTGACTTTTTGGGTCTAAGACATGTCGGTTTCCTCACGAAGTTTTCCTTCACCGCTACTACAAACGGATAGAATCCTTTTTTCTATTTCTCCCTTATATGTTTGTTATATGAAACATAATATGACAGTTATTAGTGGCAATAATTAATAAGTCACAAACAGTGTTTTATAAATTTGGCCGATGTGAGCGAAACATTTTATAATTAATTTGTAATGCCAAATCGATTATTCATATAATATAGTCACAACTGTATATGGCCCCAGACATGCTTATAGGCCGCTAAAGTGCGTCTCCCTTTGACCGAAAGCGCGAAACGTGCCATAATTTCGTCATTAATTTTTCCCCTACCGGAATGCGTCATTCCCAGCTGCCGCGTGATCTAGAATCTGTAAAGTCTAGAAATAAGTCATTAAATTTCTCCCTTAATTCGTATTTCACTTAAGTTTTCTTAAACTTTCTAGGGTTTCTCCTTGACAATTTGTTACTTTTCTCGGTTACGTATTGTTTTTAAAGAATTTATTGTTGTTCAGTTTACCAGCATTGAAAGGACTTCATGTGTTCTTTTATATTTATTTGTTTACAATAAAGTTAGTTAGTTTAAATTTTAATTTTGTACATAAGTAAATACTTCAATTTTCGCAGTTAGTTTAAATTTAAAATTTTGTATATAAGTAAAAAAATACTACAATGTTCTCAGTTAGTTTAAATTTAACATTTTGTACATAAGTAAATACTTCAATGTTCTCTCGACAAACTAATTAGGTACTGTATTAAGCAATTTGTTTTTATAAGTTATTTCTGGATGTCGTTGCTAATATATCAAATATATATATATACATTTAAATCCTTGATACAATCATTCTTATAATTCTAAGATATGTCTTAGCATTAGAATAATGTATTGAATTCATATTAATATTTTCGATACAAGCTTTATAAGCTACATGTCAATCGTTAGTCGAAGACAACTGATGGTTTTAGAAATTGTTGTAATTTCGTAAGGTAGTAAGGGAGCGTTCATGTATTACGTAAGGAATTTTTTGTCCTTTTGTAAAACGTTACGATGCGGTGCGGGGATTGAATTACGCGTTATTGTTAATATTATTTTAGACTTTCCAGTACTTTACACCACATACTGGTAACTTTTAAGTATAAAGAGTCACTAGGTACACGAAACGTTTTACTAAACTTGGGTACAGTACCGTACTTGGGTAAAAACGTTACGGTGCGTTACATGGGGGGGGGGGTCAATAATCTCCAAAAATTGCGTGATGTAATACTTGAACGCTCCCTAAGGCACTCGCGGCCCCACATTATCTCAGGCCAAGTCATGATGATAAATTCCTCATCGCGACAATGACCCACAGTTGTGATGAGCGTTCTAGGGGTGTGTTTGATATAATTTGTGGAGGCTGATGTTAGTGTAAAATTTAATTTGCGACTTCGCACCTTGGTTAATTTGGCATTAAGATCACAACGCGTTTATATAACAGAACTTTGCAAACTAACGTTTGATTTTCAAACAATTTTGAATCTTGGAAGTTAATCTTTTTTTTTAGGCTGTCATGTACTTTTGTGTGGTTTAACGATTTAGTTTATATACGGGTATAAAAGAAAAAAAAATTGTACAACTTGCCACACATAAAAACAATTCAAGTTATATACGTTACTAGCTGACCGGGCAACGTCGTTTTGCCATGTATATCATTTATAATGAAAAAATAGGGGTTGATCGTAGAAGGGTGAAAATTGAGGATTGTATGTATTTTTGTATGTTGGATCATAAAAAATAGAAATTAAAAATTTTGTCTAAAAAAATAAAAAAATAATTTTGTCTAAAAATAAAAAAATAATTTAGGGGTGGACTAACATTTAGGGGGATGAAAAATAGATGTTGGCCGATTCTCATAGATACCGGATAAGCACAAAAAATTTCATCAAAATCGGTCAAGCCGTTTCGGAGGAGTACCTATGGCAACGAAAACTGTGACACGCGAATTTTATATATTAGATAGTAATCCATCCTATAAAATCCAATATTTTTTCATATCAAATAAATTTTTATTATAAGTTTAGCAAATCCGGATTTAGTATATTTAACAAAATTTGTACATCCCTAAATGACTAATCTGTGTTTGTTTCTTGAATTGGGTCAAAGAGATACGTCTGCCATGTTTCAGTGCACCGAAGATTTCAGACAAGCGATTCTCTTATTTATATTGTTCTTTGGCCTAGATTTCTTTTGCGTCATCCCAAAAGATCTTCTCACCTGACGTTTCGTATCTTCGAAACAAATGATTGTAGCAAGGCTGTATAGATAAATAATATATAGGTTATTAATAACTGTTGGGTTCATATTTAAATTTATTTAAAATTATCAATGACGGTATAGCTTTTTTTATGGCAATACATAGTTTAACTTTATGCCAGTTTCAAGTAAACGGTATAGCTGTAATAAAAATTTCAAAATGGACGGCCAAAATGTGATAATAATAAGTATGCTTATTTAGTTATAATGTATGTTATTCACCTTCTCGCAAATGTAGATGCTCCTTTATCACGTTATCGAACTTAAGAAACGGTATAAATTTCATCAATTATGTTAAGTAGTTTTTGAGGTAAGTCAAATTTGGATGGGACGTGTATAATATAGGTAAATAATGTTTATAGGTATTTGAATTTATATTTTTCATTACATTACATTAGTATTTTTATATATGTAAAGTAAATGGTTAGCAAGCAACATGATAAAAACATGTTACATAAAACGAATAAAAATTAATAAGAAAGTATAAACTAATAGGTAAAAAGTTGTGGAACCATCTGCTTTACGCTTTATATTCGAAACAAAAATTCATAGTTTTCATTTCCTTTTGTTAAACCTAATAAATCTCTGAGCAATAAGAATCGCAACGAATAAATCTTTTATTTTTCTCTTATTTTAGAAACGAACGCCTGTTATTCTACTTTTTTAAAACTTTCATGAAAAGTTGCTAACTGACACGACCGACGTTCTTTTGTCATAAATCATAAAATCTTAATGTATTATTGTAGTTAGCGACTATTGAGTGTTGTATGTGAGTACTAAAATCGATAAAAAATGTTTGAAGGATGAATTTTTTTTTAAAGACAATTCACACCAATTGACCTAAGTCCCATGCTAAGCTGGTGAAGCTTGTGTTATGGGTACTAGGCAACGGATATACATACATATTAAAGATAGATAGACATATATATACACATTTTTGAACACCCAAGACCTAAGCACAACACCAAATGCTCATCACATCGATGTTCGTCTCAGCCGGGGCTCGAACCCGGGACCCATGGATTCGCAGTCAGGGGTACTAACCACTAGAAAAATGAGTCGTTTTTGTAATTGATTATATGTATTTTTTTAATGCTAAGTTCTAATTAAACTAAAATCAAAAGAAGAAACAAAATTGTGCTATACCTAACCTTATTATTTTTTATTGAACCTTAGGTTTGTCTGAATTCTACATACTCTGTTATCTGTTTGGTCTTTAGAGTCCGTAGATTACGGTTTACAAACAGTTTAATTTGAGAAATATTGCACAACGGAATCGATACTGTTTCACCTAATTTGTCTAAACCGCTCCGTTATAAGCAATCAAGAACGCAATATATTTTTTGATAAAAATCTTTAGGTAACTAGGTTATGTATATAGAAATAGCCGATCAACATTGTTCGCAAACTACGAGTTGTTTGATGAAAATAAAAATGAAACTCTATTAGCTCACTACGTGTTTTCTAATAAAGACTTATAGAAATGACCCCTAAATACATTTTAATTAAAAAAAATTCTAACTTTAGGTTGATTTTATGCGAAAGGGAAAACCAAAAAGGGACTTTCTACCATCGATGATATTATTTAAATAAGTTAATTATTTTATTTAGTTTCTAGCTTTCGTCAGAAGGTTAGACGGTATATTAAGTATATTTTGGCCAGACTGTTTGGTGACAACACCACTTCATCAGTAATGTTTACACACATAATCAATATTATAAAGACGTAGTTTGTGAGGTGATATCTCTGCATTTACTGAATCAATATTAATGTTATTTTACCTATATAAAGCCACGGTACTTATTAACCTGAACTTAGATTTACGTGGTAGTCGAATTTGCAAACTATTTCGGAGAAAAAACGGTCGAACGTAACGCCTTACCTGATTGAGTTACTTAGTGTGTGTCAACGACAGCATATGCCAATTTTTTTTATTTAAGACAACAAAATGGGCACGGGTCAGCTAGTCAAATACACCCACACATTTTGTAATCACTATCTAGTGAAAACTGTAAAAAAAATGTAAGAGTTTTCCCAATTTTTTTCTCCGTATCCATTATGTTGGTACGTTGCCTGCTCGGCTCACTGCTATTCGTTAGTTTTCGGCCTATTGAACAGTGCAATACTTTTACAGCTATACTTTTGTATGATTTCTTCTTGTAACGAGTGAAGTACTATAAAGTAACATTTAGATAGTAAATATTTGTTATATTATTTGCAATCACTTGGAGATATGCGATTTTCTTTAAAACATAGGTTTTAAAAAAAGGTTAGAAAGTCTACAGACATTAAATATTTATACGATTTTCAATTGCCCCTGGTTACGGGATATATTATTATTTAATGACAGCATTAAATACTTTGTCAGTTTGTCACAAATATTAATCATACGGAAATTTCACTGTATGATTTCATAAGCATGGTTTTATTTGTTCAATTCTTTTATTTGTAATTGTCTTTCACAGACATACATGGACACAAATACTCTGGACCTTCGGAACAGCGACCATCGTCACCTGGTGCTGCAAATCGCGCTCAAATGCGCTGATATATCAAATCCTTGTCGTCCATGGGAAATCAGCAGGAAATGGAGCCTCAAAGTTTGCGAGGAATTCTTCCGACAAGGAGACTATGAGCGCAAATTAAACCTACCTGTGACGGCGCTATGTGATCGCCATACCACCTCCATCCCGAAGATTCAAACAGGTAAATTGGTACTTATCTTACTTTGGTTGTGCCGTGTTTTTTATAACCCCAATATTACCATGTTTTAACTAAGATTGCAAATGGACGGCCTATAATCTCCTAAGGGCCCATGAGGTTGAATTACACAGTGCTTTGGGATTGAGAATTCTATTGTTAAGTCCTAAATGTTTATATATAACTAGCTGACTCGGCAAACGTTTGTTTTGCCATGTATATTATTTCTAGGAAACATTTGTTTAGTTCAATAAAATAACTATCTACAATAATAAAAATTAGGGGTGGACTACCCCTAACATTTAGGGGGATGAAAAATAGATGTTGGCCGATTCTCATAGATACCGGATAAGCACAAAAAATTTCATCAAAATCGGTCAAGCCGTTTCAGAGGAGTATGGCAACGAAAACTGTGACACGAGAATTTTATATATGAGATGAGTGATAAGAAAAACCACAGCTTTCTAAAACTTAAATCGTTTATTGTGTAGGTATATTATAGAGAAATGAAATGATTCTATTTCATAATGATATATTGACTCTGGATGTGGTCATTTAAGTTTGAACAAGATTTTAATATTCAATGATAAAAGTAATTTACATAAATGATCAAAATTTTAATGAAAGCTTCGCATTTAAACCATCACCGTATTTCGATCACATATTACTTAGTTATACGAAGTAACAAAAGCATCTCTTTTTAGGTTTCTTCAAATTTGTTGTCACGCCGCTAATCACCGAATGGCACAAATTCTTGCACAATGATCTCTCTGCACAAATGCTTGAGAATTTGATTTATAATCAAGGTAAATGGGAATCGTTGGTCGCCCAGGAGATCGCTGAAGAGACACGCACTGAAATCTCAGACGCTGACATGGTTGATGATGATCTGGAGACATGTTCCGGCACCAACATATCAGACAGCTCTGAATTGCTTCTGCCCCTCCGTAGGAGTTCTCTAAACCCACCGAAACCAATTGGTCTCAGGGAGCAATTGCGAAGATTCTCAGTTCCACTCAATATTTTCCAAGACTCCCGTTTCAAGAAGAGCCGAACAGAATCACTAGCTGAAGCACTAAGCAAAAGCAACTGCAGCGCTTTAGGTAGCGACCAGTCGCTGCACTCTCAGCTCAGTGTACGCGGCCATTGTGACAACAAAGACTCAAAGGAAAAGGTTCTGAGCTCTGAAAATCTTATGCCAGACTCCTCTATCGCGTCCATAACCACGCCGTGTCAAGCCTCCCGGCTAAAGACCGTGTTGAAAGACGGCAATGTTTGGAAGTTAGTCCGCCAACAAACCTTCCCTCCTATGGAGCTCTCCGGCCAAGCTCAGGGCTTGCTATGCCGACCATACACAAGCTCTGAAGATACCACTACACGCCAAGATTACTTTGAGAATAAAGATTACAAGCTAAAAGAAGAAAAGGTCACCGTGGAGCAATATGAAGAAAAAGAGAATATAAACACATCTAATCGAGCCGGCAATACAAACCGCTCGAAATTCGGAAGTCAGCTAAGAGAGAATCTATCCACTGTTAACCTGAGTATGTTCCCTAGTGGAGAATTACTGGGAAGGAGGAAATCTATGCCCGCCGATGATCTTCATGGTATGTATTAAAAAATATTTTTAGTAACGATTGCTCACTTTCTTTAAGAAAATAAACATTACTTGGTGTCAAACCAAGTATTGTTTCTTTTCTTGTTCCAAGAATGTTTTATTTAAAGCTTTCTGTAATCAATTAAGTTCTTTGTCGTTCTAGGAATTTAAAAATATTTTGTTTTATAAATTAAGAACTGGCTTGAGAAGAACGAGACTATGGTCAGTCAAAAAAATATTTCCAATAGTCAATATTATTAAGAAATTGTGCTATTTCTTTTAGCTCCAAAAGAGAAACGCATGCGTGAAGTTGTAGCAGCTATTCCCGAGCTCCTTCGTCATATGTACGGCAATGACTTGGCCAAAGGACGTCGTGGTTCTGCCCCAGCGCCTGTTACAATGTCCGAGCTGCCAGGACTAGTCGCTTTGGCTCGCAATGGCTCGAATGGGGGACGTCGCAAACCCCCACCGGTCACTTGCCACCAATGGATGAACAGCATGGAAACACCGCACGTGACTCGACGTAGCTCTCTGCCCGTTGAGGTGATGACAGGTGCTAAAATCGATGTTTATTCTATCTCCTTCGCATGCCCCCAATATTTACAACAGTATACCGTCAACACCTATTGGTGAAAGAGATGGTAATAGTATACTGTTAATCGAATTATTGTAATTAAATCTGGTTTTATACTTGCAATGCTAACTTATTTTGAAACCTTGACAAAAACTTAATTTAAAAATTATCTAGAAAAGATCACTATTTTTAATTAGTGATTTAAATTTAATAGTTTTTTATATCGCAGGTTAATAATTATATTTATTTTTAATAATTGGTTTTTTAAAGGTTAACTCAACCAGAGTTTAACAAATAAAATAAATTGTATTTGTTTAACTCTGGTTGATCCTCTATCAAGTCGTGCATGTAGCTTTACTTTCAGTATTTAGTATTGTGTTGTTGTTGTGTGTGTGTGTGTTGGGTGCTGTTTGTGGTAATTGCACGAAATAATAATGAATAGGTGTATAAAAGGAAAGTATAACAGAAACTTTTCTGTCGTGTCATGTTTTAAGGTAAAACTATAAATTTTAATTTAATTATTGTATCCAAATCTTTTTCCTGACCATTGAAGAACTAAAATAATACATGACTGAATATTAGCGGCTGTAGCAGTCTTGATACTTGACAAACATTTTTCCATTCCAGGAATCTCATCACGCTGAACTGTCGTCATCAGATAATTCAGTTTAGAAATATCTGCCATTAAAAAATAACGCAGAGTGCTGATTGCAATTATGCAACATCGAAAAATATAAAAATCGTTTACTCTACTAGGGGCGATATATATACTAAATGTATGTGTAATTTGGGGTTATTTTCCCATAATTTCAGTGTCTAGTTGATGTTAAAAATATTTACAAAGTTAGCGTCTAATTGTTTCTTGCTATTGAACAATTGTCGTCTAATATTAAACTTATAAACATTTTTTTAGTTTAGCTAAAATAACGGGCTGGACCCAATGTCATAGAACATCTTAGAAATGACAAATGAGTCTTAGTACAAATTTTATTTTCGATTTATTTTAACATAATTTTAAGTCTTTATTAACTCGACAAATATCACAAACCTGACGTTACAATCTTTTTTTTTCAAACACTTTAGAGTCGCAAAAGCTCAGCTGTATATATTTAGCTATAAAATAATTTGTAAGTATAAGAGTCTCATTTTTCTTAATAGATTAGAGTTTATATTATGATTTTGATTGAGATGTGGTAAAATTATGACGATAAAACAATTGTAGAGATCATAAAACAAAAAAAACATTAGAGTAGCTAATGGCTTAGAGAAAAATTAAGTCGGGATTCACTATCGTAATATTAAACTTGGTCACATTAGAAGGGCTGATCATATGACCATTTCCGTACAATTCCGATAGTTAGATAGTTGTCTAAGGCCTATGTCTATTCGTCACAGCGTAAGTAGAATAGAGAAAGTGACAATTGTAATTTTTTGTTTGTTCATTGTAAAAAAATGCATTTTTTTCATGTTAGTATTGGAATACCATATTATGCTCTACGTATTTCACACTTTTGAAATTTAATTATAACTACAACTTATTTTAGTGATAAGAAATATTGGTGCCAAGTCTCAAATTTATAAAGGTGTTTTCGCCTTTTATTTTAACAAAATTGACATAAAAAAGCATAATAATCATTTGTAAATACTAAATTAAAATAACAATTTCATATTACCTAGATTTTTTGTATCACTGGTAAGTATAAAAAATAGAAATAATAATAATATTAACAAATATAATAATTATGACGCTTATAATACAACACAATGTAGTTTTAAATCTAGTCTTATATTTTATTATATATTTTATGTTATATTGATTTTAAAATTTTTACATGCTGAATGTGTCAATTTCTTTAGGATGGAATGACGTTCGTCCTGTCAAACTTATCACTAGGATATTTGACAGGATTTAAAAAACTTTCGGATTATTTATTAGTGACTACAGAATCTATAAAATTTGTTGTTTTTATAGAACTGTTAAGTACTAAAAATTCATATTAAACATTCACCTTGCAAGAACCCGCCAACACGCTTCTCTATGCAAGATGGTGTCGCACATCTTCGAAACTTGTAAACAATTGTCAATTGTGTTGTGTTTTTTACGTGTTTATTATCTTTAATTACACAAATACACATATTTCGATGGAAAACATTTCGACGAAATAAAACTCAGACAAGACAGTATTGGGATTAGACAGTCGAAGATTTGGAGTATTTCGTAAAATATATATATATATATATATATATATATATATTCATTATGGGGTTTTGATAAATTAATTATTATTTACAAGTTATTTTACTTAACACCCAAAGCTATATAGATTACTATCAATAACACTGTTTTTCATACTATCAAATAGTACTTTTAATGCTCAAAGTTTATTCTTCAATCCCTTGTCCACTGTTGTTGTTTTTTTTCGGCACAAAATAAGCACAATTTTGAAAGGACTCATTTTATAGATAAGTATAGTTTGATAATACATATTTAATAGTGTAAATGTTCTTACTTTACTCTCTACTGAGTTAGTTGCAATTTGATAGAATATTTTTTATAAGTCTTTCGGAGCTTTAGTTGGCCGACTGATGGAGTTAATTTAAATAACTTATGTTTACTTATTCATCTCGTTTATACGTATATACGAGACTTGTTCTGTGAAAGTGGGTTTTGTTAGCTGCACACTTGATGATATAGAGATGGTGGTACAGAGATAGATTATTTTGAAACCATTTGACTTAATGAGTACTGAGTACACCAACCATTATGTAACATAAGTTTCAAATATTTTATTTTGGTTTTTCGTTTCTACTGAGTAAATATATCTATGGCACTTAAAGTCCCGATGTAGCTTAAAAGCGGTAGATTCAGCGTTAGACACTAAAGCGACGAATTACGCTAGATTTAGCGGCGAAAGCGCACACCTTGAAAGTCATCTATCTATCAACCACAGTCTACGAGACTCACTTTCATAATATAAGAATGGCTAAGAAGCTCCGATAAGCATTTGTTTTTTGTAAGCAACTTCAGTATTTTTAAAAGCGCTGGTAGCAAAATGGTTTTATTTTTAGATCAGTATTAATAATAATGGATTGTGTTCTTTATTTCTCAATTAATTTTGTTATTTAAATTAATGTAATTAGTACTTAAATAAATGTTTTTTTTTATATTTGTTTCTTTATTTTTTTTTTGCCTGTTTTTTAATTTTTTAATTAAGTAATTTATATATGTGTATATTTATATGTCTAATGTATGACGATAGTCTTAATGTTAATCATTATATTCCCACATTATAAAGTCCAATATTAAACGGGCCCAAATCTAATTCACATGTATTTCAGTAGATCTGTTTGAATATCCACTATCTTCTGTAAATACTACTTTACTAACCATCGAATTTAAATCATACTTAAGTGTTGAGTGTAATCATTGTGAAGACTGTGTTTTATCAAGCTATATATGTAGGTTTCCCTTTGGTCCAAGCTAAAGGCGCAGCGGAAGATTTTTCACAACGGTTTAGCGGGCCTTTATGAGGGAAGACGGTCTAAGACGGTTGAGCATTGAGATGACTGAATAAAGTTATCCTTTACAGTATGTAGATGATAGTTTAGCGGGTTATCCCCGTGTATTGAATAAACACAAGTCTTGCTGCTCTCTGAACTGATACTGAGTTAGGTAGCTCGATTCCGAGGTCCTACCACAAAGCAAGTCGACACCGTTAACCAAGTTCGAACGAAGAACCACGTATACCTATATCACTTTTATTACTTACCAAGTTAGTCTATTGAAAAACGTAAAAAATAATATGTATCGACAATTTTCGTCGCCTTATCCTTTCAATGAATACCAAGCGATAGGTATGTTAGGCTGCGTCAATGTTGACTAATATTTTTAATTGTAAAGCTTATAAAGAAGAGGGTCTTGGGTCACACTATTAACTCATTCTTAATAGGGATTTTATTACACTGTTCTTTCAAATGTTCGTTTAATAAAAACGACTAAACTCGAATAAATTAAAATTTTAATTAAATTTATAAAGCGTACTTGGATTACATAATTGAATCAATTTGTCATAGCTTTCCGAGTATTTCCAAAATTGAAGGAACGGCTATTGATATTAAACGAACTATGTAATTGGACACCATCTGTAGAGCTGTTGGAAGTTAGACACCGGCGCTTTTGGTATCAAAAAGTACTATGCTGCTATACTTTAGGAGAAAATATCTGTCAAAATGCACATGTATCAGGAAAATGTATTAACTTTATGACCATGCATTTGGACCAAAGGGAACATCGTAGATATCCAGAACCTCTGGAATTAGGTAACTTACGTAGTGTTTTTGAATGTAATTTAAAGTAATTCTTGTAAGGTCTATAACACATTTTCTATAATTAAAATATATCCATAATCAAAAGGCGAGTCTTCAGCTGAAGACCGAGAATATGAAAACTGTTTAAACTTTAAAGCTATTGTAGCGACCACGCCACTTAATACCGATTTCATTTAGTTTGATGGAAATAACATCGAAATTGTTATCTGACTTAGTTAAATAAACCCTTTTTATGATTTGACTTTCACATAATCTGATTATTACGTACGACAAGTTGATCTCGCTAAAAATAAATTTCTACAAGCCTGATCGCGACTGGTCGATTCGACCGGAACTTGACTGTTACGGATATGATGATTTGTCCTTTTTTTTGATTTAATATTTGACGAACTGCCATCAGCCTTATAGTGTGCATCCAGTCATAGGTCCCTTAATGAAGATGTTCGGTTTGGAAGCAGCTGCGGATTCCACTGTAGAAAACGATGAAAGCGAAACAGCCATTGTTTGAATGGCGAACTTACTGTTATTTCCTTCACACCAATTGCAACGGGCCCAGTCGTGTAAGCAGTGCCAGTCAGCAATTTTATTACAGCCTTTAAATTTTTGAAAATCCAAAATGGCGACTAAATTATTGCGCGTTAACCGCCTCTGTTCAGTTTGTTACTTATTTTGTATACGATTAATATTTACCGAATTAAGCAGGAAAAATATACTTAAAGTTGCGGACAGAATAAATTAGAATGTTGAAGTTCAAGACTCGCCCTTTGAAATAGGCACATGGTAGCAGTATTGAGGTTTATTTTACTATAATTAATATATTTATCTCAATATTAATGACCTATCAAAATATAGGTACAACTTGCCATAATCTAATAGCTTAGATGTTTAAAAAATTGCTGGTTTAAAGTATTATCTCTGTGGTTCTATGAAACTTAACCGGTATTTTCGTGTATACTCAATGTTGTTCGTGAATTAATGTTAAATTGATGTATCCGTGTGCCCCTTGGTATGAATAAAAATTACAAATAAATGTTGTTTTACTTTTTCCCAAAAATAAATTAAGATCCCAATTGAAGTTTAATTCTGTCGACGCTCAAATAAATTTGTCACCTATCGCTTATTAATTTCATTTCGATTTTGACAACTGTAAGAATTCAATAAGATAATGCCCTTAGGTAAAAATAAACTTAGAGTACCAGAAAAATACAGATCATGTGATACCTTTGTAAGAAGTAACACAAATACCATACACAAAATAAAAGAAATTTTCGGCTTTTGTAAAAATATTTTTTTTATTAGGGCACTTCTTTAGACTTTTTCGTAAGTTAAAGAGCGTAATTTTATACAGTTATGAAGAGGCGATTCAAATGAGGAAAGGAATATAATAAACGAAAAAACAAATCGAAACTTTATTCAAACTATTGCTTATCTACAATATACATAAACGCTGTGCCGTGTGGGTTAAGAAAAACTGCGCTGCGTTATTGCGCTAACTCACCTTTTTAAACTGTGGCGCACAGCGCATGTACCGTATTACATTTTTGACAGTTGATTTTAAAAATTAATGTTAGACAAGTAGAGAACTTTTCTATAAAAATAAAAATTACCAAAGAAACAGCTGCAATCTCCATAAAAAAGGGTTGTAGCGCCACTAGACTATTAGTAATAAAAAACAGATAAACGAATACGAAATGTTAACTATCATGTGTCATCTGTCAAATTTTGAGTTAACGCAATTTCGCTGTTGCCACATTACATTATTACACTGTTTAATGACGTCACAGTGGTGTATCTGGCTTCGTAGAGGGCGCTCCGATCTCCTTACTCTCCTCACGAATCGACGCCTTTTCCATATTCCGTAAGTTATTCTCAAACTCAACTGGGTCAATTAATTTTTTACCGGGAAAGGGGGGCGGGCCCAAAATGCCCTCGACTTCTTTGTAATTAAGCGTTTCCTTCTTTAACAGTTCTTCAGCCAACTAAAATGAAAAAAATGTATCGGATTTTGACAAGGAAGATTCAGCTCGTGCTAAATCTCACCCTAGCCTAAGCCAGTGAAAATATCTATTTTATAATATATATCACCAGTGATATCGTTTTGTAATATTTATAATTATATCTAATTTAAAGCAGCGCCATCTGTTGGTAAAATTAATAAATGACAACAGGATTCCAAGTGAAACTTAAATCAAGAGTTTTAAAAAAAATCCAGAAGTCAATGTATTGCAAAAAGTGTTTATGGTAACCGCAAACCAAGGCTCAACCATTGATAGTTCCTTTAGAAATGACTACGAGATTTTTGCTACCTACATACAGTATATATCTGTGGTTCTTTGACACCAGTATTTTTGTGCAAACTCAATGTTGTTCGTGAATTAATGTAAAATTTATGTATCCTTGGTATGAAAAAAATAGAAATAAATGTTTATTTATTACTGTTTCATAAAATAAATTTAGACCCCAAATGAATTTTAGTTCTATCGACGTTCAAATAAAATTGGCGGTCAATATATCGCTTCCTCGTTTCTTTCAATAAAAAAAAAATATTGGTTGTTTGTAAAGTAGGTTTACGATCGAGATGTTTACGTGATAACGTCTTATTGGTGATATAAGTTTTTGGGAAGTAAGGAATTAATGAAGATAACAATTCTTTCAAATTTTAAATTACATCTATCGTTTTATTCACACTTTTGATGATAAATTTCGGGTGTAAAATGACAAATTTACTTATTCGACTATGATATACATTTTTCTTACAAAACTTAACCGCACGAGAAAATCTCCATTCGTTTGTATGCCGCTAGAGTGAGATGAGACGGGAGATCGGTCCGTCTCTCTCTCGTTATAACTGCGATCGCGCTCGTGAGGTTTTGGTGTGACACAAGTTTCTGAACATGTCACCCGACTAAAACGATTTTAAAGACGTCATCACGTCAAAAATTTAAGTTAAAATTTCTTACCGCTTCTAATTTATTCTGATTTTTCCTCAGCAAATCCTCTGTGTCATAATAGGCTTTGGCGATAATCTTCCTCGCCTCCAAATCCATCAGGTTTTTTAGTGTTTTGCTAAATGGACTCTTCCCTCGTTCGTTTATATCCGGGAACGAGAGCAGCCCAACGTTTGGTGACATACCATAGACACGGACCTGAAAAAAAAAAAACAATTTTATGTGTTCGAACGCGCTCACATAGGTATCACGATATTTATATTTCACGATGAAAATTTGATGAAAGCCTATATAGAAAGAAAGAAAATTTGTAACTGATAATTATTAGTAAACTTTTTTAAATCTATAATTGTGAAGCACATATATGCATAATGTTCTTATCTATATTTAGTCTTTAGTTTATTATTTAAAACAATTACAGTATAATCTCACTAATTCGGCATTTCGATAGATCGGCACGTCCAATAATCCGGCACCCTCCGGTTTTTAATAGTGCCGGATTAGTGAGATTACACTGTAAATACATCTAACCAATGTTAAACTACTTTTACCGACCTGCGCATACGCAATCTTGGTAACTTTTTCTAGATCATTCTTGGCTCCACTTGTAATCGAGTTGAAAATTATCGCCTCCGCCGCGCGTCCACCCAGTGCCATACACATACGATCAAATAACTGGAAAGAATGTCAAATTAAAACTTATTAATGTTCTTGAAAATAGCTATAAAATATATTTTTCTTTATTAAAATTTTATATATTATATACCTCTTCCGTAGAATACAGCTTCTGATCCGAAGTGGTGTACTGCGCGAAACCCAGGGCCATATTAGTCCGTGGCACTATAGTGACCTTTAATAATGCGTCCGTATGTTCCAATAACCATCCAACTAACGCATGACCCGATTCGTGGTACGCAACTATCCGTTTCTCCGCGGGGGACATGGCGTGACTTCGCTTCTCCGTTCCACCTGAAATATTTTGGAATTTACAATTGTTACAATTAGGCGGATATTTAACTGTATTCAACGAAAATTCAAAATAGAATATATTTTTTATATATAGGATTTTTTTATAATTCAGAAAAGTTTTGCGAGGCAGTTAGGATTATTTAAAAAAAAATAATGTGACAAGGTTCCAGAACATAACAATTTACAGGACATCTTATTCGGATTTAAAAAAAAATTGTTAATGTGTCAAGGTTCCAGAACATTAGCAACTCGCGGGGCAGCTTATTCGGATTAAAAATCGAATTGGATAAAGAAGAAAATGGTTAATGTGACAAGGTCCCAACGGAATGGCAATTTGCGGGATAGTTAGGATTATATAAAATACTAGCTGACCTGGCTAACTTCGTCCCTCCCTACAACCTTATAATATCGTTGTTACTTTAATTTAACTTATTTTAGGATTTCATTTATGTTAAGTATTACATTAATACAACTTTTTTGCAAATACATAAATGTTGTATTGCTTGCCATTGCGAAAGAAGAATGGCAGTTTTACACATTAGGCATCTTCTATCTAGCGTCAATATGGCGATACTGCATGTTAAGCACTTTCTGATATCCAACATCTTTTGATCAGGATCAAAGCATGGTTATGCATCTCTTCATTCACCTCAAGATCGGAATTTCTTGAACTGACACGAATTCGACGTAAAATGATGCGTAGTATCGTCAACAGATGGCACCATATGGTTTTTGCATTCGTAAAATTAATTAATTAATTTATTGTTATTCGATAACTTATCCGATATTTTATTGCTTATTCTGCTATTCGGGACGGAAACAAATCCAACAAATCAAAAACCATGGCAATCGGTCCAGCCGTTCTCGAGTTATAAGTGTTGTAACAAACTACTACGTTGTACAAACGACTTTCTTTTATATATATAGATATACCTATATAAATACATACCAACAACTCTTTCAACGGCATATTCAAGGTTCACCGCTCGAACAATATTCTGTTTGTGCCTTGCTGCGTGTAAAGCTGCTTCATTACATACATTTGCGATATCGGCCCCACTAAAACCTGGAGTTAGATATGCGAGCCTGAAAAATTACACGATTTCAAAATCCTTCGGTTTTTATGTTGGTTAATCCAGTGTCTTGACTTGGTTGTGTTGTAGAAAATATTAACCGACTTTAAAAACACATTTCTAATTACACAGGTGTTTGTGGTTTAATTTGTCTATACAGTATAATCTCACTAATTCGGCATTTCGACAGATCGGCACGTCCAATAATCCGGCATCCTCCGCCCACGCCTCCCTCACCCCTCTATATCTGTGCGCTTCGGTCGCTGCGTCATCGACTAGCAGTCTAACCTCAAAACGTATCACGTGCACGTGCTTACGTATTTATTTTTTTCAAGTGAGAATAAGTTATAGTTAAAAATGTCGAATAAACGCAAACACAAGACACTAGATTTGTTTATTTTATTAATTATCTATGACTTTTTCACTATAATCCAGTAATCCGAACATTCCAATAATCCGGCACCCTCCGGTTTTTAATAGTGCCGGATTAGTGAGATTACACTGTATTAATTTATATTTTAAATAATTAAAAATTTGTTTGAGTATATTTTGGGTAGTTTTAAGGGCATTACTCTCCGGGAAAAAATAAATAAATAGATTTAAAAAAACTTCTTCCCCTACACTACCTTTTAACATAATATTTAGGAAGATCTTCTAGGACGATATTTTTCAAATGCCTCCCAAAGATCTCTTCCCTTTCTATAAGAGTTGGCAGGTCGATAAGGATGTGTCTGTCAAAGCGGCCAGGTCTAAGCAACGCCTGAAATAATTAAAACAACACAAATATTACAAAAAGGTTTAAGCATGTTGAAAAGAAGTGATTAAAAAATTTATTTTTTATGTAATAGCAAACGCGCAGGAGGCTCATCTGATGTTAAGTGATATTGCCATATAATGAACACATTTATCATTGTGTACAAAATGAAATTTACATTGGAATATAACGCCACCTATCGGTGCTGTACGAAACTTAGTCAGGGTATACTAATGTATTCTTTTTTCTCCATTGAGCACTAGATGGCGCTTAAGCAAGTAATCTAACCTTTATTTATTTCTATGGCATTTAACCAATTTTGCTTTAGTTTAAGTAGAAAGCAAAGAAAGCTCGACTTCTTACCAATTAAAAAATATTAAGAAAACAGAAATACTAAGCCAATCTATAAACAATACCTTATCCAAAACATCAGCTCTATTAGTCGAAGCGAGTACAACAATGCCCTCACGACTCTTCATTCCATCCATTTCCACCAACAGTTGATTGAGGGTCTGTTCTCCTTCTCCACCTCCTGCTCCAAAAGATGATCCTCCAGAGGATCGAGCTCGACCTACGGCGTCCATTTCATCTATGTAGATGATGCAGGGCGCCCGCGAGCTTGCTTCTTTGAATAAATCTCTGGAATGAAATATAGCCATTATTATCACAGTAAAATGCCATTTAAATTAAAATATACTGAATCAAGATTGTTAATGAGCTGCTAAAAAAACAGTTATCTAAAGGTTTTAACCTCTTTGGATATGTTAAGTGTTTCATCTTTGGCTATATATTTAGTATAATTATGTTTTGTTATTAAGATACTTTTTAATTGGGTGATATTGAAGACCACAGATTTTGCAAGAATATTGATTCTCAGCGCTATAGAGGTCGATAATCTTATTCGAAAGGAATTTAAGAAGATTCGCGAAAGCAATTTAAAAATAAAAAACTGCACAAAGAACACGATAACTTCAATGTTCACAAAAATATTAAAGAATTTATGGGACATAATTGCAGCAATTTAACTTCAACGGAAAGTTGCGTACTTGGGCCACGTGTTGCGTCACGATCGCTACCATCTCCTTCAATTATTTATACTGAGTAAAATCCAGGATAATCGACATGTTGTAAAAAGGGAAAATCATGGCTTTGCAACGTTATCGTGTTTGGGTATTGTGACTGCGGAAGAGTTGCTTTATTTGGCACAGGACAAAAGACGCTTCAGCAGACTGACAGCCAACCTCCAGTAATGGGCCAAAAGAAGAGGAAAGGTGATATTCATTAATTCACATGAAAAATGAGTCATACATAGCACCAAGTTTCAACTTTGAATCATATCTTTGTAGTTAGGTTAGCTGAGTAATAGGTGTTAGGATGAGCCCCATGCCCATCGTTCCCCAAATAAGCTTCGATGATCTTACCTAACCCTTGCTGCCCCAAGGCCCCCGATCATTTCTATGAACTCCGAACCATTCATAGAGAGGAATGGAACATTTGATTCAGTCGCTACAGCCTTGGCTAACAAAGTCTTGCCACAACCGGGCGGACCCAATAATAGCGCCCCTCTGGGTACCTGCAAGGTAAAAACATTATTTTTGTGTCAGTGTATGATAATTATAGTTGTATGTTAATATATATATATTATGCGGATTAATTAATTAGATTTAGATTATCAAAATTCTCCAGCCGTTTAGGAGTTACACAGGTACAGAAGATTTATATATATATATACTATCTGCCCCCTGCGAACTTCGTCTCGCCTTAATGTGATTTTTTTTAACTGGTTTCTAGGTTTTTCAGTGCATTATTATATTTTTCTCTCCATAAAAACCTTCGAGCAGTCTTCGGCTTAGCGTTGAGCAACACATTTAGCGATTTATTTTTATTATTTAAAAAGATAAAATAGGCCTGATTCTTTATTTTACGGAGGTTTATAAAAAAAATTACCATAACTAAACTCTATCTGTTTTAATTACACCAATAACTCTATATAACAGATAGAGACAAAAGACGAGGGTTATAAATATAATAATCTCACCTTAGCTCCCAAGCTCTTATAATGTTCTGGTCTTTTCAAGTAATCCACAAATTCCATGACTTCCACTTTCGCCTCCTTCAAACCGGCCACATCTTCGAACTTCACACCCTTTCCTTGGCCATGCATGGAATCCACTAAAGTGAATTTAGCACGGCTTAATTGACTCTAGAATAAACATTCGCAATGCTTGTACATTTATATATATTGTATATTATGTGAATTATAAAGAATTGCTTCCTTTATAATAAAATCTCCCGCAAATAAAATTGCTTCTTTTATAATAAATCCCCTCTACTAAACTCTACAGTTCATAAATGTCTCTGAGGTTGCAAAAATTAACGCAGACGCACGCTTATAACATCTCTCAGCCACGCAAATACACTCAACGTACATACACCCATTCACATACTTATACTCTCACGCATACTTAAGGTGTTATTTTTTGTTTAATCATATTTTTAGGAAAGGAAAGCAATCAGGCAGTTCTCCAGTGCCTAGGCCTCAGAGTACCTGATGGGTACGTTAGGAAGTGACATTGACCGCCGTTACTGTTTGTACCCTAAGCTAAAACTACCCTTTTGATAAGGGCACACGTAACACAATGCAATGAAACAATTTAAAACCTTATTTTGTTAAAGGAAATCTTTGTCAGGAAACTGAAAAGCTTCAGACACCAAACGTTGACAGCTTTTATAATCTTAAACAGTTCAACATATTCAATTTTAGCCATAACAGATATTTAGATTATATAGTTTTTAGTTCTATTAAAAAACAATGAAATAAAATGTAATACTTACAAATCCCCCTAAATTAATATTCATTTTCATAGACTTTGTAGAATAGAGGAAGGATAGTATGACAGCCGTAATGAGTAAAGTTGTTATAACTTTGCCCGCTACACTTCCATTTCTGTCATATATCACTCGGACACCTGTAATATGTTTACACAAAAATCACTTTGTGAAACTAATGACATAAGGGATGTTAATAAATATGATTTTGTTAATTTGCCTATATTGCCAACACTAAAAACACATATATAATTCATACCTTCTTTAACACCCAAACTTTGTTCAGTTTCTCGTAACTTTTCTTCAAATCTATGAATATCACCCACATTCATATGATACACTCTATTGGTAGCCTGGAAAAATATTGAAAGGATACAGATTTTTTGAATATTGATTTTAATAAAACCGTTTTTCAAAATAAATACTGACTTTTCGTCCTTTAACAACAGCTCCTTCATGAAGGATTATGGTGACAACTTCAATATCAGGCCGTACAATTAATTCTTCCACCTCACCTTTTAATAGCATAGAGTATACAAACTCATTCCATGACACATACCTGACAAACTAAAAAATATAAGGCAACATTAATTACTAGATATAAGTAAAAGTTACTTGGAGAGTTTATTTTGTGCTGAATACAAACAAGAGCATGTGACACATCAATGTTTACACTTACAAATATCTAATTTTTTTTTTAATATTCTCTTGTAGGAACTATTCATTTATGCAAAACTTTTACAAAGAGTTGTAATTACATTAGAATAATAAAATATTTTGATTTGATAATGAACAGTTGAAACTGTACAATACAGTGTAATCTCACTAATCCGGCACTATTAAAAACCGGAGGGTGCCGGATTATTGGAATGTTCGGATTACTGGATTATAGTGAAAAAGCCATAGCTAATTAATAAAATAAACAAATCTAGTGTCTTGTGTTTGCGTTTATTCGACATTTTTAACTATAACTTATTCTCACTTGAAAAAAATAAATACGTAAGCACGTGCACGTGATACGTTTTGAGGTTAGACTGCTAGTCGATGACGCAGCGACCGAAGCGCACAGATATAGAGGGGTGAGGGAGGCGTGGGCGGAGGGTGCCGGATTATTGGACGTGCCGATCTATCGAAATGCCGAATTAGTGAGATTATACTGTATATGTAATTCAGTAAAATCTTTTGAATAACCCTGTTAGTGACTACATGACATTTCATGGGATTGATTATGATAATAATAGTTATTATTTTGTTTTGAGAAATCTTGAAGAAAGCTTGAAGAAATAATGTAGTTTTCTCTTAAAAAACATGAATATATACTACGCAAGCAAAACTTTAATATGTATGTGTATAACATATTTTTTAATAATATTTAGAATTTTAACCTACTTCACTTTGTGCATTATCACCAGATAGCAGCATAGAACTCATCATAATTAGTGTGAATGTTGTCATTATCCAAAACAGAGCCTTCACCATAATTGAAGGAATATTTGCATCCTCCTTTTTCTTATTCTTGTCCTATTAAATAAAATTTTTACTTTAATAGCTGTAAATCTTATAAGTTTATAAAAAGTAAATCTCCCTAGAACAGATAAAAAAGATAAACAAAATAACATACATTACAGCTAAAAACCCATTATTTAGTGTAAACTAGTAATTAAGCCTGAAATAAAAATCTAATACAGTCAAAACCGTTTATAACGACATCGTTTACAACGACCTATCGGTTATTACAACCAGATTGTACGGTCCCGTCCGAATCCCTAGTAAACTATTCAGTAAACAAACCGCTTATAACAACATCGGATACAGCGACATATCGCTTACAACGACGAAATTTTATCGATATTCATCGGCTATAACGACCAACCGCTTCTTGTCTCAGCAAAACAAAACAATACAAACGATTTTAAATATTATTTAGAGGCGTTGAATGAATATTTAGGCATATTATTACCTACGCACTTTCTCCCAACGAACAGTTTCAGCCAACAACGATTTCCGAGGCTCTTAACGCTGTAACGATTTTGCAAAAATTTGTTGCCTTTAACGAACAGTTTGATACTCGTGATACTCATACCTTGAGATTGATTACTTTTGTACCTAATTATTTTGTAATAAATATTTTTGTTTCTTTTTTGACTCGTTTACATATTATAATATTAACATACCATATTATAACCCATACCTACCTATTCTAGATAGATAACTATGATAATATAACTTGTATGTATTGTACATACATATGAACTATACTTGTGTATATATAATATATTGCTTATAACAACTATCGGATATAACGTCAGCAACTATATGGTCCCTTCAATGTCGTTATAACCGGATTTGACTGTATTTAAAAAAATATATATATATCAAGTCAAAACTAATGCTTTGTGTCACATAAATAATTTTAAAGCATACTGCACCTTATCATTTTCATCTTTGTTATAGTTGGTTGTACTTGTGTGTAGACTACGACCCAATAACTGGAAGGTATGAGTGAATCCAGGCAAATTTGATCTTCTTAACAAAGCTTCAGCTGCTTTGTACTCTGCATTAAACTGTTTTAATTGCTGCAAAATGTACCAAAACTATATTACAATGCATGTAAGATGAAAAGTTAAAAAGTAATATTTTCATTTCAAATTTGTCTTTTCACCATTTACAGATAATAATAATAATATTTGCATACTGCCAAGTAGTACCCTATAACAGTTGAAGTAACAAGTGTACATTTTTATGTCTTATTATTAAATTTAAAGTCTAAATCTCAACCAAGGCATTGTCTGATAACAGTTTCCTGATCATGTAAAACATTGGTCTTAAACCAAGGAGAAATATGCTCATAAATACTGTAAGAGAAATTTAGGAATAACATTGTGCACTAAACGCTGTAAAATAGCAATTTGCAAAATAGTTATGAAATCACATTGTGTAATAAAAATACTTACTGGATGTTTAGATTGAGCTGTACAGTTGTGTATAGAAGACAGTGATTTACACAAATTCGACAATGTTGAGTAATTTTTGTATTCTCTTGTAAGAATTCCATTATTCAAATTAAAGATAATATTACTGTGTATATTTGAGGTTGATAATCTCGGTAAACGTTTAATAGATAACATTATAGATTTTGTGCGATATTATTAAATCATTTTAGTAAGCACATACATAACAAGGAATTGGATTTATTTTAAATTTAGTTTCATTAGAACTCAAAAGATATGGAAAAATCACTAATCTCCTGCTAACACTAAACACAGTCGTGACTCGTGAGTCGCAACTCGCAACGCTTTAAAGTGACAAATGACAGTGTCAGCGTCAGCAGCTATGACATTGACAGTAAAGTATTGTCTTTATATTCTACTTGGGGACAAGCTTACACTTAGGACACTATACAACAAAGCATTTATTTTCGTATGTTTTACATGTAAAAAAGTAATTAAATTTCAATAATTTAATAAACAAAAATCTTCTATGCTAAAAAAATATTCAAATTTTATTGCCTATCAAAAGTCCAACTCGTATTACAAGGACAACGAACGAGTGAGGTTGCAACGTTTTTGCAACAAATAAATTTTAGCGATATCTATTTCAATTCATTACAATCATTGTAAGAAATTGTGTTTACCAAAATGACATTACAGCGAGGATTATGCTATGACTATAGAAACAAAAAAAAGGGCGTGCGTACAAAGTACCTACACATGTCAGAAGTGAAACTTCTTCGGCAAACTAATTTTTAAGTCTTGTTCATATTTATACAAATCTTAAACTTTAGTTTTCTGAGACTTACAGGGAGGGAAAAAGGAAGATTTGCTAGGAATTTAATGAATTTAATTGTTATTAAAATATTAAGTGTCGAAAATTAAAACAAATTATAAATTTAATTATTTTAATTTATTTCTTCGATAATAAAAACACGTGACATTTTAATTTAAAATTAGTATTTTTTTTATAGTATGGCAATAGTTTTAACTTTATGCCAGTTTCAAGCCAAATTCGTAATTTGAGATTTCAATAAATTATTTTGCATGAAATATAAAATACTAATATTTCATAAATTCTCTTTACGAAATTTTAATTTAAAAAATAGTATTTCTATAAGGTAATTCGCCCTTCTGACTCTCTCTAAATCGGTCTCAATCACTCTCTCCCTTTTCTTTGACAAAAACGCTGCAAATCTTCGTGACGCTAACATTATTATTATTGCGTTTCATCCGTAAAACTAAAGAAGTTTCACTTAAAAAAAGCGGCCAAGCGTTATAGAATTCATTTCGACCATTACCAACAAGACCATAAAGATAATGAATGAGAGACTTGTTTGATTAACAAAGTATTTATAACAATATTTGCGTGACCACTAATTTCATTATTTAATCGAATAAAACCTTATTGGTATATTTAATTAAATACAATGTATACAGGCTTAAATTGCGTTGATTGATACATAGCATATATTAAATTCGACATTTTTAATATTATGTTTCAATTAATAACAGCTGATTCTACATATGATATGAATACAAAGTTATGAGAGTCGTCAAGACACCCCTTATACAGGTTGCAGACCAAGTGCTAAGCTAAGTTGATTTAGCTTAGCTCGCATAGCTGACGCAGTTTTGGATACTTGTGTGCAGACCGCAAACTATGCGAACTAAGCTATGTGAGCTAACTAAAATATGCGAAGCTAAGTTAGTTGTGTATGCCGATGCGCAGCTACTAGAGCTAAGCTAAGCCCCTCCCGCTACCCCGCACACCCTTTGCACATCCTTCGCCACACTGACTGAGCTTTGGCTTAGCTTTTGGTGTGCACGCTATTTATTTCTACCTTAGCTAAGCCTAGCTTGCTTGGCATAGCTTAGTTTAGCCTTGGCATAGCTTAGTTTTCGGTCTGCAACCGGCTTTATCGTCCGGACGTGCTTAGAAGTTCCTATGACTAAGTTTAGTGCCTAGGGTTCAATTCCCATAAAAATGTTAATACTAGTGTATTTTTTGTTAATAAAAAAAATATATTGTTCATCCATTACACCCGTTAGAGCATGGATAGGTTCTTGCTGTATTCCAATTTACGAATCCCTCAAATAAGGTTTCCTGGAATACAAACGGCATCTTCAAATAAACTATTAGTAAAAAACAATTTGTTGTTGGTAAAATTTTGACGGAAGAGAAGAAACTTAATGACTTCTTGAGACGTATTTTTCTAGAATAAATACTATTTGATAATTTTAATTTTATTTTGTAAAATGTGTGTTTATTTTGTAACACACCAAAGCTATTGAGTGTATATTATTAGGTCCAAACAATACCTTAGCTCGTACAAGAAAAATCAATGTGTTTCGAACCTTATGAGAGGGTTTACCTGATCCGTAAGCGTTATTTAGAAACTAAAGATTGTAATATTAATATCTCATTAATAGACTGATTGAACCTAATCCCTCGATTTAATTAAATTATTTAATGATATGTCACGCAAACTCATAGTATATAAGACCACAATTGCGGGGTATCGATACAAGTGAGAAGCGACTTCGAAGTCGAACTACTCACTTCGTCAAATAGTATCAAAAACAAAGTAAACAATGGAACTGAACTACACAGCAGAGGACCCAATCGCCTTCCCCTTCAAAATGTGAGTATACCTACTTATGTTTTAATAATTAACTAGCAAACTCGGCGAACTCCGTTTCGCCACCAGATGGCTTCGTTTTATGTAACATTTCGTTTGGTGATCCCGTTATTCTGTTGACATTTTTCCTGAATTTTCTTTGCTATAAACCTCACGGAGCCCGAGACCTTTCCAACGAATGCAAAACTGTGGAAATCGGTTCGTGCGTTCTGGAGTTATAGCGTCAGGAAGGAAAACCCGACTTATTTTTATATAGTAGATTTTATTCTCGACTTTTATTTAATGTGATCTTTAAAGACTGTTAACATTTTCGTGTTGCTATTGCAAAAATATACTTTAGTTTATTCATAACATGAAAATATGTAGTTGAAGTTTTATAAATTAACGTTACAATGTTTGAGAGCCTCCTCTCCATATCTGAGTTTCGAATGAGATAAATTCTATATTTTCCCGTCTTTATGTGATTTTTTTTGTTTAAATTCTTTAATAGTAATACGAAATTGTTTCTATGTGTAAGTAATAAATCAGCTGATTACTTAAATCATGTAAATCACTAGGGTGTCGGGGGAAGTTCAGCAACACATGCTGGGCTGGAACATTCCTGCAGAACACCAAGGCCTGGTGCACGAACACTGGCGCCAATTTCCAGCGGTAGACAAGTTCTCTCACTACCTTATGGCACTCATCTATTTCATCCTGATGATTTCCTCTATCACCGGCAACTCGCTTGTTATTTGGATCTTCAGCACGTGAGTAACAAATTTTATGAAACTTCAGTATGCTGTTCTATTGGTCTATAGTGTAAGATTTACTATGAGTCCCGGATTCTATAATACAATATTTGTAATTAATTGGAGTTATGCTTAGCGCCAAGTCTCAGCGAACCAGAAATTGCATGAGTTAGGAATTATTTTCTTTAGCAGGTTACAGAAACTATATACCTAATAATAAAATAATGTTTTAGGTTTTAACAAAGAGACACCGTTTTATTATGTGAAAATATTCCAGCAGACATGAAAAGCGCCTTCTATTTTTTGAATTTCATTTGCTAACATCTATTTATAGGAGCATTCTTCATCTATTTGAATGAATTTTTCTATTAAGTTTTTACATGAAAAGGTTTTCTACATATTTCTAAATAATTTTCGCATTTCGACAATGATTTTCTATTTCGGAACCGAAGCCTTTCAAATGAATTTGATTCAATGAAAAGATTCAGTGGGTACATAGTGTAGGCGTTATTATTCACTTTTCTATTTAAAAGACTCGTGTTATATCAACCGTGAATCTCAAATAAGTCTTTATCAAATAGATTCAGATTTAAACGATAAAATAATTTATTAAATTTCTCTAATTTTAGATCCAAATCACTTCGATCTGCAAGCAACATGTTCATTGTCAATCTGGCTATATTCGATTTAACCATGATGCTGGAGATGCCCCACTTAATAGTGAACTCGTTTTATCAAAGAATGCTTGGCGATCAGATTGGGTGTGACATTTATTCCGTATTTGGAGCCTTATCAGGGATCGGTGGATCAATTACAAATGCTGTCATAGCTTACGATAGATATAAGTAAGCAATTATTTGGTTTTCGTTTATTTCAAGACATTTTCGAAGAATTTTTAATGGAAAAATTATTTTGATTAAATAATAATTAATTTAAAGATATTTATTTATGCCGTTTGCAGGACCATCTCGTGCCCGATCGATGGTCGCATCAACAAAGTGCAAGCATCCATCTTGATTGCAGTCACCTGGATGTGGGCAATGCCATTCACTCTTCTACCCTGGACCCGAGTCTGGGGCCAATTTACAACTGGTATGAATCATATAACCCTATTAAGTCAATGAGTTAACGGACAATAGTAATTACCTAATAACGCAAAGTATAAATATATGGAAATCACAGAGTAGATTAAGTATACCGGGCTCTTCGGGAATGATATCAGACTGAGGCTATTGTCTTTTCGTAAAATGTTGTTAATATTATTGCCATACATTCTAATTTTTTTTTCAAAAACATGATTCTATTTGTCTACAAAAACAACTTACTTACTTACTCCATTAGCACATTTACATTGACGAATATAAAAAGTTAGCATTGTTTTTATTATTATATAATACTAGCTGACCCGGCGAACTTCGTACCGCCTAACAGTCAATAAATGTCGTGTTACTTTTTAGCTGAACTAATTAAGGCTTTGATGAATGAAAACATACATACAAAATGAGAATAAAAATAAAAAAAAATAAAGAAAAATCATAGACAATCATAGAATAATCATAGTCTCAGCAACCAGGCCATAAGCTCCAAAAAAAAAAAATAGTTGTTACACTATTTGACAGGATTGGACAACAAATGTTTGACATGTAATAAACAAATCAGTATCTATTGAAATGATTAAGTATTCATTACACATATCGAGTTTTCATTGTTTTTATGAAGTATTCTGCTATTCGGGACGGAAACAAATCCAACAAATCAAAAACCATGGCAATCGGTCCAGCAGTTCTCGAGTTATAAGTGTTGTAACAAACACGACTTTCTTTTATATATATAGATATATAGATACTAGCGGACCTGACAGACGTTGTCCTGCATGATATTTCCAGCGATTAGGATATTACACAAAGTATGAAAGTACCTTCTGCAGCGCCACCAGCTGGGCTGATTTGTGAATCTAAACCATTCCCAGATCCCCTTGAACATACACAAAAAATTTCATCAAAATCGGTCCAGTCGTTTGAGAGAAGTTCAGCGACATACAAACTCACAGAAGAATTATATATATATATAAAGATGTATTAATTTCAGAGGGATTCCTTACCACTTGCTCATTTGATTTCTTGAGCGAAGATCAAGATACAAAAGCCTTCGTTGCGTGCATATTCTGCTGGAGCTACGTCATTCCCATGACTCTGATTTGCACATTCTACTCTAAATTATTTGTTGCGGTAAGATTAACTTTTTTAAAGAATTTGTCATCAATGGAAGGTTTATATCCAGGCTGAGGTAAAAAATCAAACCTGGCTTATTTATGGTAATTTGTTCTTTTTTGAAGAGTGTCGCAACGCACGACATGGAGTCTTATTTTCAAAACTGTATATACATGAAAATGTCAACATAAGTAAGGATAATAAGTTAAGATCAACCTAATAGAATAAGGGACAAAAAATATCGTTGTTATAAGTTAATGAGACGAGCTCGAGAATGTAAGTACGTGCTCCTATTTAACCTTTTGCTAATAGAGGACAAATCTTTGTTTTTAATTTATTTTATTATTACTTAAGATGAAGGAACATGATGTAATGGTTGCAGCTCCTTACAAACGTTGTGTAAAACAAAAAAAACTTGGCGATTAAAGAAAGTGGCGGAGAGTTTATTGTCAGTTGTTCTCTTCCGTTCTACGCCTTTGATTTGAGAACTGGCAGTAAATGTAAAATAAGAAGCATTTAATATATATATTTCTTTTTTGGCATTCATTGTGTACACCACTTTGTGTTACCTACATGAATAAATGATTTTTGACTTTACGTTAATTGTTGTTATTCATAGGTACGTCATCATGAGAAAATGCTGAAGGAGCAGGCCAAGAAAATGAACGTCAAATCCTTGGCTTCGAACAAGGAAGATGCTGGTAAGAGTGTGGAGATCAGGATAGCGAAGGTGGCCTTCACAATCTTCTTCCTATTCGTTTGCTCTTGGACTCCCTACGGTGTCGTTGCTATGATTGGAGCTTTCGGTGACAGGTAAATATTAGTCGAATAGATTTATTGGTAGCTCAAAAAAGCAACAGCTAATTAAGAAACATCCTAATTGGCATCCTCCAGGTGTGTTCTGGCGGTTTTCTAGGCTTATAACATGACGAATGTATAATATACTAAGAGAAATCAAAAATAAATTCTAAACTAAAATCATTTATTAATACTAAGGCATTAACGCCTTGCGTATTGAGTAATATTTTTGGATTTAACAAGAAAAATTTTCAGTGAGTCATTTCGTGGAGATTTACAAAATTTTAACGTCGTATTACAGGTCTCTCCTTACACCTGTAGTCACAATGATTCCAGCTGTCTTCTGTAAAACGGTCTCCTGTATCGATCCTTGGGTTTATGCTATTAACCACCCAAGATTCCGGTAAGTACTAGAAGTTAACGAATAAAATAATTTATACATTTAAACACATTTGATTTAATAAATGCGTAGTACTAAATTACTTAATACTATAACTAAAATATAATATGTTTAGTTTTATTATTAATCTAAAATTTTTGGGTGTATAAAAAATCCTATTTCTAAATTAGCTATGAAATGAATAATCAAATACACTAAGCATAAATCGGGACTCGATATCAGCTCTTCACCATGTTATAATGTCGTAATATTTCTTAACATAATTCAAAAATTATTCAGATATTTTAAGGAGTCTTTATTCGTTCAGGGCTGAATTGGAGAGGAGAGTTCCATGGATGGGTGTCCGTGAACCCGATCCAGACGCGACTTCCACTAACGCCAGTACATCGACCACACCAGCTGAAGCCTAAAAGTTTTATAACAGCAGATTTACTTTAAAGACCAAAGCATGGAGAAGGAACACGATTAAATTTAGAGAATGGCCTCTTCACATTTGTCAGGCCGGATTAAGGTAAAATATATTAAAATAAATTGTTTTAAAATCTTTTTTTGACGGTTTAATTTGCATTGCGAAGGCATAACCGTGTTGCGAATGATCCAATCCTGTTGATAAATATGAGGAGACCGTCTCTACCACAGCAGCTTTGTTATAAGAAAATGTAATTGTAAGTACTTGAATGTAAAAAAGAAATGTGAAAATGTTTCTAACCAAAAACAATTGATGACACCGACGACTATGGCTTTTTTATCGAGCAATTAAAAATTAATTAAAAATCTTATCTTTTATTTCATACTCCTTTTCATATTAATACGATATCTATTAATTATATTTTTATTAATAATATATCTCGGAAATATAACTTCCATTTTATAAGAAAAAATAACAATTTTAATAACCATAGGAAAGTAAAAAGATACTCCGTATATCAAAGCAAAGTAAAAACTAATCTTGTCCGCAATCTTCTAAATATATACATTTATAAACATAAGGACAATAAAATAATTAACACGATAAAACGTGATAATTTTTCTCTTTTTATACTAATTTATTACAAAATATTAGCAGTAATATATTTTGGAATTATCAAAGCACGATCAATTAACCAATGCTAAAGATCTAAAGACAAAGCTTAAGATTACGCAAAAGAAACGTCTGAACCCAAAAATAACACTTGCTTGCTCACAGACAGTCGATTTTCAAATCCAGAAACGGCACGTTTTCAATATTGTATCAGTGTAAATATGTGTTAAGTGTGTGAAGTGTAATTGTATGTGATGTTTGCCGGTGGAGGTGCTGGGTTCCAAAAGCAGTCTAAGCCTCCTTGGGAGAATGCGAGTGAAATATCACACAGCTGGTGCGTATTTTTATTTTAGAACGGTATTTTTATACTGGAGATTGTAGGTGACGGCGTTTAGCTCACCTTGATTTTTAGTTGCATACACACATTTGGCAAAGGAATAATATATACACAGTCTCTTTAAAGTAAAGTAAAAAATTATTTAATCACATTATACTATATATACTAATTTTACATTTACTGCCAGTTCTCAAATCAAGGGCATAGAATGGGAGAGAAGAACTGGCAATAAACTCTCAGCCACTCTTTTTAATCGCCATTTTTTTGTTTTACAAAATGTTATTGAACTATTATTTACTAATTTAAAACGTTGGTATTAATTGTTTTATACAAAAAAATACATTTTTACGTTGGTGACAAACATTATGGGCATAAGAAACAAGTCTAATGCTTTTATATAGCTCAATGACTGATTAATTCTCAAGTCTAATTAGATTTGCATGAAATTTTACAGGGATAGATTTTCTCGGAAATTTCTAAATTAAACTAATTGGTAACTTAATTTAATACTGAGTGGTTCTTTAGATACATCGTTATAAATATTAACTACTATCAACGTTAGTTATAACATTGTAGCGACATCTGTAATCTGCAGCTAGAATCAATGCGATCACGTCCTGGAACGTGATATGAAAGAGTTATGTTGTCGGGCGTTGGGACGATCTTCCACTACAACAACTGGGGCTTTAGGACTGGCCAGCCAGTAGTATGGTTGGACAAGGAAGGTCCTTTTACTTGGAGGAAGTTCATATCTTCTGTCCTCTACAGTTTTCTAGACTTCTGTTAATATATAATTATAATAACAAGACGAGATACTCACAATTATTCCATCTGCCTCGTACGTACACGAATTACCTGCATAATTCACCAATGCTTCAGGTTTTATCTAACGAATTATGAGCGTTTTGATATTTTCCATCTCACCAAAGAGGATGTAAAGAAATATTTAAAGAGGCGGGAGGGAGGACTTTGACTTTCTTTAACATTAACAATTTAGTTTTCTCTTTGAAATATTCAATATTAATTGTTGTTGTTTAATGTTAAATATCACTTTTCTTTTATTTTTGTTTATTAATATAATTACTTATGTTTCCTGGTTTAACTTTTATGGCCATTAATACTGTTACATAAAACTTTCTTTTTTTCAACTTTTTTATTATTTTCAATTTGGAACACGTATATTATTTTAAAAACTTCTTTCGATTTTGTACTGTTCCTCATATTTTTCTCTGTTAAAGCCAGAATTCGTGAAAAACCCCATAGGAAGCAAAATCTTATCGCGAGAAATGAAGATTCCCACTAGGACTTTGTCTCTCAAAACAAGTCCTGAAGCTCGGAACTTATCGTCGATATACAGGACATACCCTAAATCAATCTATACAATTAAAGAGAGTGTGTAGTTGTGTAAAGTGAATCGATCAGAACGCCTACTGTCGCGATGCGCAGGTAAAAAAAAATACACGATTGAATAACAGTACAATAAGCAAAAGAAAGTGTACGCACACAGTTCTAAAGAAGCTGCTCAAGTGGTCGGAAAAGTCCAACGTGGTCATCATCCTGCATCACTGATGGTTTGGTGGGGCGTGTCTGATCAAGGAGTCACAAAACTACATGCTTGTGAAAAAGGAGTGAAATCTTCAGCCAAAATGTATCAAGATACAGTCTTGGATCATGTGAAACCTCTCAGCACTACACTTTTTAAAAATATACCGTGGTCTTTCCAGCAGGATTCTGCACCTGGTCACAAGAGACGAACTACCCAAGCCTGTCTTGAAACGAACTTTCCGGGCTTTATATCAGCTGAAGACTAGCCCTCGTCTAGCCCAGACATCAAGCCTTTAGACTTCAAATTGTGGTCACTTTTAGAAGACATGACCTGCTCTAAATGACGCGATGACATTGAGTCTCATAAAAAATCTTTGGAGAAAGCAGTGGCGAAATTTTAAACAGTGCGTAAATCCATAGATTCGTGGGCAAACAGATAAAAGGCCTGTCTTGCGATTCTGTAACTCACTTTTCGAACTCACACAGCGGTTTTCGCAGCGGTCGCGCTCAAATCAGTCGTGAAGCAGTCGTTTTATGATTTGGCATTCTGATAAACAATAAAATTGCCGATGAGTAGGGATGCCTACAAATTAAAATTTAATGACGTGGAATAAGTGATACATGTATCTTATGTTAACAAAATGTATTTTCATTAACAGCCATAAGTTCAGTAACAGAACTTATGGCTGGACTAAGTATATTGTTTATCTATGTAATCTGTTTTGGCTTTGTATATTGTCTAAGAGGGTTTTGTTTTATTATAAGTTCGTTAGCTGTAAGATTACTTATAAATAAATAAATAACGAATATCCTTAATAATTATTTATTAGAAGAAAACCACACATACCTATTATAATAAATAAACGACCAAACTATAGATTAGTACAAAAAACTGTGTGAATTCTAGAAGTGTACTATTATTCATAAAACTCTTTAATAATTTCATTTCATTCCCTCAAATTCATGCTTTGTCTCCTCTATATTAATTAACCTTAAGAAGAGATCCAGCGTAGAACCAGCCTGATCAGTCTTGGGCAGCTCTCTTAACTTCAACCCACGTCATGGAAGCTTCCTTCGCCTCTGCAATGATGTTCGTTTTCACATCTGTTTTACCAGGGCCACGTTTCCTTTTGATTTGAGGATTCTAGTCGAGAGCTTGCTTGGCAATAAGACTTGGATAACACTCAATTTGACTTTCAGCGTCTTTTAGTCCTTTCAATATAACGCCTTATTGCATAGCTCCTGTAGTTGATGATTGGAGATTTTCTCGGGCCAGAAGAATACCTGGAGTTGTTCCGTGGTGCATTTGTGAACTTCGTTACGCAACCTCACACGGACTCATTTCATAAGTCCTATTGTATATTTCTGAAAGAAACCAGAAATTATGGTCACAAAAATTATTAGTAAAATTTCCGATAAAACAGATGCATAAATCCGAGACCTCTAAAATCTTGTAGCTATAAGGAAATTATTTTACAATTAATTAATTAATTAAATTGTAAGTATCCTGTATATTATGTTTTGCATGTCAAAATATGAATATTATATGGCTAATCATTATGCTGTATGTTCGTGTACGGTGTGCAATTATGTGACCTTAGCCTGAATCTATAAAGTACCGTCGACATGCAAAATATGGAAAACAAAATTTCATGGTACTGCAAATATTTTTTGAAAGGATTTCTAAAATTAGATTTTGGATTTTTTGCTAAATAATCAGCGGGCATTACAAAGGTTATGTCATCACCCAGGGAAATATGTCTAAAGTCAGATGGCATATTCTTTATATTTAAAATTATTATGAGTTATATTCGTCAGTTTATGAGATACGCCTTTTCATATTGGCTTATTGATTCTTGAAACGTGATTCTTAACATTTCTTTGTTCGACTCCAGAACTTGAATCAGTTCTAGTCTCTAACAAAGCAATATCAATTATTTCACATCGCTTTGTTCGCAGCTTTGAAGTACACGAATAATCCTTAAAATTGAAATAAGCTTTGTTCCATTTGTGTACCTAATAGACCGCGCAACTCATACCATTAGCATTTAGTTTATAATTTCTATATTTTACAACACTGCGATACGAACTAGATAAAGAGTGTGCTAAAATTCAAAATTTACGCTTTCACCAGTTGATCTCACTAATAATTCGGTCTAGTGAATGTAGACGACGACACTGACGATTGTGTATGACGATTTATCAGTGCGCAAGAACTCTCGTGCCGTCTTCGGTCTCACCCATAGCGTGAAAGCTCTTTTCTATACTATGCACTTGAATCTGCGCATGCACAACAATACCTCCTGCGTACAAAGGTCACAATAGGTATAAACTGTTGAGAGCGAGGCCTTTTTACTAATGCTTATTTTAAAGCAAGTAGGATAACGGTGAGTCGACCCCAAAACAATTGTTTCTACGGGATCTTGTCTCTCGAAAATGTGCAGATGAAAATATGTTGTCAGTGTGATGTTTATAAACAAAAACTGTAGTAATACACTGAGAATAACTTTTTACGCTTTTGAAGTTGAAGAATAGCGGCGCTGTAAACAGTTACAGATATGTATTAGATTAAGGGTAAAAGCTGTCATCATGTATTGGCATATTGTATTGCATTAAGGTTACATTATGTTGAAAATTTATTAATACACACTGTATGGACACAGAGTGTTCGGAATAATATCGGCAGCTGAGTTTCACCAACGGATCTCAAGGCATAATCCATAACTGAGCGTTATTTAAGGCAGTTTTTATGGAACCAGCTACCCACTGAAGTACTTCTGAACCAACTGGAATTAGGGTCATTCAATATAATAGCGTACCAATTTTCAAAAGGCCGGCAACGCATAGGGGAACCCTCTGGCATTAAGGGTGTCCACTGTCCATGGGTGGCGGTATTGCTTATAAATAGGTAACCTTCCCGTTTTCTATAAACAAAAAAACTTTCGTGTAATTTTTAATGAGGCGTTTTCGCAATCTTGATCCTTAATTATATCAAGTCTCAAAAAGGTGACTTTACGTAAGAAATCGTTCTAGCAATATACGTTGGCTAACATCTAGTATATAATAATTAAAATGGCAAAATGGGCAAGAATAATCTCATATAGGGCCATTAATAAAACGAAATAGAGCTAAGCTGCAATTAGACGCATTTGACCAAGCGTAGAGATGAGCTCTCAAGTGAATTCGGCAATCGAAATTAACCGCCCATGTCGGGTGTGAAGTGTTGCTATAGGCTTCTATACCACTATTGGCATTTCCGGTCAAATCAATCAGTGATGTACTTGAATATATTTTTCGTAGCTAGTCCCTTTATAGGGAATTTAACTGGTAAAGATCAGTGATGGAAATTGATTGCAAAACGAACGTTGTCTGAACCTGGAATGTTTACACCCCTGAGGGTTCTTTACAGAAGTAGGGGTGGACTAAAAAGCTTTAGGTTTAAAGGACTTTTGTTATAACTGGGAGGATCTACAAATTTTCCGATGAAATAAATTACGTTACGTAAAAGGCAGACAGGGTCGTGGAGATCAAGGGTAGGTTATGTATCGACATTTCCAGCCCTCTTTCTTAAGGATAACGTATAAGTTTTAGTTCAGCTGAAGTTATTAATAACATTTATATAATTTACATTACCATTAAAACTTGTAGGAAAATCTAGTTACAATTCCTTATTGTTTTATTTGGACAACACATGATATATCCCTATCATATTTATTAACCTAACATAGTAAAGAAACGCTCGCAAAATATTTTCCGAGTCCATTTTTTAGTAGAAATATACATAAGCTTTAAAAACTTGGTGGTGGAAAACCGTTGGCTACACAGCACAGCGATCCCGAATTGCTCTTAACTTATAAGTCACATATCGCAGAGAGGGGTTTTTTGAAAAAACTCCAGCCGAGTTTAATATATAAATTTAATAAATTTTAAAGAGACTTCAGAAGGGACATTATAATATTGATGAAATAATGACGACGATGATAAAATCGTAATGATGTGCCAATCACGTTGCAATGAAGCTGCTATAAATAGCTAAAGCTTACGTCTACGCACTTGGTCTCGAGATTGTTGTACTTTCAAGGCAATGGAAATCCACAACTTGAACAATGTTGAGAGAAAGACTGCTATATACGACCACTGTTTATATTTATTAACGATTTTAAGTCATAATGTTCACACATCTTATCTTATCTTATCTTATCTTATCTTATCTATATATATAAAAGAAAGTCGTGTTTGTTACAACACTTATAACTCGAGAACGGCTGGACCGATTGTCATGGTTTTTGATTTGTTGGATTTGTTTCCGTCCCGAATAGCAGAATACATCATAAAAACAATGAAAACTCGATATGTGTAATGAATACTTAATCATTTCAGATTTGTTTATGTTTGTCAAACATTTGTTGTCCAATCCAGTCAAATAGTGTAACAACTATATTTTTTTTTGGAGCTTATGGCCTGGTTGCTGAGACTGTGATTATTCTATGATTGTCTATGATTTTTCTTTATATTTTTTTTATTTTTATTCTCATTCTGTATGTATGTTTTCATCATCATTCATCATAATAAAATACTTTTTTGTTTCTATCTATATAAATATATTATTTTGTATCAATGTTTTACGTTCATCAATGCCTTAATTAGTTCAGTTAAAAAGTAACACGACATTCATTGACTGTTAGGCGGTACGAAGTTCGCCGGGTCAGCTAGTAATCTACTAAATACAATTTTATTTACGCATATGTAAATGAAAATGTGTTTTGTAATTTTTGTATCATGTTGTTCTTAGGGCGGATTACAAGAGAAATAGAAAACTTACGTGCTTATGACATTCTTCAAGATTAGGTTACTATAATCACTAATGTTTTGAATAATTATTCAAAGGATGATTTTATTCTGAGCAATTTTCATCATGTTATTTAGCGACTATATGTCAATAGCGTGCCCCCTACCTCAGGGATCAAGTATATTAGATTTAGGTTAACTTTTATTTAATTAATTAATTACAATTAATAGTAAAATTCTGTTAATATTTAAGATAAAATAAATTGTAGTTTGAACAATATACAAATAATTTTATTGGTACAGTAATTTTCTTAATGTATATTTTACCAGACATAATACGTCATTTAAATATCAACAGGTGCTTTGAAACTAGTTGTGACGTTTCACTTTTGGTAAATTCGTAAGTTTTGCAGACCTATTTGGATGATTAATGGAATCTCCATCGTAACATCTGGTAAAGGCATAATGCCAACTAACTTGTTTATCTATGGCGTTTCCGATGACGTCGCACGCATACGTTGATCACACAATTATTTTATTAAATAAAGCTGTTTTGAATTATTATTAAAATAGATTTGATTCCAAAAAAAATCAACTTTGCTGAGTGGGTCCTAATGATGGTACTACTTATAATTAATTTGTTTCACTCAAAAGTACTCGGTATTACCCCTATTAACTGAATGCCTATAATGCTAGTATATGCTTACTGAGATATATATAAAAATTGTATATCCTTTAAGGGCCGCCGTATTCAATGCCGTTATGGGTCTTCTATACCTAACAAAATTGGTAAGCTAAATGATATATTTAAACTTGTACCCTTTTTAAAGAAACAAAATGCTGTCAATTATTATAAAAACCTCAAGGATGACTCAACTATTAATACAAATTCTGATGCTGATAATGATTATGGGAAATAAGGACCCGAAAATGTTGTAAAAAAAAAATTAAAATAAATAGGTTCTTGTAATTTTTTGTTGTTTTATTTTATACCATCCATGATTTTACACTGAATTCCAATTATATTCTTTATTAAAAAAGTAAGTTTGTAGATATAATAGAAAATATGAAGTTTTTGTGATGTCCGGAAAAAAATAAATTTTTCATTACGGGACCTTCTTCCAGACGCCGCAATTATTGCATGTTTATTTCTGTATATAATATATATTACTAATAATTTAATTTATATTCAGTGTCCATATGTGTTGTTTAGAGGATTTTATAGACTTGGTAGAATAGAGCGATGTACAAGTATGAAATTCATAAAGTAGGTACATTTTATACGTATTTTTGTAATAAAATGTTTTGCTACTACTAAGCAAGGATAGCAAAATCAGGAAACAGCGAGATTTAAACATTTCTCACCAACACACTAGAACTAATAAATCCGATAAAAGAAAACAATGACGCGACGTTAGGTCACTGTATATAAGAACTTACACATATTTTCATTAATAAAGAGTACGAGGTTTTATAACTATTTCTTTTTTTATATGGCGAACGATCAAGCAGTTGTTGGCTTGGTTTTCATCGTGCGATTCTCATACCTGTGGTCGTAGGTTTGGACCCCGGCTGTGCACCAATCGACTATCTATATATGTCCGCGTTTAATATTAGCTCATGCGGAGAAGGAAATCATTGTTAGGAAAACTAGCAAGCCTGCCGGTTCATTGTATATTAGAATAAATTAATTTTCAGGATACAGATACAGAATCTGACGCCCAACGTAAATGGTTGTAGCGTCACTTGTTTTTTACCGTTTCCATTTGTTATAATTACAATAATACTAGCTGACCCGGCAAACGTCGTTTTGCCATGAATATTATTTCTAGGAAACATTTTTTTAGTTCAATAAAATAACTATCTACTGTCATAAAAACATCGGGGTTTTTCGTAGAAGGGTGACAATTAAGGGTTGTATGTATTTTTGTATGCTGTATCAAAAAAAAATAAAAAAAAATTTTGTCTAAAATTTAGGACTGGGGCCATCCATACATTTAGGGGGATGAAAAATAGATATTGTCCGATTCTCAGACTCACTGAATATGCATAAAAAAATTTATAAGAATCGGTCTAGCCGTTTCGGAGGAGTATGGGAACAATGTAACACGAGAATTTTATATATCAGATAAAAAAACAAAGACACTTTCTTGCTACTTGTGTCTAGTCTAGTAATATCTAGTCCCGACACTAGAGACATCCCTATATTGACTGAAAGCAGTGATACATATATTAAATACCTAGTAAATTTATTTTATTCGAATAGACAATATAATAAATATAGACAATTATATTTGGCTATACTACTTCACAGGAGACACAATACGAAAGACATATTACGAAAAAAAAATATTATAGAAAATATTTTTTGATTCCATCAGAGATATTAAATATATCTATATTCTGCATGTCGCGTTTCCAACATAGTTAACAAAGCCAGCATGTTTGCGTGGCAACCACAATAATTCCATTTTCGTACAATCTACTTGTGACTCATAATTTAAATTATTTTGCATTCGGCAATCAGAATCGTATTACATATATTGGCTTTAATGGAAATATAATTATGATGATGAAAACTAATTTAATTTACCCTGTTATGCTATTAAAAAAAAAGAGAATAACTACATTTTTGATAATCTGAATTGTATTGAGATTTTCAAAGATACTACTAACTTTGTTCTCCTATCGTTATCGGTACTTTTTGGCAGATGAGATCGACTTTTAAAATAACACGCTGCATACGCTAATGACTGTTTGTTTTGAAGAAAATTTATCTAAATTTTTATTAAAAAAGGCCCAATATATGTATCAATACCGTGCCATACCACGAAAAATTAAGAAATAAACGTAAGGACATCGTAAGGCGCAGGTACGAAATGTTATCACGACACGAGGGATTGTGTGTGGAGGTTGGGGGTGGCGGGTGAACTGCTCGCTTTATCCGATACGAAAGGCAGCAGGCTTTATTCGCGCGTCCGGCACCGTCGGAAGGCCACGTCCGCGCTCGGTACGGCCATCTTACGTAACGCTATTTACTCCGACATCTGTTGAGTGCTACGGTCTCAGCGACACGCTTGCTGCTAACATCAGGCACCAATCATGGCCTACACAAAACCTCGCAAATACGAAACAACGCACTCCAACACCTAGGATATCGTAGAATATTCATCAACTTTACTGCCATTCATCCTGCCAATTATTATTAAGCTTTGCTTTGTGATGTGAAAAGACTGATGAAGAAATGTTCCATGTCCAATTTGAGGAGAAATAATGCAATCGCTAAAGCTGTTGCTGAAGCTTTCACTGCCACCTCAGCCTTACACAAATTTAGACTAAGTTAAACTTAAATTGATATTTGAATCAGGTTCGTGGGGAAGTTTGGAGGTCATTCGAAATTAAAAGTTAAGCAAAATTCGCGAGCTAAGTGCGTGGGTACTGTGGTGGCGTCAGAGACATCTTCGGATGGGCGCACCGCAGACCCTTAAACCATTAGATGATGAATTTGCCCCATGTGTGGAGGTAGTTGATGAAACTCGGGAGGTACAAGAACGCAAGCTGGATCGCCGGAGAGCACAGGCCGGTGGCCCAAGGCGCCGTGGTCTCGACAATGATCTGGAAAGCGAGCGTCGTAGACCTCGACGTAAACCCAAAAGGTTGGTCTTTCATGTATTATATATTCATCCACTTTGGTATTGAATATACCACCTAGAACCATATTCTAAAAAAATATGTATATCCAAAAAGTTTATTTATTTAGTGTATTATTAAATTGGAAACACGCTGCGAAAATTATTATTTAATATTGGAACTAGCGAAAACTTCTGGGAAATAAAATAATTTATTGTTTTGCGAGCGAAATATGCTGAATATATTTTTTGTAACTTCTAATTAAACTAGTTTGTTTTGAATATGCATGTCATTGAAACAGAGGAGAGTTAATGTTTGAAAACTTAGGATCATTTCAAAAGGTTGACGTGCAAGCGACTTTTTTAATTGTAGAATAGTTTTTTTTATTTAAAAATATTGTCATAGAATTTTAACTCGATATTATGCGGTATAATATCTAAATACTTAATATTTCATTATCATAATCTCCTGATATCAGTCAAGTAAGGCATAGCATTTCGTGGATATTTTTTACGTATATCTATTACGAATCGGTATATTCCGTCTATATAATTATTACTTATAATAATATATTTAATTTACAGCCGCGTTAAATTAAATATTATTTACATAAATTGCTCGGTGATTCTATTAGTACTCTCAATGTTGAGCGGTCCTCGTTTTACATATATCATTTTTCTTAACGCTATTATAACGCTACGAACATATTCGTACTATGTGAAGCGAACTATGTGATTATATTTAAATGCGATGTATCGAATTAAACCAAAAAGTTTAATTTATATAAAAGTTATTTAACCAAAGATTGAACTAGGCTGTACAAAATATATTTGTGCAAAAACATCGATCCGCTCCAACGTTTGGCGGCGAAACACTTTCACATTTAGTATCAAGGTTAGGATAAGGCAGGCCGAATGGGGTGGCAATTCGTACAGTTTTAGTCCTGCGGTTCTTTTGACATTGGCTATGACCTAAAAAATTTACATATCCATACTATCTGTAGAAATGAAATTTTCTCACGGCGCAAGCATACCATTTTGGCGTTTATTTAAGACCTGATAACTACAGAAAATATTGAGCATTCATGATTGATCCCTGCACTTGGCTCTGACATATCTGTTGCGTAAATGGCCAGCCACAATAGAGATAAGCTGCTGTGGCTTAATCAGACTTTCGAAGAACCTTATTGGAATTACGCTCTAAAAAAAGCTGAGTAAGTTAATAATATTAAAAATAATCACGCGCACACACAAAGAAGGCGCGCCGCGATGCCGTACCAGCCGGGCAAGTCGCTAGTCCCGAACCGAGATAAAAAGAAGTTTGCGCGGCGATTTTTTTAACAAAATCCATGACAAATCTGTAGTTTAATCGCCGATATAACTGTGAATTTTATTATCATTAGTACTTTTTGTAAATTAATGGCAATTGTAAAATTTATTTTTTATACACAACCGTATTTGAAATAGGCCTAATTTACTGCGCAATTCTGATTATTGTAGCTTTAAGTTGTTCTTAATTTTTACCTGAAAATACTATTAAAAGTGATAACTGCCCCACGATTGCACAAAAGTTATGTCAATAATCTAATGACGCGTTTATATTAGTGCAAAACTTGATTGAGATTTGGGCATTGTATCGCTTAAGACAGAGACAAAAATTAATTTTAGTTTAATATCTTACGATAATATTTCAATCTAATCTCTCCGTGGCAAGCAACATTATTGCTAGCAGCATTTATTTTTTTCAATAATTGCATCTCAGTTATATTTTATTATAAATTAATATTACAAATATTAAACAAGTAATTTAATTAAGCATCATATCTGCACAAACCTTACCAATTTTATATGCAAAGAAAAAAAACATTCTTGGGATAAATCTAGAATAGAGAATAAAACATTTCTGTTAAACGTAACGTATATATCTAATATTTGTGGTTAAATGAGGACCAGAATCCTGTAATTTGAGCTGATTCGACTAGGGAGTAGTAAAGATTCAGATAATAATAAATATGGGAGACATTTTCATCGGGGGGTAAGTGCCTTTCGTTAAATTACACGCACGACTCTGATTGAGCTAGATATGCTGTTATATTATATGTATACCATGTCTGTTAGGACCACCAAGGAACAAAACAATATTTATATTTTATTAAATATGCAACCATAAACTCCAGTAACCAAATTAAGCAGCAGGATATTTATATATTATCACTATTATGGTTATAAAAATTATACACATTAGTGATTAGGGTAATTAATAAGTTATAGTCTGCATTTATAAAACTTTTTTTTATTTTTTATCAAATACTAGCTGACCCGGCTAACTTCGTTCCGCCTTAATAATAATATCGTTGTTACTTTAGTTAAAGTTATTTTAGGATTTCATTAAGGTGATAACTTTTTTTGCAAATAGAGAAATGTTTTATTGCTTGCCATTGCAAAAGAAGAATGGCAGTTTAACACATTAGGCCTCTTCTCTCTATCGCCAATATTGCGATACTGCATGTTAAAGCACTTTCTGCTTTACAACATTTTTTGATGTAACACATGTTTTCGATCAATATCAAAGCCTGGTTATGCATCTCCTCATTTACCTCAAGTTCGGAATTTCTTGAAGTGACACGAATTCGACGTAAAATGATGCGTAGTTTTATCAACAAATGTCACCAAATGTCGTGTGCATTCGTAAAATTAATTAATTTATTTATTGTTATTCGATAACTTATCCGATATTTTATTACTTATTCTGCTATTCGGAGTGGGGAAAAATCCATCAAAGAAGACATAACTAACATCGGTCCAGCCGATCTCGAGTTATAAGTGTTGTAACAGACACGACTTTCTTTTATATATATAGATAAGAAGTAGCTAACTATGAGGCAGAACAAAAAATAATCAAAAAGAAGATTAAAAAAAAAATCAAGACATTCGAAAAATCAAATTTACGAAGTCCAAATATGAATCTGATCAAACATTTTGTAAGCGCTCTAACATTTTAGTTTCCAAGTTAATCGCGTTATGTCAACGATGCATGACAAACTGAAATATGGTGGATTTTTTACCCTTGGAATAAATGTTAAACTGGTTAGGTAAAAACGGCCACATTTACGACGAAACCGGCATTAGCCCCACGGCTATAAAAGGCAATGGAATAGCGCTAAAAAACCGGACTCTCGCACAATTCCTAAATATGAGGAACTAGCTATAGTCTATGTGTCTAGAATTACGTTCTTGAATTTTAGAATTATATAAAAAAGTTTAAAAAAAAATAATTCAATGGCGCTACAACGTTTTTAGGCCTGGGCCTCAGATTTCTGTATTTGTTTCATGCTCATTCGTTAATCTAATAGGCAAATAGATGATCAGCCATATGTGCCTGACGCATGCCCTCGACGTTTTGGGTGTAAGGCAAGCCGGTTTCCTCACGATGTTTTCCTTTACCGTTCGAGCGAATGTTTATGGACTCGAATGGACTTTATTTCTATGTGCGCATTTAAAAGTCCATTGGTGCACAGTCGGGGGTTGAACCTACAACCTCAGGGATGAGAGTCGCACTCTGAAGCCACTAGGCCAACAATGCTCTAAAAAGTTTTGAAACATACCAGAAAACTGGCAGGTTGCAACTCAGACGAAGACGAAAGTTCTGGCTCTGGGGTCACCGGTACTATCTACCAACTTTAAATCTAATTGCTATTAATGTATTTTAAAAAGTTCACTAGGCAGAGTTATTGTAGCTTCAGTCAAGGCATAAGCCCCTTATGATACATACCCCTATGGGTATTTCTGACTGTTAGACAGGGAAAGTAAGATCCGTTCTCCGGCTTGAAAATGAAACCTTTCGCGAAACCGTGAATATTTGGAATAAAATAAAATTATATGTACGATGCATGACACAGGCCATCATTTGGGTATCATTATCGATTACCTAACGATGATTTCTTTACTACACCAGTGCCCAGCCGAGGTTCGAACCTACCACCTCAGGGATGAGAAAAGACCTTACTTCCTAAGATCTTCACTGGATATATAACTATGGAGTACTGGTAACATTAAAGTACTTAAGCGACATCTTAACAAACTATTTCTCATTAACGGGTTCAGGTGAACATACAAAATAAAATACAGCTTCACTGAATGAACGCTGTAAAAAAATAATTTAGAATTAAACCTGTTATAATAAGGCATAATTTCGTTTACACTTTCTGCAGTTTAAAGTCATAACAAAATAAATAGGAAATCATATCTATAACAAGCTTCCATTATTGGTTTCCAAATATGCAGTCAGTGCCAAAACTGTTTATTTCTTGTTATTGTTCCAAGCCATTCTTGGAAACCAGATGTACACTGTTGAGCTTTTAAAAAGAGAGATAGGTTCTATTATTTTATATTTAAGGACAGGTAACTCTTAATTTAATGACGCACCAATCAAATGGGGTGATTCCTCTCATGTCTAAAATTTACTTTTAATATTATGAAAGAGCTTAGATAGAAATTGACAAAAACGTGTTTATAATTTCAATAGTAATATATCAAATCTGACGTAGCCCATTATATTATTAGTAAATTGATCTAGTGTTTTCTAATTACGCTTTTAACCTTACCATATTCAAAAGACTTGTATCTCCTCCTAAATAGGTTTGCATATAATAAAGTTTATAGCCAATTAGTTCTACAAGTACTTCAGAAACCAGTTTAACCAACCAAATCTGATGGTAGAATACTGTCGAAGAGACTGGGCTCAATTTTTACGCTCCAGTAAAATACTGGTATTAAAATTATAACTGGATAGCCTTCTAAAGAGGAAATACTGCACAAGGCTTAGGCCAAATTGAATACGAAGTGAGAACATTGAAAATAGGAGTGATTTAGATTGTATGAATAATTCAATCTATCTTGGTGGAATGAAGGAGATTCTTTCGCCTGAAATCGCTTATTGCCACGTACTACCATTTAACTGAGCCAGCTACCATTCTAGATATTTTGGAACTGATACCACTCAGTAGCCTTAGTAGAGAGAAGAATAGCGTCCTTAAAGGGCAGCAGCCCACTTGCGAATCCCCCTATGTTGTCATGTGTGGCGGTTAGCACTTAATTCTTAGTGAGTTTCAGATATTTACAAATACGTCAGTAATCAGCACAATATATATTTAATAAGTTGTATTATAAATAAATATTAATACAAGTGCAATACAGATAAATAAAAACATGTATATGATATTAGTTGTATAAAGTTTACCGTTTGGAGAGAAGTTTATCGTTATCGTTAGTTCCAATTGCAGTACCTAAGGCAAAATTGTTTTCAATCGATAAATTTAATTTTGAGAAAGTTCTAGTAAACTTCACGGAGATCTCAGGCTCTTGAAAGTTGTGAATCGGATGAATTAACTCGAACGAGTCTACGGCATCTTTTATCGCTTGAAATACATAAAGTTATTGCATTGAAAACACACTATGATAAATGTTTACGTCTGTATTTAGTTTAAATATATGTCCACATAAAATTTTAAAATCTTTTTTAATATGTAAACATCCCTTAATTATTTGTACAATCAAATTGATTTCATTATCGTATCCTAGTTATAGTTCCATCTACATAAATAAAATTGAATCGCAGAATATGTTGCTAAGCACAAAGTTCGAGGACTGTTGCAAATCGTAGTTTTTTTATACATTCATTGAATTTATTTATTACTAAGGTTTTTCATAGTATTGTCTTTGATTGACATAACGTTTACACATTTAAAGAAAAAACTTTTTGACCGGATTGAAGTTATGTATATTTACAACTATTTAACATAATTTTAAATTTTTCCGACGTTTCGCGTGCTTTACAGCGTGCGTGGTCACGGTGACTGACGCAAGCTAAAAACTTCAATCCGGTCAAAAAGTTTTTTCTTTGACTAAGGTTTTTGTTTCGGAAAAGAGAACAGTCTCCAAAGGGTAGCATAGCAAAACGTTGTATACGAGATGTACTACTAAAAAGGTAGGCTAAAAAATAAAAATTGACTTTGTTTGTAAGTTGTTTAATTGTTCTTCATTAATTGTACTAACCAATACGGAGTTGTTATATATGCATGTAGAATAATTAAAAATACTTAAGTTTAACATCGGATTGGAACAGAAATGTAAAACAAAGGAAAACAGATTCTAAATAAAAAAGAAACACTGTAAAAATAGATGCACTATTTAATAAAGAAGTTTAAGAGAAACTGATAGTATGTGTGGTTATTTATTTACGATCGATATTTTAAAAGGAAGAAATTGTTAATATGTCACCACACCGTACACTGGCAGCTTCTAAGGACCATGATATTTTGACAAATTGTAACGCTTACCTTAACGCCTTAACTTAACCTTAGTACAAGAAGTACATATGTTTTAATTATGTCTTGTTTAAAATACAGGTTAAACGAGAGTGATGAAGTTTTATATAATATCCGAAATTTTCGCATTTCAATTCATTTGACATTAAACACACGAATCCTTTATACACAAAGGCCCGTCACGAGTGTAATTAATGATTAACGCACGGTCGCACGTTTATATCGTATTTTAACCTACTTTTAACCAATCAAAATGTTAAGGTTTCTCGTTTAACAACTATTCTGTATACTTGATACTGTTATATGGTTAATATATCGTAATTGGTAATTACTTTTAATCTTAATCTTTTTTATATCATATTGATGTTTGATGACCAACCCTAAAGGATTTCTAATAAGACTGATTTCTGCATTTTTTTATGGTCAATTTTATTTCATACATCGACAAGTACAGAGACAGGCTGTAGTGCTTGATACATTTAATAAAATTTTCGATCCCATACATGCCGGCTACCAAATATTATTTGCCTTGTTACAAGTGTTAAACGCGCACAGTTCATTGGTGCTTAGCCGTGTTTTGAGTCCCTGCTGTGCCCCTTACGATTAAGGAAAATATCGTGAGGACACCGGCATGCCTTAGTACCGAGAGTTTTTTATGCCGGCTTTTTCTCTCGGCCTACACCCTCTGTCATCCTTGCCGATAAGTAGGGATGCCTACAGGTTCAAAATTTAATGACGTGGAATAAGTGATACCTGTATCTAATGTTAATAAACATATTATATTTTATTTTATTTCAAAACGTCGATGCACAGCACAGAAGGCTGATCATCTTCTTGTCTTTTAAGAATAATAAATGATCATGAAAGACAAAAATCTGAGGCCAAACCTAAACGCTATAGCGCCATTAGTTTATATAATATAGTGAATTAATAATTAAGTTTTACATGAATTTACAATGAAGTCTCGTCATTACAATGTGGCCATCACGCCAAACTATGTGTTATCACAAACTAAATATGATATTCCCGATCAGATTTGTAGTAGCAATAAATGCCCCGTGCGTCAGCATAACCAATGTGGGTCATATGCTAATAAGTACTTATATGTAGGGATGCGCTGTGTCAGAAATTTTCAAGATCGATCAGTTATTATTGCCATCGAGACCTTACGGTTTCCTTGTCCAAGTGATATTTTGCACGACACTATTTTTTTGAGGATGATTCCCGTTTTTGTATCGCATTCTAAGTTTTTTGTTATGAGACTAAATAAAAATATATAGTGTCTTTTTGCTTGAATTAATTCGGTGACAGTTCAGTTAGTCGGTATATGATCTGCCAACATTTTGGTGTCTAAGTACACTGTTACATGACATATTCAGCGTTTATTTTTGTTTTATACCCATATATTTTATTGGTTCTTTAACTTACGTTTCCTCATTCTTAAACTTGGAGTCAAAAGTTGGACCTTTATGCAAAAAGAAAATCAGAGCAATACTATAAATAGTCTTTTCAATCTCCATCTTTACAGTCGTGATGTTAATAACGTCTCACCAACTAATCTATAGAATATGCTCGTATCTAGATTTACTAGCACACCAAGTGTGTTGTTTCTTCTAAATCCCACCACCTATTGACGTTTGACCAATGAGACAGGAATACTTTTTCAAACGAACAAAAACAAATTTCATTCAAGTGTCACTAATGATCAAGGAGCGTACATGAAAAGGTTCCAATAGATGTATATAATATCCTCCTCTTTTGAAAGAGATCAATTTATGTATAACTAATAATTTCGACGTTATTAAAATCTCGTTATGCAATGGTTTTAATAACGAATAAATCAATATGGATATTTGCGATTCAGGAATTTGTTATTCGACAAAAAATAAATATTCAGTGTTTGTACAAGGTATATCGTTTTAATGTTTATTTTATTCCGGAGTTTGATCAAAGTTTCTGTTAATTGATAGCGATGTTGAAATATTCCATATTCCAAAAGTATTTTATTGAAAAATTGCAACGTTATTTGTCCGAAATAGCTATCAAAACTTTGAACAGATTTTGCGATTAAAACGTATTTGATCGTTTTTAAATAAATACCCTAGGTCATAGAAATGTCTGTTTTTTAACACGATTACGGCATCATTTATCTTACTATAATTTATTCTGAAACATAACTAATCCAAAAGTCTAAATTAATAATCACGTGTTTTGCATAGCATTGGCTCTTTGGCAAATTGTAAAAAAAGCTCGCACTCGGCACTTGAAAACTTACCCCGTTATTCATAAAAATAAATTAGTCTAATTGCACCATTTTCACTAAAGTCATTACTCGTCTCTTTTCATCACTTTGTACACACAAATCAACGTAAGTTCTTTAGTGGAAAACAGACTCATTAAGTTTTTATGAGTGAGGAGGGTATTAATGTAGCCCAGGCTGAGAAGAGCCTGGAACCTCATCTCCACTTATCCAACCACGTTTACAAATCATACATTTTCAAGTAAGAACTGGCGCAACTCATCGAGGCACTTTCAAGGCATCTTTCAAAAGATACTTTACATTATAATAGATCTAACTAAGAAGCTTTTGTTTAAGATGTACTTGGACTTTACTTATCAACAAAATTTATTCTCTGGGGATGTTTTGATTAAGCATTTACTTCAAGTACGCATAGGAGACTTTGAGGTTTTTACACTAATTTATATCTTTATCTTATATTAAATAATGGTAATATATGTAACTTATATATCTATATATGTAAAAATGAAACCCGTTTTTCGTTGTCACGACATAACATGAAAACGGCTTGACCGATTTGTCTTTTTTTTTTGTTGTGTTTGTAATTGTCAGGAGAAAGTTCTTATAAAAGAAAAAAAGAAAAAAATTGCGCGGAAAATGAGAAAATTTAAGAATACTTACCACCATACAATTCGAACTTTTTGATGTAACCTTATGCCGTTTGACATAACATTGACACAATGCGTGCTGCAAATATCGTCAAAGAGGATGTAAGAAAAATGAATATCGTTTAAAATAAATGCTTCGATCGGAGTTATTATATTGATAATATAATAATTTGTGAGCCAGAAAATCAAACAAAGAATGTTGTATAACATAAAGCATTAAAATAATAAACACTTTCTTTCTGAAATATTTTTTAATTAATTATACCAATTTGAAATCAATATTCATAGTTAAGACAGGACAACGTCTGTCGGGTCCGCTAGTTTTATATACAGGTTGGCCAAAAAGTCGTGGATCAAACGCAAATAGGGGATAGGTGAGGTCATCAGCGGCAAAAAATTGTTGTACGGGAGGTCTCTAAGGTCAACCCCTGCTGAGTTATGATTTATTTTGCGTTTTATAAGAAAATAGACATTTTTTACTAATTCTTCTTAAAATTCGAAAATATCTACATCCTGTATCTTTTTCATAATATCCACTAGATTGGTACTGATGAGTTCTTGCGTTACACATACTATTTATAGTTGTTTATTGAGTGTATTCAAGATAATATTAAGTGATACGATATAACATTTTGTCAAATCATAAATTTTTCTTTACTTTGGACCCCACTGTGAAAAAAAATTACTCCACGAAAAAGTGTCCCTGTACTACAAGTTTTGGCGCATTTAATAGGGATTGATGAAAAGATATTACACGTGGCCATGAGTCGCTCTAATATCTTTCTAAGAAGAATTACAAACAACGATTGTGAAATAATAATTGTATTAAAACAATTATTTATCAATGGTTGTTTGTAGGAAACAAAATATTTTACAATAAAATATGCTCAAAATTCCTGACTCTGACCATAATACTTAATCTGCACCGTCTAATCAAATTCCTACGTAACCCTCCAGCCATCTGTCCAATTTTTTGAATTTAGTCCGATTCACACAGTACTGGTCCCATGTAGGTAAATAATCTATCATAAGTCCGAATCGTTGTCGTTTTTTCGTCCTAGAAAGATATAAGAGCTACTCATGGCCATGTGTAACACCTTTTCAGAATCCATATTAAATGCGCCAAAACTTGTAATACAGGGTCACTTTTCGTTAGAGTAATTTTTTTTCACAGTGGGGTCCGAAGTAAACGAAAAGTTTTGATTTGAAAAAAAATTATATCGTATAACTTAATATTATCTTCAATACACTCAATAAACTACTATAAATAGTATGTGTTAAGTAAGAACTCATCAGTACCAATCTAGTGGACATTATGAAAAAGATACAGGATGTAGATTTTATCGAATTTCAATAAGAATTAGTAAAAAAAAGTCAATTTTCTTATAAAACGCAAAATAAATCATAACTCAGCAGGGGTTGACCTTAGAGACCTCCCGTACAACAATTTTTTGCCGCTGATGACCTCATCTATCCCCTATTTGCGTTTGATCCACGACTTTTTGGACACCCTGTATATATAATAGAAATTTATATTATAGGAATATGTGTTAATAAAAATACAACTATAAACCGTGTATACCGGCCTTTAAACTAACAAAGCTAATCATCCACAGTGGTAACAGTATAGTACTCGGTAGAAACCAATCGTATCACATTACAAATTAATAATCCGTAGCGGGATTGTCTACGGCGTAGGCACCAACGAGAGCTTACGTGCCTAAATAATTATTTAAGCAATTGCTTAGCATTGTCGAGTATTTAGAACTTCGTACTAAGTGCCAGTGATTGTATGTATGTACTCATTATATATGTATAAATTAACATAAGATAAGTAGAGGCCATTACAAATAGAAGCAAATGTTGCCTTGAAGGAAGGCCTCATCTATTTATTTATTGTTTAAGATACAAAATAGTGTTTTTTATTTATTTTAAACACTTCTTAAATATTATCCATGGAGTTTAATTAAATGATTGGACGCTTTTTTCTTAACAATACTAATTAACGAATAGGTAATTGATGGTTATTAAATATACTTACTACTTATATGCTTACTTTATAAGTTGTATACTAACTCAGTAGTTAGTACTACTAAACACTGCTTACAATATAAAAAATGTAATTCATGTACATTCGTGGAGAATAATTCTAAACTTAGTTTGAAATGTCCTGGAAAGTTGATCATTCTCGTGACCTCCTAATTGCCTTTAGGCTACAAGACTCACATTACGTACAGCCTTCCCCTGAGAGTCGTAGAGTACTTGCACTAATATAAAATTTAGTTAGAGGCATGTAAGTTCCAATATTTGTTTCATTCGTCATTTGCGACCATTGACAAATTGAAAGCGTTGTATACGCTGATTATGAACAAAAATGGTCAACTGGCCCGGCAACATCGCCCGGTATATATCCTCAATTCGGGTCTATGACAGGTCAGGCTCCTGACACTCTTTTTCTTTACTATACATAGTATATAAGCTAATTTAGCGAAGGCATGTAGTCAAAAGTACGATGCACGGTTATACCAATCCAATTCTTCATGTGCACAAGTAAAAGTGTGTTATATAATCTGATAACTACCAGCTTATAAAATCAATAATCAAATGACGTAGATGTGTATCTGGTATATTGGGGTTCCATTTATTTCAGTGTTGACGTCTCCCCGAAGTTTCCAATACAACCTGTCGTGGATTTTAGAACCCAACGTATCCACCCCACACACCAATCACCGTTGTAGAAAAGCTCTAGCAAACAATACTTACATGTAAAAACTCCGAGTTAAAACCGCCGATAGTTTCTATAGAAAACAGCAATTTATGCTTCCAATATCCAAAAATACAAACTAAGCAAATTTAAGGTTGCTCGTAGTTACCGGGCCGGAACGATTCGTATAAGATTGTGCACTTTCCTTGAAATATTGTCAAAGGATTTTGTGTCTTAAGTTTAAGATGTTGGAGTTTATATTCGTATTTCAGTGTGCTCTCGCGTTCCGCGGACAGAATGATAAATACTCGACTTAACTTAAAAAGTGGAATGCTACAGATTACTATGGAAAGAATAAATTATCGTTGCCTGGTATCTTAAAATATATTGGTAATTTTCAGATGTACGCAATTTTCGTATTAGGAGACAATTTTAGCCTAAAGTATAAAATGCATGTTTTCCCAAAAGTATACAATGTGGAATATACATAGTAGCTAGACCTCATTATATAGACAGAAATATATGGTACATATAGTGTTTTATGTTTAAATATAACTTTCAAATAATAATCGAAATATCTACGATTTTTCAATAGCAACAAAGTTACAAAGGTTTTTTTTAATATTTTGTTATAATTCTAGATACGCTACATATTCGTGGTTTGATATTATGTCAATTCGTTCACTTCAAGCTCTCGCGATTTAGCGCTTATGGTAAATCCTGAGACGCGTGATTGAACCGTCATAGCAGCGTGGGAGTTGCAATGGCGACTAAATTAAGTTATTAAATTAGGATCAATCTGGACAAAGCCTAACCTAGGCTTACCTTTTAACTAACAAAAGACAAACGATAAGACTTAAAGTAAATCAATAACCTATTCGAACAGCGATCGCTGGAATTCTCTAATCGCTCTCGGAATTTGCATCGAATTAGGATTTTCAATTAGAGTTGCTTCAGTTCTTTATTTAATCAAACTGTTATATAAGACCATTTCAGTTTTGAGTGCCCCATTAAATCCCAGTTCCCGATAAAAGAATAGCATCGCAAGTTCAATAAAACTTCATTTAGTACTAGACACGAAAATGAATTTTAAAATATTATAACGCAAACCATTCCTATTGAAGCTCTTAAACAAACTGTTAACGTTCTACGGCTGTTTATTTGTGATTCGGCTCAATTATTATGCCCAATACTGGTATGTCAGTAGTAGCTTTGAACCCCGGCTGTAAACCAATGGACTTTTTGGATATGGCGAAGGAAAACTTTGAGAGGAACCGGCATGCCTTAGAAACAAAAATTTGACGACGTGTGTCAGACACAGAAGGCTGTTTTTGTATCTGGCACATGATGTTAAGTGATACCGCCGCCCATAGACACCCACAATGCCAGAGGGCTCGCAAGTGCGTTGCGGGATTTTTAAAAATCAGCTAGTTGCCAATAAAAATATTATTATAAGTACATATAATATTGATAGTTGATATTCTCTCACACAAAAGCTATTCAAATCTTATTTTATGATTATAGTGCATTTTCTGTATTAATTATTATAAACGATTTATTTAAAGAGTTTGTACTTAATCAAATATGGAAAATAACCGTCTTTTCTAATAATCTCAAGACTAGACAAATCATGTCTAAATTTTTCACGGAGAAAGTATAATTCCGTACTTGTGCATAAGTACGTGATTTGAATAAAACACGAGCCAAACAACTAGTTCAAGGAAAGTTGTAAGAGGACTGATATTTTATACTTATTTTCATAGCTAAAGCCTGCGGCGAGGCTTTACAGCGAAACAATTTTTCAAATATCGTTCGGGAGGCTAACAGAATTCAATTTTTAAAATTCCATCAAATGTTTATTGGATTTTAATCCTTCGCGTTGAATTCAGAAGAGTTATATAAAAAATGCAACGGCAAAAATTACTGTTCGTTGGTATAATTGCATAATAATCATAATGCATTCATAAATGCATGTAATTTTAGAAATGCCCAACTAAATGTAGCCACATCGTTTCATGATATTTAAATCAACCTTAGGCCAATTCATAGGTTCTGTTTTTCATGTAATTACCATTTGATTTGTAAATAAAAAAATAACAATTTTTACCAATACTCAGCTGGAACTATCCTAAGGCAAACTGTGCCTTACCCTGCAGATATAACTTAATTCTGGTAACTTGATTCTAATAATTATTAATTGTCCGGCGTCACACAGTCAACGCTTTATTTATTTTTGCATTTTTTATTTTAACTTATTTATGTTTGGCAACTTCGTGAACTGTCAATGAAATATAATTATAACAAATTGTATTATTTTTTTTATAATAATAAAAAATAGCGTCTATTAAAATCTAAATATAAAAATTAAATATACATTATTGACAATTTTCTTAAGTAATAAGAAAAATTAATAAAAAGAAACTTAAAACAAATTTACAAAGTTTGGTTCCTGTGGCCTTGTACCTTAAAGTGTATTTTTAAAAATAGGTGGCCATGTCATGAAACGATAAATTCTACGAGTGGTCCACAGTATTAAAAGAACTTTATTATATTACAAGAAATAGTTACATACACTCTAACCTAGTAACAAGAAGTTGACTGACAAGTTAATCTAATCTAATAAAACCCATTCTTTGCCTTTGTGTGTGTTAAGCTTCGATATTGTGGAAAATTTGAAGTCCCATAATACTGTTTTCAGCAATTATAAATACAAAAAGTTAAGTAAGTATAGACTAAAATCCTCAAATTCATCATTGTTTATCTGAAATAAAAACCAGAACTATTGAAATATGTATTTAATATGGAAATATACTAACAGTTTGCGTGATTTATACTCAAACTCAAAATATTCATGTAGGTAAACAAGTACACTTATGAATTGTCAGAAAGAAGTTAAATTAATTGTAAAATTATATTTACTACGAGTTCGCAAGTCAAGGGCTTAGAGCGGGTAAGAAGAAACTTTCCGCCACTCTTTTTAATCTCCAAGTATTGTCATACAAATTGTTTGAACTGGAGCAAATTAATCCCTAGGATTAGGATCATTTAAGTATTCCTCAAATTTATAAAAAGATTTATTGATTAATTTTCGTTTAACGAGGGCTTTGAATTTATTTAGAGATAATTCTCTATACAGTATATACTCTCTACAGTAAGCAAATTAACGAGAGTCGCGTTAAAATACTGTATATTATGTAATAATATTTTACTATATATGGAAATATTCTATAATTGTATACTTATAATAAAACGATAGAATTTTGTTACCCAAAGCTCTTATTGGTCATCCTGGATATTTTTTTTATAATAACACTTCAACATGTTTTACAATACAAATAATAATTATTATTTGACATGATAAATACATTGAGAACATTCTTCACCTGTGACTCATCATTCAACAAGTCATGGCCGTGGGTAGACAAATAATATGTATATTAAGAAGAATAAACAATATTTATAGTGCTAAATAAGCTGCATCATGATGCGTGAAGGTGTGTATATGGGGCGTACTCATGAGCACACCTGACTTTCACACCATCACACAACACAGCCGAATTAGGTAGGTATTACTTAGTGAAATGTAATGACTATTTTTTTATTTTCGTAAATGTTTGAATTTTTTGAATAAATTATGTATTTCATCTTTGGAATAATCTTTGAGTAATCTTCAGTATAAATGTTTTTTGTTGTATATAATTTATGTTAGCTGTAGGATTACGAAATAAATAAATAAACAAATGAAATTAATTTATGTTCTATATTCCATATTTCGATATTATTTGCACGAAACGAAGTTATGCACAGTCGGGGCGGGTCGCTTATAGTAACGTGATTTTAATGGCGGTTTCGTGTGAACAATACGTGAGGGAACACCATCAACACAAGGTCAACTGAATCGTTTTTCGCAGTTCTTTGTTTCCTTTAAAATACGTTAGTATTAAAATAATGGCGCAGAGAGGTATTGTTATTGCGCGAAACTTCTATACTACATTATCGTATTTTCGTAAATGATTACCTGACAAAACTTTGTACTAACTTTTCAACAGGTTCATTTCTGCCCCGTGAACATTATCGAAATGTCAATTACAGTTTGACTGCGTAGTTTGTCCGTCATTTGGTTTGAGTTTACAAATACTATTTAAACTATCAAACGCCTAGATGTTTTCATTTTTTTCCACGCTCATCACCGTTTACCGGCGCTGTCATCGATTTGACAGAAACAAGCTGATTCAACTGCTCTTAGTCCCGCAATATCTTACTATATAAAAATAAGTCGGGTTTTCCTTCCTGACGCTATAACTCCAGAACGCACGAACCGATTTCCACGGTTTTGCATTCGTTGGAAAGGTCTCGGGCTCCGTGAGGTTTATATCTTAAAGTATAAACTATAAAGACAATTCAGGAAAAGTTTCAACAGAAAAGCGGGATCACCAAACGAAATGTTACATAAAACGAAGCCATCTGGTGGCGAAACGGAGTTCGCCGGGTTTGCTAGTTAGAGTTTAAAAATAATTTTATCGGCTAAATAATTATTCCCACCATTAAGTTTCCAATACGGCCAGAGTTTAAATAGTTCACAACAAAAAATATTATACACTTATACATGCAGCAAGCATGGATCAAAAGTGCTCTTTTATGAAAAATTGTAATTAACACTTGTACTTGTTATTGCTGTCCATTATTCATTAAAGTATATCAGATTTCCAGTCCCTTCGAGGAAAACTACTCGTACTCTATAACTTTCAATTGATAGCAAAGTCTAGAGCAATGTCTAAAATAGCCTTTTGTTGTCTCGATTTAAAAATGTTTTTGAGATTTGGAGGAAATCATTTAGATAGATAATATAAGTAAACTCGACAACTTTACTTAGCGGACAGTCCAGGAAATTTCAAACAAGTTAAATAAGTTCAAGAAATATCCGCTTCCTGCCCTAACAAGAATGAAAGAGTTGCTTGTATCGTATCAAAGGCGTACAATTGCAATTTTATAGCAAAAATAGAAGTTATTTTAAGTTGGTACAGTTCGAAGAATCTGTGTTCAATTCCCGATAATGACTGTCCTTTAATGAGTACTGAAGACGATTGCAGATTTAAAAAATATCTGTTTGAGACAAAAAAAGTAAATCCTAGAAAAATATTTTATTTAAACCATAGAAAAAGATGTTCAAATGAATATTTATTAAAAACTTACCTACTCATTAAAACTCTGATAAACAATAAACTCCAACTACCACCTTTTCAGAATGCCAAATCATAAAATGACTGCTTCACGATTGATTTGAGAGCGACCGCCGATGTGAAAACCGCTGTGTGAGTTCGAAAAGTGAGTTATAGAATCGTAGGGCATTAATAGTAAGTTAAAATTTCTAGCTAGTATTTTCTACCACTGGTTGCTTTATTATACAAAAACGGCCTCCTTGTGGTTGCGTCTTCAACGATTGTGCACGTTTAAAGGACTGTTATGTAATTTATTATGATCGAATTTTCTTAGAAAAAGATAATTGCCAGCCATAAATTTGGAAGTTGGCAGTCTCGAACATGTCATCGAACGTAAAGCCTCCTATCACGATACAGCGGTCGTGTTACTGAGAGAAGAGTTATAGAGTACATTTACGATATTATAGTTGATCGTCAATACTACAGTATCTCCTGCGTAGCTGGTATTCTCAATAAAGATAGCCTGTGTCCAAGTTGGCTTAAGAACCTTTTATTAAAACTTAGTTTAATTAGGGTAAAAATAAACATTACGTATGTTACCTATAATACATACTATTTCATGAATTTCAAAAGCGTAAGTTGGTAGTTCGTGAAAAGTGTACGAGTGAATGTCATCGATTTGTGGGGGAAATCGGTTGCAAAGTCTTGCACCAGAAAGTGTTAAGTGTACATTGATGTGTTAATTGCACCCCGACGGCATACGACACCGGCCGTGATGGCCCAAACGTACTCAGGGTGAATCGATTGCTTAAACACTAAGTCTGTACCTTATAAGTCTTCGCTGTTGAGTTAAGTATAAAAATTTCCGTACAATTTGACGAATTTATTTGAAAAAGATCGATAACTTTCCTCATTTATTGGTACATATTTATATGCAAATTTAAAATAAAAAAATGTTATGTCATGATAAACATGCAAACTTTATATCCTAGAAATATCTTACTAAGCTAAGTTGACGAAGCAAGCATTGACATATTAAGTCTGAAATCTCTTGAATGTTTGGATTTAATAACTTGAAAATATTGAAACTTGAGACATTATGTAATAAAATGTATATAAATTTTCGCGACTATTTCATAAAAGTATCTTAAAGAAGGCTGAACAATTTTATAAATAACATAGCCTATGTTACTCAAGAATAGAGTAGCTTGCCAACGGTGAAAGAATTTTTGAAATCGGTCCAGTAGTATCGTGGCCTATTTCTTTATAATATTAGTATAGATATAACAATAAAATAAGGTTGAAGGCTTTCAATATTATTATTACCTATTATTTAAGCATCTTCGGCTATAGATCATGAGGTCTCGGGTTCAATGCCAGGAGGCTGAACCTGATAGTACTACATCTTATGCGGTTAGTACCTATCTCAAATAAGTGCAAAAATCTCTGATACGCTTTCAATATACTTACTCTAAAACCATTTCATATAGCTTAAAACCAATTTAAAAATTTCCTGCTCGTGACAGAACTCAATTAGTTTTTCTCTAGTTGGCGTTTGTAAAAATAAGCAAAAACTTTCTTATTCTGTTTAAAATTAAATCATCGAAATAACCGGACTTCCTCCAGTTATATGAAATTCAAATTTGACATTATGTTTTATTCCTCAGCATTGTTTGACTAATTAAATAATTTAGAATATATACATAAGGGTATTGCATCTAAATAAATAAAATACTTTTCCGTATTCATTTTGGAAAATGATATTGTGTAGAATACTTAATAGGCGGTCGGAATAACGAATTATCTTGATATGACGCAATTGTTTTTTCTGAGATCAAGATAAGCCAAGCTTGATTTCAGCTTAACTAAATCTATGAGAATCCTTTTAGTAATTTTGGAGATCAAGTCAAGGAAATAAAAATAATAGTCTGTTTTTATACGTATCATTTCCTCCCGATAATTAAAAATAACAAATCAAGATGAAACTATCGCTGTTACAGTTGTAAGTTCTTTAACTAATATTTGCTAGTTCCTGCTGAGCTTAAATTAATGGAACGGCGCGTCTCTTTCAAACAAATCTTCAAATAGGGTTGGGAAGAAGTATTAAAATTTCTTGTTTTGTTTTTTAAATATTTTTATTATTTAAGTGAAACAATCGTAGGAAGGGAAGTTTGGTGTGATTGAGTTTGTGTCCAAAACAAATAGGTAGATTTTAATAAAGTTTTACCATAACGATATAAGTGAATGATAACAGTATTTCAATGTAATTGTTACTTTGTATAGTCTAGTAAAATCTATGCGTCTAAAGTATGCGTGATTCTGGAAATCATATTCATAATCGGTAAAATTATAATTACTTAAGATTAATCAGGAATTTTCTAAGTATGTTTATGATTAAAAGCACTTATGGTTTGCATTTCATTGCCAGCCCTATTGTAAGGTTTTAAATTCTGCTCTCTTGTACTCGTAGTTGTAATTGTTAGACTGAAGAATTATTATATTAGTTTTTTACTGTAGTAGGTTTTGTTTAATGTTAAATCTTGCTAACCTACTTAGGGTAAAGTGACTAGTGATTGACCATGGACCTATAGTTGACTAATGCACATAAACCGATAAAATAAGAATTCACGGTATATTTTTAAACTAATTCTATATTAAGTATTCAGAACGGCCATCTGGTCAACGAATCACGCAAACTGCGCGTCCATATCTTTCAAATATTCCAAATGATCGTCTGTTTGTTTGTAAAGTGACGCACCGTAAATCTTTTATTCGTTGTTTTGTAACAATTTTCCTAAGGATTGAATTAAATATTAGCAATTTTGTCACATTGTTGATGGTAAGGGTTTTTTTCTAATTAAAAACGAAATTAACCAAAATATAGCGGGTAAAAAAACACCTATGATCTTCCTCAAGTTCTGACTCGGATGCAATGGTCTCTTCAAGAAAATGTGTCAATAAGTCAGAAAATTAGAATTATCAAGAATCTGACATTGTGGGTTTAAAACCCCCGCAAAAAGTAGATGGTGAAATCGTTATATGTAAGTACAATAACAATTATATCCAGAGAAAGCTCATAAAACGAAAAAAAATGAAACAGCTACAACCTCATCCATGGTGGCATGAACGGCAAATGGTCAATTGTGGACATGGGCTGAACATAAATACGTGCTCGACTATCCCTGGAATGCTGTAGTTGATCATATAGAGAAGCACAGAAATACCAGTTCTACGAGAAATCTATTTGATGTTCCATAGATACATTTCTTTATATTATTTTTAACAAGTGGTGAATATATTATTATTATATTTGTATTTTTTTTTAAGTTGTCTTGCTTGCTATTTAAGAAATAACCCAATTTTAAGCATCTGAATCTACTAAATCTCTAATATTAATTGTAACTTTTATTTTTTTATTCAACCATTGTACAGTAGTCGTTTGTTTCGTTAACCAAAAAACAATCATTGAATTCGAATGATACTTAAAGTTAAACATCATAAATGAAAATTATGAGTCCATAAGTAGTCACCGACTGGTGCTTATATCTTATAGGATTAATAAAATGAGGAATGGTAAAAAGTTAATTGGCTACTCAGATGAGATTTTAAATATAATTAATTAATTTAAAGATACTATAAAAGATGGATTAGTAACATCGGAAAAAGTGCCGGCAATCTTTTGATGTAATAATGGCTCATCATATCAAAGAAGCCCAAATTGAATTAAAAATTCACAACGTGTATCAAACACCTACTCGTCTACAAAGGAGATCAATAATAAATAAAATACATTTATAATAAAATAAAATAACCAATTACGGAGTGGGTTTACATATGATACATACATATATAATTACATATAATACATACATACACACATATTACACCCACAAAACAAACCCAAGCAGGGAGAGTTTCGAAACTCCATTCGAATTGAATAGGTGTAATTTTTTTTATACTCATTATTTTCAACCCGCGTCAATAAAATATATTTTTCAAGAAACCTCTTACTTGAATAAACCTAATATATATGAATTTGATATTATTTACTTGTATTCTTCAATATCTAGTTAGCGTAATGACAATTCTGTGACTGAATTGATAATGATATTAATAGTTCTAAATTAATATCATTATCAATTCATTATAACGCTTAGCCTCAATCTTCATACGTGTTGTATGACACCGATTTTTTTCCCTGTATGGGAATATCCTATGACAAGGTCTTAAATAGTAACAGTCTCGGCCCACCGGTGTTAACAATCACTCAACCAGTTCCAATGAAATTAAGCATTTGTTTAAAAATCGAGAATGTTTTAGTATTATATTCTTATTATATAAACGCCTTGATTCTCGGCTCAACGAGCTTCAATACGTAACCTACATTTTAATATTTTTACACTAACACAACGGTGACTAATTAAATACACTAAACATTCTAATTATTACCTTGCTATAACGTCATTTACTTCACGTGGTTATTTATACAAAGTTTATTATGATGAATATTGTGAAATTGGAAGTGGTATTTTTAAAGCTCATAAAGCACATTCGTGCGCAGAGCAGTGTTGGCCTAGTGGCTTCAGCGTGCGCCTCTAATACCTGAAGTCGTAGGTTTGATCCCCAGCTGTGCACCAATGGACTTTCTTTCTATGTGCGCGTTTAACATTTCCTCGAACGGTGAAGGAAAACATCGTGAGGAAACCGACATGTCTTAGACCTAAAAAGTTGACGGCGTGTGTCAGACACTGGAGGCTGATCACCTACTTGCCTATTAGATTTAAAAATTATCATGAAACAGATTCAGAAATCTGAGGCCAAGACCTAAAGAGGTTGTAGCGCCACTGATTTATTTTATTTATTTATTAAAGCACATTTGTTATCCTTTCGGTATCCATAAACAATGATTTCAAGCACTTCCTAAGTCCTTTTTTTTCTAAATAAGAGGTTGTCTTCATCTTCGACGAAAGCCGCATTCACATTTGTTGAGTTAAAGTTGCTGGTTGCTTGCCGGTGATTTTTACTTGCACCACTTAGGGTGGAATTTAGTCATTGCACACAAAACATTATTTTTGATTATCTCTATTATACCTATATTGCCATTAATCTTCAAAGATATTCATTCATTTAATTATTACTATATAAGGATTCTCCGACAGTTAAGATTCTGTATAGGTTCGTGTTCAAATTCCCGATGTGCATAGAATATAAAGTTCTGGCTTGCTCTTAAAGAAAAATGATATCACATTATAATTAAAGGGAAAACAAACCTACCAAGATATTACTGGTGACGCCCAAGCTGGTTCTTTCCTAGCTCGTATAAGTTTAACAGCGAGGAAATGCTCCCAGCTCGAAAGGTACTCTGTCACAGGGATCAATCTTTAAGCGTATATTTGTTTTTTCTTTTTGTTTTAATTTAGATTAAGATTTCTAAGTATAATTAACGTGTTTAAAAAGCTCAATTGCTCCGTGATTTGAAATAATTGTATATATAATATTGTACTATATACTATTAAACTGGTATTTCAATATCGAATGTGTATGTAATATTTTGTATATGTGTGATGATAATGTGATATACAGAGGATATGATAAATAAAAACTAAACTAACAGGTTTTATATCTCAGTATGTGTTATTTTTATCACAGAATATTAAGGGTGTTTTTTCCATATAGATTTGGTCGACAAACGACCTGTTAATGAGTAAAAATACCATACCAACAGTACTAAAACGAAATACAAATATTTGTTTAATATATGTACAAAATTATGAATGAAATCATCTTTCTCTATGTAACTTCGTGTAACACAAATATATAAATTTATTAAAATTAATTGCCTCTTCTACGTCTCCATTGACCAGAATCATGTTTTAGTTTGACTTTCATAACAATAATGTTTTTGTCTGATATTGGCAGAATGCCCAAATACAATAAATTCATTTATTTTGTACACAGGACCCAAAAACCAAATGTTACTTCATGATAAAAAGAATAAAACTCTTTATTAATCTTGAAATATGAGTAATATCCGGACGTCGGAAAAGATTTTATTACAAAATTATTTGACATTCCTGATATTTCGATTCATTCCTTTATGTATAAGGGATACATAAAGGAATGAACAGAGTAACGACTCTGTTGCCTAGACATTTTATTTATGCACTTGTTAACAAAAGATACAAATCCCTGCCCATATATAATTCCATATTTCAATAGGCAATATTATCCTGGCCATTACTTAGTAATTTTATTTTATATATTCGAAACATATATATATATATATATATGTTTTTATTTATTTACACTTCGTTGCTAAAAAAAACACAATACATAAATATTATGAGGGATGCAACGGGCGGCCTTATCGCTAATAAGCGATCTCTTCCAGGCAACCCTAGTTAAAGAGAAAAATTAAAAAAGAAAAGAAACATGATGCGTGCGAGAAGTGCAGAACCAAATATTATATAAAAAAAATATATATATATAGTACCTTAATCTAAAGTAATACAAAAAAAAATATTAATAACAGACTAAAAACTTAAAAGCTAATCATACAAATACATGAACAGCGAATAGTGATGTAAAAGGAAACATAAGAATAATACAAGTCACGATTGATCAGGATAGGATAAGGTTAAGAAATGATAGGAGAAGAGTTTTAAAAGATGACAGAGAGGTAGCCAATCGTACGGAGTCAGGCAGCGTATTCCACAACTTAATGGCGGAGATCGTAAATAAATTGCCTAAGAAGGATGAAGTGTGGGATGGAATTTCCAATAAACATCTAATAGAAGAGCGTAACATATAGTTAGAAGGACCTAAGAATTTGAAGTGATTTTTGAGCGTGACTGCCGCTGTGTGAGTTCGAAAAGTGAGTTACAGAATCGCAGGGCTGAGGTCGAGATCCTTGAAGGGTTGTAATGTTTGGTAGTGCTACTAACAAAATTGTTTAACAGAATAGTGAGTCAAGAAGTTAGTCAAATTAATACTTTTCTCCTTGATATCAAACTTGATAAATTAATTTCGAATTATCGTTCGAGGTTATTTGACAAAAAAAAATTAATTAAAATTATAATCAAGATTTTTTTTCAGTTCTTCTCATTCGTTCTAGGAACTGACTAATAGAACTGGCCACTTCTCCTTTTTATCACTTAACATTTAGTTATAAAAGAGGCTTGTAAAGAGCTGTATCATTACATTTTGCTCCACATTAGTATGAATTATGAATCAATAATTAATAGAAAATTACAATAAAAAAACCAACATTTACCAACCATCAGCAGTGTGCATATCAACACGCAGACACCTGACACATTGAGCTGAAAAACGAGTAAAAGTAAAAGAAAACGTTAGTTTAAAACTGGAACTGCCTATTCACTTACGTTGTATTGCGGCCTCAACTCGATTATTTTGCGGAAGTGAAATGGAAACTATTTCATCAAACATTACTTTTCCAATGGTTTTCCAGTGAGAGGCTGCTGCGATGAAATGAATTTAAGTTCAACGTGTCGTCGCCTATGAACAGATGTTTCACTAGTATAAATTTTATGAAACCAATTTACTTTGGCGCAAAAAGGCTGTTTTAAATTTGAAATGTGGTGCATTAAATGATTAAATTACTGTCTAACTTTTCCTTAGATTTAGATCTCATTATTATATATAGGATATTTTCATTGAAAACTGTCCTCTGCCTTTATTTTACGTGTATCAGGGTAAGTATGTAGTTTGGCCACCGTAAGAAGTGGCATGACAGCCACTCCCATACCTAAATCCTTCTCTAAGGCGTCTTTCAAGCGGTATCTGATTTCGTTAACGATTCGATCACTCTCCTCAAATCCTAAGTCACTATTCAATTTCTTTTCATTAATGGTTTACCTTTTGTTTTGTTTCAATTTGTTACCCGAGTATAATAGTCTCGCGCTGGTGGGTATTGAAACAGCTATTATTGCTCTTGAAAATGGATATCTTGAAAAAGCAATAATCCGCAATTCCCAAATGTCACTAACGTAAGCTGTAATTAATTACATTTTCTAAATAGCTTAAATAAAACATGCAATAAAAGGGCAATGACCTTATATAAAAGTGATTACTAGATGCAGGGCAGTTTGCCAGACCGACAACGAGGTTGTTTGTTTGTTAATATAACATCACTTTTAACCACATAGTTAGGTTCTTTCTACATACAGTCCTTTCAACATCCCAGTGGCAAGGTAACCATGCACATATTATTATGGATATTTATCTACTATATAAAAATAAGTCGGGTTTTCCTTCCTGACGCTATAACTCCAGAACACACGAACCGATTTCCACGGTTTTGCATTCGTTGGAAAGGTCTCCGTGAGGTTTATAGCAAAGAAAATTCAGGAAAAAATTCAACAGAAAAGCGGGATCACCAAACGAAATGTTACATAAAACGCAGCCATCTGGTGGCGAAACGGAGTTCGCCGAGTTTGCTAGTTTATATATAAACATTACTTAATTCATAATCCAACTGCTTGTGTCAAATATGCACTCACGCGGTTAGTGACTACGATTGGATGAATAAATTATACAAAATCTAATATGAATATTAATGTTTATCTACACAAAAGAATATTGTAAAGCTTTCGAGAATCTCATAATATTTTCGGCCTTATGTACAAATAATATTTGTTGCAAACATATAGCTGTGTTAGCAGGGAGGTTGGAAGCCTGCCTATGCACTAAGAAATCTTTCTGTGTGTGACTAACACTTCTTCCTACAAGGTTGCTGGAAGTTAAAGATAGTGTGAGTGAGCCTAGCGCAAAAAGTTCTGAAGACCCAAAAACCTCTGTATGTCATACACAGAAGTCTAACACCAACTTGCCTAAAAAATTTTGCATACATTGAACATAATGTATGTGTAACTAATAGTTAAAAACAAACAAATTTTCTACATACAAGTACTAATCTATAGGCAATATTTGCATTCATTTGCCAGAGTTTAATGTTTTTTATAGTTCCATTTGGAACGCGGTCAAGGGCACTGTTAGCACGCAAAGGTTGATTTTAATCTACTGTATATCCGTATTTATATGAAGGCTTTTTAACACCTAACATCGTGATTTAATTTTTATTTTGTCGTCCTTGTGCGTTATTTTTACTTACCGTCATTTACCGACTTGTTGGACACAACAATAGTAACAAGTGGCTAAATTCAGAAATAATTACGAAAGCGAAACATGTCTTGAGCAATGTAAGATTTTGATGTACCTGTGCACAAATTGATTATTTTTCTACCATTACAAGAAGAAAACATCGAGAGGTTTATGTAAATGAAAAAAAACGCACTTGACAGGTTAAGCTATTCTGCGCCGATAATTTGAAACAGAGCGATCCCGACTTATGTATTGAGCTTTTCTACTCAATTTCGATCTCTCAATGTCCGTTGATCTGATGTCGAACTTACTAAAATGCCTATATTTCCACGACATTTTCCCTTTCCGTACGAATAAGAGATTTGATTTATATTATTTTTTTTAATTTACTTATTTATTTGTTACAGGTAAGGGTGATTTATGAAATTGCTGCCTTGAGTGTCAGGTATGCATAATAATGTTATAGATAATTGTGTATGAACGACGCTGCTACGTACTGCTTCACATATAACTCATGAATAAGAAAATTATAATAACTACGAAGAGTAAATTATAATAAAACATTACAATTGGTATAAGTATTTCAAGAATACCTTCGGTAAGACATAACATGATATTTCTCCTAACAAATCATATCAATATCAAGTCCCGTTGCTGGATTTGGGGCAAGAAGTTTTATGTGTTTTTCTTTGATAACCTTTAAATGATCATAAGTTATTCTTTTGCTAACAATCGAAAATATAGTTGTGACACTTGCTTTTTTATACGTTTTTGCATCATGGCAACACACGACGTGAATAAAAATATCGTCTGTACATGAACAGTCTTAAATTTCATATTTTGTTATTTCAAAGTAACATTTTAATGCTTAAGTAGCTTTTTATATGTGAAGAGTGGCGTTGCTTAAATAAGGCTGACTCATATCTCGACAGCAGAGACATCTTGTTTATAAAAGTAATTCTAATTTGTTCGTATTCGTACACTACGCTGTGGGGATTTTTTTTGTGACATACCTATCGGGTTTTTCGCTACAAATACAGATACTTCCCTAAAATAATAAAAAATCAATTAATTTCACGTCATTATCGTCATTAACACAACTCACTCTTTTCCTACGGTCTAGTGGATTTATAGATAAGAAAAACGCTGGAAGAGCTACACTTTTTATCTAGGGTGGATTGGATCCTCCTGGATTCCAAAAAGATGTTTCATAACAACCGTTTTAAATAGATTCAAAAGTTTTGAAAATATTATCCTAATCTCGTTATAGAACTGACTGATTCATAACATAAGTTAAGTAGGAAAAGAAAGAGAGAATTTTAAAATGCTATGTTAGCGAATAATTAGTGTTTTTTAAATTTTCGGGATTTATTTATTTATTTATTTATTGGAAACTAAACAGATACATCACTACAGAAAAATAAAATAAATGTAAAACATAAAATAAATACACATTGGACATATCCTCAAAAAAAAGTTTCACTAATAAAAAAAAAGTTTCACTAATAAAACAGATTGCCAAGAGTGAGTAAGAAAAATCAAGAAATAGACAGACCACTGAGTCCAAGACTACGAATGTGGACAGTGTCTGTACTGGAGCAGGGGTATATTTGACCAACGCCAAGTTCTTTGCTAGTAATATGATAAATCAGTACCCATTAAACCTATAACAGCTTCAAGTGCCATATTCGGAGAAATATTCATCGCAGCTAACACAAGGTGCCGCTCTCAATACAATTAGTGGATTTCAATTGCTAGCACATGCTAGGATGTACTTTTGAAGTTTTATTAACTTACACTACCCTTACCTTAAACAACCCAATAACTATAAAGTGTCTTTACAACGAAAATGTATTTCTTTACTTTTTCCTGTTTTTTTCAAACTCAAAGTTTGAATTTGTTTGATGTTTTAAATGCAACAAAAAGCAAAATTTCAAATACACACAAACTATCTTAAATGAAAATATTCTAAGAATGAGTTAACCGAGCGACTGGTCTTTGAAGCTTAGACTCCATGTAACGGGACCTGTTTGCATTAGTTTTTGATAGATGCTTTTATAATCTTCGAACAAAAGATAGTACATGTCGGCTTTGGCCCAACTCCAATGTATAGAATTTATAACGGATATTTGAAAAAAATAAATTTTATTTCCGGCAAATATTTTATAACCTTATCGCTATGTAGATTTACAGATAAAATACCAATAAAGTATTTTTCATTTTTGAAATTTATGATTTTTCGTTCACTACGAGAAATTCCTAAGTCAAAGTTCGAAAACGTACGGCTTAAGTCCTTAGTTGTCAGCTGTACCACTTAGCAAACACTGCTAAAATGTACCTATGACGAAAGGTAAAAGCGTCTAGACTCAAACTTTTTTTTTTAGACTCAAACTAGCAACATTTTTAGAGCAATAGTTTAAACATGGCAATTTAAAAAGTGCCTGACAGTTAAGAGAGGCCCTTGATTTGAAAACTGGTAATAAAATAAATTTTATACGTAGATATATATTTTGATTTGATTTTGGTTGAGACGTGTACACATTTTTATAGTTTTTTAAGCACTAAGGTTCCTTCAAACCAGCACTGTCGACAAATCTTATAAACATTTTCTAAGTTTCGACCAATAAATATATGGTTTTAAAATATCCACCTTAAGGACGAGGTAAATAATAAATTAAAAACTTTAGTATGAAAAACTGAAACAAAAGGGGCACGTAAATCGATTTTGCAAATATCCAGCGGAATATTGGATATAGACTGGCATCAAAAGCCTGTTCACTATATTCAATTACCGTATGGCCGTCTTTCGAGTTGATTGACGGCTGCTAAACATCGCCCAAAACAGCGAGTTATGTAAAAAATGTAATGATAATATCCACTTATATTTAAAGAATAACATGCTAAATATTGGATAAAACCATTGTGAGGTGATAAAATCTAGATTTTACTCAGTAATACTAAAGGGATTGCGCTGGAATCCAGTTACGTTCAACGCACTTGATGTGCCTCGGTTAATTTTAAACTCGTTTTTATTTCAAATGTATCCTCAATTCAGATATTTCAATTATTTTATGCCGATGTTGAACGAATTAATCGCGTAATTTTAAGCCCTGAGAACGAAAATCGAAACGTTTCGTTTGATTTGATTGGTCAATTTAATCAAGTCACTTATCATAGTGCGGTGACATAAGTCATAATACCCGTTCGTCCTATTTATAAATATATTGGCAATTTCCGTAAATTAATCAAATAGTTTAAATGTCTCATTTGTCTTAACTTTTTTTGTTTTTTTGGGTTGGAATATTTATTTTTTATTTTATTTATTTATTAACATTTCGTTGCATGTACATAAATATAGTATAATTGACATCTTAATATATACGTATATAAATCTCGTGTCACAATGTTTGTCCTCCAACCACCAACCAACGTTTCACATAAGATACTATTTAACATCTGTAACAAAAACCTTAGCCACAGCAACGCTTGGCCGAGTCTACTAGTAATTATATAAAAAGGTGAGCAACTGGCGGCCTTATCGCTTTCGAGCGATCTCTTCCAGTCAACCACTGTGAGAAAAGAAAAAAAATGTATTAAACTACATAAGGTAGGCAAGAATATATATATATAGGTTAGGAATTTGGGTTTAGGAAGACGAGGCATGACTGTAACTTCCAATAGCGACAGTGATACCGACGTTTTTCTACGCAGGTTCGATGTTGTTCTCTCAATATCTATAGCGCAGATGTCGCAACATTGACATCGCACAAAAACTCATTGTTGTAACAGTGATCGCTATCGGATCGCTATTGGGAGTTACAGAGAATTCATGTTGAATTTATATAATTAATGTAATAGGTTCTGCTATAATCACATTTGTAGCAATACTGGCGACTTTATATTGATTTAGTTACAGTTACGATTGTTACATTCTTTTAAATAACTTACATAACATTTTAAACTAACACAACATGCATAAACTGCACTGGTTAAGTTATTCATAATTAGGTCACACTATTAACTTATAATTTTTTTCAAATGTTAGGAAATATGGATATGTTTTAGAAAATTTCGGAAAGGCTTTATTATAATCTTTCAGGAAGACTGTAATTAAATTGAACAATATTTATGACAAATATTTGATATGTGCGTAACCAAACAAATAAAAGATTGCTTTTCAGTAGAAATTTTATGGTTAACCAAAATCACGGACAAGGCAGATTGGCTTTGTAAAGTATCACATTCGCACATGAAGGCTGGTGTCCATGTGTTAGCATAGGGATCCAAGCGATAAGTAATTGAAGAAGCTCAAAGTTCTTGAGAAAAACAGATATCAAGTGGTGACAATCAAAGTTTATGTAGTAAAAAAAACGACGGGTTGCACTCCGGGAATGCCGGCAGAAGTGAAAACTTGAATATTAATAATTTTGCACGAATTGCTTTAATTATCAGTAGAAAAGGACTCATTTATGTGGTAAAATACAATATTTATTTATTGCGCTATCGTACACAAACATGACAATTTATATTACATTAAAATATACGCTGTGCCAGCTGTCTACTCTCCATCCGTCTTACGTATTTTCGATCAGGTCACGTGTCCTGACGCGAGTTTAACATTTTTACCCATTTCAAAAAAAATGTATAACGCCGCTAAAGAAGTTTTCACTTCAAAAAACTTAATAAATCATTAACAAAAAATTTGCTAAATAGATAATAACTTGTTGCTTCTGGTGAAAAATACCAGAACCAATATGACACAGGAAGTGTTAAAAGAATAGTAACCTTATTATTAAAACCTAAGGTTGAAATTACATTGTACGGGTTACGCTATTGTGTTGCAAGCGTTGTGTCTTTGTAGAGGCTATTGTTTTACTCAAATAGCCTTTCTTTAGCCTTACTCTTGTTTGGACACAGTTTTAAGTGCTATTACACAACTTTCTTTTTAATTTGTTAAGCCGTAATAATATTCATATTAATAAGTTTGAGTACATTAACAATATTTCTTAATTTGTTGGAACGAAGTTCCTTATCGCGCGTTGTGAAAGGGGGCTAGACGGAAAAAAATCTTACGAAAAGTTGTCACGACACTTTTTTCCTATTTGCTATTGAAATACATCGGTTCTCGTCCGATCACCGAAGTTAAGCAACATCGGTTGAGGTCAGTTCTTGGATGGGTGACCGCCTGGGAACACCTCGTAATGTTGGTTTTTTTTTTCGCAGCGATAAGTGAAAATTACTTTTGGAATCACTTAACTAAATTAGTCGTAATAAACGTACACCATAATCCCTTTACAATAATAATTGCGGGGTCCCTAGTTTCCTTGCAATTTTTTTCAATACAATACCTTTAAAAAATATTCATTATAATAAATAAAAAAATAATGTTTTAGGAAAATGTCATAAATTTCTGCGAATTCAAAAATTAATGGACTAATATCACAACGAGAACAGCTTATACAAGGAGATGAACCAGATGAGACTAAATTAAAACATCTGAACCACGAAATACAAAATATGCTTATTAATTGTGCCACTTAATTTATATTTTGGTTATTTACATATTAAATCGCTGCGTAGCACAACGACATCATCCTTCTTCCTCTTTTAGATTCCTGGTCTCTTCAAACTTTAATAGACGATGAAATATAAGATTGATGTCGAGAAAATCTATCATACTGTTATGATACCAATTAACATATAAATTAATCGAATGGCACTTCGTTCCATCCGGGTGTCCCTTGACAACTCTCAAGTTTTTTATATATTTTCTTGTTTATGACCAAATCTTGATTAAAGCATCAGTATAGTAAAATGCACACGTGGATTATTGCTCTGATATATTTTAAAATCCGCTTAAGCATTTAAAAGGCACTATGTTTATGCGCCACATACTTATGGAGCCCAATCATATGACCTACTTTGAATATGCTTAGTCGTAATTAATTACGATCTTTGAAGTTTGAACTTCTTCAAAAACTTTCCAAACATGAGTCGCGAAAACAAAAAAACTCACCATTACGATTATAATTAAAAAACATAAGTCCTAAATTTCATGTAGTGTAAACGCCAAATTTTCGTTTAAAACAGATGGCCTATTGGCTTGAACGTGGAACTTTATATGCTCATTTAACACCCTCTAATGCAATGAAGGAAAACATCGCGAGGAAATCGACATGCCTTAGAGCCAACTGTAATATCCCCTGCGTATAAGTGGATCTATAAGTTTGAGTAGAGAATTGTCACCGTGTCCAATATAGTTTCATAAGTAGTATGTAGGCAAGAAAGAAAGAAAGTAGATTGTAGGCAAATCAGATTTACTTTTTCCATTCAGCCATTACGACCTTTCTTAGTTTTCTAAAATTTTGCCAAGTACAATATTGTATTGTGTATTGTAAGTTTAATACTATTGTACCTTTTATATTAATAATAAAATTTTAGTATTAAAATTATCATCTTATTGTTTGACTGCAAAACCTTTGATTTTTGTTATTAGTTCTTTATTATTTGGAATGTATTTTTATATAAAATATTTATTCACTTAAAAGCGTGGTACCTACGTTTGCGTGAACCACGCCTGATTAATTTTTTATTATAGTATAACAAGGTTTTTGATAAATTATAATTACCTTTTATGTACTTATTTGCCTTTTATATAAACTAGACTTGTACACGATATTATAATTTTAATGATAAAAACTGCAAAGTAAAGCCAAACTAGCCAAAATATAAAGCCTTGAAAAAAAGCAAAACTTTTCCATTCATACGGATTATAAAATACAATATTCTCTCTGTATTTCATGTAGCTTACAAAACTACGGAACAAATTTGAAAAAAAAGAAGCGAGAATGGCCGTCATACGAAATATTTTTGTTTTTAGCTTATAGATTCATATTTTTCAGGTGATGTTGAAGGGTTTTGCAGGATATTGTTACAGACAGTCGAATGTTTACATTAGCCTAGGGGCCATTAAGTTAGCTTACGTAAACAGATGGAGCGACACAAAGTTCATTATCACGGGTGACGTACGAAATATGAATACAATCTTGTTAGTACTCGATTGCCTTTTGGCAGTGCGCCAACACGCCTCAGAGGTTGAATGTTTGATAGTATTTATTCCAAACTTGAAAGTGCCTGTTGGACCTAACGCTGGGTAACGGTTTATGAATACACCGTTTTACATAAGAAAAGTTGTTTGATAACTCCCATTTTATTAATGATTTTGTCCACCTAACATATTCCACTTTTTTAAAGACTGCCAATATATAAGAGACTGAATTGTAAAAATTTAACTGCGTGGCAGTGAGTGTACAAATCTTAGTTAGGTAAAATATTTATATTTGATAAATTGATCAGATACTTGCAATATAAACTATTTTTTAAACAGGTAAAGAAAACTGTTTGTACCCATACCCAATTAGAAGATAAAAGAACTTCAGACCAAACGCATTCACGTGGTGAAGCATATATAGCAGAGTGCCCCGATGGTCTCTTTAATGCGATCGTATTGTTACTACCCGAGGTGATTGTTACTTGATTCTTTGAGTAGCAGAGTGCCTGGAGTGAACCGAGTTTCCCCTGTCTCTTCTACTACATAGATACGTAAATGCGTTTTCACCTTGGTTACAAAAAAGGCTAAACGCATTAAGGGTATCATTTGGCTTGCTTTACGTGTATAATAAATTATATAACATAATACATTAATAGTACACATATTACATCTCTATAAGTTTATAGGTAAGCGTGTTTGAAGGCAATTATTGCAATACATAATTATTGCTGCTTCAATCCTGTGTATAGCGTTAGGTAATTTTGTCAGGTGGAAATATGTCTGATTGCTACGCTACAGTGGTGTCGTAGCAACAATGCTACGACGTAGCTACGTAGCGTTATTCGATGTATAATAATTTTGTAACAAAACCCATTTGATTTTACTCTTTTAGCATGTTAATGATAATATTATCAATCAGTATTATATTAAAGTTTCTCATAAAATTAATTAGTGTAAACAAATGGCATTGTGTTCAGAAGTACAGTGTGTAGGTGACAAGCAATATCTTCAATTCCGGAATATTTATTTTTCAAGCATACTCAACTAAAACAAATTTGTAATTTTTGAGTCGTCTAAAATTAATAAATTTAATTACATAATTTTTTTTAAAATCTTAATTTACTCATGATATAAACCTCGGAGAATATGAAGATATGTTATGAATTAGTTTTTCGAATGATGTTAATGTGATATTATAAGAAAATTAATATCTAGTTTAGTTTAACCAAACGGCAATCTGATGTGAGCATGAAACTTGGAACTTGGTTTCATACCTTACAACATCATTCAAGCATACAAGAGCTTTCCATAGCGTTCAAATATACATTTGAATATTAGTGTTTATTTGGAATAAATGTTATTTATTGTGTCACAACAAAACACACTTCAATAAATAATGTTTATATAAATAAAAGATTGAAACTTAAATGGATACATTTAATTATAGCGAGTGAGCGTCTCTGCGCTAGTGAGATAAAACTTTGTCTCAATGCAATTTCATTTAGTAGACAATGTAGAAATAATATGCACATATAGAATAAAGCTGTTGTTAAGTACACCTAACATATTACAACGAGTGTAAACTGTCAACATTCGTGTGTCAAAATTTGTCATAATGCCAGGCGTGATGCATGATGTTGCGGTAGAGATGGTGAGCTTAAAACATGTTCTGATTTATTTCTAAATTGAATTTCATAGATTCATGACTTGAATTTCAGCTTTAATTATCATTAATGTAAACAAGTATGTAGGGAGGTTGTAAGTACATACAAACAAAAAACAACTTTTATTCTGGGACAAAATTCATAATTACTTTTAAAAAAAATTGCTAAATTGTTAAAAAAATAGTGATGTCAAAGTGAGTAAAAAAACATTTAATGAAATCATAAATAATGAACTTCCTAGGACAAAATTATATTAAACGACGCATTTCAAGAAGATAACTGTTGAAAGCAAGTTAATTTTTGCGCCATCAACATAATGGCAGAAAGTCTGAAATATAGTCCAGTATAATCAAATATTAATTCCCACCTGGACAAAGGCGACTCATGTTGAACAATATTCACAAATTAGTTTTCATGTATCACTAATTAGTCAAAAGAACTGGTTACCAAAGAGCGTACTGCTTTTCTTGCACAGCTTTTTTTGCCTTAATTAAATTCAGCCCGTATCGGAAAGTGTCCTAACAATTTTCCAGAATTCAATTAATACTTTATGGTCCTCACACAACCAGCAGTAAATTAAATTTTTAATAAAGTGGTGTCAGAAATTAATAGTTTTTGCCACCTCTTTGCTGACAACGTCAATTACACAGCCCACTTTTACAAACTCAAACGCAGAAGCCCTTTATCCCGCACGTTATCGTGTAAACAGACGGCCATATCATAAGAGGTAGCGGAGTTCAAAGTGAAGATAAAAACAATAGATTGACAATGAGTATCATAAATAGTGTGGAATGCTGAAGACTTACAAGCCAAAAACAGCCATCTCATATCATTTTCATTCTTCGTTATGTATAAATTATTTGTTAACAATCGTATAAATATATAGAAGCTATTATATGGTATTACTGAAAGCTACAAGGAATACTCAACTCTACTTGTGAATCATCATAACAGTAAATTTTTAAAGGTGTTTCATGAAATGCGTTTACTATGGTCAACATTCATTTATTTCTTGTAATAATACTAACACGATTGTTTGTACACGTTTAATTAAAAACTAAGTTTATAGACATGTTTAGTCAGAATGAGTACTTGCCTAACTCAAAAGCACTAGTATCGCGCAAGTCGTCAATTAATACTACACTAATAATGTTAGGTACATTCGAGTAGGTTTAGTTACCACATTCTAGACACCACTCAACTCCTAGCAACCTTAGGCGATGTGCATGTTACATGCTCCCGCTTCTGTCATGAACACACACTTACTACTTTATAAACTATGACACGAGAGAGAAAGGATTAATTAAGCTGTCACAAGTCACATGCTATATTGAATATATGAACAAAGTCTGTGAACATTTTAAAATGACAGCGGCTTTTGTTACTTTGTTGGGACCCAGGAAACATGCGAGTCAAACGTTAAATAAAAAGAACTCACACACAAAGTTAATTGGGAGAACAAAGTGAGCCATAAATAGTAGTATTTTTTTCGTTTTTTAAGAGTAGAACCGGTGAATATCAAACGCTCCTTTGACTAAACAAAGGTTTTATAGAATTGTACATTATGTTCCGAATGCATTCAGAGATGTATTATAATTAACACAGTTTTATGAGAATCGTTCCGAGAATCGAGAATTTAATACATCCCTCATTATTTATTCTGTCAGTTATTGAAAATAAATGAACGAAACGATAGCTGTTTATTAATACTAAAATTTATTTAAGCGATATTACTTTACGTTATTGCATTCGATGCTAAATAGTTGATTTAAATGTAATTTTGATAATGAGCAGAAAATACTTTCATAATTCAAATTTTATTAAAATTATGTTCCTTTTTTTACGCAAATCATGGATAAAAAATCTTGTTTATACATGGTTTATAAATTACTAAAACGAGTAATCAGATCAGGCATGGGTCTTCAAATCCCAGCTTTCTTCCTATCGGCGTAATTAACACTTAATTCTCTTTGAATGTTATTATTGTACTACTTCGCTCTTTTAGAAATATCTTATAAATTTGTAACATATGGAAGATATATTTTGAAATGAATTTTTAAATTATTAATTCGTTTCGGGGAGTTACACCAGTTGTTGATGAGTACAGACTTCATCAAATATTGTGACTTGAAATTAAGTCCGTTTACCCCTATTGTTATCTGTCAGTGTAGTAGTAGATGTAACCAAATACCACATCTCTCGAAACATTGTATATAATCAAACCTCCGCCGGACGCCGCCATTATTGAATATATCGTTATATACACAATGGAACCTGTTTATATATTTGATTATATTGATTTCAAGGATATCTATATCTAAAGGAGACTGAATTTATGTTGAACTACTAAATACACCCAAACATCTCAGTATTCAGGACAAACGAACCAAAGCGACAAGGTCAAAGTCGACAAGTTTTCACCGCAATGCGGTCTATAAGCGAAAAAATATGTCGATTTGTGCCTGTACTCCTAATTGAGTTGACGAAAATGTTGAAAATTAGTTGCTTATTTCATACAAATTATACAAAACGCGTGTCTCACGAGTGTGATGAAAAACTTAGCTTATATATGACGCACTAATTGTGAACAAATAATGTGCGGCTTGTTTTATTCACCTAAATAAAGACATCCTTTATGGAAGAGCGAAGTCCCTCATAACTTGCCTAAAGTAAGCCGGGGAAGTAGGCTATTAGGTTCTAAAAAATACTTACATTTGTAACAAAGAACCTCCTTTTAGAATTGCTTCGAACTTTAACTTGTTTTTGAGATTAGCATTACAAATACACACAAAGAAAATTCTATGTGTTTTTGAGGTGTGTAAACGTAATCATAACCTAACATGTCTATAAAATGTTGGGTTGATTAATATAATATTACTAGCTGGCCTGGCGAACATCGTACCGCCTAACATGTGTTCTTTATGTGTTTAAATTACTTATTGTCCTATTCGGCACACCGGTCTAGCTAGTAAGATAAAAAAAAGAAAATTGATAAGACAACAAATACATTATGTCAAAAAATAAAAATTTACCTTCCCGGAACCCCTCCACTAACATTTGAACTTTATGATATGATATTAAAGTTCAAATTGACTTTTAAGTATTATTACGAATATTTTGTATGGGAATATAGAAAAGTGTTGTTTTTAGACTGTTTCACTCAATTTTTTTTATTTTTCTCACCGTAAGAACCATCCTCGTACTTCAAGGAATATTATAAAAAAAATCAGACAAATCGGTCAAGCCGTTTTCATGTTATGTCGCGACAACGGAAAACGGGTTTCATTTTTTTATATATATAGATGGTAAGCACATTGATTGCTTGCATTATGCGCAAATGGTAACAATTCGTTTAGTTTCTTTAGAAGCGTTAGTGCTGTTTAACTGCGTGTGCTCCAACGTAAAAAGGTTCATCGTTTTCTTTCTAGGTACGTCAAATATTTCATAATCAGAATCACTGTCATTAAGCCAATGGCGGGCAAATTTGAAAAGTTTCCAATCAAAATATTTTACTGGACGACGCAGTAAATATATATATAGTATAATCCGGCGTTTATTTTTGTTAGAAACCTCACAAAAATTAATAGATTTTTTACACTTTTTGCTTTTAAAAGCACTCATTGTTTATCAAAATAATCAACACGCAGGTATATACGCGAATGTTATTTCCAAAACATGCCCATTGCCCGCGACCTCCCATGTCTATTCAAGGACAACACTAAAAACAGTCACGCAGCGCCCGCGCCGTCCATCCTAACTCTCTTGCGTCTGCGAGGCGTACGATTTCACGAGTACGAGCAAGGGATTAAACCAATTACAGTAATGTGCGTTTGGGACCTAATCCATCTAAAATTTATTTTTTAATGTCCTTGAATTCAGCTTTAAGTAGCAAGCAAATATGTATATTTGTCCTGCTCATACTTAAAGAACTTTACAAGTTAGATCCTCCCGCAAGGAGGAGGGGTTATGTTCAACGATCCTGCAAGAGATCTGTTTGATCTCGTAATGCAATGAACGTGTTAAAACGTTACTTAATACTGCATTAGATTAGATTGTGGGAGCATCAAAGGCCATCAACAAGTCGATGTGATTCCATAGTTTATGACACTGCAATTAAATAATTTTCTCATTTTTAATATGTAAGATTACCACGCAATTTTGGAGAGTGAAAATATCACTCCCCAAAATTGCGTGGTGACGAGTCTAGTTTTAAAGTTACGTAAATGACTGATGAATTATTAACCAATTTATGGGTGAATACTAAAATAAATAACGTAACTGCGTAATTGCGTAATTTTTTTTTATAAATACTAGAAATTTCAAAATCATATATATTTATGGTTAAGATGTGGGTGTAATAAAAGACCATTTTAATTACTTATAGGAAATCGAACCATTTACAAGTATATTTATATATGTTTAGTTATAAACACGGCTCTAAAAAAACTAGCCTTTGTCTAGTTTTTTTAGAGCCGAGAGCATTTATAATATGAGTAAATCATGACATATGATTTTTTTCTGTACTTACTATATTATTGGCATTACTTTTAATTCACTAAATTGCCTTACAAGTGACTTAAATTATAACTACAATAATAGAACCTTTATCGTAAAATTGCCATAAGCACCATCTTTCGGACGGCGGCTGAACTACCGTAACCGTAATTACGGCCAATAAACATTCTCCGCTTCATATAACAACCAATTGCCAATCATAGAAATCCAGTATAAACTCAGTAGGTGTACGAAGATATTTTAAACTTATAATTTACAGACCAGTGGCGCTAAACACATCTTGGCCTCAGATTTCTGTAACTGTTTCGTGATATATATTTTTTTACACATTGATATACGCCGTCAATTTTCAGGTCATGCCTTAGACCTGAAAATGGATGGGGTGGTTTTCACACTCTGTTTTCCTTTAGCATTCGAGCAAGTGTTAAAGGCGCACATAATAATAAAAATCCATCGCTGCCGTGATTTGCTCGCAAGACTCGAGAGGCGCACGTTAAAGCTACTAGAAACCCTGCTCATCAATAATATTGCACACATGAATAACTAAATAATTAAGAACTAAGAGGCCTAGCCTTGTAGATTACAGCTTTCGTATTTGGCAAATGATTTTATTGCCTAAGGGGTTTTGAGACATTTTGGTTTCCTTGCAACATTTTTTTCGCTTTCAAGTGCATTACATAGGAAGAGAAACCCATTCTTGCACAATGAGTAAGATGCTTATAGCTGATTTTTCATTAGTATATCTAATATATAAAATTCTCGTGTCACAGTTTTCGTTGCCATACTCCTCCGAAACGGCTCGACCGATTCTCATGAAATTTTGTGTGCTTATTGGGTATGGACAACATCTATTTTTCAGCCCCCTAAAATATGTTAAGGGTAGTCCACCCCAAAATTTTTTTTTTTTTCGATATTTTTATCTGTTTTTATTTTTTTATGATACAGCATCACTAACTTTCACCCCTCTACGATCAACCCCTATTTTAATTATACATGATATACATGGCAAAACGACGTTTGTCGGGTCAGCTAGTTAATAATATTTTTTATTTTGTTTCACCTTGTGGTTTGCAAATACTTAGAAATTGGTTATAAAGTAAATGTAGGAATAAAAATAATCATCCTTTGTTTGTGAAATTATTTTCAATCACTGATTACTAAGGCATTAACGCTAAAATATTTACGTGTCGGATGAAAAACGATGGTCGCAACAAAGAAAAGTTTATCAAATTGAAATATTAACAAAGGGTTCTTAAAAAATCTCAACCCTATTGTTGACGGTCTGGCAATGATATAAAGCCTTACAAAGAGTCATTTCGACATCGTAACTGTCCTTGGATAAAAACATTTATAAAAGTGCGATTGTTGGACAAACCAAGTTCAAAACCAAAAGTTTATTTCTGTATACACAACCCCAATTCATAAACGTGAACATAGCTTTTAAATGGTTTCTCTTTGTGACTGACACGTGACAATTTGTTTGTTAGCAAACTTTTGGTTTGATTGAAATCTTTTATTAAGCCTATATCCTTGCCTTTGACATCCAGCGTCACGTGCATATAACCTCGTCAGTAGTTGTAAATTAACTATTTTGCAGAACAAACGAGAACATATTCTGAAGTTAACTCTAGACATAGATAATAAAGAGGAAGAAGAAGACAACTTTGTAAATATAGCTTTTTTTTAATAATAATTTATTTGCAAGTATATCTCTGTATCGCATACTTTAATGGCGTGCAAACGTGTAAGAGAGATAACTAGAGAAATGGTTATGCAACTAATATACACCTTCAAGTACCTACCCTCACTTTTACTCTACCACACAACATAACTTAGATACCTCTTAGTTAAATGTATTGAATAATTTTTATTGTATGTTTCCTTTTGTAAAGTTTTGAACCTTTTTGTAGTTAAATATTATGTATTCCATCTCTGGCTATATGTTTAGTGTAATTGCTTGTATATATATAATAATATATAATTTTTGTTAGCTGTAGGATTACGAAATAAATAAATATATAATGCATTGTTATAATAAATAAACATATTATTTTATGATGGTCTTAGCATCGAACACCTGTTGCACGCGGGCCTGCACTTGCCTAAGGTGTTATCTATGATTGTAATGTTTTGCATAAAGCACTCGTTCCTTCCTGCTGGATATATGAAAACGGTTCTTTTACCATATTAAAAATAAAACGGGGTTTTCGACGGAAATTGGTTATTATAGACCTATTTCATTAGCAACTATAACAGCAAAGGTACTAGATATGCATAACTAGTACGAGTATATGCATGATAGTTACGTCTTGTGCAGGCACGTGAATATACGTGATGCCCAGTTTGGTATTAGATTCGGCTTATCAACTGAAAGTGGATTGTATGTCTCAAGCAGACTGTTGAGTATTATACTAACAGAAGAATCTGCGTGCTTTCTGGATTTGTCCAAAGCTTGACTTAGTTTCTTATAGCCTTTTCTGGCATAGCTTAACCTTACACTTTTCTTGTAAACAACGAAGTTATAATTGAAATAATCATATTCCAAGTATAAGCAAATAACTACTATTAAAAAACTTGGTTGTTTAAATGTTGTGCTCTCTTTGTACTCTCGTTCTCTCTTCACAACATTTTATCAATCGATGACGAACATGATAACCACTAAACCAAGGCGACGGTAAGTCCCAAATACTTTGGGCTATTAGTAGTATGAAAGACCGATTGACGGGTGTTGTGTTCAGTGTCATGCTGTAAAATTATGCTGGAATCAATACGTTCTGCACCACATCTAAAATTACAGAAAACATATATGTTGAAGACTAGAATTAAATATTTCGTTTAAATAAGAAAATCTGTTAAGTAATAATAAATAAAATAAAAATGTGACAAATAAGAAATTAAAAAAAAAATTAAAAGGAAATTGAGAAACTAACTATAGAAGAAGAATGAAGATTGAAGAAAACATTAGAACATATGCAGAATTAATCAATCGAGGGAGCGTAGAGCAGAAATCTCATGGAAACTCTGGAAAACGAAACGGAAATCTAAATGTACACAATGGTAGTGGTCCCGAAGAATCAGTCTGATACAGGGAAGGAAGTGCTTAAGTTTATTAGAAAAAAGTATAAAAGCAGTAGATGAATTCAAATCAAGAGATTGGGAAAAGCGAAGGACGGGAAAGTTGTCGTGGGCTTCGAAGCTAAGCAGAAAAATACAGAACAAAAAAAACTCGAAATGTGTAGAGAATAGACTATGTTGGATGTCAGTTAAGACTCAAACACTCTCAGTGCTGTCCAATACAACGCGCTAAATTTCAACATCGACAGAAAAATTCTAAACGCTAATTATATAGATAAAACTATTACTATTATGCTAAAATGACAGGATGTATGAATACAGAAGGTCAATAATATAATGTAAATGGTCACTTTCGAAATTAAATTATATAAATTGGGTTCTTAGTCCCCTGAGACGGTTTACGCATGCGTGGTTCCAAATAAGATGACACTCAGTGCAAAATTATAACAGTGTTTCAAACAGCACCGGGTTATACGGACGCGTACGATTCACACTATACTCTGAAATCGTGATTTTAAAACTAATAAAAGTTAGTGTATTCACTGGTTTATGAGTTGCAGAGTGTAAGTCTAATTATATGTCTTGCGGTCTTTTGCGACTTTTACTATACTTTGTTTTGTTATATTATTTTTAATAATGGCAAATTGTTATTTAACACTTTATTTACTCAATGCTTTTTTTATAATTTTATTCTAGAATTATTTGAATAGCCGTTACGATCAATTCACGAAACGTTTACACTTTCAAACTTATCAATTGTCAATTAGCGCTGTAATTTAATGTCGACGACGAAAAATATATGTAATCGATTTAAATTAATTTCACTTGTTTGATCCAAAATATCTCTGTAAAGCAAAAAAGATTAGCATTATTATTCATACTTTTAAATTGTTTCGCTTTTGCAAATTAACATTATTTCGACATATGGTGCCCATTGGCGAACAACAAAGCGAGAATATGCCAAAGAAAATAAATTATTGTTACAGTTTTAGTAAATGGATAATGATAATAATACAATTATTAGCAAAAATATAGTTCAATACTTAATTAAAAATATACGAACCACCTCAATGGGGCATGGGACAGAAACATTTGAGGTATAGCTAGCTCATAGGTTTCAGATTTTTTTCCTGACACTAATCTCAAAAATTCCAGATACGAAACTGACAAGAGGGAAATTCATAATAATTACATGAAGAAGACCTATTGTTGTTCGTTTGTACGTACCGTTTTTGTTACCTTGGTAACGATGTTTTTATATAAAAATCAATCACCATAATAACAATGTTATTCTCCAGTTAAGAGTCCAACAATTTTGAATTTGAATTTTGATTGAGAATGATTTCAAACTAACACCCGGTAGAGATTACAATAAGCTAGTGAGAACCCAGCTAATAGCTCTTATATTCCCTGTTTCCTTAATTTAATCTTTAACTACGGCATTATTATTCTTTTACGACTTGTGTATTTTAAAAGGCCGGGTAGGTTATATGGATTAAAAGCTGTTCCCGCAATTTCCCCCGCGTCATTATAAGACCCGTATACATTATAAATGCCTACATGGTTGACCATTCATTTGTTTTAGAGTTATTTTTGACCGATAATATTATTCACCTAGCATGTAACTTTTCTCGTTAAATGGTGTATGAACAATATTTTCGTCGATTCAAAGTTGAAGAAAGAAACATACTGACATATAATAATATAAGCGAGGAAAAATTCTTCTCCTTTTAGTGCCTATCCATTACTGGAGGTTAGCCGTCAGTCTCTTGAAACGTGTCTTGTCCTGTGCCAAATTAAAAATGATAGATGTGAGGCAAGATTACAAATTGTCAATCTTTAATGTATTGCTGATCCCCTTGATGATCTCTGTAGACCTTTAATTTTAATTATTAATTATTTTAAATTTAATTATTAATTATTTTAATTTTAATTATTAATTATTTTAAATTGGGTAAGTAAGTAAGACATACCGGCAGAGATGATAACAAGTAATTCAGTTTCTAAAAAACGCTCATTTAAGAAATTTCCAAATGAATTCATTTTAATTATTAAAACTACATTATATTAATATAAAAATACCAGTAGCGCTTTAAGCTCTGGTCTTAGGCTGACTTAGTTATCATTATTTTTCATAATAGACAATTGGTGATCTTCATTGTTAGCCTAACACAGGCTTTCCTCGCGATGTTTTGCTTCACCGAGCGAAATGCGAAATGAAAAACAAAAAATACCTCATGTTACTAGGCCAACACTGGTCAGATGTATGAATACTACATAAATATTACTTTCATCCACTAACATATAGGCTTATTTCAAATCCTCGAGAATTACCAGGGCATTTGCATCTTTGTTCTAGGGGATATTTTTCAATTTACAAATGATGCCTCGCTTTGACGACAAATGTATGTTTGAAGAACCAGAATGACAGTTTGTTGGTTTGAATGTTTTGTTTTGAATAAAATTCAAAATTTATTCAACAAAAAATGTTTTCACGAACGTTTGTTCTTTGTACGTTTAAATTTATAGCCATATTCAAGAACACACATTTTGTTTTTCATATAATATTTATTTATGAGCACTTTGTTGCATTAACTATTAAAATTTGCATAAACAAATTAAAAAAAATTGCAAGTAATAATCTAAACTTTTACAATTAACAAACTTACATGTAAAATAAAAAAAATAATATGGTTTCATACTAATGCAATGTCCATAATATAAAATATAAGAAAAATTCGGAGCGGTAAGCTTGAACAAGAAATTCAGCATTGTGACTTAATCAAGAGGAAAGATATGCCCTAAGCGAAAAACATTGAATGCCAAAAGATGTAAAACGTTCATATTCAAAATACGTGTCGTACCTGCAACGGTTGGTATAAATCCTCTTTCCAATAAAAAATTCAACATTACGATTACTATTTTCAAGCGCAACTTTCAATTATGAATCTATGAGAAATATGTTCATTCAGGAGTTGATATTCGCAGCATTAAATAGCTTGGCGTATGGTTTTCGACTTAGTAAGTTTTACTTCTTATCACCATTTCTTAAATTTCATCATCTCAACACGGTTACTTAATGTCATTACAAGTTTTACGATATAAGTCTTTTACCGCTTCACATATATCCTATTTGCCATGAGTTTGACAAATTAAGGCAAAATAAGTAAGAATTTTGAATCTATGCCCTGAACGTGTATCCCGCCTTCGTTTTTAACTCGATTTATCTTGTTAATTTGAAACAGGCAGTTCTTTTGTTCTTTTTATGTAGACCCTCAGATGCTGATTAAGAAACGTACCATTGAACGTAACGAAGCGACCACACCCTAGCTACAAGTTCTAGAATAGGATGAAATCTGTATTGACAATCAGCGTCATCGTTATTATTAACTCTAGCAAAATCAATAATCAAAGCTTGTGGTATCTTTTAATAATAAATAACTATTCGGAAACTATCAGAAAGGGAATATTGTATGACAGAAATTATTACAGGTTTTCTGATTACTGGGTAAGGTTTAACTTGAATTGGTTATATCGCGTATTGCGAGCTACTAATTTAATCACATAATAAATTGTAGCTAGTGGTTGAAACTTTGCGAATGCTTATAATAAAATGAATCCACCTACCGTTTTATTGTCTATTTGCTACGCTTATCTTCTAAATAGACTTTTTCTTTGCTCTAACAAAAATATGATGCATATTTCAGAGTATTATGGTTTAATTTCAAACAAAGTCTTAAATCAGTCTTAAGTCAGACAAATAAGTAATTTTTTTGGCCAAATTTACTGTCTCAGGAATTTTTATATCGATAGTTATTTGTCAGAGCTCAAAACTATATTTGAAATATTTGGAACAATTTTAATCAACCCTTTTATGTGGAGATAGATTAAATAAGCCCTAGTGTATACAGAGTATTTCTGATGAAGCATACAAATTTGGAATGTCAAACTATGCTTTTTTAGATCACTGTATCCTATATTCCGGCTATTGGTCAAGCATTGTAAAGCACTTTAATATCTAAAAATAGTTCTTGTTAGTTGAAAATTAAACACGGCTGATAATAAAAAAAGCTAGATACATTTTTACGATTAAACATATCATTTGCCATGATATGCATTTAATCGATTTATCTTTTTGTTATGAATGAAAATAAAAAGAGCATAGATCGGGGTGTGGTTAGGTGGGTAAAATAAGGTGAATCATAAGGCGCCTACTTGTCTATAAATAAAAAATAAGAACGAAACAGGCGCAGAAATCCGAGGCCATAACATATTAACTGATGTAACATCCTTATAATTTACTAGGAAATAATTGAATAGCCGCATTTCGTATCATTTAAAAATTTAATTTTTTTTTTTTTCAAGACTGATACTATTCTTAATGCAATGCCAAACTAATATAAGAGTTTATAAAAAAAACAATTTATTTAGTTATCCCTTCCCCCAAGACTGGCTGTGCATAAATGAACAATGAATGATGATTTCTCTATGTACGCAATATACTCGTGCGAATGTAGTGGATGTACAAACGCAAATACGATCTCCGTATATAAAAAACGTGTGGTTTACACCTTACGCTAAAACTTTTGGTGCCTAGAGATCTACTTGAAACAAAAGCAGATTTGTCTCTGGGTATGGGGTTAATAGGTGATTTTATTTCTATATCGTTATTGGTGGGTATTAATATCCGAATCGATACATTTCATGAGTGCCACAAAGAATTGTATCGTGATCTTTGACAATAGCCACGCCGGCATCATTGGAAAGCGGATTTGAACTCGAACCCATATCATATAACTTTGTCACGCAGCTCATAAAGTAACCATGCTCCCTATACAATTCATCGCTCGCTATTTTATTTTTTGAGGTACTGATAAATGGAATGTTTAAATTAGATAAGCTCGCTATCCCTTTATTCGTCTATTATTATTTATAAGCTATGTACACTTTTATAATAATATAATAACAAAATAATGATAATAAAGCCCAAATGTTGAACAGGTTTGATTTGTTCTATATATATTTTTTTCTTGTTACATGATATCCTAACTTCTTTATATACCCCTTCACAGGTAACGGATCATCCTCATCCAGCTTTTTCCAAATATCTCCAACCATGGCTTTCTTTCTCTATTCGCTTCTTCTATCCACGTCAGTTACGAGACAGTCTTGTTAAAAATTAAAAAAAATGGCAAGGACAAATTAATAGAAATAATAGAGAATAGCCAGTTGCAAGTTGATATTTATATCGTGATTTGAATATTATTTGGTAGAACGAGTCCAATACCATACGATCAGTTAAGTTTCGTTTTCTTCGTAATTACAAAACTAAATCTATCATATAATAGTTTCGAATCAAATATATAAAAAAGAGAACTTATTTTCAGCTTTTATTCAGACATAAACCACTTTTTGAAAGGCCGGCAACGCACTCGCGAGCCCTCTGGCATTGAGAGTGTCCATGGCGGCGGTATCACTTAACATCAGGTGAGCCTCCTGCCCGTTTGCCCCCTATTCTATAAAAAAAAAAAAACATGGTAAAATAATTAGTTTCGTCATCGGACACGTGTCCATTTTTCGCCCCTACCCAGCCACCTCCCAACCTCCCTCAGCCGTGTATTTCGGCACCACGTGTCTCTTTGATTTCGTTTTATCTACTGCCCTCGTCGTTTTTCATGTATGTGTCTAAAACATACCAACTCAATTTGTCTGTTGCACAACTCCTAAGTCTATACTACGTTTTATTCTTGATTCGGTCAATAATGAAGAATTCAGAAGAAATCTGGCATAGAATCTATGACATACTAGCAAACTCGGCAAACTCCGTTTCTCCACCAGATGGCTTCGTTTTATGTAATACTTCGTTTGGTGATCCCGCTTTTCTGTTGAAATTTTTCCTGAATTTTCTTTGCTATAAACCTCACGGAGCCCGAGACCTTTCCAACGAATCCCGTGGAAATCGGTTCGTGCGTTCTGGAGTTATAGCGTCAGGAAGGAAAAACCGACTTATTTTTATATAGTAGATATACCGTTTTTGTATATTTGCTTTGGTGCTACTTTAAAATTTCATTATTTAGATTCAGGACTTGCAATAAATTAAAATGCTCATACTAAATATTTCAAAGTGCAAGCTATCGAATAGCCTCATTTCACGCAACGCAGTTGTGTATGTTATCAGATCTTTGCATAATAACGCTTTATCTACTCCACCCAAAGTCGATTTCAAGATGTTAAGAGATTAGTTTACTCAATCATAGGGAAATATCTGTCACTTCAAATAACTAACAATAGTTAATTTAGATAGTATTCATGATAATTTAATTATTACTATTTTGTAGGTTTAAAATTATAAAGAATATCTTACTAAAGACGAATTATCAATTTGAGACGCTACGAAGCTTATGTTTACAAGCTTGTTGGTATTCTGCCACGTTCTAAGATTGAAATACAATTAAAGCCACCATCTTGATCATTCAGAGATGAATCAATTATCAAACCCGTCTTTATAGACGACTAGGTGACGACCTTATATACTAAATATTTTATAATTGTGCCATTTTGGTAAGTTAAGTAGTGTGTGAGTATGTGTTTAATACAGTGAAATCTCTATAACCTCGTTAAGTCGAAATCATCAGTAAGTCGAAAAAATTGCCATTCCCTTCCGCTGAACCCCTGAATAAGCGGTATCACGAATTATTTAGACTTTGTAAGTATTAAAGTATTGATTAACATATTTATACTCTATCACTCGAATTTCAAAAAGTAGACTCTGTAAGTTATCTACTATATAAAAATAAGTCGGGTTTTCCTTCCTGACGCTATAACTCCAGAACGCACGAACCGATTTCCACGGTTTTGCATTCGTTGGAAAGGTCTCGGGCTCCGTGAGGTTTATAGCTAAGAAAATTCAGGAAAAATTTCAACAGAAAAGCGGGTCACCAAACAAAATCTTACATAAAACGAAGCCATCTGGTGGTGAAACGGAGTTCGCCGAGTTTGCTAGTTGTTAATAAAAAATAATGACGTCTTACATGGAATTGCCCGAAATAATAGCAATAAAATCGAAAATTAATGTTCGGGTTCGGGGCAGCTATTGTTTTTATCTTGTGCAATGAATGAATACATTCTTAAAAAAATATATAAAACAAAACTTAAGTTGAATCGTTATTGAAATTCAACTCTACAAATCTAAAAATGGACTTAAAAACGCGCCTCTGTAAGTGAAATTGCAGCAGTTAAATCATATGTATCTCGAAGTTCTTGTTTGCTGCCATTTTGGTAGGTTAAGTAGTGTGTGTGTTTAATACCGATGAAATAGAAACTATGAGTAATATTTACCGTCCTACTTTAAGCCACTAGCGTGAAAGTTACAAAGTAAAAAATTAATAAACCTAAAGTGCAAGGGCTTTATCGTCATCGTGAATTTAATATAGAACGAGATATTGCACATTGTGTTTACTCTTTCATATAAACGAAGGTTTGATATTTATAGTTATATTAACATTCTGATGACAATTCTTTGTATATTTACATTATATGCATTAAAACACGATAGGAGCTGGATAGATAAATTATATTTTGATATGCTTTAATTACAAATTACACCACAAAAACCTGATTTTATAAAAAAATGGATACAATAGATAACAAAGTTTGCGTTACTACAAATGTCTACAGCTAAAGTAAGATATTTTGAAAGTTAAAATAGAAAATAATATGATTCTGACGTGCATGATGAAACATGTTTTTACCGTAAAAGTCAATTTGGTTGAAAAATAAGTGGGTTGTTTACCAAAAGATATTCTCTAAAATTATACGCTTCGATATGAAAGTTACATTTTCTTATATTTACATATTAATATTAAATTGAACACTATTTTGAGAAGGTAGCATAAAATACATTCTTTATCGTCTACATTAAAAGAACCAATCAATCACTGAAATAGACTTAGTCCCTGTATAACCTTAATACTGGCTGAATTTTCTCTCGCTGTTACGATGCTTAATACCCTATTCGTAACAAGCATCAGCTCTGAAGTCACCTTGGCTAGGAGTCTCTACTCGAAAAGGGACCAATTCGGGAATAGCAAACATTATATTTCGTATGTGCAGTAAATAAATCCTAGAATACTCTTCCATAGTCTTCTTGAATTGAAACAACACTTACCTAAGTAGCGACGTTGTAATAAACTTATGAGAAACTTTTGAAAAACAAAACCTACGCTTTTGAAGAAGTGGCTTTTATACCCTGCCATGCCTTTTATACCCTGCTATGCCTTTGGGCTTCAGCCGAATGAGCCGGGACGTCCGGGAAATTACCATGCGTCACCTTCTACCTCCTTACTATTTGCGGCCTTCTGCAGTATAAAAAGCTTGCTATCGAACATCAACGCTGATCACAACCACCTAGGGACAGCGAAGCTGCCCTTGCTTTTCCTTACCAAGATATTTACTCCAGACGAAAGCTCTTTCCTCTCCTACCCTGGTGATATTTGAAGGCAGGGACCTTTCTACTCTCTGGCCACGAGGCTGTGATGACTGTCCACGCCTGTACGCTCGCCGGTATTAATCGGGTAGCTTAATGCAGAATCCTTACTTGAGAAAGCACTACGAACGTTTTACTTGGCGATTTCAAAGCCCATCACGCCAACGCCACGCTGGCTTTGCTCAGCTACCACCCATTATGCGGGAAGTTCCTATAATAATTTTCCATTGGGTTGTACAAGGGAATTTCTGTAAGCCCTCACTTTCACGAATTCTTATCGTGTGGATAAAGAATTCGCTAAGGCTCTATAGTTTTTCCAACACTGTTGTTCCTGTATATAAATGATATGTTGCAGTTCAGCAGCATTAATGCGGATAATAGAACTGGGAACGCCTGTTACACTGGCCGCGCATATTCTGATAAACTTGTGTCTGACATCTCAGTAATAGACAGAAATTTTTGCGTTCACCGCTAAGAAGAATCCTCATCTACCCTTAAAACCTCAGCTAGTATCAGAATACTCGGGGTCGAAATATCAAGCAACGTTCAGTTTCGCAATCATCAGAAAGGGAAGGCTAAATTAACCTCTAAGAAGCTTGGTGAACTTTACTTCGGGCTATCCATTTCAACTCTATAAAGCGCAAATTTGGCCCCACGTGGAGAACTGTTCCTACCTCTGGGCAGAGGTACACCAATATCAATTTGATGGCATCCAACGTAGAGCGGTTCGAATCGTCGACGACTTTGGTCTTTCTAATCAGCTTGATTTCGGCTCTCTCTCGGGATTCTCTATAGTATATAACATGGGAAGTGTTCCAAAGAACTGATTGCATTAATATCTGCGAGTAAATTTCATCATAGGACGACAAGATTGAATGAAAAATTCCACCCGTTCCATTTTGATATCTGGCGTTCCACTACAGAATATTCAATTTCCTGCATTTTCAGCGTTTTATTTATTTAAATATTATAAAGATTGGTAGGTATAAAAGATTCTAAATTTACGTTTACTGCCTAATGAAAGGTTAAGAACGGACGAAAAGAACTGGATTTTTTTTATGGAACAAACTTAAACTCAAAATAACTTTATTCATATACATTTATGAACGTCAACAGAAAAGATGTTAAATTGATTCTAAGCTTCTTTTAAGGGCGTATAGCAACGAGCAAAGAGCGAAACAGGAGGCTAACGAGCAGGTATGGACACCCGTGTCATCGTCAAGGTGCAAAGAATATCGCGTTCTCCATCGACGTCCTATGGTAGAATTCAGCTGCAGGTATTAGTCCGTACAGTTCTTCAGAGCACTCCCCATGTATAATGCGGTAGAAGATGCGGATTAGAATAATCCATTGGTTCACAACCGGGTTTGAGCGTACGACCACATTAAATAATTTTATATTTGTCCAAATAAGCCAAATTAGTCCCTTACGATCCTTTAATCTTGTATTCGGTACCATAACCAATGGGTTATCCATATGATTAATAATGATTCAGTTTGCTACGGCGCCAAAAAGTCTCGACTTATAGGCGGCTCATTCCTTATGTATCCTTTTATGAAACTTATATGTGTTTTATATGTAATATGAGTTTTATGTGTAATACCATACAAACTATTTTCCCTTGAAAATGCACGGGTAGAACTGTTCTTTTTTATGCATTTTCCGTCTTCCTATAGTACTATGCATTCGTTTTCCTTAGGTCACACTTTTTATATACTTATAAAGTATTAACTTATATTTTTGATCTGTATTTATATTGAATGCCCATATTCACACATCATATCCCATTTATATACTGTCAAAATCTAAATAAACTATTGTATTATTTATTTATCGACGAACCACGCAAAAAAAAAAATGTATGTAAAAACAAAAAAAAAACAGGTTACATAAGTTAGAAACGTCGGAAAAATTTAAAATTATGTAAAATAATTGTAAATTTATAATAATACATAACTTCAATCCGGTAAAAAAGTGTTTTCTTTATGTGTATTTTTATATCAAACTCACAATTTAACAATAACGAGCTTTAGTATTATCAATCATGTAAAATAAATGACCTCACACGTATAATTATAGTCTCATATGGAATGTTTATGAAGTTATAATGAAATATTTAATTATTAATGTCAAATTTATCCGTCGCGTTCAAGAACAGACATGATATGAATGAAAATGGAATGGACAACTGTTTCGCTTCACAGAGTTATTAAATTATAAATTGATTCGTTTTGAACGCTATAAATACTATTTGGTAACCTACAATATTTGATTTCCCGGATATTGTTATAGTCTGATGCGGTCTTAGTCAAAATTATATGTAATTTCAAAATATAAGAATATTAGTTGCACTAAGTTATGATGATTTCCGTTGAACATTTCAATGACAATTATTTGCCAAACAATAATTATAATACATATAAATCGTACATATGAGCATAGTTATAGAGGAGATCGCTTATATAAGAGAGAATGTAATATAGTTATCAGAAATTTATTTACGTTTTAGCTATAATATCGTATAATATGTTTGTTACTATTGCTTAAATTCTATTGATTTAATGCGCAAGTTTATATTATATAATTAGCCATATGTCATTGATAGCTCGATGTGTAAATCAAAAGGTAAAGATTAAAGAGTCGATACCTTTTTTATATACGGGAGAGTAATGTTACTCCGTAATTCCCGGCTCTAAATACGATTGCTTATATATAACGAGAGCAGTGCTGGCCTAGTGGATTGTGAGTGTAACTCTCATCTCTGAGGTGATGCCGAACTCTGGCTGAGCACCAATGGATTTTTCTTTTCTTGTACGCATTAATTACTCGCTCGTACGGTGAAGTAAAACATCGTATGGTAACCGGTAAGGCTTAGAAGCAAGTCTAGTGACGTTGAAAGTCATCGAAAATAGCTCACTAATTCTCTATACATTTTTTTTTAACTTTTAATACTTAATTTCGTCCAAAAGCATTTACTTCGATTTTGTACAGTACACTGTTGATTTAATAGAATTCACCTAGACCGCAGGCTATTTTGGGCTCAAAGGATAGGTTATTGAATTTGACGTGCACTGAAATTAATTTAAAGCTCTTGTAAATACAAAATTAATATGTGTGTGGTCTGTTTACACAATCACAGCCATAGGGTAAATAGTGATAAGGGTAGGCGCTCACTAGCTAGATTACTCATTATTTTGTGTGTATATTAACACTCAATATCCGAAAGCTTTCTTTTTCACAACAAATCTATGCTGTTTATAATCAGTTCATCATATACTTTCAAAGCAAACCCCTTCAATCATGCCTCTAGGAGTTAATGAAACAAAAGAATTTTGAAAATTCATGCGTCATATTTTCGGAACATACATAAAAGTAATTAGATGTTAAGACCCTCCATTTTGATATTGATATAAATTGTATTCTATACATTGAATAATTTTCTATAAAAACGGTACATTTTATTTATAAACTTCTGTTTAGTGGATCCTAACATTTATGTTGATAGTGCAATACTGTGTTTAATATTGAACTTTATGAGGATCAAATAACAAAATGTTATTGGAAATGTAATGGTGTTTCTGGTGATACTTCAAGATGCAGATGATATTAGCAGCTGGTGGAGGGTGAGTTCTCTATATAGCTACAGTTTGTTGTTGTCGTATCGTGAAGCATTTCTATCGCTCTCCATATTATATACTTATTGATAGGCAGAGTTTTGATAAAAACTCTCAATCAGCTTTCGACGTCTTTTATGTAATTATGAATGTTGTATGGACTTTGATTTTTAACTCATGTAGCTCTTTTATAGCTTATTTGCCATTTAAAGTAAGTTTTTATTTAAACTACTTGTTTTGGTGCCTATCCATAACTGTAGATTGACCTTTTTTTTAAAGTACCACATTTTAAATGCCACCTAGCGTATTTTAATGTAACTTCTTAACTGAATTTTCTCGTTTGACTATACTGTACGTTACTGCAAGTTACTGCCATCTAGTGCGATGTAGTACGCGTTCGTAGCTGAGCTTTAAGTCACCGTAACGGTTTGTAGCGTTCGCGTAAATGTATCGTGTCACGCCATTTTGAGTTTTTTTTAAACTACTTCTTTTGGTGCCTATCCATAACTGTAGAATGACCTTTTTTTAAACTACTACGTTATACCTGCCACCTAGCGTATTTTAATGGAACTTCTTAACTGAATTTTCTCGTTTGACTATACTGCACGTTACTGCAAGTTACTGCCATCTAGTGCAATGTAGTACGCGTTCGTAGCTATGAGCTTTAAGTCACCGTTACGTTTTGTAACGTTGACAAATGTATCGTGTCACGCCATCTATATGACACTTACATAATTAACAAAAAAATAGTTGAAAATGGCTGTAACTCTACAGCACACAGCACCTCAGCACAACCCTTCATGCTCTCTAGGTTATTGTTAGATGACGCTATTTCAAGTTATGCCTGATTTTGAGTCTCTTTTCTAAGTACAGTATTTAAAAAAACTATTTGTATTCATTTGTTAACTTCCTAATATAACACCGCTTTTAACTAAAATAATTTTTCACGTTTAACAAAACGTAGTATATGCCCAAACTCGCCAGATGGCATTTATTCAACTAGTAAAAAGCACAATAGATGGTAGAGTGTTTATATAAATATAGTATAAGTTATGTAGAACTGTGACGTCAATGAATTCAAGGATTTCTGCGGGATTGTCATTTCATTAAACATTGCATTTCTGCGCAAATGGTATTTCAGGCAAAATTTCATTATTCAGGCTATATATTCATCAGAGTTGTTTAATTAACACGTTACATTAGAAGATTCATTATGCTCTTTATATATTTAAGTGCTATACTGCTTTACAAACCTTACCTTAAATGTTCAACACTATACATTTTCGAGATTTCATGTAAAGTTTCATTCCCGTATGCCAAATCTAAAACGTTTTGCACTTATATATATATACAAAGCATTAAGAATAAAACCAGCCGTAGTTTTAATTTGGGAGTATTTTGATGTCAGGCAGGGAATGAATAATAGGGCCCGGCGCTTCCAGTTGTAAAAGATTTTAATATTACTTTTTTGTTTCAGGTAAGAAAAACAGTTTATTGACTCCAACTATAAATACATCACGAAGGTAAGCAAATAATAAGGCAACAAAGTAATGGGTTTTAGCTTTTGCTTGCCTACTTATGACTAAGGTTTTCAGTTTTGGTAAAATGGTAAGTTTATGAAAACATGAAAATTTACGTTCAATAAACGTTTTCTCCTAACAACGATATGCAAGACTTGCTTGGAGAAAACGTCATATAATTTTTCCTTTATGTTTAAACACTTTCTTTATTTAAAACTTAACAAATGCAAAAATATCAGAAGTTACGTACAATTCATACGTAGGGGAGCGAGGGGCTAGTTGTAACAATTTTAACAAATAATTGAATATCATGAAGTGTATTGGCTAAATAACTACCAAATAAACTTTGATCGATACTCTAACTATTAATCTATGAAGTCGAATTGAAATATTATCAAATGTACAGGTAACTATCTCACAATTATGTTTTTTTTGAAAAAAGGAAAGTGTTACAACTTACCCCGTGGTTGGGGCTAGTTGTAACATCTGTTGGGGCAAGTAGTAACAACAACAAAAACAAAAAGGTGACACCTTTAATCTTTATTTTTCGCAGATTTTTTAACTTTTTCTTTCCCCTTTCGCTTTTCTTTATCATCTTTTTTTGCTTTTTCTTCATATTCTACTCTCAAAGCTTCTTTTTCAGGCGTATCTGTCAGAATAGGATACTTCCTTTTGCGTCTGCAAATTATATTTGTTTTTCGTGGTGGCGCCTTTGGTAATGGTCTAATCTTTCATTGGGAAAATTGATTTTGACCAGAGCAACTTGAAGTTGATTTGTTCGCAGTTTCAATGTGGCGTATATTTCTGTTGTGCTGATATCCACTTCAGGAGCAGAATCTACTAAATAGTTGTGGATGTTCAAGATTCAACGATACATTTTCACTTTCATTTAGAAAATTTTCTGATTGTTCTGTAGGATCTGGACGATCAGTAACATAAGAGGGCGCAAAGTCACTATCTTGGAAAATATTAAACATTCAAAGACCAAATACCAGAAGCTTTAAATCCACTGATAATATTTGCAGGGTTCAAGGCAAGTGATAATGACTCCTTCACTACACTTCGGATGTCATAAATTGCCATCGTTTTTCCTGGATTATTATACATCCATGCAGTCTGTGCTCTGTTCACGTGGTTTTTAAAAGGGCCGTAGACTCCTACAACCATAGGTTGCAAATTGTGGGAGCAATGGGGGGGGGGGAAACGATAACATGATAACATTGTTTTCTTTGGCTTTTTCGAAAACTGCAATATTCATACGTGAGCCATGATTATCGAGCAGTAACAGAACTGGCTATTTCTTGGTAGGTTTTGCGTGTTTGATAAAATGATCTATAAAAATCAAGAATTCTTTTTCAGTCATCCACCCTGAAGAATTGCCAGCTCCAAGTCAATCTTGAGGTCCACCGCGAATGAAAATTTCTGAGTATTTAAGCCGGGGAAAAATAAACATCGGTCGTCAGTAACTTACAGCAATCTGGGGCAAATTGTAACATGTTACAACAAACCCCGAGGTTTTGTTACAACTAGCCCCTTAGATATAGGTCTTAATATTTATCACGATAACTATTAAATCAACTTAGTAATCTCGAAAACTGTTACACATCATCATAAATAGTTATATTTTAGCATAAAATAAAATACATAAAACTTCAAAGCTACGAAAATAGTAAAACTAACCGAAAATTTACGTAAGTAAAATTATAGGTTACCTGTCAACAATAAAGCGTTTGCACACACCCACTCACTACGCCGTCTGGTGGGACCCTGGCTGTGTTAAAGTGGCGTGGCATGTTATAAGTTTAAAATGAGGTAAAAAAAAACGTGAATAAAATTCAAATTCCTATTGAAAAAGGTCTGTTACTATTTACCCCTGTTACAACAAGCCCCGCGCTCCCCTACAACTTCTTAGTTCTAAGATCTAGGATGCACGTCAATTTTTTAAGTACCAACTCGATAAATAAGTTAGTGTCTTAAACAAGTCAGAAATATTCACCTATAGAATCTGCTTTATACAACATATAAAATTTTCAAGGTTTTATGAGACATTTTTATGTGCTGAGAGCGTACATTTTTCTAAACTTTTATCTCTATATTCAAATTATGCTTTTAAATAAACTATCCAGTAATTTAGTGATTCCCAGTGATTTCATACACATTCATAATTCGTTCAACCTTGATTTCTTTTTTAATTTTTAGCTTTATGTCACATCCAAATATTTTATACCCACTGTGCTTGATGCTCAAGGTATATTGTATAGTGTGTGAGCTGTCACCAATATAAAAAAGAACACCAAAAAGTGAAAGTACCTAGTAAAAGATAGAACGGGTTTTGGTATCGGACGATTTTTGTACCGTCGAAACCAAAGGCCCGCTTTACCGTCAGATTCAGATGTATCAAAGGAAAAATCATGTAAGCAAACTGTGCCACCCAATAGAGAAGACGGCCTACAGTTGTCAAATACCTGGGATCCAATAATATCCAAATCTAAATCTCAAAAATAAAAACAATCCGCGAAAATAGAGGACACCGTGAGCCATTTTTGGCAAAACCCTCCATCTTTTAGTCGATACCAACTCCGGCGAAATAAATACAGATAATGCAACTTTCTCTACAGCTGTGATACTTTTTTGACATCCAACACCTTTTGTCTTCAGTCACCGTGACCACGCATGCTGTAAAGCACGCGAAACGTCGGATAAATTTAAAATTATGTCAAATAATTGTAAATTTATAATAATACATAACTTTAATCTGGTAAAAGGTTTTTTCTTTAAATGTGTAAAGGTTATGTTAATCAATGACAATACTATTACGATCCTTTTAAATTATTATTATGGGATTAATGATTTGCACAAAAACAAATTGTCAGCAGAAAGGTCTAAAGGCAATTCAAGTAATCAATTTAATTTAAATTAAATAGATATATTTTTGTGATGTTAAACTTCTACACGGTTTACTTTTGAGCTTTTCTATGTATATACTAATATTAAATTTAAATAAGTAAGTTATTGTATGTGCAAAACTATCCTGTAACTTTTAAGTAAACTATCCTTTACATAATTATGTTATAATACAATCGCCTTTGATCATCAGTATCCACTAACAAACAGCAAATGCGAAGGTTAGTATTTCATTTGTGCTTATCATGCTTTATGGCCAATACCGCTAAATCGTCGTATGCTATGAGCGTGGTATGAGAACTGTATCCACTAGAACGTTATTACAGGGTAACAAAGCATCATCATGCGATTATTTATTATTGCAAAACATAATTTTCTATGCTTAATTGAATACATTTTAAATTTTTACCTAAATAAACTGTGGAGGTTTAGAACTGTCACCAACCGTTCTTGTGTCCTTACTGTTTCGCTGCACGTGCAGCATGCACGGGCGGACCGGTCTTACAATGAGGCCATGCATGGAACGTATCGATTACAGGGAAATATTCTCTGTGACAATTCTCAAAGCTCCACGCATGGCTCACATACGGCGTTGGTAAATGCTGAAATGTTCTACTGGGTACAATACTCATACTTTTCCATAACAATATTGATTTTAGCTAGCATCATCCTTGGTATGTAGCAGTAGGTCTCTACTCTATTCTTGCATAGCATTATTACTATTTATACTTTTACATCGACTACAGAATGGTGAGTCAGGTTAGTCAAAAAATTTCCTAACACAAGAGTGAGTTTAAAAGAACGTGATTTAAAATTTCATATACAATTTAGAGTCAAGCATTAGAATTTACAAATACTTTGTAAATTGTAATGCTTGACGTTACAAAGTATTTGTAAACTCTTAAAGCCAAATATTTCTAATATTTTTTTTACAATATACAATTTTCGTAACTTCCGCATTTACACACAATATCCGCTGTGACTCAATTATATACAGCATGGATTTTTTTATTTACTAACCTCTTTCTACCATGTTATCTCTGACTTCCTCTGTAAGAGTACAACTATTTAATACTTAACGTTAACGACATGCAGTTGTTTGTCCCTTTCACACTCACTTCACTTTCACTGTGGTGACGAAGAAGAAGAACTCTTCAGCGAGCGACTGTTAACTGGTTGACACAAGTTAAATATACAGATTTGACGTTTTGCCTTAGCGCAGAGTGCATGCTGTTTATACCCAAGCTCACTGGGCCAAGGAAAAATGTTAGTCTGAAGTACCATCTCAACAGGAATATTATTTATTAATAAATTATATAATATAACCACTATTATATTGTATTGTCTTTGATTGACATAACCTTTACACATTTAAAGAAAAAACTTTTTAACCGGATTAAAGTTATGTATTATTATAAATTTACAATTATTTAACATAATTTTAAATTTATCACACCTTGACCACCCACGCTGTAAAGCACGCGAAACGTCGGATAAATTGAAAATTATGTTAAATAATTGTAAATTTATAATAATACATAACTTTAATCCGGTTAAAAAGTTTTTTACGCTATTATATGTATTGTTCTTAGTACTTTCGTTAATGACAGTGTATACTTTGACTGGAATGTATGAACATGAAATCGTGTAATTCTTGCGTACGAACTATTTCTGTTAAGTATTTATATGAATAGCGTTTCGTATTCGTTGCTATGAAATTGTCTTACTTGGCTAACATGCCAACGTTTCGATGTTTTGATGTGTTAAAATAATCGTACATAATTAATAAATCATCATGGGAACCTGATAATCACGTCACTGTTTCACTAGTTTTCATAATATGTACGTATATATCGCGAACTATTCATTGGGGTTAAGAGTATAAGAGTTATGAAGTGAGATAACGTCACATTTCTCAATATCGAAATGCCGCCATGGTCGAGTGGGCTTTCATAACAGTACCTATATATGTTGATATTCTAAAAGTAATTTAATTAATTATAATAAAATAATATACATTGAAATAAATAGGTAGCCTAACTTAACATAAACTAAAATATGTTATTAAAAGGAGTCCCTTTAGGCAAGGTTCCGAAGATACTGGCAGCGTACCCCTTGAATCGCTAGACTAATTCTTTGTCCGAGGTAGCAGCCAGATCTTCGGTCTCCTGTGATGTCGACTAACCTTTTTGAAATTTCTTTAAAAAGCATTAAAGCGCTAGGACCCCACGGACCAAGGGTCTCGACACCGAATGGGACAAAAAAAAAATTAATTAAAAATTATTATATGTTTTTCTTTTTAATCTTAAGTTAATTAACGGAAATAAATAGCGATATTATAATAATTATTATCAATATTAATTATATTTTTTTGCAGATCGTTGACGTTTTGCTCTTGTGTTTGATGTCTCTTTTAAATTATTAAATTATTAGTTTACCTGATCGACTACTAATATAAGGGAAAAGCCAAATCGGTGCTTTCTTTTATTGATTCATTAGTTCAAATCATTCTTAAACCATGTTTTATCAGTGAGCCAAAATAGCCGACCTCCAACTGCAGTTCATTAATAATCTTTTAATAAAATCACCTAACCCTTGGGGAACTTTATCATTAGAATAACGTCTAGTAATGTAGTCTAATCTAGTGTCTTTAAAATATTTCGTTAAAAAAAAAATCTCTACACAATTTCAATTGTGAGCAACGCTAAACAGAGCCTCAAGAACCTCATAGTTTATTCTTATTGCTACTAAACCCTGACCCTACTTGACATCATGTAAGAACATAAGCACTGGCTCAGCGCCAGGATTCGCTTCTATTGCGCATGCATCTGTCGGCGAAAGCAATTAATATGTCCGGAGAACATTCACTTGATTAAACATCTTAATGTTTTTCCCACTCGTCATCCCGTGAATTAAATAGAACTTAAGGAAGTATAGCAGCTTCAGCGTGCGACTCTCATCCCTTAGGTTATGGGTTCGATCCCTGGCTGTGTACCAATGGACTTTCTATGTGCGCATTTAACATTCACTGAAACGGTGAAAGAAAACATTGTGAGGAAACCGCCTTGCCTTAGACCAAAAAGTCGATGGCGTGTTTCATGCACAGGAGGCTGATCACCTACTTGCTTATTAGACAAATGATCATGAAGGGTGTTTGTTCCTTCAACTCCGACTTAATATTAACTAGCGCCGATTATATCTGGAAACTCGCTATTGCTAAAAGGCGTTATAAATTTGAATTACGACGTAAATTTTGAATATTGAACGCAGACGTGACAAATAGAAAACTTATTCGTAATGATGTGCATAGGTGACGTAAACACTTTAATCTTAATAATATATGTTATCCGTAACGTTCACAACGGCTCAACGCGAAATAAGAATCTCGTGCTTCTATACGTACTATCAAGATAAATCTAATACGACTTTTTCAAAGTTTGTGCTGCGCAAAGTGCATTCTGAGAGGATACTCTCAATTCCTGCTTCATTTTTCTTAAATAAAACTTTGTACTTAAAAAACGGTGGGCGTTTTCAATATATGCATAAGTAAACGTAAAAATGTTGTTCAGAATATCTTGCCTAAAACTTGTATAAGAAAAAGACAAAGAATTAAATTCGTGTAATATTACTACAATTACTTGAATCAAATGTTATTACAATGGGTTCATTCATATTTTTCTATCAATAAGTCTATAATGAATTACTATAATTATAACCTGTACAGGATACGGCCGGTAAACGATGAGTGCCGGACCTCACACCTTCCAAAAAGTCAATCACGTCGTCGTTAATCATCAGACAAACTTATTACTGGAACTTCGTTCACGAAAATACAGGAATATCGGAAAGCTGTCGCAATAGAAACTGTATCAAACTAGTTTGGATGGTAGTATGAATTTTTTGACACATATTTTCTCAATCCTCACACAAAGTACTATATTTGCAGTGTAACATTAACAGTATTCTTTTGAAAGTAAAGGAATTTCGTTAAAACTGTCGAGTTAATATCATTTTAACTACATGTGGGACTTTGTTTGAGTATAGCAAGCCAATACAACCGTAGCCTGTCATTGTAGACAATATTTTTTTGTGTTACATGACATGAATGTAGCGTTAAAAGCTTTGAAATTTGCTTAGCAAATCGTTAATAGTGTCTGTTATAAGGCTATGAAACTTCCATTAAATTTATTAAGGTTCTTCACACCAACACCAACGTCATTTAAAAGACCGATATATGAGGAATCTTATCGTAAAATTCCCCTAATAACCGATTCAAATTATGATTATGATTTGAGTTGCTTTATATAAATATTGGTATTACCCTTTTTCGCACTCCACTACTGCTTCATGTAAGAATATACTATTAATGTCCTAAGCCTTGTATCTTTCTTCTTTATTATAGCTATTAGTATCTTTGTTGTTCTCCGAATTTATAATAAAATAATGTTGTGCTGTCATGTTTTGTTTTGCTTTGTTATTTTTTTTCAGTGAAAGTTTTGTGGATATATCCAGTGTTTATTTTTTAACTTTTTTATTGCATATACGTATAGATGTATCTGTTTTAGTTTCCAAATATATAAATAAATTTATAAGTAGGCTAATAAGTATTCACACTTTATCATTTTTTTTTTCGTTTCGAGTTGGATAAAATGCAGCCAAATTAAAAACAACTTCTGTTTACAACATATATGAAATTAAAGTCGGACTAGACGAGTAAATTAATAAGTTATTTTAAAATAACACACTGTATGTAGGCCACGGCCTTAATTAAGATAAGTGTTGTTTAAGATAATGTTGATTAAAACTAAAGCAAAATTTCTGTGAAAGAGCAACGCGGTCGTCTTTAATTTAGCTGCATATTCACGGTAAGTAAAAACCAGTTAGTACTGATGGTACAAAATTTTGTGCCATGCCCTTTTTTCTATATTGAGGTGTCTTATTTTTGATTCAGATTTAACAATATTTCTTTATAAAATTTCGCAAGAAAAACATAATATGTTTATTGATTACTTATCCTTTTCACAATTAAATGACGTAGTACCTAGAGGAAGATAGCTGAACTACGCTAAGAAGAAGAAGAAAATGCACCAGGGAGTGACTGTCAACTGGTTGAACGTCTTCAACAGAGACCCGACATTTTTCTTCAACTTCAATATACATTTGACGTTTTGACTTAGTATTGCGTGTTTGGTATTTATTATTCAAGCTCGGTGTGCTAAGAAAAAATGTCAGTATGTAATACCATCTCAGCATGAAGATTCTTTATTAATAAATTATTTTGTTATCAAACTGGCGATGAAAGCATTGTTTAAATATAGTATCGGAGAATAAAATTGATAATCACATTCCACGAATACACACAGTACATTCCATATTCGAGCTATACCTAGGTAACACTGAAAATGTTTAAAAAGTGAAAAACGGCTTAATGTTTCTATACTTATAACACTTTTATTGTTTTTAAAAGTAATCTTCGTTCCTCTCTACACATCGTTGCATTCGTTGGAACCACTGAGAAAAGCCCAAGCCCAAATGGGCCTATTTTCCTAAGGGGTTCCTAAGGAAGTTAAGAAGCTTCCTCTTCTATGGCATTTTCGTACGCTTTCACCGCATCTTCACGGCTCGTAAAGCGAATACCTCGAGTTTTATCTTTAGTTTTGGGTTCGTAGCAATATATCCAGCTTTCATCACCTGTGACGATGTCAGTACAGCGTTTGAGTCACCGCCGTTTAACTTATCTAACATTTGGCGACACCAGTCCATGCGAAGGTGTTTTTGGTCGTCGGTTAAAGTATGGGGAATCCATCTGGTACAAAGCTTCCTGACGCCTATGTGTTCATGTAATATTTTTTGAACTTGACTCATACCAATGCCTAGGCTTGCCATCTGCTGAAAGGTCACTCTCTTATCAGCCTCTATCATGCGTTGCACAGCACTGATGATTTCTTCAGTAGTCGCTGTTAAAGGACGTCGCTCACGCGGATAATTATTGAGGTTGCTACGTCCACGCTTAAACTCGTTAAACCAATTGTAAATAGTGGCATGAGATGGAGCTTCATTAAGAAATACTAATCGCAGACTATCATAGCTTTGTTGTTGAGTTAGCCCACAACGAAAGTCATAATAAAATTTGCCCGAAAATTTTCTCGCCTTAGGTTCATTTTCACGTGTAACAAGAGTTTTAGATTTGTCGCCAATTCACAAAAACAAATGACAAATGAATTCAATATACGGTTTACACACATACGGTACGTTAGGCTACCAAAGAGTTCTAAAATTTAAATTCAAAAAAGTTTTCATTAGCAATGTTTCTAACTGGCCAGATCTAAACATTTTCAGTGCTACCCACGTAAAACACTCACGTTAGTTATTCGTAAACACATTTAAATTCAAAATACTTGTGGGGTCTGAGAGATATGACCTCCAATTTTGCAATGTAAGAGTGTACTCCTCCATCAAAAGCCGGCAACGCACCCACTAAAAATGGGCCCCTATTCTATATCAAAAAATCTAACTAGGTACACTCCGTGCGTCGTCACCCAATGTAACGTCAACCTTGCTAAAACGACGAAATCACTGGACTTTTGTTGATTGTCTTGATAACTAGGCACAGCTATCATTACTATAATATAAATATTGATTTATATATAGCTTGGTAATAACATAGGTAACATTTATATACGATAAGTATCTCCAATGGAAGGACTAGCAAATTTTATAAACATAGCATGATATTATGCTTTATCATACGGATGTAAATTCAATTCAGTGCACTGCGGGTTTGAGAATAGCGCTCTTAGACACTGACACTGTTCAACAAAGGAAAATTACTATGCTTATATTGGAATAGATGTTTAAGTATATTAATCTCGTATTTAGCAAATTATGATAATTTAACCACCGTACTAGTCGTAGAAATAAGTATATTAGCTTTAGTATTTCGTTAGTTTTACATTATTTTTTTGTACTAACAAAATTTCTTTAACGTATTTAAGCAGCATGTTTATCTTTTACATACATTGAACGCTTTTGGGTAATTGAAGTCGGCTAGTGACTACTATATAAAATCTGTAAATAATGTTATTAATTCGCGTTATATACGGTTGAAGATTTGCGTTACTATAGAACTGATAAAAAATTCACAGCCTATTCATTTTGTTAAGAGTTACAACTGACAAGTTTTTCTTACAATATCCCATTTAAAACGTTCAAAGAAGTAACGTTTCGCGAGCTTTATAGTTTGTTTATGAGTTGAGTATTGTAACTGTAGAGAATATTAAATGTATCGTTATTCATTCATGCGGAAAATATTTTATAATGCTTTCGTACATTCAATGTAGGTGAATGTGCCACCCTTGTAATTGTATATCTAAATATACAATTTTAATAAAATTAAAACGTAACGTATAAATATTTTTAATAACAAGAAAATTATAATGAACATTTTAACATTTTAAAATCCCCACTGCTTGGTTTTACTTACTCAATAATCAACTGGTACAGCAAATCAAAGTAAAAAAAAGAAGTTTTTAGTTGTTGAAGTAAACTTCTTTATCGGGGTTGGAAAAAAATTTAGTGTAACATTTTTTCGTTACGCGTCACATTTTTCGGTTACGCGCCATGTTGCTTTTTGAAGTCAAACTTCTTTATCGACGTATGGGAGAAAATTTGTAGCAAATCGTCACGTTTTTCAATGATAGTAATAATTGTATTACAATTAATGAAATTCTATAATAATCTTAGTAGTCATAAGGTAAAATTAAATAATTGTATTTGTATTCATGTCTATGATAATAAAAGCCTTTTCTTAAACTTTATTTAACCAATTTCGTTAAGTTGCAAATAGTAGATCATTTTTCAAAAAAATAATGTCATAAAGAAGTTTCTCTTCTTACGTGTGTACACCTAGTACACGCAAATTTTTTTTTTATATTTATTTTTGACATTGGCGTAAAAATTACTTATCTTTGTTCATCATTTCGTTTTGGTAATCCGCATTCTCTCGGCATGTCAGGATATCTAGTTCGTGACAGATTTAAACAACTAGGAATTTATTATATCGTTCTAATAAGTACGTACTATACAAACGTCAATTAAGGCCTAATTCCCCGCTGTCACAGTATACAATTTAATGGTCGCTTAGTCACGTTGTTCCCAGAGTGTTTAATCTTTTAATTCTAATCCGTTACCAATTTTAAAAATTTCAGTGTTTTAACACCACTAGTCTTTTCAACACTTATCAACTTACGTAAGATAGACTTTGATAATAACACAATGATCTCAACACAATATCATTATTTCCCTTATCTTAAATCTCCTAAAACTTCATCTAATGATATGAAAATTGTGCCATATCTACTATGTAAAAATAAGTCGGGTTTTCCTTCCTGACGCTATAACTCCAGAACGCACGAACCGATTTCCACGGTTTTGCATTCGTTGGAAAGGTCTCGGGCTCCGTGAGGTTTATATCAAAAAAAATTAGGAAAAAACTCAACAGAAAAGCGGGACCACCAAACGAAATGTTACATAAAACGAAGCCATCTGGTAGCGAAACAGAGTTCGCCAAGTTTGCTAGTATTCTATATAAATAGGTGGAGTAAAAACAAAATTTATTAAAATTCCATCTCATCTAGTAAATCTAATTTAGTGATCGTACGACAGACTGTAGGTTTCACCCGCAGTAGCAATGCACCAAATGCGGAAAAACTAGGGTTGCGAGCGAATAATACTGTGAATTGGAATTAAAACAGTGGGAATATCACTGCTTTTTCTATTTTTGTTTTGATATGTCATATCTAGCTTTCCATTTTCGTAAAAGCTTTGTATTTATAAATAATTTGGTGTCGATTTATTGGAACTTTGCAGCTTTTAGTAAGCAGTATTTAATAAATTAAAAAAAAATATTATAATTTACCTTTTTAATTCGTTAAAGACACTATTAATTTACCATTTTTCCTGAGTATGCAATGATAAGTAAGCCTCGTTTGTTTCATCGTTTGCTTAACTGTAAAGTTTTTGTATCAAACTAGCTTCCTAGTGTATGAATTTTGTGTATTTAGACTTAAATTTAAGATTTAAGGCGATTTCTTAAACAATGATAATCGTTATACGTTCTCGTCCAAATTCGATCGGTAGTATTTGAGTTTATCGTCTTCATATATATATAAAGGGAAGCCATACTGATATATCAGTCATGCCTTCCCTTTATACATTTATAATTATTACATATGTAAGGAGAAAAATATTTTTATCTCAGGGATAATACAGCATTCTAATGACGAAAGAAGTTTCGTTTGAAAAATACTGTCCGGATGGAATTCAGCGACTGCCTAACCGTCTTTTCTTGGTACCAATATAGAATTGATCAGAACAAAATCGGACCAATATTAAAAACTTTAAATAAAGTATTATCATTCTTCCATTTCTCACGGTTCTCGTAATCTTACAATCTTAGAAAGATGAGGTACATTTTATTCGAATTCTACTGATAAAGCCACAGGCAACTAGTACAATATAATGTGCATCGAAAGCTTACATAAAGCGCTCGAAAACCACGAATGCCTGCTTCAAAGTCACGTAACCAGAGTAATTCCTCTAACAATTTAACATTGAATGCAACCACGTCACACCACTAAGTGCCATTTTCGTTTGAAATATTTGGATTCGAAAATATAAATTTCATTTTTGTGAATGTTGTTTTAAAAGGGATTTTCTCTTTGTCTTTGTTTTTGCAGTGAGTAAATAAGAGGTTTCAAAATCACATTTATGGTTTGTTCGTGGTCTTTCACTCAGACTTTCAAACGACTTTTTTTAACTTAAAGTTACTTAAGTTACGTTAACCAGCTTTTAAACGTTCGTTTTGTAAAATCCTCTTGGAATCAAGCATCGCTCTCTATGTGCTTTTGCGGATTTGGAGTACGCAACATAATAAGTGTTCCAGCATTTCTATCATCTGCTCACAAATCTAGCAGTCTCGTAGGTAAAATACTTAGATCTTATTCTACAAACTATGAGATTGATGATTCGACTGATGCGAGAATCGCGTGTCCAACCAACACAACAAGAGTCCATCCAACCCAGGATGCCCAGTTTGCCTTCTAGCGTCAACTTTCAATGAGGATGATCCAATGCAAATCAGATTTCCAAATCTTATTCATTCTACTTCAATTACAGACTGCGCAAGGTTGGTGACTGTAGGGTAGCCGGTCATTAGCTTTACGCCAAACACTGGCACCTTTTTGGACCATAAATTACTTCGCATTGCCATCAGCCTCCGCTTAGCAGTGCCCATATGCACTCCCCATAAATATCCCTGTGGCTTTGAAGTAAGTAGCCTTGGACACCTTTTTTGGAGTTGGAGTCTTTCCTCCAACTTAGATTTTGTTCCCTTTGGAGTAGAGACTCATGAGCCGTGGGGTTTAAGTGCACAGGCGCTAATTAAAGATTTAAGTAGGCACCTGATAGATACGAGTAGTACCGGTGACCCAGAGCTGGTGTTTATCTTGCTCAACGAATAAGTTTCGCAATCCAGCGAGGAAAAGCTGCTTGCGTTAAAGATAGACTTCTACAGGGACCAAAGTTTTTAAATTTGTTATAATTATCTTTTTATTATTACTGTATAGTGTATATAATATGTAAGTTAAGACAATTGTAAATACTATATATTTGATTGTCATGTTTAGGTTTTAATTAACGATATATTTTCTTATCTGATTAATCAATAAAGCCACGTGCCTATGCAGCGGTGTTCTAGATGCGTTCTAACCTATATAAAAATGTTATAATATACTTGGATGTCTTTACTTCGCGCAAAAAGAGGGCAGCGTCGACGCAGCTAAATTGCAGGCATAACGATAAAAAAATATTATACGTAAACGTCTCTAAATATTTAGTGAAACACTAAGATATTACACAATTATTAAATTCTGACTTATATAAATTAATACTACCTCAATGCCAAATGCCAATTATATTATACTTAATAAAATAAATGATAACCGCATTTTTTTACGAAAATGGCTCCATATGATTTCAGTGCTAAGTTCACATATTCTTTTTATTTTAAAGTCCCAAGATTTATATTGTATTCTGTTTATTATCTAGTTCATTGTGGCGTTTAACGCACTAGGGTTTTAATTTTATACCAAAGAGACCTTAACAAATGAGCAAATAATATTAGGCAGTTGATTCGTGAACAAAACTTCGTCGGCTAGTTAGCGAGTTCGTTTAAAACAATTTTAATTACCGGCTCCTGCTCAGATTAATGGTTGAAGTTGAGAGTCACTCATGTTTAGCAATTAGAAGGGGACTTTCGACGTGCTGACTACTTTAGATCACAAGTTCTGTTCTTTAGTGAAGTATAAGAACAGTGCCGGCCTAGTGACTCTTATGTCTAAGCTAATGCAAATTTCTGGAAAAGACCTACGCGTCTTTAATTTAGCTACATATAGCGAAAAGACTTTTTCCCCAACCTATTATACACGGTAATTGAAAAGTTAGAGTACTGTTGGTACAAAATTTTGAGCGCCATGCCATTTTTCTTATATTTAAATTTTAGATTCAGATTTAACATGGAAGAATCCAAAGAGTGATTGTTAATGGAGTCACTTCTCCGGGTTCACAGGTGTATATCGGCGTCCCCCAAGGCTCGATTCTCGGGCCTTTCTTGTTTCTAAATTACATAAACGACTTCCCATTCTTTGCCAACGGAGTTCTTTATAGTGAATAGGAAAAACGTACTATTGGACGATGTAAACAATCCTATCTCTCGTATAGTTAACTGGTTTAATGTAAATAAGTGACCTACTACTTAATGAGAATAAATCAAAATCTATTAGATTTACAACTACTAGCGTAAAGCGAGATATTGGCAAACTGAAAGTTTAGTACAGTGATTAGTTGACAAAACTGTACTCCTTGGCATTACAATAGTTAGTAAACTCCATGGGACTCAGGTTTAGTCTGAACACTCATTTTTACTATGGTAAATGCGGTAGAAGATGTAAAGAGATCCCACATCTCTACGCAACGCCAAGGGATCAAGCCGCAGGAAAAGAGACTGGTCGTCGACGATTCAAATCACTCTTTGTTGAATACGGTGAAGCGGAGAGAAATAATACAGGGAAGCCCCCAGAGGTGAGAACAGAACAGAATGTGGGGAAGAATGTATCGCTTTGCTGAGCAGACCAAGCTTTTTGGAGGCTAATTTAGATCTTCAACGCCCAGTTTTCCTTGGCTAGCTGAGGCTTTAGGGAGAGTGTCGTCAAAGAGAAAAGTAGCGACAAAAAGAGCTTTTTTATGACTTCTTGGGGTTGAATTGGACTAGATTTAGAGTACCTCAGTCTGACAGTCCACTTAGCAGAGTTTAGAGTTTAGACACAAGTTTGTTCCGTTTGTTCGGTAAAGAGTATCGATCCCCAGTGCTATCATCCGAACATCCATTCATAGAAAAGAATGTTGCTAAGTTGCAACATATCATTGATATGTAGAATAAACAGGGTCGGGGATAGGACACAGCCTTGTGGAACCCCAGCATTCACGTGTTTAAGGTCGGAACATGCTCCCTCGATGACAACCTTGATGCTCCGGTCAGCGAGAAAGCTAGAAATCCAATTGTATAATTTTTCGGTGAACCCATTAAATATTTCCACAATTTTTTTTAAATTATACAATTTACATTTACTGTATTATTTTTTTCGATATTACTCGTGGATGTTATTTCCAAACATACACAAAATTTTTATATCCGTAATGACTAGAAGTTATAATGCATGGAATTTTTTATTTACTGATCTTTGTTAAAAATATAATATCTCTGACTTCCTCTGTGAGAGTACAACTATTAATTACTTTACGTAAACCATTTGTAAGCATTTTTTTGTCCTTTTCACAATTAAATGATGTAGTACCTAGAGGAAGATAGCTGAACTACGCTAAGAAGAAGAAGAAAATGCTTCAGTGAGTGACTGTCAACTGGTTGAACGTCTTCAACAGAGACCCGACATTTTTCTTCAGGTTATATATAGATTTGACGTTTTAACTTAGTATTGCGCGCTTGGTATTTATTATTCAAGCTCGGTGTGCTAAGAAAAAATGTCAGTCTGTAATACCATCTCAGCATGAAGATTCTTTATTAATAAATTATTTTGTTATCACACTGGCGATGAAAGCATTGTTTAAATATTGTGTCGGAGAATAAAATTAATAATCACATTCCACGAATACACACAGTACACAGTATATCCGAGCTATAAAACTCATGTTATTTATTCGCAAAATAGATTTTAATTCAAAATACTTGTGGGGTCGACCTCCAATTGTTCAAGTAAAAGTATACTTAGAGAAATGGGTTTACTTTAGATCACTTGTTCGTTTTATATAGTATAATTTTAGAGAGATAATAGCAGCGTCGGCCCAGTGCCTATAACGTCTAAGGTTGTAGTTCGAACTCCGGCTACGCACGGTTACATGTTACTTTATATATTTACTTTACATTTAAAACTCGTAATGTGAACATTGTGAGGCATGACTTAGGTCTTAGACCGAAAAAGTTGAGGGCGTTTTCGTTTGTTGGTATTTTCTTACATTTTACGTTTAGTGTCAGTATTTACGCCAAAGTTTTACAGGTAGTGTATGTACCAAGTGAGACCTTTAAAATTTAACTTTATGCTATGCATAGCTAGCTAGTTACCTAGCTCAGAACAAATATATTTGTTTACACTTTTCTTTTACATGATCTGTCCCTTTTCCTCTCAGCTTAAACATAAACTCCTTTTAACTCCAAAATGATATAAAAAGTAAATATTTATCGATCTTTGTGCTTCAGAATAGTCATCAAGTAAAAAAAATTCTTAGCTATTTAATATTCAATTCGACTGTTCTTACCGATGAAGAAACGAATACGCATTCAATAAGTCAGGATGTTGACATGGGACTCAGCCAAAATCATCGACTGATAACAACTGCGATCAAGACCGCAGGCCAGAACTAGTCAATAATAAAAGTCATTTGGGCAGGTGGCCAAAACGATGCCGTTGAGCGTTACAACTTCACACTTTATATTGTTATCTATCGCTCAGAAATAGGTCGAACCATCAATACAAATATAGGACAATCTTTTTACATTCTAAACTTCTTTGAATCTCTTTTGTATTTTTAATATGTTAATAAATACATAAACGTTCGTTGATGAAGTTGTGTGAATATATCTAATTTAAGAAATAAAATACTGATTAAAATTAATTTTACCTGCTCCCAATGTATAACATGTTTATTCCCGTTAAGTATGGATGGAATTTTAACACGGTAACATTAATCAAAATATATAACTGAGTAACTATATTCGTATCTCGCAGTCCTTATGGATTTATGTTATTTCCTGAGCCGAACGTTTATTGTGTTTGTAAAAATAGCACAAAATTGGAATTCTAATGAAATAATCATCTAATATCCAACTATACAATTGTAATAGAATTTATAAAAATTATCAAGTAACTATTATTTATAATAAGCGCAATGCTGATAAGGTACAAATATATAGTCATTGCAATAGTATAAGCCACCGTCACGTCACCTAAATAAATATTAAGGTGTACAAATCAGTGACCAGTTGAGTTATTAGCTCATCTCAAAGCCTGCCACGGCGATGTGGTTTGTGGCTTTCGCTGTCAACTGCATACATGCGGCTCTCAATATCCACTCGAGCATGTATTGCATATAGTGCGCGTATCTGTAATTAACACTTTTTGTTATAAATGTTCTATGTTGTCTATGTTTTAATTGTGAAGTTTTTGAAGTTATACTTCTTTAGGCGCGTTATGAAAAATTTATGAGAGTGAAATTTTACGATGCGCGCGCACCGTGACACAAAATTCAGTATGGGCGCCGAAAAAAGAAATAGAATATGCGTGACGTTTGACCATAATGACATTTGTAGTACGTTTTAAACAAATAAAGCAGTTTTAATTATTTTTTCAAAGCAATTCAGCAATGCTTTTTCACAAAGACCTATTGTTACTTAGTTAAAAGGTTATGAAACATACCTAGTTATTGAATTAAATTAATAATATAATAAAATAATAAATAATAATTGTTATTAATATTAATTAATAATTGAACAATATACTAAATATCAAATATTGTTAAATTATTAACGCTAAATATCTATTATTAGTTATTTAATATTTCAAAAAAAATAAAGAAAGCCAAAGAAGTATAACTTCTTACGCGCGTACATAAGTACACGCACCGTTTTTTTTATAATCACGATTGGGCCGTGCGGTCGTGGCTGTTTTTTCAATGAGCGCGGATCTTACAGTAAATTAAAACGCCTGAAATATATTAAAAAATCGTACCTACTTAATCAGCGTATAAGCATCGCTATACATCGAGGAAACACGGCCAGCATTAAGGGACTATCTGAGGTTATAATCTTTTAAATCATCGTGTTTTAAAGTTATACTTCTTTTAGCGCGTTAGGGAAAAATGATGAGATTAATTTTTTACAATGCGCACGCACATCATCACAAAACACCGACCACCTGAAGTTATCTATAGCCAACATTTTAGTTTTTTCTATTGTTAGTGTAGTTTTTCTACAAACGTAGAATAACATTTTTGAAAATATTTTTATCTTGTTAAGCCAAAGAAGTGTAAATTCTAACGCGTGTAGGTACATAAATTCACACACCTTTTTTATGAGCTTCAATAAGTATTGTTTTATGTGCAATTTAGTGTCAGATTCTTTTGTCTTCTTACTAATTCATACTTTGTAAAATATATTTATAAAATTAATCATAATTTATCAATGAAAACGTGGCAGATATCTGCATTCTACCAAGGTTTTACTTTTACGTATCTTTTATTATTTACTTCTCCACTTTCTGGTACGTTATTGAAAATAGCTTAGAAAATATTTAAACGACGATATTCCGAATAACGGCACATAATTCATCTTGATAGAATTTAAACCTAAATGTTGGAGCTTAGCGAAGGTGTACCAATAATTTGTTACTCAATTATCATATGGTTTCGTATAGAACTAAGACCCTAGATTTGAATAAAAAGCCTAGTTGAGGTGAAATACAGTTCTTGGCAAGGTTTCAATGAAAAATACAACAGTTGAAAATTCACTAAAAACAAATGCGTTTTCGTTACTTGATGAGCGCTATTGTAGCTTCAATATGGGACGAAGCGGCGCCGCACAAGGTCAGCTGGATTATACATATGTAACGAATTGAATATTCACGGAGGTTTATAGTACACTTAGCCCTTAAGAAAAAAAATTAGTCCCGCTCCAAGCTTTTTAGGTATGGACCTCATATTTCGGTATCTGTTTCATAATCATTTGTCAATCTAATAGGCAAATTGTTGATCAGCCTCCTGTGCGTAACACACGCCGTCGATTTTTTGGGTCTAAGGCTAGCTGGTTTCCTCACAATGTTTTCCTTCACCGTTCGAGCGAATATTAAATGCGCACATAGAAAGAAAGTCCATTGGTGCACAGACGGCGACCAAACCTACGACCCCAGGGATGAGAGCTAAAGCCGCTGGGCCAACACTGCTTTGCTTTTATCAGATGAGTAAATAAAGCAGCAATGAGTTGGATCCAAATGGCTTTTTGATAACTTATCTCTATCGACAAACATGCATACCTGAAGTGAAAGAGAAATAATCAATGCTTTTTCTTCATATTAAATGCAAGGCAAGTAATTCTGCGTGCGAATGTCAGCTCTTAGGTTAAAATAAACGCTGGGCATCAATTTTCTTTGTAAGTGTACAATTGCTTGCTAATACGTTACTTAAATCAACAATTTCAAGCTCAGAATGAACTAAGCTGACTGGCCTATTTATAAAAATGAGCAGTGAAACCGTCAAAGAAATGTTTATATTTAAACGTTTAAATATAAACATTTCTTTGTAAAAACAGTAAAAAAATATATTCTATAAGTAACTGATATTCTTAGTATATTAGTTTTAATACTTTAAACATTTATCTACTTTTAATAAATAACGGAAAAACTATAACTAACCTTAAAATATAATAACTAAAACATATTATTAAAAGGAGTTCCTTTAGGCAAGGTTCGGAAGATACTGGCAGAGGTCCCCCTTTGAATGGCTAGCCTATATCTTTGTCCGAGGTAGCTTCCAGCTCTTTTGGTCTTCTGTGATGTCGTCTAACCACTTAGCTATTTCCTTAAAAAGCGTTAAAGCCTAGGACCCCACGGACCAAGAGTTTCGAGTCCGAATGGGACAAAATCATATTCGGAGCCTAGACCCCTGTATTACATTACTGTATTACTGTTTTACATATTACAGGCTTTAGCTTTTTCAACCGCTTATATATTTTTTTGTTTTTCTGTTACTAACTAAAAAGTAGGTGAATGTTTAAAGAGTAAAATAAGTCTCATAATATACTAACAGTTAATTATAGAATACTAGTAGACCGGCCAAGCGTTGCTATGGCTAAGGTTTTTGTTATATTACATAGTAGTAAACTATTCAAGAGAAACAGTAGGACAACACCAGTCATGGGGACCACCATGCGTTTTTGGTGGTTATGCCATTAAATTGTAGTTTATGTGAAACGTTGGTACTTTCAACACAGCGCCATCTATAAGAATTGTGACTATCAAAATATAATAAACAAATATTTTGCAATAAAATAATATTGCGGGTATAAATTGAGATTTATGCTGTCCTATGTGATTTATACACTCGGTGTGCAAATTTGATTGATATCGGTTCAGTAGGACAAACAACGTGACACATAATTTATATATATTAAGACATTTTTTTACTTAAAAAATCACATATTACATAAGCATAGTACTAAATTGCTGATAATTAAGCTTTTTACAAAGACTATATAGAAAATTATATATGTAGTTGATAAATTTGGAGAGGTTTTGGTTGATAATTTTTAAAGAATGTTTATATCTATTGATTAAAGTAGAAAATTCTCTGCTGAGTTTGGTAGAAAATTACGAATATATAAATAAATATTATGAAAGATTTAACCTTTTAAATACGTCACAACTATTGTACTCGTAGCGCTCGTAGCCTCGAAATATCGTAGCAATAAAATCTTGTAGCTTTCGGCACCGTAGCATAAGCTTTAATACCGTCAAAGGAAGAGTATTCATCATCGCAGTGCTTTAAGACCCACGTTGTGTAATCTCACTGTCATTACATGCAATTGAATTTGTTTCAACAAATCAATACAGCCTAATAAAATTATACTTGAATTAATAAGCAAATGCCATACAGAGTATTTATTATGGCGTCTTGTTAAAGTTGTGAAGATTGCTTCAAAGATTTAACTCACGAAAACTGTTCAACTCTGAAACTCTTCCTGAGCCTCTTAACCGGATAGGTCGGGATTTGCTGGTTACCTTAAATCAAAGCAGTGATGTCGTAGATACTCAATGTGTCTTCATATGTATGTTATTCATTTATAAGTAATACTACAAATCTACAGCCATATACATAACAAGCATTTTATATAGCTGTGCTTTATGAAAACAAAACATTTTAAATAATTGTACTAACCGGGGCCGCTCTGTTCGTCTACTTTCCATATTGAGGTATGCATATATGCATACGCTATATACCAGGTTTAAATGTATACCTACTGAAACAAAAGAGTCGCAAAAATATTGGCATAGAAACACAAATTTAGAAGTAAAAGTTGTTTATACAATTACCCTTTTAAATGGGAGGCAAGGGATTTTTAAAAGAAAGAATTGCTGGTTAAATTTATTAAAAAAACATCATTGTTATAAAGGTAAGTAGTGTAAAATTTAAATTTAGTATCATATATCTTCTGACCGACTCATCAACGCGAAGCGCAACCCACAAGGTTACTTGAAATGTCGACTATAACATTCTATGATGAAAACATTCAATGCGGTCTTTAGAAACTCCGCCCTTACAGTGGTAATATAAGGTACGAATGAAAGCTCGGAATCTTAAAGTTAATTATGAAATCCTTCAATATATAAATGGAAAATATATTTTTAGTGGAAAAGAACCGGTTTCTATGTAATATTTCGGTTATTTACTGAAGAGTTCTATTTATCTTTAAATATCTTTTTACGATTGCAGTATATTGTATGTAAAAAACATTTAAATAAGTACACCCATAGCGGTAGATTGTGTTAAAAAACCATGATATCCATGATAAGTATTGAGTATGTATAGCGTTTTTCTCAATCTCTTTAAGTATATATTAGTATAGACCCTTACACTGGGAGGGGCTATACCGTAAAACAAATATAATATATACAATATATATTAATAAACTTTCCAGTCTCTTAATATTATCTTTGTTCTACACGAGTACTTCTGATATAAATCAAATGTAATTGAAAAATAAATTAATTATGTTATTTACAAAACTCGAAACGCTGAAAGTTTGTTTACGCCCATTATCGCCAACGAGAGGACATTCATTTGACAATAAATTAGGTATAAGTTAGAAGCCTATGTAAAGTTGTAATACTAAAGTAAGAGTTTACTTTAATCTGTTGTTTATAATGTATTATCTAGAGATTTAATTAATTCAACAACGATCGATGATCACGATATTCGCTATAAAAGTTTGGATTATTTTAATTAATCCATATTGATTTCAGTGAATATTTTAAGTTTGTCCAAGCGTATAAAATAGGTATATCTATGCTGTAGTGACATATATTTTTAACTACACATTTTTATGAATACTATAAATGTAAATATGTTTTGTGTCGGAGAAATTCACAACTTAGCTGATCTGGCCAAACTTCAACAGGCAAATGATTTGATAGCTTCACCTGATGCGTGCCCTGTTGCACTCACTTGGCAATCCACTTGATTGAAGAGTAATTTGAAATTTTTGGCAACTCCGCAAAAATATTGAATAACAGCTACTTATATTTTAAACTTGCTGCCTCTGTGAACGGTTCCCCTCAATATTATTTTTTTACCTTGTTTAGTAGGTACATACCAACACATGGAAAATATTGCTATGCTATCCCATGGAGAGTGGTAGTTTTTCCGCAATAAAACTGGTTTTTATGTTTTTCTTATTTTCTGTCCATTAAAACCTTCCACGTAGTTCAAGGATTAATTAAAAAAAAAATAACTGGAATGGTCTGGAGCCGACTTCGTGTTTTGTGCTAAGCAAAATATTTTGCAATTAATTTTAATTTGTATAGCTGTTGGCTTGTGTGGTCGTAGTTTATTCATATTTACTAAACAATGAAGGGTACGGGGAACAACGGATCACTGTCAAGAAAAAATATTTTTGAGCCAAGTAGGTATTCATATTATAAAACACACTATTATATGTTTTTCTTTTTACACATTACAAAAAAACTTATATCTTTAGTTAAATTACTTATAACAACGATCAAAGTCAATTGACTATATGACTATGATCCTTTTAACGATTTAATAGTTTTTAGTCTGTTTTTGCGATTGTCCGTGAGATGATTAGAATGTGTTGATTCTAACAAAAATAATTCCAAAACTCCTTTGGTTAATATTATTGAACTATTTCAAATTTGCACAGTTAACTTATTTAATACAATAATATATATATATAAAATGTATGTAAATGTATTATTGTGTTATGTATATTAGGCCCAGAAGGGGTGAAGGTTTAATCACAAGTCATGCAATCACAAGAATCTTTGAATATTTTAAGTTGCGCCTATCAATTTGGCAGTAATTTCTTATGTATTATATATTTAATATATGAAGAGAACTGATAAACAAAAATCGACGACTTAATTTTAACGCTTCAAATAGAACATATCTCTTTGATTACGTAGTAGCATCCGAACCGCATTTTATGTGTAGTGATGTCCAGCATGGGTTTCGAAAGTATTGACATATACAACCTGCAGCTATTATCAGTATTATGTCGTCATATCCTGTACCGCGCTATGTAAGCTTTTCCAAGTACAAGATCTCGACACAGGGGCCTTCAGACAGGCCAGTAAGTGGCTTGAACCCCTTAACCGGTCTTTCTTTTAAGACGAAATCACAGTCCTGAATACTTGGTCTTAATAGTTATTAACTGTAGGGGCTTCACCAATGGAAATTATTATTATCTTATACTAAAAATTCGGATAATAGTATATATACTTGTAATCTTTTTACTTTTTTAGTGTAAATAAATCGATTGGAATCTCAAACATAGAGGAGGATGCAAAGATAATTTAAAAACTCATGTAATAAATTTCGTGAGAGCTTTGTTTTGCTGCAGTTAATCCAACTGGCAATTCTAAAATGTTAGGGCAGTTTCGTACACTATTTTCCAATTTTCCAGATATTTTCTTCTATCCAGATAACGAGAAAAGCATATTCAGCTGTCGCATATTACATGTGTAGGTAATATGAGAGCGATGCTAGTTTTATTGAGCGGCTTTAAAGGAAAATAGGATCAGCCGATAAACTCGTAAGATTTAGCAAGACCGATCTCAGAATCATCCAAGAACAAGCGGAAAATAATGGAATTAGTTAATTAAATACTGAGCATTTGAGCATTAAATACAGTTTTATTACAGTTACTTATTATTTTACTTCAACCACAAAATTTAAAAAAAAGTAACCCGTCCCGAAATAAAAAATACTATAATAAGTTCGAGAATCACTTCTTCCACTCTCTCAAAGTGATTTTATTATTGTTTTAAAATTAATGCAACCTCATTAAAACTACTATCAAAATACGTGAGACGTTTATTAATAATAGTATTATTCTGTACAAAAAATGAGCACTTTGTGTCGATTGCGTCACATGAAGACAAATATAACGAAACCCACTCATATATTCGTTATCACCGTGTTATTTTTATTTAGTCATATTAAAGATAAAAATAATTCTTATAGTTAGACTTGAAAATTATTAAACGCGATGATGACCGCGTTTTGATATATTTTCTATATATAAAATACCGCGTCACATGCAAACGGCTCGGTCTTCAAAAAAAATGTATATGTACTTATTAGTTCGGTCGAAAAGTACATTAGGTATTTCGGCTTATTATGATATAATCAAGGAAGGCGGTATACGACACTACGGCTAATTTATCAGGATAAACCATGGATCTACTGTAATCATAATACAATCCAGCACGAATAACATGAAGATTCCTACTAGACACTTAAACATAAGCCTGAGCTTAACTAAAAAAATAAACGAAAATAATTATAACAAACGAATTTCCTAATAGATTAATATCGAATAACTTTAAAATACTCTACGTAATGTACACGTAATCTCACAATTCGACATGCGACTAACACGTTTATTGTATTTTTATTTTAATGATACCTTATCAGCCTTTCCACCGATCAATCTTAGAATCTACCATATGCGCTTACAATTAAAACATTACAATGTATTCTTGTGTTATTTATGAAAGTAAAAACATTTTTTAGAAAGCAATGTTGGCCTAGTGGCTTGGCGTGCGACTCTCATGCCTGAGGTCATAGGTTCGGTCCCCGGCTGTGCACCAATGGACATCTTTCTATGTGCGCAATTAACATTTGCGAACGGTGAAGGAATGTTTTTCTTTCCTTCTCCTCGTGAGGAGACCGATATGTTTTAGACCCAAAAAGTCGACGGCGACGACCTACTTGCTTATTAGATTTAAAAATGATCATTAAACAGATTCAGAAATCTGAGGCCAAGACCTAGGTGAGAGGTTGTAGCGCCACTTATTTTTTTTTAACATTTTGCGTCGTAACTGGTTAAAATTATATGAACCACAGCAGTTATATTAATATACGAAAATACTAAATATATAAACTTTAAATATAATGCGGTAATAGTTTCAAGAAAACTAAATGTTAGCGAAAAGCCTAAATGCCACATTATCAGCATTAGCACTGATTACTCTAATAATTTTCCTCACTGGCCATCCAATACCATTTATTAGATATATTATATAATACGAATAAGTTCTTGTTCTGTATTTGCTTCTGTTAAATTGGGCTACTTGCCACAGAGTTTCACAAAACTGGGCTCAACAAATATGTTACAAACTGTACGTATCATGATTAGAAAACCAATTCAATATGTAACAGAAAATGTTAACAAATTTCGAGACGATAAAAAATCAAACACTCCCTATTTTACTAGCCGAGGAACTTGGCTAAATCAGCGTCAACTTTCATACTCAATACAACAAATTTCTTATTTTTGTATCACGAATTCGACGAGTTATTCAAAGAAATCACTACTATCTACAGCTAATACTTTACGGCCCAGTTTTTTTTCTTATTTAAGGCGTTAGCTATAATTTATGAAACTTCAAGTACAATTTATTCATTTAAATACCTTATAAAATCACTTATGAAAATAACATCAAATTTTCATCTATTTACAAGTTTCCAAATAAAAGGGCGTAGAACGCACGCGAAGAACTGGCAAGAAAAAGTATTATTGTTTAGTTTATTATATATTTATTTTAATAATTATATTTTTATCGTATTTGCAAAAACGATGTTTTTCGTCCAAATGATAAAGGTGACGTCGGGATGTCTTAAGTTTGAACTTTCAATAAATAATTTTACACGACGTAAAAAGGTCTCACAATTGAGACGAACGACGATATCAATAAATTACGGTGTCAGTATATTGCTACGAGCGTTTTCTTGTTCAGTTTATTTTTATTTTTATTATAGCGTCTGATTATTTCTCTCAATGTTAATGTTACGGAAATACATAGACTTTGTGACGACAATTTTAAACCTATAAAATTAATACATCTTCAAAACGGTTTTTAAAATGTAGGATATGACTTCATTAAACATTTACGACGAATCTCGTGGGAGAATTAATTTCATGTCGGCTTAAATTAAATTTTGCTACCTTCTATTAAGAAATTTTAGTTATATTCAAAATAACATTTAGTCTTATCCAATGCAGCAAAACATAATTAAAATACGTACACTTATGAACGTCAAAAAAAAGGTGCGTGTATTTATGTACGCGCGTAAGAAGTTATACTTCTTTGGCATTATTAAAAATAGTTTTTGATTGCATGCAAATAATTAATTACAATTAAATAATCAAATACTGGAAAAGGAGTCATTATAGTCAATAAAGTTCAGTTTACATTTGAAAAATTAAATAAATAAATATTTATTATTATTCTCTTACATTAAGTGTAACATAAATTATATTATTATTCGAATGATGTTTTTAAATTATGTCTAATGCCGTAGCATCTTCCGTGGGCAATTTCATTCTAATAATTTTGTGTCACGGTGCGCGCGCATCGTAAAATTTCTCTCTAATCAATTTTTAATAACGTGCCTAAAGAAGTATAGCTTCAAAAATTATATAAAATGCTTCTAATTTTATTTTAATTTGAGAATAACAATTATCTTCGAGGTAGCACCATTTTCAACAAAGAATACATTCACCGAACACTTTTAATAACCTTCGTAAACAATTTAAAATATCTAATAATAATTAAAGTATTTAGTGAGCGCATAGGCTATACCTGCAACAACATTTTTCATATCAATTACGAAAAGTCTCTCTTGCAACGAAATACATTGAGGTAATGCGGGTAGAATTTCGTGTTCTGTATCCAATTAAGAAACTCAGTTGCAGAGTTAGTGAAGATTTATAGACATTTAATCTTTATAGATTGATTTATTTTAAAAGTATACAAAATATAAATCTGTTCGTTCAATACTGAACCGTTACTTAAGGTCAGTTGATATAAGAGGCAGAAATCGTATTTTAAACATTGAAATTCCTTTAATTTCTCTAGGCACCTGGAAATAATGAAATATTTTCGAAGAGTTCGTGCCGATCAGACGTGTCTGTTGTAGTTCAAGACGTAAAAATTTAATATCAACGTTTTATTTGTATTCATGATTGATGAACTTTTTATTCACCACCATCTTTTTATCATACCATCTACAATATAGAAACTGGTTCGAATTGAAAACTACTTGGCATTAAAAAAAAAGTCGCGGAGAGTTTCTTGCGATCATCGCCTGTTTTATGTCCATTTGAGAAGTGGTATGGTTAAAAATGATCATGTTATTTATTAACACAATCTATTTACATTAGGGTGGGTCGAAATTTTTTTTTTTATGTAATCGATTTCTAATAGCGAAAATATGTTGAAGTTAGGTATTGTTATAAACCCCTTAAAATATTATGGAATTATTTAAAGTGGAAGAGCCCGCGCAACGCCCTTGAAGTTTTGAAAAATAAAGCTCAAGTACCCACTTTTATACCTTAAGTTACACGTTTGACGTTGGGTATAGTTTTAATGTTTTAATTAGTATCCATTGAAATATACATTACTTTTCTTTTATAAACTGTGTTATTTATTAAAAGAAGATTTTTTGAGGTAAGTACATTCATAGAATTTATGTATCAATGTGGCTAGTTTCTAGTGAAATGTTGCGAAATTGTAAACTATGTAATTTTTGTTTTTGAACTTGGAAATTAAATTTTTCTATCATGTTAAATAATAGACATATAATATACAAGTGCCCTATATTTGGAACTATAGAAGATATAAAATAAATCGTCTTTCCAACATACCTGGATGTTTTGAAATGTTACGAGTGTATAGAAACAGAAAATTAAACATGGCAGTAAAAAAGAGCCTGCGTTATCCGAAATAGCAGAAATTGTAACTCAGAAAGTTGAAGGAGTATGGCAAAAGGCATCAATCCCTGTAGTCACGCATACTAGAGTCATTCAGCTCCTGAAAGCATTACAAGGAACTGCAAAGGCCATTGAGGTATCTATAAACGCTTTTCATTTCGCAAAAAATATAAGTACTGTTGACCTCTTGCCTATTGGATGCGATGGAACAGTGACAAATACAGGTAAAATTTACCTGTATTTGTCAGTGTCAGTTTGTAGTAGTGGCATAAGGCTATTTGAAAAAAGGCTTCAGAGACCTTTGCAATTGATAATTTGCTTGCTGCATTTTAATGAACTGCCTTTGAGGCATTTGTTTGATTATATGGATGGTAAAACTTCTGGTCCATGACGTACAATGGTCCTATGGGTAAGTTGCTGGATAAGTGTGAAACGCGAGCTGTAGGTGAATTTGAGTCAATACCACGTCAATTACCAACGCTAAAACCTGATGACTTAAGCACAGACCAAAAGTATTTGTATGAAATTATCTTAGCAGTAATTACTGGAACAACTTAGCAAATAAATCACCTGGAAAAATATCATACGCTCGTTGGTTGACTGAGGCAAACCGGATCTTGTGGCTTTACATTTCTACACCAAACCCGTCAACTAATTTAATAATTATGGCTCAATAGATTATAAAACTATATGCCCCTGTGTGTTTCCAAAGAAAGACACACTCATCATACAAATACGGATCACGGCACCTCTGGAAATTGATTGAATGTTCGCGATTTTTATCAAATGCATTAAAAGCAATCATAGATCCTATTATTCAACGAAACGCATATTTTGCTCATCTTGAAAATCTACTATTAGCGATGTTAACAGATAGAGAAAAACATATAAGAGAACTTGCAGCTAGAAGAATTCTAAAAGCGCGTAGTTCACCTACAACGGGAAAACTACCACGCACTTTTGAAGTGCCTAAATCTTATTTTGATGCTAAATGTTACATTGATCTAATAAACTGGCCAGAAACCAACTTTGATGGCATGATTCATGCAAAACTCGCTTCAAGGAAAGTTATGGCGAAAGTCGATAGTAGGCGCGATTTTTTGTATAAAAATAAACAATTTTTTGATAACCTTTGTGTATTTGTTTAAGTTTTTTGCTTTAAACGTTAATATTTATGTCTTTCACTAAATATTTGTAAAGTTTCAATAGTATTTTAAGTTATTTCTAATAAAGAACTATCCCATTTAGTAATACATGTTTTTCTCAAAAACTAATAAATTTGAAGCGCATGCGCGGGCTGAAGATGTATGTTTCTTTATGCGTTTTTTAGCTAAATCTATTTTCTAAATCTAATCTAAATCTTTATCTCTTTTTATAGTACACTACAACATAATATTACTATTAGAATTTGATTCATCAACTTTTATTTTTTTCCTAACAAGAGTGACCCACCCTAATTTACATATTATAGTTTAATTTTAATTAATATTGAACATAAGTCAACCGCTGCCATCACTGACGCGGTTGTGCTCAAATTTTTTAGGTGCACGATACACCAATTCACACACAAACAATACCAATACACAAAAACAATATTTTAAAAGTTTAAATATGTGATTGTGCCGTATAAAGTGTAATTTATATATAATAAATCAGTATTTTTCTCGTTCAAGTCCAATTTTGGTAAGTGTAAAAATCTCACTACCTTGAACCTCCTACCAATAGGTAATTTTACCTGAGGTCTCTTAGTGCAGACATTCCGTAATATTTTATATATTAGAGCACAAATGTGGATGTGCTTAAGGATTCGTAGGGCTATTAGGTTTTATGATATCACATTCTCATATATTTAATAATTTCATACAGCCTGCAAATATTTTTACACTACATTATTATATAGGGACTGCTGGCATTTATTATATATAAACTTAATACACATTTTACAGTCCACTGGCAGGCAACTTGTTCCGTATCCATCAGTTCAATCAAAGCGTCACATTACTGGCCATTTTGTAGGCATATCATTTTTACTTGCTAAAATAATTATTTTATTAATCTACACTAATATTATAAAGAGGAAAACTTTGTTTGTTTGATTGTAATGAATAGGCTCATAAACTACTGGACCGATTTTAAAAATTCTTTCACCATTCGAAAGCTACATTATCCACGAGTAATATAGGGTTCACAAAAATAGCGTTCCGTAAGACATTAGGGTTTTTCGCACACAAGGTGTAAAAAATCAACCAAAAAAGTTACTTATTTTGCGTACCCTGCCTAAACTATTAAAGATAGAACCATAAAATGTTCTAAGTAATTGTAGATCTTATAAATATCTACAAAAAAGTCTGCGACACACTATACCTATCTATGTCGAGTGAGGCACAATAACCATAAATGATATACATGGCAAAACGACGTTTGCCGGATCAGCGAGTCACGTATATTTTCGCATATCCGAATGGTTTTATGTTAGAATCATAACAAGCTTCCTCTGGTTCTTTACTTTACCTCGGTTAGAAATGTTGTGAAATTAAGAATTTATTCTTAAGGGTTTGGTTTTTTAAGCGTCTTGGGAATCTCGAATCCGGCTAAACCTTCCGTCGGTGCCCTCAATTTACATATTTATTTGCATTTCAACCGTAACAAGGATATTAAGTCTGTGGCAAGTTTCACATCGTAGTTTGAATCGTAGGTGGTAGTTCATTTTGTAGAATCATATGTAATAGTACAGTTGTATTATTACCTAGGAATACGTAGGCTGCCGATATACAACTCTCACTACAGCAAGCCCAGGCTTGACACATGATTTAAAAATTCAATTTAAGGTAATATAATAAATTAATACACAAAACAATATAAAATATTTAAGGTAGGTCCACAGATATTCTAAAATCTATTTATAGATATTATAATAATAAAAAAAATATATTATACTTAATAAATTCTATGGTTTAGTTTTTTCAGCCGCTTCACAAGCTGCACCAGCTCTATAGTTGGTTCCATGTAGATGGGAAGGGGCCAGCGTGTCTGAACAGGTTGCATCCCATACCAATACCCGGCCCATCTTCCATGGAATCAAACTCATACCGTCCGGTCTTTTGCTATCGTCTCTTGCAATACCACTCGGCTCAAGTAGACTTGGAACGTTGACGGTGGCAAGTGACCGGCGTATGATCGATCGTTAAGTGCGGCATGTCTCGAGAAACGGCCTGCAATTACATTTATATATAATCAATGAAACGACTGGACATATAAATACGTACTAAAACATATAGATTAAAAACCAGAATGAATTGATAATATTTAATTAAACAATAATCACTTTTTGCTGTGACTGTATCAGAAAGCTCCTGGGTACAATTCTGCTTGTGTCTATACCACAATATATTTAAAATGTTATCTAGATCGATGTTGTACATAAATAATAAAAATTAAAATGTTATAGCTTCATTTGGAAGTAAAAATTCTGTTTATTATAAAATGTATTTCTCAGAAATTCCATATCAAGAAATGTCAAATCCAAGAAACGTTATATTGAAATTGAAAATAGAACTATTCAGTCCAGCCTTCACGCTCCTAAGCGTTGGAAGTTAGAAGCGTAGGCATTCAAATCAGTGCTAGATTCTGAATAAGGATTCCAAAACGGTCGAAGAACTACATCTTGCTGGTAATAAAACAGCAGATGTGTCTAACAAGACAATCAGCAAATAATTGTTACATCGTTTATTCTACGAATGTATTTATGATGAATAGTATGTTTCTGGAATTTTAATTATTATACATTGTAATTTTGTTTTTTGATGGGCTGTATTCTTTAAATTTCTATTAGGCTTGCCATAAGGTTAATTAAGTAGTAGAAATGTATTTTATTTGTATGAAAAATGGTTGCTAACTCCGATTTACCATCTCTAAGAATTTTCGTATAATCGCGAAGACTATTTAATACATAAACATAAATATCAAATTATATTAAAAGCTATAATTTTACTCATTATTAAAGTTAGATTTCAGTATGAATACAATACATACTCTACGTGGAAATTTCATTTTTAATTCGTACGTTTCGTTCTAATTATCATTGGTTTGCTTTATCATTTGTTTGTAAAACAGATAATTTTCATACAACAATGCTACGACTTTTTAGACGAAGCCGCAAATTTTGATGTGTTACAAATAGTGATGCATGCACTGTATTTCTTTGGATTTGAAAATCATTCCTGAAACTATAGTAGTCAGACTACGTACTGAGTACTAACATAAAAGAAACTACTTGTTCCCGTAATTGTTGAATGTATATTTTTAAATGGGTAAATTTTATTTCGTTTAATTTCGTCTCACGTTCTAGCGCATTATTACAAACAATACAAAATATATAAATTAAGCAGACTCTATTTAGGTCTACGTTAATATTGTTCTGACAGGTCTAATTAGACAAAATGCCTGCTGAAAGAAAACTGGAATGGGCTGCGGAGAAAGTCATTTTAGCTATTATTTATAAAACTCATGTTCACATCTTACACCCTTGAATTCTATTATCTCTTATCTTAAGACACTAAATATGACATAGTGAGAAAATGGCATATCGATTGAAATTATTTGTTATTCAAAATAAGTTCGCGTTAGCTATTTGTAAGGTAATCTTTACAGATAAATCTCATTTATCGATCCAGATTCAAAGCTAAATAGTAATTTAACCATTTTTGTTAAAGTTGGTATTAGAATATGTTATGATCGGCGACCGTTTGAGTGACGTTAATCTATATTTAAGCTTTAAATATTGAAAGCTTTTCTATTAAGAGAGAAACTACCCCATTTTCATCGTCGTATTTTCTTTCAACTTCTCTTGTCATTTCGTTTATGCGCTACGTTGTAATTTGATTTGAAAAAAAAAAATATTATCACAATTTCGTAGCTATTCATTAAATATATAATATTTCGGAAATCGTGCGACTGAAGAAAATCTACACCTAATATACCATTATAGTACACAACACACACACGGGTATTCTGATTACTTCACCACAATTCAGTGTATTTAGAAAAGTAGTGACTTATTTCAAATCAGCAGATTGGACGACAATAATAAACACGTGTTTAATATCAAACTCTTTGAATGCCTACCGCAATGCCTCCTACAAGAAATTATGAATATTTTACGCCGCAGGTCCATTAACGTCAAAAGACGACAGGCGGAAGAGGTTCTACGAATTCTTTTGGGATTTACTAATAGACGGATCAAGCGGTGACCCATAATTAATCCAACAACAAGATGGTGCTGATAGACGCACTGGAAACAGGCTGGGATGAGTCCAATAAAATTAATAATGACCCCTCGCACGTCTGTTCATAAATTTAGGGAACGTTCATTAAGCCTGACACAATAATGATTCTTTGATCAAAATCTGCACAGGCGGTGAATAATCAGATCACTGATCAACAGTATAACTGTAAATGTAACTGTTTACCCGATAAAAAAAAATTCCATCTCGCAGGTGTTGTCTTCGTACCTAGATTTTCGATATATGACTACTTATGCTGAGTTTTATGGTGTCTACACCAAAAAAACGTGTGTTATTAGGTAGGTAGATATTTAATATCTCTGGTTTAATTTTCTCCCTCAATAGCGACGGCGCTAAAGTGTCTTTAAGTTTAAATAAAGAATTGAACACTAACTTAATTGAGCCGAGTTATATTGTTAGCTGTAGTGGCAAAATATAAAGGCAATTTCACTAGTACTAAAACTACCACCAATACAGGTGCAATGCAAATTAAACAAAAATTCTGAATAAAATGTACAACGAGGTATACACGGCTAAAGAGCCCCTTCTGAATTTACTTCTGAGATTATTGCTGATTTGGAACGAACAAACATAGTCTGTCAGCTCTTCGCCTTTTTCTAGCCCTGCATTGCTCGTTATGAAGGAATGCGGAACGTCTTTGCATTGATTATTGGAAGCTTAGCTTCACTGCCGAGCACGACTTAACTTTTGCTTGATATCAGAGCGGATTGGTGCTCTTGTATTTTATTTTCCAGTTTAGACGTGGTCTCGGGGTTTCTATGCAAATATTATTACAGTTCCAGGGTGATGGTTTATATTTTGAGTTTGAGTTTTAGTTTTGAGACTGTGTCTATATATTTGAGTTCAATTAGCTTTGTAATGTATTGTTTTGACAAGTGTGGGTGAAGGTGCCGTTTACACTGTCTTGCGCTATATCTTGATACTGTCGTGTCTCTGTCTTTTTGTAGTAATTGATTGGGTGTCGGTTTGGAAGAGGCCTCATATTAGTAACAAGTTGGATTAAGGGTTAAATGGTCCATGTGGGTTGCTGGCCGTTCCATTTCAGTTTGGAGGCGTTATATGGGGGACGCGCGCGATGTAACAACAAAAAATATAAGCGCATAAGTGCCGACTTTCCGTGTAGTTCGTATTACCATTAAATATTTAAAATATCCCTAAACTCAAACTTAAACTCAAACTCAAAATATCTTTATTCAAGTGGGTAACCAAGTACACTTTTAAATCTTAAATACAGTACAGTCTTAAATAAAGTTAAATTAATCGTATATCTGGAAGGGAGGAATATATAATTAAAATTAATAATGTTTTACTAACCATAATTAATTAAATATATATTTCGATGATTTTGTTTATCCCGTGTAGACAAGTAATAAATTAGAGCGCTTGTAGTTTAGAGTGTTAGCTTAATGTTCTAGGATTAATATGAATAATTGATAATCATTTCTCAACCGCTAAACCTACGTTATGGACTCTGAGAGCTATCAGAATTAAGAACACCATTCATTAAAATTGAGGAAAAAGGATTTGTTATCTCCAACAATACTTCGATTGTCATTTTAATGGTACTTTTTCTTCCTCTGAAATAGTAATCTCACATCATTTCTGAAAGTAATTGTGCTTTGCATTTTTCGATTTTAATGCTGTAATCGATAATCTCTATATCTAATATATAAAATTCTAGTGTCACAGTTTTCGTTGCCATACTCCTCCGAAACGGCTTGACCGATTTTGATGAAATTTTTTGTGCTTATCCGGTATCTATGAGAATCGGCCATCATCTATTTTTCATCACCCTAAATGTTAGGGGTATTCCACCCCTAAATTTTTTTTTTAATTTTTAGATATTTTTTTTGTTTTTATTTTTTTATGATACAGCATTATAAAATACATACAACCCCTAATTTTCACCCCTCTACGATCAACCCCTATTTTTTATTATAAATGATATACATGGCAAAGCGACGTTTGCCGGGTCAGCTAGTTATATATAAAATTCTCGTGTCACAATATTCGTTCCCATACTTCTCCGAAACGGCTGGACCGATTCTTATGAATTTTTTTATTCATATTCAGTAAGTTTGAGAATCGGCTACTGTCTATCTTTCAAACCCCTTAGTGATAAGGGGTGTGCACCCCAAAAAAATGTTTTTATTTTTTCTAAAAAAAAATTGTTTTTATTTCTTTATGATATATCGTACAAAAATACAATCAACCCTTAATTTTCACCCATCTACGATCAACCCCTATTTTTTATTATTGACAGTTATTTTTATTGAACTCAAAAAATGTTTCCTAGAAATAATATACATCGCAAAACAAACGTTTGCCGGGTCAACTAGTGTTTTTATCATAAAATCTTAATGGAATTGTGTTCAGTCTTTGGACAATAATAAAATAAATAGGTATATGAAATAAGACAAATGTGTCGATGAAACATTAAAAAATACTTTGTGTCATTGTCAAGTGTCTTGTGGTGAGCCATTTGTGCCAAGTGGTCTGTGAAATGTATGGTTAAGTTTATATGTATTAAATGCCAGCCCTACAGATGTATCCTATATAAATAAGTACGGGATTATTACACCACGAGACCTAAGGTAATAGACGGAGACGCGTAGGATCAAGGTTTCCAGGTAGTGGGATTATAACAAAACTATCGGGCACTCTCACCACGATAATTAAGGGGTTGAATGAGTCTTCGCCACTTTGAGATGAAGCGAGAACTGAATAAGTCAGACTGTCAGAGCAATATTCAAATCTGATTTGTTGTCATAGACATCTTAAAGAAGTGCGTGAAGTAGTTCACACATACATCATATAATTCTTGTGAGTATAGAACAGCCACGTGAGCCATGTCAGCAGTTTGTCAATGTTCAAATGAAATCTGAACACGTGGTTTTTGTAAAGGAACGCAGTCGGAGCGCAGAATATATTTGTTTTTTGTAACTAATTCTAAGGTCTGTAAGGTTGAGCTGTAAGGTCCAAATGGGTCATCGCTTCTCATGGTATGATGAAGTTTCTATGGCAATGATATAGAAAGAACACTGTCATATTCAAGTCTGGAAATCAAAGAACGTATTGCGCGTAGCTACTGTCTAAGCATCACTAAAGTATAATTCCCTGAGGGCTCTTAGCTAAAACACTCTAGATCGGGCTTAACACTCGATAAATCTTTTTGAAAACACTTTAAATGTTATAAAAATTCACGGTAACGTTACATTTATTACGTATCGTCTCATTGATCATGAACATAATATTCATGTTTCATAAGAAAACCGCTTTCACGAGTTTCCTTGCGCTGAATTTATCGGGTTGTTGTAACCATGGTTAGGTCATTGCTCCAATGTAGCCATGTAAAACACTGTTCTGATATTTTACAGCTCGTTTTTAATATTAATTAAAAATACCAATAGTTGTTGCTAACGAGTAAAACTTTTTATATATCAAAGTATGCCATTAAATTACATTTCCCTTAATCAGCGACCCGTACTGCCTATTAGATATTGAAAGCAGCACACATCTTCAATATTTTAATGACTCAGGTTTTAATTACAGTTTCTCAGAATAAAATATTAAAAGAATAAATAAATACTTTTACAAAATTACAAACTTAATGTTTAGTAATTAAAGGTATTGATTCTAAACTGATTGGCATAGATTAATCAAAGTTCTCATCGACGAATGTCTATTACACAAAATATATTGACCAAACCGTTTGGGCAACAACTTTTTCTTAAAGTTAAGACATATTCTAGAGTATAAATTCATTTTCAATTACCAAATTAAACGTTGAATTACTTGTTCATTTTACAATTTTTCTTAAATAAATCGTAAATGATCTACAGTTACGAAATCTAGTGCAAACAGCTTATATTTAAAACACACAAACTTTATGCTAGATTTCTGTATATGTTTTTCTAATAGGCAAGTAGGCGAACAGCCTTCTGTCACACACGCCGTCGACTTGTTTAATATAATGCATGCCGGTTTCCTTGTGATGTTTTCCTTCAACTTACAAGGGTTTGTTAAATTCAAACATTTATAGAAAGTTCAAACCTTAGGGATTCTATCGCTGAAGCCACTAGGCCACTGCTCAAAACAACTACTTCTAACACTACGAATAATTACCGTTTCGTACCTACTTAAAGATAACTTGGAACACATTACTGCAAATAATGAACATTTAAAAATCGCATCTAACAGACATAATCTAGTTAAATAGTGATTGAAACCGTTATTTGCCTGTTATTTGTGGCTAGCGTAACAGGTCTTCGAATTAGCAAGAAATTGTAAGTTTTTGGCAAGGCTCACAATACAAACAGACAAAAGCATAAAATCAAGTTACAGCAACATGTGGTATATTAGAATTAGTATCTTAGCTGTGTTTTTGTGCGACTACAGAAATTGCATGTCTGCTTTGTATAAAGCGATTTGTTGTTAAAATTTATATATTTGACATTATTTCTATCGTAATTTAAAAACTCTCAGAGAGATCTCAGTGTTTGTCTTCTTCAGGTAAAGTTTGTTTTAACAACCAACAATTTATTTAAATACCTGTTTACTTTCGCATGAAAGCTCGTGCCTATAAAACTTTCTTGGGTTTGGGTGCATTGTAGCAATAACGAAGCACTGCCGCATCGAAAGAATAGGTTACCAACGCCGGAACTTAACATAGTAACTTCTAACACACTAATAGTAACTTCTACAAGTCGTATTCTTAAAGTAAGTGAATAGCTGTATAAACATTTCCTACTAGTTACGACTGGTACTTCGTGTTGAATCTCACGGTAAGAGATAAAAAGAGAGTTGAATAAAACTGCAGTTTAGAAAAAGTTAGGTCTCATGCTTCGGGATGTTGGTCGTATCTCGTCTTTGTGAGGGTTCCGCGCTAAGGGTAGCAAGAATGCGGCGTGCGTGCGGGCGACTGTGCGGCAGGGGGTGAAGAATGGTGGGGGATGCGTCGTGGCGCGGGGCAAGCGCGGGTTGACGCGTGCCGCAGTAGCGTGGAGGCGCCGTCGCGGCCGCACGCCTGCCTCGCCGGAACAACCGCGCCCGGGTAACGCTCTCACGAGGTCTCAATCCGCGCATTACCACTCACTTTAACAGTGCCAAACCCTAAGGTTCAGTTCCACTTGGAGTTTCACAGACCGCCACCCATGGTTCGATTGTTAAGGCTTATTGTTACGAAACTATCCTTCAAATCGCTTCTGCAATGCGAATTGCGTTTACCATATTTAACATTAATTAAATGTTTTTTTTTGTTTTTTTTGCGTTACGCCTAGGCGATAAATGGCAAAAAATTAAAATAAACAATTTGTTACATTAAATATAGATTTTCGGCACTGTTTGAAATGCCGCCAAGATATCAGTAGGGGCCATCATCTACACATCGATTAATGTCACAAAATGTGGCGTTAAAGTGGGAATATTTTTTGTTCATAATTTATTGATCATCACTGTAGTGTTATTTCATTTTTAAGCGCATTATTTCTAGGGACAATAATGAAATCGTGAAACGATCCTTTCATGTTTTCGATTCATTGTTTAAATTTCCCTCCGTTGTTCTCGCACCGCAGTCAATTGGATTTTCGCGAAGGCAAAATCGTCTTGACAGTTTTGCGGTGAATCTTATGTTGAAAAGAGCTGAGTCAGCAATTTGTTTTAAACTTAATGCAAGATCTCTTTAGAACGTGAATCTTTAAATCAAACTTGTTAAAAGTTAATTTCGTAATCATTTCTGGGAACAAAGGCATCAGTTCTGATAATGTAACTTTTGAATTAACAAAGTGTAAACAGGCTTTGTGTTCCGGTTATAAAGTAACCTTCATTAGCTTATAAGCAGCAAAAGAAAGCACTGCATACAATAGCACTTAAAAATGTAAGATACGCCTTGTTTGCTGTTACATGTAGCCCAAAACCGAACTGTGTTCTTTTGGTGAACTAAAATTATAATTTTATAATAATTAAGTAAACGTTTTCAAAATGCGTCCACTATTTTCGGTTGGACAACTCAGTTAAGCATATTTTACGTTATTCTTTGTTAAGATTTTATTTAATTATGATGAATGAACCTATTACATGAGTTATTATTTTAATTCATTGATGCTGGTCTGATCGATTCGTATGTCAAGCAATTAATAGTTGTCTTATTAACAGGAATAATTATTTTTATTATTATTATTCTTGGCATTTTATTGTTCGTATAGCTTTTGCCCATGACTATATGGATTCTCTGAATAATGGAATTAATCATATATTACATAAACTCCTTCAAATCATATGAACTAACACACTTAAATATTTTGTGCATACTAATACGCTAAAAAAAGACCGATTAAAAATTACGATCTCGCAATGTTTCTTAAGATCGATTGATTCAATGGTGTTTTTTTAAAGAGTATTTTTTGTAATAAGATCTGTTTAAAGTTGAATAGGATTAAGAGAGGGAATCGAACAAAATGTATACAAATATTTCCCTTATGTTAGGTAAAAATTATCGAAGATATTTCCTATACAGCTATGTACATTGTATTAATCAATTTTCCCTTTTATCATCTTTATAAATATTGTATTATAAAAATAATAAAAGGAAAGAAATAACTTTTTTAACGTTTTTTAAATATTTCGTTTATTCACGAAATTTCGGGCTAAGGTGTAAAATATTTTTCTGAATGTATTTCAATGTCCAAAACAAATTTCAAGTGAACGAACCCATGTCTATTAATTTAAATTATTTAAAATAATATTTCTGAAATAATCAATCAATTTTTTTTATTATATTATGCACAAATAAATCATATTTTCGTAACAGATATTTACAATAGAAGCCTTATTTCTCATAAGTCGACATTATATTTTTATGATGTTGGCTGTTAGCCCAAGCGTTATGATAATTGCTCCTGTTCCCATTACCCAAATAAAACTATAAATTGCTTGTCACATACGGTGTGGTTCGCTTTTTAAGACTACATTCAATACTCTTCGTTAAACATACTAAATATACACTGTTATTTGATAACTAATTACAAAACCATTTTTTTTTAATTACTTAAAAAAATCATTAAAATTACTATCAGATTAATAATCGGTCGAGATACTTGTATACATTTTCGTTTTTGAGGGCCTTATGGCGTTTTTATCTCATGCTCTTTGACAGCGTCTTTTGGAGTAATGGGATTGGTACAATATACCCTTTGCAATTTCGCGAATTACTTAAAACATTAATTACGTACCTTAAAATAATTATAATAAAAATAAATCATTGCAAGCTTTGCTCGTGAGATATTGGTATGTTCAAACAAAAACTTGCCCAGGAGCAATTGGCAAATAATTAGCCTTAAAATAAGGTCTTATTGCCATCCTAGGCGATGTAATTCACTAATATCCGTGTAATTCGTGCGTTAAATACGCTTTAAACATAAAAACAATCATAATATTGTAATATCACATAATAATATTACCATCCAGTATAACATTATACACTTTAATAATAGAATGCAAATCGTAGTAAAACTCGTTCCAGAAGTAAAATATTGTAGAGTTTTATATTCGGTTCGTTTTCATATTCTTAATTGTAACTTTTTTTTAATATTTTTAGGCAACTATTTCCGGATCCTTGCTACATTAATGTATTGAATGATATGTAATTTTTTAGAACACAAATTTTGCTGCTAATGCTATAATACACATTTTTAACGTAACGTTAACGAATAGAAAGAATTATAATCCCGTAGGGCTAGTTTGGATAGTAACCTCAAATTTCTAATTTATACCTCTTTTGCATATGCTAAGTTATACCTTAATTTTGTTAGTAGATATTAGTGAAAATCGTGCGGTATCTGAAAGGCGTAGTACTGTAATGGCACTTATAAGTCCATCAAAATTACTTGCTCGATACGATAAGAAATCATCGTATGGAAATCCTATGACTTACTTAATGCAATCAAAGGAATAAATATCTGCTCCGGGTTTTTACGAGATTTCATACAAAGGTCTAGATCAAATTTTCGCTTCATTTCAATAGTACGCTATATAATTTCAGCCTATTGAAAATGAAAATTCGGCTACAATCAAATCAAGTGTGCTGTCTAACATTTCACAGATGAAATGTAAAACCTAAAATGTTAATTAGAGCGAGAAAGCTTCGAACTAATTTTAAGTCCATTAGAAAGGTAATTTAATTTTTTTTTAAATAACAACTTTTTTTTTTTTAATTATTTCAGTTTATTTATTATTTTGCTAATTCAATCTAGTAAAACTTTTTAACTAAGAATATTTAACATAAAAGAAATACACACATTAAAAAACGATTTATTATAAAACTATCAATATTTAACTATGAACAGTTTAACATCAAAACAGAAGTAGGTTAAAATTATTCATAAACGAAACAAAAAATGGTATCCTTAAATAGCCGCCATCAACAAACAAGATCCAATGTATACATTGTACATTTAAAGCTAAAGAAAATCTTTAGACAAACGATCAAATCTAAAGAGTAAGCTATCTGTTTAATCTTGATAATGATCTTCTTCAGGAGCTAAATGAGGGGGTTCATTTATTTTATCACTACAATTGACCTAGTTTTAATGGAAAAGAGCCAAACTTTAGGCAATTTTTAAAGATTTAAAGCCGAAACCTAAATAAGGTCACAATGATAGTCTTAACTCATAATTCATTTTAAAATTTCGTTTTATTACACGGACATATTACATAAATATTGCGCAATGGACATAAAAGAAAATTGGGGAATAATGTATAATATAATTATATTACCATTAAATTGACATTGTACTAAAACTATTGTTGATATTTTATAATGTATTAATTTTCTATAAATTTAGAATCAATCAGGTAACATGGTACTTTATGGTTAGATTAGTAAATATTCATCCAATTGCAAATATTTAAATTCAACTGCCTCGTGATTTAAACTACTATGTTTTGTTACTATTGCTCACTTACCGTACTTTTGAAACAAAAGTTTAGTCAATAAATAATTTCACAAAATCAATATATATAATTAATTTTTACTGGTGTATACTTCTTAAAATAAATCGTTTACTCATTAGGGATTTGTAGCTAATGATTTAATAGAAGACTCTTAGTATCCTGTAAAATTTGCAAGAGCCCCTAACATATGACTGTATATTGTGAGTTATTCGGATTTAAGTCTTGCTATAGATATTGTTGACTATGATTTTAATACTTTCGAGTAATTTTAACGTAACATTAAACTTCAAATCAATAGTATACAAATAGATTAAATCAACAGTCAATTACGTATGTAAGAATAAAATCGTTAAAATTGTACAGAAATAAGTATAACCAAGGCGGAAGTAGTCATTAAACACACAGCTTTAACTACTTATAAAAAAACGTAGCTTGTGCTACGTCGTAGCCGTCTACGAGTGTGAATTGTGCAAATCTCCAATTTTATTATAGAATTGACGATGTTACAGCGATCATTAAAACTGTATATTGTGAGTTATTCGGATTTAAGTCTTGCTATAGATATTGTTGACTATGATTTTAATACTTTCGAGTAATTTTAACGTAACATTAAACTTCAAATCAATAGTATACAAATAGATTAAATCAACAGTCAATTACGTATGTAAGAATAAAATCGTTAAAATTGTACAGAAATAAGTATAACCAAGGCGAAAGTAGTCATTAAACACACAGCTTTAACTACTTATAAAAAAACGTAGCTTGTGCTACGTCGTAGCCGTCTACGAGTGTGAATTGTGCAAATCTCCAATTTTATTATAGAATTGACGATGTTACAGCGATCATTAAATTTCAATCGACGTTCAACTATATCTGAGAGAATTTATATGGTTGGTATGAAGTTGTAAATCGGAAAACATCGGGCAGATTTATTTTTTAAATCCAATTAAAATTGGAAAGTTGATTAAACGTGTTGTGATACGTTATGAATGAATAATGTTATGTATAGGTTTTTGACGTGGCTCCTTTGCCTCCGCTAAGCGCTTAACGTATATATGGTATACCTGTTTTTTTCGATTCCGATTCTTCCCTTAAAAACCATTTTCGGGTAGATAGGTACAGATTACTATTTACATTGTAATTAATAGGACCTAATTAGGGAGCGTTCAAGTATTACGTAACGTATTTTTATCCTTTTGTAAAACAAATATTTTTTTCGACTTACACCACATAATAGTAACTAAAGAGTCAATAGGTGGTCACGAAAGGTTTTACTATACTTGGATACTGAAAAACGTTACGGGGAGCTACATGGGGGGGGGGGGGTAATAATCTCCAAAAATTGCGTTACGTAATACTTGAACGCTCCCTTACCTATAGGTTTATTTGGAAATCTATATTTAAGTACCTAATATAACAAATAAAACATACAGCGTAATGCAACGTTTAGGTGGCCAAATAAACCTTCGTAACAAGTCTGTTAAAAATTTAGAGCCATTGACGACATATGTGACCTTTACACTTCTCGAGTAGTTTTCTTTATTATAATAGTTAAATTGTAAAAGTTGTCTCTATAATTGAAAAACTTTTTTGTAACTAGTAATCTAAGTCAAGTTATTTCGATAAAAGTATTACTTTTTATAGATATTGATTTTTGTTTATTTAATATCTGTTACACATGTGTCGATAACCATTAAAATGATATTAATATTATATTAATTTTGTAAAAATCGGTATCATGTGATATTCGATGTTTGAAATCCCAAATCCCCACAATGGAACCTCGAGCATGCAATTTTAGCATCGCAGTATTAGCATACCGTATCTCTCTTTAGTACATAGACGTGTATGATAGACTGTCAGGGTTAGAATAGAGGGCTTACACTACCTCAATGTTAATACTATATAATATATATATCGGGGCTCTATTGTAAAATCAATAATTATATGAAATGGTTCAATCTTATGACCTCATCTTAGCCTCCTTAATCCAGAAATTGACGTCATCAATTCCTGGTTAGCACCTATTAATATGTGCCGCAATACGCGTCACCAAAACAAAGCTATACACGCCTAGGACGATCCATACATTACTCCATCCAGCATATCAAAGAAGTAGAGGAAGGCCAGAAAAAGATGGGAACACGACATCAGACAAGTGGCAGGAGTGATGTGGAACAGAGTGGCCCAAGAAAGACATGAATGGAAAAGGTTGGAGGAGGCTTTTACCGACTGGCAAACAGATCTGCAGAAATCAAGCAAGGTCCAAATATCAGAATAGTATTTCAACCTTCTAATACATAGTTTAATATAATGAACTATGTTTATGTGTGTACCTAAGTCAATCTGAATAAAAGGCTATATTATTATATTATAAAGATGCCACGCGTTCATATTTCTGATTAATTTATCTGGGTTGATCATTTCATGAAATAGTTCAATTTGAAGGCATTAAATGAAATCAATCATACGATTCCTTCACGACATATATATTCTTAAATATATGTTGGATGAAAAATATTACTTTTAAAATTGATTGCAAACGATATCGCGCGGGAATAGTCAATCCGCTTGAATAACTCGCTTCTAGCACAAGTATAGATTGGCTTGGATTTCAAATATACTTCGAGAGAAGTTCGTTAATATATTTCACTTGTTTTTCGTGAATAATTGGTTTATTAAACAGTGATAGTTTAGTGGCTAAGCCTTTAGATGCAGAGTTTTATTAAGAACATTAGATGAATATTTTTACTTTCAAATCAACGTATCGATAGAATAAAATTTGTTGTCTCTAGTAACCGGTACCTATATAAAAACAATGTGTTATATACACATATAACTTTTGATTACGCATACACGGGTTACAAAATCTATGAAAAAAATCTGAATTTACATGTACTGCCAATTCTATTCAAACTTTCCAGTACTATTTTTAATCGACGACTATTTTGTTTAAGTAAGCCTAGTCTTACGTAATCGAATATTATGAAAACATAAATAAGAATTATATAAGCTCGAATGTTTAAAATATTAGCGGTCTATATTGTTGTGTATATTCGCCTTTAGCTTACCTTAGATGACCGCAAGAGGGCAGTATTAAGTGACTAACAGGATTATAATAATATGGTGCTATTAGCTACCGCTATTTGTCAACTTCATAGTAACATGTTTAGCATAATCTTTCTCTTATAAGGTCACTGTACCAAGGTTTGCTATTATATAACCGCAAAGCGTCTAACCTAAGTATGTCTTAAGTGACGTACTCGAAATCCTAATTGATTTATTTACATATCGTGAACTACGGCCTTTATTCTTCAAAGGTATTTATTAATTGTTAATTTTGTTTGTTCGATACCAAAGTAAGAAGATCGGGATTATCTTTAAATTTGAGATTATCTTAAAAGTGTAAATACAAAAGTTTAAGATTTTTATCATCTACAACTTTGTAATTTGACTTTTTTACATAGGACTTTTAGTTTTACCGGAATTCCAGATAAACCGTTTTTACCCTTAAAAACTCACCCCCTCCCCTTCCCGACCTCAGATCACCCGTAAATTATTTTTCCTTTCATTTTTATACTATATATATTCTTCTATATAATATATTATTCTCCTTTTCCAAGGGGTTCCATCCTACTATTTTTTTTTTCACTTTTTATTATTTTTTAAAGGCTTCTTCTACCCTGGTCTATTACTCAAACATCATATCCATTTTATTAAATACTAAAAATGATTTGATTTGAGTTCTACATTTTTAATAAAATATTATTATTACATAGTGCCGGCTTAATGGTTAAACTCAACCCGAAGGTGGACCAAAAAATTTTTTAGATGACACCGACAAAAACTGGCATTTCTAGACTTTAAAATTTATTACATACTAGCTGGCCTGGCGAACATCGTACCGCCTAACAGTCGATTCTTTATTTGTTTATAATACTTATTTTTCTTTTCGGGACACCGGTCTAGCTAGTAAGTTAAAAAAAAGAAAATTGATAAGACAATAAATACATTATGTCAAAAAATAAAAATTTACCTTCCCGGAACCCCTCCACTAACACTTGAACTTTATTCTATGGTATTAAAGTTCAAATTGACTTTTAAGTATTATTTCGAATACTTTGTATGGGAATATAGAAAAGTATTGTTTTTAGACTTTTTCACTCATTTTTTTTTAATTTTTCTCCGTAAGAACCATCCTCGTACTTCAAGGTATATTATAAAAAAAATCAGATAAATCGGTCAAGCCGTTTTCATGTTATGTCGTGACAACGGAAAACGAGTTTCATTTATATATATATAGATAGATGTCAGAAGGCAACGAAGGAAAATTTTTGAACGTAACATACGCCATATTTGAGAGCGAAGACATACGTTATTAAATATTGTTTTACTGTATTTTCGTATTGGTTAGTAAACAAAATCAACTGAGGGCACACATTAACACAATTCTTTTTACATTTCCTTTATATTTGTAAGTTACTCAATTGGGGATTTACTTTAACACAAAACCAGTTAAGAGAGCAGAATACGAATAATGTAACATATACGGTATCATTTAGATGTCACACTTGAATAACAGTTGTTTCATAAACCTGTATTTATTATTTACAATCCCGGTATTAGTGCGAATAGAGACCGCGATATTATAGAAAATAAAATGAACTCCAAACTCCATAAATTTTTTGTTTGTGCGATTGTCTATATTAATGATAACCACTCGTATGTCAATAAAACAGATTATTTGACAGTTTTTAAGGCAGGCAATATTTCCATAGTCATAATTAATAATTCTAAATCAGAATATAGAATGTCTCTTGTTTATAATGGTGTAATAATCAAGAACACATTTTTTATCGTTCTATTAATGAAATACGTGAATTTTGCTCTTCCCTCTGTGAACCTTTCATATTTTGCTTTAACAGTATATATTTGTACAATAGATATGCGAAACATTTTTTAAATATTTTCTTTTCAAAGAAGCCATTGTTGTTTATGTAACTTTAGCTGTGTTGACGACAATCCAACACAAAGCAAGAGATTCTTATTTATTTTTTTAAAGAAACTTATAAGTCTTTGTCTTCTTAAGACTCAATTTCAAAGTGAGTGATTTAAATTACACACGCGGTCAAAAGTCAAAAATCATTTATTCATGTAGGTAACACAATGTACATGAACGTCAAAAAAAAAAAGAAATATACATTAAATGCTCATAATTTTACATTTACTACCAGTTCTCAAATCAAGGGCGTAGAACGGAAGAGAAGAACTGGCAATAAACTCTCCGCCATCTTTGTTTTTGTGAAGTTATTTAATATAAATTTTCCTTTTTTATACATTTGCCCTTTTATGTTTTAGGCCCTTTGATAAATTGATACTTTTCAATTTTCAATTACAAGAAGATTAACATAATTTATCATAAATTTTTACTATTAACAATTCTTTTCCATATCTGAAATATATGGTATAGGTTTTCTTATTGCCTTTTAATAAAGTGATCAAATAATCATTTATAGATTGTTGTATTCACTGTGGCTAAGAAATGCGTTACGTGTTTTATATGAGATCTAATTTAAAAAAAATATCTATCAAAATAAGTGGCTTAGTGGTTTACCCACATGTCTTACAACCTAGAGGTCCTGATGTCAGACACACACAAAGTTTAAATTTGTTATGCTGGCTTACGAGTCTGATCTTAGTAAAAAATATCAATAAAACAGATGCAGAAATATGTTACTTGCGATTACCTTAAATAAACTGCATAATTTAATTTCCATTTTCATTAATTATTCATTACTAGTGGCGTTCATGCTACGCATATTTTTGTTAAATATTAGCATTTTAATGGTGGAATTTTTATTGTATATTTAAATTAATTTGGTCCAGCATTCTTTCAGAGAAATCGTTACAAAATATCTTCTTTTAACAGTATTAGATTAGACTACAAATACCTTTTAAGAAAAATGAATAAAAACTAGAAACATTTAAATGAAACTTTAAAGCTTCACGTGTGAATTCCAATCTGTTGCCTACAGAATGATCTGAACGGGTTTTATAAAGGATTCTTTGTGGTTTTCAGTTGAATGGAGTTGCAAATATTACATGCGAGACTATACGATATTGTTTCAACGAAATCAAAGAATGTATTTTTTCTTAAGGAATATGATTTTTGTGCTTGTATATTTTGTCTTTATTATAAACGAAAGTAGTAAAACGATATTTTTATCTGATGATTTTGACAGTTTATACTAATAGTATAGTAAGTAAATTGTTGCGTAGTTGCAACTGTGTATACTAATAGTATAGTAAGTAAATTGTTGCGTAGTTGCAACTGAATTTTTTTTTGAAATTTGAGTCAGACTTGGTTATTCTCTTAAAATCAATTTTAAATATGCGTATTTGTAGCGAACGGTAACAAATTCACTCACTTTTACCGCTACGTGATTCTTAAATCATATGTGAATATTAACTAGCAGCCTCTGCAACAAGATTGGCGCGTCATTACCTTAAGTGAATCTCCTTGTTGTGATAAGACGACATATCAATTACCATTTTAGCGTAAATTTGTTTTCTCAATATGCCTTTCGTTCCGTTCATGTCCTGGCCGTGGAATGGATTTTTAATGCAATGCGCATATTTTGCTTCCATGGTAAAGATAAACATTGATAAGCAAGTCTTCGGGTATGTGAGGGACGTAATTTATTGTGTTACGGTAATTTAGAATTGGAGTTTGCGTAAACTATGACTTTTGTATGTTGAAACATTGCCACATTCCTATCTAGACTCAAAATATAAGTGTCAGGCAGAAGGTGCTCGTCTATAAAGTAAAAGTTATCAAATAATTAAGAACTTCAATGCTTTACTTAACTATAAAATATAAAACGTGGGATTGTAATAGAACTAATTGCATAAATGGGATAATCGAATCAAACTAATTCAAAAAGAATTTGGCGAGTAAGGTCAAGTCCATTTATAAAATATCAAACTTATTACGATATTCCATCATCGACACCTACATTACGTTTGGTTCGCCACAATTATTTGAATGGGGTTCATACATTTTAAAGTAGAAACTTACAAGCTAGTTTCGTACAAAATGATTTATAAAGTTGGAAGTTGAAATGAATGGATGAAATTTTCGAATGAAATGGAATTATAATAACAATTCAGTTCTATAGTTTAATAGCATTTAATCTAAAGGTTGTACATGTGCAAATCCAATTATTTTGAAAATACAAACTTAATAAAGCTGAGGTAGGTAATTATGATCTCTATATATATAGACTAGCTGACCCGGCAAACGTCGTTTTGCCATAGGTTTCTAGGAAACATTTTTTTAGTTCAATAAAAATAACTATCTACTATAATAAAAATTAGGGGTTGATCGTAGAGGGTAGATGAAAATTATGGGTTGTATGTATTTTTGTATGTATCGTAAAAAAGAAAACAAAAAAATTGTCTAAAAAATAAAAATATTTTTTTGGGGTGGTCATCCTTATCACTTAGGGGTTTGAAAGATAGATAGTAGCTGATTCTCAGACTTAGTGAATATGCATAAAAAAATTCATAAGAATCGGTTGAGCCGTTTCGGAGGAGTATGGGAAGGAATATGTGACACGAGAATTTTATATATTTGATATTAATTGAGTTACAAAAATAGAGATATGTATTTTTAAAATAGTTTTTTTAATTAAATTCAATCTTACGAGTAGGTTTTCAAAATATTTAAGAGTAAGTTCAAATCTATTGTATTATAGATATTGCCAGGAACTAAGATCTCGTAGAATATTTATTTATAGCCAAATTATTGCATAATAGTACTATGAGTAGGTGTCTTGTTCTTTTGATAAATTGTAATCTAAATACAATAGTAAGCTAATTAAAAATCAAGTTGTTTAATATAGATACACACACATTCGTGAATGAAATTACAATAGTAATTATATGTTATTTGACAAACACTAGCGATTACGGCGGTACCATTTAATCAATATTTTGTGTTCTACTTCCATTGGATGTCAAATCTAGCTCTTATTTCGTTGTGTTAAGCGTCACATTCGTCTCATGTACATGAATAAAAAAATAAGCCAGGTGACGCCGTCAGCAATAAAAGCGATTTCGGAAAAAAATTTGTTTTTACGACTTAATAGATTTTGCGGGCTGGCGCACGTTAAGCACTTTCTTGAGTGTGCATTTGATTTATTTTTTCCGATGGGTTTGTCACTTTTGTACATACACGAGTTTGTTAGTAAATTTAACTGTTAGATCTTAGAACAAATAACTCTAAATAAAACCTCACATGTCGGTAAGTGATACACATGGACACTCACATTGTCTCATAGAAGGCTCGCAAGTTGCGGTTCTTATAAGAACTGGTACGCTCTTTTCTTGAAGGACCTTAAGTCAAATTGGTTCAGAAATAATTCAGTGGGCAGCTGGTTCCACGTAGTGGTGTGTGTGGCAGAAACATCGTTAAACAACGCTCAGTTGTGGAACGACGGAGGTCGAGCTGAAACGGATGGTATTTTGTATTCTGCCTTGACATCCGAAAATGAAACTCAGCTAATATAAATGCAAATACACTTTAACGAACTATAATGTGATCGTGCTTTATTCACACAACGTGGGATTGTATAAGTTATACATGTGTTAGTCAAATTCTTTTTAAAATATGTTTTAACCGAAAATTTTCAGTACTATACTTTTCTGAATTTTGTTTTTGCCTACAAATCACGTAGACAACGCGCGCCTCTAGGAGCTAATATCTTTTTTTAGTGGCTAAGTTGTAGGTAGGTATTTCTTGGACATGTGTTGTAATGCAATAAATAAATATACACTACCGTATATGTAGAATTTAATATTTGTATACAATGACAACATTAAAATTATTGTTATTTCAAAAGCGTTATGTTATTTCAATGTGAATGACATTTGTTTAATTAAAAACAGTTCTATTCATCTCTACTTTATAGACGAAGGTTTGTCCAAAGGTTCTCTCTTGATAAAAGAGATTTATCATAGTCTACAGCAGGTGCAAATTTTTACAATAATTTGTTATGTCGAGGCAAGTAGGTCACACTTTCGTTGCCGATAGGTTTTGAGAAATTTTATTTTTTATTGTGTAATATATACATTAATGATATAAAAATTAAAAACGATGTCAAAATTACAGGTTAGAAATTTGGTCTTTTGGACAATGTTTTTTAAATTTGGGTACACATTGCATTTCCGTGTTCACTATATGGTTTTAATGTAACCAATAAAAAGCTTGTTAAAGAAAAGTATACTTATACAAAGGTAATAAAATTTGTCATAACTACGAAAATTACAAGTTTCTTTGGAAATCCATCAAAAATGTATTTTAATGTGTATCTTTCGTTGCGCAGCCTAGTTGTGACAGTTATATTTATATGCAAACTTTAGTTTTTCAGTTAGTTAAAATTTAGTGATGAAAACTTTGAAAGCTACCGATGAAAACGTATTAATAAATAATTTGCGTACTAGTTAGTTTGACTTTAACTTTGTTGGCTTATTAGTTTTTGCTCAATTATCTAGTTTTCTGGATGTTCAAAGATAACTTTGTTAATTAACTGTACATTTTGAACGTTTAAAACAGTTCATGCACAAATTTTTGTAACAAAACCTTTTACCACACTAGTATAAGCTATTGTAATTAATTTTACTTATAATCAGTGATTTGTGAGGTTGCTTTAATCAAATCAAATCAAAATACGTTTATTCAATTTAGATGCTTCTTAGAGCATGCTTATGAATGTCAACAACGTTTACTAAATTCACGAAAGAGCAGGACTACGCCATCCGTTCACAAAACTACCAGGAGGCCTTGTTCTGAGAAGAACGGGCAAGAAACTCAGCAAGTTTTGCCCTCCCTTTACATTACAATAGTAAAAATCATATAATATATCTTCTGAAAGTTGAAATTAAACTCCGCTGAACCGATTTTGTTAAAATTGTGTATGTTCAAGAATGGTTTAGATTTTTGTATTTGCGATGTGTTCAGGACAACGTCTGTCGGGTCCCTAGTGGACCTAAAGTTGGTAATAGGTTCTAAAAAATCAAATAAATCTAGCTAAATTCTAACTCTAAATTTTTTCCGTATAATCATAAAATTACTTTGAATAATAGTCGGAGTTTGAACAAAAACACAGGTTATACAAGTAGTCCTTCGGTTACATAGATCGCAGAAATAAAATGACACGAACATTGCTTATTATCGACTAGATTTAGATTAATGAAGCCTGAAAGATATCGCTAATTAACGAAAGGGAACACTATTAACTTGGCGTGTTATGTGATCCTGTTTCTATGTTTAATAATACAATCTTTATGGATGTGTTAAAAACTGTACTCGTGGCGTCTAGTGGTAAACTATAGTGCGATGGAAAGAGTTTGAACCGCCAGTTACATTACTTTTCACCTTAGCTCGTAACTGAAAATACTGTTTTTAAATTAAAACAGATGTCAAAGAACATCGTATTAAAAGTTATTAATTTATTTCAAAAGGTCTGCCAATTGGCATACAATGAATCTGACAATAAGAAAAAGTAGTTTAAAAAAAAGTAAACCTTATTTATCTCAAAAACCACTGAACCAATTTTGATGATACCGTTCCTGGTTCCTTTGTTTTAAGGTATTTTTAAGACAGAAAATATAAGGTATATTTCAAAACACCATCTTACGTTTAGGTTTCTAAGAAAATTGAGTTCAAATATACAGAAATATACAATTTCAAATAGATACATATAGAAGTATTTTTCACTATTGCACACTTAATTAAAAAAGGAAATAACTTACTTGGTTTTTACAAAATATATTGATATTAGTTATTATTAAATATGTTAAAATAAAATTACAATATTATTTTGGTGCCATTAAATCTTGCATGCAGTTTTATTAATATCAAGATTGATTGCGATTGGATACCGAATATTGATGACATCTCATCCGAATTCATCTCCCCGAAGCGATGCCGCTGTCAAAAATGTCATTTTATTCGGGCTACAATAATTATAAAATGCATTTTGCAAGCATCTCTGGACAGTGATAAATGTATCCGTATATTTAATTAAACTATCTCTCTTGAATGAGGAGTGGATAAAAATTCGTTATAGCTTTGAGATAACAGTAATAATAAATAATAATAATACAGCTTTCGTTTATTCCATAAAACAACACATATACGACACAATAGAATAACAGTAACTAATAAAATTAAATGTTGTATCTATATTTATATGAATACGGGTATACCTATACCTATTTATACCTTCTTCCACAATTTTCTATCTTATGACATCCCCAGCCATCTTTCCCTCCAGTTTTGAGATACGGGAGTCATTACAATAATAATTTTGCATCAATTTAAAACTATAAATACATTTTCACAAATATACATATATAGAAATGCTATCTTGATATATATATATATATAACTATAACTGTACGTGGCTTAGATGCCACACAAATATTTTTTCCCAAGAATCGAATTATCCTTGATTCATTTAATTAAATTATATGCTTAGAATATTTCAATCAAAAAGAGTCCTTCTTTAAAAAAATATAAAACGTTGCTAGTGAGCTATATACGGCAAGCACTACCATCGTTTGAATACAAAAGGTGTAGGAAACTATACTAGTCGTATGAAAAGTCAAAACCTTCAAGCGATCAAAAATAATAAATGCATCAACGCCAACCAATACTTAACGCAACTATCGTAAAGTTCGTACGTAGGCCTGGAATGAGCCTTCAGCCCATTTGTTCTAAAATAAAAAACCCAGAAAGCTTTTCCGTAAAATTGCTCCTATAAAATAACCTACGATACGTACTAATTAATACCTGGTAATACCTGGTATAGGTATTATGGGTAAAGCTTAGACTTTAGTATATACCATTTAAGCCCCTAAAGCTCATTTATTACTAAAAGCTGGGTCCGATCATTTAAACCGACTTCACAATCGTTTTATTCAATTCATATAAGCTGCTAAGAATTCGATTACACCGAGGTCCTCTCTCTTTGTACCCAAAATCCGATTAAATCTTATAATCGATTATCAGATTTTTCTGTATCGTTTTATATAAAGTCGTTTTCATAAGCCTCTTGGTAAAGATTTAATTTTCGGAATTGAAACATATTTTGTTGTGATATTGTTAACTCAAACTTCTATTAAATATGGATCGATAACTTTTACCCACAAATAAAGGATAGACAAATATCAATTCCATTTAAAAGCGCTTAAGGCACAATCGTTAAACTAAAAATGTTTGCCCGCTCAAGGCTCCATCGCCATCGAGGATTCATCGCCCTAAGTGATTGCTTTAGGACCTAGGTATTCTACTAAGGGCGTGAGAATCATGAAACTAACCAAGGACGGAAGCTACGCGCAATTATCTCTCTTTTATTAGGTCTCTTCTAGTTTGAGAGCCTCGTGGCTACGACGTTTTCTATTACGCCTGGTATATCGAGTTCAATTCCGGTCCGATCGCATAGAATATTATAATTTTAGAATTGCTTATCTGAGGTTTTGAGCGCTGAAACTAAGAAGGGTCAATGAAACTGAAGTAAAAAGGCTTATTTTTATATCACAGAGAGGGAGATACCTTCATTATAAACTAAAAATATCTTTGGGACCATAGAATTGTGTTACTATAAACACTTACAAATTCACAATCAATATATTTAAATTTTAAATTGGAACGAAGTTGTTTCGCGAAGGAAGTATAGAGCAGTACATTTTCTTTTCAATGGATACATATCTCGACGTGGTGTTCGAAAAGCTTGGCATACAGCCAGCTTTAGTTAAGGACAGCCTGCCAATCTTAGTATATTTTGATATATGTTAAAAGTAACCGAATCGTAAAATCAAGTCTGGTTTCTGACCGTTTATGCATGTTTTTGAAGTTATACTTCTTTAGGCGCGTTATGAAAAATTTATGAGAGTGAAATTTTACGATGCGCGCGCACCGTGACACAAAATTCAGTATGGGCGCCGAGCGTGCGCGAGCGAGATGGGAATAAGACAATCTACTTGTAGTACCTTTTAAACAGATAAAGCAGTTTTAATTATTTTTTCAAAGAAATTTAGCAATGCCTTTTCACAGACCTATTTATACTTAGTTAAAAGGTTATGAAACATACCTAGTTATTAAATTGAATTAATAATATAATATAATAATAATAATTATTAATATTAATTAATAATTGAATAATATACTTAATATTAAATATTGTTAAATTATTAACGCTAAATATTTAATATTAATTATTTAATATTTAAAAAAATAAAGAAAGCCAAAGAAGTATAACTTCTTACGCGCGTACATAAGTACACGCGCCATTTTTTTTTTACTTTAGATTATATGTGGATTAAACTATCGCAGGCTAACGTTCGCCTTCACTATTTTGAATAGTATACGGATCGTATATATAGTTAGAAACAAAGTCACGTTGGGTTATATGGTATTATTGAGCCAACAAAATTAATCGGTAGCACTTAACATCAGGTAACCCTTGTACCCTTGTCTTCGCTCTTTATAAGACGGATTTTTATCATCCCTGTTTATCTACAAAGTTTCTACGTATTTTTTTGAATCAAGTGAATAACGGGACCGTGTTTAATTGAAATGTATATTTTTATTTTTATTTATATATAACAATTACATAATTATTATATCACGAATTTTCGTACTAATTTCACAGTTTACTAACTAAAGAGATCGTAGTCCATTTATAGTTAATCCATGGCGACTCGATGTGACCTAACTGGGTGACTGAGTCCCAGAAACAGGCGAAAACACCTCAGCCACGAAACCACGATGTACATAATATATCTAACATACTGAAACGAGACCCTGGCCAAATGTGGCTCCAATGTATATTCCGCCCACATCATCTCGTTCAGTATCAGCGTTTCTTTAAGCCTTCCATCACGCTGCTTGCTCCACTCGCGACTATCAATGTGAACAAGAAGCAGTATGTTATAAACATTGGTCCTCAAAACCTTCAGTTCCTTCTAGTTAGAGTCTCTTTGTGTAATACTAGAATTTTCAGTTATAAAATTCGTGATTGCAAACCAGGAAAAAAGCGTTTCCAATATTGCATTTCGATAAAATATCTTTTTGAATCGGTCAAAACGTTACAGTATTGAACGGCAAATTTTAAATATTTTTAAAATTTATGAATACGATTTATATTTCATTCGTTTTTGGTTTAACTAAACTATTCATACAAATGTATGTGAACTTTGTTGGTTGTAGTTTGCACGTATTAATTGAATTTTTAATGCATACGTTCAATGTAAAAATAAAGGTAAAATCGTATATTCTTTTTATAATCGAAGCTTATTACAAAGTAAATAAATAAATATGTGCCCGTTTCATATCTTTTAACAAGCAACATAAATTGAAATTCTTCTGAAGTCAAACGTTTAAGCATATTCCATTATTAGATTGAATTCTGTAAACTTAGGCACATTTTAAATAGAGAATTGAATTCTGTAAATTTAGGCATATTTAAAAAAGAATTGAAGTAAACCTATATTTTAATCAAATATTCCAAGCCAAATTTTCCAATGATTATATCAAAATTCCAATTGAAAGGTGTATTTTTAAAAAATAATTGTAATGATAGATTGGTTGTGAATACAAGTATTTGGTTAATAGAAATAGGACCATATCTTTGCTAAGAGAACAAAATAAAAACAGCCTAAAACTTGACTACAACTAGCACAAAATTATTATTAGAATATGATGATTCGAATATATATGGTATTGAAAAAAATCTCTTTTGTATCACATAAGATGTTTTACGTAAAACGGACGGACCTATTGAGCATCTAAGCAATACATAAGTTGTTCAAAGCGTGATGTTAAACAACCTTTATAACCTGAAACCAAAAATAAAGATAAAGCCCAATACTTACTGAGATTAGCGCATACAACCAACTCTTTAGATTATGTTTAATATAAATATTGAGCTAATATCATTATTTGAATCAGCAAATCCTTTAAAGTGGCTATTTAATTTAAATAAAGTCGTTTAAGTTAGCTATTGTATTTCGGTACATTGTTAGTAGTACGATTAAAAGTTGCAGTCTAAACAATTAGCTAATTTCATTTAGCAACATGTGAAGCCGTGAATTTAACAAGATACCTGCACTTGTAACTCACTTTAACTGCACGGCAACTTAGTATTTAGGTTACAGCTGGGTACAATTAATGAATGTATTATGTATCCCGCTGCCTATAATAAGCCAGAAGTTCTTTTGACTTTAGATTTTTATATCTGTGCCGTGATAATTTGGTTATTTAAGCATGTGATTAACCTTCTGTGCCTAAACACGCCATCGTCTTTTTGAGGCTAAAGTACGTGGGTTTCCTCACGATTTTTTCTTTCACCTTAGGACCGTGTGTGTAAAGTGCACACTTATAAGTCCATTGCTTAGCCGGGATAGAAAATAAGACATCAGGGATGGTAGTGAAATGCTTAGGCCACTAGAACAACACTGCTCTTTTTTTGCGCACTGCAAGGGTTTTAGCGGCACTTGCTGTACAGTGTGGAAAATACATACAATCCATAATTTAATGTACTACGCGTTATCTGTACACCTTGACAAATTATATAAATTTATCTATCTAAAACACTACAAGTACTTATTTATCACTTTTCATCACAAAGTAGAAACGATATGACATAAAGAGATGAAAGAGTACATTACTTAAAAGAGTGCAATTAGACTGATTGCGTGTTTATGAATAAAGGCGTAAATGAAAATACTAGTACGTATAATGTTTTATTTTACAGTAATGCTTACGTGTTTAAAAACATACAAATAAATTCAACATAATTAACATCTCTTCCTTTGATAAGCAAACACAGCTTGCATTTGTGTGAAAATGTGTTTAAAACTAACTATATAATTAAATTAATAATAACTTAATTATTACTATCCATAAAAGATACCTGAGCTATTGTAAAGTTTGTTGGAAATCGCTGTGTAGCAAATATGTTGGTCTAATATCTGTTAATAGAGTTTCGCTAATTATACCACAAAATACATGAAAATCAAGAGCAATTTACTTCAAAATTCAAACGCCATTACGAGCCACATTCCATTAGAATATTAATATATTAATTATATTATATCTGGTAATGTGCGCTCTTGTCCATTTATTTCTCTTCTTCTTTTTTCGTGTAGTTCTGTGTCGGTGATCCGGCAAGCAGGTCAATTTTTGTGGACTCGACGTGATCTTATTTTGTCTGAAAAATCTGTTCGGAATTGAACTATTACTAGGCTAGGACTAGAATGCCCCATCTCAATAATAACTTTTTTAAGCTGGAGCTAAACTGTATATTCCATAGAGAAAGATTACATTATTTCTTGCAATAATGTTTTAATTTACTAGTGTTATTACAAACGAAACTCTGGTATAATAATTCCGAATTATACAAAAGAACTAACTAAATTTATTATAAATTTAATTGAAATATAAAACAATAAACTATCAAAGATTCAATTATTATTAACGATGACTGTCTTTAGTGACTCGAGTCCAACTTCCACTAGCACTAACACTTAACCCGTGGACCAAACTCACGGTAACATTTCCTTTAATCAGAAGTGTCACATCTGTGGGCGAATTCTATACAAGTATTAATAATTAAAGTCAATTCCTTAGCACATATAAGAAAGAAGCACATAGAAACTGTTAATGAAATCTGCTAATTATTTTATCTCGGAGCTTTAAAAGTTTAAGATCCCCGTGAACTTTACTCGATCGCAATAGCAATCAAAACTTTAGCTCGAAACTAAAATATCCGTACATGTTACTGCACGGATTCTGTTGGATTTTTTGAAGCTGGAACAATATGATCGGATTGAAGAAGATTATAATTGAAAAATTGCTGAGAAAGGTCTAAATGAAAAAATATCAAATTATTATTTGAGTTAATAATTCAGTTTTAAGGACATGAATATAAAAAAAACTATTGTATTTCTTGGTCCATAACAATACGTTTACAATATATATCGTACGCCTTTTCTGTAACGCCGTCTAATGAAGACCCTAAACCCAAAATGAGGAATGCCTTTTTCTCCTAACCAAATAAATAAGTCTTAACTGCCCAGCTAGGATGCAAACCTAATTATTATGTATACGTTTTACATAACACATGCATGTTTAACAACATTTTGAAGTCTCTGTTTAACGCCTTGTTTAAGTTTCAACAACTATCAACTACGAGCAAAGTAATTTCTAGCATCAATTTCACGTCAAGTGACGAATAGTCGTTACTTGACTTGATTATATTGTAACAGAATATCCGGCAAGAACATCCAACAGATTAAGGGTCTGTTTCACAATGTACGGATAAGTTCTATATAAGTTCCAAATGAGCTATTTATTACTTATAGGATAAACACTATTGTTGCGTTTCACGACTGTCAGATAGCGCTATTCTACACATAAAGTCCATCATAAGTTATGAGTCCGATGAAATGTCAAATAGCACAATTTATCTTCCAAATAATTTTATGTGTTGCATAGCTATTTGGTACTTTATCCATACATTGTGAAACAGACCCTTATTATGTTATATAGTTATTTAATATAAAAATTTAACTGTAATATAAATGCTCGATTCTTCTGTTTGCGTCCCTTATAATAAACTTCTCTAGTTAATGGATAAGCGTGCGACTCTGAATAAGTTTAACCCGGATTTTCTATGACGCATGAACACTTGCACGTACGTTAGGAATGCTATTATGTACGTAAGAACGCATTACGGTTTTGATTCTGAATATTACCATAGGTCGCCAGGTAGTGAACGCACAAATAGCTTATACGAGGCTTTCATGAGATGATACAAAAATTTCGAGTTATAGCCATTAATGAATAATGAATAATATATTTATCCAAAAAGCAAGCCATATGAATAAACGTACAAATCGAGTAAAATTCTACGTTTCAAAAATACGGCGAAAAATTGAAATTATTCTACTATTTATGAGACATGACTTGAAATTGCCGTAATCGAATATTATAGTGAGGATAACCTAATGACGTTTCTATATTTAGGCTGTATCTATCGATTGATATTGATTATCTATTAATGCACTGTACGCCCTCACCCCGAAGCAATTTTCTCTAAGGACCTCGTTACTACGTTAAAAACTCAGGAGTACTTCAAAAGTTCCACGTATCGAAAGAAATATTTTAACGTTTCTAAACCATGGCGCATGCAATTGAAAATGAAAATATATTTTTTATAATACAATTTTTTATTGCATAGTTATTTATTTGGTAATAATTTTACATAACTACAAATTTATTTCAGTCATTTGATGGCATCATAGTCATAATATTTCATAATGTTTAGACAAAATATTTAAGCACTATTCGATAAATTATACAGAACAATATATGCATCGCTTTATTTTTACTAAATAGTAGCTCATATGTTACACATATTTGTTCCATTACAGAGGATTGCATAAATATAAACACACATACAAATCATATTATAAAAGAATTACGTCTTAAAGTGTTATATAATATAAATGAAAAGTTAAAAATGTCTTGAGAAAGCTACACACCGCTTTATACACTCTTATAACCAGAAATTGAACTGTAAATTATGTAAAATATTCGTTCCATCGTATGAATATTCGAAAAAATAAGTGGATAAACGTATATCGCTTGAAATTGCCTATCACTCCCATTTCCTGGCTCTGGCAAATATCGAGGTTCAAACGATTTCATTTATGATCAGACTGTTAGTTTCCTACAACTTTGAGCAGTATTAATACGTCCATAGCCACTACGTGTTTGTTTTAAGTTTAATTCCCATTTGTTGAAGGCTATTTTATATACATAATATTATATGTTTAAGTGTATTACATATTAAGTACTTTTATTAACTTATCTTAATATACATAAACTAAGTGTCACGTTGTTTGTCCGCTATGGACTCCTAAACTACCGAACCGATATCAATCAAAGTTGCACACCGTGTGTAGTTTGATCCAACTTAAAAGATAGGATAGCTTACATCTCAATTTATACCCGCAATATTATTTTATTGCAAAATATTTGTTTTTATTTGATAGTCGCAATTCTAACAGATGGCGCTGTGTTGAAAGTACCAACGTTTCACATAAGCTACAATTTAATGTCATAACCACCAAAAAAGCATGGTGGTGTTCTCCTACCGTTTCCCTTGAATAGTTTGCTACTATGTAATATAAAAAAACCAAAGCCACAGCAACGCTTGGCCGGTCTGCTAGTATAATATAAAGATTTCTTTAAATTATGTAATTTTGATGCAAAGTGATTTGAATATATAGGATAAGAAGGGGACCTATTCACCCGTCGTATATTAGTGTTACAAGACGTAGATTTTGTAGAAAAAAATGGTTGACTCATTCGGGTATACAGGGTGGCCAAAAAGTCGTGGATCAAACGCAAATAGGGGATAGATGAGGTCATTAGCGGCAAAAAATTGTTCTACGGTAGGTCTCTAAGGTCAACCCCTGCAGAGTTATGATTTATTTTGCGTTTTATAAGAAAATTGACTTTTTTTTACTAATTCTTATTAAAATTCGAAAATATCTACATCCTGTATCTTTTTCATAATATATAAGATAAGAAAGATATTAGAGCAACTCATGGCCACGTGTAATACCTTTTCAGAATCCCTATTAAATGCGCCAAAACTTGTAGTACAGGGACACTTTTCGGTGGAGTAATTTTTTTTCACAGTGGGGTCCAAAGTAAAGAAAAATTTATGATTTGAAAAAATTTTATATCGTATCACTTAATATTATCTTGAATACACTCAATAAACAACTATAAATAGTAAGTCTAACGCAAGAACTTATCAGTACCAATCTAGTGGATATTATGAGAAAGATACAGGATGTAGATATTTTCGAATTTTAAGAAGAATTAGTAAAAAAAAGTCAATTTTCATATAAAAACCAAAATAAATCATAACTCTGCAGGGGTTGACCTTAGAGACCTTCCGTTGAACAATTTTTTGCCGCTGATGACCTCATCTATCCCCTATTTGCGTTTGATCCACGAATTTTTGGCCACCCTGTATAAGTGTCATTAGTGTGTTCGCTTCTATCACTTCGGAACCTTTTAAGTATTTTTAAGTAAACCAAAATTGAACTAAACGTTTATAAGAAGAAGGTTGAAAATCGCTTATTGGAAGCTAATTAACTCAAAGATGATACTTACAGTAACTTAACACATCAAGCAACAAGTATTAAAAGAATTAGGTTAAAATTCTTCACATCTGACCCTATTACAATGTTAAAGAATTTGCTATTAAAAATTACTACCTATGTTTTTAATTAAACCAGGAGAAAAATCTAACCTAATGTAAGTTATATTTAACAACTGAATAATCAATAAAAAAAGGGTGAGTGTACGCGCGTAAGAAGTTATACTTCTTTGGCATTATTAAAAATAGTTTTTGATTGCATGCAAATAATTAATTACAATTAAATAATCAAAGACTGGAAAAGGAGTCATTATAGTAAATAAAGTTCAGTTTACATTTGAAAAATTAAATAAATAAATATTTATTATTATTCTCTTACATTGAGTGTAACATAAATTCTATTATTATTCAAATGTTGTTTTTAAATTATGTCCAATGCCGTAGCATCTTCCGTGGGCAACTTCATTCTGTTAATTTTATGTCACGGTGCGCGCACATCGTAAAATGTCACTATCATCAATTTATCATAAAGCGCCTAAAGAAGTATAACTTCAATAAATATAATATAAATAATTGTAATAAATAAAACAATAAAAATATTAACTTTTAAATAAAGTGGAGACTGGCCAGTCCTCGTCCATACTAAATACATGTTTTGAGATTTAATTTAAATGTTTTTTTGTTTTCTACTTTTTTGCAAACGCCACAAAACAAGAAACTATATCATGCCAAATTATTCTAATTTCCTCTGTATATAGAACTAGGCAGGTATTTGGAGATACCATAGAGGCAGTGTCAATGTGAGGTCATTTTTGCAAAGTTGAATCATTTCAAATATCCTAAAAGCAAAAGTGTGCGTTTTCATGTCCAATGTGGGTAATCTTCAACAATGTAATAGAATCTGTGCATGCGTACTCCACTGCAATTTAGCTTCAGAATTGGATTATCACCTCCAACGAAGCCCTTCTGACATGATATTTTAAAACTATATTGTTGTGTAAGCAATGAAATCGAATAAAATACTTCATTTTAATTTGATAGGTCGAATTTATATAAACAGTAAAACTGAGTTGATTTACACCAGTTGATATTCGACCGTCTAAGATCGACAGCAGCGTTATTCTTTACAAGTTGTTCTTACAAAAATATTCTAACATCACCAATTTATACCACATTATCTAAAATTAATAAAGGGAAGAGTTATTTTAAGTTAATTTTATTCAATTTATGTTTTTAGTCGCTACATGAATTACCTTTAATCTTAAACCAAATAGTATGTTTTATAAACATACAGAAAATAATATTTATTAAATATTATAATATATGGCTTCTCTTAAGATCTTTTATTAAAAAAGTATAATAATCTTCAGTTAACTATAATTATTTCTCATCAAGAACATTACAACATTGTATGCATAGCTTATAAATTAATTGTTTATTACACAAGTAAAAAAAGTACAACAGCAGTCAGGCTATTGTGTATATAATGTACAGAAAACTATGTTTTGGTGAAGCCAACTACAAACTAGATGTGAATACTTAAAACCCTTGACTTGACTAAATTTCCTACAACCCCTAGATGGGGTAAAGGGCGTCCTCAGTGAGTTTCCGTCGCGGTCTTGAGCCTCGTGTTTCGCTCCTAGTCTTTCCGGCTCTCTTCGCATTATCTGCAGCTGTACTTAAAACCCAAACAGGCTTAAAATCAGATCCATCTCTGTAGAAAGCATGCATTCTATTTGATCCTTTAGCGTATAGCGTGCGTTAATTACATTGTGTGGTCGTGGTTCAAAAGCTCGAAAATGTTGATAATCACCAGCTGAAACCACTATTCATAACATTATGATGCTCATTATTCATTAAGTATTTTTAATCAGACTTGGACTTAGCCGAGGTTGCCTCTTACGTTGGGAACGAGGTCGAATATTTACGCTAATTAGTGAATACTCAACTCATTTTGGTCTAGTGAGCTAGTATTCAATAATCAAGCACTTTCATCCAATTATTTAACTCTGGCTATTTGTCAAGATTTTGAAAACCATTGCAGATTATTTATTAGTTACTTTAAAACCTATAGATATTTATATTCTGTTAATTAGGCTTTGAAACATATTTTTTTTTACAATTGACCTAGCCCCATGCTAAGCTGGTGAAGCTTGTGTTATGGGTACTAGGCAACGGATATATACATATTATAGATAGATAGACATATAACTACATATTTAAACACCCAAGACCTAAGTACAACACCAAATGCTCATCACATCGATGTTTGTCTCAGCCGGGGATCGAACCCGGGACCCATGGATTCCCAGTCAGGGGTACTGAGCCACTAGACCAATGAGCCGTCAACTCATTGTTAATTAAACGAACATGATTATTAAATTTACGTTTTTTTATATATAATAATTCTGAATTTACAATACTTAAATATACTTCGGTTAAACAGTCTTCATCGAGATTAAACTCCAAAGCAGTATTAGGATTAGACAGGCAAAAACATATTATTTACAAGCATACTACATCTTCGTCCATTCTGTTGTGGTTTTTGCGATACTTTACGACGAAATACATCTTACACGATTCACCAATCAATCAAAATCTTATATAAAAACATGAGCCATGAATAGCTGTTATAGTTCTTGTTAATATAATTCATAAATTTTTTGCTTGTTAAATTCGATCCAAGAAAATTTAATCATTACAATCGTAATTCGTCTGTGAAACTCCAGTTCTGTACCAATAGCCGATATTTCTATACTTTGATAATGTATTGAGTAATTCACTTATTATTTATATTAAAAAATCCAAGAATTATAAATTATATATACATTTGATTTAATATCTATAAACGATCTACATTTATAGCTGCACTCTGATTTATATTAATTATTTTATACATTACTCAAGGCATTCTCCACAGAACAATGTGATCACGAATACAACGTTACTTATGACAATATACAATAATATAATTGTGATGAACAAATGCAGGCGTCCAAGATTTTCGAATTAGATAAAAAATTAATGTAGATTAGGATGCGGGACGCTTAGTTTAAGATGTTATGGACTAAGAGTATGGTGTAAGCAGAATGGCAGCGGTAGCCGGGCTTTATGGCCTTGGCGACGAACAGAGAGGCAGGCATCGACGGGGACAAATCAACGCCGAGCGATCAGAATCCCGAGATGACAATACAGAAGCGTGAGTGCTTTTGGATTTATATTATCTTTTGGAGCTATACTACATATTAGCTTTTAGAAGGTCTTACTTATCGTAAATAATTACAAAATTCATTAACACTACACACTTCACTACCACTACTTTGATAAAGATAAAGAAATGAGTACCCTGAACAGTGGGGTTGATTAAAAATTTGTTGACACTAAGTCGGGGTTCGTCGTTTAAAAGGTTTAAAATTAACTGAATGAAACTGAATGATTAGAAATTGCAACCCCTACGCATTTCATCCCTTTTACTATGCTGATACGAATTTGAACTGTATATTGAAATAGAGTACTCATTCAATAATTCAGTATAATAAAAAAATAAAACAAGAAGTAATTAACATTTTTTAAATTAAGTTTTGAACGTTGAGCATAACAAATGTAATGACGTTAAGTGGTGACTTTCGCATTGCATATTCATTCAATGTATTGTCCGCCAGTTTTAATTAAGAGCCTTGTATAAACTTGTCAAGGTGGTATTCAATCTCATAATAAGGGATTTATATATTTGAGTCAAACAAGGGTTAAGAGTCATTATATTTGTTGATGATTCGTTGAATGACCTCAACCCTTAGTTGCAGCCCTTATAATCCATTGCAGTTGTTGTTGCACCAACAATTACAAAATCATACATACATTTTTTTACAAAAAGATTCAACTGATTCTGTTACTTAAAAATCAACATATTTTATACCTATATAATATGTGTTGAATAGATATTATAGACGCTGATACAATGTAAAAGTGAGGAACAAGCTCAATTAAAAAAGCCCGTATTAATTATTATAGCGATTTCTATTACTTATGGAACTGTCTGCAGTGTTTTTTATCTGCGCGATGATTATTTTTTATTACAAAGCTTGGGGTGACCTGAATTCACATTTTGTGTAAAGCGCCACCTTTCGTGAAATCGCGGTACTGGTGTGAATTTCTGAAATTATAGGGTTGGAAACTGAGTCGCAAAACGCAATACCTGTGTTAAATCACATGCATTGGCGATTTGAATAAATAGACAAAACGTACTTTAAACTGTTGTTATCGTGGTGTTTTACTTTTATAGTGATTGACGAATTTTATTATAACTTTGTCAAGTCTTATTGAAATTCAGCTAATTTTATAAAATAATTTAAGTAGTTTAGTTAAGAGCAACTAGGTGGCGGTATAATAAAAGCAATACAATGCTATATGCTTACTATACGTAGTGATGTCGGATAATAATTTGAAATTCTACATTTGGCTAAATTTAGATTTTAATATATATGGAACAATAGGAAAGCATTACTGGCAGCTATTTTTCCCTGCCGCTAGATGGCGTAGTTGAGGTTCAACCGTATAAGTTTTTTTATAATTTGTCGCTTTACAATATTATTAACTCTACATAACTGCATTCAAAACGCTGATATACTTTTCAGCATTACACTTAACATATATGTCGTATTTATATGGGAAAAAAGTCTTAAATGCTATTTTGGTCATTCCTATATACAGTAGAGCCTCGTTAAGTCGAACCTCGATAAGTCAAAAACCTCCAAATCTCGAAAAAATGTTTTGTTCCCTTCCCTTAAAACACCAAAACCTCCATTAGTTGAAATCTTGACCCTCTGTTAATCGAAATAATCACCGAGTCCCTCCAAGCCATTTTGGTACATATTTTCACTCTATAACTCGAAAAATTAAATTTGACCTCTGTATCTCGAACATAGGAACGTTTTATTTTACAACCTTTACAACTTGATCATTTGGAATTTATTATCTCTATTGTTCGAACAAAAATAAGTTACCGACTTTAAGAACTTGCCGACAATGTGAGTACACTATTGTTTCTTAGAAAACATTTTAGGAGTATACAATAATAAATTTATGACTCATGGAAACACGTGTTTGCTTGCTTTGTGTCAGGTGTTCAATTTTTTTAAAATTTATAAGAATAAACCTCAAACTCTTTATGTCGAATCAAAATCCGCCTAAGTCGAAATCCTCCATAAGTTGAAAACTCTATAACTCGAATTTTTTGGCGTCTCCCTTGATGTTCGACTTATAGAGGTTCTACTGTATATCTAATATTAAAACTGAAGCATTATCACAAAAACCTTACGTGAACCATGAACATATTAAATATACGTAAATACAAGCGTGAACTGAATTTATTTACGACATTTCTGATATTCTTGAACCTGTAGTCAATCTAACAGTTTTTACACCGTTTCAACAGGAAATCGATCATATTTTGAACTTCGAACGAAGCAATCTCGGAACTCAGCGACATAGCAATCACTGTATATTGTTGAAAGATTTATTTTGTAAACATCTTTGAGATAGAACTGTAAAAAAATATAGACATTCATTGTGAAAAGTGGCACAGTGGACGCAATATCGTACAAATTTTCATTTATAACAAATTCATTTTCAGTGTTTCGTTTTTCCAGTTTTTGTAATAATCTATCAATATAAAATACCTTTAAAATATTAAATGTAAAATAAAAAGTATACGTTAACCTCACCCTATAAGTGTAACAAAAATTGAGTACTACCTACTTTCAACTTCCTAAAATAATATTCTATTAGAAAATCCATAGAAAAACTGTAAAAACATGTCTAGCGTAGCAACACAAGTTTTCTTAAGACTGCAAGACTATTTTTACCGTGTCTTAGTCGGTCAACCGAAGCTTAACGCGAAAGGCCGCATAGTAATGCACCCCACACATGTAATATAAGCTTAGTATTGTCTTTGATTAACATAACCTTTACACATTTAAAGAAAAAACTTTTTAACCGGTTTAAAGTTATATATTATTATAAATTTACAATTATTTAACATAATTTTAAATTTATCTGACGTTTCGCGTGCTTTACAGCGTGCGTGGTCACGGTGACTGAAGACAAAAGGTGTTGAATAATTGTAAATTTATAATAATACATAACTTTAATCCGGTTAAAAAGTTTTTTCTTTAAATGTGTAAAGGTTAAGTTAATCAAAGACAATACTAAGCTTATATTACATGTGTGGGGTGCATTACTATGCGGCCTTTCGTTAAGCTTCGGTTGACCGACTAAGACACTGTAAAAATAGTCTTGCAGTCTTAAGAAAACTTGTGTTGCTACGCTTCGTTCGCAATTAAGTTTGTTTGAGTGTTATACCCGATGCTTAAGATGCGTTGTTAAACGCTGTGTATTTGACTATATCATAATAGCTAAAACCATTACTTTCTTGAAATGGTTGCCTTATCACAGGGGATGATATGTTACGGTATAATCTGTTTTGGAAAGAATTGCCCTCGACTTCTTAAGTGACCGGCTCTAATGAGGCAGACACATTTTTTAATCTGCTCAATGATTTTAGCTTATACGCCAAGAGGACTGCCTGTGAACAACGCTTTCTGACGCATTGTTTACGTATTTTGGGTGTAATAATTTAAAAAAAGGGTGCGTGTACTTATGTACGCGCGTAAGAAGTTATACTTCTTTGGCATTATTAAAAATAGTTTTAGATTGTATGATATTTGCATTTATTACAATTTAATTACATTAATTACAATTAAATAATCAAAGACTATAAAGTCATTATAATCAATAAAGTTCAGTATACACAAAAAAAATTAAATATATAAGTATTTATTATTATTCTCTTACATTAAGTGTAACAACAATTCTATTATTATTCGAATGTTGTTTTTAAATTATGTCCAATGCCGTAGCATCTTCCGACGGCAACTTCATTCTGTTAATTTTGTGTAACGGTGCGTGCGCATCGTAAAATTTCACTCTCATCAATTTTTCATAACGTGCCTAAAGAAGTATAACTTCAAAAACATGTCGAATTCACAACTTCGTCCTTCAGTATTTAAAATTGGAATTTTAAAGTTTGACGCTAGTACTACAGGTAGTATGTGTGTTCTAAACTATTAGCAGAAATACCATATGTCCAAAATAGCCTAGGAGGCTGAGCACCAAAACAAAAAGATTAATTAAACACGCAGAAATGTGCTTGTTACGGTAAAAATAAAAAACGGTTATGCTGATAAAGTGTTTAAGTTAAGACGAAAATTATTTACACGATAATGAGACTTACACGTGTACTTTAATGTAAATTATTCTATAACTCATAGATTTTGTACAAAATATTGTGAAGGTGTAATTCAAAGTTCACTCATATATTCTGTTTGAGAGATTTTTGTTTGAGAGTCGCGTTTGTTATTTATAAGTTGGCAGTCTTTCACGAGCCTCATCTTAGGGAAATGGGGGCAATATGAAAAATAAGTTTCATCAAGATCGTTACATATGACCTTCAAGTTGATATTTAGGTTTTATAACACTTTCAAAATGTTATGTTGGAGTTTCGATGTTTCCTCTAAATGTCATTGAATTTACTTCCCATGCCACGCGGTTTTAGATGCACTTCTGTAAAATGCCGCGATAATATTAAGATTTATTGTATATTTGATGGGTTATAAAAGAATATAGATAAAGTTAATTTTCTTATAGAATTGACGCGCAGCTAGTTATTGAGCAACTGTTCAATTTTGCAGCAATGTTATTGTTATAACAAACAATTTTAAATCAAGCAATGTTATTGTAATCATAGCATTGCTTGATTTAAAAAAGGAATTTATTTTAAATAATACCTGCGTGTATTTTTACCAACAAGTTCTCCATAAAATCATTTTTTGCAAAAGATTATAAATAATTTAAATAGTATTACAGGTTTATTAACATAATACATAACTACAAGTTAAAAAATGTGTCATTATCGGTTGTAAGTTTTCAGTAATTTTAAGTTTTAAGTATTATTAAAAAACAAATAATGTGATTTTTTGTACTACACCTGTGCATCAGATTCAAAATATTTAAATTTTATCGACGAAATAAATATAAGCTAAACAAAATCGCAAAAGCAGTTATCATTTCACCTTTTTTGATGCTTTCCAATTAAGCAATAAAAACGAAGAAGTAAGAAACTTAATCACATTTAAGAACAATTTATTAAATCAGTATTAAAGCGTTATAAGTAAAATTTCCCGAAAATTCTGTAATAATTATGTTATTTATTAACAAGGTTTTGTAGAAGCGCTACGGTGCGTAGCATTCTCGTAGTTATCGTAGCGATAATGCTAATGGTATTAAATTAATAAATACTTTTTGATTTCTACCCCACAATCCCATAAAATTAAACCTAATAAAACCGTTTCATTAATTTATTTAATACTTTTAGAATTATTACTTACCGTAGTTAATTGAACGCTTATTATTCAAAATTCCATATTGTTCAAATCTATCTTTGACTGGAATATCTAACTGAGATATACACTTGAGATCTTCTGTTACCGGTTTTCATTAATCCGTTATAATTTTTAGACGGATCATGTCCATTATTTACAAATTTTTAGAGCAAATCAATGTGCAAATGACAGACGCTGTCAAACTTTTTTAAACGTGCAGTATACTCGCATGATCGAGGGCTACATATTGTTATGTTATTTTAAAGCTAACAATGGTAATCAGTTCAGTTTTGTTATATTAAAAGGCTTAAATTTTTAATATAAAAATTTGCACCCAGCATAGCTGAAATTTAGGAAACCTAGAATATCTGCTAAGAGATTAATAGACGTTTTTTCAAATATAAAAAAAGGCTTTAAGGGATTTCACAATGAAAGCACACTGCTACTTTGCCTAGAAAACATTTTTAGAACTATTATCTGGGACACCAGACATACAGATATATATTTTAAGAAGGCTGATCAAAGTAGCTACGGAGCTCCAAACACATTTAAAGGTATTTTAAGGGTATATTTATAATTCAACAGCAATAATTTATACCAAACTAGCAAACTCGGCGAACTCCGTTTCGCCACCAGATGGCTTCGTTTTATGTAACATTTCGTTTGGTGATCCCGCTTTCTGTTGAAATTTTTTCCTGAATTTTCTTTGCTATAAACCTCACGGAGCCCAAGACCTTTCCAACAAATGCAAAACCGTGGAAATCGGTTCGTGCGTTCTGGAGTTATAGCGTCAGGAAGGAAAACCCGACTTATTTTTATATAGTAGATGTAAAGTTTTAAGTGTGTAATATGGATATTTATTTCATATGAGTTCAAAATGTGTCGAAAACTTAACAGTTACGTAAAAGTTACTAATCAATTAACTTACTTTGTTTTGTTTTATTACACTCTCAGCATAGCTTTACCCTATTCGTAAACCGGCCAATATTAAAAAACCCTCGCGATGACAAATGAACGCTGCAATAGGAAAACAAAAGGAAATGTAAAAAGCTCTTAAAACAATTGAAATTATCAAAGGCATTGTGCCATCCCTTATTAGCGGGCTGCCGGAACCGGGACGTGGTCCCAGTTTTGTTAGCCGGGATAAATAGGCCACGATCCGCCCCACCCCGCCCGCCTTGCCCTGCCCGCCCCGCACCTCGTGACGTCACGCTTTCGTCCGCAATCAAACGATGCCGCACCGTGTCTGCACCACGAAAAGCGTGAATGACCTTAGTTTTTCTTCTAATAATAATGATTTTCTCTGTCCTACTTTAAGAGAGCTTATCTACGTATACATAGCCATTATGACAGGTACTTTGGATGTTATTTAATCTATGTAAATTACAAAATAGTTAACATTTCAATTAATTTGTTCTACTAAACATAGTGATTTTTAGAGTGTAATTTAACAGTTTATTGAGTTTTATAAAACGAAAACTGTTATTATATATTTAAATAAATAAATATGTATTTTTGGATTAATCTATGTATGTTGATAATAATTTAAAAAGGCAGAAAAATATCAAATGTCCGTCTTCAAAAATAAGATTCAGTGTATTACCACTCTATTGTATACTAAGGTGGAAATAAATTTATGCATCCTACGTACTAAAATAAACAGGGATATATGGACATGAGAACCAGGTGAGCTATATTCACCACATCACACAGTCATTTTAAAAATGACTATATTAAGGAAAACAAACATTACAACTTGCATTTTACGAGTATTGCAAAACTATGAGAGAATTGGGAAACCATTTGAGAGTCTTTCTTATTCTTTTTTATAAGTTTTTCAATTACAAAGTATTTAGCTAGAAATTATATACCAAGTACGAGGTGTTTATTTGAGATACATTTGATTTTTGAGTAAATTTCTAAATTTTATGTTTTTTTCTTCATCTCACTTAAATAAAAGAAAGACACACAATCACAGACACTTCACAAAAAATATTTATTAAAACTTATTTAGTTTAAAAGTATTTTTAATCGGATTTCATTCTATCTACACATTCGTGGCAATTTATATTAATATTTTTTGTGGTATTTTTACCTTCCTTAATAGCTTGCTTTAAATCATCAACGCAACGCGTTTTACTATCAATTTTGTGACGATTCTTAAAACAGGGAATAACTGAAGACCCTGATAAGATTAAGATTTTGGAATAACTTTACACGAGAAATAAGTTAGTTAAATTTTGGCGCAGGATATGCTTACGTGCTCTCGAGACGCTAGGCTGGTCATTGATTTATCTTCGAAGACCCGCCGTAAGAACTACGTATATGTAAGCTTACCAGCACGTCTGCCTTGTTTCGTCAGAGTATATTTGACTTCTCGACGACTAAATCCTATAAATACGTGCTTTTGATTATAATATTTTTCTGTATAAAAACGGCATGGTTTCTTATTTAAAACGTTAACCAGGGCGGAGAGCCGACGTTTTAGTGTGACAGAGGTTAAATGCCATTGCAGTGTCTGCTAAAAATAGTGTTGATAGCCTGAACGTCTTAACCTGTTTTGCATATGAATTTAGACAAATTCTCACTCATATCCGCATAAAAAGATTTTTTTCGCGATTACTCTTTTAACTCTTATTATATAGGTGTTAGTCACACACAGGCATGTTTATTTCGTTTAAAAAGTGACGATACATAAGCTATTGGCAAGTTAAAATACGTTTATGAATATGGAATATTTCTGCATTATATTTTTATTCTTGTTGCAGTAGGATCTGATAATCATAACAGGAAATATTACAGTTTATTTGCGGAGTGTACCGTTTTCAAAATTGTACAATTTTATGTCCATTATGTTTATTGTGTAGTAGTAGATCTCCGAAGGATCACCAACTGGGAAGATGCAATGACCAGAGCCAAAAGGCTTAAATGGAGATGGACAGGACACCTGCTCAGAGGCCAGAGAGCAAAATGGTCGAAAAAAGTCACCCAATGGACTCCTCGCTACAACACCAAGCGAAAGAGAGAAAGACCATGTGCCCGGTGGGCTGACGACTTTAAAATAGCCACTGGTCCTCTGTGGCAAAGACTTGCCAGGGATAGGAAGGAATGGAAACAGCTGGAGGAGGCCTTTGTGCCACAAAGGCAAGCTGTACAAGAGGACAGCTGTGCTTGTTAAACTTTTTTCTTTTTTATATACATTTATATTTTGTTCTCTTGTATTAGTTGAAATAAAGGCTTTGAATCTGAATCTGAATTCTGACAAATTCGATATAGCATGTTATGTACTTAAAAATTTTCAATCTTTGAAAAGCTGTGTGTTTTAGGAAAGTCTTTTATTTACTCTTATATATTATATTTGACAAACAACACCTTTCAAATGGATCATCTGTCAACTTTAATTATCTATATTCCATAAATAAAGAAAAACGTTAAATAAATATTATTATTCATTTGTTTAACATAGTTTTGTCAAAATAATCGCTAAATATTTATTTTTATAAAAATAAAATACTTGTATTAAATAATAAAAAAATAGTACGACACTCCAAACAAATCCTTCTTCAACATTTTAAATCTTAAAACTGACAAACTGCGGTACAAAATGGCGTAATAATATTTACCGATTTCTTTACTTAAGTACATGTTGCCATGGTGAAACAAATGGTGTAAAAGTTATTGATAATTGTGGTTGTTTCTAGCATTTTAATTAACAGAAAGTAACGCAAATATAGTTGTCGCGAGATATATCATTTCCAAATAAAAATTTAATACTTACGTAACTTACTTTTTAAATTTACATAACATAACTAATTTACATAACATTTAACGATTGTCATTTGTCGATATAATTTTGACCATACTGACATATTTCAATTTGTCAAAACCCTAAACAAATATTTCTTGAACTTTGGTATGCGTTACTCGAATATAGGTGAAAACATAATTATATATTACTTCTGTCCAAGCAATAGTTACTCGTCATTACATAAGTACAAGTTTAATAGACATTCATCATGTCATTCTATAAAACAATCCATTCGTCAATACAAATTAAAATGCAATTTGTAACCGTTTTGTAATCGGTTAAGGAGATTAATTTCTGTTTGTCTATCACCATATCTTCCTTAGGCGTGTAGGTTATTATTAATTTGGGTTTCTATTCAAAATGTTTGGTGTTTAGTTACAAATTAAAACCTTACAATATAGTGCGATAGAAATATTTACTAAATACTTCTTTATTTTAGAAAACATTGTCCTTAATTCCTTGTATTATTAACACAATTTAATTTTAATAGACCTAGTTTGTGGATAGACTACCATTTCTTTTCTAGCATTGAACTTAAATAAGTGAGAAAAAGCATGAAATTTCTTGGTAATAAACAAGATAGGTAGGAATGATTACCTGAAATTTGGGGAAGGCCAAATGATCGATATCGCCCAATATATCTATCCCTCTTGCACTCCAGGGAAGCGCCTATTTCCATTTCCTTTGCCCGGGAGGCAAAGGCTGTCCTCGTTATATTTGCGTTTCGTATGTTACATCGGTTCGACAATTTACAGAATTTTTGCTGTTTAACAATTGCATGATGTTTTGTTTGTTAAGTTTGTTGTGCTTCAAATTTTTTGATCATATTGCAACCTAAGCTAAAAAAAAGGATTATATTTAAACCAATATTAGTTTGATTATCTTAAATTTGAGATAATTATGGTATTGACCAACCTAACTGTTGTATTGCATTTAAAACATTGAGTTATGTAATCTAAGAAAGTCGCACACAATGAAATTATGAAACTTATACAATAAACACAAAGAACTAAAGATATAATTCTCGTTTTCACATTTTTTACCGTAACAATGGTTTGCGCAGCTTCCACAGAAAACTCCAACCTGCATGCAACCATATAATTGCCGTTATTGATCGAAACCGCGGAGAGCACATCCTTTGGCATCAAAAGGAAGTTAATTCAAGTTAATCATATTACCTCTACACACGACCATACAACATTTCCATTTATAATTGTATTAGTATCAGGTAGGAACAGAGTCTCCGGACTCTTTGTATTCCTATACGCCCATCGACAAGATAATTTCCGATATTTCTATTATCTATCGGAAATGTAAATGTATTAAAATCATTTATATAAACTACTTTTTTCAGTAAAAGCGACTGTTAATAAATTATAAGCTAAATGTATAAATATATACGTAATTGATACAGTATTTGGCTAAACTTCGAAAACTTAATGACTGAATTTATAATATCACAGGGGTGGACACAGTTTATAATGTCTAATGATAGATTAATAACCTTGTTATAGAACGATAAAACTCAACTGCAAGACATCTGATTAGAAAAAAATGATTGTAGGATCTTTTTATCATCTATAAAGTGATTAAAATATATTTAACAAAAGTGGTTAAGTTAACGACTCTGTAGTTAATCACGTGTCGGTATCCTAGTTGTATTTTTATTATGATGAAAAATTTATTCAAAAGGAATATCGAAACCTTTTTTTGACCCCCTACTGAATAAGAAATTACTCGAAAGTAGAAGTATGTATGTAAACGTAAACTTCTGCGCGAGGTGTCTATAGCAGTAATAATTCTTCTTCTTTAAAAAGATCACATGGAACGTAGATACAACCTTTTGTACGGAAAAATTGCATTTTACACAATAGCTAACATCCTTTGCAGAATTTATTTTACGATGTTTTGAACACACAGGACTATATTTTGTATAAAATCAAATTTTCAATGCTAGATTTATTTTATTTGTGTTGTCTATATATATAAAAATTTTATGTTGGTTTGTGTACGCTTCAAGAATTCAAACAGTTCTGCACCGATTGATATATCCGCATCAAGGCTTGCTTTTATCAATTTTTTTTGTAATTATTTTTTTGTTTTTTTATTTTTTTCATTTTTTTTTTCAAGTATTGCAAAATTAAACTTATATGAAATGTTTTGTTTCTCATTTCTCAACCATTCAATGACAATTTACCACAACGAAGCGTAGCAGGGAACAGCTAGTTATTTATAATAATAAATATTTTTTTAAATAAATTTAAATGTATCAAATAAAATAACTATAAATTATTAATATAGAAACAGTTCTACGTAATATTGTGTTGGGTTTGTAAGTCCATTTAAATTAAATTTGTATGTAATATATTTATACTTCGACCAAATACCAACTTCACGACAATAGAAGGCGCTAATATGACATATATTGTAATATGAATAAGATGATAAACAAAAGTAATAAATTCCTTACTTTATGCCCTAAAACAGTAGTGGCAATGGGCGGGGCATATAGAAAGATGCACTAACGGTGGACTTTAAAAACAACTACACGGAAAGGACCAAGGGAAATAAGGAGAAGATGGCGCGCCATAAAAAGGAGGATAGAAGAAATAGAAGCGTTAGTACGAAGCGAATGTAGAAAGAAAGCTATGGGAAAAATCTGGAGGAGGCCTTTACCCGTAAAATATATATAGCAATCCAACTATTGATAAAATATATATAGCAAATCTAAACTTTTTATTTTACTTTTGTTATGATTACAAATTGAACGCGCGTTTAATTTTATTATTATTAATACGTCACATAAGTTATACTCTACAACATATGTTAAATAGGTATCTTTCAACTTGTTCTGGTAAATCATTTATTTATCATCACTTTCACTCCACATACAGTAGTGTATGAAAGCACAAAAATTAAAACTAATGTAGACAAATTACAGACTTCAAATACCTAGTACTTATATCGTATATAGGTACGCGATTTCAATAAAAGATCCAGAAATAAGAAGAAAGTTTGCTCCGTAATAGTTAGAATAAATAAAACTAGCTATGACCTTGATTATTTATTAGTTTTCGAGAAATTTGTGGACATACACTTATAACTTAGTAAATACTTAATCATGCATACATATTGATATTCAAATTCAAATGAAAAAAAACGATTATTTGAATTTAAATAAAACGTACATTATGTACTTGCCTCGGGTTTTACTGTATAATATACCTCACATTACCTAAATGACGTCAGGATATCCGTCCATTGAATACAGAAACTCAACACTGAACGGAAGTAGTTTTAACTAGTTAACTGTTCTCTGTTTGCAACAATATTCGTCCAAAGTCTAAAGTAAAGCTATTTGTTGTGGTTTGACTTCTATCGGTTAAATTTATTGACTTTAACGTCTTCTTCAAGAGGCAAAACTTAGTAGAGTTTTAAGCTTATTACAATGATTAAACCCATAGCTTTTACTAAGTGTAAGCGACTTCCCAATTTTATACTTACTTAAAGATGTATTGTGTTAATGGGCGCGTTTCTAGCCTTTTAGGGAAGATTTAACTTTGGGATAGGTCACATAGGATTGAGAACTTATTTCACAACTCACTAGTAGTTGCTTTCACAGCTCAATAATATCACATTATTAATGTGTCTGAGAAGTGGAGTAGACATATATCTGGAGGGTTTAAATTCGAATCGAGGTGATACAGTAATTAGCAAGACTGATCATTTTGCCTATCAGCAATAATAAAGATCTATAAAAATGTAATAATTTATCAGTAAATAAAGTTTTTGATGGGTTATTAGTAACACAGAATCGTATTCGTTTAACCGCATTTTATAACCACATAACTACGATTACTAATACGTCTGCTATTTATTAACAGATAAATATGGTCAAATTAATAAATGTTTCATAAAAATAGGTTAAAGTTTACACGTATGGTAAGAGCAAAAAGCTCTTTACTGGCACAACCTTTCCATTTTATATCTATACTCCACATATGTATATCATTTGTTGTTTATTTATGTTTTTTGATAAATTCAAAGTCTAAAGTCAAAATCATTTATTCATTTAGATAACACAATGTACACTCATGACCGACAATAAAAAATACATATTAAGTGCTAAATGCTTCTAATTTTACATTTACTGCCAGTTGTCAAATCAAGGGCGTAGAACGGCTGAGAAGAACTGCCAATAAACTATCCGCCACAAACCGCCAAGTTTTTTGTTCTACACAAAAAACTTGGCTTGTTTGTAAGGAGCTGCAACCCTCACACCATGTTCCACATGACATCTTAAGTAATTAATAGTTAATTAAAATAAAAAAAAACTATTTGTCCTCTATCAGCAGTAGGCATGGTGAAATAGGAGTACGCACTTACATTCTCGTGGGAACAATACGCAATAGAAATAGTCATCAAACATAAATCGGTAACATCAAAAAAGACCGAGCACCGAAATAAGAAATGCTCATATAGATATAGCAAATACAAAACTTACCATTTCATATAAATGTGTTATGTTTGAATTTTCAATTACAATCATTATTTACAAATATAATTAATTATAGTTTTCGACTTAATTGTTAATTTAGAAGCCCCGTTAAATTAATAACACAAGCAGCTGATATTAACGACATTGCTTTCGACATATAATATTAAAAATTGTATATTATTAAGTGTAATCGATGTATTTTTTTACGTGCACATTTTTGTATGTAACAATGTGTTCCGTGTTGGCAAGCTTCTGTAAATAAATAAAAAGTGATAATTAGTATGACGAAATTATCTTACTATAGAGTAATACAGTAAGTACCTTACCCGTAAGGAATAGTCCTTACGGGTAAGGTACTGTACATGCAGATAGCCAGTGGTTTTGAGTACCTATTAACAACACGGGGCACGGGAAACGGCAATTATTGCTGACTGTGCCGCGGGTGCGCAATAACTTGCTCAGAGATTCAACACTGAACGTCCGTATTTAAAGACGTCAATGTAGATGAAAGATTACCTGATACTAAATTTGAATTAAGATTTCGGACCAAGTAGCTATTTTATTCCAGAATTTATTTTAAGCGACGGTAACTAAAACGGAAACTATTTTTAAGGGATATTTGATCAATAAGAATTAGCTGTAGTCGTTCAAGTTAGCATTCCATTGCGTTTTTAATACAAAGGAAAGCTTAATTACACGCTGTGTGATTAATCAGTTTAAATAAATAATTTCATTTCCATAAAAATACGTATTTATAATGTTGAAACATTTTAAGTATACAAGTAATTTTCATAAAATTGTAAGCGTTAAAACTAATTCTAATGAATGTTCATTGTCAACTCTCTCTGCATCACTGCTATTTACCGAATAGTTAAGTTAAGATTATTTACTAGCATTAGAGCGTATGTAGTTCTAGGTCCTAAACAACAATATATTATCTGATACAAAATAAAAAGCTAATTAAATTAGCTTCAATAATATTTTTACAACAAGCAGCATGCTATAGGGATATTTAGCCTTATCGATAATTCAATTGTTATCACATATTGGTGTTTAATTATTTTATATGTAGAACTAATTTAGTAATATAAATTTATTGTTAAATTTAGAGTTAAACTGAATTAGTTATAAAACCTATACTAATTCGAGTGAAATTAAAAGTGATGTGGCTGAAGGGTGCTATTTTCCATCCTGATGTTGTGTGTTCGAATCACAGCTGTCAACCAATAAAGTTTTCTTTTTCATGTGCGTTAAGAAACGTCTTAAAGGTAGTTCTTAAAACTCAATAATCTACGCATATCAAAACTGAAGGTCAGGGAAGACTGATGACCAACTTGTCTATTAAAATTAAAATGATCAAGGATTCAATCTTCGGCCAAGACCCATATGCGTGCCACTGGATTATTTAATTATAGAGTAAATGAAGTATGCTTTATTTAAACAATACATAGAGTCGGTGTTTTTGTTTACATAACATACAATTATTTACAAATAATAATTCCACGGTGAATTGCTATCGTTATTCAATCGAAATTAAATAATGACGGTCTACTAACAATGGGTTGCTAACCCAACATAATGTAGTTTTGTCTACACTTAGATAAATTTACTGATGTTGATAGAACTATCTTAGCTAGAATTATTTCAAATTGATTAATAATCCTCCAAGGTTTCAGCTATCACTATAATAATTTTGTTCTTTAGACCCAATAGCCGTGGCCGCTAATCTTAATGGAGTAATAAAATTAATTAAAACCGATAATTGTTTCATTAATTAAAATTAATGAAATAATTATCGGTTTTAACGGTTAATTTTGGACTGTATAAACAAAAAAAGGAAATTTTAACCCAGTATTGGCCTTATCAATAAGTGAGTTCCTCTTTGCTCTGATCTCAGCTGATCAATAAGTAAGTTGCTCTTCTCTCGTTGATCTTTACTTATTCCTTTACAATACAAGAGTGTCACGACTTCAATTGGTATTCAAAAAAAACTTACGTTTACTTAAGTAAATTTAATTTTAAAATAACATTTATGACGTGACTTAAACGTAAACATATAAATTATCCCCAAAGGCTAGAGGGCAGATACATGTATCTATCCGTTGATGAATATCAGCATACTCTTTGTATACCTCAACCTGGTATACCTATAAACCAAAAAGCCGCAAATGTTTTCCGATGAAATTCCATTAAATATCTTAGGTAACAAGCACGCTATATTATCGGTCACTTCACTTTACGTGAAATTAATTAACAGCCTGTCATGTCATGTTCTCTCAATTTACCAAATAATTTCCGCTCGGTCGAACATTTCTATAGCCTTCCTCGGAAATGATATCATCATAAACCTAGTTAGGTAGAAGAGCTATTATTATTCAATAATTACGAGTATATAGGATTGGGTCTGCCTGGTGTTATCTTGAAATTCGAACACGAGTTGAAAGCTTTGATTTAGTGAATAGGTTTTTTTCACTAAAAGTCTAATTTGAGATGTTTTAAGTTTTATCAGTACGAAATGTTTTGAACATTTATGCATCGTATTTCAATATAGGAATTGGAGATTCAACCACTCGCCACCAGTCATTTCCTCTATTAACACTAGCAGATAATATTATAATACTCAAAAAGATATACATAAAATTATTTTTGCATGGTGTTTCTACCCACTTTAGGGTTGCCTTGAAGAAATCGCTTGTTAGCCATAAGGCCGCCCTTTTTTTACCTGCTTTTTTTTATTTTTGTTATGTGTATGTTTTTGATTAAGGTAATAAAGTATAAATAAATAAATAAATAAAGATGATGTGTGTTAGGCACAGAAGGTCATAACTATTTCGATAATATAATAATTTAACCTACATTATTATATTAAGTCAAACACCATTATAAGTTACATAATAAGCAGATAGTTGTTATTATACAGTATAAAAGATAAAACCCTAATCTCTACCACAATCGAGTGTACCCGAAGAAAAACACGATCAAGAAGAATCAGCACGTGATAGGATTCAAAGGAACTAGAGGAGATTCAGACGATCTGGCTGAACTACGTATAGCATAGTTCAGCGTGCCTCCTGTCCAAAATTTCCAAGGTCTTCATTATTAAACTGATATCTTTCGTTGCGTGAACGTATGGCTTATAATAGGATACTTTTACATTCATAGTGTACTGTTATTTCAAGGATAATGTATCACTATTGAACTTGACATATTATCGTGGTACTTCATTAGCGTGGCCTATGCCAGATCACGTTTTGCTAAACCTCGTTTCATATTCCAGCGTTGACGCCATCAAATGACTGTCAGTTCAGCTTGAATACATTACTTTTGACGCATCAAATTTCCCTACATGGAAATTCATTTGAACAAATAAAACTGATGGATTTTTATACATTTATTAAAACTCACACCTTTGAGAAATTAGATACAGCATGTATAATATCGTAAGCAGTACAACACATATTATTTTATTTGTATAACAGCCCATTAAGAATGTACGGATATAAACGATAATTTATTACATTATTTACATAGTCGACGTTGCACAGCGACTAATGTTGCAAGCAGTCGCAAGAAATGACTGCCTCTCAATGACTATTAAAAACGCGCGCCTAAACCAAAGTTTACCAATGCACCATCATCTATACTAATATTATAAAGAGGAAAGATTTGATTTTTTGTTTGTTTGAAATGAATAGGCTCCGACACTACTGGACCGATTTCAAAAATTCTTTCACCGTTGGTAAGCTACACTACAAAAAAAATAGGGATGCTTACTAAAACTTGAATAATCTAATCCAAGGTGTAAAAAAATAAAACAAAAACTTATTTCAATCGCGTGCGCTGCGAAAACTATTAATGATAGAACAAAATGATGTATTTAAATTTTTCAGGACACATCACTATCTATAAAAAATTTCGCGACAGCATGTCTCTATCTTTTATAGTTACGTCAGAATAAGCGTCCTTTTATTATTATTTTTTTTATTAAAATACCACCACTAGAAAAGTACCTATTATTATTATTAGGGTATTGATCCTTATCAAAATAAATACCAACGTTTCACATAAGCTACAATTTAATGGTATAACCACCAAAATAGCATGGTGGATTGGTGTTCTCCTGCCGTTTCTCTTGATTTGTTTACTACTGTGTAATATAACAAAAATCTTAGCCACAGCAATGCTTGGCCGAGTTTACTAGTATGTTATAACAACAAAAAAGCCAGTTACAGACTTGATCTGCGTCGATAAAATATTTTACGTATCAGTAAACATATGTTTGCTGCCATTTCAATGAAAAAGGCAATTCGAAAGGGAATTATTTATTGTTCGTTGGCTGCAGTATAGGGAATAAAGTACGTACTTAAAACGTTAATGCGACATGATATTAGAAAATCGCATCGAATTTATTTCTGTCTACGAATGTAGGGCATTACGTGGATAGTATAAGTTGAAGGTCGTTAACATTTTATCAGTTCAAGTTGGCTCGGTACTAGGTTTCATTCTTGGTTGTGTCGGCTTGGCAGCGACGGCACTCGTCGTCGGCATAGCATCCGCACTCCGCAGCACTCGCCTTGATGCCTCCGCGCCGGACGCGTCGCTCCTGATGCACCACCCACCACCACTGCAACTATGTAACTAAACTTATACTTTATCGCATTCATTTACATACCTTTTATACTTAACGATCGCTGCATATCACCCCATCCGGTAGTGCTGTAGATTTTTCAAGGTTCAAGGTATAACCGCTTTGCGTGCATTGCCGTTATCTTCAAAAGAACCTCCCCAATAAGCGCTAACATTGGCGCCAAACCTACAAATTGAAATATTACTATTTTCATTTGAAATAGTTTTATAGCTTTAGTTAGGATCCCTAAAGCGAATTTTACTTCCATGAGTCAATACCAGTGAAACACTGCGAATTTCTTTATTTACTGCCAAAACATAAATAAAGATCGAACGCGGTCGTCTCTACAACGCGCTATCTGCTCAAAACCGCCCAAAGCGCTAAGTTGGTAGCACTGCGTACGGAAAAGGTAGAGGGCGGCGCGCGAAACCTGTGCTCGAGGCGTGGAAGGGGGTGCGCGGGGAACGGGGGCCGGGGCGGCGCGGCGGTCGCAGCGTTCCGCGGTGCAGTGGTTGGCACGCGGTGTCGATACGCGTGCGGGCCGCGGCAGCACGCGGGAAGGGAGGGCTACAGAGAGCGGGCAAGGAACGCACGCGCGCCCGCACCAGTCCGCCGAGAACGGGCGAACGTGACACTCGCTCCAATATTCCAAACACGCGACTCGTCCCGCCGATCATGAATTGCTGCATTCGGTGAGGCGCCGTCGCAAGCGCCCCGTGTATTACGTAACGCGAACGGTTGCCGGACGACAGACTCTGTAAAGCCTGACCCGACAATAATTGTTAAAGTGATAGGCGTGCTGCAGTAGGTGCGATGCGCCGGCAACGTCGCGTCTGAGCACATTATGCGAAGGCGGCGAGTAGTGAGGCACGGGCGCGAGAGCATGGCGCGCGAGTAAGGTGGCAGCGGCACCAGCAGGCCGGGGGGGCCGCGGGCCTGGCTCCTGCCTTGCCGCACCATCACACGCGCTCCGAACCGATGACACGTTGATATTGAACAGCCATCATTGCTCGTATAGAGTTGGTCGAAAAATGGGGGCTTACGCCTGTCCTCAGGCCGAGGCAGGAATGCCCCCGGGCCCAGGAAACAGAGGAGGAAGAGAGGTAGGTACACCCGTAGACATGATGTGGTTGTAGTCGGTTGCGTCACGGCAACGCGTCGTGCTGGACACACGTCCCGTGAAGTGCGTTCATTGCTAACGCTCACTCGCAGCTTGTCGTTTTGCATGTTTATCGAGATAATAATGGAATATTTCGACATGTGTTGGTGAGTGCGCAGTGCGAGGTCGCTAGCATAGACTAACTGCTTGTCTGACACTTCTGAGCTCGGTGAGTGTTGTCTTAAATCTTCGTTTTGACCTACATTCTGACGTTTCAGCTTTACATAATAACATGTGCGGGAAGGACTGCAACACGCCGAATTATCTGCGACGCTGCTGTCATGGCGAGGACGTTTGTGTCGCAGTCGAATTTGCTCAACACGATTTTTCTTGCACCTCTAGTAATTAGATCTGTATCGCACCTTGCTTAGATTAACAATTATTATTTACATTGGAGTCACCGAATGCACTATACAAATATCGATGATTCGCCCCTAAAATATTACGATGCATGTTAAACACATTTGGAGGTGATTACTTCGAGATTATCACCCTCAATCTGGATTAATAGAGTTACTACAAAAACACCGGTGACTCATGACACGTTTCTACTTCTAATGCTAAATAATAATTTGGCGGAAATAGTTTTGAATGCGTAACTTCATAAACAAAGCGGCATTACGCCAGATTGATAGTGTTGAAACTCAAATTACTTTTACATTTTTGTTTTGAAGTCAATTAACGATTATCTTACTAATTTTATCGCGTTTCACTAAAGCATTATCGTCAGATATTTTTTTGAAAGCGGGCTTTTATACAACATTTTCTAACAGAAGCGTCGAACAGCAATTTTAATCTGATTCTTTTAATATTGCCTCTCTCGAATTTCGCAACCTTCAAGGATTCTTGTAAAGTGTTCAGCATTTGACCTATAATTTGTTAGAGAAAAAATTATGAAAATATTTCCTGTGATGCTTAAAATAGGCATCCCTAAAACTATCCCTAATTAAGCCAGCTAATTTTTGAATATTTTATCTAAATTTGAATACAATCAAGTATACAGTATTTACAATTTTCTTTGCCTACAAAGTAATATAAAAATTATTAAAAAGAAAATGATAACAAATTTAAAAAGGTCCCGGTGTCCCTTTAACGCTGGCAGCATTTCCTCGCTGTATTGCGACGAACTTATTCGCTGTTATCTAATAAATAAATGTTATACAGAATGCTAGCTACGCCCGCGTGTATTTCGTACATGGCAAATCTGATGCGACCCCTTCCGCAATAATCGTTCTTTTTCAGTAAATGTAAATAAAACAATAGGAAATTATACACCTAAACCTTCCCCTGGAAAGTGGTAGCGCCACTGCTGTAAACAATTTTTGAGTTGATCGTGAGACGATTTTTTAAATGCCATAATCCTTCCGATACAAATTATATCTATAAATAAATAGTGTATATAATTTTGACAATCAAAAACTGTTTTTGCTTTTGAGCTTTCGTATGTTTCAATTAGCCTATTTTATGTATTTTATATTTTACAGCAAATTATTCTTACTTAAAACTCACGAGAGTTATATTTTTCATTGTGGCTTTAATCGTAAGTAAATTGCCAATTCATGTAAACAATACAAAATGGTTGTGTTGATTGTGCGTGACGTGACCCACTCGAATAAAATTCCACCCTGGGTTAACGCTACGAAAACGCAAACTATAGGCTTTTTTTCATGAATATAAGAGATCAAGCGTGTAATGTTCTATAGTATTTGCGAAGATATAGAACACACTAGTTCTCAAAGAAGCAGTAGGTACTAAGCAGTCCAGACGTTCATAGAATTCATAATTCCAGATGTATAAAAACCTAAAACATAGACAAAAAAAAAATATGGATAGCATTTCTTTCCAGAGGTTGTAGTAACATAAATTTTCCAATTCTTTCACAATTTTTTTTGTATCCTGTCCTCGTTTATTCTCACTCAGTTTGACGTCAAGAGCAATAATCTCGGTATTGCATTGCACGTCATAAGGCCTTAAGGAATTTATATGATCCTTCGCGTGGGACGGGAATTTATACTCATAATTTATCTCATTCTCTACACCACGTATTTCTAGGATTTATCATTTCTATATTAATTCTTTTTATTTGGTAAGTAACCATATTTTCTATTGACAGTACCTACTCAAGACGAGATTGTAACTTTTTTAAAGTTAAAGATGCAACTCACAAATGCGTCTAAAATTAATATGACTTACAAAGCAAAAATAACACTAAATAATACAAAAGTCTTAAATTACTTTTGATAATTTGTCAAAAATAAAAATAAATTTGTAAGTTGTATTCCAAAAGTATATGATACATATGTACTCCTATTGAAATTCGTATACTATGGTATATGCGATGGTGCGATATGTCGCACAGTACTCTGAACTCGGAATGTATAACCAACTATTCTCAGGAGACATGAAAGGGTTCGTGAGAGTTAACGGTCAACTCGTTACGTAGAAATGTCACGTCATACAATTTCATATGACACGACGAGTACGCCGAAGAGTGTTTACAGGCGTGGCACAAATAAGTTTTTTAGTATAAAGTTCGAAATATTAAAAAAATCTGTTATTGCTATAAATGTTTAATTAAGATCACGAGAAATATTTAAATCCAAGTATTTAATTGTTACACTATTTTGTAAAGAAGATTAGAACTAAATAACAATATTCTAGTTTAATATTTGCACAATAGTTTCAATGTACAATTAAAACAATTTGCTTGTTATGCAGATCCTAAATTAAATATAACAACACAGTAGGTATTTAAGTAAAGTAACATAAAAATATAGTTTTATACGCTGTGATTAAAAGATGTGGTATTTAAACTTTATTCTCTACTACCTAGAGAAATTTCTTGGTCTAGATATTTAACAGAAATAATTTATGTTTAGTTCCGTCTATAAAATAGATTGTATAATGGCTACTGGAGTAAAAGGCTAGAATTATGTTCTCTCAACTGTACCATCTCAAATGTTTATAGTTGCTTTTAAAACGCAATAAACTTATTAATCTATTAAAATTAAATATTATAACTAATATGATTTTCAATATTAGTTATATATTATAATTTTACGTTTTATTTTCTATTTATTAATGTTTTATTATTATTAGTAATATGTAGTAGTACTATGTAGGTTAAGAAAATTGTAAATACTAAATATATGTTTAATTAAAATAAAAACTTACATTTAGAATATTAACATAATTAATATTTACATTATAATTAATATTCTCAATATAGAGTAGTAAACAAAAAATGGATATAAATGCAACTGTCCGATAAGACAACAGAACGAAAAGACGACAGAATTCTAATTCCTTATTATATTAAGAAAAATCTTCAAAATGAAAAAAATATGTGTATGTTCCATATATTGTTTATTGGTTTGGTTTAGTCAACAGATTTTTTTGTTCAGAATACTATTTTTATATATCCATTTGAAGCTGGGCAATTAAAATGATTGCTACCGTGTCTTTCAATCAAAAAAATCTGTCCTGAGCAATTCACAAATTTTAATATAATTATATCTGACTGAAATAATTAATAAATAAATAAAAATTTGCAGATACAAAGGAAAGAGATTTCATTTGAGTTATTATTACTAGAGCTTACTCGTATTGAAAAAGATTTTCTAGGGCATTGCTTTTTACAATTTTAAGACAGCAATTAACGCTTTTAACTAGAGTATTCTTTCCCTAATTATGTGTTTACGCTGTGATGAAGAGAGACAGATAAGTAATTTAGTAAATATTTCAATACGACATTTAGTTTTTACAGATATGTTGACGTTAATCAGAAAAGATACTATTATTTAAGGTTTTACTATTAGTTGTAGGTTAAGCTTTTTTATGATTTGCAATATAATACAAATCGTTCATGAATTTTAATAAGATAACTTATCGCTCGCCAGTTTATCTAAAGAAGAATCTAGAAGAATTAAGTATAAAGGGCAAGATCAAAATAGTTGATCATTTGTACCAGTATGGCGGTTCTACAGGGGTCTTATTACGAAATGAAAAAAGAATTTGATGGTCATAGCGCTGGTACCGGGGCCCAAGCGCGTGGGCGTTAGTCGAACTCGTCGGATTAAGTACGGCTTTCAAACGATTTATTCCACTATAATTCTAGTATTTTCCGATAGTCCATAAAAAATAAGAGGCGGTAGTGTCATGCCATACTTCTCCGGTGTGACTTACAGCCCGCCATACCGATACGAATGCGTTGATAAAAAAAATCAACCATTTTTACCAGGCTAATTTTTGCATAATCATCTTCGTGCAGCCCTTTACGAAAATCACCATGCCATACTTTTCAGACGGTTCCAAATGGACACCATAACGCCGAAAATTAGCATTTTAGCTAACGAATTGTACCGATTTGTACCAGAAGAAGTAGTAGTACTGCTTCTTCTATAGATTAATTTTATACAGTTTTATAATCCTATAAACATTTCGGTCAAACGGACTTGCGAGCTAAATATAGCCCAGACAATATAAGGATAAGAATGGCTAGTTTTATACCCGAAATTTATCATTCAAGTTAATGAAAGGATTTTTCAGCACTTGGGTAGGCCTATTAGAGGCATTTAGAAGGTAAATTGGATCATGTTAAGCGAACTGAATAATCCTCTGGAACGAAACCGTCGAAGCGATTATGTGAAATATATTCAAGCGTGGAAATCTTTTTACTGAATAACATACTTCTAGCTTTTATAATTCATTTTTATGACACGATTTTTCAAAGTGGAATTTCAATACTAATAAGCTTATCGATGAATATATTTTTAAAAGACACTTTAAACAATATATAAGTCTAAAACCAAAACCAGGTTAGATGTCTCCCCATATCAGATGTCCAGCCTGCGGGGTCCGAGCCTTGACGTGAGGAGCTTAGTAATTGTGGTGCAAGCTAGCACCATGGTGAAACGAAACGTACATAGATGTGGCCATTATTCCAGCTACCCCAGTCGGGTCAAATCTCGCCACGTGTTCTCAAGGGCCGGTGCAAAAGTCTGGGGGGCGCAAGCTTCATGATTCTGACGCTTACGCCGAGGAGAGCAAGGATATACTTACTGACTTATTATTTATACTTTATACTTACGATCGCATGTGTCCTGTACACGATACATGCGATCGTAGGATGAGGCCAATAATCCCGGATTTGACAGAATTAAAAGAAGTGACAGTGATCAGGCGAGCGCAGTCTGTGATTACGCCAGTGCCCTGTATTTCTATGGACGTGTTTTACGACCATCCAGTCGACGCGCCGACGTCCAACGCTGGGAGGCAATCGGATTCCTCCGCGATCTTCATGGTCAGCATTCTGGAGTTCTCGCTAAACGAACCAGAAGTGGCGAAGATGTTGGAGACAGTACAATCAGCGAGTCGTCAGTTTGTACTCCACTAAAAGTTGCTACAGCTAGAAGAGGAAGAGAGAGAGAAAAAAACCAGAGGGTACATTGGCGTGGGGCCTGCCAAGTCTGCCTATTTAAAGGCCAAGAAAACGGAAAAGGAGGCTTAGGCTGAGGAGGAGATCCTCGTTTTCCGTTAAAAAAACATCCTGTGTCGCTACTCCTCTCTTCGATACTGGGCGTTGACATATAGAATGACGCGTTGACAAATCGATTTGGTTTCGCGGTCATTTGGAGAAAATGCTATGTTAGCCTCTTATCACTGCTTGCTACTATAATAATATAATATAACTATAAACCGCAAATTCAGCCCCACAGGGAGTACTGTTCTCACCTCTGGGTAGGAGCTCCCCAGTACCAGTTCCTTAGGCTTGACCGTATTCCACGAAGAGCGATTCCAATCGTCGACGACCAGCTACTTTCCGAACGGCTTAATCCCTTGGCGTTGCGTACAGATGTGGGATCTCTCTGATGTGCTCTCTGACCGGCCGTGCTTACTCTGCGTCAGAGAGATGTGATTACGCAGTATGCGTTCTGTCCCACTCTAACGCACCTGCGCTACGTCACTGATCACGCCAGATGGATGTGAGACGCAGTATGTGCTCTGTCCCGCTCATTGTGTGTTAGGTTTTTATTTTTGTTACGGAATTTCTTGTTTCGGTCGCTGCGCTCAAAGCCCGCGATAAAATCTATGCAATAGCTTCAATACATAACAATTGTAAGGGCTAGTTGATCTAGTTCCTAGGGTAGGAAATTAACCACTCCAATGATGACTTCACGATAATTCACTTCACTGATTTTACGTAAACTGTATAACTTCAAACTTGAACAAAGGATTTGCCCGTGCGCATGTGTTACAACCTCTTTTATAAACTATTCCAACTCTAACCCGACCATCCCACTTCAGGCAGTTGCTCGAGTCAATTCGTAAACAACCGAACGAGTCAAATGCACTTGTAGCAAGATTCTTAAGACTATGTTTCATAAAAAATAAAATGGAATTAAATTAAATAAATATTAAAAGCTAACACAATGAATTTCTATTCTAGTAATAACAATTATATTAATGCATGCATGGCACTTGAATAAAGAATAAGATAAATAACGTTCTATAAATTCTGTGTAAATCAAAGCTAATAATACCTGTATATTAAGTTCAATGTCATACTATTGCACCTGTTTGTTGAACTTTTATTCACACATTTATTGTTTGAAATTGCGAATACTAATGTGTTTCAGTGACATTTATTATTTACGATAAAGAATATGTCCATATGTTACAAATATGTTATTCCATTTAATTAAATATGCGTTGACAATGAAATGCTGTTCTAGCAAGAACAATTATAGTAATGCATACATGGAACTTCAATAAAGAATAAAATATTAGACGTTTTATAAGTGGTTGTTTAAGTAAATGGTAATTACCTTACCTATTTCTTAAGTTCAATGTCATGCGACTGTTTTTCACACAGATATAGTGTTTTAAATCGCGAATATATATTTACACAACCTTCAAATATACAACGAATGATTAAGACAAAAATAGCTATAGAATTTTATGTTAATGTCCTACTCCTCCAAATCATTGATGCTGTATGAATAAAAAGTATATAAGGATTACGATACATATTATTTATCATGCTATACCTATTATAATTATAAATTACTATATTAACTAAAAGGTTAGATGAAAAGGTAAAAGCCTTGCCTATCACGGTTAACTAAGCTTTGAAGGTTAAATGCCTTACTGCCCTAAGCTTTGTTAAATTCGTAGCGTGCACTTTATCAAAAATGCAGTAAGCTTCTTTAAAGGCCGTCTCGTCTCTAAACATACTTGTCTAATATCTTCAAGTCAGTGACAAATTTTAAGCATCTTGACCTGACATGCGTTGCTTAAATACAAGAGTGCTAATTTGCAAGTGCTGAAAAAAACAATTTTTTACACTAATATTGTAAATAAATGCGTACCTTTTTAATATGTAAAACATATCCTGAAAATAATAATTTCAACGTTCCTTAAAAAGTCACACTGTATAAAGAAATACGTCAAGGTTGAAAATTATAAAGTGCATACAAACACCCCTTTGAGTCCCACATATTGTATTCAGTAATAGCCCTACCCATTAAATTGTCAAGATCAATCGTCGATGTGTAATTATACGTATTCGTTCTACTTTCTTGGTCAAGTTGAACGTCAGTCGTAACATTTAACTTTGGCAGTCAACAGTTTTAGTTCAAATGTTTCTTCGCATTTTGTTTTGAAATTCTTTTCGAAAATAAATTCTCAGGAAAATGATAATGTAAGATATTTCGATATTGGTCTTAAGTATTTCGTTACAAACAAAGTTTTCGTCTTACATTTTTTAATATTTCTTACATTTTGGAATTTATTTTAGTCCGATTTTAAAATCATATTTTTCGTATGAATTCCTTAAATTCTTTACTAATCTCAATAAATTAAAATCACCAGTATGATATTGGTGTTTTTTATTTAGTTGTTTTAAATACAGAAATTTATGTGACGGTGGAATACAAATTCGTTACAATTTCTTAGGTCCGGCGACGTGCCGTTCATTATTATTATAATTTTAAAACAACATTAACCACTTAAATTAACTGATTTCATTAAATTACATTTAAAAAAAACGATAGGTTGCACTCCGGGAGTGCCGGCAGAAGTAAAAACTTGAAAATTAACGTTGTGCATTTTTGAAGTTATTTATATTTTGGAATGGTTAGGGAATAATTTTGCACGAATTGCTTTTATTATCAGTATAAAAGTACTATAATTTATGTGGTAGAATACAATATTTATTTATTGCGCTATCGTACACAAACATGACAATTTATATTACATTAAATACGCCGCGCCAGCTATCTACTCTCCATCCGTCTTACGAATTTTCGATCAGGTCACGTGTCCTGATGCGAATTTAACATTTATTACCAATTCCAAAAAGTGTACAATTCCGCTAAAGAAGTTTTCACTTCAAAATTAGGTTAGGTTTTAGAATCCCTTCACACGTTTTATGTAAATACCCTCAAATTGTGAGGAGTAAAATATATACTTTTTATATCAAAACGTAAGTTTTTTGTTTTGATAATTATGAGTTTTATAGACCTTTGTTGTGTTTTAGGTTATATTACTTTATCGCTGATATTCTTTGTATAAGAAGTGTAGAAAATGTTTTTTCTGAGTTCTCAACCTCTAGTAACTTACAATTATACATAATTTTTAATTACATGTTTTATTAGCTTTATATTTTTCGTTTTGCTAACTATTTAGCATTAAAGGTACTCAGCCTCTCTGTCAGTTTAATAAATTTAAGCATATTCTTCAAATTCTTAACTAAACCATAATATAAATTAACAATTCTTATGTCTTAAATTATTTTTTTTGTAAATATAATGCAACATTTAAAACTAACTTTTCTACTAAAATACGCACGATTTGAAATACGAGTTAACATATCAATTAAACTCCACACACCATATCGTTTCGTAATGTTCATTCAATTTTGGAAATCATAAGTAAATTGCCATTGAATGGAGAAATCAGCGCAGCCGTAACATGTTTACAAATCTGCCCGTCTGTATCAGAATGTTTAATGTTCAGACAGAGGATAAATTACCTCGAAAACATGTCGATGCATGTTACCTTAACTGACAATCACAGCCAATTCCAACAACTCAACGAACCTGTTAAACCTATTATCTATTTCACATTTTGATTAAATTTTGTTAGTATGAGGAATTTTCATACCAAAATTTTTCACTTATAGTTTAGCTTAGTATTGTGTTGGTGCGTTCACGGCTGTTGCGTTTTGCGTTGGTAAACAATTTTCTATGCAATTTTGAAGTTCTGTCGCTTACTTTGGGATCGCGCGGTATAAAAAAATGATATTGAATCGGGATCACAATTGCTATCGCTAGTTACGGTGTTCTGATGCGCTTTATAACCTATGTACATTATAAGTATACCCCACAACCATACCCTCACTTTCACACCATCACACAACACAGTCGAATATGGTATTACTTAGATATATTTAATAATTTTTATAGATTTTTTTGTCTAAGTTTTGTAAGCGTTTGAACCTTTTTCTTTATATTATACTCCATTTTTGGCCATATCTTTAGCATATTTTTTTGTCGTGATAACGTCTTATAAATCGATGAACGCCCGAAAAAAAATGACTCATTGTCACGTTCCGCCTGAGGCGAGCGTGCAAGCGAGAGCGCGGAACAAGCGATAGAAATGATAGAGCGGCATTCCATTGTTTATTACATCTATTGCAGCAAAAAAGGTAAATAATTTGTAAAAATTGAATTAGCGATATAATCTCATATATTTGTTCGTTGATTATTATTAAAAATCATAAATGAAATTATTTTTCATCAATGTTTTCTTATGACGTTATCACCAATTTTTTATTATATATAATTTATGTTATCTGTAGGAAATAAATATCACACATTGACAGCTCTCGACTCAAAGGTATTGAAAGGTAGTGTTGTGACGCGCTTAATTTGAGACCTTAAATTGCTAATTAATATTGTTTAAACTGACTGCGTGGCTCTAGTGTTAGTTAGAAACTAGTTGCATGTGACAAAAAAATATTTAAGTAATAGTATGTTTTTTATTAAATACTTAATTTAACGTAAAAAACAGCTATATTTTGTTAATCGTGAGTCCACTATAAGATATTCAATGAAAAAATCAATTGATAGTTAAAATAAAAAGTTATTTTTTATGAGGAAATGCCTAAAAAGAAAATGATACAAAGCTGGAATTGCCCAGTTTGAAAAACGATGTAAGAAGACTTTGTTAAACGGCAAACAAAACTTTAGACTGTACACAGTGTGCGACAAACGTTTGTGGGGAAAATTGATAAAAAGCTTTGGAGTTTTTGAGTGTTGAATACTTAAAGCTTGTCAATTCTTGTTATTATAAATTATGGCAGGTTATTTAATTTAACATGGATTAGCGCGAGTCAAATAACAACGAGGGCTGCCATGAGACTTTAATAATAAAATAATCTATTCTTGGTTTCACAATAAATTATACATTTGTAAAGTTTGACTAAAAAATCATGCTCGTTTCATTTGGAATATATTTTGAAGCCAGGCATCCACTCCTTTGGTTCTCCGAGGCCTCCAGACCTATAAATCCGGCATTTTCCAGATCAATTATTGTATTGATTTAATGACCGAGTGAAATTCTGTCATTTCAAATATATTTTTGCCGAGGTAAGTTAGACGCGAGTAAAATTAATATTTGTTGCAAACAAGGATTTTTTCATTATAAAACTGCTCAAAGAGAATTTACATTGTACATAACGGAGGAAATTGCTTTATCTTGCTGAATTAAACTGGGTAGTTGGAAAATTTTTGAGATGGCCCTCGTTAAACGAAAATTAATCAACAAAGCTTTTTATAAATTTGAGGACTACTTAAATGATCCTAATCCTTGGGATTGAATTGCTCCAGTTCAAACAATTTGTATGACAATACTTGGCGATTAAAAAGAGTGGCGGAAAGTTTCTTGCCAGTTCTTCTTACCCGCTCTACGCCCTTGACTTGCGAACTGGTACTTCTCTGTACCTGTGTAACAGAGAAATTCATATTATTATTATAAAGACTAAGGTGAGAGCCATTAGCCATTTTTCTATGTATCCCTTACTGAATTATGCTGATTTACTGAACTTTGTTTTTCAACCTATTATCATCTATGTTGTATGTGGTATCCATAAGAGCCTTTGTACTTAGAATAAACTCGTATTCAAACGTTATTCAAGGGATTAAATCGAAAAATGAGTAAAAAATACATTCACTCATTTTAACAGATTTTACAGATATATTAGATAGATAATGTTATCATTTTAAACCAAATAATACATTTCAAATATACTAAAATAACTTCTACTCACTATATATTATCATAGCGTAAGTTAATCATGTATATATGTGTGCTTCATATGTGTCTTTGTTAACAGGTCGCTGCCAAAACTATACAACCAAGAAGAAGAACAAGGGAAGCCGCCTCAAGGCGGTGTCGTCACCTTTGAGCCGATTGATCATGATCACGACTTATGCGAGAGAGTCGTGATCAACGTAAGTAACATTGATTTATTCCTTTTTCGACGTCATCTGTCTCTTTTCATCATAACATGACAGGAGATGAAAGATTACTACAGTTAAATAGAGCAGTTAGATCTTTTAAGCTATTACATAGATTTTATCGTGGGCTTTGAGAGCGGCGACCTAATCAAGAAATTCCGTAACGAAATAAACCTAACACACGATGACGTAATATAGGTGCGGCCAATACGCGTTAGAGCGGGACAGAACGCATACTGCGTCTCACATCGGTTTAGCGTGATCGGATAGGCGTGTTAGTCTGAGTCTGGTACCTAGAGTAGATTAATATCAAGGAAAAAACTTGAATTAATATCAAATAAAAAAAAAAAGTAATTATATCGCATAAGTTTATAAAAAATGCTATGCAATAGCTTTACCGCGGCAGACCCTGAGTGCCACACGTATTTTTTTTATTTTCTAGTCTTTAAGACATGAAGCATCATCTACCAAAATTTGGTTGTCACGATTGATGAAACAATCCAAATCATAAAGAGAAGATAAAGATACACTACACAGAGCTAGGTATTTTCAGGACCGGGTTGCAACGCTTTAGGCTGGATGTATTAATAAGTTTTATTTACTTCACAGTAACAGCCTCTATTGTATATTTGATGGTTTTAATCAATTTAATTCAATTTAATTATTTCGAATGCAATGTTTTGTTGCACAATTTTAGCTTTTTAATGTCATATACAAATGTGTAACCTTTAAATAAATATTTGCGAAGCATAAGCTTATTAACTGAAACAACAAACTTAATGTCAGAGAGACATTAAGACATTAATTCTAAACGTTTTCGAGAAGAAATTTCCAATTTTAACAATCGATTGATCTAATTGGACTACCTTGTTAAATCGACTCCGATTTCCAAGGAAACCTCATTAGCGATTACAAGCCATATGACTCTTAGCTTTCGATTTTAATTTACTTGTAGATGTTTTCCAATTGCTTTATTATTTAAAAAGGTGGATTATAGTATTATGGTGGAAACTTGGGTGAAAAATGGGCAGCAGTGACTGCTCTTTTTGGGCATCTTTACTACTTAATGTCGTTTGCCCTCCTATCTTTTAAAAACAAACTCAATTCTGCCAAAAAAGACGTATAAACTTATAAGTTAATTTAAAAATTGTCGTTTACGGAACGTAACAAAAATAAAATTGTAGGTACAATGAAGATACTATTGAGAGATATTAAAACTAAAGCCTGCATTGTATTTATGTTCCTGATAATATAAAGCGCTATGTATCACTAGGTTGTGTTCGGTTACATCTCCCCTTGATGCATGTCCTATTTAATTTTGGTAAGACTTTAGGTTGTAAGCTCGGTATGTCGGTGACGGTAGACAATATACTTTGCTTCAAACATCTTAGGAATGTCATTAGGAAGTTAGCTTGACAATTGTTACAGCAAAATATATTCAGCTATATAGATTGTGTTTAATTTTATTAAACATTCAAACATATTTCACCGACTCTGTAACTTCATAAAATGTTTGTATAGTTTTCACAGAACTCAATAAGATCTTTGTTGACGCACCAATCAAATGGAGCTGCGATAAAGCTTAAAGTTCTTGCTTTTAACTAAAGTGCTCGTTTGTCTCCTGTCAAATTGTCTTTCTGTCGTAATAAAATGAGAATGAATATTTTTGCTAAACATTTTACATACTAACAAAAATTAAGAATGATGTACGATATTGTGCTAGATTCGTTTAAGGGTACCGTACTTTCAATACTAAATATATAAAAAAAACTTAGCTTAATTGTTGACATATTTAATTTATCAATCATAAATATAAGTTATATCATTTTGAAATGCAATGCAGTATTAGGGCGCAATCAACAAACAGTACACGAGCTCCCATGGTTTTCTACTAGTAACGTACTTATTATTGCCAAGGGGATCAGCATGTAGCACAAGTATAGAGCACTATAGAACACAAATGCAGAATTGACTTGTACAATATGCCTTTAGCAGTATTACAGTGTTGCATTGTGAGCTTTAATTATAACAAAACAATGTGACGGGAAAGGTTAAAATTTTACCGACTTGTGAATGCAGTTTTATTTTTATTCAAGGCAACAATGTGGAAATAACTTCATAAATAGTGAGACAGAACGTTGTGCGTTCGACATCGTTATAAAATATGTATATGTAACTCACTTTTGTAATTATAGTGTTCAATATCTATTAGGATGTAGATAATTATATATATTTAATTGTAACTTATTCTTAAAAACGTTTATATTTATAGGAATCATTTTTAACATATAAATTAGGAGATCAGCAACGGTATGTGTGTGGTATTCAATTACTAACAACTTAGGGAACGTTTCATAGAAATCAGTTTAGTACTTTAGGGACCCATGCATTTCTGGAAGGGAAATGTGTGATATCGGAACCTGTAAATAGTGTTGACAAGTATTATAAGTGGGATTTATTTTTTAAAATCACCTTTATGTTATTAATAGTTACTTTAATATTAGCTGTGTGCGTGCGTCCGAACCTCGGCTCAGCAGCGATTGGTATTAAATTTGATAAGCGTAAATAACATTTACTATGGCGAAAGAAAATATTGCGAATCTGGCATGGAAGATGTGAGTCAGGCAGCGAAGGCCCATCCTACTTGCATATAAAGAAAAAATACAAATAAATGCAAATATGATATAACTATGGAAGGTTAAATTTAGTATCTAAGTACATTTTAATCCCTACCCATGTTTTGGTTTTCTATTTTGGGATTAATAATTCTTAGTTGATTTTATTTAAGATAAACGTTGCTTTATGGACTTAATACAACGAGCTAGATAGACAATTTAAATTTTGATTATTAGAATGAATCCGTTATCCAATGCAATTTTTATTTAAATGTTAAAAATAAAATAGAATAAAATAATAATGCATGTATGTTTATTAACATTAGATACAGGTATCACTTATACCACGTCATTAAATTTGAATTTGTAGGCATCCCTACTTATCGACAAAGAAGACAGAGGGTGTAGGCCGAGAGAAAAAGCCGGCGTAAAAAACTCTCGGTACTCTTTTAAAACAGCAAATCATCAAACAGCACTTGTTAAGACAACATGCTCATACTATGGCGTAGCCCTCTTAGTGGTTTTCTGGTGATTTTAGTACTTATCTATATATTATTATAGGCATTCATAAATATATAATAAAAAAACCCGGAGGGTCTAAAACACAAACAAATATAAATCAATTATAAAATGAGTTAAAATAAATTTACGTATTTCTCACATAGTTTATGCAATTATTTGTATACCTTTAATAGTCATTGAAAACTGCGCGTGCGCAATTAAACCTCTCAATTGTGGTGGTGTTTATTACCAATGCCGCGAATGTTTACAGACAAGTTCTAAAAGCGCCAAACGTCTTAATAACGAGTTAAAATCTACAGAATGTCTAGATGTAAGTTGTTATAAATGTCGATACAGAGTTTTGCGTTGTGGACTATGGCCCATGAAACCCTCTGACCGTAAAATAATGTTTATACAATTTAAATAGATATTCCATGTCATTATATACATATTTTGTAGTCACTTCTCTGAGAATGGAGTTTTTTTAAAACGAACCTTATTTTCACGTGCAATCTTCTTTTAGGTATCTGTGTGCCTTGTAAAGGCCTCCTCCAAATCCTGCCATTCCTCTCTGCTATGTCCCAGCAACAGCTTTAATTTGCTCTATCCACCTTCAAGTTGTCTTCCTCATTTTCGTTTGCTGTACCTTGGGCACCGGTTAAGTACTTTTTGATCCGCTGTTCTGTTCCTCTTGCCATGTTCCCCGCCGATTTCCACTTTAGTTAATTTATTTTTAATGTAACTTCTGTTACCTTAGTCGTTTTTCTTAAAGCGGTTTGTCTAATTTTTTCTTCCCATCATACATCGTTCCATCGATCACACCTGTAGCTTTGTATGTGGCGCTTTAGTAGACGCCTAAGTTTGAGATCCATATGTTAGTACAGGTAGTATACAAGCATTGAAGAGCTTACTTTTAATTACCAAGCTCGTTTTATTATTTTTAATGACTTCTTTAAGTGCCCAAAAGCCATGCTTTTCCTATTCTTGTGTCGATTTATTTTAAGATTTAAGTACTTTCTCCCAAAACGAATAGATTTTCTTCCTATTATTGTTTTCTTACCAACAAACATTCTTGTTAAATAACGTTTGAAATCTCAGGCCTTAGTTTTGATTAATTTTTAATATCAGCTTTCGAAGCGACAGCGTTGATCACTTGATTCACGGGTGACCCACTTCGATAAACTACTTACCGATATTCTACGAAAATGTATGTCTTTTTGTTTTTCTATTAATAAATTAACCGTAACATACATTAGTAATTAAAAATTTTATAGAAACCATCTTTTAACTAACGATCTCTGTTTATAACAGCTTTTTACAATTTATAAAAGCCAATATGAAGGGGACAAAATTTACGCTTCATTTAAGAAACTTCGCATATCACGTAAGCTCTCGTTCCTCGAAGCTTACCGTTGAACAACAATTGTTTTGTAATAATTTAGTTAAAGAGAGTGTTGTCCTAGTGGTCAGCGCGCCACTCTTTTCCCTGAGATTGTAGATTCGATCCCCGGCTGTGCACCAATGGACCAAACGACAGCGCGTGTCAGGCACAAAAAGCTCACCTACTTGTCTATTAGAAAAAACAAGTTTGATGCCCAGACCTAAAAAAAGCCATATCGTTTTTTTATTTAATAATGCGAAAATTGCCTGGCTAATTTATTCTGCAATTGTAATCATTGTTCTATCGAATCAATCTAGATATAGCGCGTATTGTTGATAGAACGCATTGTAATAGTTGCTGTGACGTCAGACCCACATCAACAGTGAGAGGAAACGATACAAAATTAGCTTCCTACATCAAAGGCCCGCTTCCTCATCGGTGAGAACTGACTTCTGCTACAAGTTCTATCAAAATTGAATGATATCGTATAAGTCGAACGCAGTCAAAACGACTTACTCAGCCATAGATAAGAAAACTTAAATAAGTGTTGCAAGTTTCTAAAGCGTTATTTAATATAGGTATTATCATAAAGACACTCTTCCTTCATTTACTGGGATGCGAAACTTTGGCGACAAACAATTTTAATTAAATTAATTATAAAATTGTAATTGTGCGGTTTTTTTTATAATTAATCAATCTGAATGTACCACTGCAAATAAACGATTTATTATTATTATTATTAATGTTTATTCACCCTACCGTTTGCTGCGATCATGAGAAATTAGCAAATAATAATAATTCTTAACACGTAAATATCTCGAATGAAATAAAAACAAGGTAAATTACAAATCAAACATTGCGACATAAACAATTAGTGCCGTGCACATATGTGCCATACAATTAACTTCAGTGATTTATGTATCTGCAGGTAATTTAATATGCTATCGTTCTGTTAGTGCTTACTTAATAAAAACGTAGGGATTTATCAGCAGTGTACTAACCTACCTTCATGCATTCGATACCCGACTGTATCTTATTGATCTTTTTAATAAACTGTTAAATGGAAATTTAGAACCTTCTTTTATATTGACACAAGTGAGGCTCTTCCATACCAAGCGTTATATGATAATTTTAATTTGATTTGAATTTGTATGTAAACAATCGCTGTGAGCGAAAACCTGAATCGTTATTTATATTATAAAACTTTATTGTTACACTCATTATTATAACAGAAGGAACGATACAAAAAAAGAACAATTACTAACCTTAAAATATGATTACTAAAGTTTATTATTAAAAGGAGTCCCTTTAGGCAAGGTTCCGAAGATACTGGCAGCGTTCCCCCTTTGAATAACTAGACTAGTTCTTTGTCTCAGGTAGCTGATAGCTCTTCGGTCTCCTGTTATATCGACTAACCATTTCACTATTTCCTTAAATAGTCTTATTGTTCTAGTACCCCACGGACTAAGGGTCTCGACACCGAATGGGACAGAATAATATACGGATAATTATAATAATATTTATATTATTACATATACTTCTAAATTTAATTAAACCTTATTCAGTTTTTTTTCAATCATTTTAATAATATTATTCTAAACTCTAATAAATATCGTCTACGCAACAGTTTATCGGTACAAAATAGCCTCAAATACTTCATGCTTTTCAGATCTCATCGAACTAGACTCCATCTCAAGTAACCTCTCCAGATAAGTATCCATAACAATGCCTATGAAATCTGTTGATACCTCTATGGAAATCTCTTTAGAGCTTTTCATTATAGCATTATCATAATATGACAAAAAGAGACGAACAAATTTTTAGAAGAAAGTTAGCCTATATCTTTAATCGGTACATGGTCTATCGTTCCTAAGATTAGCGTTTCACTATACAAACTCTTCAGCTTCATAATATTAGGAACGGTAATCCGACACAGATGACACACAATATGAGCGAAACAAATATTTGTGTCAGATACACTTGAACGAAGATTAAAACACTGGATTTAGATGGCTTAAAATAACGAATTATAAATAGTTGAACTTGCTTTTAGTGATCGCGGTGAAATGAACATCGTGTTGCGACGATGTTTTTGTATAAATAAAAATGATGCTTTATCTCAAACTTTGGTTTTGACAATATCAAAGGAATGTTTAAATAGCTATCATAATTTCTGTTAGACTGCTGGTTCCTTGTCACTATCTCGAATCGAAATAAGAAAAACGTTTTCTAAAACGTTGTCTTGACTTTTTACTGTTTAATTTGATTGCCTATTTAGACTATTATTGAATTGATGGTGCTCTATAAGTCTATATGATTCATGCATGATTACGTACATGAATATACAATATACACACAATAGCGTTTGAGGAACTTAATTAAAAATATGAAGACAATTCCACCAACACTTTAAGACGTTTTTAAATAAATAATAAATATAAAATTTGGCATACTATAGATATTTTTGGCATTGTGTGATGTATAAATATTTCCGAAACAAATGAACCTCGTCCCGTCTTTCAGTCCGCCTTTTAGTTTGAAAAGTCTTGCCAAATAATGGTCAAAATCTTTTTCTCTTTGTTATATCATCCATATCTAAAGTACAGTTTTGTAATATTGTAATCAATGTGCACATCTAAAAATAAAGTCCTTGATAAATGGCTACGATGTAAAAAGCGAAGATCACATTTAAGGTTGCTAAGCATACTCTGAACCGCCTGAGACAAGCGGTGTATCTCTCTACTTACTTTCAGTTAGAGCCGGGAAATATTTACCACCTCCACAATATCTTGTCGCCCTTCAACGTCGATACAATAACCCTGCAAGCCATCCTATAACCATGAATAAATCCCTTCTGAAAAACGTTTCCAAACGAATAATCACGTCACTCACTAACTATAAAAAGTTTAGAACCAGGAAACATTCGCGGTCTTATTTACAGCGAATACGACGTTATTAATTATAAAATCTCTTCATAAAACTGGACTGCAGCGCACCTCACGCCCTTGGTGAATACACAATAAAATTTATTTTTGGATTAGTACATTGCTAACCGCGGAGCAACAGCGCTGCGGAAAGAAATACCGCGATGGTCAGATCGGCTAGTTATATATTGAGCATGCAATGGATTGTAAATACTGGAACGAAGATACTTTGGTCTGATTTAACATTTTGTGACCTAGTTCCAGACTTTGCATGCTAAGCCTCAGTTAGCTGTATTTCCTTAAAGGAGTCCTTATCAATAAAACCGACTAGTGAAGGTAGGTCGAGATATATTCCCTCGTGCGGACGGTGCTTAATGACAAATTTTACATTCGAATCAATTGAGGCCTGGTATCTAATGTCATGGAGCTCTTCCGACGTTTGATTGATTGCTCAGCTTTTTTGCATTCAAGTAAAATAACGTCAAACGTAACTGAATATAAACACAAAGCTACCGAATTTAAGGCGACACTAGCGTATACATACTAACTTCAAACAAATTTTTTAATTTCAACTTTTATATTAGGTTTATAATTGGTTTGTGATTAACGATCGTAATTTTATTAGACTTGCTTCCTCTATAATCTTGAAAACGGATATTGATTTGACAATAGATCGTGGTTGTTGTGTAAAATATTAAAATACAGCCGGTTTAATACGTTTATTACATTTTAGAACAATATAGTAAATATTCGCCTATTAAAAACACCGTTGTCTGCTACAACCTTTTAGGTCTGGGCCTCAGATTTCTGTATCGGTTTCGTGAGCGTTGTTTTTTTTTATAATCTATGAATAAGTAGGTGTGCAACCTTTTGTGCCTGATATACGCCTTCGATTTTTTCGGTTTCCTCACTTTACTTCACCGTGCGACTGTTAAATGCGCACAATGAATCTACGACCATAGGGGTGAAGACACAAATAACCACTATCCGTCAACTAAAGAATTTCAGACTGAAGGCTAAACAACTCGCCTATTTCAAAACAAAACATAATGAGAAAAGTATCTACCTGATTAGAGCACTAAAGCACTCGTCTCTTTCTGTCTACTTATGGTTACGCTCTGAGGAAAAGAGGCAAATTAGTACTTTACCTAAAATTGTGAATCATAGTAAAAATAGTCGTGAAATTATCAAGGTACCTGGTTCTAGAAAATTCAAAAGTAATAATATACTCGAACGCTGTTTCACATCTTGAAAGCATAGATTGAGAGTTTCAATAGTTCTAATATAGATATAATCACCTGACGAAATATACGCAGAATTGTCCTATTGGAAGTTAGGTGACTAGATAAACTACCAAAGTAACCGAATCGATACTTTCAAAATACTGTATGCAGTAAGATTTGCAAACTTGGCACCGGGCGTTACGAATTGCCAAAAGCTGTATTGCGAAAACTGATTCACAACTCAGGGCAAATAGTATGATTAATGTCGATACTAGGCGGCGATCACACACCAATATTCAAATGAAAACAGTGCATCACACAACTTTTAGATATAAGTAAAATTTACAAGATATATTTAAAAACATTAACAGAGGCTAGTAATCATCATCTTTAAAACATTTTTTGTTTTGTATAGATATAAAGTGAGCAGTGTTGGCCCAGTGGCTTCAACATGCGATTTTCATCCCTGGAGTCGTAAGTTCGATCCCCGGCTGTGCACCAATGGACTTCCATTCTATGTGCGCATTTAAAATTCGCTCGAACGGTAAAGGAAAACATCGTGATGAAACCGGTACCATAAAGTATACCATAAAGTCAACGGCGTGAGTCAGGTATAGAAGGCTGATCACCTACTTGCCCATTAGATTACCAAATAATCATGAAACAGATACAGAAATATGAGGCCCAGACCTAGAAACGTTGTAGCGCCATTGATTTATTTTTTTACAGATAAAAAAAGTAAAGTAAGACGTTTCTTAAGTAAGACGAATACTTGAAAAATAGTTGATGTAATTAAAATAATTCTTATAAAATAGAAGTATCTATTTTTATTTTCGCCTGATTATGCACTAGCCAAGGCTAAACCTGCCAAGCGTTGCATGTGTCCTTGGGCGGTGATTAGCAGTTTTTGTAAAATAATCAGCCTGTCTCGCTTTTCCATAAAAGAACTTTCAAATAAAATGTATTATACAGTTTTTAATTAAACCCCTTTTTTAACTTAATCACTGTATATTTTAATCACTAAGGCGTATTCGAGTTCGAATTAATTAAAAGTATATTGCTTTTGAGTTTTGAAGTACTTTAAAATATCGAATATTTGGTGTTTAAGATATCACATGACAACATTTTGTTCATAAATTGAACAAAATCCGCTTATATAATTATGATAAACTAAATCATAACAGTGTTTTGTCTTTCTGCGTCATAAAATAATTTGACAAAATGAGGTTAGCGACAATTGTATTTAAAAGGTTATTAAACTGATTAGTATTTCTAAATAAGTGGGATAGTCTAAAGATCACCTTATGTCGTTAAAATGTTGTTTGTAGGAATCTGTCAAGTGGCCGCGTGGCGTCTTGGTCAATAAAACAAATCGACCACAACCATCTATTTGTGAAGGCGTTTCGTTACTCAATGAATGTATATTTACACATCGTAAAACCTAGCTTTCAATGAGTGCGACTGAAAGGTTATGGTAATATTTTCCAGAATACCCGTTATTGCATGCAATTGCAAGAAATAACAATTCAAATTATTTTTACTTTCGTCTGAATGAAGCGTTCAGATAAATCTAGACAAAACCAGATATAACCGCAGAAAGTAGTGTGAGATATTTTAGTGTTTGCATAAATAATCTTGTTCTATTTATAATAATTCGCAGTGTTTACATGCCAGTAATATTCTTAGGATTTAAATGACCTAAATAAATCAGTGTATGATTGACGCTTTAATTATTTTACATTAATTACGTTTCCGCTTATATATATAGATACTAATATAATGCTAATTCGAAGAATGTTCTGTCTTGTTAATACTTAAATATTAGAGTTAAATACGATATTAGAAGAATCATACTTTATCTAGACTGGCTGAAATACAGCGCTATACATTACATATATACGCCATCAAAAAGCTGATAATTTTTTTTCCCGTATATTATTTTAATGTTGTATACTCTGTTTACCTAATTTATATTATCTGTGCCCTATAATCAACGCTATTCGCTGTGTGACAATGATTTTTTTTACTAAGGTACGACACGACTGCTTCCAGTTTTACTCACAAACGCACTGTTAAAGGTTTCCTCCGTTATTTACAAAAAAAAACATAATAATAATAAAAAATTTAAGTCTCCTAGGACCGTTAGACGGAAAAGTTTAAAAAATGTTTCATCAAAAGGCTCAGGATGAATGAGAAATTTACCTGTGTATTACTAATGATTTTAACTAGAACTTATAGTAGATGAATTCAATATTGTATTCTCCATAATAACAAGCATCTTGTACTTGAAGGAAATTATGGCTATTTTTATTTATTTTTCAGTAATATTACTATAAAAACTAGGAGTTTTTATAGTAAGAAGAATAGCAAGAATCTTCTCTTGAGGAAGACAATGAATAATACATCCCATCATTCCATTTGTCCCTCCTTTCCAGAGAACGCGTTTTGGCCAAAATTCACCGATGTCCGGATTGGGCATTCTGTTAAACGAGCTGGGTCTGGATCCATAGTTGCTCCCCTCACACTTTAAGATTTTCGTTTAATTTTTATATAAATTATATTATTGTTTTGCTTACTTTATTTTTTTTTAAATAATAAAACATAGCTCAAATCCGTTTTAAAAGTGTTTTTCACTTGTATTTAATTTTTCTTTTATCAATGTATCAGTGTGCCGAGCGTTGGCAAGCTTTTTTAAATACACTAAATACGGGCATAGACACGCCCGCGAACTTATGAATTATTAATATTGAAATAGTTGCGTAGGAGTTTCTTTATAAATAATGGGAGATATTAGTTAGTTGTGAAGTGATAACAATAAACACATAATATTCAACCACTTTAACACAGCTGGATGAATCGAACGCTTTTATTTTGAAAGCTTCATGATAATTGATAAGTAAATAGAATATTTTACCCAATTTTATTGATTTAAATCAACGTGAATACAAATATATTCAATAAATACTATAAAAATATAATGATTAAAAATAATCAGGAAAAATTAAAAAGAAAACTAATATCATTGTTTTTTTTATTAATAGGGTTTATTGATAATTAACAATAAACATTGTTTATCATCCATATCTAATAACAAAAGGTTTTTTCCGATATTGTTTACTTTACATTAAAGGAATCGTGCACGAAGCTGTCATGTGCATTTATTTCAGGATCTTGTTATACACAAAATGTATTAATTAGCATTCTTAAAACCAATCTATAGAGAGCACCACCACCAACGTTCATAACAAAAATAAGCTATAAATTCAGTTGAAATAAAACAAACCAAATTGGTTCGTACACACAGCGCAGGTTAGAAGGTTACAATTATACATACATTGTTTCTGTGTGCCTATAGAGAAAGAGGGTATAAATAAGTTTTGGACTGACTGTTACGGCATAATTTTTATTATTATTCATTTGTTTTAAACTTGTTTTCTTTGTAATAAAGTTTTATTGTTACAGCCATTATAGTAACAATAGAATGCGAAATTTCTTTAGATAACTATAACAATGAATTTTATTGGAAACGATCCAGTACGTAGCGTTCATTATATGTTGAATTCAAAAGTACACCGACCAAGTCGATAGGCTTTTGTAGTGTCGTTTGAGAGTCGTCGTCACTAATGGATCGCTTTGTTTAAAACACTCGTGACAAATAGTAAATAAGTTCTCAAGTATTTGTTATTACATTTGATTACCGAAGCGTTCTTTATAATTAAATTTGAAATTTCTCAATCTCTGGTGAGAGGAACCCTTTTTTCACTTGGGGACAATTACGCATGATGCATAGTATACACAGCGAATTTCTGGAATTGGCTGTGTAAACTATGCATGAATGAACCCATGCCACCGCTCCTTCTTTCTTAACCGCTAGTGGTATAGTGCACATGATATGGGACATGGTTTTATCTACCTCTACAGCCGTAGAAAGGGCCCGGTTAAATTTAAGACGTATAGGAGACTAAAGGTACCTTAGGTTATACTACATTTTGCTAAAACAACTTCATATTAACATATTGGGTTAAATTGATGTCAACTCAGTACTAACCTACAGAAAAAAAAATATAAATAAACTTTCTACTTCGTTACTGTCAGTATACTGACAGTAACGAAGTAGAATAGTCTAACAGGAATATATATATAGTAAACTAGCTGGCATGTCGAACATCGTACCGCCTAACAGTCGATTCTTTATTTTTTTTAAATACTTATTCTGCTATTCGTGACACCGGTCTAGCTAGTAAGATAAAAAAAAGAAAGTTGATAAGACAACAAATACATTATGTCAAAAAATAAAAATTTACCTTCCCGGAACCCCTCCACTAACATTTGAACTTTATGATATGGTATTAAAGTTCAAATTGACTTTTAAGTATTATTACGAATATTTTGTATGGGAATATAGAAAAATGTGGTTTTTAGACTTTTTCACTCATTTTTTTTAAATTTTCTCTCCGTAAGAACCATCCTCGTACTTCAAGGAATATTATAAAAAAATCAGACAAATCGGTCAAGCCGTTTTCATGTTATGTCGTGACAACGGAAAACGGGTTTCATTTTTATATATATAGATTATCTAAATTCTAGCAATATAGCTTCGAGTACTCTATTAAAATCAGTGGGAAAACGACAAAGCTTGGCATTTTTTTAATGATCGTAATTTAATACAACCGCAATATCTTGTAAAAGTTATGAAAGGAAAGAGATAAGAACTACTAATCCACCTTATAAAGAATTAATCTATTCAACTGCAGCAAGCAACTCAAAAGACTATCGTTGTAAGCTTCGATGGAATATAAAATTACAATTTTCAATAGCATTGATTGAGACTCAACGCCGACCCAAGTTTTCCTATTAAAAGTTTCTGCTCGTTAGAGAATCTTTGAAATTTTCATTTTTACCTTGACGACATGGATACTCGTTTTCAACATCGCTTGAGATCGTAAATTAGTTAGAACGAAGCGACAAGCTTATCGCAGATTTGTTTTAAATTTTTTACCATAATTCTACTTTCTTGTTTGAAACACAGTATTTATACTATTATTATTTCAACTACTGAGAAGCACAGGTTGTTGTAGTAGTTACGTCTTTTTGCTTAGGTTTGAATGAACAATCAAAATTAAGGCTTTAATATCCAACCCTTGCCGTATTGTAGGACTAGATTGTACTGAAGGAACTACATTAACCATTTTATACAAACGTGCAATTATCTACATTTATACTCGAAAATATTTTAGGATTACGTATATAATACAAACTGTATAAAATTTTGTGAATATTACTGTCTGTAATGATATAATTTATGTCTGCTCGTATAGATAGTAAAACAAAGCGTTGGAACGTGTCGCTTGATTGTGATTGGTCCTTAACCAACCACAATCAAACGATATAAATTGTTTTGTTTTCAGCTATACTTTAATTTTCCTTGCGCTTATCTGATGTTTTATCTACAGATAAGCGGCCTCAGGTTTGAAACTCAACTAAGGACACTTAACCAATTCCCGGAAACGCTGCTGGGAGACCCAGCGCGAAGAATAAGATACTTTGACCCAGTACGGTAAGAAATTCTTATTATTTTCCCACGTTTTACACCAATATACCTCATAATATACACAATAAGAAACGGATTTTCATACAGACAATAATCAATATTATGCACTGTTTTATGTGTTTGGCGCAAAGAAATAAATTCGAATAAAAAACAAACAATTTTTATTCCATTGCGATGATTATTAGTAATATATAATATTGAGGAGGGAGTGAGTATAAAAAAAATAATATGTACTTCCAAAGGCATTATACTTAAATTATAAATAAAATAAGATATTTAAGAATTAAAAGAAATTTTATATTTCAATAGTTGTTCTCTTCCAGGAATGAGTACTTCTTCGACAGAAACAGACCATCTTTCGACGCCATTCTGTATTACTACCAGAGTGGTGGTCGGCTGCGAAGACCCGTCAACGTCCCACTCGATGTCTTCTCTGAGGAAATCAAATTCTACGAGCTCGGAGAACAGGCCACAAACAAATTCCGGTATGTAATCTATATAAAGCCCATTTTCCGAAATATTTTATAAAACAAATCTCTTTACAGAATTGTGTTTTCAATATTTAAATGTTAACATATTTACTATAACAAGGTTCAATAGGTTTATTACGATATTACAACTTTTTGATTTTTTTAAAGAAGAAACTGTAATTTAAATAAATAAAAGCATTAATTAACAACCTCGAAACTCGAGAGTGAACTGAACGAATAACCGACTATTATTTTTGCCGATAAAGCTCTCATTGCGTCAATTTTCAAGTTATGACCAGTTCATTGAAAATTGTAAAAAAATACAAACTGATTTCGAATTATAAAAAACCATTTTATTTCAGTGAGGATGAAGGTTTCATCAAGGAAGAGGAGAAGCCTCTGCCAACCAACGAACGTCAGCGCAAAATCTGGCTGCTCTTCGAATACCCTGAGAGCTCCCAGGCTGCCCGTGTTGTTGCCATCATTTCGGTGTTCGTGATCCTCCTTTCCATCGTCATTTTCTGCCTTGAAACACTGCCAGAATTCAAGCACTACAAAGTATACAACACTACCACCAATGGTACCAAGATCGAAGAGGATGAGGTCCCCGACATCACCGACCCATTCTTCTTAATAGAAACCCTGTGCATCATCTGGTTTACGTTCGAGTTGATTGTGAGATTTTTAGCATGTCCGAACAAATTTAACTTCTTCAGAGACGTGATGAACATAATAGATATCATAGCTATTATCCCCTACTTCATCACGCTTGCTACCGTCGTTGCTGAAGAAGAGGACACGCTTAATCTGCCTCGAGCTCCGGTATCGCCTCAAGACAAGTCCACGAATCAAGCGATGAGCTTAGCAATCCTGAGAGTGATTCGTCTTGTCCGAGTTTTCCGGATCTTCAAGCTCTCTCGTCATTCCAAGGGTCTGCAAATTTTAGGACGCACCCTCAAAGCATCTATGAGAGAACTCGGACTATTAATATTCTTTCTCTTCATCGGTAAGCTGCCCTTCTTTTTTGTACTTAAAACTCATTTTAAACTTGCAATTGCATTATACAATTTTATGTTGATATAATACAAAATCAATTCATATCAGAGATTATTACAATAATAAGTAAACGACTCATACGTAGAAGAAACTGTTTAACGTCGTGTGAGGAAATTTGGCCTGGCGTGATGCTGAGCAGCGCGGGTGGGCGGCAGACAAGCGTGCACAACAAGCTTTATGTTCACAGGCGTGGTTGTTTTCTCCAGTACCGTATATTTTGCTGAAAAAGATCGGCCTGATTCAAATTTCTCTTCAATACCGGACGCATTCTGGTGGGCGGTTATAACTATGACCACGGTTGGCTATGGGGACATGAGGTAATTCACGCGACGCGACCCGTCCCGCGCCTGCTCCTGACCGCCTCCACTCATCGTATTCCCACTGTATGCGCCTTTATGTGTGCTTAAAGGTGTGGTGCTGTTTTCGTCTGCGGTGTACTTCGCGGAAGCGGGAAGCGAAAATAGCTTCTTCAAATCGATACCTGATGCGTTTTGGTGGGCGGTCGTTACCATGACGACCGTGGGATACGGAGACATGACGTATGATTCAGCGAATGCACCCTTAACATCATTTTATATTTCCGTCGTTTTATTTCATCGTTCCGTTTTGATACATTACCATTGGAGTTTTCTATGCATATAACTGCCATCGTAAGCTTTGTTTGATTTTAATTTTAGTTCGCTTGAAATGAAATCTTATTTTAAAATGTTCGCACATTCATGCCATTATTTATCTTGGTTTTGTGGTATGTCGATTTCTACCTGAAACTATTTTACACCTAGCACATTCCTGTAATTTCCACTAGTATCGTTAGTATAAATGAATGATGTTTTGATATTAAAGGACGTTAAAGGTGACCGAATCGTAGATATTAACAATCGCCCTTTCCAAAGCGTAATCGTTAAGACTGTACTGCTTTTGAAAGCTCTTTAAATGTATTTAATGTTCCTATCCAACGCTTTTGCTTAAATGTAATTACAGTCCCAAAATTGTTGTTGTAAATATATAGTCACGTGTTTAAATGTAGCTTATCGAAAATGGTGATCACCTTATCTTCAGCCCAACTGTAAAAAAGTTGCAGTGGCTAATCATGAATCTCAGAACCTTATTTAGAAAGCTCCCTTGAAGCTTATTAATAATATATAAAGCTGGGTTAGTTACATAAATCGTCGCTAATGTGTAAAAATGGATTTCAGGCATGAAATTTCTCTTATGTTTTCTTCATTAGTAACTATCACACCATTTTCGATAGAGTTTTTGTGTACTGTTGGTATAAGTCAAAATGCATGACAGTAATTTAGTATAGCTTAAGAATTATGCCCTATAATGACCAGTTCTTTATACCGAATGATGTCAACAAGAATGTTTTTATGTGCTACGCGAATTATTTTTTGATATAAGTCAGCGTTGATGTTCATCTTTTGTGGACATACTGCTGGCATTAAGCGAAGCGATATTTGCTGGCGAGTATGAATGATGATGTATAAAAGGTATTGCTGTGCGAACTTCTTGGATTTTATAGTGGACCTAAGTGAGTATGTACTGCGTGTCAGTCACATACGTCTTATATTTATATATATTTGTATAGTACGTTAGTTATACAAGATGTTATTTCATTAGGCCTGTTGGAGTTTGGGGAAAAATCGTGGGGTCTTTGTGTGCAATTGCTGGTGTACTTACCATCGCACTGCCTGTGCCCGTCATCGTGTCCAACTTCAACTACTTCTACCACCGTGAAACTGATCAGGAGGAGATGCAGTCGCAGAACTTCAACCATGTTACCAGCTGTCCGTACTTGCCAGGAACTCTGGGCGAACCATACTTAGGTTAGTAAATATTTAAGGCAACTATTGCCGCGGCATTCACGCACTTATAATAGGAAATAACAGATAATTAACGAGATTGACCGACAGGACAAAATTTATAGCCTCATAGAAAAGATGTTTTATTATTTACACCTTGAATAATAAATATTACAAGTTAATTATATAATTAAATTATGTTTTAAGTATGATAAAAACCTTTAGATATATTTTATTTATAGAATTTTCTGAATTATATATTTGGGCATTCTTAGTTTGTTAATTGCTTATTATAAAAGTGATAAACATTGACAGTGGAATACTTTTTTATTTTATTTTTACTTTTTTGATTTATTTTATTATTAATATTTTCAGGAAAGGATGATGATAGTGACGAGCTCTTTGATCAATAACTTTAAGTGTTTATAAGTTAAATTGAGACTTTAAATTATCGAAAGAGACGATTCTTGTGATATTATCCATTAAGACACAATGTGTAAATACTAGTTCTAAGAGTAAAGATGCGGTAATAAACATAGTTTTTGTTCTAGTTATGTTTGCGACATATTTATTTTTAAAGTTCTTAGGCGATGCTCGTTTTAGAACGGTTGGAACAGAGTCTGTTTTCTGTTTTACATTTTACGAGTGAGTTGTACGAAATGTAGAAGAAGACTGATATTCCTAATGATACGGTGACATGGTCATCTTATTTATGTCCTATTTTAATCGATTCGAATAAAATTTATGTCGTTGACTTGATTTAATTCTCAATTCAAACAGATTTACTACTTATAAGTTTAATAACAAAACTTTTCAATCTAAATGTTTGAAAATATTACAAAATATCAACAAAGTGTAAGTTTTTTTTATTTATTTCTTTGCTTGAGTTACGCTTATGTTAATAGCATCGTATAATTATTATTTTGTGTTGCTTTGTGTGTGTTATTTATTTGGTTGGTGTTTGGATTTTTTAAAGCTTTGACGTAGACTTATCATTTGGTACAAAAAGTAGGTAAGTAGCTGATAAAAAGGCGAATTCTAGAAACCTATTATTAACCCACCGTATTGCTAATATATCCTGGAACACTGTTTTCTTAGCTAAATGTTAAACATTCTTAAAAAACAATTTGGACCAACTCTAGATTTTAAATACTTAAAAACAAAAATAAATAATGATACACCTTGTTGCTAATTATATAATAACTAATATTATCTTTGGATAACGTTTGTAATCCTTAATACAAATTCAACATTTTATTTTTGGCCATAATTCACTCGGATTGTATTATTTATTTATCTCCCCATATAATTATTCTTTCTTTATAGCTATAACTAATATAATAGAGCTACTAAACTAAATTTAAATAATGTATATATCTAGATCTTATAACTAATAATATAACATCTAAACTCAACTATATCTCTATATCTAGGTATATAACTCTTCTAAACTCAGCCAGTGTACAAAATAAAAGGGTGCGTGTACTTATGTACGCGCGTAAGAATGTATACTTCTTTGGCATTATTAAAAATAGTTTTTGATTGCATGCAAATAATTAATTACAATTTAATAATCAAAGACTGGAAAAGGAGTCATTAAAGTTCAGTTTACATTTGAAAAATTAAATAAATAAATCTTATTATTATTCTCGCACATTACATAAATTTTACTATTATTCGAATGTTGTTTTTAAATTATGTCCAATGCCGTAGCATCTTCCGTGGGCAACTTCATTCTGTTAATTTTGTGTCACGGTGCGCGCGCATCGTAAAATTTCACTCTCATCAATTGTTCATATCGCGTCTAAAGAATTATAACTTCAAAAATAGGTCTACATAGCCGTCCTTAATAAATATTTTTTCAATAGCCTGTCGATCTATTTAACCAAATTCTTCAACTTTATAACAGATAAACTGATATGCAAAGAAGCCGGTGCCATTTCAAAAAATGCAACCTTCTTATTATGTAGATCGTAGGTTTCCCTGGTTGCTAAGCCCACAATGTCGTTAGTAAATGGCAGGCCGCAAGCATTACACCAATAATCCGATTTGAATGTGTGGTAGCCTATGCTAAATGCGACATAAACCACAAAATGCCATAACGTAACAAGATTATATGTCTTTGCTTCCAGTTAACGCGCTCTATTTAGCGTCAGGTACTAGGAAGGCAGTGAAGCCCTTATTTAGTTGATTAAAAGTCTAACGGCCGTGTTTAGAGTCGTTTATTATTAGTGTACGGTTACTGAACATAAATGCACACATAACTGCTTTAAGGTAATATTGTCTATGATTGACATAACCTTTAAACATTTAAAGCACGCGAAACGTCGGATAAATTTAAAATTATGTTAAATAATTGTAAATTTATAATAGTACATAACTTTAATCCGTTAAAAACAGTTTTTTCTTTACTTTAAGGTATCGCGTTAATAATAGAGATATCATTACGAGATTAATTTATGATGTGTCGTGTGTGATTTTTAGTAACCTTTTTGGTAAACGCAATACTACAGCGGGCTCTGACTCGCCACAAATATCATGACGCGCGAACCTGGCGGGACACCCCAAACCCACTAGACCTTAGTTTAGACAACTAAAGTCCCTTTTTAGGAAAGAGGAGTTTTGAAATACAAGTAGTTGCAAAACTTCATCTCCTTATCGCATGCATGAGGGTCAAACTAATGGACAAACAAACATGCAATATTAAAATTAATAATAAAATATACCAATTAAATGAGCTAGAATTGTCAGCTTGGGATTGAAAGAGAATAATTCAAATTATTTGTGATTTCCGTGATTAACTTTACGGATGTAAGAAAACCTAAAACGTTTGTTTGTCCTTTATACATTTTTTACTTAGCCCTCCATTTTACTAGTTAAATACTAACATATGTAACATTTCGCTATGCTAACCCATAGAGGCTTTTCCAGAATGAAAACCTAAGTACCAAATAAAACTATTTTTTTCTCCATGAAAACCTTCCTTAGAGTTCAAAGACTGAATTTAAAAAAAAAACAATTACTCGAAATGGACCAGCCGTCTTCCAGTTTTGCGCTTAGCAACATATTTTACGATAACAAAGGTCAGATTTTCGTAGCTTGCACATAATAATTTACTATTGGAGATAAGTTAACAGAGGACTGTAAGTAATCTCTTAGTAAAAAAATCATAATACCCTCGAATCTAGAGTGAACTCATTTTAATCTTTACGCAGCTCTTTAATCATGTATTAAAAGTCCACAACATCTGAGGTTTATTACCGATGAGTGTAAATTTAAAAAAAAAACAGTAGCTGTTAATTCTTATAAACGTTTCCAGACTCGGAGTCGTTTACAGTCGTAATGATCGACGTTTTATCAATTATAAAAAATTTATGGCTAACTTAGTAGTAGGTAGTTTTGTTTCAATTTTTAAAACAAAAATCAAAAGCGTACTGATTCTTTAGAGTCAGCAATGACTCACTCTGTATTACTTAATATCAGGTATCACTCTGTATTCTTATTAAAAAAAGAAAAAAAGCATATTCCTCCTATAAAGTACGACGAGTTTCATTTAGGTTCGAGTCAATAAATTCTAAAACAACTAATTGAAACTTATAATTATTCTTCTTGCATATTTCTATATCTCGTATATATCGCTAATAATAAAACTAATCAACTCTTTCTGTATTGTAATATATCAACATTACCTTTATAGACAAAATAATTCTTCTAAGACGTAATCATACCTGTACTTCAAAGTATATTTTTAATTATTAATAAAGCTAGCTAGTTTACTGAATAACATATTAAACGCTAAAAGGACTAAAACTATAGGTTGATAAGTCAACTTAAAAAAGTTAAATCATAGACATACGATTGGTAAGAGAAATAATTAAAATTCTGCAAGCTGTGTGTGTGGTAGAAAACTCGTAAATTTTATTAATTGACCTTACAAAGCAATGCTAGCGCATTATAATGTAAATATAACCAAGTTGCGTTATCAACCTATTCACGCCTACTAAAAATTATGCTAGATCAATTAATAACTTAAAAATTATACATGAGTATGCCATACAGTTTCAGGACCAATCAAGAAATCCTCAGCTAGCGATGGCTCATCTTCGGATATGATGGAATTAGAGGAATCGGCTCTAGTAATTGATCCCCACTTGGAGACGAACCTGCGGCGGTTACGTGAGGAAGGAAGGTTGCTCCTTGAGCAGAAAAAGGTCTTGGAGGCTGCGGGTACTAGTGATGATATCGCAATCCTGGAACTTCTTGACACAATACGGCTGAATCAGGTTGGTTAAATATATGCTCAAAATGCTTAGCAATTTCTTAAGATTGCAATTGCGCCTATAATAATTTATTAACTGTGATACGTATATATATATGCTGGTTACTGGTTGTATTTTCATTGATGTTTGTTTTTTATGGTGTTATTTAGATTATATCGCAACATGTTTTATTCTCATCCATCAGCAGATAGGGCAGAGGAGATCACCTGGCTTTGGACATGTCTTCTGATTCTATCTCGGCCACTAGCCTAATATAATAGTCTTGCTATATAAATTATATGCTTACTAGATAAAACAGCAAGAGCTGTTAAAGCAACAAGCTGCGTTGGCGAAGCGCAATTCCCGAGCCCACTGCATGGACCCACGCCGTGACCAGCGCAGGCGCACCCAGTGCAACGTACGCATCAACCAATTGCACAGCGCGAGCGCACCTGAATCTATAGAAACAGACGTCTGACCAACGGGTAATTTATCTTTTTTTCATTAAACACTGTATATTAATTGATTATTAATTTTAATATTAATGCCACGAAAAAGGGTGGAATCCCTATTATAATATACATATTTTAGACATCAATCATTTTTATTAATCACATATTTTAATCTACAACCACGATGAAAGGTTCAATGTTGGGAAAAATTTCCGCTTCCTGACTTCGTAGCATGATCGCGTCACGCTCGTAACATGTTTGCTACGCCGTAGTACATTGCAGGACACCTTACCATTTGATTCAACTGTGAGAATTCAGTTGATTAAATTAAATTCTTAATTGTTTATAGTAAATATAATTTTAAATTTTCTTTAAAATATCCAAATAAAGACGTGTGAATAAATTATATATTTTCAAAATGCTGTCGGTAAGTCGGATTAGCGTCAAGAGTCATTAAATATAAGTGTATGTGTTGAACATTTCACTTTAGCAAAACGTGAGTAAAATAAATAATTATGTTAAAGTAATTGGCCATCTTCACATACTTCGTGGAAATAAAATTCAAGCCGCTAGGAACTTGAATACGAAACCCGTTTAGATTCATAGAAATAAAAAGGAAATTAAATCAGCACAGAAAAGCCGCGCTATGAGAAAGTTACGTAATGTGACCGCCAAACTGATAAACATGTCAATCTGAATAATCGCAATCGCAATGAATGGCAGTGGTAGCATACCATTGAGGGGTCGGTAAGGGTCGCGATGCAGGCGAGCTTCGATCGGCGGTGAATGGATACGTAGCGACCCGATCGATACGTGCTGCGGCACCCGGCGGCTCGCGAAGCTCCGCCCCACACGTGCTCGGACCCCCTTCACCCCTCGCCCCTCATCACAGATGCTCTGCGCTGCCCTCGTGCCCCACTCTACAGATATTAAAAATTTACATCCCCGCAAAGCTGCGGAGCGGACATGACATTCGTGATAGCGTCTTTCGAAACGCAATGTCTGTCTCACGACTAAATAGTTGCGTAGAAGCACAACATACTCCATTTCACTTGTAACATTAATGCATTTTTGATTTGTTCAGTTGAAGTAGAAGTACTCGTTCATCATTCCGCGGAAAAGTAAATCTGTAAGTCAAAAATGATTTTAGCATGACATACTCACTGGCATTTCATTGAACTTTAAAGTCAGATGCCATTCCTTACAGATACTATTTTACTATTGAATATTGAGATTTATTACGTCGTCAAGTATCATTGAAAAGCCAGATTTAAGACACTTCGCTAGTTGTTTATATGCCGCTAGCGATGTCTTAGAATAACCCCGTCTATTGTCTTCCTCTCATGTTCTTCGCGTCCTTTCATTCTATGTCAGCCATGAAAACGTCTAAAAATGCCTATGTATAAATCACCCCGGTGTTTAAGTGTTCTCGATTTAAGAGGATCGCTAAGAGCTACTAATAACATTTTTAATTTTTCCGTCATTTTTATAGACGTTTTCGTGCGAATCATTAATCTCCCGACGACGATAACGGAGCTAAATTCCTTAAACATAACTTATATGAATCTTTGTAAAAACAATAATTCTGCAAAGATAAAAAAAAATCGTCGGGGGTTAATTAGGTATCTCCTACTGTGTGTAAACCTCTTCCAAATAATTGGATGTGTACCAATATGTGTTTTAATTTTACCTTTTTTAATTTATGGAAATTTTTGTACGTCGGTACGTTACGTTGAGTGTTTAGCGCTGCATCCAGTTTCTCTGTAAACGTTAACCCGATGTTTTAGGTAAACAAAATTTGCATGAGATTCTCGATTACAACACGAGTTTACGAATAGGTGAATGTTTTTAAATTGTTGTAAAATGCACTTAAACGTTTTTTTTTTTTATTAAAAAGTCGATAAAAATGTCGTGCACTTGTCGTTGGCTGCAGTTAATTAAATGTATGACACTTAATTAACTACAATGGACAAGGAAACAATTTATAAAATTCACTGAACAATTTATTCGTAACTTTTTTCAAGAATTATTGTAAATTTTTATATATACAAAAGATTAAACTAATTTCAATTATTATTATCCAATCGTAAACTCTGCTCGGCGTAAATCGAGATAATTGGCAGTCGAATATATCCTAATGCAGTGTTTTAGTTATTATGTACATAACAAGTGATGTTTCACGTGCCTTGATTGCGAATGAGAATTGTACTCATTTAACCAGATATAAAAATTTTCAAGTTATCTATCAACAAGACTTATTTGACCCAATTGTCTTGTTCAATTGACAGACAAGTACAATGACTGTACTCTGGGCTACATAAGTTATCGTATGCAGATGTTATGACATCCTAAAGAAGGTGATTGTTATGTCTTTCTTTATGAAGAATTGATACTGAAACTTAATTTTGTCGGTGCAAGAAACTTTTTATTGTTTTAGAATACATTTTCATACATAGACAATCTCCTTTGTGTCATATTTAATTATCATTCGTGGAACGTCACTGGTTGTCATTCAGTAAAATATAGAATTACACACGTGTCTATAATGTTTCAGGAAAGGCGAGTCGGGATATAACAGGCGGGGTCTGGCGTGGACGACTACCAGCTCGTTCGCCTCCTGCCTGCCACGTGTGACCCCCCCCGTTTTCCCACTTGGCCTTACCTCATGCAACCCTCGAGGACTTTATGTGCTTCTACGAATTAATTAGAAATTAGCCATTATTATAAACGCTTGTACCATATGAACAGATTTAGTAATAGTTCGATTTATCTCCATCTTTAATTGTGTGTAACATCGGGGTTGATTTTAGACAAAAGTCGACGTGATTTTAGTTTTATTTTGATTCCGTAACAGCGAATCACAAGTAAACAAAAGGCGCTCGCTTAATATTATAACGCCGCGGTATAAGGGTGATATAATCAAAATCAAAAATTTACTGGTAGTTTTCCATGCCCTTCGCTTGGAAAACCTTTAGACCATTTTGTCGGTTTGATTCAGATGTTAGACTTTACGTTATTAAGTGATATTTGGTATATTAATATATAAATTTGTCAACTCTACTCTACCCAAATCTATATGTATAATTAAAGATGGAAATAAATATTTTAAAGGCTTATTCCGCTTCAACACTTACAGCTACACACTTCGACACTTCTGTAATCTTAGGAATTGTTCTTCAGAAATATGTAATTGAAATAGGCCTACAATTATTAGATGGTACAATTAGGACTCTGGTATATGACAATACAAAGGATGTGACAAGGGGCTAGTGCGCCTAAAACTCGGATTATGAAAACCCCGGATAATGACGTAAAATATTCGCTTTGTTAAACATCCAATTAGCGGCACAAGACTTTCGATAATAATTATTGTCGAATCGAATTATATTATGACAATTCATGCCTCTGTAGATGCAAAGGTTGATATATATTGAATAGATATAGGATGTCTGAAGATCGGATTTATAAGAGATCGTAATATTTGAATGTTTGTTGTTGCATAAAACGGTGCTAAGCGATGGCAAAGGTGTCCTAAATCTATGCATTGTATGCAATCTATTTGATGGAAAGTAACCGTTTGGATGCGGTGAGTGTGGAAGATGGCTATGGTGAGGCATTTAGAACGAGGTTGAAGGCAAGGAAAACGTATTTATATTGAATGTTGTGATTCTATGGGCAATCGCCGACTGTACTTGTAACACCCTCAATGAACCATAGTAGAGAATGACCGTATAGTTGTAGAGGATCAATGTCGTGTTAACGATAAGTGTGTTTATTTAATGGAAAGCAGAGGTTGTGATAACTCCAGTATTGCATATCCCAGTGAAGGTTTTACGCGTGTTGACGGTGAGCAATATGATCATATCAGGTGATTTTGGATTTAAATTGCGTCAATTTACTCTCTAAATTTATAGATAACGTCAATAATTCAGAATTCGCTTGCTTTACCTAAAACTTACATATCGTTTGTACGGAGTCGTAAGATTGTATTTAAAATGGAATGTTATCGGAGATTTTTATGATGGAAGTTTATCATCTCAAATTCGTTGTCAATTTGCTTGTGTGTAGGCGTAGAAATATCGCTTTGGTTATAAGCATTATTGGGACTGAGCAACCAAATTTCGGAGACATTTGTGCATTAATTCCACGGGCCTAATTCCTTTTTAACAACTGGATGTTAAAGCGTTTACTTCTCGTAGATATGTGCTGTTTGATGGTGTGTTCTCAATATCAATATTGCTTACATCAAGGCAGTTATGAAATGTTCAAAGACAAATAATTTTTTCCATATCATTATACATGTCATAGCGGTAAACATTAAAATATAATGTACTCGTTTATTCTCTTAGATTAAATTAGTGTTAGGTGATAAGATTAAGGATCTTTGTGTCTATATATATCTTGGGATTAGGTTTTACGTAACAAAAGCTGCCAAAATATCGCTTGGATTTTAAAAATGACCGATGGTTTTTTTTATAGCTGTAGGCCCCAATATATACGAATTATATGGCAATTGTAGTCAGTCTATGTCGCCTCTCAATTTCCTCAATTTATCAGTCATTACACCACGACAAGACGTGTTCATACATTACCAACAGTCCCATCAAAATACCTATTCTAATGGAATCATGGGGCTTGCGCCATTATAAAATAAGAAAAGTACATTTTAAACTCTCAATGTAAAATAATTTTCAGATCAGATTCAGTATATTTAATTAATAGATGCGCCTTTCTGGCTGCCAAGCTATAGAATTGTTTTGGATTGGAAGGTATAAGCTTAATAAAGAATCAAAATCCTACCTTATTAGGCTGTTATAGTGCCTACACTGCAGTTCAAACTACTCATACCAAATTTTTAATTACGTAAAACTCATAATTTATAAATAATAATACATAGAATTTAAACGAATACAAGCATATACTCGCACATGCTTTGTATTCACATTTAAACTCTAAGGCTGTCTTAGATTTCATTTCGATGCACAAACGGTATCGAGGTTGTTGCAAGTACAGATACCTATGTGTCAATCTATATATGTTAAATTGTAGGTATATGTGTCTATATAGTCAGTAGCGCACGGGTCCACTGACTGACGAGTTACAGGAATTAATAGGTGAATGTTGGATTATATTAATTTTAGCGTAAGACTAGTGAAAAACTATGTTTAACACTATTACGTCTGTACAGGCATTTTTGTTGGAAACTGTCAAAACAATTCGGAATTTTAATAAAAACAACAGACTAGGCATATATCCATCTAATTTTTAAAAACAAAGCCGTAAACACATTTTAGAATCGACGCTGATCGATCGACAGTCAATTCGTATTGCCTAGTCTTCTCAATTCTAAATATAATAAAATTACGATGTAAAGAGCGTTAGTTATCGACCAATTTCTTAAAAGATGTATTTTATTGAGGCGAGACTGACGTACATTCCATTAACTATAATTATAGTATAGATGTGTCGCAATGGATTGTGAATTACTCATGATGGCCAAAATTGTATTTACGCTCACTGCGTATTATAATTTTTGCTCAGTATTATTAGTTGTATCGAAGGATGTAGTCACGGACCCGATGCGTGTAACACCGTTTACTTTGCTTTATATCTTGCCCTGAAGTATATATCCAAGTGAACGTAATCTTTTATAGGCAAAATATAAAGGAAGCAAACAAAATATCCAACTTCGTTTTAAATGACTCGAATGGAATCTTGAAATTATCTTTCACTTCAAGATTCTTAACAATAAGTAGTTGACATATATCTAGATTTCACCCAGATAATTTTCTATAATAGTTAGGGCGAAGTTGGTTACTATTAATATATTTAGTCTGAAAAGACAGACTGTATATAATATGGTCTTTAGTAAACAACTGTAATCAGTAAAATTTAATCTGTATATTTTATTTTAAGATCTATTATTAGATATATGCAAACCTTAGCGTATATCGACTGGGTATACACGTACTTCTGCTTGAGCAATTAATGGTCTGTGAGCGGTTCACGTGTTCTCCGGAACTTGGACGGGACTCGTCTCGGTTGCGACAGCTTATGCTTAACAGACTAATAAGACGCGCTGCTTACATTGACCCAAATGACTCTCATAATTGTTTTCCCACTTAGATTTACGTGGTAAAAGTCAGATTCGAGATTTAGCGCTAAATAAAAACCCTGCATGACAAAACGTTTTGGGTTTGACATGCGGGAGTATAACTTACCGCTAAGGACGTTTGTTCACCACCGCCATCACCGGGACGTCACCGAGAACGAGATCACGGCGCTGATTTAGCGATACAAACATTTAATTTGTCTGTCGCTGCCTATTACTAACTAGCTTAATTAGCCGTTCAATGAACAGCCTGAAAGGTATTCAGCCGTAGCGTTTGCTACAAAATTTAATAAACTGGCTGGTAAATGCTTAGGCCACTCGTACGATACAGTCATTATTTGGCAGAAATAAAAAAGATAAACATATAACATAAAAATATTTCTTTTAAAATGAAATTGCTTAAGTCAATTTCACATTATTATTGTCACTACACTCTTCCATTGTACTTGTTGTTTTTAATGAAATTTTGGAACACCATCAAAGTTGTCGTTTGCCGACGCCATATTGACAGTTTGAAAAGTTTCGTTTCAAGTTTGAAAGTAGCAGAAAGTGGAATTAAATTTAAATTACCAGTCAACAGGCTAGGCAAGTAATGAAACGTGATCGATCCAAGTCATTTGCCTAGCTGTTTAATCCACTGGCTGAACACCTTTGAGGTGAGCCGCTAGCTAAACAGCGCTGTTTAGTTAAACTTAGACTTACTTTAAATTTAACTAAGCTAGTTGGCTGCGACATGTCCACCTCACGGCCTTCACCCGAGCGCCGTCATCCCGGACGCCGATGTTTCGAGTAGTTGAAATAATGCCGTTCTCGGTGACGTCCCGGAGACAGCGGCTGTGGACAAACGGCCTAAGTCTTGAATCCTGCACTTAGAACGTCAAAACGCCGAAAAATAAATAATTATTTTTATCAAACAAAAACAATTTTGAAATAGAATACGTATTTGAACTTTGATTGCTATTCTATTTAATTTTAATTGCTATTTATAGTCGCGATGTTTATTTATTAATTTTTGCGTCAATGTAATGAGCGTACTAAGCGAAAATAATAATTTCTTAACACTTGCCCCTCTCCGTCCAGGACAAAGCGTGTTCATATTCTATCACTTAATTATACATATTATTTATTTCTACAATATTTGCAAATCACGTTTAAAATTGACTGACTGTTCGGCTTCATACTAAAACTTCAGTTGAAGATTATAGAATTTATTCAGCTGGCTAACATCACAATTATCGCGTATGATAAGAATGGAAATATAGTAATACCTAATCTCTTACATTAAAATTTAAGGTTTTATAATGTTTAGAGCTTTTCTAGTATACTTAAAATGAGATCTTATGAGGTAATCAGAATTTTACGCGAAATAACATTTCCATCCAGTAATATTTAGATAATAGATATAATATCATGCGATATTTAATTCCTATGCATCATTGTACGCACCAAAATCTTTCCCATAGTATAATGATTATCTGACTTTAAGCTCACAATAGCCGTAAATAATATAGAATTAATCAGAGTTTTGTTTCTATTTGAATTCGCAAATGAGTAGACCTCTCTAATAAACAGCTAAGTAAAGTTCACTAGGTAACTGTATACACTAACGCTTTTTTATTTAAAAATGATCTTATTTAGTAAGCGTGGACTTATTTTTTATTAGGATCTCGTGTCAGTAAATATTTACCCTTATTGGTAGTCAGATATGAGGGGAATTCATCATAATTACACTAAATATTACAACACAATCATGGTCCCGCTATCAATAAAAGCTTCTATCTAGAACGGGGTCAAATAAGTTCATAACATACATTCTACGTATATTATAGGCAGCTGTCATTTTGGTAAACTATAATTAAATAAAAAAAGTAATTTAAAGTTTCGGATTCCACGTGAACACGCATTTAAGTACGTATTTATTACACTTTTAATAAAATATATTTTTCTTAATTTTTATAAGTGTACACAATAATTTAGAACACGTTTTGGAACACAGTGCCATTGCGATCACGCCGTGTTATTCGTTCTTTGATAATATTTGGTGAAGTGCCAATGTTGTGTGGAGTTTAAAAATAAAAAATCTGTATGGGAAGGTTATATCTGAGAACGAGGAATACCGCACCGTAACACTCATGTAAATTTACTATAATCTTATGTGTTGATTTCAAAGCAAATATCCAACGTAGGAATGATTCACATTTTCTGCTGCTAATACTTTCTTTCTAGGTTGAGTGGCAATATAGAGTCACAAAAAATATATATGTTGGTTCATTAGCTCCGTTCGCATGTTCTTACTAAGACTTTAAGAAAGATTAAAATTGGTTCGAACTTTTTTTGCTGAGTTTATATTGTCACCTAATTTGGAATTCTTTATCTTGGTGAGCATTTTACATATCTTAGAACTTAATAATGTCATACATATCACCAATTTGAAGTGGTACTCTGAGGGCAAAATTCAGAGTTCTAGTATTTTATTTGAAGCAATTTGATTACATTTCAACAAAAAAAATTAACCAAACCAACCAACCAATTAGGGGCCATCCATAAAGTACGTCACACGAATTTTAGGACTTTTGAACCCCTCCCCCCGTCATTGCCACAGGTTGTCACATTTTTATAACCCCCCCTCTTGATGTGACGTCACACATTTATTTAATTTATGTATGTATTTAAAAATAATCGTTGTAATAACAACTTTAAACAATTCGCGTAAGGTTGATTTTGCAATAATATATGCTTGTAACTTATAGAAAGAGATAGAAATAGTGTTTCGGGACACTTTCGAGCGTTACTTTTATTCGAGACTGTGCATCTTGGGTTTTTTGTATATCAATGGTTTTAGTATTTTTTAACATGTGACGTCACAAAAGTATTGACCCCCCCATGCCCCTTGTTGTCATACTTCGGTGATACCCTCCCTCCCCATTAACGTGTGACGTACTTTATGGATGGCCCCAAAGTTTAAGTTAATTAGTTTAATAATAATTAAAGCTTTTTATTAATATTTTTGTTATGAAGCCAGAGCACCTTTGTTTGTAAAAAATTAGACTTACTCGGCACTTAGATAGTAAGTACAATAGAATAAAAATATACAAAAAAATATCCGGATTGTCATCAGGCACTGTGTCATCCCGTTAGAAATATCGCAAAATCAATACAACCTAGTAAAATCATGTTTTAGACGTTATTTCTGCTCGGAACTCTTTCAACCTAACGCACATCTTTTCACCACGTTCCTATAGAAGACATCTAAACATGCTCAACTCACTACAAAATCGCGGCAGTGCCCTGTTATCCGCGAAAAGCGTAATAGTTAGTGTACATCACGGCCCTCTTAGTTAAAATTTGTAAAATATCAGTATCGGCTACGCAATACTACCCTAAAATATGATGGTGATTACTTCCATAGCCAAAATGATTTCTATGATTGTAAATTTCACAATTATTGTGTCAAGTTCACCTGCATTCTCAAAAAAATTTCAAGGAATTTTGTAACTTATTTTCAGTATCAGCATCACATGCTCATTTTGCAGTAAGTCACTGATGTCTGCAGCATTTTCTGCGTGGATATTACTGACTTTTTCAATCACCCATTATTAAAAATATAGTTTTTTCTTAGTGTCTTACCGTAACCGATTACTGAATTTAGTTCGACAATGAAAGTTGATTTTATAATTCAAATATATTCATTAGCTTTATTAAAAACCTTTGAAGTGTAAGTAAAATGCTCATTGCGATAACAATATCACCAGGTTCGGTAGTGATTTTCAAATATATATTACCTATATAAAATGTAATTAGTCAAGTTTGTTTTGAATACTCGAAAGACAGGGAAAGTTATTCCTCCCTTAATCAACAAATGTAATATTATTATTATTAATTTACCAAAGCTTTGGTTTAGTTATTAAAGGCCGGCAACGCACCCACTAAAAATGGGTGTCTATGGGCTGCGAAGACTGCCCTTTTTGGTCGTCCCGCAAGCTCGTCTGCCCCCCTATTATATAAAATTAAAAAATAGTAATAATAACAGAAACGGTTTTTAAGGTTAAAAATTCAGATCCAGACTTAGCGCGAACTATGTCTATAATGTCCAGTGATGCCAGTGTTGCCTACTTCTACACAATAGTCCCCATAGGACCAACTTTAAGAATAGAGCCTTTGTTGTACACTCGGTTCGAGATGTAATTTCAAATATCCATTAAAAATACATTCAAGTAGTATAAATTAGCTTTTATTTCGATATTTGAGTGTTATAGCTTGTTATATTTTAGTTATTGCCACGCTTGGAGTTTATATTTGGGTTAGTTTGTTCGGGGCTACCTACATAATAAATAAATTGTATTGAATCGTGCGTTTATAAAAAATCTTTAAAAAAGTACTTCGTAAATGAAAAAAAAACCCCTGGACGTCTAGATTCTCCTAAATTTGTGGAGAAAACTAAGTTGGCATCACGTCTCCCACCTGAATCCTACTCTTTTAGTCTATTATCCAAAGTTTATCATTTATTTTCACTTGTTAACAAGCCGTATACAAACATACATATAACTATGCTTCTCATAATGATGTATTATGAAAGAATGTCTTGGAGGAACGCCTGATCAAAGTTTTATTTATACTTACTACAGGTGTAATTTCATTTATAGTTTTAAATATATATGTAAGCCTACCGAACCTTTAAACTTTTAGCTTCGTATTATGTTTCTACAGCTGTCATCTTAATTTACTCATTATGTGTTGTAAATCCAATATTGTATAAATTATTCAATAAAGTGTAATTGATGTTTAATTTTTATTCCTTTTTCGACCCATATTAACACCGATTAACAAAAAATTAAAATTGATGTACAATTTAATTATAGCGCCATCTATAATCTGTAGTTATAACTACTACAATGTCGATTTAGTAAATATACATACAGTCTTGCCCTCAGCCTGGATTCTTATAGCCCCAGATTGAAGATGTCGCTACAAAACTTTATCTGTATGTGTATAATAAGTTAAACGTAGTCAAACTGAACTATGCAATGGGCCAACTGCTTAATAAACATGTCGCGGAAGATAGATGCACACAGTCCCGACAGATTAATCGCTACATCGGGTGCTCATTCGATAAAAGGAAAAAAGGGTGCGTGTACTTATGAACGCGCGTACGAAGTTATACTTCTTTGGCATTATTAAAAATAGTTTTTGATTGCATGCAAATAATTAATCACAATTAAATAATCAAAGACTGGAAAAGGAATCATTATAGTCAATAAAGTTCAGTTTACATTTGAAAAATTAAATAAATAAATATTTATTATTATACTCTTACACTAAGTGTAACAACAATTCTATTATTATTCGAATGTTGTTTTTAAATTACGTCCAATGCTGTAGCATTTTTCGTGGGCAACTTCAACTACACTACAACTACAATTCTGTTAATTTTCTATCACGGTGCGCGCGCATCGTAAAATTTCACTCTCATTAATATTTCATAACGCTCCTAAATAAGTATAACTTCATAAATATTCCCGAGTAATCTAGCAAATTGGAATGCATCATGTCAATTTCTCCATGAAAAAAAAACAGAATTTGTTTAATCTGCCGCTATATAAATATACCCAATCCTATGATTTCTCTTTATAAGCTTTGTCCTCAGTTGTATAGAAGCTGAAGCTGTACCTCATGAAATGACGTAGGTATTTATAAACATTACTACGAACTTATGAGACCCCTTTAAACCAAAAATTTTGTAGGACATTATTTTGGAGTACTGGGCCGACGTTATTTGATGTACACAACTAGCCTGGCCGTTTAGTTCGGCCGGAGTGCGCTTAAATTCCCATCCGATCAAACAATCGGCAAATAAGTTTATAGTTTGCGGGGGCTCTACAGGTCGCTTTCACATGCCAATTTCCATGAAAAACCTTAAGTTTCATTTGTTTCTTCATACAACGAATTACTTTAAGGGTCTGTTTCACAATGTACGGATTAGTTATAGATAAGTTCCAAATTAGCTATTTATTACTTATTGGAAGGATAAACACTTGGTACTTTATCCATACATTGTGAAACAAACCCTTGCTGTACATAAAGTTGCAACCAATTAGACTTTTTCTTCGAAATTTGTGTAAATAAATAAAAATCCATCCCATAGGTATGTATGATAAATATGTAAAGTCTAAAAGAAAATTCGGCAGTACGTGAGTACAATTAATGTTTCAGTACCGACAAGTAATAGATAATAGATCACAATCTACTTTTAATCATTAGCTTAGTTTAAATTTCTTGTGGCTGTTATCCTATGTAAGAACCTTCATTGAATTATTCTCAAACAAATATTAGATACAAATCACTTGGTGTTCCTGTTATTCAGGACCTCTAGGGCCTATAAAGCGTGGATTTTCAGATTTTCGGCGGTATGGCGGCCATTTGGAACCGTCCGAAAAGTATGGCATGGTGATTTTCGTAAATATCTGCACTACGATGATAAACTGTGCAAAAATTAGCCTGGTACAAATGGTTGAATTTTTTTTAAATCAACGCGTTCGCGTCGGTATGGCGAGCTGTAAGTCACACCGGAGAAGTATGGCATGACACTGCCGCCTCTTATTTTTTATGGAAAATACTAGCATTGTTGTGAAACAAATCGTTTTAAAGTCGTAATTGGAAGGCCGCTGGTACCAGCGCTATGACCATCATTTATCTTCTTTTCATTTCGCAAAAAGACCCCTGAAGAACCGCCACACTGGTACAAATGACCCACTATTTTGTGTCACTATCTCCCGGACTAATAGTAACAAATACTGAACTTAGAATATTAGGCCGTTAGGCCCATGGCCAATTAGAACTAATAATTTATAATATGGACAGGTATTTGAAATCAATAAGGTTTATAATTTAGTTATTTATTTATTACTAAGTTATAAAATAAAATACAATACAATAGCTAAAATTACAAATAGTAATACGCTGTCAGCCCCTCTCCATACTGGTTTACAAAAACTGTGTTAAGGTAGGAAGACCATAGGTGCAGCAAACAAACCACAAAAAATATTTTTAAAAATATATAATTAAATACGTTAAGTAAATAAATTATTCTAACATTGTATAAAACGACTACTCCCAAGTAGAAATATAATTAAAATATCATCTAGGTATATAATCATACAATACTACTAATATAATAATTATAATTCATACAAACTTATTACATTATCTTTCATGGTTAAAAATATTAACTAGTCTGTCTTGTCGAGAAAGGAAAGACTCCCAAAGAATTTTATATACTCTAAAGTTAAATAAAAGGCTTACTAAAATATTAACTATCGTTTTAAAACAAAAAAAAAAACAGATAATACTTAAGGCGAACTACATAACAAACACACTTTATATATAAATAAATTTTTATTGATTTTTTTTACGTTTAAGGGTCGGAAAAACAAATTTAATGAAAATAATTGTACATTTCTACATTTTATATTTCTATATTGAATCAGTTTTTTTGTATTTTCTATTTTTTCTTACAAAAAAAAACAAATTGGGAAGATGATTTGATGCAATGGGTCGGTAGTTTGACTAATAAAAAAATTAAGTTTATTATTATTTTCATCGAACTGATAATGTGAAATTAAATAGTTTATCGTATTTAAAAGCATTTGGTATATATTTGTTATCGCTTCACCATTCATTATTATAGATATATTTTATTAATATATATATTACACCATCTTAATTTTCCTTTTTAGACTTACAAGATGTATTTGAAATATAAATTATACAATAAACTTTTAAAAACATTAACAGATTAAACATTATTTTATTAAAATAGTACTACTTTCCCGAGAGTATTTTCAACAATAAAATATCGTCTAACACGATATTGCATTACTTTTATATCTATATTACATGTCAAAGTATTAATAACTCAAGTTAATAAAACCTAGGTTGTGGGCCTTTATGAAGGCATAGACAAATTACGCAAGGTAAACATGGCGGCTAGCGGTATGTGGTCGGACCCACAGCTGTCGTTAGGTAGCGGGCCCATTCTTCTTGCATCCGACACTGAAGGGAGACTTAGACGTTCCTCTAATTTCAGTAAATTACTGGAACATATAAATATTTCATTAATTGATGAATTTACAAATATTATAATTAAAGACTTTTTTAAGGTACATTGTACAGGTTTGTAAGATTATGGGTACAATGTCCGCGTGCATACACTAAATACCCTCAGTATTTAGTATGTATTGCTTGACGAAAGAAAAAAAATATTGGTTGTTTGTAAAGTAGGTTTACGATCGAGATGTTTACGTGATAACGTCTTATTGGTGATATAAGTTTTTGGGAAGTAAGGAATTAATGAAGATAACAATTTTTTCAAATTTTAAATTACATCTATCGTTTTATTCACACTTTTGATGATAAATTTCGGGTGTAAAATGACAAGTTTACTTATTCGACTATGATATACATTTTTCTTCATACATTCACGGAATGACTGGCAGCGCTCGAGATGAGACGGGAGATCGGTCCGTCTCTCTCTCGTTATACCTGCGATCGCGCTCGTGAGGTATTGGTATGACACAAGTTTCTGAACATGTCACCCGACTAAAACGATTTTAAAGACGTTATCACGTCAAAAAATGTATGTAAAATAAATGATTGTAAAAAATAAATGTAAATGCGAACTTTAGATTGTACCACCATAACATGTTTGTACCATATTCTTGCAAATAAATTATTGTTATTTTTATAATAATAACAAAATTATTGTTATAATAATAACAAAAAAAAGTACAATAGTAAGGAGTTTTTAAGGAATGCGGGGAATTCGACGAGTTAGAATATTGGATTCCCGCGCGCCTTTAATTTGTTAGCTAACAAGTTGGCTATACCATTGTTGGCTATCCTAGGTTAAACCAATTCGAGTAATATGTTTTCGCTCTAAAGAGCTATAATATATGTTTTAGTGATGGTGATTAGTTAGTGCATGAGATAGTATGTATTTCTGTGAATAAATAAATATTAATAAAATATTCCACCGCCAGTATAATGAACAAACAAAGATGTTAATTGAGTGATGACACGCAACTAATTTGAAACTCTGCATTATTGGAGGAGTAGCGTGCGACCCTCATCTCTGAGACAGTGAGTTCGAATCACGGCTTTGCACCAATGGATTTTTTATTGTATGCAATTAGCACTTGCTCCTACGGTGAAGGCATGTCTCAAACCCAAACATCGATAACAAGTGTCAGCTGATCACCTACTTGTTTTTAAAATAAAATTCATCAAAGAAGCTGAATCAATCTGAGGCCAAGATTATTAAGGCATTATTATATTATGTTGACTATCCAAATTAATAATAAGTATAATAATAAAGGTTATATGGCTCACCTGTAAAATATATAATCTACAGTCACCCAACTATTTTGGAAAGTTGTACCCTCCTTTTTACCATTTTTCTTTACGTGATCATATACGCTTGAAAATTTTAAAGAATGTCTCAATGTCATTCCTGTGAACATTTCCTCGAATTGGACCCTTTTACTATACATCTCATCTTCAGATAGATTACTTTCCCCGTAATCCGAATTATGAATCTAAAAAATACAATATTTACTTTTATGTAAAGAATTTAATTTTAATTAAGAAATATGTATGTACAAGTGTTTGCTAGAGGCTTTCTGAGTAGGTTCGGCTGTGCGGCGCACGCGCATTATAAACGAGTGCGTGACAGGCAGGAGAACAGGCGTGTATCAGGCACAGAAGGCTGATCACCTCTCTATTTTTTTATTATTCATTGATATTACATGTAAACGTTTCCATCAGTATAAGTTAAAATCTATCTATTCTAAAAATAACAGTTAGGGTTTGTAAAATTTTACAATAAATAAAAAAAATACACTTCCAAAATACGGAACAATCTACAAATTTTTGATTTTACTTAATTACGCATTTAATATGTGCTTAACAACGCTTTTTTGATACAGAAATCTGAGCCCCACATCTGTTTTTTGTTTCATTGTGATTGAACAAAATAAGTATAGTCAATATAACATCACTTGTGTCAAATGATTTCAACTCGCGTTATCTATCGATAAAAATAAATATAGAAGTATTACTAGTGTTATGCTGAAATCAGACGCTAGGTTCTCCGAAAGTCTGTTCATATGTAAAGGTAGGTGTTCGCAGTGATTAGTCACGTTAATGTTCCTCCAATCCGAATGGTCCTCGTTCACGATCGGGTCGCTGTAAAGCAAATATATCTCAATGTATCTCAAAGTATTCATTTAGTCGTCTCATTGCGGTAGGGACCAATTACAAAAGCCACAACCAGTAATTTAAAAAAATCTTATCGAACCGCAGTAAGGTATGCACAGTAATTAAAAAAGAGGTTTCATGGAGTGAAATCACGGTACATCATGCATGTGTAATTCTAAAAAGTTGCGAAATTATCGCTAAATAACAGGCCCAATATGTTTATTGGCCCTAGTCAGCGTTTACTTAAATAGGCAAACTAAAGGCCGTGACGGCCGCGACCGAATACTCAGTTAAATAACAGTAATTTACTTTCTCTTAAAACAATTTATTATGTATAAGTTACAAAGGGGATGCAAGCACGAGAAAACTTTAATTACAAATTTTACACACATACACAATAATCGAACGTAAAAATTACCAAATTAAAAAAAAACAGTAATGTAGGGACAACAGCAAAAAGGCAAAAAAATCATTCAATTTATTTTTGTTATGTTTCAAAAATTTATTAGCGAATATTACTTGAGAAAACTACAAATAAATTTAAACCTCTCATGCTTGAGGTCGTAGGTTCAAGCTCCAACTGTTTTTGCGCATTTAAAACTCGCTCATTCAGGGAAAACATCGTAAGGAAACCGGTATCCAACGACTTCATTAGACGACGGCGTGTGTCAGGCACAGAGGACTGATCACCTACTTTTTTTTATTCCTTTATGGCTCTGGCACGGTTTGGGCATATCACCTACTTGCCCTTTAGAAAAAAAAATGATACGGAAAGCTGCGGCTAAGACCTAATAAGTTCTTGTAGATTTCTTTTAGGTCTAATAAGAAGGTTGAAAAGCCCTTTGGATTAGTGTTAAGTGCTAAACAGTGATAAGTGGAGACGATATGTCTTCCCTTTACGAGAGATTGTTGTGTTGGTGCTTATCTTAAATATTCGTATTAGTGAACTAGTATGAAAAGTAGCTAAACTTCAATGATTTATTTTTCTTAATTTTCACATGCATTTATACATTTGCTTTTTTTTTAAATACACTACTGGAATTAATTACATTATGTATATTTAAAACCTATGTATTGTCAACTTAGAAAGCCATCAAAGATTAAAATAGGTTTTTATACTTTAAGAAGGAAAATCTCTACCTAATGTATCCCTCACGTATCAGCCGTACAACCTGACTGTTGGGTTGAGAATTGAAATCTCCTGTCAAAATAATTGGCCAGTGACCGCGGCTGAAATAATATTGCGATATATAAATATTTCAAAACATATTTACTTAAATTATGAGCAGTTTTTTCCACAACACAGCGCTTTTTATGGCACTTTTTGCCGCGCACCACCTCTTTGGAACCAGCTGCCAGTAGAGGTATTTCCAAACCGATACGACTTAGAGACCGTACCATTTCCAAAAAGGTCGGCAACACACCATCTAGCCCCCATTGTTGCATGTCAGTTCTATGGTCCATGGGCAACGGTTATCACATAACAAAATAAAAAGGTATTGGTCTTAATCTGTGGTTGCTGCAACGGTGAGGTTCAGCATGGCATGTCATGAACCCAGAAACCACAAGGCACTGCGAAGGCTGATCACCAGTATATAAATAATAAAAATTATCAAAGAAACTAATGCCTACATACCTATACACACGAAATGCTTAAAAAAGAATTATTATAATTAATAATATATTTGACGAGAAAAACATTTAACTTTAATTAGTAAAATAACAAACGAAGCCCGATTAAAAATTGGTCTTATTGCAAAATTACCAATAGTCATATTTTATCTCTTACTATCAAATTATGTTTATGCTGTGATAAAAAGAGACATATAGTATAAACGAATAAATAAGGGATTGTTTAGTTTTCTTTCAAAATATAAGGGTTAAAAAAATCTTGTACATTTTGCTTTTTGGCGTCCGTAGTCGTCTTATCTTAATAAACTTACTTCCGGCCTGTATTGTAGTATGCAAATCTGTCAATTTCGGCCAATAATAATCTTATTTGTGCCAAACGGACATCCATGCGTCGAGGGTTGTACAGTAAATGTGTTGTTACAACAACTATAGGCATAGTGTCTGGTTTATCTCGTAGCTTTAATTTAGCCAAACAGGCCACATTGTCACGGTTAAGTATCGGCAAATTAGGTTGGTGAAACTCCACCTGTAATAAACGTTCTCTCAGTGGCGTAACAATGGGGTGGCAGGGCTGGCAAAATGCCATATGATATTATGTTCTATAAATGAATGTGTCTCCAATACGCATTGGACTAGCGTGGGGAGTACAGTCCATTCCCTCTCGCCTAAGAGGAAGCCTATGGCCAGTAGTGGGACATATACAACGTGTAATTGAGTACGCTGAAAATCTCACAGTTTAGATATTAAAATTACACTGATTACAACGTACTGATAGGGCCCCATCACAGGCCCCAGATGGTATAGTTACGCCACTGCGTTCTCTACAACTTTAGTTGAAGCATTTCCATCGTTCAATTAACGAACGAAGTAGAGTCGGGCGAGTTGTTCGTGGGCGCAACTATGTAGTAGTAGGTATATATGCGCTGCACTGTTTCATCATCGGGCATCGAGGTAGAATACGAAATTCTACCCGTATCACCTCGACAGCCGTCGTTTTTTAACCTCCACTATGTGGAACCATGCTGCCTATTATTATTATGATGTATTTCCAAACCAAAGTCCTTCAAGAACAGAGTGTATCAATTCTTAAAGGCCTGCAACCCACTTGCTAACCATCTGGGAATGTCTATGGGCGGCGGTATTACTTAACATCAGGTGAGCCTCCAGCCCGTTTGCCCCTGTTTTTAAAAAAAATGTATAGTATATCACTGATGAATATATTCTGTATCTTCGTGATTTAGTTGTCCCAAAGCCGACGGGTTATTACAAGAATGGTGCGGCCTAACGCCCAAACGAGAATCGAGTGTGACTCCACGGAGTCTAACTCAGACGGAGACTTCGACTCAAAATCTCACCCTGGGTACAGGTTAGCATGTTCACTTACCGTTAAGTTATCTATCATTTCAAATTTCGAACTACGAAAGAAAATAGCACAGCCATCTTGCTTAATCTTTTTTTTCTTAAAAAACGTCTTAAATCCTATCGTCTCCAATTTAGATGTAAAGTCGGTTAAACGTGCTTCCTCCACTTCTTGCAAACATATAATCTGAAAGTTACTTTCTTTGTAAGAACAGCCTTGAGAAACCTCTGGGTAATTATTATAATTGAAGAAAAATATAAAATAAAAATACATCAGTGGCGCTACAACCTCTTTAGGTCTTGGCCTCAGATTTCTGAATCTGTTTCATAATCATTTTTAAATCTAATAGGCAGGTAGGTGATCAGCCTCCAGTGGCTGACACACGCCGTCGACTTTTTGGGCCTAAGACATGTCGGTTTCCTTACGATGTTTTTTTTTCACCGTTCAAGCAAATGTTAAATGCGCACATTGAAAGAAAGTCCAATTGGTGCACAGCAGGGGATCGAACCTACGACCTCAGGTATGAGAGTCACACGCTGAAGCCACTAGGCCAACACTGCTCCAAATTTACAAAAAAAAAATTGATGCAAAAGATATGTGATAAATATTTGTTTTTTTTTGTTATGTTGAAAAACACCTTTAATTTATATAAAATTGCCTGTACTTTATATCTATTGATAAACTTACGTCAGGATTAGCATTTATTATTTGATTGTAGATTTTTGAAAATCTTTCCTCCCATATTAAATTTGTTGGTGTACAGTCTTTGTATAAATATGGATGACACTCGAGCAAGTTTTGAGCTAACACGTTGTAGGAGAGAACTCGAAACGAATCTGAAACTACCCAAAATTTTCCAATTAAAATGAATAATTTTAAAGAAGGCAAGATCGGATTCAAGGCCAACTATCGTGAGACTTCAGACTATTCCTTTACATAAACACATTTTTAAATCATAGCAGTATAAGTGCCTCGAAACAAAGTTTAAATAGAAGATACAAACAAAATTTATGACTTACACTCAGAAGTTACATTAACAGATTCCCAACATTGATACTCATGCTTTTGACTATAATTATCAAGATCATCCGAACAAGTTGACGAACTTGAAGAAATAAGAATGATGTCATCATCAGATTGGTAAGGTGTCCTGAAATGATATACTTAATCATATTGGATCTTAATACTATCAACCAATAACAGCCCGTTCCCACTAGTCGAAAGTCGCATAAGACTAAAAGTCGAATGCTCTGGTCACCATACACTTTATATGGAGCTGTTCACATTAGATGAGACGCGACTTTTAGTCGAATACGACTCAAAAAACCATCCGACGGGCCAGCGCCCGTTTTAAGACTAAAAGTCGCGTCGAATCATGCTCGCATAGGTGCCTGCTTGTTGCTGTTCACACTAGTCGTACGTCTTAACGACTCGAACGCGTTGTTACCTCTCTCCCCGCCCCGCTTCCTAGACACACATTCCTACATATTGCTTGCTCACTCCATTCGTGTTTTTTTGTTTGTTGTGTGAAAATGGAGAAATAAATAAAAGCCGAAGAACTTATTCCATTAGTTGAGTCGATCTTTCTGTTAGGATTGGGTACATCCAGTATTTTCTTGGAATTGACATTTTTTTCAACTTTTTTAATTTTCTTCGTAAGTAGTAGAGCACAACATCGCGAATTCGCTACGTACTGAATGGCGCGAAACTACGATCTATACGACTCGCGACGCAGTGTGAACAGGGACATCAGACTTTCGACTTTTAGTCTTATGCGACTTTCGACTAGTGGGAACGGGCTGTAAGAGTTTGTTAAGCAAGGAATTAAGATACGAATTCCAAGCCAGAGAAAAAAAAATCTGTAGATTTTAAATAACATATTTAAATATGCACATCAATTATTTTTAGTGTAGAACTTACCAAACAGGGACCTCTCCAGTCCCCTCCGCCATTTTGTCTTCCTTGTTATCAGACGTCTGGAAGTATTTACTACCTTTTGTAATACTAGCCAGGAACCTACCCCATGAACAATTAATTATAAAGGGATTTCTCAAAACACTACTATTCAGAACATGATATCTACTTCTTAAAGTAAGGAGATGATAATCTTTTAAATGTATTCTATTATAATGCAAATTACATGCAAAGTTAGTATGTTTCCAAAACCTCTGTGTCAATTTCAGCATATCTTTAATACAAATAGATCATAATAACAGAGAATTATTATTATACAATCTTAACATAATATGTATCTATAACTCTATACTGTGGATCACATGGAATATATGTTCAAGTACGGGAAAGCTGTAAAGTAAAAATAAAAATATATATATTATGACAGAAACTATTTTATATATTTACAAAATGTATTTTATAAACATTTACTAATAACTTTGGATATTTACATGGCCCACTAAGGACTGATATCTATACGCTTCAATGATGTGTATAAAACATACAATTGAAAGAGTAGAATATAGTAAGTATTTACTATATTCTACTCTTTACTGTAGCTGTAACTGTACTGTTGTTTCACCTAACTCATTTTAAGAATAAAACCTACAATATTTAATAAGATACTTAAACATTATTATAATTAGTCACTACTTATTACATACTCTAATATGCTATGATCAGTTTATAACTAATAGAACTGGATATATTGAGAGTTTCACTTTTAGAGGGAAAGTCAGTCAAATAGTTGGTAAACCAGAATTGGTTATGTTGATTTGGATTGTGATCACATAAGTCGATATTGAGTAAAATTAGTTATATAGACAATATGATTGGCCAATATTATAAGGTCTATTGTGGGCCCAAAATCTGTTGTGACTGTATAAGTCTTAGAGACACCACCATAATATTCTCTGGTTTTCTAATTTCAAGACTTGTGTAGTCACTATAGAAAAGAGCATTTCCAATACGGCCAGGGTTTGTGTCAGTTTAAAGAGACCTTTGGTTTACTAAATGCATCACAAACACAAAAGGGACTGATGTTTTTTTTTGTACAAATTAGATGGTAAAGGTTTAGGCTTATCAGAATGATGTTGTCATTTTTTTGGAGACGGTTGAGGAGATTATTTAGCCTCAAATAATGCCTTATTATACCATATAAATAGTAAAAAACAAGAATGATTGGGATTGGAAAGGATCTTCTTTTATTTATTTAAGTCAATGTTGAGATTTAGTTCAGGTTCAGATATTTAAATATAATAATCATAGATTACTCTTAGTTCTTATTATTAATAAACTCTTATATGCATAAAAGAGCAAGCAAACATAAATTACCAAGTAGTCAAAAGTCAGATATGATACAATTGAATGAGACCAAAGTGAGAAGTTTAGTTTTCTAAAAAAGTTTATTCAAATGTTTTTGTTACAAGTAGTACGTAGTTAAAGCTAATGACTCCAAATGTTTCTCTCAAAGGTACAGTAGACTGTAGAACTAATATAAGCATAACAATGCATCACTGCCGTCTAGCTTGAGCCACAAACCAACTATAATATAACTACAAGATAAATCAAGAAACCCCATACCATCTCTCATACATCGTTTATCACTGAAATACAAAATACCATATATTCATCATTTAACGTTTTCATTTACATACCCGATAATTGGGGCAGATACTCAAAGCAACGTCGGCAGTGAGTAATACTCTACTCAAATGCTTAAAAGGTAGAATATTAATATTTAATATTATGTTAACAGATCCGAAAGTTGAAACTGGATAGAGTAGTTTTTTAAGATTTCATGGCCTGGTAAGTGGTAACTGGTAACGAAACGAAACCTTTAAGTCAAGCTAGAGCAGTAACTACCGTCAGACGTCAACTATAGACTACAGAGTATCTTTGTATATGAGTAATGAATACAAATAGTCTTCTTAGTGCAAATTATTTTGCAAGTATGATTATTTTTTGTAATATGTAACTTATTAGATCCATTTATTTAAATCTTTATTTATACAATATTTCATTAAGTTTATTAATGGGTAACCATTGAGCTATTTGCTGTAATTATGTATGTAGATTGTAGAGTCCTTTTTTTTCTTTTTTTTAATATTATGGCAATAGTTTTAACTTTATGCCAGTTTCAAGTAAAACTACACGCGACAAAAAATAAACAAAGACATCAAAAGGAAATAAAGGGATAAGCTGGTTAAAAACAAAATATGTACACAAAGTAGAGTCCTTTTCATGAAATAAGTCCCCCAGACGCAGCGCTGTAATCGCGCGACAAAATGTTGCCATTTATGAGTCAAAAATTTACCTAGGTATTTTACATTTAGCATATTATGTTATTTATCATATAATACTATTTTCTGCATACTTCGATGGAACAATATTTCTGTTATGTAAAAAGTACATTTTTATTTACTTATATAAGCGGTGTTCTACCTACTTACAGGGAACAGAGGAGATAATAGGGTAAAGAAAAGCATTACATAGGGTGCTCTAAAAGTATCGGGAATGGAATAATTCCACTGTTCCTGTCATATTTAAATCTTTTTAATTGAAAACTCCTTTTTTTTAAATCGAATAACATTTATTTCTTTTAAAAAAGATTTTCGGTCTTTTCACAAAGTTTTGTCAAACTTGTTTAGTCATTGAGAAAATGGAATTGACTCGAGAAAATTCAAGAGCGATGATTTATTATAACTTTCAAAGTAGTTTATCACTAAAACAGTGTGTTGACCGGATGATTTCTGCATTTGGTGATGAAGCCCCATCCAAAACCACAATTTATCGCTGTTTTGCTGAATTTCAACGTGGACGTGTCAAGCTCAGTGATGATCCTCGTCAAGGTCGTCCAAAAACTGCAGTCACCCAAGAAAACGTTGATGCTGTGCGTAAGCTGATTGAGGAAGATCGACGTGTGGCATACCGCGAAATTCAGGCAACTTTAGACATTGGCATGAGTCAAATACAAATAATCTTGCATGAACAATTAGGTATAAAAAAGTTGTTTTCCCGATGGATACGCGTTCGCTTTGTGAAGAGCAAAAAGCGGTTTGCGTTACTTGGTGCGTCAGAACTCTCGAAAGATTTCACGCAGGATCCTCAAATGCTGTATACAACATCGTATCAGGTGACGAATCCTGGATATACGCGTACGAACCCGAAACAAAAACCAGTCACGAGTTTGGGTGTTCGAAAATGAGTTAAAGCCAACGAAAATTGTTCGTTCACGGAGTGTTTCAAAAAAAATGGTGGCCACGTTTGTCTCCAAAACCGGCCATGTTGCGACTATTCCTCTTGAGGGACAAAGAACGGTTAATGCAGAATGGTATTTATTTGCCACAGGTCGTTTCTGAACTCTGTAAAGAGAACTGCAACCGCTGCATCATTCTCCATCACGACAATGCGAGTTCTCACACCGCGCACAGAACAAAAGAGGTTTTAGAGCAAGAAAACATAGAATTATTAGACCATCCGCCGTACATCCCCGACCTAAGTCCTAATGATTTCTATTATTCCCCTAAAATAAAGAATAAATTGCGTGGTCAGATATTTTCATCATCTGAAAAAGCTGTGGACGCCTATAATAATGTTTTCATTTCAGTTACCTAGTTTCATGACGTTATGTATTTCCAATATTTCACTCGTCCATGAATAACGAACGTTTGGTTTTGACGCTCTTTATAATTTGAAGATTATTTTATGATAATAGTTTGAACAATTGAATAATTGAACAGAGAGAGTGCTTTATGAGAATATGTACTCGTATCTATCGCAGCCAACTACCTTAATAAGCCGCTCAATTATAGACGCTACGGCTGAATATCTTTCAGGCCGCTAGTTAAACGGCGCTATTAAAAGGTTATAATAATGTTTTGTCGGAACAAATGGAGCAGCGCCGTTTGCCATTCATTCCATATGAACTTTTGTTTAAAAATCACAATTCTTTTATTTGTGCTAATAGGCCTTATCATAGGCCACCACACCTTTAATATTCTAAAATATATGGTTTAAGTAAATTGGACTATTGTTTTCCTGTCTTTAGTGTATGTATTTGTTTTTCAGGAATACCTTCAATTCCGTATTAATCACGTCGGCTTTTATATTATGTTTCCCTATATATAAGTGCATTAAAAATGGTATTTTATTTCTCTTGTACCAATGTCTCAGAGTGCCGAGCGTTGGCAAGCTTTTATAAATAAACTAGCTGACCCGGCAAACGTTGTTTTGCTATATGAATTATTTCTAGGGAATTTCTAGTGTAGAAAAACAATTACTAACTGTGTGTAAGGAAGGATGTGGTACATATATGAGTGAAAGAGGCATGGAGCGCTGTGAGCGATGAGCGAATATAAAAATCACAAAACACCAAACATTTTTCCGGAATCCTCGCCTCTCATAAAGTAGATCTGTAAAAATTGATGTGGTTCATTTGGCATTGGCAGCAATGAGCCCATTTTATGATAATTTTGGTACCTGATTTTGAATGTAGAATTTTATTTCTTGACCATTTGCATTAGTATTTCGAACTATTTCTGTTGCTAGATCGATGTCATTTGAAAGCATGAATATGTGTGTAATGGTGAATGTGGTAAATCACAGAACAGATGTTTATTTTTTTTACTTATGTAAGTTTAATGACGTTGTGGTTTATGACATTTTCTTTAGAATAATTGTAATGTAGAGGGAGGATAAAACTTGCTGAGTTTCCTGCCCGTTCTTCTTAGAACACTGAACAAGGCCTCCTGATAGTTTTGCGAACGGATGTCGTAGTCTTGCTCTTTCGCCAATTTTGTAAGACGCTTCTACACTGAATAAACGTATTTTGATTGATTGATTGATTAGATACGTAAGAAATAGCTAATACTTTTGTAATATTCGACTAATAATTCGATGTAACTGATAATGTTTAACAAATGGTGTGCCAACGTAGTATTTCGAGATACTAAGCAGGAAGAATCGCTTACAAAGCTATATTTTCAGCGCCTCAACTTCCTTAATACTAAAGTAATTTGGCGATTGAGTATCGTACGAGACGCTCCAATCAGCAGTTTCCTGTTGTCGCCCTATATCCTGTCACCTTGGCTTCAATCACACCGCTTCATTATGCCCAATTACTATGAGTTATATCGGCTGCATTGATACATACTGTTTATTACTGTACTTTGTATTTCGAATTCATTTCGTACCTAATGGTAGTTCCAAAGTTAGGGCCTATCTATAGGTGGAGTCACACAGTCACAGTTACCGGTTTTATGAACAAGGTTTGTCAACTTTATTCATATACTAGGAAAATTTGGATCGCTTTTATACGAAATCTGTCAATATTGATCGATCCTGCAGGAAAGTCTATTTTGTAACATCGTTTAAAAATTAGTGGTGACACATCCCCCATTCTAAGAGCCTACAGTATATCGAAAATTGTAATGCAAACGCGGAATTTCGAGTCCTAGTCTCTAAGCTAGATAAAATAACGCGGAAATTAATAGTATCGGATATATTCATATATGTTTTTTTTTAAATTTGCAAACACTAACATTTATGAGAAGAGAGTCGTTAGGAAGTATCAAAGATCGGAGATTAGATCTAGAAGTATAATCAGGTCCCTTTCAAAAACAAAACGGTTTAGAATGGGTTTGACGTGATAACGTCTTTAAAATCGTTTTAGTCGGGTGTCATGTTCAGAAACTTGTGTCACACCAAAACCTCACGAGCGCGATCGCAGGTATAACGAGAGAGAGACGGACCGATCTCCCGTCTCATCTCACTCTAGCGGCATACAAACGAATGGAGATTTTCTCGTGCGGTTAAGTTTTGTAAGAAAAATGTATATCATAGTCGAATAAGTAAACTTGTCATTTTACACCCGAAATTTATCATCAAAAGTGTGAATAAAACGATAGATGTAATTTAAAATTTGAAAAAATTGTTATCTTCATTAATTCCTTACTTCCCAAAAACTTATATCACCAATAAGACGTTATCACGTAAACATCTCGATCGTAAACCTTCTTTACAAACAACCAATATTTTTTATATATATCAGAACGTGAATTGAGGAACTTTAACTCTAATCTGATTATTTACAAACTTAACCTATTTTTTTTTATACATGTGTCTTTACTAAGACATCATGGAACATTACGATCTAGTCTAACTTAAGACTAATAAGTAATTTAAGTCTAACCTAATTTACTAATAAGGATTCTTAACATAAGAAAGTATCCAATAACACTACTTACGGTCTCTATTAATGGGAGGACACTGTTCTTGTGTTCTATTTTTTCACTCACTATTTAGTACTTCATACTAACGTGCACTAACACTAATTCATTAGTTCAAATGGTATTGTCCTTTTCAGTTTTCTCATTAGGCCTGTGGCCTATCAAGTAGTTGAATAGCCTCGACTTTCACATGATTGTGGTGACCTCTACATTAAAGTCCTGATCGAGGTCGTTAGGGAGCGTTCAAGTATTACGTCACGCAATTTTTGGAGATTATCGACCCCCCCCCCCCCCATGTAACACGCCGTATCGTTTTTCTGTACCCAATAGTAAAACGTTTCGTGACCACCCAGTGACTCTTTATACCTAAAAGTTACAATTATGTGGTATAAAGTACTGGAAAGTCGAAAATAATATTAACAAGAACGCGTAATTCAATCTCCGCCAACATCGTAACGTTTTACAAGAGGACCCCCCCTCCCTCCCAAAATTCCTTACGTAATACTTGAACGCTCCCTTATTGCGAATGTACTACTATTCCCCTCAGCACTTTCTTTTGGAATCTTTGGATTATTTGGATGTGGCTATTACTGCTACAGGCCTACAGCTGGCAACCATAAGTCTATATACATAATGTCTATGTCAAGACTTGTTTGTAATCGTAACCTACATAATAATAATTAAAAATGCATATATCAGTCTCTGTGGCAGTGTACTTTTAATGCTGGCAGCATTTCCTCGCTGTATTGCGATATTTATTCGTTGAGCGAGGTAACTAACGCCAATTTCAATCTTTAATTAGCGCCTATGCACTTAAACGGTAAACCCCACGGCCGGAACAAAATTGAAGAAAAGAATGTTATTTTTAATTACTTTCCATGAAATAATCTTTATATTTAGTCGTTTTACGTACAGTTATACAATAGTTCTTCAATTTACATCCGTTTTATTCGACTTAGATATAATTAATGTAGAACAACGTAAAGAGTAGGTACAAGCTTTTTACACAACTGAGCGTTTTTAAAGCAGTTTTCGCCGCGCATCACTACTATATCGAACCAGCTGCCCAGTGTACGTAGTATTTCCGACCCAATTCGACTTCAAGAAAAGATCTTACAAATTTTTTAAATGGCAGCCAATGTCCACTTAATATCAGATGAGCCTCTTGTCCGTTTGCCCCCTGTAAAATTAGAAAAACAAAGCTATTTCTTAAATTCTACGGAACTGTGGAGTATTTACCAGCTGGCTGAGTAGGCTATGAGTAGCCTGGAGCCTTAGGCGGCAAATTTGGGACCCGATTTCTTGCCTACCTCATAGAAATCATAAAGATGTAAGTGACGTTTCATCTCTCACTTGTAATTGTAAATTCGGAGAAGAAAACTTGAATATTCTAGAGTAAGATATAGTTCGCCCCCAACCAGTAATCGACATCTGCGACTTCGGATACAATCAGACCCGAAAATTATTTTACGCGCAATTTCAACGATATTTTTGGATTGTAAAAATAAACTAGGCCATTAGGAGGTAAGGGCGGCAAACTTCACAACCTATATCTTGAAAATTTGTAAATCTACCACAGCTACAATGCACTTAGCATTGTTTTATTGAAAACTTCCCTGTTCATTTAAATAACACAAAGGTTGGTAGGACGTAACAATAATATTGTTCGAGTATAAATTATTCTTAGATGACAACAAACATGCCAATTATATAAGTATCATCGTAGTAGTAGTATCTAATAGAATCTGTGCAGTATCAGTATAAGCGGGAAGTGGTTTCTCAAAATAATTCGTTATTGCACGCCTCTGGCAGTGCTCTACTCTCGACATGTCAAAAAACCCAGTCTTTCGAAACTTGAATGACTTTTTTCTCAGTAATATAACACTTACATGATAATATGAGTGCACTAAAATCGAGTTAAATAATCTATCAAGCACATATGATATTTTTTATGAACAATTATTTTGTTTAACATATTAAATAATAACATTAAAATCAATCATTCTTGGACGTCCGTCAATCTGTGTTTATGGATCCATGTAACAAAATATACGGGGCCTGGGTCGTCGAGGATCGAATAGAATAATTTGAACTTACTCTATATTTATCACTCGCGTTATACAATAGAATATGAGCGAAATAATAACTATTATGTTAATTGCTATATAATAAGTGCAATCTAACAAACAGAGAGAATGCCTACGTCTGGCTATGCTCCCGGGGTGAAACTCCTCTGTAACAGTCGCAGAGAGAGATACTCTCGGGGCGTGATTCCGACGATTTAGGAAATCGTCATGCTTATAAGTGACACGTACTTACATAAGACAAACATCACGCTTGTAGGTGATTAGAATGTACGAGCCCTGGCACGTACTTACATAGGAAATCATCACGGTTGTAGATGATCGGAATGTACGAGTCCTGGCACGTACTTACGTAGGGAATAATTAAGCTTATAAAACTAAGGAAGCCTGAGCGAGTAAAATGTACAGCCTTGGCTCGTACATGTATGTGGCAGAGAAATTGGTGGTTTTTTTTTAGATAATTAGTAAAACATAAGCTATAGAAATAGTAACACATAATTTATTATTCCTTTTGTTAATATAGTATAATATAAGTATCGCAATACAGCGAGGAAATCCTACCAGCGTTAAAGGTACACTGCCACAAGGACCAAACTTTAAATTTGTTGTAATTTTCTATTGATTATTTTTTAATTATTATTATTACTATGTAGGTTAATAAAATAGTAAATACTGTATTTTTGTCGGTTGGAATTAAAGACTGATAGAGCTTAGTAATAAATGTGATTCCACGACCATTAACTTAAAAATATTGGTTGCTAATTGTAATTTGTTTTGGTTGAGTCTGATCCAGTAGAACCATAACAATTAACAACGGGTCTGTATGATTTATTTCTACCTAAACACTATTTCTTTTTAATTTGACATTCACAAGTGTACCCTATGAATAATTGAATTTTACTTTCTCATATGGTGGAGAAACATACGTTAGGAAACCGGGACGAAACCAAAAAAACGACGATGTCTGTTGCAGCTGATCACCAACTTCATCAGAAAAAAACAAAGCCAACCGTTTTTAACAATACAACATATTTTCCTATTTAAAAAGACTCTTTGTGTCCTATAATAAACATGCTTTCGCTATCAATATGGCCATCCCGTTCCCATTTGCCCCAGCAACCTAGACAACAAGCTGACCGGTTAACACTGGTGCGCACTGCTTCGAGTTATTCTGGCGCTACGTTCGCGCAAGTGTTGCAATCTCATCCGTTCTTCACTGTGCCATGAACCCTCTCGAGGTTAAGGTCAATGTTTTGTTTAGGGATCAAATTGAGGCTATTGATCTCTTTGTAACAATTTAAATCAACTCGACCTTATGAGACAGACTCTAGAGATGGCTTCGTGCATAAAATAATTTAAATTAAATCTCCTAGGTATTTGACCTACCTACTTGTATCTACTACATGTCGTCACCACCGCGGATTTGTTCGTGTTAAATTAAAACCAAAAGATATTTCTATTAAATTTCGGTAGTACGCTTTATCATCTATTTTACTAATTTCTTAGAAATCCATGAGATTTATTTACTTCGGTGTTTACTGTATATCAAAATATTTTTTCCGCAAATTAAATAATACGCATGGCGTGGCGTGTGTCAGGTACAGAAGTTGGAACACCTACTTGCCTTTTAGACAAAAAAATCATAAAACAGATCTACGGGCCAGACCGAAAATGTTACAGCGCCACTGTTTTTTTTAAGAAAGAAAATGATGAATTACATTTCTTGTGAAGCTTAGTCCTTCAATATATTTTGTAAAAAAAATACTGGATCAAAAAGAAGACTGGCAGAGTTTAATGCCACTTTTCATCTGTTCTTGATTTGAGAACTGTAAATTTAAAGTTAAAAACATTTTCTTGAATAACTTTTTTGAGTACCTATACATTGTGGTACCTATATGAATAGATCTTTATATTATATCGAGTATCGTGTATATATATAAATGATCAGTTAAAATGATTCTGGCTAAGAAATTTATTTAATCATAACCGATGTTATCTTTGTAATCGAAGTCGTACTTCCACTTCAATAAAAAGATATAATATCAATAAAAGACGTCATTATCTTTATAATCGTACACATAAAAATAACGATTTGAATTATTTTCTTAGGATTCCTCTGTAAGTGTTTTAATACTTTAATATAAAAGTAAAAAGTACTTTGGAAGCTACAAGAACTTTGGAGGTGCTGGTGTTCTGGCTTCTATTTATTATCACGCATTGAAGGTGAATTGGTGTACCGTCTTGTTGGTAAATAAGATGCCTTCTGTGCTTTCCGACGCTGTATTCCTTCACTCAAATGATCGTTGTAAAATGAATTGAATTAAAACCTGAATACTACGCCGTAAAGACAATAAACCCTATTCAATTAGCATTAGTAGCAATATTATCCAGCAATGAACTTCAAAATTGAACAAAGCATTTCCAGATGTATTACTTACTATATAAACCTAAATCTAATGAAAAATCTTTTAAGATCTAGATGTACAAAAATCTCTTCCCGCGATCAATATGGTTATATTTTGAAACGTTTATGTTTTAAATGGTAAATAACGTATATAAAAAAAAAATTATTTAATACGCTTGTCAATGGCTACCTCATGATATCAAATTACTATAAATCGATTTGTCCCCTAGCGACGTCTTCCTGTTCTCAGACATCAAGGAACTCTCGCTGGACAGACATATTGCGCTGATGAAGAGGTAATCGCCGAAACTGAAGCCCATTTTAAGCGTAAATACAAATTGTGCTATAAAAATGGTATTCAGCTATCGTATGACCGCTATAATCGTGGTTTCGCTGTCAAAGACAACCTTATAATAGTCAAATAAAATATTACCAAAATAAAACCTTTCTATATAACTACGAACTTTACAGCCAACCTGTTATGTTTTGCTCATAGTCATAGCCCGGTGATATTACTATCACCAAACGATTCATTGATACTTTTAAATATGAATATTTGCATTTATGTAGTAGGTACACATTACGTGTGCGCCTGGAGTATATATGCGGAACTCCACGCCATTGTAAATATTATAGTGAAATTATTGTAATCTCTACAATATTACGTGCCGTCAGTTTTGTTTTCGTCGAAGGAAAGTGTGTTGTTTTAATAGAAAAATGAGGCAGCCTGTGAAACTTAATTTGAAGAAACCCAGATCTGATTACGTTAGACTTATAGAAGATTATTGGGTACGTAGACCATAGCAAACCTTCTATATATAAATCTATATATAATTGCAATAGTATCCGCTACATTACATAGTTATTCAATTATTCTTCTAATTCTGATGCATTAGACAATTTAGTCAAAACTAAATGGTGTCAAAATGAACGCTGAAATCAGCGTTTGTTTAATACTTTTAACATAATCGTCGTAACTTATAATAAGACGGTGTCTAAGGGGTCGTTTCTGAACCCCCATTTAGATTTATACCCCTACCGTCCCCTCCTACAGTTAGGAGCAATAAAGTAGACTACCGCAGGCTAGTCTACTTTATTAAAACATTTTGACTATCAGAACTGGTTTGGATATTTGCGCCTGACAAAATATGTTCTCAATATTAACTAAGAAACAAGTTTGATGTTTTAATTTATCCTACTATTAGATAAGTGGTTATTGCGAATAGAAATAAAAATGACGCTTATCGGCGTACTAACTCAGCGTTGAACACAAAGCTTTAGGTTAAGGTTATAAATTATCCTTCGTAGAATAAAATAAGCGCAAAAATATATTTACTTAGTTTTTAATTTTATAAAAAAATGGCTTCATTAATTTGTTGCGCGCTGAATTTGCACAATTTACTTACTGCGTGCGCATGCGCCTTTACTCCATAACTTCTAATAGCGACATTCCAACGTTCGTCTATACAATTTCGATATAGTTTTCGAAGTATTGGTAGTGCCGATGTGTAAAATGAATTAATTATTATGTAGTATTGTCTTTTATTGACATAACTTTTACACATTAAAAAAAAACACTTTTTTACCTGATTGAAGTTATGTATTATTATAAATTTACAATTATTTTGCATTATTTTAAATTTTTCCGATGTTTCGCGTGCTTTACGGCGTGCGTAATCACGGTGACCGAAGACAAAAGGTGTTGAATGTCAAAAAGTATCACAGCTGTAGAAAAAGTTGTATTATTATCTGTATTTATTTCCCCGGAGTTGGTATCGACAAAAAGATGGAGGGTTTTGGCAGAAATGGCTCAATACGAAGAGACGAAGACGATATAGAGGACACCGTGAGCACGTGGCACAAAAACTCAGTCGGGATCGCTAATGCTATTAATCATTGCGATTTAGTGAGATATATAAATACAAAGGGTTTTCCGCTGAAACTTAATATAATATTTACGGAATGAAATCACCGTATTCTTTGCAATGTCGGCTTTTACCCTATACTTCATAAATAATTATTCTATTGTTATGTGCATGCAACAGTTAGACTATTGTCGTCATTTCCTTACGTCAGTTCGACGTATTACTAATTTGAGTTATTGGTGTATTTCTTATTGCACTACCCACTGTGGCGTCTGTTTTCATTTATATCAAACAAGTCATCAATAAGACCATTTACGTATAGAACTCGTGTAGGCTTTGGTTATCGGACATGTAAAAACTATTTTTTTTAGTAGACCCGCCTTTGGAATGTTCTTTCGATTTTCGCATTGCTCTATTGTTCTAGGGGCTAATTTATACGTTAAAATCGCTGGGAGGATAATGAGTGGCTCATGCACAACTTGTGGAATAAAAAGGGGTCAATAATGTATATATCTGTAGAGGTGAATTTATTGTCTACTAGCTGACCGGGCAAACGTCGTTTTGCCATGTATATCATTTATAATAAAAATAGGGGTTGATCGTAGAGGGGCGAAAGTTAGAGATTGTATGTATTTTTTAATGCTGTATCATAAAAAAATAGAAATTAAAAATTTTGTCTGATAAAATAAATTGGGGTGGACTACCCCTAACATTTAGGGGGATGAAAAATAGATGTTGGCCGATTCTCATAGATACCGAAAAGTTTCGGAGGAGTATGGCAACGAAAACTGTGACACGAGAATTTTATATATTAGATATAGAAATCTCGTATTTCCATTTGTAATATTGTCTACGTATCATTGTTTCGTAATTCCACTTGCACGTGGATCAACCAGTCGCCCTAAACTGCCATGTAAGTCAGAGGACCATAATGACAGTGAATTTTATTTCGGTTTTCATTTGGTGTACCTCTAACACTAAATATCTACTAACCGACTTCTTGTTTTATGAAAAGAGCCACGTTATTCGTGAGTGGCATGTATATTAACCTGAAAATTTTAAAGACTCTTTCGTGGTAGTCGGGTTCCTAAAGTAGCTCGGAGAAAAAACCGTCGAACGAAAACGTTTCTTACCAAAACTGCCTTAAAGATGAGAGATATATGATTGAGATCTCGTAAAAATATGTCTTTTATATCTACTATATAAAAATAAGTCGGGTTTTTTCCTTCCTGACGCTATAACTCCAGAACGCACGAACCGATTTCCACGGTTTTGCATTCGTTGGAAAGGTCTCGGGCTCCGTGAGGTTTATAGCAAAGAAAATTCAGGGAAAAATTCAACAGAAAAGCGGGATCACCAAACGAAATGTTACATAAAACGAAGCCATCTGGTGGCGAAACGGAGTTCGCCCAGTTTGCTAGTATTATATAAAAGCAAGTCCTCCATCGCGTCATTTGTCTGTCTGTGTACGCTTAACTCAGAAACTAATACACAGAATTTGTTGCGGTTAATACCTCTAGAATGATTGATGAGGAAGGTTTAGGTGTGCAATATTTCTAGGTTTACTAGGGTAGGGTGCTCGTCCGTTGAAGGGGCGGGTCGCCAGTCAACATATTTGGATGGTAAAACATATATGAAGACTGTTGTTTATGCTTATTATTGTTAAGAATCAATAAAGATATCAAGTAACAAATTAGGACATACTGTTTTTGCATAATTCATTTTCTCCAATCTAAAATACTAAATGCTTTTCTTCTCAGTAGATCGGATGGAGATTTATATTAACTGTCACTAGTTTGGTATTTATATTATCGTTTTTGCATATATGTTTAATCTAATACATAAAATTCACGTGTCACAATGTTCGTTCCCAAACTCCTCCGAACCTCGACCGACTCTTATGCATTTTTTTAAGCTTATTCAGTAAGTCTAAAAATCGGATACTATGTATCTTTTAAACCCCTAATTTTTTATTTTGTTTTTTCGATAAAAAAAAACTGTTTTTAATTTTTTATGATACAGCATACAAAAATACATACTTACAACTCTTCATTTTCATCCCTCTACGATCAACCCCTATTTTTATTATAGAACATAGTTATTTTTATTGAACTAAAAAATGTTTCCTAGAAATAATACACGTGGCAAAACAACGTTTGCCGGGTCAGCTAGTTATTTATTGGAAAAAAGGTTTACCTATGGTCATTGCGGTAAAATATTCTACCTAGACTTGGGGCAGAGGGCATCCACAATGACTCTCCATCACGTTCGGTCTTGAGCCTATTTCACATCGCTCCAAATGTGTCCGGATCTCTTAGTCGCATCTGCAGCTGTACGAAGCCAGGATTGCTTGGGACGGCCACGTTTCCGCTTTCCTTACCGGTTCCAATCAAGCACCTGCTAGGGGATATAATTAGAATCTCTTTGGAGTATATAGTCTATCCATTTCCACTTACGTCGCTTCATCTGCTGACCATGATTAGCCAGATTCTATCTAGACACAAACAATAATAAAAAAAAATGGTGCGTGTACTTATGTACGCGCTTAAGAAGTTATACTTCTTTGGCTTTCTTTATTTTTTTTGAAATATTAAATAATTAATAATAGATATTTAGCGTTAATAATTTAACAATATTTAATATTTAGTATATTATTCAATTATTAATTAATATTAATAACGATTATTATTTACTATTTTATTATATTATTAATTTAATTTAATAACTAGGTATGTTTCATAACCTTTTAACTAAGTAACAATAGGTCTTTGTGAAAAAGCATTGCTAAATGTCTTTGAAAAAATAAATAAAACTGCTTTATTTGTTTAAAAGGTACTACAAATGTCATTATGGTCATACGTCACGCATATTCTATTTCTTTTTACTTGTAGATTGTCTTATTCCCATCTCGTTCGCGCACGCTTGGCGCCCATACTGAATTTTGTGTCACGGTGCGCGCGCATCGTAAAATTTCACTCTCATAAATTTTTCATAACGCGCCTAAAGAAGTATAACTTCAAAAACGAATCGCACAAATTAAGAGGAAAACACAGCATGAATAAATAACGTAATAACGATTACTAAACTATAATACTTAAAAACGACAAATGTCTAATTATAACAGTGAGCGAAATATAAGAAATAACGCTGATTGCAAAATTTGTAGACGGCTCTGCGAAACTGGGTAAGAGAGGTGTAACGAGTCAATTACAGGGGAATATTTTATTGGCTAACACATCCTAGGAATAGTAGAACATTGGTCGGCTCTACGAAAGGGGTTCTCTAGTTTCTAAGCTAAATAAAGAAATTCTATACAACTTACAATTAATCGTAATGTGATTCTAAAACTCTTTATATTAAATGTAAAATAGCGAATTCATGAACTTACCGACATGACATACGAGACGTATCATATTACACTGAGAAATGTAGAAAAAAAGCTAATTGTTCAAAAATTATAGGTGATTTGCGTAGCTGTTTTTATTTTACATGATCTATATTATTTAACAAGTATTTTAACATTTTATGATTTCAATTGAGGTTTATTTGCTCATTTATTTATTTATTTATCAGTAATCCTTCACCGATTTATTATACAATATCTAAACAAATATATTATTCACAAAAGCCAAAAACGGAATACACAGTAAACATATATATATATATACTAAATTGTTAGATGCAGGTTCACTATAACATATTAGGTCCTTACATATGAAATTGACGTTTGGTCGTACTGGCCACTTTGACCTCAAATATCTCCTCTTTGGGTAGGTATTCCTAATTCAATTATTTACAGCTATTTACTCGTGCATTTTTTTTTCGAAAACCATGATTCATTTTATAAAATGGAAATATACCTACCGTTATTTACGAGTACGATTTCCACAACGGCACCAGTGCTGCAGAAACGGCTCGAAGGATTAATTATGTGTATGACGGCGGTGTCACAAAAGGAAACACATCGTTTTTGGTTACAACGTTTCCGTTCTGGAAATTTTGAACTGCAGAACAAGCTCCGTGGACGGCCTGAGACCAAAGTTGATAAGAGTTAAGGCTATTGTGGAAACGAATGTATCGCAAACTAAGTCTGAGTTAGCTGCAGGCTGTGGTCTGAGTGAAAAAACTATATAAATCCACTTCAAGCAAATTGGGAAGGTGAAAAAGCTTGAAAGGTCAAAACCTCTCGAATTGAGTGAAGCAAATCGACAAACGCGCTTCGACTGCTGCGTTACAATACTTAACCGGCACAATTATGAAGGGATTTTAATCGAATCATTGATCCAACCTGTGATGAAAATTTGATCTTGTACGATAATTCAAAATTTGGATAACTTCTTGCAAGGTAAAAAAATCAACTCTAATGGGGCCGTCAATACCTTCAAAGATTTTATTGATTCCCGTGCGAATGGTTTTTTTAGTAAAGGGATCAATTAACTACCTGTAAGATGGCAAAAGTGTATAGATAGCAATGGTACATACTTTGATTAATTAAATACAGTCTATTAAAAAAAATCTACGTTTTGTTCCCCATCTCCCATACAAAACGCCATTTTCAAATGTAAGGCCCTCATATTTAATATAAATTAACAAATTATACCAGAGTTCTTTACAAAACTTTATAGCAATTTTTAGTTACGTTAAATATAGCAGCAAATATATATTTGCTGGTAATTTGTGTCTTAATCTGAAGGTATGAAAATAGTTTGTATTAGACCGAAGAATTTGAAATAGTTGGGGTTGCCTTGTATTCTATGAAGGGGTGTGAAATCGTAATAGCGACAATATGTTAGGGCAGTCAATTTAACCGTTGGAAACAGTGTCTAAAAACATCAGGACGTATTTTTTACGTTTACGGTCCTAGTTAGGCTTAGGATAGTAAAATTACTCCGAAGTTAGTAGAAATTGTAGGGAACAGCTTGATGCAGATTGTTAAAGATACATTTTACGTACTACTTGAATTTTATTATATTCACAAGTATACAGTATTTACAATATTTGTAACCTACATAGTAATAATTAAAAACTCATAGAAAATTAAAACAAATTCATAAAGTGTGGTCCCTGCCGTGTAGGTACCTTTAATGCTGGCAGCATTTCCTTACTTATTGCGATACTTATATTTGAATTTTAATATTGACATTAACTGTTTCAATTATCCATCGAATAAAGTGAGAAAAATTCATATTTTCTATAAGATAATTTGGGGCTAAAGAAAGTCTTTCAGTGGTGCGTATCTTAGTATAACTTTATTCGCGCCGTATTTAAATAAACCATATTACCAACGTCCAAGACATATTGTCACACAGCCTAAAATACCAAGTAATCTCTAATCTCCTAATCTTTGTAGAGTATATTAGCAAAACATCCCACTGTCTCTTACAGAGGGCGATTAGCGCTCTCCCATACGCCAAATACTGCCTGTACTTTTTGTCCGTTCTAAGCCCTTGATTTGAGAATTAGCAAAAGAAGTCGATTTAAAAACATAATTTTTTCCTACTGACTTTCATAAGTGCTTATTTTATATAAATAAATTACTAATTTTGTTTTTTAGATATTTTGAAGTACTTTCCCATCTTCGGCGGTAGTACTACACAAGTTTAATAATATTACTTATTTTACGTACATACATTCAGTTACTGTACAGTCATTAATTATTGGATAGTTAACCTCGTTGTAGAAAATACAACTTCGTAAACCTAGATGGTGCAGATATTGGACACGATTGCGAGACCAGGCCAGTGTTTAAACACCCCCGATTGGATTGACATTCCTGAATTATTATGACGTAGGAGTATTCAAGAATTCAAGAATTTATGAGGCTGTCAACGCATTCGCGACCTTTTTGGTGTCCATAGACATAGGTGATTTTTTTTTTCGAGAAGAACTCGGTCTTCTTGAACTCGTAAGACTCGGTTACGCAAAACATACCTTCAGTGGTCGTCACCAGGGCTTCAGAAGGTTCAGGAGATTAAGTGTTAGTAAACAGATACCTGAATGGTCCGAAGGCGCTGGCGTGACGTCACAAACAGCTTTATTAAAACTGCGCAATCTCCCGCGCGGCATCATTTGCCGATCTGTGCGTTGCCCGCGCACCGCGTTTAGTGTTTGAAAATCGCGTGTGTTTTTGTGCACCATGCCGAAGAATATTTTCGCCGAAATGGGCTCCCAAGTGGGGCTGACGCCCTCCAGACAAAATAAACAGGTAGGAATAATTCTACTTTTTTTTAATTGACGCAAAGGTATTTCGAGCGCAATCCGGCAGAGACGGTTTCATGGTCGGACATAAATAAACTACACCGAAATACGATGTCAATACTGAGTTTGGATTCCCGGTTAATGCCAGACTAATATAGGGACGTACTACGGATATTTGACTGCATCCCTGTTTAAGTCAGAGGAACCTGATTCGATTGTATGTGACAAGAATTTTTTAAATATTTTGATTGAAGGTTCTTTTGTTTTATATTACTGTTTTCTAAATATCATAAAAATAAATAATATGCGAAAGTTAATTGACGATGTAATTGTGTATTAAGTAAATAAAGTATTCGTGTAGTATTTAAGTTTTTTTATAAAAACCAAAATTTTATTTAAATAATTTTATATAGAACGCGATTTTCAAGTCTAAGAACGTGCGTTTGTTAAGGGTTCGAGAGAATTTTCTCTGTATGTGTACACTTACTCGTATGGTGAAGGAAAGGAAGGAAATATCTCCGATCTGCGAACCAACACACGTTTACCAGAGTACGCTATAAACACTTCGTTATAAGGAAAAATATAAAATTATTTTCATACTGTAAAAATATAACTAATACGATGTTTCACAAATATTTATTTATGCGCAGAACAATTTTGATATAATAAGTAAAAATATAAAATGTTAATGCAATTTGCTGGTTTAAGCATAAATAATTTAATACAATATATACGTAGTTATAATTGATGCGCCGTTTATGATGGAATTACAATATTGAAGTAATTTTCCGTTTTAACAGGAAATATTAGTTAAATTTATGAGTAGGTTTAAATGACCTATATGTAAGTGTATTTAAATGTTTGTAGACCTTTTTACGTATATTTGCTATATGATAGATAATAAATGTCCAGTCGTATACACAATACCAATTGTTATTTCCTACGACTCGTTATTTATATAGAAACGATAGCCTAAATAAATCTATCACTAACTTGGTTATTTGGATATCTATATATCCGATAATGTATCTGTCTCGCAAGCTCAGGAGTCGGAGCCGCAATTAAATTAGTGGTTTCGCCTTTAAAACACTCAATGAGACGTAGAAATATGTCTGCCCCATTCCCCATTAGTCTACTGATTACGGACACAAACTTCTAATAAGTATTAAAAAAAAATCAGTCGCGCTATAACCTTTTTAGATCTGGGCCTCAGATTTTTGAATTATTTTCATGATCATTTCTCAATCTAACAGGCAAGGATCAGCCTCCTGTGCCTGACACACGCCTTCGACGTTTTTTGGTCTAAGGCAAGCCGGTTTCCTCCACCGATCGAACGAATATTAATGCTCGCATAGAAAGAAAGCCCATTGGTGCATAGCCGGGGTTGAACCCACGACCACAATGATGAGAGTCGCACGCTGAAGCCACTGGGCCAACACTGCTCTCTAAATTCGGTGAATTCTCATACAATATAGGATATAGTTTCACAATTTCTACACGGTACATATTTAAATATCAACAACTATGAATTCCTTATAAAATCCTATTTTCATAACACAAAGCACATAAATAGAAACAAGTTTATTATTTAATTTGACATTAAATTATGAAAATGGTAGAACGCATAATGACCATGTCACGGCCGACTAGATTTCTTGGCGTAAGACTAATTAGGTTATTAATTAACCATTAATTAATGTGCATGATTTTAGTGTCAATATAAATTTTCTGTCTTTATAAAATACTAGATAAACTGTCATAGATGTCATAGAAGGGTTCTTACTTGAACAGCCTTTTAGAAAGTCATAGTATCATAGTAGTATTGTCAAATCATATTGTCAAATTCTATATAATTTATATATTCTTAAATTACACAGTATCTACCACCATTCATGGAAATATTCAATTGAGATAAATCCAAAAATTTCCTCTCACGTTATCGAAAACTAAAGCATTTCATGGGCTTCTAGTATGTTTGGCACCCATTCCATGCTGTTTAGTGTTTATCCTTGGTAATAATCCAAGCCTCCAAGGTGCTCCAAGACTATGTACAATTCTTGTCTGACTCAATATTAAAGTAACTAACCTAACCTAACCACCCTGTGAGGTGGAATGGACAGACATATTTCTGAATTCCACTTATTTATCTTAGTTGTACCGTCTGATCTTTTTGGAATAAAACATGAAGGGTAAAATTGATTTATCCATTGAGATTTTTTTTAAATAACAAGTCATTTTCACACAAATATACAGTATTTACTTTATTCTTAACATAAAAAGCAATAATAATTAAAAATTGATAAATAAAACAAATTTGTGAGGGTACATAATTTTAATTAGCGCTAAGTATGGCTCTCTGAAAGTCATTACGTTTTTGACATACCGGAGTCGCAGTTAGCTTTCTCTCGACTAAAAACAACAGCTCTAAGTTACATATTTAGTTTATATGCTTATAAAATTATAGAACTGAGAAGTACCTAACAGTTCGAAAATACCTGAATTGTATACAAGTTATAAAAACCTATGATCTTCGTAACTAATTAACAGATTCCGTGTAAAATACATAAATTCATATAACCATCATAATTAGGTGATCTACACATATGTTGACGTACCTTTGCTAAACTATTGCGCTATTATGCATTGCGATTTATCTGTGGTATAAAACCTGTATTTTTAATGGTATATTAATGTTTGTACATCTATTCTGTGGTCAATTTGTCAAGAGGTTTTGGGCATAACTTGAAGCCATGATTTTTTCTGCATAACCCCTTTGGAGGTTTACGATTTCTCTTATACAATTGTTAAAATATTTTAGATTCAACTAGTTATGATATGATATAGGGAACTTGGTTTTCTTCTTTACTTTGACATTATTAAAAACCTTTTTTTGTCAATTTATAACCAGATATATAACATTTCATGGCTTTACATTATAAAATGACTGATTTCCATACAATCTTTCATCCCTTATCTACGTAACAAAACTTACCTTAGTACTTTGACATCTTTTAAGATAAGATATATATTATATATATATAAGATATATATTATATATATATATATAAGATATATATTAAGCCTTAATGCAGTCATTTTAATACTTGATTTTGCATACTTTTATAAGTTATTTGAGCTAGAAAAACTTAATATCGAAGCATATTTGAACCGATGTCGTAAACAACCAAAGTTGCTTATATTTTCGAAATTCGATTCGACAGGTTTTTTATTACACCTTATTATATATTGCATTGATTTTACTTGCGTAGCGAATTTTTTGCACAGCGATAGTTCATATTACAAAATTATAATTATTTTCTATTTCTCTCATATATGTTTTATCGACTTTTTAATACGATATCGAGAAAAATAAATATGAAAAGCTTAATATAATTACTATATTGAATGCAGGCTCTTCTTAATAATTTAAGATGTTTTCTAATATTTGTCTTAAGCTTTATATACCTTATATGTATACATATATAATATCCCACATCTTCAAGATGGCATGTGTTGTAAGACTATACAATATATAATATGTATCTGACAATAACAACGGAATGAATGATTAAATGAAATTGATTGATCGAAATTATTTCCTTACTCATGTAATTAGACCTGTCACACAACTGTTATTAGGTATATGTAATTTTTAATTACCTCTTTTATCTATCTTAAATGAACATTGGTAGAAAATATAATTGTAGGCAACGACGTTTTCATAGGTTTCTTCGGTCAGCCTTGCGATTCTGTAACTCACTTTTCGAACTCTCACAGCGGTTTTCACAGCGGTGGTCGCTCTCAAATCAGTCGTAAAGCAATCATTTTACGATTTGGCATTCTGAAAAGGGAGCTTTTAGACAAATAAATATAATTATTGAAGTGCACAATGTTAATTTACACTTGGGTAAGCGTTACAGTAGGTTATTTATGAAATAAAGGACTAGAAAACCATGGATGTTTTTTTTATAGAATAGGGGGAAAACTGGCAGGAGGCTCATCTGATGTTAAGTGATACATGGACAGTCTCAATGTCAGTGGGTTCGCGGTGCGTTGTCGGCCTTGATAATGGGTACGCTATTTTCTTGAAGGCCCCTAATTCGAATTGGTTCGAAAATACTTCAGTGATCAGATCATCACTGTTAAGTGCGCGGCAAAAACTGCCTTAAAAATCGGTCACTTGTGGAACGACGGACGTACGAAGAGATACGGTTGGAATTTCGTATCCAACAATAACAGATTCAGCTTTGTACTTCCTACACGTATTATATAATAATTAAACTTAATAATTTATTCTTACGCAATTGTTCAAAGCTCAATAACAGTTCTATTAACTATAAGTTCTGTACTTGACCTTGCTAGTGTAATTGATTGTCTCCTGCTGTGACGTCGAATTCTATCTGTCGCGTATTTATCTTAATTTCCTGATAGAACCTTGCATATAAATTAACAACCGACTTCAAACAAACTGAAGGGAGAGGTTATCAATTTAAGGTGAAATTTTCTTTAAGCTTAGCTCCTCCGTCCGTGGCTCAAGGTGTCAAATAATACTGGTTTGTACTAAATAGATCCCATAAGGCTTCGTAAATATTGTTTTTTAATACTTTGCAATACGAGTCGATACTATGTAAATGAATTTATTAAAGTTGAAGTCAGTTTTAGCTTAGAAAATTAGCGTAAAACTAAATCCTAAGTTTCTTAAATCTTTTCCAGTTATAAACGACATTGCGATGTTTTCTGGTTCAGACAGAATATATGGGAAATATTTCCAGCAAAGAATTCTAGTAAAAATACTTCTCCATAAAATCAACGAGGTTTGTCATGGCTGAACTGACTCGTTCATTAGAGCATAAGCCCGTAGAGGTCATAATCTCCTCTTTCTTTGAAGTCGTTAAATCTTAAGAGAAATATTTTCCAGTCGTCAAAACAAATATGGCTATTATTATAATATGACACTCTAGGAACTGGGTTGTGTTAAGTGACAGGTATCTTTAAGATCTTTACTACTGTCTATGTCAACAAACAAAGTCCAAAATAGAATTCCTAACACTCATTGTTCAATGATTGATTGAAGAATGATTTAAGCAATGTCGTTCATTCAGGAACGCGATCGACCTTCGTTCATTAACACGCGATCCGAACAATGTATGTAGCATTCAACTTATCCATGTACCTTATAATTGAAATTGGTTTAATTAAAATAAGTAATAAATTGATTTATATCCTCATACGATATTTAATTGTATTTAGTGTTTTGATGAAGTGCAAATAGTGTAACAACGGATTCCTTAATACTTCTCTAAGCACAGAGCAACAACTTACTGGTTTTTTCACCTTGAAATCTCAAGTTTGAAATTCATGGATGTTGTCTATGTGCTCATTGACATTTAGCTACATAGTATAAAATCCCGATATACAACAACCTTCACCGAGATGCTTATTTAATGAAACGTATTTTATATTTAATTTAATATGTCAATAAATATAATCCATATGGGTTGCCTAGCAAAGTTCAGTCCAGAGTATGTTTAATTAATATTTAAAAATTTTTCAACCATTATTTTTAATCAGGGTAGTATTAAATATGTATCACTATAACTTTCTTTTTTACTAAAGATGTATATATACTTTAGTGTGACATAAAAAATATACACATAAATAATTAATTGATTAAAAACAACCTACCGTTTGCATATTCTATGGGCTTCATACTTTCGATTGGTATAGAATTTATCTAATAATCACACCGGTGAAATGTTTAAATACTCTGGACTGAAATTTGCTAGGCAACCCGTAGAGATTATACTTATTGACATATTGAATGAAATATAAATAATAAAATACGTTTCATTAAATAAGCATCTCGGTGAAGGTCGTTGTATATCGGGATCTTAGTCCAACAGGAAAATATAGGGAGTTAACCGGCGTGACTTAGGGAAAGATTATTTATTTATTGCATAATGAGACTTACCTTATGTAAAACACAAAAATATATACAAAATGGATGTCAGGCAGAGATTACCGACTTGCTTAATAAAATGCAATATGGGTAATAAAACTCCACAAGAAAAACGTCGATAAAGATTACACTAACGAATCTTATCGTACCAACTCATAATGAAATTAAATCATAAATTGTCTAGTTTATTAACATTTTTTTACAAAAATTCTGAAAGAATTAACAATTCCATGCATTTTCTACAATCTAACGATTAATTATGTACCTAATTTTAAATGTTAAGTAATGACAATAATACAGGTCCAATTCAGTCCAAGGCAATGTTTTCTATGTCACGTAATTTGTTCTGGGGGACTTTTTTATGTATACAGATTATCACTGTAGTAATATCACTATTAGTGGTTGGTGGTAGATGTGTAAAAATTATATATATACATATTTCAGAACTAGCCTGTAATAATTTCATAATTTCAGAACTAGCCTGTAATAATTTCATAAAAAATGTATCACTATCTATTTATTACACCCAAAACGAACGAACGAATGAAAAACCCAGGCAAATATCTCAGACAGCAATCGATAAGACAAAAAGGCTTATCTATTTATCTATAAAACAACTTTCAAAATGTCTTGGTCCGGAGTTTATGCGTCCTCTACACACACTTAATGAAATAATAATTTGTTTTATTTTGTATTAGCTATACTGACTCGATAATTATGAAGGGATCCCGAAGATTTAGTTGTGATACCGCGCCATTCCAATATTGCGGATATTGAAAGATAACAACACGTCGATTGTTATTAGAAGTTACAAAGTCATTCTCCCAATATTTAAATTTAAAAACATATTAGACCGTTTAATAAAAATAAATGTTAGTGTAACGAATGGGACAATCGATTATGAGATTTAACGGTTGAACTACTTGCTGTTGATTCTGTAATTAGTATTTATTTTAGAATAACATTTCTTGACCATATCCTATTTCTAATTCTTGTATTTCTTATTCTTCTGTGTTGCATCGCAATGCATGAATCCGTGAGATTAGCTTTTTAGTTTGATTTATTAATATATTTTATTATGTATTTTAGATAAAGGTTCTATAATATTTTTTCATAAGATTTGGTTATGCACTTCTGGCACCACCGTATTTCTTTTTTTAGCTTTTCCCTTACTATGGTTGCCTGGAAGAGATCGATTGTCAGCGATAGCGCCCGTTGCATCTCTTATAATTTTTATGTAATATGTTATTTGTTTTGTATATAATAAAATAAAATATTCTCCATACTTCTTAAAGAGAGACTATACACTTCACGAAGGAAATCATTTATTTTTTGTTCTGTTGTTATTACTTTTACGTAGTTCGACAATTATCTTGATAATATGAAAGAAATTGAATTAAATGTTTGGTAAGAAATGAATATAGGGTTATATTAGTGCGTACGACCACCACGCCAGCTCTCGTTCCGCATGGATTTCTTAACCATTAATAGAAAAGTCAAGCATCATTAAGAGTATACTACTCTCTGATTGAAATGTTAGTAGATTTTTCTTTGAGCGCTGTGATTATGTAAAGTTAGTCCTTGCGTTCTCGCGATGGTTCATGGTATGAAGTCACTTAAAACAACACGTTTATCATAATTTAATTCACGATATACAGTGCTCATTTCCCGCGCTATTCGCATCGCTATATGTAGACAACATAGTTGTACACGATAGGAGTATGAGGCTTGTGAAGGACGCCGACTTCGAATCCGGATGTATGCAACAGTCACTTGTTTCGTTATTAACAAGATAAACAGTAAATACAGCGCACTCCCCACTCTATGAAAGAACTTGATCGTAAAATTCACTGTACGGTTCCTGGATCATCAGGGGTTCGAAATAATAGAATAATTTGAACTTACTCTATATTTATCATTCGCGTTATACAATAGAATATGAGCGAAAATAATAACTATTATGTTAATTGCTATATAATAAGTGCAATCTAACAAACAGAGAGAGTGCCTACGTCTGGCTATGCTCCCGGGGTGAAACTCCTCTGTAACAGTCGAAGAGAGAGATACTCTCGGGGCGTGACTCCGACGATTTAGGAAATCGTCATGCTTATAAGTGATCAAACTGTACAGCCAGGACACGTACTTACATAAGACAAACATCACGCTTGTAGATGATCGGAATGTACGAGCCCTGGCACGTACTTACATAGGGAATAATTAAGCTTATAAAACTAAGGAAGCCTGAGCGAGTAAAATGTACAGCCTTGGCTCGTACATTTACATTTAATAAATATAAAAACTATGTACAATTTGTTCTGTGTAAAAATTAAACAGCAGCAAAGCAACTAATAATATAGAAATTATATTGAAGTAACCGCGACAGTTGAGTATTCGACGTAAAAATGGAAGATACTAAATTAGGGTAAGAATTGAGTTATGTATTTAAAGCGTTTTGTGATTTGGAAGCAACACGTTTGGAAAAAAACAAGAATGTGACTCATGCAATAATTATAGTTAACCGCTGTTTTTCACATTGCATTTTAAGGTGGTTAGCATACGATTTTGTTAATAAACATTTAACAGTGACAGGTTTTTAAGTGCGTGCTCCTATTTCACCATGCCTGCTGCTGATAGAGGACAAATCTTTGTTTTTAATTTATGTTATTAATTACTTAAGATGTCATGTGGAACATGGTTTAATGGTTGCAGCTCCTTACAAACGTTGTGTAAAAAAAAAGATGGCGATTAAAAATAGTGGCGGAGAGTTTATTGCCAGTTCTTCTCTTCCGTTCTACGCCCTTGATTTGAGAACTGGCACTAAATGTAAAATTAGAAGCATATGTATTTCTTTACAGATAAGTCAAAAGTGTTACCAATATGATTAAATGATTTATGAATTTGAATTTAAGAAGTTAATCTAAATTAGCGCTTGTATCGGCCGTACCCTGAACCTCGCTATGCTACAAAAACAAATTACTAATTGGCTAGAAATAATAAATTTTCGGAATTTTCTTGTATTGAAGATTGTATTATGTATACAAGAAATTAAATAAAATATTTATTTACTAGCCATAAATACAATTTATATCCAGCCAAGGTCAGCCCTATGAGACGCAATCACTATTACTTTTTCTACGAAGCATTGAAATTTTAATGTTTACATTATATAATCTTATTATATTTATTATTTTCTTGCGTGACTTATTTTTTTTTCTTAGTGTGTGATAAGCTCTTGTTTGCACTATAAAGATTTGATGAAAAAATATATTAAAGTCAAAATCATTTATTTATATAGGTAACACAATGTACACTTATGAACATCAAAAAAGAAATACATACAGTTCTAATTTTAAATTTACTGCCAGTCTTCAAATCAAGGGCGTAGAACGGAAGAGAAGAACTGGCAATATATATCATATTTTTCACAATATGAGGCCAAGGGCACTAATGTAGCACTAATGGATTATTAGTGCTACATACAATTAAATATTATATTAAATAATGTGGTTACCCGGAAATCAGAGCAATATTAGACTCTGAGATAGCGTCTTGAAAGGCAAACATTTTAAGGTACTTGTTATCGCCTACGTATAAGAGTAATAACATACAATATCCGGATATAGTGGAACCGGAATCATTTCATCCGCTTGAGATCACAGAACCACCAACGGTCCTTGTCTTGTGAATTTGTGAGTTTCCAACTAATTCCATACTGCCTTGATATTTTTACACGAAACAAGAATACTTTCAAGGGCATAACGACTTGCATGTAGACTAAAATCATTAAATATATAGCTTAGCGTGTGACCTACATGTTTTAATGAAAAGAACTACTCTCCAGCGCAAAGTGTGGTGTGTCTATGCGCTACAGCCGGCGTTTTATTAATGAACACCCCGAATGAATATACCGATCCAATAACTTATTCTTATAAATATATTAGGATATTTATAAAGCACAATCAAGTAATCCCCTAAAATACGTAACGTACGTAATAAATACGTAAATACGTAACGTACGTAATAAATAATAACTGAAATAAACTAAACTACATCTTATAAGTAACTGAAATAAATAAAGGCGTCAGGAGGGTTGTTAGTTTTTCCTAAAACGATTTTAAGTGCTAATTTTAAACACAAACAAATTGTTATTTTATTACCTAATTTGAAGGCATTTAAAAAAACTTTTCAAATAATATTCAAAAAATAAAAACTAAACCGTAGATTAATAATTAAAGAAAACAAGAAAGAAGAAACAATTTATAACTCAAGAGCGTCCAATACACGGATATCACCGTTCTTGTCAATCTTTTTCCACATCCCCCTTAATTATTATTAAGACTAGCCACGAAATATTGCAAAACCTACAAATCCTTATAATAATATAAGGTTTTATTATTTTATTAACATTTATGGAAGTATGAAACGTTATTGTTTTTATATTTTTATAATATATATTTATACCTTGAGCGTTTCGTTGCGTAGTATAAAGATTGTCTTCGAAAGCAAATACATTTGCTAATCTGGGTTATCACAAACGGAACCTCGAGTTAATTGTCGGAAATCAGTGAATCCGGATTTTCCACAAAAGGTGCTCATTGAATTGCAAGTGACGCGACCAATTCACTACCATGTTCGGAATGTCATTAACTTTTCATTACTTTTAGATTTCATGAATCAAAACACGTGTCACAAATCTAATAATATCTCTTAATTGAATTTAATTTAAATTTAATAAAAACAAATTCAATTTAAATATAATGACATTTTAAATCACAACATCTAAAGTTATTAAAATATTAAATACGTGCGCTGTTTCGAGATTTATGAGTTTTTTAATTAGAAAAAGGAACGTGTCCTAACCAAAATTATTCCTTCAGTATAAGTCGAAATTAATATTTAATATTATTTTATACTATTATCGCTTACATAATCAGTTAAAGTACTATTTATACTTCTAGACGTAGCGTAAAAGTAATGGATTGCTTGCAAACGTCATGAGGTATGTAATAATAATAATTAAAATTGTTAACAATGGAACTAACTGTCTAATAGCAATATAAACTGGTATTTCCTAGTGTGAGTCTATTTCTTAAGAGTCACATTCATATACCTAATGTAACTTCAATACCGAGAGTCACTTCAGTACTAAGTTCCCCTGAAGAGAGTTAAACAGGTATTATGTACAACACTCTCTCAGCAGTCAGTCTGGAGCTAAGATAACCTACAAGAAATGTCCGATATCACAAAAAGTCGGTCTACCTTCCCGGCTGTAGCGAAAGGTGAAGTTCACCACTGGTCAGTAGGCACATGCGTCCTTTTTTAGTAAAGATATCCCACGTGTCCCGTTCCTTCCGATAAGAGCGTAAATCAGCAATGCACCTGATTTCGTGATACCGCCATTATGTCAGACATCTGTCCCAACTCGTTATTAAATCTATGGAAAAGATGAATCCTCGGCAATGGTAAAGTAGCCATGTTGGTCGTCAAAACCCGAATTGTGATGGCGCTATCAGAAGATGTTGAAATGTAGCTCCAGAATCCATGAGATAAGCCGTCACGGCTGGCTCTTTCTGGAGAACTTTACACGCTTTAATAATCATCAAGACCTTTATTGAACTAAAATCCTATTCAATATTCTCCCAATTCTCGAACACAATTTATAAGACGGTAATGACTTCATTCGCAAATTTAAATAATTAATTAATTATGTCTGTAAATACTATTCAAATGGTTGGTATAAAAAGTAATTGACATTTTAATATATTAATTTTACACCAAAAACGTGGGATTTTTCCATTCAACTTATTTTTATTATTGACGCATACATTAAAATATTTAATTGTGAACTCAACTGTGAAATGATATATGTCCACCTAGGGGAAGTACCTCAAAGGATCATTTTTAATTTAAAGTGCCTAATGTTTTTGTAAGCATAGGTACATGTTAATATCATTAACATTAAAAGTAGTTTTGTAGAAGAAAAAATTCTCGACAATTTTTAAATATATTATTTTCTTTTATTCGTTCAATTGAAATAAATTTCAATTCTGAAATCAATTAACAGTTTTAATTTATTACGTTGAAATTTTTTACGAAAAATCTACTAAACTTATACAGGTTCTTACCTGAAATAAATAAAGGTTGTTTGTATTTAAGCCAGTTTGATTTCCGGTGGTAAAAAATTGTTTACACGAGTTTTTCTTACTTTATATTTGGTATATAGTACTCTATTTCTCTATCTTATTTTACTTAATAAATTATGAAGTTAAGTTACAGACAACTAAGTTATGTTTGTTTTATTTTTCTACTATTCTACAATTTTTCATTAAAAAAATACAGATATAAAAACAAAAATACACATGCAACAGTCAAAAGCCACCTAAGAAACACTGCGATATGCTTTTACAAATGTCTATTAGAAAATACAGTGCAGTACAGGGCCACGCCAAACCCACTGCTTGAATGTGTGACTCTCATGTGAGGTCGTAAGTTCGAACCCCGGCGGTGGACCAATGGACTTTTATGTGCGCATTACATACTCGCTCGTACTGTGAAGGAGTAACACGTTAGGAAACCGGCACGCCTTTGGTCGAAAAAGTCGACAGCGTGTGTTTAGCACAGAGGGCTGATCATCAACTTGCCTTTTAGAAAATAACAAAAGATCACGAAACAAATACAGAAATCGGACAAGACCAACGCTTGTAGAGCAACAGAAGATTATTTTTCTTGTTTTGCTTAATCAATTTGTTTTTTGGACAAAGATTTTAAGTCTTTTTTTGTGGTATTCATAATTTATAGGTTTTGATCTATTATACTATTGCTCTCTTCTTTTTATGTGTTTGGACATTCATAAACCACTGAATTTGGAACAAGTTGGCAGCACGAATAGTTACTTAAAGGCAATTGAATTGGGTTGCTTCTTACTTACTTAGGGATATTCATAAAATTATAGTTCTACAAAGAAAACAAGTTACTTATAAAATTAAATTTTAAAATATCGGTGCATTTTAAAACCAGTTCTAGTTCATCTGCCATGACGTCGCTGATGACCCACTAACCGATCCAGACTTCCGTGCTCCTGGCCAAGCGTCTGAAGGTTAAATTCAATTTCCACGAGTACAGTCACGCACGAAATTTACTAATTAAATACCACGGTTAAAGAAGAATAATTAAAGCTAACAATTAATAATTTGAATTATATATAACATGCCTTATCATAGAATGGTTAACATGTAATTAATACAATGTATAAGAGCCTAAGACATGTTTTTTTCATGTTAATCTTTCAATATTATTCGTTACATTTATTTAAATGCGTACATTCGATTTTCAGCAAAATTAATTATTAAAAATTCATTTTCTAAGATTGTTGAAGAATTCGGTGTATTAAATTCCAAAAACGAATTAATGTAAATAATAATATGTGCTAAAGTGATTATTATAGCACCACCTAGAAGAAGAATCTGAAATATTAGAGTGAATATAATACGCGACTGTACCAGCCATCGGATACGTGGACAGGAATAACCGTTTTACTGACAAACCCACGGTTTAAAGATACAAGCGAATCAAGAACTTCATTACATAATAACTCAATGTCATAAGGATCAATATTGACTGTGTACTCTGATTAACGGTGTAAATGAGCACTTTGTCAATTTTCTTTAAAAAAGATATATATGTATTACTTAGTTATTACTTTATTATAATTTAATTTAGAAGTAATTGTCTCGTAACTAAATACATTTATTATTCATATTTTGTATGATACATAATGTGTCATTAATATTTTTTTTATTTATTTAATTATACGTAATCTTACAGCTAACATACATAGTATTATTAAACAAACACTTAGACAGTACAGAAAGCCAAAACAGATTACATAGATAGTTATGCAGTTACAAGACATATTTCCTAATCTATAAACGGAAACACCCACGCGTGTTATCTCGGAATATGCTGACGGACTGTCTAGCTCCCAGTCTCGATTATTAGATATTAAGTTAGTCTTAAGCTAATCCAATGTAACCGGTTCATTAAATATTAATTAAAAATAAAATTTTATTCTTTTTAAAAACGCTTCAGCGCGACCTCGCGTTTTGACTAGATAAACAATATTGTATACGAAAAATAAAACAAATAAGCACATCAATAGACAAAACTATATAAAGAAAACTGAAATTTAACATTTAAAACAACAAATAATACTTAATATTACAAATCTTAATATCTAAAATAAATTGTATCTTAAATGTTTCCAAGAGGTCCCTCAGTTCCTCCACAGAGTCGACCGGTTCAATCCGGATTTTAAAATCAGTAAGTTGTTTTTACGACAAATATGGGCATATTACCTTAACGCAATCTGAATATTAATGAATAGATCGTAAAAAGCATAATGGAAATACTCAATATGAATAAGAGAAATGTTTCTTTATTATTTTACTTTGCCTCGATTTATAATTGTATCAAGTTAATATATCAAGAGCCCAGGACTGCCAGACCTTCGTCATTTTATAGAAACTGAAAGTTCTTCTGTGCATGTCCCCTATACAGGTAAGAACGACCAGAGACTATAGAGTTTGGGTAGTGGTTACTTTGGCAGATAACAGGTAGTAGAGACTAAGCGCTCGCGCTAAACCTTAAAAGGTTGTAGTGGCATTGGTTTTTTTAATTGCATTATAGTTTTAAAATATCTGGAAGAAATCCTTACAAGAGTATCTAAGAGTATATTTAGACTATGAGCGTACCAATTCTGAAAGGCCTTGCCGGCCTTCTCGGCAGCTCTGAGAGTGTCAATGGACGGCGATATTACTGAACATCAGATGGGCCTCTTGCGCGTTTTATACTATAAAAAAAATAATGTCTATATTTACTACATATTATTTTTTAATAAAACTTAATTCTAATCTTTTGATACCACACATAAAATTATTTAGTAGCTTTAAATAAAATGTTGCCATAATGTAGTTCTAAATAAGTAATGGAATTTTACATAATATTCTGAGACAGCGCGTCTCGGTGGTGAAAAACCTACTTTTCGCTTAATTACTTTACGTAAACTGCGAATTAAATGAAATACACAGTATGAGCTTGGTTGGTGACCTGTTTAGTGTTTACATTTACTCCACGTGGTGTATTTATGGTTGTCAACACGGAATTTTTAATAATAATATATTCATTACATTTGTATTGGTGGCCTTACATATTTAAAAATGTATATGTTCGCCAAGTTTTCTTTTTACACAATGTTTGTAAGGAGCTGCAACCATTACACTATGTTCCACTTGACTTCTCAAGTAATTAATAATAATAAAATAAATAAAAAACAAAGATTTGTCCTCCATCAGTAGGAGGCATGGTGAAATAGGAGCACGCACTTACATTCTCTTGGTCACACGCAAATCATAGTCGAAATAACTAACAGGCTACTCTTAAATAGAATATATTAAAATATATTCAAGAAAAATTCTTCTTTCACAAAACATCTTTAACTTTTAGTCTATGGACAATTTCTGGCTTTTAATATTTTCACGAGTGGCAACCCTGATGATAACACCAGCAGACCGGTCGGCGGGAGAGACCGGTTCCATCGTGGAAAATTTTTGCTTTCCTCTTAATGGATATTCGCCTAAGAGGAAGATCATAGTATTTATCGGTGTGCAAATTTACTGCAATAATTTAATAATACATTTTTGTTCGCGTGGTCTCGCTCGCGAACATGGAAATAATTTCTAAATCAAAGCAAAAGACTTCTGTCGGTAACCTAAACACCACGATTTTTAAAGTTGGTTACAAATATTAGGTCTTTAGATTTCTGAATCAGTTTCATGATTTTTTGTAAATTTAATAGAGTCGGTGAATAGTGCTCAGCCTCCTGTGACTGACACACGCCGGTTTCCTCACGATGTTTTCCTTCACTGTTTGAGCAATGTTAAACGCGCACATCGAAAGAAATTCCATTGGTACACAGCCGTTGATCGAACCTACGACCTCAGGGATGAGAGTCGCACGCTGAAGCCACAAAGCCAACACTGCTTACTTACACACACATATTAACACCCATAATTAAGGAAAATGTATGAAGTATGATTGTTTAATTCACATGATTTAAGCTTAATATTTGGGGCTAGCCTGCGATGCCAATATATCCGTACATCGTTTTGGATTAAAACCTTAATATAATTATTATATTTGTTTAGATTTAAAAATTCTACTTGATCAAATTAATCCAGTATTGGTATAGGTATGTTATTTAAAGCTGGCGGTTTCAACACATTTACACTTTGTACTTGTGTAGTGTCTGTGAATAAGCGCGAGGCGTGATGTCAAACTGAAAAACAATAACAAATACATCCTGAAAAGACTGTCCGTCTCTCTCGCGCTCGGTCAAGCTTATGAGTATAAAAGAGACAGTTATTGTTTTGCTTTTGCTACTGTTTATGTTGATCTTTACTGTACAGTACATGTTGATCTTTTTTCAAACATTACCAGGGCAATCTCGTGAAATGGTGCACAATGTTTTTAATTATTTTAATAATCTTAATAAAAACAGTTTAATGAAAAAATTTAATATTTAATTTGACATCAGATGCGACTGGGATTTCTAAGAGGAGTATTGAAATAATAGTTAGTGAAGTAAAAGTGAAGTGTGTTGAGCTAGATGGAGCTTATGTCGAAAAATGAAAAAAATTTTAAACAAAAAATTATGAAAAATTATTTACACAACTACTCTTTTACGTTCTTGGTCGGGCTTAGAACTTTTGGATCCACCCTCGTATGCACATAATATTTATATTTATTTGATACATTTTTATTTATTTACAACCCACCCAACCTTACTAAAACCAGAGTAGACTAAAATATATAGCTTGGCAAAAAAGTCATATTTTTAAACATACTGTATAGTGAAATTGCATTAGTGTGAGTACTGTGAACGCGCCAGCTTTCGGTAACCGACCTATAGCCAGTAAAAATTAATAATGCGCTTAAAGAATATTTGAGAATACGTCATATTTTTCATTTCTTAATTTAAATCACAATCTTCTTAATTCAAAATTTTAACTTAATATTTATAGATATAAATACTTATACTTTTTAGATTAATATACACAAGTGAGTTTTTTTTAATTTGTATATTATTATAAAAAAATGTTTTTAACGCATAAAGTAAGTATGAAACCATACGTATATACCACGTGTTCATATTAGTATTGCAAAAATAAAATTACTAATAGTAATAATTCGAACGAGCGCCATATTCACGGCTTGCGAATGCGTTCTTAAGGAGTTACACACGTCACACAGTCACGTTTAATACTTCGACGGGCAGCTGGTTCCACATATTGGTGTGCGGCACAAAGTAACTTAGAAAGCTCACCTTTGTGGAATGACACCATAAAATAACTGAATTTAAAAGATATAAGTATATCAGCCAACATATCTTGCACTTTTAACGAGGGGTTCAAGAGGAGTCACGCGCCGGTGTCCAAGATCACCCAATAACTAGAGAGTATCCGGTTTGTCCCTAGTGAACGCGATTCTTGTAGGTTATAAAAACAATTTGCAATGCGAAAGCGACTTCACAACCAGTTTCGACAGTTCCTCAAGGACTCGTACTAAATGTCAAATAACAACCAACGATCGAAATGCAGCTATAGTAAAAGATTTAAAGTATGTTTAAGTAAAAATTTTTAATCGTCACATCTCAGTTACCTTGCAAAATGGGGTCTGAAAACTCCACTATTTTATCTGCCCTATATCTATTGATATACTTGTTACTAGCTTCAAGGCGTTCTTAAAGATTATTTTATCTTCAAGATATTATATCTTTAAGAATTCTTTAATTTTCATTACAACCAGTTCTCGCGATTTGCATCCAACGCCTTCGCTCCACCCACACCAGGACATGTGACGGAGGAGGGGAAAGGCTTATGTCCGCAATCACCAGTGGCTTGGTATAAGACCTCTCACGTCGACGTAGTCACGCTGAAACGACGATCGAAATAAAACCTTAAAGTGGTTCAAAATCACTTTCGTTTTATCAAAACTAAAAAAGGTTAGAAAGGAAATAATTTAAATATTTAGGCTTTCTCTTTGTTTCGGCTTTTAATTCGATAATAGAGACGGTCACTATAAAGGTATATTAGTTGGAGAGTAGTTAATCAAGCTTTTTAAGCCTTTTCGGCTAGGCTTTAAATGAAACTCGCTAGTGAAGTCAAGATATGGTCACTCGACATGAATTATCCACTCGTAGTGCCACTTTGCACTATGACATATTTAGATTTAGTTACCCCTGGTATATGTGGTATACCTATTGGTCTGGAAAAATCGAAGCGCAAAATATCATATATTCAACTTTATCATAATATATGTAATAATAATAAAACAAATTTTCACATAATTATCTAAATTTCACTCTTCTTTCAGTTTCATTCATTTGTATAACGATAATGACTTTTCAATAAATTACAAATATTGTTCCAGCATGAAGGTTTCAGCTGATAGAGAATTTTCTGTGATTACAACAATTGCAACACGTCAGCTTTCTGTGCCTGGCCCACGTCCTTTTTGCCTTTCTCTCAATATTTTTCTTGGCCGTACAAGCAAATGATAAACAAAATGCTGGTACAAAACCGGATTCGAACATGCTACCCGGGGTACTGTTTACTGGTAGGGTACCACTTGCCTAAATTCACAGATTTCCTATAAAAACTTTAATATTGTTGCCTATAACTCTTTACCACCAAAGATATGTCTATCATTTACGTCCTATAAATGTCTTATTTAATTGTCGTCTCAGATAATTTATGTAAAGATTTCAAAAAATATGGTGAGTAATATATTAAAAATTCAATTTTATTACCATCTGTATCAATACAATTTCTGTACAATCTTAACATTTTGATTTAATACTTTGTTTGTTAATTTTTTGGTTCACAAATTAAGTGGATTTTTTTATTAATTATGAAAAGTTGTCGTCAATGTCAACTTAAAATGATAAATGAAACCTATTTGACTTCAAATTGGATCTATTTCTTGATCATTTCTGTTTTATATACAATTAGGTGATCAGTCGTGTCTGACAAGTTTATTTTTGGGACATCTATACGGGATTTCTCACAACAACTTGCTACTACGTCCGATAAATTATTTTATATTTAATACAAGGGCGGAAATACCTGTAATATTGACACAAATGATTAATCAGCGTATACTGAATTTGTGGAAATAACATTGGCAAAGTACCAATGAAATTCCTCTTACTATAATGTATGTTGTGTTATGTTTGGCGTTCACCATATCTCATGACGTATCAATGTTCCCAAGTACTGATGCCAGTACATTCACATGCTGATCACATGCAACACTGACTAATTAGCTACTTTGATTTGTTACTAATTTTGCAAAAAACCTACTCATAGATACAAGGAATGTTACACAAGCTTAAAAGAAAATGTAGTGCAGATGAGCAAGAAGAAGAAAGGAAGAAGTTTAGGCGAAACAGCAGCTAGACTTTTTCATTTCACCATAAGTATAATGCTTGTATGAGAGTTATGAAGGAAGAGCCCTTTTCCTACTTTAACATTATAGTTGTTTCGCCGGAAATTGAACCCACGTGTTTCGTAAGTCAAAATCTTGTGTATACTTTGTGCGATTTAACTTATTATCTTATGTCCTTATTATCTTATGTCAATGAGGAGCAATGAAGATAATTTTTCCTAATGATACGCCAACAACACGTTCTTTATAACTCACGGACTGATCTTTCATTGAAGCATTGATTTGATATTGATATCGATTCTATAAAATCTTCCTACTACTAAGAGTGCATTTCCTAGACCAAGTATATATATTATTGCTAGAACTATATTATATTTCCACATGTATTTTAAATATATATGGGATAAGATTAATTGTCAGCAATGATTCGGTCAAAGCATTGAACATGAAGCGCGGTTTCAAAAATCAAAGTAATAACCTTCGAATGTTGACGACACCATATAAAAAGAACAGTTTAACGTGGGAAGTGCGTGGTATAATAAAATTATTTGTGACATTGCCACATTATATAATTTAAAAGAAAGTAATAACTGCTTACAATATCTCTGTATGTTTTGTTTGGTAGTTAGCTTGTTTGATTGCAGTTTATCAGGTAATCTCGGGGGAGGTGGAAAATCTGATATTCTATTGCAAAAAATCTAGTAAGAAGCATTTCTATACTAACCAAGGATGGTTCTACCGTGGCTCGCACTTGCAAAGACGTAGAAGCACATATAGCTTTCTGATCCCGGAATAATTCGGCCGTGTCGGACCCAGTCTCCAACTCTGTTCCAAAAAAAAATTAACAAAGCATTTTGCTAAAATTAAAGAATTATATAACATTTTACTGTACTGTACTATCTAGAAAATATGAAGTGCTTTACAATTCGCATAGGAATGTTAAATAATGGAAAATGTAATCATCAATTATAATGTGACAGTTTTCAGAATTTGGCAGATGGTCAATCCACCTTGTGGCGTCTGTTTGTCGCCAAGCCTCCAGTTTACGTATCTCAGTAGAAGCCACAACTAAAATTGGTAGAATATGTTAAAAATCTGAAAAACACGTGTATTACATTATTCGAAATTTGCTACATTCAAAATACTCGCAAAAAATCTTTGGTTAATAAAATGTTTCTGTTTCACAATCGTCATGAAACCGAAATCTTTCTAAAAATAACTATCTATATTAAGCGTTTTATCTTAAGCCGTATATTTAAACATTAAAACCGCCAAAATTTATAAATGTTCTTTTGACAGGACTTTCGAATTGAGTATAAATGACATCTTTAAAAGTTTTTTTTCGTTTCACCATTGAAGTACATATTAATAAATTATGTAGTGCTATGTGTGTGCCCAAAAACTGTAACATTTTCACCTATATCGTGTTTTCTTTTAGGAAAGATGACGGTCGTAAAATAGTTCCCCGGGAAGAAGCCAATTAAAGGGGAGTAGATTCAAATGAATAGATTTAAAACTAATGTTACTGTTTAGTTTGTCTTCGTTCTGATAAATGGTATGTTTATATATTATGTAACTTGATCATAAATAAGTATAAATATTTTGCTTCAAGTTCGTTTTTATGTTGTATTTGAAATAAATTACACACAATTACACAGTTTATACGTCTAAACGTTAACATTAACAGATCATGTTGCGTGTTTGTGATGTGGAAGACACTATTGACGATATTGTAATGCTATAAATAATATATGGCAATACAAATAATGTTCTCCAGGCAATGGATTACGGAGACATATCTGATGACTTACCACGTTCGGTTCAGCTCAGTGTTCGTAGAGTGCACTCTTTATTCTTCCTCTCATTCAATGATGGAAGATGCGAGATGATGATCAGTGGAAAAATCAGCTTAATACCAGCTCTAGTAGAATATGCTACTAGACCATTGAAACAGAAGAACTAATGGCAAGTTTATCGACGTAAATGCCATGTCATTTGTAACATAAAACAGCAGATGTTGAGAAACGTGGTGTCCCACGAGGGAGTATGCAAAGCCAAAATATTTACGTACTCAAATTCAACTAAATATTGGCAGTGACATTGGCCAAACAAAATTATGAGAAGCTACGCAATTAACTCTAAAAGCATAGTTAAAAGATTTAAAAATACTTGCCATTTGCGAGGACGTTATTTTAGATCACAATTGTTTCAATTATTAAATTTGTAATACGTACTGGGAAATATAACATTCATTGATAACAAAAATAACTCTAAAGGCATAGTTGTAAAATTTCAACATACCTTTTGCAAGGACGTCATTTCAGATACAATTGTTTCAATGATTACGTTTTTAATAGATACTGGGAACCTAAGACGTGAAAAGCTCTAAATTCAAATAAGACCTTTTAAGTTAATAATTGAGCAATGATGGTCTAGTGGTTTAATTGACTACTTATGATAATAATTACGTTCTTAATGCTATCTAAGTAGTGGACATTAACAGCATTTTTTTGATAAAAAGTTCAGTTGAAGTTTAAATTACAATATTAATTTACGACATTCTATTAGGTTAATATGTATTGACATGAGTCAGATATAAGAAACTGAATTTCCATTTACCCTAAGCCGTAATTCAACATTTGGATTTATATGTTACGCTACGTATTACATAAAAACAATTTTTTTATGAGTTTGACGTCAAACAATTGTATGATTTAAAAAGAAAGTTTTTACAAAACAGCTTTACAAATTGTGAATGGTTTGACGCATGAAGAACACAATCTGCAGTTAAAGAAAATATTTTTTTAAGATTTTGCCTCAACTAAAAGTTGTGGCATTAGCCCCACTGGGTACTGAAATGTGTTTGCATACTAGATTAAATTAAATTCAGAGCATAGAAGATGATCATGGTAGCCCTATACAGCGCACTCATTTATCTAATATTTGCAATTTCCACGATTATGCAAATAGGTAGCACGTTGCGGAATGGACCACCGGCCACCGACCGCTGCTATCTACTGCCCAACAGGGTTGCCACTACTTTAATAACTATTTCCGTTATTCTTGGTTAAGTTTGTTCCTTAAAGTCCAGGATCCAACACTAAAACGGAAACAACATTTTACAATGTCAATCAATCTTCCAACTTATGTTACTTTGTTCCTATCATGCTCTTAATGAGATTTAAGTTTCTATTTAGTTTTAGTTATTACTTTTTTTAATTATTATTCTTTTTGTTTTTTTTATTTTGTGGTTGCGTGTTTAATTTTTTCCTTGCTAGCTCTCTATTATCCAATATAATTGATGTGTATGTATGTAAAATATGCGACGTCATAAATTCTTGTTCATATAATTTTATGCACACACGTTGTTTCAGAACTTATAAATAAATCATATTAATAAAATTGTTAAGTAATAAATACTTAACAAGTTATAAGAACGTAGATAAAAACAAACAATGGCGGATATTTCAGGGATACGACCTTAAGCTGAATAAATCGACTAGAAGAAGGTAGAAATCAGTTAACAATGGCGTTTAGGTATTTCGGATTTAGAGTATTACAATTTAATGGTCACTGGTAGCCCTATTGACTTTGTGAATGGAACCCAGTTTGCACCAGTTTCAGTTGTGATTGGCGAACGCTTAATGCACAGTTTAGTCTAAGTCATCTAAGTCATTTAAATCTTCGCAAATGGTATTTGCGGTCCAGGAAATACGTTAAGTTAAGCGCGTTAGTAGATTGATTATCTTTTATTATTACGCATCTCTACTTGTTAATAGCTGACAAGATTAACCTACTCTTATTGTAGACAAAAGTTTTCTTTTAAGTAATCTTTTGCTGCTGGTAGAGTATGGACTCGTCACCATTAGGTCCAACCACCACTGTCAAGTTATGTCTGCGGAATCAAAGTTTTTATACTAAAGTTCCATAAAATTTAAAATCGTAAAATAAATTTAAATAAAATAAACATGACGCAATGTCTATCTCAAGTAGTAGTAAAGTCCGAATATCATCGAAACTGAAAGTACCTTCTCCGAAGCTATCTCCAAAATGCCTAATATTTTAGAGAGAGATTAACAGGCAGCAACATGACAAGCCCATAAAAATCAGTCTGTTACTTAATAGTGCATTGCTAGTGCAGTGTATAAAGGAATTAACACACAGTAAACCACACATTTGTTCCTTCATCGAACCACTACAACACAGGACACGACCATAGACTACAATAATTGTAATATGCTTTATTACGGGGACGTGAGTACCCCTTTGTTCTTGAGGGTTTCAAGACACTGCCAGTGCCTGTACGCTGTACTGGTTTTAATCAACCTTTCTAATATACTAATTACATTACGCATCGAATTAAGTATCGAAGTTGTTGCAGAGGTTGATCATGTCTAGTATTATTTTCTATATTCAGTCTCAGAGATTTATAAATTATAGCGTCATGTTAAACGCTTTGAATTAACTTATCGCAACGATCACATTTACATTATGCTGGTATTGTACGGGTAAAGTGACAGTATAATAGACAATTAAATCTCAATCTACATCCTGCAGATAAATCTTAGTATGACGTAATCATCATGTAAAGTAAAAATCCAATAGAAAATAAATGATTTATAGTCGTTGACAATTGTAAAAATCAATGGTGTAATAATCTCGAATTGCATAAATATGAAAAGTTTTTGTGAGTGTAGAAGACTGTGAAAAAAATATTTTAAATTATGAAATCGAAAATACTAGATATTATGTCATGTTGCAATTAATTTATGCAAATTATTTGTGACTACCTTTAAATTTTATTAAATTAATATTAACATATTTGCTTCTCTTTTATAGTCATTGATTACGTATATTCCTAACCGCTAACATTAGAGATTGTCCTGGTTGTTATCTGGAAACATGCTTAAAGGACTTACTGCAGATAATCTAATTATAGTGAATTTTCATGAATGACATTGCTCGACATTATTGTTACAAAATACCAAATGCCAGACTTGGATTGGCTCCAAATCGTAATAAATATAGGAATTTTACTCAGAACGAATTGTGTCTTGTGAATGGAAAATTAAAAGTATCACTCATGTGTTCGTGCGTTCAAATCCCGGCAATACAATTTGTGAGGAAATTGGCATTAATTAAACCCAACAAGTCGACGGCGTATGTCAGGCACTGAAGGCCTTTTAAGAAAAAAATCGTAAAACAGATATAGAAATCTGAGGAAGTAAAGGTAGTAATGTTTTTTTATATGGAGAAACACGTGTTGTTCTACATAAATTTATATATGCAGCATAATCGACCAAGATTAATTGAATGCTTTTTAAAAAACGTGCCAAATAGTTTTTTTTTACTTGTAAGTAAGTAATTAAGTTGTAATTTTCAGCCAATTAAATGTATATCACTAATTAAAATATAAACATTATCATTCTAATGAAATTATTAACACAATCTTGTAATCATGAATGAAGAATTCTGTAATAAACAAGTCAAGATACAAATATTTCAAATATTTAAACACTCGAAATGTATTTTTCTATGTAAGATAACTATTTCAAACAATGTCGAGTGATTTCGAAAATACAGAGTAAACACTTTAAAACAATTGTAAACGCTTTGACCATCACACAAAAACGTGGAAAATTACGAAGACTTTGTAGGCCGAGTAATTTTAACACCAAATTAAACCTAGTGATTATTTGACCCAGACCTAGTATGATTTCCTTTCGGTGACTTGATTTTAATATTACAGAGGGATTTGAATTTTGTTCATCCTAAACGAATAGTCCAAATTAAACGCGACCTTTTATGAGTATTAATTATAAATTTTTATTTAGGTATATCTGTCTCTGAGGATACATCGTAAATAATGTTTCTCAGGAACTCTATCTAGAAAAAAATATTCTGCTTTTAATTTTTTTTCAATAACAGAGTTTACGACAAAATTTATATAAACCTTTATACTTTTTTCTGATTAATAATCCGTCTTATACGGATTCAAAGAAGGCTTTTAGAATAAGGTTCAGCAACGAGACTTAGCGCTAAGTCTGACTCTCGTAAGTCTAGGATGTATGTTTTTTAATAATTATAATATTGTTTAATAGAGGCCAAAAAGCATACGGAACATCTATAAAAGGCAGTTAGGCCTCTGCCTCACAGGGACGCCACGGTGACGTGGCCAGCGACGTTAATATGGCTACGTTTGGCGTCTCTGCGTCGCCAGACTGAGTCGCCAATGCATTCAGTTCTCTCGACTCAAAAATCAAAATCAAAAATAAATAATAAGAAAATTATCAATAAAATAACAATTATTATTTTATTTTTTATTTAATCATTTTAAATCAAATTTTAAAATATTTTTTTAAGTAAAATATTAATAATTAGGAGAGCAGGAGCCTTACTAACAATTTCTTTCAGGATAACTAAGTAAAAAACATAATTAAGAGACTATGAAAAAGCAAAAAAAGTGTTAGGGTATGCTAATTCAGCAACGGGTTGGCGGCTGAGTAAGAGACGGAGCATACAAACACGTGCAAACACGTGCAAACAACTGGCGACGTCGCCAGGTAGTCAGCGTCGCCAGTTGCAGCATCAGGAGCGGTCGACTCTGGCTACCTTGGCTACTTGGCGACGTCGCCATTCGGTCGCCAAGTGAGTGAGGTGCCATACATGTGAATACTAATTGTTTGGATACGTAGCCGGCGACGTGGCCATGGCGTCCCGGTGAGGCAGAGGCCTTACCGCAGCCCATGGACACTAGTAGGTGCGGTGCCGTCGTTTTTCTCGTAGTATTGGATTTTGTCGTAAGTAGGACGTACGTCTGTCGCTCGTAGGTATAAAATGTTATTTTTATTATTTTTTTCTACATAATTTCCCGACTATGTAGTCGTCGGAGGTATTTAATAGGATGATTAAACACTACTACCTATTTCTTTTAACAACTTTTTATATGACCTGTACAGGAAATCCCAAAAAGATGCCTCCTTATTAAATGTTAGTACAAGCTATATTTTAAAAAAATGTCAATGACATTTTTTAATCATCAATTATGTAATTGGGATTAAGATTTTGAGCGTAATTAGATATAGAAAAAGCAGGAAAATTTCACTAACTCAAGCGTTGAGACTCTTGCGCCGCCGTTTTAAAGACTCTAACTTAAAACTTGGTAGGCCGATAGAGACACTAGCGCCGTGATGTAAGCTATGTAGATCATATTTCGTAATCAATAGTTTGTAATGTGTAACTATTGTCTTTATTAAGACTTTTTGTCTTTAATAAATAAAATAAAATAAATCATTGGCAAATACACTACCACTACCTACTAGGTCTGAGCCTAAGATTTCTTTATCTGTTTGATGATCATTTTCCAATCTTATAGGCAAGTAGGTGATCAGCCTTTTGTGCCTGACACACGCCATCGACTTTTTGGATCTAAGGCAAGCCAGTTTTCTCGCGATGTTTTTCTTTCACCGATCAAGCGAATGAACTTTAATAATTGATTACAGTTAAAATTTGGTGTTGCGGCGTTTATAATACTCAAAGATTTCTTACGAATAATAGTATGTAGTCAATATAATTCGTAAGCAATCTCTTTTTTCAATGACAATACCTAGCGGTCTATAGGTATACATTATACAAAGTGTATAAATAAAAACATCGCGTTTACTATAACTTGAATATTTCCTATGTTAGAAGAGAATGCAAGGACATAAAAATATCTGCCACATTTGTCTATAGCCTTTATCTATTGTTATAATTTAACTTAAATTTTAATTACACATTTACACTCAATTTGAAATTTTATTTATTTATTTGTTTATAATTTTGCACCTGTAACATTTGTCTATTATATTGTGTCTAACATAAAAAATTTTGTTGATTAAAAACTTTAATACAATACATGGTTCTTTTAATAGGAAATCCGTACTAATAAAACAATGTAATTGCCATAGCAAACTCATTAGTTAACACATTTGTATATTATCCTCTCTTAATTTATAGGATAATAAATAATAGTCATAGTCAGTCTATTACAAGATCTTTAAACAAAAAACAGTAAAATTACGTTAAATTTACATGAAACGGTAGCTTTCAGAATCAAAGCGCTATGAACCTCGAAGAATTCATAACGTTTTTGCATATTCCCAAACTTACCCCATGAGTCCGTCAAGAACTTCTGCAACTTTACATTTCCGATTTTCTCTATTGGCAAATAGTGATGTCTATCAAGAGTTTGAAATAGTAGTTTTAGCCGACAAATTATTGTTGGTTTTAGCAAAGCTTATCGCAAACAAGGAGTCAGTAACTGGTACTTAGGTTTAATCCTGAGTACTTTTATTAATTAATGCAATGTATTGAAAACTTTCAAAACAAATTATTACGTATTTAATTCAAAGGCCATGACTATTCGAGCATATATTAGAATGTTCACGTCCTCGCAAGTTTATTTTGGCACAGACATTAAAACATGATGACGTATGTAATCATACCAATAATGCAAATGTTTTGGTATCTTTATCTTTTTGGCTCGGTAATATTGAACGACAATGTTTGCTTGTTCTTTCCTAACATTAATACATAGTGTAAATAATTTTTAACCTAATTCTAAGCAGACGTTTAGACGAAAATAGATTTGTGTAATATGTATGGAACTTGCCTTTAAAAACTGTTTAGCCAGCGTTTTGCTACTACTACAAGTCAAGAGCTCAGCAGTCATTAAACTGTCTTGTCAAAAAATTTACAAAAATTGGATTGAATTTAGAGGGTAGGAAAAAAACAGAAGAAGCAAATGCGATAACATAATAGAAGTGGCGCAGAAGCTGAACACCTACTTGCCTTATTCCTTAAAGTAAAGGAAAGAGACTCAGAAATCTAAGGCCAACCTTCAGAGGCACCACTGGCTTTATTTAAATCAACATATGTATTTATTTAGTAATTTTTTGTTCACTCATGAACGTCGAAGTGTATAAATTGTTGCTAGAATACTTAACTAAATTATACCTTCATTTTGACTTTAAACGACTTAATCTTAACGATAGCGACTAATTCACAATAACATTTTGTGAATAACCATTGTAAAGATTGATTATATAAGTTATTTTGTCTCGAACAATTTTTTATTGTATCTCAAGGATCTAGTCTCAATCTGAATTGTACTTTTGCATTGCAGGATGTCCTTCGTTACCATCGCTGCAAGAAAATTGAGGCCAAGAGGGGCTTAATTCAATATTCTATAAATATACTACAATACATATTTACTTCAACATGCATAACGATGTTTTTGTTAAATTGAAACAGGTTTTCTTTATATTTAGATGTCTCAAAATGTATAATAGAGCGCGTATTTTACAACAAACGTATGCAATAATAATATTCGTTAATTTATTTTTTTCTTTCACGACAGCGATCTAATGAAAGTCACTTGGATATGCTAAGTTTTAAGGATTTAAATCGTAAATCATCGTTACAAAGAGTGTTACTCTGAGTGTTATATAAACCTTTGTCGGGTTTATACCCGTGCATTCATTTTTATATTAATGTTGCTTAAAGTTCAATATTGTTTTTTTATTGCTTAGATTATTTAAATCTGGTTTGTCTGCTTTTAGCAATAACAACGTTACATCCTTGGTTATTTTTTTCATGTTTTGTGATATTGTTTGTCTTGTTAATAGAGGGTTTATTATTAGATTCTATTAAAAAGGTTGATTACCGACAGTGCCTTCCCCATAAAAAATACTTTCTTGTAGTCTATATACTAGTGGTGTCCTGTTATGTAGCGGATTCGTGTCAGCCTATTTGTGGAGTGTGGATCCAAGTGGGCTGACCGTGCCCCTAAGGTTCTTTCAAATCATGGCTGCATTCTGCTGCTGTGAAGGAAAATATCTAACATGGCATGTCTTAGTCTCAAAAGTCGACGACCTCTGTCCATCATAGCGACAAACCTCTCTAAATAAATATTAAATAGGTAATTATTAATTAACCATCACTAGTTTCGGAATAAATTCTATCTCATTATTTTGACAAAAACTACCCAAGTAGAACGCTTAGAAATATTTAAAATATATTTTAATTTAATAAAGGTAAATTTTATTTAAATGTACGTCAAGTAATGTAGATTTATATCTTTAGCGTTTGATTAAGTCATCAATTCATTATCATTCAGATCATTCTAGAGGCTTTACATGGTTTTAAACTTTTAAACGATAAATAACTAGCAATTGAGTCGTTGCAACGTGTATGTTCATTCGACTTATATAGTCCACCCAATTCTGCTTTACCCTACACGTTTTCAATCTTTTTATAACTTTACTAGCTGACCGGGCAAACGTCGTTTTGCCATATCATTTATAATAAAAAATAGGGGTTGATCGTAGAGGGGTGAAAGTTAGGGGTTGTATGTATTTTTTAATGCTGTATCATAAAAAAATAGAAATTAAAAATTTTGTCTAAAAAATAAAAAAAAAACTGAGGGGTGGACCACCCTTATTATTTAGGGGTGTGAAAAATAGATGTTAGCCGATTCTCAGACCTACCCAATATGCTTACCAAATTTCATAGGAATCGGTCAAGCCGTTTCGGAGGAGTATGCAGACTAACATTGTGACACGAGAATTTTATATATAAGAAGATATGAATAAATTTAATTAAAAATTTACAAATGTAACGTAAATTTATTACATAACTGGATGTGTCACTCGCTCGAAACATCGATTCAAAATTCTATAATAAATTCGTGTTTAAATGTTTCAATTTTAATCAAACATTAAGTATTAAAACATAACAAAAAGTTTGTACTTCTTTTTACAAATCTCTTTTAGGTCCTTGTTTATGGTCCTTGAATATTCACAAAAACATGACTAACATCTATTGATATTCATTATAAATCATATTTGAAATAAATTTTAGTCAATTCACACAAACGTTTATGTAAATATGGAATTTGAATTCGTGTCTCAAATTACTATTACACGTTTACAACAAACAACTTCTAAGAAATATATAATGCCATTTTTCAAAATATATGTTTGTGCGATATTTCACACCACCGATGTAAACACGCAAAATCGTGATGGGTTTGGTTAAATATAAATTAGCTAAATTATTTATGTATTTTACATTTGACGTTAATATCTGTTTAAGAAATCTTAATACGGATGAGATGTGGGATATATATAATATATATAAAATATTTGTCCTCACGACATAGTGTGAAAGATAAAGTAGGTATATTTATTTTAAATAACAGAAGCGATAAAAGTATTTCTTTGAATTGTTATGTATATATATTATAAACGTTTCAGGTAGATATCTCTCTTTCACACGAATACTACACGGATTTATATATATCAAACTGTACAATAAATATAGCAAATACATAAGGTAACACCATAGCTTTTATAATGAGAAAAAAAACCCAAAACTTCTGTTGGTGAGCCATCTTGGCGTCTGTTGCAAATACTGTAAGAGTTACACGAATATAATGTATGGTTGTAATGTATCCATATATATTTTATGTGTAGTATAATGACGCTAAAACGTGAATCGAATAAACAAAATCAAAAAATAATTCATTCATTTCCAAAATACACATAATAATACAAACAATTAATACTTTTATCGCTTCTGTTATTTAGAATAAATAAACTTTATCTTCCACACTATGTCGTGAGGACAAATATTTTAAGAATTACGACGATACCAATCGAGGGCGCGGTTCTAGACCTAAAAAAGGGAAAATGGTTACGTGAAGTTTTACTTTTGACTCGAATCCAACTTCAAGAACTGTAACAACGCTTTTGATGACGAAGTTTGTCAAAGATCAGACAAAAATACTTTTTTTCTTTTAATGTTATCCGAACATCACACTCACTTACTCCGCTGCGAGTTTTAACTTGTCTCTTCGCAGCTGAAAGCCAGGAATTGTCTGAAATTTTACAATGATTGTTATTAATTATCTACGTAAACTGTAAAGTACAAATCAAATTTAGTGTGTGGATAATAACACGCGTTTAGTACTGAAGTTGATATAGAAATTGAAATTCCTTAGCGGTGTCCATGTGCGTAAAAAACCTATACATATGCTTTCACTCTTTATATACCACATTACCCACCAGATATTACACACGTCTATGGAATTTGACAGCAGCAACCTTTAAGAGCAGTGTTGGCTTGAGCGAGCGCCCCTAAAGCCTGATGTGCTTATATTCTTATCACTTGTTTATACGGAGTAGAGAAACGTAGTTTGAAAATCCTATATGCCTAAGACCTATAAATCAGAGGATACAGAATTATGAAGTCAAGACCTAGCACAACTGTATTTTTTTATTATCAGAGAGACTCCAAAATTAAAATAACATTTTTATTATCAGAGATCTCTAATACATGAAGTATGCAAATACATTAGGTACCATTCGGTGTCGAGACTAGGAAGGTGCTATAAGGCTTTTTAAAGAAATAGCCAAAAGGTTAGTCAACATCACAGGGGACCGAAGAGCTGGCAGCTACCTCGGACAAAGATTTAGTCTAACTATTCAATGGGGGAACGCTGCCAGTATCTGCGGAACCTTGCCTAAAGGCCTTGCCTTTTAATAATATATTTTAATTATTGTTTTTTTGTTATAAATATAACTACTTATAAAATATAGCAACTTGCTAACACTGTGGAACAGTATTTGGTTGTTTTCAAATTTACACAATACAAACAAAATCATTCCACTTCATAATATAAGTGTAGATTTAGAGATTAAACGTGAAGACTGCTTATATTGTTGGTGTCATTGCCATGTGAATTGTGTCGAGTGGGCGTTTAGCGATTCTATAACTCAATGAGACCAAAATAGCGACGAAATGATTCGCTCAGAAATAATAATGATGATATAAGGCTATGTGCAAGATTAGTTTTAAAGAGTTATTAATATTAGTACTAAAGAGCTAAAAATAATACCCAAGTTTATGGTTTTGCTTGTCGTGGCTGTATACCGTATATTTTCGATGTAAAATTTTCTTAAAAGCTATAAAGCCCTATCTGTGAACCTGTTTTATGATTCAAAATATGTTAACTGCAAATAGATTATTTCGTTTCCATGACCGGTTTTGATTCTGGTTAAATTGTTTTAAGGATATGAAAAAAAAATGTCGTGGGTAATACATAATTTAACTTAGTTCTGATAAAGATCATTGTACTTACTACTTGTATTAACAAGGGTATCTAAAATCTTGTCTTTTTTAAACGGAGGAAAGAATTTTAAGATTCGACTATTGGCATTCAACTGAATGAAATGAATAGAATCGCAAAATATGTTGCTAATATAATATACTAGCAAACTCGGCGAACTCCGTTTCGCCACCAGATGGCTTCGTTTTATATAACATTTCGTTTGGTGATCCCGCTTTTCTGTTGAAATTTTTCCTAATTTTCTTTGTTATAAACCTCACGGAGCTTGCCTTTCCAACGAATGCAAAACCATGGAAATCGGTTCGTACGTTCTGGAGTTATAGCGTCAGGAAGGAAAACCCGACTTATTTTTATATAGTAGATAAGCGTAAAACTCAAAGACAATTCGGGTATTTCGAGTAATTTCTTATTTATTCATTGACTTTTTTATTTATTCCTTATAATCTGACAAAGGTTTTTATGTAGCGTCAAAATAGAAAAAAAAAGGGAAAATTTAGTTTTACAGAACAATCTCTATGGGGTAGCATAACAAAATGTTCCATTTGGTATGTAGCTAGTCAAATCGCAACGGTATTTAAGGGTTTTTTTAAAAAGGAAAACTTTATTAAGTAATTACACTTAGTATTCTTAACTAATAGTCGATGTTAGACTCTAATTCTAAGGTGGTTGATATTAGACTGGCTTTAATATAATTCTATTCTTACAGCTAAAAACCCTTAGGTACATGATAACTAAGCATTCGTGGTACATGATAGAATAATAAAACTAAGCATTCATTGTAGTGATTGCATTAACGCTTATGGTGCGTTCTGGGTATATGTGTGACATTGTAACTAGCTACTAAAAAGGTTGGCTATATAAAAAATCATATTTAGGGGAGACGAAATTCGCGGGGGCAGCTCTGTAGCAGTATATTATTATCAGTAGCATATAAGTTTTCGTATCACGTAATTTTATAGGAATTTACCAGCTGAGATTCTTACTAACCTACATTCTTATTCTTACATTACTACCTTATCAACCTCCATAAACATTATTTGATGTTTTCACCCCGTTAATATAAAAGGAGAGAGAAAAGTAATGGATACATACCTCCTTAAAAATTATCAGACAAACAGGTTCAAACTATGGTGGTTTTTTATCTCTTTTTGGTTAATTTTAGTATGAATATATTTTTTTATGTAACTATAATTAATGGTGATCGGAATGTGACCTAAAGTTGCTGATTTGTTGCAGGAGGCGGAAGAATGGTCCCGAAGACGCAGTGGCTCTAAAGTCAATCCGACGTTTGAGCCTGACTGCCTACCTCAAAGGTAATTATAATAATCAGTCCAATGCGCAGGATATATACAGGTCGTAAAGTTATAAAAAATAATGTTAATGCAGCGAGAAAATAACTTCACTAGAGGTCAATCACTTTAATAGAATATGTATAATAAGTGCGACACTAAAATTATTTTTTTATATGTAATAGGAGGCAAACGGGCAGGCTCACCAGCCATAGCCAGGCATAGGCTCACCCGATGTTAAGTGATACCGCCGCCCATGGACACTGACAAAGCCAGAAGGCTCGCAAGTGCTTTGCCGGCCTTTCAAGAAGTGGTACGCTCTTATCTTGAAGGACCCTAAGTCGTATTGGTTCGGAAATACTTCAGTGGGCAGCTGGTTCCACATAGTGGTAGTGGGCGGCAAAAACTGCCTTAGAAAACGCTCAGTTGTGGAACGACGGACGTCGAGGTGATACGGATGTTATTTGGTAGTTTCGAAGTGTTCTCTTCAACACTTCGAAATCGTCGATTTTGTTTCTAAGGTTTCGTTTGTTAGGTTGGTTAAGTTTTATCTGACCCCCGTTTAAGTTTTATCTATAAATTGATCTCTAAACAATAATAAAAAGGTTAAGTTTTCTTCTATTAAAGTTAGTCACTGACCTAATACTATATTAAACAACAGTGTTCGATGATACCAGTTTATCATACACGGTTGGTTTATTTATTTCACCTGTATTAATTAGCATAAATTATATTTATTAAAAAATCAAGGAAGGAGAATCTAGGATCACTCTGCTACTTCCAATAGTGATAGGGAAACCGACCCCGACGTCTTTTTATGCATTTGTCATGTAGTTCTATTATGGCGCTGATGTTTCAACCTTGGGATCGCGCGGTAATATAACTTAAAATTTAATGTATTCCACATTAAATTTTAAGTTATATAATCAAAGTATGTACCATTGCTATCTATGCACTTTTGCCATCTTATAGATAGTTCATTGATCCCGTGTTTGAACTTTCGGCCGGGAATCAATAAAATCTTTAAAGGCGTTTTCGACTGCCCCATCAGTTATCCACATTTCGAATATATGGTAATCTGTTGGAGCAAGGTCCGGAGAGTACTGTCTTAGACATTCCAATTGAAGCTCCTCTAATTTGGTAGCAGTCTGTGGTCTAGCGTTGTCGTGAAGAAGCAGTGGCCTAGAGCAATTAGTAGTTAAGTTAAGAAAGTTATACTGAACGACTCCGGCACTAGTTCACCAAACGCTCACAAGTAACTTTTTCGGAGTAAATTTTTTATAATATATTATATTAATCCGAGCCGTTTCTGTGGCACTGGTGCCACCGTGGACCTCGTACTCGTTAATAACACGATAATTCATGTTTTCCGTCTTATAGAGTGACGCAAAGAAATAAATTACAACGGGAAATTGAAATGTTTTCGAAAAACAAATAGCTGTAAAAATTGAATTTGTAATTGCAAACCAAAGAGGAGATATTTGAGGTCAAACTGGCTATTTCGACAAAACGTAAATTTCATATGTAAGGACCAATATATACGAGGACTTGTAAGTGCCAACCTCAAGAAACCAATAAAGATTTTATCTTAATATCGTATATGGCAAGCTTAGGACGTCATAACTTAATTACTTATTGTATCATTATTTATGGGCTATACCTGTCCAAAATCCCTACTTTGCTTAAGTTGCTTTGAGGTCGGTATATCGCTAATACTTTCAATAAAGACTAAACAAATTCACTATACATGGTATTATATCCTAGATACGGTCTTATTAAAAAAGTAATTATCAGTAGTAGTAGTAGTATAATTTTATCGCGTTCTTTAGTTAAATCAGTATAGGACATGATTCCAAAAGAAGTCACATTAAAATTTTACATAAAAATGATTATGGATCTTTACTTAGGTAGGTGTCATTTGCCTCGTGTAACGAGTTTACACAAGAAAAGATAAGCTGTTTCTTTTGAATTTTTAATTAGCACGTTTTGTAGTCTGCTTGAGTGTGTTTAATAAGAATTTCCATTAACAATTGATTATTTTCAATTGTTCCATTTATAATGAATTTAAAAAAAAGATAACATTTCAAATAATTTAACAAATGTTATCTTATACTCGGCACGTACTAATCTACACATCTGAAACACATGTGTAGATTTTTCTCTTTAAATAAATTCACGATATTTATTAAATAATAACAATTGACAGTCTAAGAAAACAACGTAGTCTGGGTCAAGAGCAGTTGTTGGTCTAAGTATTCGTTCAAAATCACGTAGACTAAGAAAACCCTGTGTTAGTAACACATATGCGTCGGATTGTCTCTCTTCCTAAAATATGGCGAGGGGGCCGATGGCTGGTCATGCGTCATGCTCGTGAACGGGTGCTGCTTGTGGTGACTGGTCGTACTTGCATTCGTGTATGCGATGATGTTGCTTATTTCGACTATGTGTTTGCGTGTTGTTATTATTATTAATTAGGTACTTGATATGTCATGTGGAACATGGTGTAATGCTTGCAGCTCCTTTTACAAACGTTGTGTAAAAAAAATGGCGATTAAAAAGAGCAGCGGAGAGATTATTGCCAGTTCTGCTCTTCCGTTCTACGCCCTTGATTTGAGAACTGGCAGTACATGTAAAATTAGAATCATTAATATGTATTTCTTTACTGACAAGTCATAGGTGTACATTATGTTACCTACATGACTAAATGATTTTTTTACTTTTACTTTGCTTTACATAAAACTGCATACATTTGCGTTATTTGTGAAGTAAATCATTTTAAAAGTTACTAAACATGTCTATACTAACCTCTATCACACAGGTGAGACTTTATAGGAATTCAATTTGGAGTTGTTGATCTACATATATGAAATGCTTTCTTTTGGCTAAAAATGTGTATCTCAGTAAGTAGGCTTGTACGAATGTTTACAGCAAATCAATCCATTTAACTGCACAAGCCAAAATGCAAATTCAAGGCCTTTTCGCCGTACCGAGCGCGGTGTTTTACTAAATAAATCAATATGTTCCTTAGCGATACACCAACATGAACAAGTAAGTGCATAGGTGGTTTGACTTTAATAATTCAGTTATCAAAGTCGTGTTTGTGATTAAACAATTGTGATTTTTGGCTAACCTAAAAGTTTATTGACAAACCCCCGGTACGAGAACATATATTTATTTTTATTAGGTTTTGTATAATGAGTTTATTTTGTAAGTATTACACATAACAGTTGGGGTGCATACGTGCATTGTTATATTTTTAACTGAACTAACTTCAATATCGAAACCATTAGAATTTTTATTGTTGAGTAGACAAAACAGAAATATGTTTGAAGTTATGGTTACGTTCCTACGATACAATGCATTAGGTTATTAAAAACAACCCTATGAATGTTAAGGGTTTAAAGCTATAACTGTTTCGTGGTCATGTTATCTCTTTTGACAGCTTCAGAGCGGGTAAAGAATTCAATTTTATAGTTTATAAAACTTTATCACCACTGAATGTGTTATCAAAATGTTCATTCGGTTTGAGATCTTGTCACCACTTTCATATAGAGCCTTTATAATTGGTGCCAATAAAAATGTTCCGTAAGGGGTATGGCGTTTCAAGCAAACAAGAAGAAGTAAAGACCGTGCTGTGCGGTGTGAAAGACTCTAATATATATTGCCTGTTAATCTCGCAGTCCCAGGAAAAAATCATGAATCTCTGTATTATATAAAACCTTTTTTCTCGAATTAACAATTCAGTACATTGGATAATAATTAACTGATAAATTTATTCCAGCCTATCCCCGGTCAAAGATGAGAAGAAAGGCTCAGACAAGGGCATATTCCTTGTCAACTTGAATGAGATGAACCAAGAAGTTGAAGAATATGAGCCATACGACAACCGAGTTGTTGATCATCCCACCACGTAAGTATACAATAATATACTTGGCAATGTTATACAGATAACCTTTTTAGGTCTAGTCAATCTAATAGACAAGTAGGTGATGAGCCTCCTATGCCTGACACAGCCCGTTGCCTTTTTGGGACTAAGTCAATGTTTTCCTTCACCGTATAAAGAAAGTCCTTTAGTGTACAGCCGGGCATCAAACTACGACCTCAGGGATGAGAGTCGCACGCTGAAGCCACTAGGCCAATACTGCTCTACAGATTGATATGGCGGTCCAAATTAGTTTTTGTTAAGGATCGTAGGGATGAACAAAATCTATTACACAAGTGTTTGTATGTCTTAATGAACAGAATAGAGTTTAAACATAACCTAGCATTCAAATTTGTTTTAATCAACCATTTAAGGATCATTTCATAAAAACACACATTATTTCAAAGTTAGGTCACGTTGACAAGGGTAATAAAGATGGTCGAATAAAAAAATTAATGCTGCGTAGAAGTAAGGATGTGTTTTCCTCAATATGACAGTTATATGATAAAAGAGCCTCGAAGATCCTTCCTCTTCCTGGACTATCAAACACAAGGAAACTGCTTTTATATTCTCACAACATTTTATTACGTAGACGGCCTATGCAATGCGTATGTGCAACTTATAAATAACGTATTTCTATCATTTCCTGTTACAAATTTCAAATCGGGCCGACTTCATACAACTTCTACTCTTTGAATTTAAGATATTGATTGCAAAATTTGTTTACATGTACTGTCCTTATTGAAGGAAACTAGCTTTTGCAAAAGCTAATTGTGATAGACCCAAAGTTTACGACGATAAAATTGATCACCTCCTCACTATAATCTATTGCAAACAATGTATTTGAGCTTCTCATAATTGCAGGAAACGTTATATACAAACAAAACTAAACCAAAAATTTCATATTTATTTTCTCCTTCTTCGTAAGGAATAATAAAGCTACCTTAATGCTTGGAGTAACGTGGGTTCTCACTTCAATGAGATATGTAAACATAGAAAATAGGTTGTCTAATAATTCTTGAAACGAATGTTTTTCATCCCATTTATTTTATTATTAAACAGTACAATGCAAATTCCTGAAGGTCCATGTTCCACGCTGGCCAAGCGGGTTGCGGATGCCAAATATGTTTATCATAATGTGGCAATTTATTCACGATTTTCCACAGTTAAAGAATATTAAAAATCTGCCTGTGACTTAATTTGGGCATAATTAGGATGATAAGAGCGTTGCAAATGTTTTTTCATCTAAATTATAAAATGAGGAAAATTTAAAATATTTAGATTTTTTACCTACGTAACTTGATATTTTTTCCTCTTTGTACATAAATCACACACGGTTTAAAGTGTTCTATTTTAAATTCCCGACATGCCCTTACTGGGAAATTTTGCTGAACATTGTTTTAAAAACATAGTATCATAAAACGTTAATATATGTGATTCATATGCGTATCAGGTTCTACCTATGTACGACTGATTGCTCTATATAAAGTTACACCCGTAGAAGCCAAAGAGAAAAACTTGTTTATATTATCTTTTCATAAAGTGTAACAAGATGTTTTATATTTTTTAAATTGCATTTCTCATTTACAATATTGTGAAGAGACCAAACATCTATTTACCTTTATTAATATTGTGTTGATTAGTAGTATTATATTAACAAAATAACGCGGTTTAATCTTTAGCGCTTAAAAGTAAATTGTAATCTTTAAATAAAAAAAAATTAAAACGTCAATAAACGAACAATATTATTTAAATAATCATTATTTTACTTAATACTGAGAACTTTTATAAATTAATTTCGATATGAATACAGGTACAACATAACCTGTAGGAAATTGGTTGGATCAATATTTCGGTATACATTTTTTTTTTTAAATGAACCAGGAATTGCATTGTGCAACAAAGTTTACACTAAATTCCATCAAACGAGAGCTGATAAATGAAAAATATTTTTAGATCTCGGTAATATTTAAGCGATCTTGCGCATTCTTTTTCAATTGACGTGTGACGTCTCAAAATATTTTGTTCGTTAACGTTGTGCGTCAAGGAATGTTACCCAATTATCTCATAAATGCAACCTTTACGTCACAATTTAATAGCAATACAAAATAGTACAGGAAATCACGCCAATTAATTGGTATGGATTGTGTCATTTTATGAAACTGTTTTTATAAATCAATCAATCGCGTATCGAATTTGATTTAATATACTACATACTGCATTTAGGTTACGCTTGATAATATTTTTAGATAGACTTTTCTACGTAAAATAACACTCGCAAAAAATAACACTCGAACATCGTGAAGGAAGCAGCATGCCTTAGAACCGTAGAAAAATTCGACATGTGTCAGGCACAGAAGGCTGTTACATACCATTAAGAAAAATAAATGATCACCTTAAAGGCTGTAGCGCCACTGTTTCCTTTCATGAAATCATTACATATTTGTATTATGTATTAACTACATACCAACTATACTTTTTTGAAGATTTTTTAAATAAATATATAAGTTACAATATGTTGCGGTTGATTATATTTAAAACCGCTGGGTGTAGGGTGTCCCTATCTATGAAAAATTTATTATATTTGTGTTGGACGGAAAATTGTGGAAGTCTCGGTCCTATATATTAGACACGGATCAAATGGGAGGCAAATCTAATTCTATTTTTGTGCTTATTTAAAATATAAATAAAACGTAAAACTCGAAGTCGGCTGGATAATTTAACTGGCACTTATTCACATTTTGGTAACATTATCAAAGTTTTCATATTGACTTTTAATAGTGAAATATTTTTTCAAATCAGTTTGGGGCTAAAGCGGCCTACACACCTTCAGTTTTAACTGTGCGATTTAACTGTACAGTTAAAACGTAGGTCCATACAGCCTACGTAAAAATATACGCAGTTTCGACTATACACTCTCAGTTTTAACTGTACAGTTCTATCTGTACAGATTTATCTATTCATATTTTGATTAGATTCAGTTAAAACTGTACAGTTCACTGTTTGTTCTACACACCTAACGATTTAACTGTACAGTTAAATCGCACAGTTAAAACTGAAGGTGTGTAGCCCGCATTAGAAATAATTTCTTAATTTTGTTTCAGGAACATGGAAACCTTATTGCACTTGCTAAAAGGCAGTTTGGGTACTGGTATTTTAGCGATGCCGCACGCGTTTTCTAATGCCGGATACGTCGTGGGCTCAATCGGTACCATTATAATTGGTGTTCTATGTTCATACTGCATACACGTCCTCTTGGACTCCTGTTATGTGATGTGCAAGCGGCGGAAAGTGCCTTCAATGACGTACACTGCTGTAGCTGAGGCCGCGCTTTCTGAGGGACCAGACTGGTGCAAAGCTTGCGCGCCGTATGCTGCGTAAGTTACCGAACTTATAAGAATTCTTCGCTATTTAAATAACATTTTTAATACAGTACAGTAAAACAAGATTATGTGCGAGCGACGTTTTTAAGTTAAATAATCATTTTATTATACGAAATTAAAAATATTGTACATTTTTCTGTTTTTGTATCATAAAGAATTTAATTCTTTATTTATCAAACAAGTTACCAAGGTAGGAATAAAATAATGTCGAAGAATTTCATAAAATTTGGAAAGTTCCTTGACATTTTACAAAGCACTTTTGAGTCATCAATTATACAATATATATGTATAATAATACAAAAGTGGATATAGCTTACAGTTACTGTTTTGAAAGTAAAAATATGTTGTTGTGTATATTTTTTAAATACTTACATTGCATTACCTTTACAATGTATAAATTTACAATGACCTAGCGAATTATATTATTTTCCTGTGTGTGTATGACATTATTTAAAATTATTACGCGACACATTTTTAAAGAATGAATTGGCAAATACGTTCAATTCTAACCACAATATTATTAATAATTCATTTTTGTAATAGAGGGATATACCCAAGATATAATAATTTCTAGGTCGCAAGAAAAGCATTTGAAATAATTAAACATCTTAAGTATAAGGAGCTTTTTTGTACTTATCCGGAATCGTAACATATCTCGAAATCCGCGTTCATATGTGGCATATACGTGTAGTCCTTAATTAATCAGGCCCTGAATTTTGTACCGAAGATGCACCATTCTCTAGAGTCTAGACGAACAATTCTACCGTGTAGACAATTTAAGAACTACGTACTAGAAGAATTCAAAAAGACCATTGTTTATTCTTTTACAGTCACGTGGTGAACGTGTTCCTGCTCATCTATCAGATTGGAACCTGTTGTGTCTACGTGGTATTTGTCTCGGAGAACATTCAGTATGTGTTGACACAGTACTTTGAATTAAACGTTACTGTCGTAGAGGTGATGCTGTGGATCCTCCTTCCTTTGGTTCTCATCAACTGGGTTCGGGATCTTAAGTACTTGGCACCATTCTCTGGGTTCGCGAACGTGGTCACCATTGTCGGCTTCGCAATTATCCTCTACTACCTATTCAGGGAAGCTCCAACATTGGAAGGGAAGGCTCCTGCGGGAAAACTCGCAAATTTCCCGCTTTTCTTTGGAACTGTTCTCTTCGCTTTAGAGGCTATTGGTGTGGTGAGTTAATGATTTTAAAAACATTCAGTTCAATATTACATAAACGCCTGTTAATGTTAATCTTCAAAAACAACACTTTCTTACTGTTTCTTTTGTTTAATGTATTAAAATTTTAGAAAATAACGAATATAAATGCGAATTTAATTACGTCGCGCAAACCATAGACAATTTGTGTATATACTTTTTAAATAAATTTAGATAAAGTTATACACATTTTATGTATGTATGTTAATGTGAATGACATTTTGTTATGTGTTTATATACTTTCAATGTCATGTTTATCGAGTGTCTCTTTATATGCCAAAATACTACTTAAATAACGCAATTTATGATATGATTACCGCCCTTATTTGCCCCAAAAACATTGATTGTGTTTCACATAAGAATGGTATTTACACAGATTCTTCCGCTGGAAAATGAAATGAAGACCCCAAAAGACTTCGTGGGTTCCTTCGGAGTTTTGAACCGGGCGATGATAACCATTATCGTCTTGTACGTGGGGATGGGACTTTTCGGTTACCTAAAGTATGGAGATGCCGCAGCTGGCAGTATCACACTTAACTTACCCTCCGATACTGAATTGTAAGTAAATATCTGTAATAAATGATTTATTTTTACCAGCTTAATGAGAAACACAAAACAAATTAGCCCATATAATTACTTCTGCATATCAGAGACAAATCACATCGTTAGTAAACCCCTCAAAGGCATAATTCAAAAGAAGAATTTTGTGAAATCTCATTTAAATATTTTGATTAGTTGCTTGTTTTTTGAATAAAATAATTTTCATTAAAGTCATGGTTATGTAACTTTACAGATTTTTTCTTTGATAATGTCAGTATAGGAAACTTTGAAAATTAATTTCTATTTTATTAAATTCTATAAATTACGATGGATAACAACGTTTAGTACAGTTAACAAAAATTATTATAGTATAGTATACACAATCAGTCAGGAATAATTCCTTGTAACGACTCCAGTTTTTGAAAATATAGGAATCAATTATATGTAAGACCTACAAATCAGCTACATTTTATATAAAATATCGATCGAATTCTTCTGTAGAAATCTAAACGGTTGTAATAAAACTTCTTTATTTGTCATAGAAGGGTACAAACACGAATAGCGCAATGCAATGTTTGAATAGTCTAAGATCTTTAAATATGGAAACTTTACTAATTAGTTACTTGTAGCAGTACGATCAGGGGAAGCGCGTCAGAAGTGTGATAGACAAATATATATACCGAGTTATTATAGTCATTTTTATTTCTCTATCAGCGCTAACCGCTAGAGAATTTAATTTTGTACCCTTAACAATTAAAATATTGTATTACGAAGAGAGCGGGAGAAATATATGTATTACAAAATGGCTTTCCTTGTGGATTAATTTGCACACTACGCTTAGTATTGCTATACGTATATAATCATTTATTTTCAGACTCGCGAGTGTAGTTCAAGGACTTCTAGCTTTCGCAATCTTCATTACCCACGGTCTTGCCTGTTACGTGGCTATTGATATCGTGTGGAACGAGTACATCGGTACCAGGCTACACAACAGCTCCCATCGTATTATCTGGGAGTACGTCGTCCGGACCTCCATTGTTCTTATTACATGTAAGTGTGATAATTTATTCGTCGTGTCCTCTATTCTAGATATAACATCTCGCATCGCGCTTAATCTGACATTTTTTTCTCAAATAAACATAATATGATATATGAGACACTGAGGGCATTTTGGTTTCTATGTAAAAATATCCAATAGTAGTAATAAAAATTATATCGCATGACTCACTAAGCCATATTTTCCTTCTAGTTGGTATAGCGGCAGCTGTCCCAGAATTGGATCTGTTCATATCTCTCTTCGGAGCGCTATGCCTGTCTGCTCTGGGCCTTGCCTTCCCCGCCATCATTCAAAGCTGCACTTATTGGTACTACGTTTCGGACTCCGAAAGGATTCGCATGATGGTCAAGAACGTCATCGTTGTACTGTTTGGCGCCTTGGGACTTGTAGTAGGCACTTGGACTTCCTTGGATGGTATAATTAGAAAGTTCTCCGCCCACCACGTGTTAAATGCCACCGCAGCAATAACTGAAGCTACTATACTCAATGACACGTTAGGTGTTATGCCATAGATTTTGATTGTACCATCAGTATGAACCAGCCATGGCATCCAAATGCAATGCGTTCGTACTCCTACGTACCCTAGCTTATTGGACAATGTTCTTAGACAATATTTTAGACTCTTATATTTTTGTTGTAAGATTTTTAACGGTTTCTCATTATATTTTATTGTTTGGTCATTATGATCAGATAACTATTGTTGAACAAATATTAAAGTATTATTTCTGCATATATGAATTCGCTATGAATGAATATTTTTATATACGAGTAGTGTTATGTAACATATGATAAAGTTTATTTTAAAGTGAACAGTATTCATTTGTTACTTGTTTTTTAAGAGTAAATTTTTGTAAACCTTAATTAAATGCTCCTTACTTCTACAGTCGAAATATAATGATGACCACAATAAGTACAGCTTATTTTTTACTAGGGATTTAAGGTCAAACCGCACTATAGCGACACTGCAGCAGAGGGGCGCGGCACAGGCGATATTTAGCTACTTGAACAATATTTTGCCGCGCCTCTCTACCGCTACTGCGACAGACTTGCTGGACAGTCAATTTACATGAATACCTAACGATACGTCAGGATGGACGAAGAAACATCAATTTCTCTTGACAGTAAATATCCCGAATTAAAATATTTAAAAATGAAAAATATATGAATGAAGTTATAAGTAATTTTGCATTCTTTATAACTGAATTTGGAATATCATGCACCCAAGTATACAGATTTTAATTTTATTCCAGTTTTCTGTTTTAGATTTTGATTAGGTCTTCACTTATTATTTAGTCAGACGCTGACGCGCTGCGCGTCCTTGCTGCAGTATCCCTATAGTGCGGGTGCACCTTTAATTCGTCATTCGAACTACTATAATTCAATCAATATTCAAGCAAAAAATGTGAAATGTATAAGTATTGTGTACTTATTTGCACTGTTTTATTTTTCATTCACGCAAGTAAACTTAGTACAATATTTAATGATAAAAATGCACTTTACCAACTTAGTTGTAAGGATCCGACTTAGCTACGATGTTCCATACTTATATAAATAAATTTATATTATAAACTAAGTCTAATATTTAGAATAAAACTATTAAAGCCTTAACAAAAGGGCGTTTTGGCAGACAGTATGGTCGCAACGAGAGAGAAACAGATATTTCAAATGTTTATATTTGGATAGAAATATATTAAGTTTAAGTTATAGGTTGTCTTAATGACAAGACAGCTATTTTGCAGCCGACGCAGGGTCACTAAACAACCACTTGGAAGTAAAGATAACGATGAGACAATTAAAATCACCAAATTATATAGAATAATATTTATAGTATTATAAAATTATTCTATATAATACTTTGTTGTACTTTACCTAGCAACTAAGATTAAAAAATGTACAACATAGGTTGTTTAGTTTTAAGCATTATTTTATCCTATGCAAGTGAGATTTGTGGTGTGGCATTTTGTTTAGTATAAGTCTACTTGCGACTAGCAGGTTACGGATTAAAATTCCTTATATTTTTTGGTTACATATATTAGGTACCTTACCAAAATTGTTACCGTCTCATGGCCGGATACCAATTTTTAATGTATAATTATATGGTTTCTAGAATGACCTGATTTCCCACTTTCTTTTTTTTCGTCTCCGACAAGGTCGTTTATTATATTATATATACATAATATCTATGTATACGAATCTTCAATCTCGTAAAAACAAAACACAAAAAATGGCTTTAGAAGGGTTTACTATAAATTTTGCTTATACCAGCCAAGTTCCGGGCGATCAAATCACCGTTTTGCTTAAGCTCCTTGAACCAGTTGAATTTTAACTTTTAATTAGTTCATGATACGAAATAACAGGACAATTCAATGCCTACCAAGCTCAGTCAGAAAAGAATTTGTTTTAGATCGTTATTGAATCATCGGTTTTTACAAAGAAAGTTTTAAGAAGTATCGACAGTTATGTTGATACTGACCAAATGTTATGATTTTTGCCATTTTGCCTGTTAGGATATAAGATTGATTGCATTTCTAATGTAGTCTAGCGATATTTGCTTGCTAAGTAGAATTCAATACATTTGTTTTATCCGGTCATGTCGGATATATCTGTGATGATGATAATTACCTATATGAGTAGGATATCTACGTTGTAGTTATGATGTGTTTTACACGTCGGTGATTATGTGCTCAGAAGATATGATAAAGAATAAAAGTTTCTGAAAACCAACGTTGCATTATTTCATCCTCTGCTTTCTACATTTCGTTAAAACATTCCTTGACGCAGACACAATAATTTAATAATTTATAAAAAACTAGCAAACTCGGCGAAGTCCGTTTCACCACTAGATGGCTTCGTTTTATGTAACATTTCGTTTGGTGATCCCGCTTTTCTGTTGAAATTTTTCCTGAATTTTCTTTGCCTCCCGGTTGATTATAAACCTCACCGGAACCATGCAAAACCGGAAATCGGTTCGTGCGTTCTGGAGTTATAGCGTCAGGAAGGAAAACCCGACTTATTTTTATATAGTAGATATTTTGCCAAATAGAACCCAGGGACCTGGATGATGTACCACCAACAATACACAATAAATAATATGATTTGCGCATCTAAAGTGCTTGTAGCATCTTTGGTGCAGTTGAGAATCCGGGGATTTCCATATATAAAGTTTTCTTTATAAATCTATATATACCAAAATGAAACCCGTTTTCCGTTGTCACGACATAACATGAAAACGGCTTGACCGATTTGTCTGATTCTTTTTTTATAATATTCCTTGAAGTACAAGGATGGTTCTTACGGAGAGAAAAATTTAAAAAAATTGGGTGAAAAAGTCTAAAAACAACACTATTCTATATTCCCATACAAAATATTCGTAATAATACTTAAAAGTCAATTTGAACTTTAATACCATATCATAAAGTTCAAATGTTAGTGGAGGGGTTCCGGGAAGGTAAATTTTTATTTTTTGACATAATGTATTTGTTGTCTTATCAACTTTCTTTTTTTTATCTTACTAGCTAGACCGGTGTCCCGAATAGCAGAATAAGTATTTAAAAAAAATAAAGAATCGACTATTAGGCGGTACGATGTTCGCCAGGCCAGCTAGTATTATATAAGAAAATTATCACACTTAAATCTTATATAGTAATTCATATTTATTCATATACTCTCAATATTATTGCTAGTGAGACAGATTTATTTATTTGCACTGTCCCAATTTAAATGAATTGCATTACTATTAAGTTACTGTTGAAATAGAAAATAAGGGAATATAAATATTTACGTGGGTAAAGTAAATAAAAACAGCACTTTAATTATCAAATTAAATATAATAATTGTGAAGTATTGTAATAATTGTGAACATAATCTAAACAAAATCATACATAATTATCATCAAGTACGGAATGAATATCACAATAAATCATTTAATCAATCAATCGTTTTTAACGTTTTAAGCAAATACATCGACTTAAAACATTTAACCGAAAACCAATTACGCCCGGCAAAAGACTAATTAACAAAAACATTTCGAACAAAACAAACATACAATAATTAAATATCATTGAACTATAAAAATATTATGTCATAGTATTTTGTGCTTTCCCAATCAACTATTAAATTGAACAAACGATGAATGGCAATTTAAATGTTTGTGCTTTTTTATGGGTTGACATAACATTTGTTACTGAGGCAATGACGTAATTTCCATAAAGAATGGTAGTTATGGCAACCAAAGGCATTTATTTTAGTCCTGGTATACCCATTTTTATCGGAAAGGGTCCAAAATGGTAAAATTTTACAATTATAAAATAATTCTATGTCAAACCATTGAAGAATCGTCAAAGTTATCAATAAAAAAAAATAATACAGCTAAACAAAGTCTGTGCTTAAAGCTCTACTTAAAATATAGCACAGATCGTAGAGGTAGTTCATACGCCATCACTTAATGCTTAATACTTATAATACCAAAAAATTATAACACAAAAAAATTATAATACCAAAAAATTATAACACAAAAAAAATTATCGTAATAAAAAAACACGCAGTGAAACCTCCATACAATTCTAATACTTCATAAAATAAATCAAAACTATTGTACTATGCAGAAATAAATAGTTATTAAAATTACCAAAGATTGCAATGTCACGAACATGGAATAACGAATGACATAAACAACAATCATTACAGATAGAGACAAATCCACATAGGCTATATCTTACAAACGCCCACATACCGCTAGGCAGATATTAAATTAAATGTCAAATTTGTATTAAAAAATTATAAATAATATTAAAATGTCAAATATAAAATAGAGACTTCACTGCAAGAAAAAAATCAACTATTTCTTACCGGCATCATAGCCGGCAAGAATGGTCCGAAGTGCAGTTTTAAGATTTTCGTTTGGAGTTAGTTCCATTTTGGACAAGTTGTGTCTACAGCATGGACACTGCTGACAATCCGTTGATTTAAAAGCCAGCTTTAAACAAGCCTAAAATAGTAAAACAATATATATTTTATTTGCCTAATTCCGAGACGAAATTTTTATATCAAAAATTAGTTAAAACATCTAAAAAAATGGTGTCCTAATAAAGTGCTAAACAAAAAGAGGTTATCATTGACCTGTATGTGATATGACGAGAAGCTATTTAAGGTTTTAATCCTATGGTCAATAGTAAGTTTATGTATGTCTATAATTTTTAAAGATACATTCCAACTTAGAAAACAGTAAGTTTTATCAAAAAATAGTAGTTTTTGAGCTATCGGGTATATACCGTCAATGTTTTCCATCCTTTCTTTTATTATATAATGCAGATATTAACTTACCATACAAAAGTTGTGTAGACATGGAGTGGTAACAGGTGAAACAGTGACGTCTTGACAAATGATGCACAAAAACACTTGAGTTACGTGTTCTATAAACTCCTGTAAAAGATTTTTTTTTATTTTCTGGGGTCAATCACCTTCCCTATAACCCGGCTTCGTTATTAAAAATAATATAATCAAAGATAAATTTAATTTATTAATATATAAGTAACTTTGCTTATGAACGTCAGCAAGAAACTCTAAAGGTCCGCCAGTTCTTAAATCAAGATCGTACAACAGACGAGAACTGGGCCTATTTTTACAACGAAACAATTAAATCTCGCTCATTTTAAAGCAGTTATTTATTTATTTACACTTCGTTAATTTAAACATTAACATAAAAAAAATACAGGTTACATAAGTTACAAGGTAACGGACGGCCTAATCACTAACAAGCGGTTTCTAACAGGTTAGTATGGAAAAATAAAAATTAAACGCCTATTGAGGGTTAATTACAAGAAGTGCCTAATTAAATTAAATTCAAACATAAAATTACATGTAACACTAGAAATATACCAATTAAAACTAAACTACAATCTAATAAATTTATATTAATAAAAAGGTAAATGCCAATCTCCCTAAGTTTAATTATTTTATTAATTTTTATATTAAAAAAAAAAATATTTTTATGAATTAGTCATGTATAAGCACATGAAGAAATGCACATAAAGAAGCTTCTTAAAGTTGACCTCGTCTTATATCAAGATGTAAGGAGTTCCAAAGCATAGTAAAGGATGAGTGATATAATTCAGTTTTATGAGTAGCAGTCAAAAATTTAATCAAAAGTTATTAATAAAAAAACCGAATGTTTCACCATTATCAGCAAAGCACTGTGAAATAGGTAATGTGTGAATATAATTTTTAATCATTCTCAAAATGTAATTAATAGTTGTTATACAACCTTTGCGACATTCTATAATTATAATTTTTGTTATATAACATTGGCTATATATAGGTTATGAAGTCTCCAATAATACCGATCTTCCTTTATAAAAATATAGTAATAAAATAATGTTTGCAATTGAATAAATTTTCTTTTGTATGATATAAATTCGCCTTTGTATCAGTTAAAATCACCTAAAATTAGTAAGTAAAAGTAAAAAGTAAATAAAACCCTACCTTCTTTCCATGTTCTTTGTGTATGTCAACACATTCATTCCACAATTTGGTATTCAAAGAATCAGATTTAATGACAGCTAATTCTTCCGAAGTTAGGCCGGTTGCATTTTCCTTGGATTTCGGACTTCTCGCAGCTTTTTTGAATATGTCTGCTATTTTTGGGCTCGATGGCACTGAAAAAACAAATTTCCAGTACTAAAATGCGGTAATATTGTCATTAAAATATTCTTTATTACTTTTAATTTAATTATTCATTATTAACAATAGCTTATAGTTTACATTTAACATTCCTAATTAATGAAAAGGCATCTTGTCCCTTCGGGTTACCATCAGGTAGCCTTGTTGGAAGGCCCTGTATAATTTAATAATGTAGCATGGGACATTTCTGTTTGTTTACAGGTTCAAAGTGGTCTGAACTAAACAATAATAACTAGAAAATACCGGTTCTCTGATAGGAAGGCAAATTGTAGGATTGTAAAAGTTCATTCGTTGTATTCTACTTGAAAATAACGGAATGATTATCGGAGACGGTTGTTCAAACAGCGCCAACTTTCTAACTTTTTTAAAAACATTTTTTTTTCCCGGGAATCAAAGATTCATGATCTCATGACTTACAGTCAAACCTAACTACTCGACCAATTAGCAGTTTTGTAACATGTATTATTTTAAAACTTTGGGTTGTCTGACTTCTATGCTGACCGACTCTAAAACAATTGTTTTCTTGAAAGTATCCGTTCTCTGATATCACTGATAACCGTTCGTTCGCTGGTAAACGAACCCGAGACTTATTAACCTACAGTCGAACCAATGAAGCAATATATTATATCTACTATATAAAAATAAGTCGGGTTTTCCTTCCTGACGCTATAACTCCAGAACGCACGAAACGATTTCCTCGGTTTTGCATTCGTTGGAAAGGTCTCGGGGTCCGTGAGGTTTATAGCAAAGAAAATTCAGGAAAAGTTTCAACAGAAAAGCGGGATCACCAAACGAAATGTTACATAAAACGAAGCCATCTGGTGGCGAAACGGAGTTCGCCGAGTTTGCTAGTATTTTATGATAACCATTTGTAACTTACCTGAAGCACTTTTGTCGCCTTCTTTTGACTCCGAGTTGGTCCTCACTTTTTTCGTTTCCTTTTCCTCTTCTTTAAGGCAATTATTTTCTTTAAGTGTTCTTTTTGTTGTAACATTTTCCTTAACTTTACGTTTTTTAGTCGGACGAGGAGAATCAGAATCTGAAGAGTAATTTTCTTTGGTTCTTTTCTTAGGTTTACCCTTTTTGGATTTTTCCTTTAGTGCCTTTTTCTCGGCTTCTGCTTCAAGATAACCATCTGGATACTGTAAAAATAGGAAAATTAAAGCCAACTTAAAATTTCTGTCAACAGAGTTTTAGATGGATATACACCATAAATAATGGTGGATTTTAATTTTAATCTTTAAGGCAATTATTTAATTTTCTGTAATCTATAACCACGCACCATATTTTGGAAATTTTTCTTTGGAACTATCAACACGAGGCTTGACCACTCACTATTACAAAACTGCTGGCAGGGTCGCATTATAAAGTTCGGTGTAGGAAATCAAGTAAACACGTCAATCTCGTATGATATATCGATTTATTCCCCTTAATAATAAGAGTACATTGCTCTTATAGACTAAAGCGTGACAAATACGTATATAGTAGGTATACTGACACCATAATCGGCGAGTAAATTCAAGAATGCTCCCAAATAATGGTGGAGTGGATTCAGTTCCATGCAATAAATAAAAATTGACGATTTAGAATGACGGAGTTTCTTTCCCAGTCCGTTGATTTTAAAATTTATTCCTTCCGACCTTGCATTTACTTAATATTGACGAGCTTGAGTGGGTTGCGTGTTTTCCCATGAGAATGTAAGTGCGTGGCTCCTATTTCACCATGCTGATAGAGGACAAATCTTTGTTTTTAATTTATTTTATTATTATTAATTAAATATGAATATTAATTACTCATGATGTCATGTGCATAATTGCAATGGCTTTCAAACATTGTGCAAAACAAATAAATTGACGATTAAAGAGAGTTTATTGCCAGTTCTTCTCTTCCGTTCTACGTCCTTGATTAGAGAACTGGCAGTAAATATAAAATAAGAAGAATTCTAATGTATTTCTTTTTTGACGTTCATAATATGTTACCTAAGTAAATAAATTATTTTGATTTGATTTAATGTAATTTGATACATAAGTGTACTAATATGAAAATCACTACCCGATTTTTATAATATGTTTCCTCAATTCGTCACTTTTAATTATATGTCAAATTCAGCACAGCTATTCAAGGTATAAACGGGATACCAAATGTATTTAAAATAAAAATTGACTTAATTATAGTAAAATGCATTCATTGAAGTTAAATTGTTTTTAATCTTATCTCTTTCACATCAGCGTAATAAATTAGTGAGTAAAATAATTATATTATGTGATTAGTATATACTGATCGGCAAAATAGTTTAAAATAAGTTGGATATATCTGATGTAAATAAATACAAACTCATAATGCCAGTTTTGGTACACTTTTTTTAAGGTCCCTAATTTTGTAATACTTACGATAATAGGATATTGATTTGCGTCAGCTTCCCAAGGGGCAGGATTAGGGTCGTCTCTACGAAGTAAATATTTCCACACCTGATACCCTGAAAGTCCTTTTTCCGGGTAATATTTGACAACCTTGTATATTCCGTCATAACTGAAATAATGTATTCACTTCGTTTTCATATTTATTCTATTTAAAAAACTACGGCTCTACAACCCTTTGAAAGAAAAAGATGGCATTTTAAAAAAAAATATGGTTTCGATGGAAATTATTACCTATTCATCTACTGATTTCTTACAACCTTAATGGTAAGTATCTTTACTTCTGTTACAACTTTAAAAACGACCTACTATTAACATTTACACAACACAAAAAGACTAATATAGCAATAATTAACCAAATAGCACACAAATCTATAGTAATTGTCAATCATTAGACACGCCAAACATCTCTTAAAGGCAGGTCTTAAAAGTGTAGGCAGTACAGAACAAAGTATTACCGTATGCCTTCCTTCGGCGCATATTTGGGAAAATGTTTCATCATCTTGTAAGACCTGACAACACGGACAGGCTTGCCTTGCTTCCAGTCATCACCCGCGTCATCACCACTTTCGTTTATCACTTTCACTGCACAATTACGTGCTAGCGCCCTATACAAATTAATATATGAAAAACCACGGTGTTATTATTTATGTTATGGTCTATTCAAAAATAAATGTTTAATTCCAGTCTGTATATCAGAGTAATCAAATAAACAATATTTAAAAATGAAATATTATAAAACAGGTAGAAATGCAACATTATTTTAAGTAAAGAAAATATATAATAATTTTATAAGTCTAACGACTCAACAGCTTTCATAAAAAGCAAAACTTATTAATGTTGTCAAATCAGATATTCAGATATCAACCATCAAAAGCTGAAATATATATTTTATTTTATTAAATGTACTTTAATTTAATTAAAAAAAACTTACTTATTCTCCCTGGTAAGTGTTTGATCACACGATTGTTCTGCAGTGCGCTTATTGCCTGACAGATCTCTACCACCACTGCCAGTGTATGTGAATTCATAGCCGTTGTCATAATCATCCTCATATCCACCTAAGATTTGTACATAAATTATTATGATGAGCCCAGTGATTTTATAGTCTTGAGAAATATATATCAACTAGCAAACCCAACAAATGTCCTGTATGATATTTCAAGCGATTAGGTTATTAAAGAAAGTATGAAGATACCGACTGCAGCGACCGACCGACTACAAAAAAAAATCATACAAATCGGTCCAGCCGTTTAAATGGAGTTCAGTGACATACACACGTACAGTATAATTATTATATATAGTTAGCTATACTATCTTTTAAGTTAGATCAAACTGCACACGGTGTGAAAATTTGATTGAAATAGGTTTAAAGTAGTTTAGGAGTCCATAGCGGACAAACAACGACAAGCGTAATTTATATATATTAAGATATAATTGAGTTTAATATTTTGTTGTCTCGAAAAGATTACATGTAACCTAATAATGAATAAAATAAGCTTTTAGATAAAACAATTTGAATAATTCTGTAAACTTTTTATTGAAAAATTTAAATATTAGATCCTTTTTAATAGGCTGTATGTGTGCCAAATATTTTTTGTGGATTAGATTAAGTCCCCGATGCAAATATGACAACCAAATTTAATTTCATCTAAGATGCAATCGTTTGTTAATATTACACAAAAGTTTGCTATTTCATAAAGATATTTTCTTTTGACGAAATATAATAGTAACTGCTACAGCAAACTTCGTTTCGGTTTAATATGATTTTTTACTTAGCCTACCTATTTATTAGGTACATAAACAATAATAATTTAGCTTTTCTAATGCGTTTTATTCTTATTGCCCTTTTCGTTTCCCTTAGGCTGTGAGCGACCTGTTTCAATATTTTTTAAATATGAATATTTGGATTCAATGTAAATAAATATACTCTACTTCTTAACAATGTCTATGAGTACAGTTAGAATGACAATGAATAAGATATAACAAAATTAAAAATATTACCTCCGAGCACAATACTGTAAGCGCCTTCAACATCTCGACCATGGATACCGGACACTGGTGGTCGATGTACCCCAGACTCTGAAAGCTAAAAGAACAAGTTTTTAAACGACTTCAAAAAAGAGGGTTATCAGTATGTATGTGTGTATAATTGTATACTTAGAATATGATAATATTTGTGTGTGTGTGCTATATTTCGGAAATGTATGTCTACATATTTCTCAAAACTAAAAATCATATCTAGATCATTCGTCTTCCATATCGCTACAATTCAACGTATCGAACAGTTTCAATATCATTAAAATCGGTGCATTACTATTGTAATAACTTGTTAATTCACTTGACAGGTCTTTGGAATCAGATATTTGTTAGTTTTAACTATTTCGGTTTTAAGTTCTAAAAACGTCTACATTTTGTATTTATTTTTTATTTCACATATTTAATTTATGCAAACAAAAAGCATTATTAAAACATTTTATAATTAGTTTTCATTTTTCCACACTATATTGCACAACATTCAAAGGATGAACAAAATATAAAAACAGCCTAAGCGATCTCTTCCAGGAAGACCTAATAGAAATATAAATGTAATAGTAATGGCAGGAATCGGGCACGTATGGTAAAGGTTCTAAGGTCTGCCCCTCTCATACAGCGATTATAGTAAATTCGCTTTATTAGTTTAAGATCTAGATTTATTAGTAGAAGTAACTTTTAGGTATAAAGAGTCACTAGGTGGTCACTAAACGTTTTACTATACTTGGGTACAGAAAAACGTTACGGCGCATTACATGGGGGGGGGGGGTTGGGGCGTCAATAATCTCCAAAAATTGCGTGACGTAATACTTGAACGCTCCCTAAACAGATTGTTAATATTTTTAAAAATTATACATAATAGAAACCTAAGTTTGACATCCTTGTCAATCTTGTCCTTCCGGATGTCAACGTGGGTAAGCCGTCACCCGGCTAGGTTTTATCGTACATTACTCTAAACAAAAATCTCACAATATTAATATTTAAATCATGAACAAACCTGAATCCTAAATCTCCAACACATTCCGACTTCGATACCAGGAATCGGACCAAAGTGATTAGCAGGCATAGCACAGGTTCTTGTTTTGCCTGAAAAATAGTTATCTATGTATGAAATATTAAAATTATCGATACAAAATTCTGGGTTTCTTTGGTCTTCACTCAATCACGATAGAGCAACAAAATGAGCAATGCATGTCATAGATAAGTTTTCGATTTCAATGGGTTAAATTAGTTCCTGCAAGACGCCTAGTGGGACTTAAGAAATAATATATTCATATGTATATATTTTTAAATTCGCTGTTGTCATTATTTCAATTAGCAGCAGTCGCAAGCGAGCTATAGTTAAAGATTTATAAACATATGCTATGTAAAGCCGTATAAAATATCGACACAATTAAAACTCTACCAAGCAAAGAATTAGCATCGCCAGCGAAATAGTAAATTACAATTTTACAACGGTAGTAACTATTATGAAGATATTAAAGTTTGCAAAAGGGTTACTAAAACATCCCTTTTTATATAGTACAGTTTACAATGTATATCTCAGAGAAATCTGATCTGAATTATGAAGAAAACGTAGATAATGGGTCTGCCGTATATCCCTAACAATATATTTTTAAATAGCAATGGCCACGCAAAGCAAAAAATAGAAATATATATTTATGCTATTTATAGTATAAAATAAATAAATCAGTGGACCTATTTAGGTATTGGCCTCAGATTTCTGAATCTGTTTCATGATCATTTTTGAATCTAATAGGCAAGTAGGTGATCTGCCTCCAGTGCCTGACACACGCCGTTGACTTTTTGGGTCTAAGACATGTCGGTTTCCTCACGATGTATTCCTTCACTGTTCGAGCAATATATGCGCACATAGAAAGAAAGTCCGTTGGTGCACAGCCGGGGTCGAACCTACGACCTTAGACACGAGAGTCGCACGCCGAACTCACTAGGCTAACATTCATTCACAATCTCCGCCATTATGTTATGGAATACGCTGCCCGACTCCGTACGATTGGCTACCTCTCTGTCATCTTTTAAAACTCTTCTGTATTCTTATTTCTTAACCTTATCCTATCCTGATCAATCGTGACTTGTATAAATCTTATGTTTCCTTTTACATCACTATTTGCTGTCCATGTATTTGTAAGATTAGCTTTTAAGTTTTTAGTCCGTTGTTAATATTTTTTTTTTGTATTACTTTAGATTAAGGTACTATGTATATATATATATATTTTTTTATATAACATTTGTTTCTGCACTTCTCGCACGAATCATGTTTCTTTTTTTAGTTTTTTCTTTAACTAGGGTTGCCTGGAAGAGATCGCTTATTAGCGATAAGGCCGCCCGTTGCATCCCTTATAATTTTTTTTTTGTATTGTGTTTGATTTATTGTTTTTTGCAACGAAGTTTTAATAAATAAATAACATTGCTAGACTATTTATAGTATACACAATAGACATAGAAATGCAGTCGCAATTGTACTACTATAACTATATAATTTCAATTCAGGAAGTACCATGCTTAAACCGACTGGAATAATAAAATAAATAAATATTATTAATATAAAATTGGATATCGATTTTGAATAACTCCGCTTCCAATTACAGCATATAAAGTTAGTAAAGGAGTTATTTAAAAATACTTGTCCTTACAAATTCTATAGAGAAAAATGGAGAGGTCTGGAGGATTTTACTTGTAAAGATGTCCTTACAACTCTTTAGTTGTTTTTGACTTGACTTTAAGGATTAATTTCTTTTATTTAATTTAAATATAATGATAAATATTGATAATTAAGAATAAATAAGATTTTTTATTTTACTTTATTTATTTAAAAGAAAAGACAAAGTAAGGAGTAGCAACATCAGAGGAAAGACTAAGGTACAGGACATAACTTTGAAAATAAGAAGACAAAAGTGGAAATGGGCAGGCCACATGATCAGGGGAAAGGACAAATGGAGTAAAATAATCACACAATGGTACCCAAGAGATGGAAAGAGAAAGAGAGGTAGACCACAAAAAAGGTGGGACGACGACATTATACAAGTTGCGGGAACAACATGGGGTAGAGTGGCCATAGAAAGGCCAGAATGGAGAAGGTTGGAGGAGGCCTTTGCCACCTGGCAAACAGACACGCAAAAGTGGAACAAAAGAACAATCTACGAAAAATAAAGAAAATACTGTCATGTCCGAATAGAGGCTATAATAATAATAATAATATTTATTAGACACATACATCGCACAGCGTATGCTAAAATTGTTTATACATTATACACAAATATTAACGTTAAGGAATTTTTGGAATTCGCCTTTATCGGAGTGAATCCTGTACGCGAGCAAAGCCGCTGTAACAACTGATGTTGGTTAGGTATAAATAATAAAAGAGACCCGCATCAGTAATCTGTAACTTCGTGCAAGTTCCTTGTAATTCTCTCAGCTATTTTAAGTTTATAGCTTATGAATACGAAACCAGCTTTTCATTTCGGTTTTATTAAGAATTTGCTAATTTGAAAGATCCTAAAATTATTTATTTCTTTATACTAAGTGCATTGATTGTTGGAATTAGAACAAGCGGCTCGCAAATGCGTTGCCGACGCTTTAAGGACTCTTAATCTATGATGCAGAGGTATATAAAAATGGAAACACAAGGTCCCATTGCGTGGTCTTGGTTTAATTTATGTTTTGTGATTTTTTTAACATCAATATCGCCGCGAACGCTTTGGTTAGATTCTAAAAAAACTTACCAACGCATGCCATGCCTCTGCCCCAATCTCTATTAGTTTTGGTATTCTTTTTGATTTGCTTTGCTGCACCTGGAGCAACCACTTCGTTTGTATCTCTCTTACAAGAAGGGCAGTACCAATCTTCTTCGGGCAGTTCCTTTAGAGGTGGGTCCAAGCACTTCATATGGAAACCGTAGTTGCACTCGTCGCAGAGGATAATCTTGAAAATCATACGCGCAGGAATTGTAATATGTATAATTATAAAATTGGCTATTTGAAAGTTGATTAAAAATTTAAAATACACTATTTTGTGTAAAAAATTATGAATTTATTTAAATTAAACTCTGATGAGATATTAAAACAAACAATTTTGGATTGTTAGCTTCCTTGAGTTTATTACAACTTACTACTGGAATTGCAATTGTTTTCACAAATTATTTTTCTGTAACTGCTGGCAACAGATTGTAAAAATTAAGTTAAGAAACACTATTTACTAATATTAGCAAATATAGCTTTTTTATCATAATGTACTATTTTAATAAGCAGTGTTGGTGGTTTAAAAGTGACTCAACTATTAAAATTTTCCTATTAAAACAAATATTGTGACTATTACTTAAACACAAAAATCTATTTCTTTTCTCTTATATGAGGCTAAGTAAGGTGATAAGTAATGCCACCCATGGACACACTGTTAGAAGTTCGCAAGTGTGTTGCATGCCTTTTAAGACTCCCTGTGTTTTTTTTTATGTTAAAGGAGGCAAACGGGCAGGAGGCTCACCAGATGTTAAGTGATACCGCCGCCCATGGACACTCGCACTGCCAGTCAGGCAAGGCTAAAGCCAAGACCCATATAGGGTTGTAGTGCTACTGAATATCAAATCTATAGTTTTCAAAGTACCTCATCAGGTGATTCCTTTCCATAGCAGATGTAACAGCCACATTCCTTACAATTTACATCCTCATCATCACGACACGCTGTGCACCTTAAAGCTTTTGATCCTAAATACATAAATCAATTATTACAAAAAGACAAAACAAAGACATCAATTTGATCTTCATTTTTTGAAGTTGGTTAACATAACTTTAAAATCCCTTTAAATTACAAAATGTTTGAAATAAAAGTTATCAAAAATTGATTTTTCATTTAGATGTTACTAACTTGGCTCAGGAGGGTTAGAAATCAACTTTTTGTACTCCTCAGATCGTTTCGCTAGTGGAACAATTTCTTCTATTGCAAATATTTTATCATGAATGGGGACTTTGGTGTCATTTTGAGGTATCGCATCTTGACCAAGATATAGTGTTCCCACTAGTTCATAACCTCTTCTACCCTTCTTTACTTCCTCCACTTTAAAATCATACCTGAAAAGTATTAAAACATTAAAAGCTGACAATTTAGAAATAATGTAGAAATCTAAACCTACCTTCAACAACTAAATCGATTTTGATTAAATTTGGACTTTTCCACAAGTTGGAATAGTATTCTAGAAATTTGCAGATAATATACAAACAAATATTATCTAAACCAAACAATATCACATATATACAATCTAATAACTTCATTTTCTTCAAGTTGCTTGTAAAAATTAAACCATAATGCAATATAGGCTGGTAATTGAGCTACAAAAGCAGTATTTTTTAAATTTATTAATTTACTACTTTGATATTATGCTAAGTATAAGATATATCATATACAAAGAAAGAAAATAATAAATTTATTTTAAAATATATTACCAAAAGCCTTTTTCTGATGATTTGTTAATGTTGTGGTTGATCATAACCATCAATCCAGGTTTTACATCTTTGATATCAATGCTATTCCGTGCTCTTGGCCTAATTTCTTTTAACTTACAAAACTCATCTGAATCATCCTCACTAAAATATTTTTTACACATATTAGGAGAGTTGTAAATGTTTTAGTTTATGTGTATTCTATATTAAAATTCAGAACTATGAAAACTCTATTTGACACATGGAAATAATACTCGGCACTTAATGTTTCTGTTATCAGGAGATCATTGAAATTGGTATACATGACACATATCGCCTCATATCTAAAATAATAAAAATTAACACAACAATACTTACAACCCTTCAAAATGTACTTTAAATAGTAAGTGCTCTTCTTGCCTCATAATATTAGTTTTAAACTTATCTTTCATCTGTTTGGCAAAAAACTTTTCAATTCCTTTCTTTTTACTGTTTCCTGGAGGCTGGTTCTCAACATCATTTTTATCATATTTACAAGTATCTCTGGGCATGTCTGCAACATTAGGGTCTAGCACTATTCTTATAATTTTTGCTTCAAACCATGAACCCTCATCTCTGGTTCGTACATCAACTAAATCACCAACCTCAAACAATGTGCTCGTAACATCTGTAAAGTGAGAAGTAACATTTAGCTAACAATTATTGAAATACACCAATACTGTTAAATGTTGATTATTTAGGATGTGGATTTAATTTAGAATGAGGGTAAAAAAACATACTATACAAGGTTCTGTGGTAAAAAAATTGCAGTAAAACTACAATCACATACAAATGGATGCAAAAGATGATTGTCGAGTTGGAAGAGAATGGAGGAGATGCATACCTACATACAAAGATGTACCTAAAATAAATGCAGATGAAAATATATTTAAAAGATACTAAGCATATTTCTATTAATTTTAAGATTTCATAATAAAATCATATAAGTAGGACTAGGAAGTAAAATCAGGTAAAGGAAGGGAACTAAATATAAAATGGATTTCTGTCTTTCATAAACCATAAAAATACAATATAGCTAGTGTCCACACTATGTTGACCATTGTTCTTATCTGTTTAATTTACATTAAATCATAAGTTCACATTTAGCAAGCTCTTAATATATTCTTTATATGGCTTGTATAACAACGAATTTCAGATATGATGTATAGAATGATAAAATGGACTTAAAAATACCTTTGTATTCAACTTTCTTTTCTTCAGACTCTTTGGGTACAGAGAATTTGAGTTCCTCTTTTATTTCTTCTTTTTGTACATTTTCTCCTGGACATTTCACCATCAATTGGACAACATCATTAAGTTTTATATTATAGTCATGGAATGTGTATCCATTTTCAAGCTAAAAGTATATAATAATATAAGCTGTGTTTAAGTACGTATTGACATAACAAATTATCAGCTCTCAGTAAATTGTTAAGCTTTGTCTTAGCAGGAGCATGGTAAATTTGGTAGAACTTAAATAGCCTATCTATTGTTAAAAGCACAAAACCTGTGTAACATAGATGGCCATAAACATTGAATATTCAATTGATTATATTTCCATAGCCATGATAGCTTTGTGGTTATGACGTTCTCTAGATTCTTGTGATGAAACATTTCAAATAAATAAGAGTGCCTGAGAGTGTACCACTAATTATAGAAGCATTTAAATTTTCAATAAAAGTTATAAACGTACTTACCACTTTCCCTCCATAGAATAAACGTTGAGATTTCGGTTCAACGCCAAACTTTTCTTTTATGATACGCCGAAACTGTTCTATCTTCGTTAGTTTAGATTCTACAACAACAATTGTGTCAGGTTTTCCAAAAAATCTTACTCTGACATGCATTTTGCCAAGGAATTATGAATTGTGCCCGTTTACAAATGGTAAACAAATATGGCCTCCTACTACCTGTAATTCTAACAGTTTAACCAAAATTTAACTCCGAAGAAAGGTGGAATATAATTCCGCCAATTTAAATATCTCAATTGATGCATTATCTACGCCATGTCAATGTCAAAATTGCATGTATAGGTGCGTTTTCCAATTACAGAGCATTTTGCGACTCAGTGCCGCACAATGCCGCATAATTCTAAGCTTATTGCTTAATTGGAACGTGAATTAGTTTTCAAATGCATCAGCAGAGTGCGCTAAGTCAGTGTTGTAAAAAAAATGTTATGAATTGAGTTAGCAATCTCATTAATGTATAAATAATGTGGTAAACAATAATAATTGGTTGAAAACTTTTACGCTTATTTTAATCATCAAATTATTTCATTACCATTTTTTTATTGAAATAATAGAAAACCTTTCAAGAATATAAGGTTTTAACAAGCTAAATTAACAGTAAAATATTTACTTTCATGTAAGAAGTTTACATCATTTACGTTTTGAGTAATATTTTTTAATGATTTCTAAAAAAATTATATCCATTTTCAAAACCATTGCAATTTTTTCTAAAGTATAATCCTGTAAAATAAATTTGTTTACAGATCCGAATTTTAAAATAAAATTGTATTCATATTTTAAATGTGGAATATAAAAAAAGTAACTATTTATCATCCATACTAATATTTTTTTTTTTTAGCAGTTTGAAATAACTTTAATTATTTTCAAAATCTACGACGAAACGAAAGCCTTTCGATAAATGCCAACTTAAAGAAAAATACTGGTCAATTTTCTGTCACTGTGTTGGTATTGTTTGCGAGAAGCTCGCGAGAGCATTCGTTTTGAGAGTGCTCAATTGTGCGAAGCGTTGCTGTAGTTGGAACACTCGACGTTCAGCATTATGCCGCAAAATGCGCTCTAGTGCTGTAAAACGCACTAGATCTATCTACTTTTTAAAGTGAAAAATTGGAATAAAGTTTTGTTGCGGGATACAATAAGAAATTAATTATTAAGATTGTGAACTCTAAATTATTAATATAAGATTGAATTATTTAAATAAGAAAGTTAACATCTATGTTAATTGCGTAGAATGGAACATGATTCTTAATTTCGCATTGACAATTGACATTTGCGTTTTCCAAATTCCAATTTCCACTTACAAAATTACAAATACTAATTCTAAAACACGATTTAAAATCTTATTGAAATATTTTCACACATTTTTAGATTATTTATAAATATTACAAATCCATTCTTTTATATAAAAAATGGTGACAATACGCTGTCGGTTTAATTGGAAGGAGTTATGGACTCTAGCTTGGTACCTAAGTATAGTTTTCTGGCGTGTCTAGCGGCATTCGTTGCTGAGACTCGAGAGTAGTTTTATAATATTAAAGTTTTCTTGGTTGGTTGAGAATGTATAGGATTAGTCTTTTAACATTTTTTTCAATTAATATTAGGGGGTGTAATAAAATGTTTCAATATAGGCTCAAGTTTCCAATTATTTAAGGGTGTACTGACTAAAATACTATACTTATTCTCATGATACCTGAGACCTACCATAGTTAGATTTTCTCCTGGACTTGTAGACCATCCTGAAGTTGCTTTGTTTATTTTTTTAAGTTCAGAAGGTTTTCAGTTATATAAGTTACTAAGCTGTCAAATTTATGACTAAAAGCTCCATTAATTCTACTGTTTGAATTATTATTTCCTGTGCATTTATTGTGTTTAACACAGTAAAACTTAACTTTAAATAGTGAAACTTTATATTCACTAGTTTGCTTTTTATGATAACTTTTTTTTAATTTCCAGGGAATATATAAAATGGAAGACTGTACAAATCATTTTAACTATTCAGTCTCTTTCTTACAATGATCATATGAGTTTTAACTATGCAATTGATTGCTTGTTAGAACCAGTATTCTGGTTTGTCGATAATTTTGCTGGATATTTAGGAAGGGTAATAATAATTTTATTTATGCTTTGGTTGAAAGTTCATGTGGAGTTGGAGAGTTTTTGACAAATTATTGAAATTTCAGGTATTTGTATTTAGTGTGACAATTCTCACAACAGCAGTTGTTGGCATAGCATATTGGATTGGCTTACCATATTGGTGGCACAGGAACCCATACTTTACAGTATTTCTAGTAATTTTTGGTCATTGGCTGTTATTGAATATTGTGTTTCACTATTATATGGGTGTGAGTACACCACCAGGCTACCCTTCTCATGTAAGTTGTTTAAAATGGGTCACTCAAATAATACAAAATAATTGTCCTAACAAATAAACCTTTTTGTTCCAAGAATTTATTGAAGTTTAGCACCAGCCCCAATAGTGGTTGAGTAGTCATATGAATGTGTTGAAAATAAATTTTGGCCAGGCCAGGAACATTCTATGTAATAATTATTTTTATATTTAACTAGTGTTCACTGAAAATTATTTAAATGTTTAAAAAAAATTACCTACACAATTTATTAATTTTTGGTAGAACTCTCATATTTATAGCAGAACAGTATGCTTAAATGACCTTTGAAACAACAATAATAATGATACAGGTGGTTTTTTAACTGTTTAACACAACTGCTTAATAGCAAGTGATTGACTTTACCCGTATGTATAATTTTAGTCAAATTTACCTTTGTTGTGAACAAACCTTGTTACCTTTAAGCTAGGGCCGTATTTAGGGGAGGGCAATCGGGATTACAGGCATGGCCATACTCCACAAAAGAGAGGCCACAATAGACTTTGTTAATAAACAACTTTTTCCTTAGTTTTTGTTTAAACATATTAAATCATTGAATTAAATGGAGTCATTGAACTGGACTGTTTTTTTTTGCGAATAATTTGGGGCCAGGGAAGATCCACTTTGCTGCCTCAAGACCTCTAAAACCGGCCCAACTTTGTGAAGTAATTTTATAATATATTTTATTTGTTTTGACGTTTTTCATTCACATCTTACTTATAAAGAGGTTATATCGTTTACTTTCAGGGTGCTATATTGATTGAGGCTGCAAGTATATGTAAGAAATGTATATCACCAAAACCACCACGGACACATCACTGTTCAGTGTGTGATAGATGCATACTTGCCATGGATCACCACTGCCCATGGCTTAATAACTGTGTGGGATATTATAATGCCAGATATTTTTACCTGTATATGGTATATATGGTTGCTGGAATTTGTTTTCTAATTATATTTGGAATAGACATTGGCTATCAAGTACTTTGGGTGTATGATGGAGGTAAGTATAATTAGGAAAAATATATTTATATAGTTTTTTGTTTATTATTAAAGCTTTATTAATCCATACAACAATTGGTTAGTTTACATTCCTTAATATTAGTATTAGTTAAGTTAGTATGAGTTTTAAACAAAATTTAAGTTAGATTTATTTTTAATTTTTTAGTGGTGTAGTTTTTGTATGGCCCCTTTTAGGGTAAAAGCCTCCTCCATATTTTTCCATTTCTCTTTGTCTTGAGCTACATTCATCCAGTTTTCCCTGGCTAGTTCTACAATGTCATCTGTCCATCTTTTCCTTTGTCATCCTATACATCTCTTTCCAGTAGGTCCAGTCCATTTCGTTATTTCTAGTGTCCATCTTTTATCCCTTATATATAGAATTTAGAAGACATCAAAAAAGATAAGTTTGTGTTGCTGTTATACTCTGTCTATACTAAGTCTTAGCATGAATTCACCATAACTTAATTGATTAAACGAATTGCTATGCTTGTCAGTACAGTATGTGTTTGAGAACTTGCCTCTAAACTTACTATGACAAGATGCTTAATATGTTTACCATAATACTTTACAATATCATTTCTACATTCTATGTTTCATGATATATAGATATTCTACATATTACCTATATGCGTCTGTGAGTTTCTATAAATGACTGTATTTAGACTTGTCTCACAGAGTAAATTTTGTAAGGAAATATAAGTGGATGTTAGCAATGAGGCCCATGTATCTCTTCTATCAGTCTTAAAAAAATTTACATTCATTCCAGATTCTACACCGATCAAAGATGAGCCTGATTTATTTGGTCATCCATTAAAATTGAATAAAAGTGGTGTTCTCGTCCCAGTTAAAGATATTCCTGAATATGATTCCATCAACTTTCCTCGTGAACACATTCTACCTACGCCAGAGATCACGCAGTTAGATCTCATATCAGCTGATCCCTGGAAGAGGAAAGCTATAATATTTATGGCTATCACCTGCCTTTCTGTTCTTTTGGCACTCGGAAGTCTGGTTACCATGCATGGTAAACACATAAGTAGAGGTGAAACTAGTGTGGAGTCACATATTAATGCAGCAATGGAGAGAAGATCCTCTTCATTTAGGAATCCCTACAACTTTGGCAGAAGAAAAAACTGGAAGATATTTCTCGGTTTAACACAGGGTAGGACGTTTTTACATGTACTATTCCCATCAAGACACGCGCCCACAGGCAATGGTCGTACATGGCATATGATTAATAATGACATAGAAGACTGGCCCTAAGAGCATTTTGTATTTATGTATTATTTATTACTTAAACTTAAATTTAAGATTAAGTTACTTAAATTATCAACCATTGTAGTCAAGGCTCTAATAATTAATTTAATAGAAGCTTAGGATTAATTCTTCTTAATCGTATATTCATCAGAAATTTTAAAAAAATTTTCCCCATATTTCCCAGTAAGTGCTTTTGATGTTAAATGCAATGTAGATCAGTTTATTGTGGTAGACAGTAATGACAAATAGAATCAATAGTCTAATAATATATAATATACATATAGTATCCATTCAGACATTCCACGACTTAGTCCAGTTGTCGAGAACAAGGTTAAACTTGGGAATTTGTAGTTTTATCTTCTTATCGAATAAGATATATTAATAAGTCTCTTCCTCACAGCGTTATACAATAGAAAGAGTGCAATTAGACTGCTTTAGTTTTTATGGATGTGTTAAGCGTATTTGATATTATAACTCATACTTTAGTTAAATTGTATATAAACTATTTTTTAATTTTCCCCAAGCGGTAGGCAGAGGCCACGGCCATTATCTGTAACACATTAATCCTTTCATAATTTCCCCTTAACTTTGCACATAGTATATCTGACTCCCTTCTCACTCACTTTGGGCGCTGACCGCACCTGCGTTTGTTGGTGCATATATACCATTAATAAAAAGTCGTGTCAGGCCCACTTTCACCCTGATTCAGAGGAGTCTCAGACTCACATATTCATTCATACGGCCAGAAAGGATGTTGCCTACGCCCTGGCAGCCGTGACTGGATTTGGGTACTCCTGTCAGTAAACCAGGGCAGTCAATTTAAAAAAAATCGCTTGACATGTATTTCATTGTAAGTAATTATTGCAATTATTAACTGTTACTGTCATATTATGTTTTTATCTAGTCATTATATATAAATGATGACCTACGTAGTCGCTTTAATGTTAAATTATTGTGTATGGTAAGAAGTAGAATTGTAGCGCAGTCTTTAAACCAGACTTTAAATAAGTATATTTCTAAAGAAAGACTATGTATCTAATCGCGTATGTGTTGTAATGATTGTAGCTAATCCCGCTTATTCATAATACTACATCAGTCTGATTGAACTGTTTTAGCTTAACTACTTTTTCGTCTCTTTTTGTCATAATGTGTATACGCTGTGATGAAAAGAGACAGCAGTTTAAACGGTGCAATTAGACTTATTTTGTATAAAAAAGAGGGATAGTATGTAGTTAATTCAACATATGCAGTAATGAGTTCATACTTCTAACATTCCAACACTGAAGCTAGTCAGTATTATTCCTCAAGTTTGTTTGAATACGACTCTATTCTTACATTGTGTTCGCCTTTTTAACTGACTTAAAAAATCTGATAATACGAATAAGTTTACATATTGGTTGCATATTTAATTATTACATTTCTTTTAAATAATTTAAGTACAACACTCGTAAATATTCGTGCAAATATGTTGTTTTCAATATAAAATGTGAGTAAAGTATTGGCAAAATGTTGTTTATTGTATTTCAATTGTATTAAGTTGTAAATATAAATAATATATTAATTAAAGAACATTTCGCTTTTATTATTTTTAAACTTAAGTTTTATGGAAATAAATATTCATTAACTACATTCGATATCTATTTTTAATTACTGTTATATGTGATAAGTGTTGAAAGACAATATTATTACAGATTGACGTACCGTACGTTTCATTAAGTGTAACATAAATTATATTATATTCGAATGTTGTTTTTAAATTATGTCCAATGCCGTAGCATCTTCCGTGGGCAACTTCATTCTGTTAATTTTGTGTCACGGTGCGCGCGCATCGTAAAATTTCACTCTCATCAATTTTTCATAACGCGCCTAAAGAAGTATAATTTCAAAACATTTCACATAAATTGCAGTAGGTAAGGTTGTACATGTACAGGAATGTTACATTCCTTTTAAATGAAGAGTTATCTCATTGCTTGGACATACACCGGACGTTATAAACCCAAACTATCTTTTAAAATTAATTTAATCTATTTATAACCCAGGTACATATAATATGCATTTTTGGATCTCGACTCCCACCAGCCAAAGTACAAAGCACGGTTCAATTCACGGAATAGAATGTTTCTGATTAGCACATGACCTCAAATATTGACACATTATGACGTATTTCATGACATTTTCTGTATGAGCGCCTTTTTGTGTCTTACGGGCCGAGTCTACACGCCCAGCTCATACGTGACGTCACGCTCGTTGACTAGGAGATAATTCTCTTCCCGGCAGTCTTGATTCACCTTGTAATTAATGTATGTATATATTATACACTTTGTGTTATGAATTAGAAGAGTAGAAATCAGGTCTGCTATTAGTATTAATTTATTGAACTCAAAAAAATTATTATAGCGGATAGCCATCGAAAACTTTATGAAGTAGGGGTTCTAGGAACAGTTTTCACATTGGCCTTAAATTGCATAAGTTTCATTGATCATTTTTATTTTTCATAGACAAGTATCTTATACCTATTAAAGGCTTTTGATTGTGTTAACCATGAAATATTGATCTGAAAGCTTCAACACGAAGACAAAGTTTCAACCTGATGGACTTGAACTTAAAAGAAAGGTTCAAAGGTTCAATGTCTACTTACGAAGTCACTACTTCGGGGTCTGAAACATCAATGGGTGTCCTGCAAGGATCTATACTCGACCCTTTCTTATTTCTGATTTATATAAATAACCTTCCATTCTTTATCAATGAGATGAATGTAATAAATAGCTCCTTGCCGTGCAGGACTACTTTGCTTACAGAGTCAGTAACGGCATCTGGATGGCAACAGACGAAAAGCTTACAGATTATAGGCCCCTAAAGGTAGGATGCAAAGAAAGATCGCAGCCTGTCCAAATCTGCTGACCTATAGTGCCAAATACGGAAACAACCCAAAGAGCGGGGCCACGGTGGGCCCTTACCTAGTTGGCACAGTACTTACTCCGGACCACGCAATGATCCGACGAACCTAAAGGACGGTCGACTGTGACTTGGTAGTTTCTGGAAGTGAGTCGGCAAAAAGTCCGATAAATATGGTTTGTGATCATGCACATCTGGTATTCGCGTAATTGTGGGGACCATATTTGTCAAGTTATATGCCGGCATGATAGAATTTTAATCGCGTTGAATTAGGGTGCTCAATTGGTAAAGTCCACAGAGAGCGTAGGAGAGATTGCCTTCAGTAATTTTTTAATTCATGTTTAAGTTTCGGTAGTTCTGACGACTAAAACGAAGAAAAGACAATCTAAAGAATACACTAAAAGATGTCACCTCTATCAATAATTTTGCCACATTATTTATTGTTAAATAATAAATATCATATACTAACAGCTATAAATGAATATTCCTAAATTTCCATCGAGAATGCAGTTTAATTATTTAAAAAAACTGATTTAGTTATTTACTTTAATGTTCTAATAATGGATGATTTAAAAATCAAATAATAATTGGGCAATTTCATCGATTAAATTAAAAATTATAATTTCATCATCTTTCCCTGTATTTGGTCTGTTGTCACTCTCTGAATTGCCATTTGTCTATCTGATTTATCAATTGTCAATAAATTAGGAAAACGAAATGACGTAAACGCCAAATAGTAAAATTTATCTTCACAAATTACAAATAGTATCTTCTACAACCTAGTTAATAAAGAAACGTCTTCGATTAGTTATTATTGTGAAAGCGCGTTCCAAGTGATAAAATACTTATGTAGTGATTGGGGAACAAAAATGTACTCGTGGTGTCTTATTACATATTGTGCATTTTTTTTTATAATTTTAAGTAACGGTGCCGTTTTACGGGACGACGATGTTGACCATCAAGGACTTTATAGCAAGGCAGACCAAGTTAAAATATTAACAAACTTAAATTTCAACAAAAAAATTTATGGCCAACGAAATGCCTATTTAGTTCAATTTTATAACAGCTATTGTGGACATTGCCGGGCATTTGCACCAAAATTTAAGAGCTTAGCTGCAGAAATTGCCCCATGGGAAAATATTATAAAATTAGCGGTTATTGATTGCTCAGTTGAAGAAAATAATGAAATCTGTAGACAATTTGAAGTCATGGCCTACCCATCGCTCCGATATTTACATGAAAAATATGTTATTGGTAATGCTTTTGTTGGGGACAATTTTATGTCTGCAGACACAGTAGACAAATTAAAAGCTCAATTAATCATGAAAATGCGATCTGAGCAAAAAGTAGGTCGATTACTATTTGCACCTAATCTAGGTATTGCTGCATATGGTTCTTATGCTGCAGCTTTAAATACTGTTTCCGCTAATGTTGTTTATACTTTCCTTGTATTTGAAAGTGAAAATTCAACAGTTGGTTCAGAACTTGCCCTTGATATTAATGACTATAAAAACATAAATGTTCGTCGGGTATATGAGAACAGTGAGTTAGCTACAATTGCAAGTGTCACTCATTATCCTGGTCTAGTTGCTGTTAAATCAACTTCAGAAGTCACTCGGCTCACTCCAAAGAATCCTACAAAGCAGAATCTTCTTAAAGCTGTTAACACATTTTTAAAATCTAATGACTTTGTTTTTCCTGTAAGAAGCAAAGTGGTAGAAGACAATTCTGATAGTTTTATATTTTCTGAAACTTCTACTGCAGAATCTGATATTGTTTATTATTCAGACTTAGAAAGGACATTAAAAACCAGTTTACATACAGAAATATCGAGGCATAAAATGTTGAGTGGTGAAGTTTTACAAGCTCTGTTAAATTACCTAAATGTTCTTATTGTGTCATTCCCTGCAAGAAAAAACCTGAAAGAGTATTTAACTGACTTACATAAAGCTTTAGCTTCAAAAAATGAATGGAGTGGTAGTGAAGTTGATCAATTAGTCAAAAGCCGTGAAGCTGCTCATGAGCCTGTATATACTAGCAATTTAGACTATATTGGATGTAAAGGCAGCCAGCCACAGTACAGAGGGTACACATGTGGCCTGTGGATTTTGTTTCATACTCTAACTGTTAATGCTGCTCAGAAGCCTGGTTCACAAGGGCCTAGAGTTCTTAGTGCCATGCATGGCTATGTAAAGCATTTCTTTGGTTGCACTGAATGTTCCCAACATTTTCAAGCAATGGCAGAAAAGAACAAAATATTTCAAATTACAGAAAATGACAAAGCTGTACTCTGGCTCTGGATTGCACACAATGAGGTTAATTTAAGACTGGCTGGTGATGTAACTGAAGATTTAAAACATCCGAAGATACAATATCCTAGTGTTGACAATTGTCCAAAATGTCGACTCGCTCGTGGTGCTTGGAATTTACCAGAAGTTTATAAATATTTGCAAAAAGTATATGATGCTGACAACATAAGAGACCTTCGAAAAGCAAGATCTGCAGCAACTGCACAGAGCCCACTTTCCAGTCTGGATATTGGAATGCTAAGCCTTCTGTACATATTTTCTTTTTTTATACTTATTTTAGCTATTAAGTTTTTACTTTCGAAAAGGTTTTTTAGAACGCGTCGCTATAAACATGCCTGGGGTAAAGTATAAAATAGCTATTGTTTTGTAATAATCTTGATCATATTGAAACCAATACAACAATTTGTATAATGGGTGCTCTCTGTATTAATTGTAGTTTTAAATTTACAAAACCATTTAAGTAAGATAATTATGATGATGATTTTAAAAGCATCATTCACCCTAATAGTATGCTGTTGTTTTAATTTACATATAGAATTAATGTAATAAAGCTATATATATATATTCATATAATTTAAAAAATATATATTATAGAATAGAGATTTGCTATCAAGTATTCTTGTTTGTTAATTTAGCATAATAGCAATTATATAATTCTTTATGTTGTTCTAAACACAACAAGTACATGTCTACGTAAAAATAGTTCATTTATACATTTTGAAAATTGCTCAATACAACATTAGCTCCTTGAAATACTCAGATATAAAGATACAATTAACTATTAATTAACACCAAAAAACATTCCATAAAAGGCATTTTTATAATATATAACTAACTGATTTTTATGCTTTAAATGTGTGAATTTGCATACATTGATAAAAAAAAATTCATTAATTTTATATTATAAAATAAAGAAATATTATTGACAAGACATATTAGAAAAAATTCTTATATAGATGTTTTTTTTAGATATAAATTTTTATTAGATAATTAAGGTAAAATGTTATAATATATTTTAATAGAATATTTATGTGCTCTTTCTTACTTATGAAACACAATTTATTTTAATTAGTCATATTAAAAAACCATAATCATAATAGATTATCAAGTCCCCATGATAAATGTGATTTTAACATATCGTCTAGATTTCATTTCTCCCATTTATTACCAATTGCAATGTTCATTTCATTTCTTATAACTTCCGTTTTGGTTTTGTTACATTAAAAAATAATTCTTTACGCAGTTTACTTCATCACATCTGGAGAAACTTCCTATAAATAAAGTAAGGTCAGTTTTGATCTTATTAATCGGTGGCGGGCAGTGTGTTTAATTGTAAATTATACGCAATTTTTACGGTTTAAAATTGGAATAAGTCGTTCGTTAAGCTATGTTACTGTTTTATTATAATTACATTTACTGAATATAGTGTTCATTATTCATATGTGATTATCTCTGCTTGCATTGTTTATAAGATTAATTGCTTTTGTAGCTATATGCTTTTGTTCTACACTTATTACAATTATTTTGTACTGTGTGTATAGTGTTTTTATAATAATAATAAGTCTTTATTTATCCATATCTAGTTTACAAAAAGAAGGTTGTTATTCTAAGATGCGGCCACCGTCCGAGAGAAGGCCTCCCCCAAATTTATCTACCCTATTTTATATTTTGCCGTAAGCATAATTTTTTTTGCTAGCTACCCTTTTAATCTCGAATGCCCTTGTTTCTCTGTCCGGTTGGGCAAATCCTCCCTGTCCATCTACATTTGAGTTGTAGTGCATGTTTCTCAGCGTTTATTTTTCTTTTTTCGCGGATACTTTCACTTCTCTGTTCGTCACTCAGTTTAATTCCAAGAATAATTCTTTCTATCGTACGTTAGCACGATTGTATTTTGGCTTAAACTTTCGTACTGGACAGACAAGTTTGTGTCCAAGGCACGAATCTACCACCGCCTTTTATCAGTTCAAGTGGAAACTTACTCTTGAGAATTTTCTTTAAGTTCGAGCCGAGTTCTTCCTCGTGCCTTATTTTCTCAAATGAAACTTGTTTCCCAAGATATGTATAGCTGTCTACATACTTCGATTTCCTTATAATAGCATAAATGTTTGAAGTCCTAATATATTGCTGGTAGCATTTAGATCTCGTTTGATGTAGTTTTTTTGACATGCTCATTTACCTTTACTTCGAGCGCATTAGCTAGCGTATTCTTTTTTTCCGACAAATGTATGTCTTAATATTTCGGAGAAACGCTATCTATATGTATCTTGGGGTAAGGGATGTCTGTGTTATTCATAGATGCGGCCACCGTCCGAGAGAAGGCCTCCCCCAAATTTATCTACCCTATTTTATCTTTTGCCGTAAGCATATTTTTTTTTGCTAGCTACCCTTTTAATCTCGAATGCCCTTGTTTCTCTGTCCGGTTGGGCAAATCCTCCCTGTCCATCTACATTTGAGTTGTAGTGCATGTTTCTCTTTGGACCAAAAACAGATTTTTGGCCCAAGTCTGTCTTGTTTTACTCTACTGATACACTTCTCATATTTGTCTTTAGTCCTTCGATATGCTCATAAAAGACATTAATGTTTCGTACTTGTACCTATAATTGATACATATGAAGTATCAAATTTTAGAATTATTAATATTTGTTTTATATATCGTATTAATTAGAAACAGTACCCCGCGTATAGTAGCCATTTGTTAATATTTTATTTGTGGTTTTTCTAAGTTTATTCGTGTCACGATTGGCTTCTATCGATTTTAATGATTCTCTTCTTTTTCCAGGTCCTTTCAGGGTAGGAGTTTGGATTTTTCAAGAATTGCTAGTCTTCCTTTTTCTCCTTCTGTATTAACTCTTTTTGCAATTTATTGAGTTTGTTAAAGAGTTTCTAAAGGAAAATCTTTCACATAGAACGGTATTGATTCAAATTTAGTCTTTTGTTTAAAGATTTTTATTTCGAGCCCCATCGTTGCTTTTCCCCAATCTTCACACGCATTCGAAGCTTCAAGCTATCGTCGCACGACATTTACGTCTACAACTTCCACAATCATTGTTTTCCTGGTCATTTTTTTTCGGTTCCAAAAATAAGTAGCTTTTCAGTCGCGAGTTCTTTTCTCTCTGGGTGGTTCATTTTAAGATTTTGTTTCGGTTATCGAAATTATTCGTTCATGTTTCGATTGTCTATTTATTATCATCCTTTATATCGTGCATGTCTAATTATTTGGTTGATTGCGTCTTGCCTTGGTAGTAATATACTTTTTATTTCTGACATTCTCGCTCTTGTCTCAAAATCTAAATGTATAATACTTATCAATTAGGAAAGTAACTTTTTAATTTTGTGCTTGGTGCCAGGGTTCGAAGTCCGACATCGTATTAGACTGGCTCAGACAAAACCACTAGACTAACTCGGCTTTTTATATATTATATTTTATTACCTATTAGAAAAATCACAATTTTCATATTAATGAATACTAACTCGTTATATTTTTCAGGTTTATGACATGACGGATTGAAGACCGATGAAAATTATGAAGTGTTTAAGATGTCTTTTACCAACATTCATCCAGTGAATTCTTACTATAATGATTGTTAATTAATTTTAGTTTTGTCAATTACAAGTTAAGAGAAAATGATATCGATATAAATGTAATTAAAGTATTTAAATTATCATAGAATTTCATTTATGTAAATAAAACAAAATAAATGTAGTTACTGAATATAATACGAATAGAAATCACGTCAATACACATGCATAAAAATGTGAAAACACACAACTTGTGCCACTCAGTGCGATATTCTAAATTATTCGGAATGAGGAATGTGTTATGAACTCATTATTTTCCTCAAATAAGTTGGCTGTTAAGGCCAATAATTCAATGGAATTTAATAACTCATACATTCTTTGTATAAATAAAATAATTACAATCGGTGGTAACCACGCTCTTAGTTGAAAATATTAATGCTAACAGGTGTGTTGAATAAGAATACATTCTAAAAATCTTTTTTAAATAAATCTCAAAATAAAACACTTGAGGCGGTAGTTTGAAGATACTTTTCCAAATGAGATTCACATATAACAGCTCTTTTAAACCTGTGTTATTAATATATTCATACTGCAACTTAAGACTATAAAATCTGCTTAAATAATAAAAACAAATAAATTAGGTATACAATATGGCACCGGACAAACAATTTTAGTCACACAAATAATAAGGATACATTTACTAAATGTTTCAGTAAATATACAAAATATATTCAAAGAAATTTAGAAGTAACAAATAATATACATTTATCATGTATGATATAAATAAAAAGGGCTTTCTTAGTCAACTAATACACTTAGAAAAATGTTATAGCCAACGTTTTAAGACTGAAGTCAACACACGACAAAAAACATTAGTAGTAATTTTGCTGCCGAAATCTATTTAAAATAGAATCTTACATTGCTTAAAACTAAATACAGTTGTAATAGTCGACAATTAAGACGTAACTTACGTAGCTATGAAACTCGATAAATGCTGTGTCAATATTATTATGTAAATAAGATTTATTGTGCGATACAAATGATATTGACACGTTATGTCCCGGCGAGACTCGAAGTTACTTGTAAACTTTTAATATTCTAAAGTTCATTCATAGATTTTATTGCCTTATGCGATAATTTTAGTAATTCAGCAACCTTAAAGTTAGCTATTGAAGATTAATTTAGCGCTAGTTCACACAGTTAGGCTATCAGTGTTACATGAACCTACTATAATCTGAAATAGTAGGTAATAGGTAGGTATTATTCGGGCTTCTAGCACGTTTATTAAAAAGTATGTTCTTCAGTTCATTATATACTATTTAGCGATTATATAATCTTATACTATATACCTCACTTTGCTTGCTTACTATTGTAACTTAGCATCTTAACCAACATGACTTTATTTTATCCTGTCCACCACAGAATAAGCTTTTATTAGCAAGAGTGACTGGTCATAAAAAAAACATTATCTGTTACAAAATGTAAGGGCAAGGGAAAAACGTTCTTCATTCAGACGGAATACATAGCTTTGGGTTCTAACATCGATTCGACCATGACTTATCCTCACTTAGTAAGGTCTAGGTTCAAGTATGAACTAGCGCTTATGCTAATATTTGTACAGCTATTACTTAAATGAATTTAGTATACAATATCAATCTCGTTAGAAAAATTTAAAAAATAACGTCTACAAACACGCTAAGTTACCATAAGAATTTCTACACTGCCTCATTTGAACACCAAATAGTCTTAAATATCCTAACGACAGCTAAATAAAAAAATATAGGTATTTTCATTAGTATAACAGTCATTTGTAAACTACCGAGAACATTAGGCGATTGGTCGAATTTTTTTCACCCTTTAACTATTCGTTCCACCCACCATCCACCGAGTCCGCATTCCTGGCCCTTTTGTACTCATAGTCATACAGAACTTAGATAATTCATAAAACATCGACACAATAATCAAATCTAGCTATAAAATAGATTTGTTTGTACAGAGTAGAAGTAGCACTTGAATCGTTGGAAGTTAAGTATAGAATATTGCAATACATTTATTCAAGCTTGAACACTCTTTACCACTAATTGTTTAAACGGAGCCGAGACCCTGAGGACAAAAATTCATGATTAATCGTAAATAAATAACACATATTGACCTTGGTAAAAAGTTTCTGTACACAGTTAGCATGCACATAAGTAGTGTGATAGATTAAATTTAGAACATTTAACACAATGAAATAAGCAATGATGGACTGAGAGAAGAATGATAATAACGATTTAATATACTCAAATATGGATATTGATTCCGTTGAAGTTGCAAAACCCAATGCTCTATTATTCCTCTCTCAAATCGTTACTAGAGTATTAGTTACCTCGACGACCATTATCTAATTGTGACCAATTCAAGTTAACGCGCTTTCCGCGCCGAGTCACCTCGAGCCGTTGGCGTGGGGACCGGCGTCGGCTCCGTAATACCCTAATCCCAAGGCAAAGTGTTAGTCACAAACAAGGCGAAAAATCTACATTGATGACCTTATTATTGGGTGTTGCTATTTCTGATGATAGAAATGTACTACTTTCTATGTCTTACATCTCGTTATGTATATATGTTACGACGTAACACATATACACAACGAGATGTCAGAATTAGCACCATCATAAATGTACAAGTAAGTTCAATAATAAATATATATAATTATAGATGAAAATAAACTAGTCTTAAATAAAAAAATTAAATTTGATTTTTTGTATTACTGCACACAAGCACATTTGCAATAAACAAACTAAAGTAAAAAAAAAATCAAAACTATGACTTAAATCTTAGATGTACCCTTTTTTGTTCTACGGAATCTGGCTGGCGAAATAGCTTTGCGTTGGATGTGTATTTGTTTTTTATTAATTAGATGATTGGATCTAAAAATATCTTTAAATGCTTCTAAATATCATTGTTCATTTGTTAGTTGATCTATATAACACAATTAACCTGCCATGTAATCACAACACGTAGTGTCATTAGTCAAAGCGTTTATGTTTACGAACGAACTAAAATATACATTAGCTTTGTTTAAAACAACGGATCTATTTGCATTCTTTTAATGTATGTTCTGATTTTAACATCTTAAGAAAACTACGTACTTAAATTCATCAATCAATTATATATTGATCAATTATAAAATTATTATTATATTCAGAACCATGATCAATTAAGCGGCTTTTGAGTGATAATATCGCAGTCACATAATATGTGAACCGGCTAAAAAACAAACACGTAAAAGAAAATAAAGTTAAGGTTTTAAATAAACACGTAATTACTATCTTGTATACCTAGGAATGAGAAGCAATACAAATTGACTCACGTCACTGACAATGTCGTGTTTTATTTACTATACAGTATACACGTTGAATGGAAATAACGACGTGAAATCATGCTATCAAACAATACCTATACTATCTATTCTTAGGTTATTTTTATATAAAATGTTAGTTATGGAGCTGGAACCATAACACACACTCAGACAAATTTTTATTATATACGCATCTGTATCCGGTTTCCACCATCACGATTGTAAGTGCGTATGATAATTATGCTTTTAAAGATAATAAGGTAAAATATCTTAAGCAATCCAATTAAAATAAAGTAGGTTAAGAACATTATGACAAGAGCAAGGGAAATTGTACACTAACACAAGAAAAGCAGATAAGATAATTAGATCATTTTGAGAGCAGAAACATTTTATGTACAACAAAATATGGACCTCATGTTGATAGGCGAAATTTGTTCTGAGCATTAAAATATACGACTATTTCCTTTTGCCCATATGAACCAAGAACATCTCCAGTCCAGGCGGGTAAAATGATATATCGGAGGGCAATAAATATATAAAGTGTAGGTGACAAGACAAATATGAAACATAAAATTTGTAGCGTGCTATAAACATAAATAAAATTACTTAAATTAGAAAAAAAATACGTTTCGTCAATTTAAAAAGTGCCAACTTCAAAACTGATAAGTTTTAGGTTTACATATAATAAAAATGTAGATTGTAAAAACAAATTAAAAACACTATCTACAACATATTCAATATGTTATCAACCTTGTAAGCTAAATAATACTCGATAAATATCTCTACTACTTGTGTTTGCCGAGATAGTTAACATTCATATTCCATAGATAAAATTATAAAGTTTTCTGACGGCATTGAGCAATTTTTGCTATATGGTAGCAAATTTTACATTTTCTTTTAGAAAAAACATTTCTGTAAATTTATATACATTTTAAGTCTTTAATTTTTCGTTTTAAATGTTACTGTAAAGCGGGCCATAGACGGACCGCATGTTGCAGTCAAGACCGACTGCAATATGCGGTTTGTTCAGGAACTGTTCGAGCGGTCCGTGTAGGTATTGCGAATATGAATTTAGTATGGAAACTGCAGATCGCCGTCCTTCTATGGCCCGCTTAAAGATAATACTAGCAGCGGTTATGCTTTTTGACATTTACCTATGGAACCTTAAGATTTTTCGGGTATCTTGTTTGATTCGTAAAAGGATCACTAACGTAACATTGTAAAACACGTTCAATTTTCTTTAGTACAGAAATTGTTTATTATATGGTTTCTTAGTGAAAAATAATCGTAAAATCAACTGCCATATTACAATATATGTAAACTGCATGGAAAAAATTTAATCAATTAGCAATATCTAATTTCGAAAAAGTAGTTAATCGTAACCTTGTACGTTATTGAATTTTGATGAGGTGTGTCATCTATTAAATTTTCCGTACTTTAGGAAACTTTTGTAGAGAGCGCATTTCAGCTTTCTGCTTCATAGAAAAATCTACGATCGTTGCCACTATGATTAGTTATAGTATTTTTGATAGGTATAGAAACTGGACCAAATCGAGGACTTACTAAAGAAGTGACAGGTAAAAAGTAATGAATGTCATGAAATTGGGTGAACCGAGACAATTATTTCAGGACCGTAGCAAGTAGATATTCCTGGTCTATCTCTTCGGGAAAATAGAAACATATAGCTGAACCGTTAATCGTGGTTTTGTCATATTAATTATTAAAATTAATCATATGCTGTCGCTTTGACTTTTTTGTAGAATCACGCTGTACAACTTTTCTTATAATTCAAATCAATCTCAATCATTCAAGCATTCATAATAAACGTTTTCGTTCGTTCATCTACCACGACTACCACGAAAAAGTATTTTCATTTTGTTAGTATATAGCCTATGGCACTCATAACGTAGCTTTCTATTGGTGAACTCACTAAAGTTTTTTTTTTTTTTTTAATTTTATGACCTGGTAACAAAGACCTTTAAGTCATGAACTCACTAAAGTCAGTTGAGTAGTTCCACAGATTACCTCGTACAACCACAAAACCTCTTCAGTACTACCGCAACAGACAGTAGAAGTTTTTACAATCATTTAATTTTTTTAATAAAAACTTATATCCTACTTACGATTGAGTTTTGTAAATGCTCAATTTTAGCTGTATAGATTCTGAAGTTTGCACAAAGATTAGCGAATGATCGTTCTACTACTTATTTTGTAATTATTCTGGCAAAAATACAAATTGTTTTAGCGTTTATACGATAAAGATGACCTACGATCTGAGATAATTACTATCACTCTGCATTCGAGTTATATGAGAACATACGATACATATATATTTGGATGTCATAATCGATACGCATGTATGTACTGTGATGCAATATACAAAACCTAAAACGACCTACCTTCTACCTTTGTAACATTATTACAGAATTGAGGTACTGTTAATACAAATCGTGATGATATTAATACGTTTATTTGTTTATTTATACATTTATACAATTTTATTTTTGTATAATTACTGCAACGCTAGTATAAACATAGCGAAATTAAATAAAATTGTGAGTCAAACCGGCGTTACCAGTTTTAGCATAAAATTTCAAAGGCAAAAAAATATTTCGTATTACACCTTATAACAAAGCAATATGTTTAAGTCAAATCTTGTATTCAAATGATTTTTTTTATAAATAAAGTATAATTAGGGTAATATGATATGTAATTTTAAACGTAATTTTTTGTAAAATTTTCAATATGTATGAAATGGAATCTGAAGTGTTTTCTTTACAGATTTTCATAGACATTAATGAAATAAATACGAATAGCTATTCCATCCATATGACTCTGTACTAAGGTGACTAGAAAATTAATCAATTTGCACCGTTATAACACCCATCTATCTCTTTTCATCACAGCGTAAACACAATGTGGTAGATGGAGACTTTAGTTATACCAATTATTGCATTGTGACTAGCGTCAGATCAATTTTGTAACTCCACACTAGGGGGCCCCTGTGTTGACTAGATTACAACTGTTCCGTGCAATATGATGCATGTTTAAATCATAATATATAATGTAGCATTAATGTAAAATCTGACTAAACAAAATATCGTGTAAGATCTTAAGTTTGCGTGAGGATGTGATGGGTGTGTGTGCGTGCGTGAGTGTATTTGTGTGGCTGAGAGATGTTATAAGCGTGCGTGCGCTGTGTCTGGAACTGTCTAATATTGGGATATTATTCAGAGATTTAGGTAGAATGTTCTAGGTTTTATGTCAAAATTCAGTATGTTGTTAGCGTTAAGACTTCAATCGTACCCATTATTATGTAGCTCATTATACGTACAGTATAGAGTTAGTCTTTAGAATTATATGACCCATAACCACATATACAGTGGAATCTCTATAAATCGAACCTCGTTAAGTCGAAATCCTCAGGAAGTGGAAAAAAATTGCCATACCCTTCCGCAAAACCTCTATATACGCGGTCTCTCGAAGTATTTAGACTTTGTAACTCGAACAAAATGAACGAAATATTGATAATACATATATGAATGAATACATTCATTGCATACAATCGAAAAATAAACTTAGAAATAGCGCCTCTGTAAGTCAAAATTTCAGCAGCGAAAACTTGTTAACTCGATTTTTTATATAAAATAATTTATTCGTGTTATAGAGATTCCACTATGTTACGTTTTCATAAAAACGAAAAGTGTAAATCAAGCAATATTCTCTTTTCATGAAAGCGTAAAATCAACTTGATATACTTAAAAACTACTGCATAGAGTTACATGGTTCACAAATAAGTAGAGGAATGTGTGCGATTTTGGGGACATTTTTTTAGTACAAAATATTTCACTTGAGACAATGTTTTTATATTTTAAACTCACCTTTATCTTGGAGATATCAACGCCTGTGACGCCTTTGACAAGGTCCGGGATGCTTTGCACAATGCTCAGTACTTCGCCTGTTAATTTAGCAGCACCAACTTCACCGTCACCGCAGGAGACCATTGTAACTTTACGAGCTTGAGATAATGGAGCGGCGACTTCAGCAGCAACCTGAAAAGAAAGATACTCGTTACCTTTATTCCAAATAGAAAGTTCAAGAAGAGGTCTTTACCCAAAAGGGATCGATACTGCAGAATCAGCAGAACACGACGTAATGGAAATAAGAATAACTAACATAGACTAAGTGTCTAACAATTTAATTTAATTTTTATAGTGTGGAATTTAAGTGGCTTTATTATTATTATTACATATTATTATTTACTTTTATTCAATTGATACATAGGAGAAAACGAATTATACGTTATACGATAAAAAAGGTGTGTGTTGCCTTTAATGACCAGCGGTTTTCCACATTGGTGTTTGGTATAAGTGTCGAAAGTTTGGCAGAGCTATCTCTTGCAAAAAGAGATAATATATGTCTCTAGACCACATATTTATAGTTTGTGAGATTTCTGATAAGGATAAATGCTGTCTGTTAAAGGGTTTCAGTTTTTATTGTTATTTTTGTGTGTTCCGAGATAAGCTTTTATTGTAACGTCCTTTTGACAAACCTTTGTTAATAACAAATTTATAAACAAGGGTTAATTTATCCTAGCGATTAAACATTAACTCTGAGGCAATGCAAACACAATGTTTTCCCGGTGTGCCATTAAAACATCATATATAATTAATAGTAAAAAAAACCGGCATTTTTAAGATACAAAGTTGTAGTTAAAATGTTTAGTACACGTGTAAATATGTTAAAGATGACAAAACATTTAAAAAAAATTGAAGATAAGAACAACCTTGTCGATTAAATTAAATAGTTTCGCCTTTATCAGTGACATGGTGTGTATAATAGTGATTGGCTATAGTTAAGAATATTAAAATCCACTCTGTATTTTTTTTTATTTCAAATTAAATTTTATTTAACGATCAGTGACAAATCAGGTATAATTTACATTTTGTCAAAGTTAAAGTTAATATCGCTTCATAAATATAAAACTATTAACTAACTATTATATAACTATTTATTATCTAATTTTAACAGCTTAGGGAATCAGTGGTAAAATAAACTTTTACACTTGGTTCTTAGCCAAGCAAATAGTTTGGAAGGTAAATTTCGAAGCTCTTAAAACCCATCGGGTAAAAATACATATAGTATATGTATATATAATAACATCAAAATATATTATAGATGCGTGAACGTCCAAAATTCGCCACGTCTTTCAATTACTATTTTATTTTACAAATAACAAACAATTTGATCGACACGTAATGGAGTAAATCGTGAAATTAAGAGTTGGGCATGGCGAAATAGAAGCAAGCACTAATTATAGTGAAAGTTTAGACTTCACAAAATACTCATATCTATCTATCTATTTACAATTGTTTGAGTTTGTCTACGAAGTCTTTCAAGCATTTGTCTCTATGTGCTTTAATATTTTGACCACATTGCTCAAAACCTTGAAAAACTAATAGTAACCGGGTAAATGGAGGGAATTAGCTGCGTCCTCTTGGTCTCTCCAAAGGGACGCAGGACCTGATGGACCGATCAAGTATCACAAAACCTAGGCAAAACGGTCTTTGATGCCAGTAGATGGTTTTGATGTATTTTTAGTTTCAAAAGACTATAGCCTAACCCTATGGCCCCTTCTGCACTGCTCCGGTCCGAAGCCGGAATGAGACATTAAAAAAATATCGGAAAGCCGGATTGCGCTTCTCCACTATATCCGATCCGACAATAACCGATACTTGTATATTTATCATGAAACACTGATATTAACTAAAACCCATATACTTTATTTTATTAATAAAACGTTCTAAATTCTGAATATTTTATTGCCTGGCTAGTTTATTACTTTTTTCATATTGTCTATCTTGAAATATTATAATCTACTTAATAAATAGTTCACTAATACTTAATGATATAATATAACTATAACTGAATAAACCTATGAATAATAATTTATAACCTCTTGGATATACTTGGACCGATAAAACAACGCGTTCCGATCTAGCAAGTTATCGGATCGTTAAAAACCGGATGCCGGAGTAGTGGAGAAGCACGTAAGTACTGTTGTGAGTTTCTAAATCGGATCGGTAATTAACCTTTGCCGGACCGGAGCATATGGGAAACGGCCTAAGGCTCAATATTTTTTTAATAAACCTATACAAAATCAGTTAGCAGAGTTTCAGCCTAGTTTCATGAGTTATCAAATATTTTTCAGTCAAACTATTGACTGATTCTATTGTTTATGGCATTATTTTTTAGAAATCTTTTTCCAGGTTATAAAATAAAATAAATATTTCATTCAAACTAATTTGTGAAGGCAGATCAATCATAAACCCTATAAAACTACATGTGATAATGCTTTGTAAATGTACGAAAAGGAAAAACGCAAACCCAACTTATAATACTTCGGAAAAAGGAAACAGACTGATATCCAGTCTGAGGTAAGAGAAACTGTTCGTGTAGTGTGTAGTGCGCGATTCGTCGTATCTCAAATCTTGCTCTCATCTCAAAAGCAATTCGACTTAGGGTCATTCAACGATAGAACGTGCCAATTATAAGCAACGCACTCGCGAGCCCTTGGGCATTGAGTGTGTCCATCGGCGGCGGTATCATTTAACATCAGGTGAGCCTCCTGCCCATTTGCTCCCTGTTCTATAAAAAAAAGCAAAATATCGCTCGCTGGGCTGCTCGTATCTCAAAACACACGTATATCGTGGTACCACTATATACATAAATAATCAGAAACCGCACGCGGCCCAATTTAAGCATTTAGAAGTAATTAAATGATAATCAAAAGTAAAATTTCAAACTTATATCATAAACTAATTAATCGATATAGACTAGTAAAGTTAAGCAAAACCTAAATCGTAAAGTCGTAACCATACACAATGGCTGCTCGGCCGCGTTATATGTCCAAATTAAGTCTAACCTAGGTCGTCTCTGTTCTGTTCGTAATTTTTTTTACTATCAGACACATGTCGAATTTGGGTCTAAAGCCGGTTTCTCGCGCCCTTTATACTCTGATATTTCATTCGTAGAGTTCTGACATTTTATTAGTGTTGCTAGTAAAAAAGTTCTCCACCGAAAAATGGAAAAATTTGACACATTAAAATAAAATGCTACGTATTTTTTGTTTTACCTACAAAAAGGTAAATCGAAATATTTAGTTACTCAAGTGACCTAATACAAAAATAACTGATATTTCAATGTCACGAACACTTTAATTACTTTTTTTTTATTCCGCAGCTGGCCACTACCTACTAATTCCAGGTTTAGTAAGAAAACTTTTTAAAAATAATAAAATTGTATTTTAACTTGTGCTGTTTTTACTGTTTATGAAGAAAAGGGTCGTAATTATCAATCGCCGTAAAACCACTTTAAATGTGAAACACCGCACTTAATAAAATATATTCACTAACAAATAAAATGTATGTATAATCTGAATCTGCCCGGCCAAAACGGTTTGTCATCTCTGACATGTCAAAAAATGATAGCTGTCAGAATTCTCCGGATTTTAAAATAAGAGTATAAGTACAAGCTATGTTTAATTCGCACATAAACGTGCATTGGTGCACAGCGTTTTGAACACACCACCTCAGGATTGAGAGGCGCACGTTTACAACTTTAGTTAAGTTAAAAGTCCATTTTAAAGGCCAATAAACTTTCAACACATGATTTAAAAAAATTTGCACCTATGCCTAGCAATCTGTCTTCTAAAAAGTCAAATAGATATGTTACCCGTGGCAAAGTGTCCAGCATCATATCGATCATCGCAGCGGATCCATATTCATCCCACGCATCTGCTTTCTTCGCCATTTGTTCGGCATCGGCCACTGCCTTGGCCTTAATAGCGAACGCTTCGGCCTGTCAAAAATGATAAAATACGTCAATTTATGCCCCAATTTTTTTAATGTGTTAAAACGACGACAATCAACTATGAAAATATATTATGGAAAGTACAGAACAGTAATTATTTCCTTTTTTACACATATTACCCACACATTGTCTATGCTTGAAAACGCATTTATTTTCGAGGATTCCTACAAAAAATTAATATATTTATGTACTATTATATTTGATTACTTTTGCTAACAATAGAGGGGGGACAAAAAACGTTTACTGCCAGTCAATTGCATGTGCACAGTTTTATTGTCATTCACATAAAACTTTAAAGTAAGAAACTTCATATAACGAGAACATTTTATGACGATAGATAATACGTATGTGTATAGAATAATAAATACAGTTTAAACTATTTGTCCTATTTTTAAGTAGTTAGTTTAAGTTTTTTTTTTCATTAAATGTGGAATTGTTTGCGCGACTACAGTTTTGACAAATGCAAGTTTAAAGTAAAATAGTAAATCACGCGAAAAAACACTAACAAATATTAACCTCGAGATTTTATACGTTTGGTTTGAATGAAACCAGTGTTTTCATTGTTAGGTATCAACTGAAGCATTTCCGAACTAATTCGACTTAGTCCTTCAAGAAAAGAGCGTACAATTCTTAAAAGGCCGGCAACGCACTTCCGAGCCATAGTCAAAGGGCGGCGGTATCACTTAACCCTAGGCTTCCTGCCCGGACGTGAACCTCGAAAACTACTGGACCAATTCGAGTATCTTTTTTTATTACTTGAACTGATGGTTTTTTCAGAAAAAAATATTAAATATTAAAAGAAAAACTGTGTAAAATAACAAAATGTTTCATATAGAGCTACTAAAAAGGTTAGCTAAGTAAAAAAATCGTAATATACCGTAAATAAGTTTGCGGGGGCAGGTATAATAAATAATTGTATTATATACGACTAGAGATTATTTTCTGTATATGTTTTACATAATTGCAATCTTAAACTTATTTGCTCTTTCTAGCATAGGCCTAAAGGGGCGTCCCGTTAGGCATAAACAACTAGTTACATTTAATGATCATATGTAATTTCGAATGTATCTTATGGTTAAAGAAATCAATAATTTATTTATATTTGTTATTTTCCGTTCAAATATACTTTATTTCTCAAAGAATTACATTCACCTAGCGAGAAAATTTAGAGTAAGGTAGTTATGTACATCGTGTTATGAAATTATTTGAAAATAAACTATATAAAATAAAAATATTAGTTACTAACAATATGTACAATATTTTTTACAAAAGTGCAGGTAGATCGCATCGATGTTACAACAGGCATTATGTGACTAATGAATAGTAATAATTTCTTAGACGCTCGTTCACAGACATAAGTAAATGCTAGAAGGGCCTTTTTGATGTATTGTAAATACATTAATTATTGCATTATTTTACGTATAGCAACATTCTCAGCAGGAGATATTGATTACCATAGTCTATATAAGTTACCATTTTATATGGATTTTGTCCAATATTAGAACTCTTAGGCTGCGGCCTCGAATTTCGCGGGCAGCGGGGCGGCAGCGGCTGCGGCGCGGGAGCGAGGCGGCCAACGCATACCTGTTCTCCAAACCAGCGGGCAGATCGCGCGGCACTATAGCGGTGTAGTGTTGTGTTCGTGGTTGTGTAGTCAAGATATTTGTTTTTATTCGCGAACGAAATGTCTAAAAAACGGCGACAACATCTTTTTGATTCAAATTTATTCCTAACGCTCGATTTATTGTGGGCAAAAATATGTTATATGCAAAAATATAGTTCCATATGGGTCTCCTTTCAAAGATTTCTGAAATAATTTGCTCTTGCACGTCCGAGGTCATTTTGATACGTCACAAAAAATATGTACAGCACTATACTACAATGCATACGCGCAACGCGGGCGGTCACCGCTTGACTGGATTGCGCCGCTCGTTACCCGCCCCCGCGCCGCTGCCACGCCGCTGTTTTCGAGAACCGGTCCATTTGATTGTACGCATAATATCCTGCCGCTCCCGCGCCGCGGCCGCCGCCGCCCCGCTGCCCGCGAAATTCGAGGCAGCAGCCTTACGACGGTTAATTTTTTTGAACGTACCTCTCCGCGAACTTTGACCGCCTCCGCTTCAGCCTCCGCTTCGAGAACAGTCTTCAGTCGGTGAGCTTCGGCCATCTTCTCCAAACGGAACTTTTCTGCCTCCGCAGGTCTATAAGAAAAATCATTAAACGATTTCTCAATCATGATTGCTTAAAAGCACTCGCTAAAAATCTGTAAATGTAAAATGAGTGGATCTCAAAAATTACTGAACTGATTTTGATGAAACTTGGAACTTCTAAGTACTAACTTACTAACTTTAGTCAGAGAAATTTTTTGATACATACATATACTTATAAAATGTAGCACACGCGCTTATAACCTCAAATAAGTCTTATGTAATACACAAATACGTCTCCCAAAAACACACACTCCAGTAAGCGTTTGAAATGTTGTGGACTGACGATATATCGCCGGATATATTGACGGATCTGACAAATAGTTACTTTACAGGGCAACCATTTCAAAATAATATATGTAATCATGTTAGTTTTTGTCATAACTATTTTAATTCAAATTCTGTTATTATGAAATATTGGATTTACAAGCAAACAAAAGTGTTTGTTTTGAAACAAAATAAAAATAATAACATAAAATTACACAGTTTTCTAGAAAACTCACATGTTTCCGACTGATTAATTTGAAATTTAAAACACAGAATTTTTTTAATGTAGCCGTGATATCAATGTAGTATTCAAATACGATTAAAAGTGGATTTTGGATTTTTTTCAAATCCGACATTGTTCTACGATCATGACGATATGCAAAAAATACTAGTTACGCTAGAGTTCCTTAAAAAACTCACTTGCGAACAGTTGCCTCCAACTCCCTCTCACGCCGTTGAACTTCCCATTTCTGAACATTGATCTCTTGGGTACGTTCGACAACCGCTATTTGCATTTGTTCCTCTTTAATGCGTTGCTTCGTTTTAGCCGCTTGCAACTCGTACGCCATTTCCGCTTCAGCCTGAAATGGTAATACAATAAAAAAATATAATATATGTACAGTTCTGTTTCATGCTAATATTTTAGAAAAAAAAACGTATTCAATAACCTATGGATAGTGGGTTGGTAAATGTATAATACTAGTTGGATATTTATTTTATTAAATAAATAATATTTAGACATATGGTATAGCAGACTTTTTAGTAGATAAAACGTTGATGTCATTTATAAAACTACTTTTTTGAAAAATATTGTGAAGTAGGGATAATGTAGGATTATAATGGCGAAAGAACTTTATAAATCGGTCCAAGAGTTTAAAGACTATTCAATTCAAACAAATCTTTCCTGTTTATAATATTAGTGTTTTGAAATATTGATTGAGATTGATTATAATAAGCGACCAACTTCAGACAAAGATTTTTTGTGACTTTTTCAAGTTATACTTCTTTTGGTGCGTTAGGGAAAAACGATGAAAGTAAATTTTTACGACGCGCGCGCTCACCGACAAAAAACCGACACCCTTAAGTTAGCTATAGTCAACATTTTAGTTTTTTCTATCGTGAGTGTCGGTTTTTCTACAAACGTAGAATAAAATTTTTAAAATAATTTTTATGTTATTACGACAAAGTATAACTTCTAACGTGTGTACAAGTACATCAGTACACACATGTTTTTTTTTTTTCTAAATGTCATCTCTGATGACTGACGATTTCTGCACCTATTTGTGTACAACTTAAACCGTTCTCCAATTTGGAATTTACCTAAATTTAAATCAAAAAAGTATCACAACTTTCAGTTTTTCACAAATTTCTTGTCAAACATACGTACATGAAGCCTAAATAGTTTCTTATCCAAATCCACAAATAACAAACATCGAATACCTTTATGGTTTGAACTTCCACATCATAGGCGGCTTTTTTCAATTCGAAATCTCGTTGCGCTTTCGATATTTCGGTGTCGTTGAGGAATCTCGCAGCCATTCTTTGTTCTTCAGCCATTGCCTCCTTTATTCTGGCTTCAGCATGGGCTTCAGCCTCTCCAATTCGAGCATCCCTTTTCACTTCTGCCGTACGCGCCATACCTAGTGCCTTTAGGTATCCCTAAAAATAATAAAAATATTATTGCACTACATTTAAACAACAGAACTGTCCAAATGCAGGAGACTTAAAAATACCTTTTATCTTATTCAGATATAAAAATCGTAAATTCTACGAAATCACGATTTTTTTTTAATTATGACATTTACAAATGTTTTTATTACGTTATTAAAATGACGTTATCGGGCGCTTCTGTTCAGAGGTTTGTTTATAATTGTAGTCGAAATATCGTTTATGAATACAACCAATTTGTAGAAGTATTTCAAATAGTGAATAGTAGTTGAATAAAGCCTTAATTTGAATTTGAATCTGTGTATTCTAAATTCGTCAACAACTAATACTTTTCAAAGGTTATTTGTCTATATAAGATCTTATCATTATATCCAATTATTGTTGTCATGTTCACATGTACAGTATACACCCATTGTACAGTAACCCATTAAACGATAACAATATATTAAAGTATATGTAGTATAGAAAGCATTGTTACCATTTTTATTTATTTAAAATTCATACCTTGGTAGCGACCTCTAAATGTTATTTAAAAATTTCAAAAAAAATACTGAAACACTTTTTTATGGTATATTACCAAATTACGTGGTGCTCCGCGAAATCAATAAAAAATTTTGTTTCTTAGGAATAAGGACCACCCTAATGCACACATAAGTGCACTTAGGTCCATACACTGGAGACTGGAGTAACGTAAGAGCAGGTTCAGAACAGACAGGTACGTTTACGTACTCATCAGAAGCACCAGATCTACCACTGAAATTCTTTATTGTACCACACTTACTATTGAAGATAATCTTCATACATTACATGTAGGATTTTAGCCTACACACATGACTAGTTCGTCAAAATTGTTATACATTTTGACATACAAGATAAATAATTATTTAATTTATATGCATGCATGAGGCCATTTACTGCAAAGCATCTACTTTTTATGTAATTCCGTATTTAATTTATTGTCTTACCAACAAACTCGGTTATCTATTGTAAAGATTTTTTTTAATACTACTTTAATTAAATCAAGCATAAAACCTAAGACAAGCCTTCTTAAAATAACACTACTGAGCCAATTTCTACAAGCACCACGCTAATTTATAAAGTAGCATACCTTCGCCTCCTGCCATGCCATGCCATGTTAAAAGAATAAATATGACAAGTAAATGGCTATTATGATTATTATAAAATCTACTAACTTTTAAGATGCAGGCATGCTATTTGCCTTGAACGATTTTGCTTTGCTAATGTAATAAACAAATTGAAATGTTGAAAAAGCCGACTTCAAAATCTTTTAACTTAAGATCAGCAGCTTTATACTGTACTGTAATATGTACTATCTAATTAAAGAACTATAAATTGATATGTATTGTTATTAGGTATGACGACCAAGTTTTTTGAAGCCAGTTGAAAAAAAGCTCCTATGCCATACTAAGAACCTTTAAAATTCTAATTGAACCAAATTTCAGAAATTGTGTGTGACTAGAGGTGACTTAGGGACTCTTTTTTAATCAAATTTTTTTTTAATGCAATATAATGTTAACATACCTCTTCATCTCTTATGTCTTTAAGAGTATAGGAGACAACAGTTATACCCATGTTGATAAGATCACTGGAGGCAACTTCAAAGACCTTAAATAAATTAAAAACACATTAAACCATCATAACATAGAGGAAATTTAAAAAAAAATAAAGTTTTCAATGTAAAGCTGACCATACAAAACATACTTTTTTTGAGAATATTTTTCTATCCTTGTATATTTCTTCTACTGTCATTGACCCCATAATAGCACGCTGATGACCTTCAAGAGTCACAAGGGCTATATGTTGGATTTCTTGCTCTGATTTACCCAAGAACTGCTCACAGGCCGATAGAAGCATCTCGGCATTCTGACCTTGGATCTTAACCTGTAATAATAAGTATAAAAAATTAAAAACATTTTAAACTAACAACCTGAAATTTTTTTTAGAAAGACAAGTTCTAGCTATGGCTAAGTTCAACTAAATTGTCAATTAAAATAGTTTTAGCCCGATTTTGATTACTAGCAATGTAAATATTTATTTTTTTAGAAGTTAGCCTGGTTAATTGAGAATTCAATATCACATAACATTGTGCATTTACATTAATCTTTACACTATACATTAATTTTACAATTGCTCAAAAAGTATGCAATCTATTAACTTTTAATAACACAATATATACAAAATTATTATGTATAAATATGTTTATAGGATTAAAAAAATAATCTAAAACATCTGTCTAGCCTACGACATTGTCCTTTGCGGACCATTAACATAATTAAGGTCAGAACAATAATAGCGATGACTAATGTAAAATGATTACCTGTGCAATGCCAGTCACAGATATAGGCACACCCTGAATTGTATAAACTGTTGGAGACTCTACTTGCAGGGTCATTGTGTTAAGAGATATTCTTTGCACACGTTGAATAGCTGGCCAGACAAATGCTCGACCACCCGGTACCAAAAGGGGCTTGGAATAACAGCATCCTAAGTAAAAGATAAGGTTATTAACACATAGCACACTTCTTAGCATATCAAATATGAACTAATTTAAATGCAAAGCATCCTTTATAAATTAAATGTGAAAAATTAAATTGATATATATTATGTTAGAAACAAATCGCAACTCTGAAGTTATTTATAATAATTCGCATGCCTTAAGCATTGAAATATAGCATTTAAGATGATTAATGAGTAGTTTTTTAAATACAACCTCCTTACCCACGAACAGGGAATGGGACGGACTTATATTTGTATTATAGTTGTTTTTCTTTATAGGCAAGCAGAGGCCTTTTAGATAAGGCATATCCTTAAAGATACCAATAAAATGCTAGTTTTAAATGCAATCATTAAAGGACCTCAGGTCTATAGAATTTGTGTATTATCAAATAAACCATAAAAGGGATAGTTGAAATGAGAAATCAACATCAATCAACATATTTTATTTGATAAATTACTTTTGGTATTGCAGCGTCTACAGTTTTCTCTTGTTAAACATATGTACTTTGATTATGTACAACATAGTAGATATGTTGTACAAATCATGTTTATAATAATGAAACATAGAAAATTAAGAGTACCTACTTCTATCGTATTTTTCCTCTCAAATGTAATAATGTTTTCTTTGTCCACGTGATGTTATTTTTAATATGCTGCCCTGCTATTGTCATAAGACAGTGTTATCTGGTACTTATCTAATCAAAGAGTCTTATGAGTCGTTGTTATGTCTTTATAGAGTGACATCACTTACCAAGACCAGAATTTGATGATAAGGTTGACTTATTTAAATTAAATATATTGAAAAGTATCACAATAAAAAATACTGTGGTATTTTTAACTATGTAACAAGCTAAACAAAAAGAATTTTCCACAACAGACGAACAAAACAAGTGTTACAAATATATCAAAATAGTTCACCCAAAGCAGACCTTATATATGTTGGACATAAAACTATAACACTACGTACGACTCATACAAGGAAAATCACGCGAAAATTCGCATAGCTCATATATAACAGTAAAATCTATAAACTGAATAAGTTCAATTAAATCGTAAATTTATCAATGTTTACTGTGATAATATTAAAACAATAGCTGCATTAGAGTACCGCAAATTATATATCGCTCAGAATATTGGGCTAGGTAAAGATCAACTTACCCGAAACAACAAGCGCTTCATTAGGACCACAAGTCACAAATCCCCAGGTCATGTTCGATGGTTTAAATATATTCAATTCAATTTAACAAACCTCTAAAAAAAACTAAAGTACACTAATTATTGAAATCAAACATAAATCAAATAATCAAAAATCGGCCTAAAACAGCAATGGTGGGGACTGGGAAGTGGGAACATTAGATTCGGACACCCGAAACGCCAAGCGAAAAAATGATGGATGACAATTGACTTATTTAACTGTTTTGTATTGACATATATATCATAGTATGAAGTATGACTGTTTTGACAGATAACAATTATTGGCCTTGCTGTTTACCATAGAATAAAAACTAAACCGTAGAACTGTGTAAAAAGTAACCTATTTGGGTCTAAACGTTAAAATATATCACTTCACACTTGGGTGAATGAGTCACCTAACACCTTATTCACACTTGTGTTCTTTTTTGGTTAGTGGTCCTTTTAATATAATTAAATAAAATGGGTTTTTTTCTGATCCTAATCCGTTAATATAACAATATCAGTTGGTAATATTATAATAATAGGATTTTACTTACGGCATTGTTATTGTTTGCATAAAATATCATAATTATTTAAATTTTAATGTCTTAACATTACTGGTGAAAATTATTGTTTGTGTAGGAATGAAAGTACTGCTCTCGAGAGAGGATCCTCGACCGTTTAGGTATAACCTCGTTAGGGCATTCAGGTTATGACGTCATCGCAGGGATTATACCGGATAGCCCCGGCATTTCGAGTTGGCTACAAGTTAGCTTAACTAAGGAGTAACCCTTCTTGATACACGGTCAAAGATAGAGGGGAAATGAAAACAGCTTTTAACCATACTAGATTTCTCTCAAAACCGCTAAAAACTTCCTTTGTCGCTACTCCTCTGTCCTTGAGGTCCTCAGTTTAGGAGTGCATAGCGGACAAACAACGAGACACATAATTTATATATATTAAGATGATTCAATAAAAAATCTTATAATATGTTTTCCGTTTTATTTCCTTAATCTATTTTAGTTCGATTAAGACATACATATTATCCTTTATACTATAATTCAACAGCCCAAATGTTATATATCCATAGGTACAGCTTATTTTTTAGATTTGTATTTTTTTTGTTGATAAAACACGACAATTTACATTGTTTTACCTATTTTTTTACGCATTATTTTCTATGGCCATCATAGATGATAGCCGCTTCGCTTGATACTTTATCGCGGTTTCTATGCTTTTTTATTCTATGCTTACTTCCCTATTCTCTTCCGATTACATATATACATACCATGCCGTGGCAAACGTTATTTAGAAGTTTAACATTTCATAGATGAGTTATAATAATATGATATACTATAATGATAACTTTTTGTCTTTAACGCAGCTCCTGCAACGGAATCTCTCGAAAAGCAGTATTTGTTCTGGTTTTTTATCACCATATAATTTTTGAAGTTATACTTCTTTAAGCGCGTTATGAAAAATTGATGAGAGTGAAATTTTACGATGCGCGCGCACCGTGACACAAAATTAAGAGAATGAAGTTGCCCACGGAAGATGCTACGGCATTGGACATAATTTAAAAACAACATTCGAATAATAATAGAATTTATGTTACACTTAATGTACGAGAATAATAATAAATATTTATTTATTTAATTTTTCAAATGAACTTAATTGACTATAATGACTCCTTTTCCAGTCTTTGATTATTTAATTGTTATTAATTATTTGCATGCAATCAAAAACTATATTTTATAATAATGCCAAAGAAGTATAACTTCTTACGCGCATACATAAGTACACGCACCCTTTTTTTTATTTATGTATATTATATACTTGACAAACGAAATATACAACACAAATGTATTTTTTATTTGAACCAGTTACCATTACCATCGCTAAACACTAATAAAACATGTGTAGATCCGGCCGGTCCTGTCGCAGTGACATGGTCAGTTTAAGTTTTTAATTACAGCCAATTTAAATTTTTAATTACAAACTCTCTAGTAGTCCAACGTAAATGCTCAGGTTCACATTAAAGTTGAACTACACGAAGTAGTTATGCCTATACAAACGAGATGGCGTTACATGTACTAAAATAAACAAACAAACTAAATGAACTGTTGTTTGTGTCTTGACATTTCCGAAATCAATATAGTCGATATTAAAACAATCAGTCATAATAGCAATGAGAGGTAGTATTTTCTTTAAGAATCGCTTTTGATACGCGTCTCGTTTGTAAAAGAACAAATACCGATAGTTTATACTTTGACGATTTAATAAACAATCATAAATCGTATCTTACTCTTATACATTTCGTCTTTAGTTATCGATTTACCTCCGAAACCCTATTATCATACTCACGTACGACGCAATTATAGAGCGGTTAATATCATTATGTTTAAAAGATGGTGTCTGCATCGTCAAAAGCCTTTGAGAAATGAAGTCTATATTTAGTATATCAATACCAGTCTCATATGAACTCCCGAAGCTCGGGTTAAGAAAAAAACAGATATAATTTATACCGAGTATTCCAGCCGGGTCTATAGAGAAATCAACAAACCGTGGCTATCGGGTCTAGTAATTTTTATATGGAACGTGGGTTATAAATATGGACATAAACAAATATTTTTTCTTTGTTCGATTGATTGAATTTTTTGTTCATTGTAAAATCGCAACCTAGTGTTCTCCATTACGACTGATTTCTAACTAAAATTTGAAATATCTTTTATCTTGGGCGTTTTCTTATTTTTTCTTTAACTATAATTTTTGTTAAATGTATTTAAAAACATAACTAAAAAATATTGTATTCCAATGTTTAATAACACGTTAGTGATTGTCACTAATGAGAAAAGTCGAATTTGGTCCAGTAGTGTTTGTCTGTTTTGCGAATACATATTCAATATGCAGTCATTCGAAAGCAAAAATATATATTTAAGTACTCAGTAACTCTCTGATGGTTTCTCCACCTCCATACTCAGGTCCTCAAGGTCAATCATAATAATTGTTTCGCCGTATAACAAAACCCAGCACTTTCATTTTAGAATGAATGAACCAAGCACGGAGCCGTTCAAATAAATTCCGATTGCAATGAGTAAATTACCTCTCGTTCATGTAATCAAATCGGTACAAATTTACGGTAGTTATTGAATAGGCCTCGTAGTTATTACCTAATTATCAATGGTTTGTATGGATTTCAGAACAATTAATTGTGTCATTAATATTATAAAAACACTTAGTAATTATTATATAATAAATATTAAATTGAGCCTGCAACTGCTTATAATAAATTGTCGATTTAAAAGTTGAAGTTGCAAGGCGGTCGGATAAGTCGGAATGTGTACACCTGCCTCGAGACTTTTAGCAGATTGACAATAAATGCTCTCGGCAATTTAGTGAAATTATCGAAGGCATGAATCGATGTGAGCCGTCGTGGAGGGGTCTAAGACGTGAGGGGCCGCGATTGTAGCGCGGGGCGACGAGGGACGCGGTGTTAGCGCGCAAGTCGTTCTACGTATCGACCGGCCCGGATGTGCATCGAAATGCCGTCGGAGAGATCAACCCACCTTCACACGGAACTACACGACCGCGTTTCAATCGAATACTATGACACGCAGAAGGCACCAAGTGTTTTTATCTTTCGAGCGCTCGTCTCTGGCCTCGCTCTTAGTCATGTATGCCTTTAACCTTTACTTTTGTTTCAGATACCGTTAAAATATTCATATATGGTCAGATTATTAGGTTTACGTTCGATAGTTGCGTTTCTCCAAAGAGTAAACTTTGTAAAATCTGAAGGATAACAATGAACATCTCATTACATTGTTGAAAGTCTCAAAACTCTTGAAAGTTCTAGTAATTTAATTAGTTCCTTTAAGTAACAATGGAAAAGCGTTAGGTTTCATAGCTTAATACTCCTATTCGTTATTGTAATATATTAATAAGTGAGTGTTTTTTTTTAATTATCTTCCGTCATTTATCATAAAATGAGAATAAAATATATGAAATTTCAAAAATATAAACTTCATTTCATTCAATGAATTTCAATTTATTGATACTCAATATCTAGATTTTTTTTATCTACTAAGTGCTAATTGAAAGACTTTGAGAGCTTCTTACTGAACTCGTTTTTGTTTTATTAGGTACGGGCTATTACCGGGAATCAAAACCCTTAAAAATGCAAGAAAATTAATTTCCTTCATTTTATATTTATTATTACGTTGATTTACAAGCCAATAACCTATCGTCTAGACCAAGGAATTAGAAAAAGAAAAGTGAAGATAACTTGTGGAAGAACCAATGGGAACCGGAGTCTCAATGTTTGAATTGTATTGTTATTACGATTAAGGATCTAAGTTTAATGTGTGTAATGAAGACTGAACACCGGAACAGTTGAAGGGAGTATCTATTTCCGACGAAGCTCGGTCGTTGACACTGATCCGGAACCACACATGAGCTATTAAGTACAAACAACTTTATACTTTAATTAATACTGAATTAATAATATCGAATTTCTATTGTTGTTCAATCAATGTGAACGAACCTTCGCAATTTTTAATATCACTGCTGTGTTATTTTAAGATGCCTTAAGCGATTTTGATCAGTTTCTTGGAAAACAACCCTTTGTTTGAGGTAGACGTGATGTGAGCGTCATAATATTCTCATCTTGCACCTACATAATAAATACGGCAAATTAATAACTTTCCTAGAAAAAACTAGAGAAATCATAGCGCTAACACATTAAATACATAATTTAAGAAGAAAGTTTTAATAAACAATTCTTATGCGACTCTTTCTTCAGAGTTGCAGGAGTCGTAAGACAGGTTTATAAAGGGTTCACTGACACAATGTGTTCGACGCTAAATAAATTAAGAATCGTCAAAGGACTTCTTATGAAGCGCAGTTGCATCATTGTAATAAAAATTCGGCCTAAAAAGTTGGTGCCTTTCTTCCCAGAAGGCGGCAAACGAGAAAGGGATTCACAGAAAGGCGCCCGATTCTTTCTTTCACTTGTTTTAGGCGAGGGGCGGCCTCAATCGTTCCGCGTGTATTGAATTCTTTGACAGATTATCTCTATAGGTGCTTTGGAAAACTTTAACTGTGAGCTTAAAAGTAGGTGAACTTACGTCAAGACGTACAATTTAATAATTTATCTAAATTTCTTTGTTGTTGTTGATTTGTAGTACTCGTCCACATCATAGCCATTACGTTTGAAAGAAGAGTACCTATGAATATTTAAATACCAAAGCAAATACCTAGAATTCCTGACGATCACCGGTTATAACGTATTATAACTAATTGACATGACATTTTCTTTTTAAATATGATCCAGAAGAATAAAATTATGTGACGTTTTGTAAACAGATATTTTCAAACATAAAAGGTCCTGTAGACATTGACCTAATTAGTTAGCTTAAGAAATTTTAACTAAAAAAAGATAACTGTAAAAAATTCTCGGAATTCGGAACATATTTGCATTTTATTTCAAATCACGAAAATCGATTGGACGTGGTTGTATTTCCGTTCGTAGTGTAGAATCGTCCAGCCCTGTGTTTCTTTTTTTGCCCCCCGTGGATTCCAATGCCCCATGTCCAACCTGTAAGTCCAGCACTTTGCCGTGCATTGACCGCGCCACTGAGTGCAAAGCCGTTGGACAAGATACAGTGAACGTTTCGAAGATTCCCGTAAACCATTATCAACGATTTAGTTATATTTGCCTCCTCATCCTCTGTTTTAATATCGATTGTGTGTGTGTCAAACGTTTGGCCGATATTAGAGTAGAAATATAAGAATAATATAATATAATAACGGCTTAAAATGTAATTAATAATCTGTGAGTTTTCCTTAGTAATTTATTGTTTTGGAGTGATAGTGTACGAAAACGGTTCATGTATAACTATTCACAGTATTTGTATGTGTTTGCTATATTTGTGTCATCGATCATGAGAATAGTGTAACTATTAGATAAATATGTGACGTTTGTTAGAGAAGGATAAAAAGGATCGTTGCGCGAATGAGACAGGACGAAAGAAATGTCGCGGCGCGGCGGCGGTTGCGCGCACGCCGTTCATTGATGGGCAGGCGCCGTGGAGGGATGAGGAGTGGGGGCGAGGAATGCGGCCGCGGCGAGCAATGACCGCGCCAGGGTCGCTTCCTTTACGAGAAGCGCGGGCCGTCGTACTACAGCCGATCCCCCTGCGCCCGCTCCCCCATGGTACAGCGTACTACATGTACATGGCTCTAGCGGCGGCGACGCGCGCGTTTCGATCCGCAGTCCGTTAGAAAAATTAAGTGCGCCGCATTCCGCGATCGTTTCGGTATCTCTATGGAACCTGGATGTCCTTATTTTATTCGTCTTCTTTATATGGAATTTTAATATACTGTATAATATCAAACACCGACACACCTGAAAAAAATTAAGCAAAATACTTTCTCAAAATGCAACAATTGGTTTGGCCGTGCTATGCGTTCGTGTTCTACCAAATGTATGCAACGTTTTAGCTCACAAAAAGGCATTCATATTTCCATTTCCCCCATCAAAGTACGACCAACCTATACATTTATAAAATCCAGGCTTCATCGCGGACAACAGATATTATTTTTACTATGAAAAATATATAAATTTTGGTAATTATTACCAGTATTATTGGGCGAATTTTTGCCATACTCCAACTTATTCCATTATCCGAAATAATTACACAGACCGTTATGCCTCTGTGAAAATAGCTATCGCATCATTTAATTAAACGGTGTTATTTTACATTGGCAACATGTAAAATATTAAATTTTCGTAGGTTTAACAACTCTATAGTTGTATTAATGCATGACGGCATTCGTCTTTATTTTATTGAGCAAATGAAAATTTGTAGACATCATTTCATACAAAATAAGGGAAAACCAGCCAGTACTTCAACCCCTATGGGGTTTTACCTCATTGTCTTAATAAATAATTAGTGATTGTGTCCTCACTGTCTTATAGAACATGGTTGTAAGGTTTTATTCGTATTTAAATTGAAGTTAGTTATTAGTAATAATTACGACGCTCTGAGTGAGCCAAGCAGATTCATTTAGTGACAGTCTCCATGTCTTCAGGCTAAGATGCTGCAGCCAATGTGGATCCGTGACCAATAGTGATAATTGCAAAGTTGAAAATTATTGCTTTTTTTTAAATGTATTTGTAAATTACATGTTTGTATTTTTTTTTAATCTAGTTTGTTTTTTACTTTTAATGTTGAAGTTATTTTCTCTTCATCATTGTAATGTTTCCCTATAAATGTTGTGAACGCTTGTTTTTGATGCACATGCATGTATCTTGTTTTCTATGTTATGTGTTCTCTGTAAGTGTTTTTATGTGTTCCGTTAGTATGCCTTTAAAAAAAATACATTTTTATAGAACAATAGCACGGCCGCAGTGCCGGCATTTCGTTTCATGACTCCTCAAAACACTCTTAATGGGAAGTGCCAAAAGAAGAAGCAGCTACTGGTCGTGGACGGTTCAAACAGCTCTACGTCAAATGTTGGCAGAAGATGCTGGTACTGGTGAGCTTCTACCCAGAGGAAAGTACTCCATGGGGAGCCGACTTTAGGCTTTAGTTGCAGTGGCCTGTATTTCACACTTTGCACACAGTTTACAATGACTGTAAACAATTAGTATAGCATTTATAGAATAAAATTTCGACGTTATAATTAGGTTTTCATTTTCACATCAAACGCAGGTTGCAAACAATCAACAGACAACAAACCGGCTCTATCCATTTCGATGACAGACAGACGTACATGAACATGGAAACGTATAAGCCAACTTATTATTCTCCCCTCTGTTTGGAGCAGGGGTTAAAATTCGTTATCACAATATGTCGATTATCCTCACTATTCTGTTCATTAATGCATTGTATTTATCGCCATGAGAATATTAATTTTTGAAAAACGACTTTTTGTAACGGATATGTGGTTCGCATGATTAAATTAATCACTACCTTTAAGTCACATATCTGATAGAAAAGCCGCAGACAATGGCATTCATGGCAGAGACATAAAAGTACACTTAAATAATAACAATGCAGTTGTTGTTTGTAATTGGCAGACACACAGACAGAGAATAAAGCATTTCGCGTCCAAGACATGTGCTACGATGTTTCTTTACAAGTGTTTAATACGAAAAGCTTGATAAGTTCGAACGCACGACAAGATTGAGAATTAATTAAACCACAAGAGTAATTAATATAAGAACTAATATTTATTTCCAACACAAATATACAGTATGTATAATATTCTTAACCTAAGATTTATATATTTATACTTCGTTACATTATACAAAAACATACATACAAAAAAAGCACTACACATGTTATTAGACAACGGGCGGCCTTATCGCGATTTCTTCCAGTCAACCCTAAAATAGAACAATAATAAAAGAAACACCTACAGAGGGTAAAGTACAAGAAGTGCATAAACAACATTACTACGTAGTATTGATTATAATAATAAAGAATAAAAAATAGAAAATTAAAACAAGTTAAAAACTATTAGTCCCTTTTTTTGGTGCCAGTGGACGATGTAATGCGAGTATACGATATAATCATCTATTTAGCGGAGATGATTTTTTAGGTAAACTTTTAGATGGTAACACAACTAGGTACTAACCATATAATTTTAGTGTCATGACAAATTAATTAGTTAGCGAAAGCAACAGGCAACATAGCTTGTACGACATCTAAACTCCGTAAAATAATTCAGATAATTCATATATATACAACTCGACCAGAATTTGTTGACATTTCAAAAGTACTAACCTACCTAATTAAATATTTATGAAACAGGTAATATTAGTTATATAATTAAAACCGATTTATTATTGTTCTACGAATCACCTTTACCGCCTCCACTCAGCTAAAAAGCGTTTGGGTGATTAATGAAGTCTATATAATTTAATTTATCCTATTAATGTCAACTAAAACCACACTAAGCCCTATACTTGAAGCGTAGTTCACTAATAGTGCAATGAATAATGGATTCAGGAAAACATTGTCAAATAATGTAAAATTTGTGGAGAATCGTTCCGCGGATTGCAGACTCAACATAATCCACGTTCGTCGTCCGTGCATAACAAGATTGGCTCTTTTCACAATTTAAAACTATTTTAGTTTAAATTCATGTTTTTAAAAACAAACCTCTTTTTATTCTCAAGCATCTTTTTGGTATGATTTTGCTATGGAGGTGTAGGCATGGGGTTTGCGTAGAGATGTTGGCTCCCTCAGAATTATCTACCCCATGTATCTGGGAGTGCTCTGAAAAATTGTTTGGACCATAATGGGACATTGAGGTAGAATTCGAGATTCTATCCTTATCACCTTATTAGTGTGTTTTTAAGCAACTTTCTGCCACGCACCACTGCATTGTGTGCAAAATTAGCGTTCGCTCACCAGCCGCCACACCCGTTAGTCTCCAGGCATAGGTGCCCATGGGCGGCGATTAATTCTTTATTCAGAGGGCTCTGCTCGTTTGCCTCCTGTCCCATAAAATATACAATTAATCTTACCAAGAACACACACAGGATATGAAGACTACAACAAAGCAGATAAAGAAATTTATTCGCTTAGCAGGCAGACTATTGCAAACAATATGTAAATCTGCTGACAGGGCAACAGGTCTCCATTCAAGTCACAGGATTAAATAAATAAGAGCCGAGACCAAAATGTGAAAAATGTTTGACCAATTCGCAAAAACTTTAACTATGGAAATTTCGGGTCACTGGCATTCCTGATCAAACCGATGGCAACCGGACGCGGCGAGCTCGGCATCGCGGCGTCCTGCATACTCGAGTTGTACCACAAAGTTGATAAAACAACATAGCTTGTATGTATGCTTATGTAGTTGGTGTCCCACACGGTGCAATGCGCGACCCTGACGCGTTGCCTTCGGATGCACCGAGCGGCGCAACGTAAACATCATGCAAGGTCAGAATCTACTACGCCTCAACTTTTTTATAATAAACGCTGTATGCAGTACAGTTCGTTATCGGTTTATTGTTTCCAATAGTTCTCGCAGCTTCTGTTTGTATTAAAGTTATAAGATTGTTTATTAAAATATGTTCTAATAATTTTCAGCAAATTTAACATCCACTTTTTCGTAATCGCCTTAGTCTTGAGAAATATTATGATAACAGCTTACAGTATTTTGAGATGCTGATTAAAATGATTCTAAGAAATACTTCTGAAGTAAGCTTATAAGTCTCTTAACGGCTTTTGCGCTTCGAGTACAAATTAAGTCTACGTAAGTGTTTTTGATAGAGTGTTCAGCTTTGTAATATTGTTAGATATTCCAAAACAAATTGGAATTTTCGGTTTTGAACCAATCTGTGATTTCTAAGTCTGTATCGATATTCAACTGTATCAATAAAAGAGATAGTTCTTTGTTTCAAAAATTAAACATGGAAACGATTAACTAGGTTTTAGATGTGTAAATAAGTGAAATGTATTTTTTAGGACATAAAAACAACATAACGGGGAACGTATATAGAAAATGTCAACACCTAACTAGCTATATATAGATGTTTCGAGACAAGATCATTAACTTATTAGATATTATTGAAAATCACTTAATTCTAGGAACCCTGCACGCAAATCACATAGGGTTTAATCTACTTAAGCACTCCGTTGAATTGCAATTGGTAATTGTAATCAACATCCTTGAAAGTTTCCAATGGCAAACTTTTCCTTTCTTTTTGTTCACTTTCGGGCACTTTAAAAACAATAACTTAACATATGGATTCTGTGAGTATATATTTTAGAGAATGGGAATAAAACTTTGCTATTGTACTTAAAACAATAAAATTTGTTAAACTGAATATGTATTAGAAACAAGGACTTAACAGGCCGAGTGTTGCTTGGGGGCGGAGAGAAAACCTTCTCCCGAAAGAAACACCTTTCTGTCAGCATTATGTATCTAAATACCTAATATTACTTTATTTACACGTGGTATATGCAGCTCTATAGCTAATCGATTTCTTTACCACTGAAAAGAAAACAGTGAAATCAATAATAATAACTAAAGTCTCATGAAGGCCACATTACGATCAGGTGGCTTAGGCGTGCGTTGTTTATCCCTGAGATCGTGCTTTAAAATTGCGTTGCACCAATGTGCGCATTAATACTTGCTTCTACAGTGAAGGCATTTTATTTAAATATAAGCTGATTTACTTGTCTATAAAATAAAAGTGTTCAATAAAACGGATACCATCAGAGGCCACGATTTATACAGCGTTGTAGCGCCGCTATATTATTATTAGTTCACACTACGACTATGCTAGATAAACATAGAAATAATATCTCTCTGGATGCGAGTATGAGTAGAAAAGTCCCTGAAAGAGAGTCGAGTCCCACACACGGCTGTTTTTTTTTATAGAACAGGGGGCAGACGTGCAGGAGGCCCTGATGTTAAGTAATACCGCCGCCCATGGACACTCTCAATGTCAGAGGGCCTGTGTCCGTCGCCTTACTAAAATTACGAGGTAGAAAAGTATCAATTTATTCAGACTACCCACATTTGAAAGATTGGGATTCCCTTTCAACTTATTATTATGAACGCCTACACTCAATCTCGTCCATTAAATCATTTCTAATAATAGAATAATAAGTAAAATAATTAGTACCTTTAGGTTATAAACAAGTTGTGATCTTACTAGGAAATTAAATATGAGTTGAGAATGTAAGCTATAATTAAAAAACGATATAGAACTTTGGAAATAATATATTCATTAAAGACTATAGCACAGGGGGCCTACCATGAACTCTTATTGCGAGCCTATTGACAACCTACAACTGAGATGCATCGCTAATTCGTACCATGACATCGAAAAAACGAGACAGTTTATGTTCCCACGTGACCTTAGCGATTATCAGATTTCGTTCGTTCAATTTGTATGAAAATCCGTACCATGACCGCTCGGCTGAACCGAAATTTGACAGTTGCGCCTTCCAAATATGACAGAATAAGCGATTCTAAAAAAGTTACTTTTTGTTCACCTTTTTTGTATCGAAATGTCCAAATAATAGTTTAGAACCTATAAAATTCAATATTTGCATTAAAACTTGTAAATAAAGTTAAAATAATAAGATTTATCTACTATGGCTAATATAGGAAAAAAATAAATATATTTTTTATATTTCCGATATTTTGAGTTTAGAGTGTGATTATAAATAAATTATTAAAATATAGACGGAGATGAGAAACAAGACGGCAATGCCCTTCCGACTTCGTAGATATTGAGTTTATAATTTACTATAGATTATTGACTTTGATTCATTGAAGATTTCAGTGTACCTACAAATAATTGCACATTATTCAATAATATTCAATTAATTATTTATGCATATCTAACAAAAACATAAACCCCCAATATAATATCATATTTTACAATAAATAAGAATGCCATATTACTAGTAGATATTTATTATAATAAAATTTTTCCTCACTATGTTCATGAATTGTATTATTCTCCTCCGCTCTTTGTTGTTTAAAAAAACATAGGTATTTTTAAATTTATAATGTCTAAATAATAAGCCATTTAAAAATATTATAATAATAGTATTTATTATGTTAGGATGACTCCATCAAGATAGAAAAAGATGTCTTCAGGCAATGTTCAATTGGTTATAAACATTTATTCATATAGTCTCAATTTAGCAATTTTGTCAGGTTAAGCTGTAAAGAAAATTATTATTATTATTATAGCCTCTTTATTTCCATAATGAATAACATATTAAACAAGTATATCATATTATTAATTATTACATTATATGTGCATGCATTAAAAAATACAATATTATTATTTATAATCTTTAAATTATATTCAATCATAATTAATAATTTCAATGTATATAAGTTTGAAATGATAAATAAATTAATAAGAATCAAAAACAAAATTCATTTTTATAATTCATTATAAAGTATCATTACATTGTTACGGACCCCTCTACGGGTAAAGGCCTCCTCCATTTTGCTCCACATCTGTCTGTCTTTTGCGTTGGTGGTCCAGTTTTTACCAGCTTTACTTTTTATTTCAACAATCCAGTTTTACTTTGGTCTACCTCTTAATCTTTTTGTTGGTTCTCACCAGGTTACCCTTTGTGTCCATTTTTCCTTGTCCATGCGAGCAGTAAGACCCGATCGATTACATTTTTGTCTAAAGCTATTTTTGTTGTTTTCCTTATTTCTGTATTTCTCATCCGATGTTGTCTTTGTATGTTTAGTAGACTCCTTTCCATCGTTCTCTGGCACACTTGTATTTTGTTTTTGGTGTAGTTAGTGTAAATCCATGTCTGGAAGCCATATGTCAGACAAGGTATTAAATATGAGTCCATTATTTTTTCTTAAGTTTTAAAATTCTGATTTAAGGGTTTCTTTATTGCTCCAGGATTTATTCCAGGTTATGTTAACTCGTCTTTTAACCTAATCGTCGTGTCTTGTCTTTGAGGAAGATACTTGTTGACCCAGGTAAACATAGTTTTAAACATTGTAATGTACTGTTATTAACCTTTATTGGAATAGTTTGGTGGTTCGTCATAATAATAATCTTTCATTTGATAGAAAACATTTTGCATTGTGTATACATCGAAGTTTTGTAGTGGAGATGGAAGGTTGTAGTCACTACCACTACTTACTTTCCTGTAAAGAAAGTATATTTATTTATATTATATGAATTAGTTAACGTATAAATTGAGTTTGTAGAATTTGAAGGAATTAATTTTTATTATAGTTACTTATGATTTTAGAGTAATAAGTTAATTTGTAATATCTTTTGCAAAGCGTTTTATATCAGTAATTCACTTCGTTATAGGGATTTATTTTTAATAAACAAATTTGTGAACAATACTTACCCCATACCATTATTTTATAAGTTAAACAATTTGTAAATATATAATATTTCTAAAACCGAAATTTTGTAAACACCAAAATATTGAAAGCTCCTATTAAAATTTGAAAGTAACGTTTAAAAATAATAAGTGTCAACTGTCATAGCACCAGAGAACTTTCCGTTTAAAATATGTCAAAAGAATAGTTTTATATAAAATAAATATATATATATTAAGACATAATAGCATATTGTGATCGTTGATATATTTAAAATAATTTTATATTTTATTTATTTTCATAGAAACATCTGTCGAAGTAAGTTTGAAAGTTAAATTTCTAAACGTACTCAGAAACCATAAACAAAATTATCGTTCTTTCATTCGGTCTTGCGATGCTAATACGTTTCAGCTTATAGGCGGTCATGGTACGAAAAAATGCTATTGACTTTAGGTACCTAAACTCCGCTGCATCTCAAAAGGATTGTTTTAAGAAAGTTCATGGTAGGCCCCCAGGTGTGAAGTACTTAACCACTTTTGTATTCTAAATCCATATTACATAGACTTAGTTCTGCAGCCTACGCGGTTAAAAAAATTCGCTCACTAACTGATGTCGATACAGCTAGACTTGTTTATTTTAGTTACTTTCATAGCTTAATGACTTATGGCTTATTATTATGGGGTCATGCTGCTGATGTCGAAACCATTTTCATCCTGCAGAAGAGGGCTATTCGTGTCAAAAGTCAAAGTCAAAGTCAAAGTCAAAGCATTTATTTCAATTAGACCATCTAAAATGGCACTTTTGAACGTCAAAAAAAAATTATATATACGAGTATATAGAAGATTCTAGTTGCCCCTTCCAAAAGGTAGTTTCGTGTGGAGAAGAATGGGCAAGAAACTCCACACTTACTCTTTTAAAATAGGTTTACAATATTTTGTTACATTTGTTAAATAATTATATGTGAAGACAATGTACTCTTAGAATAAACTACTATACTAAAAAAGTTAGTATACATGTTCCTCACATATTTACAAATATCGAAACCGAAGAATATTAACATTAAAGTGTAATAAAAATATTAAAAAACACAACAAAACAGTGTGTGAGATACAAAAAAAAAAAATTACATTTGTAGCATTTATAAATTTAAAAAAAATTATAATAATAATAACAAAAATATGTTACAGCAAAAAGTCAGCAACCAATTTGATTTTGTCCAGGCTCTATGATTGTCCTATGGAGCAGGACCAGCATGTTTCCAAGCATTCTTATCTTGAATATAATCATCTAATTTGTAATATGCTTGTTTACAAAGAGTACTTTTAATAAAACATTTGAATTTTCGTTCATTTAGTTTTAAAATGTCACAAGGTATTTTATTGTAACATTTCACACCCCATAAATGAATTTTGAACTTTGGCTAATCTGAAAGATGGTTGAGCTATTTTATCTTTATTTCTAGTACTATAATTATGTCTTTCATTTATTTTACTAAAAAGATGTAGATTCTTTCTTACATACATAATATTTTCATAAATGAATTGGCAAGGTACTGTCATAATATTAATCTTTTTAAATAGTTCCCTGAGAGATTCGCAACGACGTAGATTATAAATGGCTCTGACCGCTCTCTTTTGCAAAATAAAGATGGATTCTATGTCAGTTCAGATTCTACGTGCAATCTATAATTTAAAATGTAGGGAATCTCTTAGAGATAAATTTAAGGAAATTAATATACTTACCTTTCCCTCGCAATATTTTTATGAAAATATTATATATGTATACAAAAATAGTGATAAGTTTACTAGAATAGAACATACGCACAATGTTAATACACGGAACACACGCAGGCTGCAATTTCCCCGTATTCGACTAAAGAATAAAAAGAATTACTATCTAAAGTTAGTAATTCTTTTTTGGGAAAAGGGATACTCTTCTTTAATAAAATCCCAGAGGCTCTTTTATCTCTGCCTTTCAATAAATTTAAGAAATGTATTAATGAAAAGCTGTGTAAAAAGGCTTACTATAAAGTCAACGATTATCTAGTTGATAAAAGGGCCTGGGACTAGTGCTAGACAGGCTACTTCTAATTAATTTGCGATATTTGTTTTAAAATAAGTGTTGTTTGATGATTTGCTATTTTAAAAGAGTACCGAGAGTTTTTTACGCCGGCTTTTTCTCTCGGCTTACATCCTCTGTCTTCTTTGCCGATGAGTAGGGATGCCTACAAATTCAAATTTAATCACGTGGAATAAGTGATACATGTATTTTATTTATTTATTTTTATTTTTTATGGTTTGTAATTTTGACATCGATTGTTTCAATGTTTTATCCAAGGATAATAGGCTCACTAATAGCGCTGAAGAATGCTGCAGGACCAGTTAGGACGCAAAGTGGTTCTCATAACTGCGTATAACCATTTTAATTCAAAGTTGAATGAGTTTCAGTGTATATCTCCCGCATAGTTGCATTTTCATACACATATATGTATGGACATACCGCCCTCAGACTTATTGTTGTTTAAAAACAGTTTTTTCCAAATTGTTTAATATAACTGTTAGATATAAAATAACGCTTTATAGGTATGTTATGGGTACAAAAATAGCGACTTGAATACTCCTACGATGCAGCCCACCTAGATTAAATTAAATTCATCTCTTTCATATCGCACTCCCACACATTTGGTATTTATTCAATATATATTCGTGTTGAAAATGTATATTTATTATTACTTTCACCGTTATTTACTGATATCGCTTTAACTTTGTGCGGTTATGCAAAGTAAAGTCTAGACGGTATAATTCTTTTACGCGTAAATTTATGCTATTAATTTAGTCATATAAATTACAAGATAACGAAAAAAACGTATTTGTACGGTACGGTTTCTGAGTCGGGATGCTAAAAACAGGATATTATTTTCGATCTATATTTATGGCTTACGTATATAATATATACCTTCCTACTAGCTGACCCGACAAACGTTGTTTTGCCATGTCTATTACTTGTAAGAAACATAATTTAGTTCAATAACAATAACTATCTACTATAATAAAAATAGGTATTTATCGTAGAGGGGTAAAGACTTGTATGTATATGCGTATGCTGTAAAAATTAATACTTAATCTATATATATAAAAATGAAACCCGTTTTCCGTTGTCACGATATAACATGAAAACGGCTTGACCGATTTGTCTAATATTTTTTTATAATATTCCTTGAAGTACGAGGATGGTTCTTACGGAGAGAAAAATTAAAAAAAATTGAGTGAAAAAGTCTAAAAACAACACTTTTCTATATTTCCATACAAAATATTCGTAATAATACTTAAAAGTCAATTTGAACTTTAATACCATAGTATAAAGTTCAAATGTTAGTGGAGGGGTTCCGGGAAGGTAAATTTTTTGACATAATGTATTTGTTGTCTTATCAACTTTCTTTTTTTTATCTTACTAGTTAGACGAGTGTCCCGTAATAGCAGAATAAGTATTTAAAAAAAATAAAGAATGGACTGTTGTGTGAGTCTTCTGCCCGTTAAGCGGTACGATGTTCGCCAGGTCAGCTAGTAATTAAATACAATGCTATGCTTATAACATGCTAAAGAGAGTCTCGCTATACTCTCGATGCGTAACGTTAACGCTATAGGTAATCACTACGCATATAACACTAAGAAAGCCTGCGTGGGCAAAATGCAAAACAAACATGAATATAATGAAAATGTAATTCACCTGATGTTAAGTGATACCGCCGCCCATGGACACTCACAATGCCAGAAGGCTCGCAAGTGCGTTGCCGGCCTTTCAGGAATTGGTACGCTCTTTTCTTGAAGGACCCTAAGTCGAATTAACTATTACACACTACAACTATTACACGATGATTCAATATATTCTTACAAACCCCTAATTTCCGAAATGCTTTAGAGTCTGTATTATTATGGCAACACTTGCACATTACCGGTGCCCTGTCTTGGGGGGCCACTGCGAGTCCGGCTGCTGATTCTGCAGAAGTTACGCCTACTGTCCTCTGCTCTGCTGAACAGACGACCCCAACACCCGTTTGATGACGACTGTAGCACTCCGCTAATTGTCTTGAGCGCTTTCAGAGAACTAAGGCACACATATTGGCATAAAAAGACATTAGTGTTATGGTGAATTCAAACATGACCTTATGCTAAATGTACTTGTTATATTACCTCGGTAATTTGATAGTTACACAATTTGCTTTCTAGTTCACTTTTTACAATAGGTTAATCCCCTCGACATATGATATTTTGCTGAAATGAAGATCCTCATAATATAATATTATGTTCCGTTTTTACATAATTAATCTCAATAAATTTGGGTTTCGTATATATCTGTAATTAAATATACGTAATGATGCTTTGAGAGATTTTTATTAAAGAGTTTGTATGCTGCTTTTTCCTTTTCTTCCGGTTACTCATATTAGACTCATTGGATTGCATATAACTATAATAGTTTCATCATCGGACGTCGTGGTAGAATACGAAATTCCACCCGAATCACCTCGACGTCCGTCGTTCCACAACTGAGCGTTTTCTAAGGCAGTTTTTGCCGCGCACCACCACTATGTGGAACCAGCTGCCCACTGAATTATTTCCGAACCATTTCAACGTAGGGCCTTCTTCTTAATTCTTAAAAGGCCGGCAACGCACTTGTGAGCCCTCTGGCATTGAGAGTGTCCATGGGCGGCGGTATCACTTTACACCAGGTGAGTCTTCTGCCCGTTTAGACATATACATCGACATAACATTTATTATTAACAAACATACACATAGAAACACTCAAAATAACAATAGCAAAAAAAGAATGAAAGATAACAATTTTTATTAAAGCACAAGGTACCCCGTTTGCCCTTGTTCTATAAAAAAAATAACTGAATCAGATTGCAGTATAATACTTTTATGCGATCCTGAATCAATGAGTCTGAAACGATAAGGCTTTGAAACCTTCCCCTGTTACAAAAAACGTCAGCTTCCTTTCTGAAGGGAATTAGAAAATTTTATTTTTGTTTCTCCCCCTTGACGGTTCTGTAAATTCCATTGTACGAGTATGGTTACCTACTTTTCTTTGTAATTTCTACTATTTCTACTGTTCCACGTTAAAATCTACTATGATTATTTTAAATTATAATCCTATTTCTTATACCTATGTCCTGGAAAATAATTTCTCTGCTTGAATCAATGCTTGAATTGGTGATGAAGTGAAAGACCTAATACGAAGCTTTGATTTATATTTTTATTATTCTTATAAGAAATGATGATGAAGATAAGGAAAATTAGTAATTTTCTTAATTGGTAATTTTCCTTATGTTCTATTTTCTTCTTTGCTTGTAAGTATTTCCTGCTTCTGATAATCACGTTACACTTACTTTAACCTTCGCCCTCAATAACCACTAATTAAGTTCCCACTACTAATTACTTTCCGTTTTCTGAGCTATGGGTTACCAGAAATTCTCTCCTCTTAAAATTCCTCCCATGACCATTTGTAATATCTGACTGTTTCTATTGAATTCGGGGTCTCTTAAATAAATGCTTGAAATATGTTGGAATATCTGCTAAAAGTTTCGTTAGGCAATTTACTAAAAAAATCTTCATAATGCATTAATTGTATAATTACTATGATTTTAAGCATGACAGTATATTTTGACCTGTATGCTGTGAAGTTTCTCATTCCCCAGAGATGACACTGACACGCCATGCTGTCTAAAGTTGTGTAACTTATCAAATTTTGCTATGATAAGTTGTACTGCTCTTTACTGTTATGGACAATTGTGCTTGTGCCCTTTCCTTATAAAACTTCTTTGCAATAGCCCATAGACGAATAATTATTCTAATCACCTTAGACGTATACCTTGCTGAGAATACAATACAATATAGGCAAGTGGGTGATCAGCCTCCTGTGCCTGACACACCCTGACGACCTTTTGGGTCTTAGAGATGCCGCTTTCATCGTACGTTCGAATGTTAAATGCACACATAAGAAACCTATTGGTGCACAGCCGGGGATCGAACCTACGACCTCAGGGATGAGAGTCGCACACCACGCCAACACTGCTCTTTTTGCTTAGAAAATAATTTTCATTAAACAATTGCAACTTGCATAATTGACAAAATGTAATGATATTTCCATTTTCTTGGCCCCGTTTATCAAAATGTGGTGACAGTGTTTGTTTTAGTTTCTTTAGTTTCGCAATTAAATCCTGCTGAGTTTGATTATTGGCTGTTTTCAAAGCATACCATGATTTTTCTGAATTACATGAAGTAACTACATATATATACTACATAATATATACTTTATGGACGAGGGGTTGTAATTTGAACTCTCTTCTTTGTTGGATGTCTATGTTCGTAATAATTATCCAGAAAATATGAGTACACCTGCAAGATCATCTATTTCGTGATGGGTTTTAGAAATTCCAACGTTACTCTATTGCTTCTAGATCTTCCTCAAGATCCCATTTCTCGGGTGCGAGGATACATTTAACTAGTTCGACTTGCTAATAAAATACCTATGTAAAGCTGCTTGCTGGGAATGCAACTGATAGTTTTTTTACAATAACTCTTCGATTACCGAGAAGAAGCCATGGGATGAAATCTCTTTATTATGCTTAGTAATATGCGCAGTAAATAGTTATAAATAAACCCTTAATGACAATGCGTGATAAATGTTTGATAATATACGTATTATGACGCATAATATTCTCAGTAAACAAGCTTATAAAACTTAATAAATGTTCAATAATATTCTCAATAAAGTGCTTAATATTTACGCTCAAATGATATGAAATAAATATAAGAATTATAGAGCTCAAAAACAATGGACTTACGATTTCAATTGCGTCCCACTTCCTGCTGTTCCGCGTGACGCCTGAAGTCTGTAGGATGGCGAAGATCCTACTACTACTAATTAACCTACATATTATAAGGGTGCAGTAGACACTCTGCTATGCTCTGAAATGCTTTTTTTGTCGTAGATTGTCCTATGCTCCTCTATAAATGCTTGAGGACCCGCTGGATACTTTGATGCTCTGCTCTTCCTTCTGTTGATAAGCGTGATATGAGTTGTCTTTTGCTGTGAGATTTTCTAATTGTTCCTGGGTCAACTGGATGCTTTAAATAATTTTCACTTAATATTTACCGCTCAAGAACAACAAAATACTACTACTAATACTACTTTTGTTTTTTTATTTGGAGTAGAGACTGTTGGGCCCTTCAAGTACTAAGGCGGTAATTAAAGATTGAAGTTGGCGCCTGGTAGATAGTACTGGTGAACCTAGAGCTGGTGCTTTCCTTGCTTAATGAATAAGTATCACAATACAGCGAGCAAATGCTGTCAGCATTAAAGGCACACACACAGTGATCAAAGTTTTTAAAATTGTTTTAATTTTCTATTTATCAATTTTAATTATAACTAGTATTACTATGTATGTTAAGAATATTGTAAATGCATACTATAACATGTTTTAAATTTTTTAAAGGCAAGATGCCTTTATATAGCGTGGGAAACTATTTGGACAATAAGTTTTGACAACAATTAAAAATAAATTAACTGTCTATTTGCGTGTTGGAAATAAATTGTGTTTATAAATTATCTATTAATATTTACATACGTGAGTAATACTCAGCGACCGCTAAGTATCGCTTTATATTTTTCACTTATTAATAAATACATTTCGTATATTGTATAGTATTCGTATGTGTATTGTTGTAAATAGTTTATCGAATACGTGAATCGATGAAATAAATGGGTCGGCTTGGTGTTAATATCTGGACAGTGAAACACAGTACTATTACGTTAAAATATCAAACAAAATATTTCTCAGTGTGTAAAATAAACTTTCTAAAATATATTTGTAAAATCAATACCGCAAAAAGTTGAACAGAAAATCACTGCATCACCCCATTAATGGATCGTGGGAATTAATTGGTTTACGTGAACCAGAATAACACGTTGCAAGCTACGAGTGACGCTTATTTAATTATTACTCAGTGTGAGAGCAGTGTTTATTTCGCACATAGAAAAATACGTTGGTCTAGGATTCACTGGACCAGCACAGCTCTAAAGATAACTCATAATTAAATTAAATGTACTGAAAATCTATTTAATTACTTAGACTGTTGTATTTTACTAACTTGTCCCAGCAGTTTTGTCTGAAAATTTTGGTGTTGTTTCCAAAAACAAAAATTGGAACAAAAGATTGAACATCGTTAACACATAGAGGGTTACAAAATACTTTAAGATCTCTACCTCCTCTACCTACCAAAAATACATAAAACCCATAAAAATCGGCCCTGCCACACAAACCTTTAAATGTATAGGTGATCGTGCATATACGTATATTCTATTCGATACGAGTATATACAGGGTGGCCAAAAAGTCGTGGATCAAACGCAAATAGGGGATAGATGAGGTCATCAGCGGCAAAAAAATGTTCTACGGTAGGTCTCTAAGGTCAACCCCTGCAGAGTTATGATTTATTTTGCGTTTTATAAGAAAATTGACTTTTTTTTACTAATTCTTATTAAAATTCGATAAAATCTACATCCTGTATCTTTTTCATAATATCCACTAGATTGGTATTGATGAGTTCTTGTTTAACACATACTATTTATAGGTGTTTATTGAGTGTATTGAAGATAATATTAAGTTACACGATATAATTTTTTTTCAAATCATAAATTTTTCTTTACTTTGGACCCCTCTGTGAAAAAAAATTACTCCACCGAAAAGTGACCCTGTATTACAAGTTTTGGCGCATTTAATATGGATTTTGAAAAGGTATTACACATGGCCATGAGTCGCTCTAATATCTTTCTAGGACGAAAAAACAACAACGATTCGGACTTATGAAAGATTATTTACTTACATGGGACCAGTACCGTGTGAATCGGACTAGATTCAAAAAATTGGACAGATGGCTGGAGGGTTACGTAGGAATTTGATTAACGGTGCACATTAAGTAATATAGTCAGAGTCAGGAATTTTGAGCATATTTTGTTGTAAAATATTTTGTTTCATACAAACAACCATTGAGAAATAATTGTTTTAATACAATTATTATTTCACAATCGTTGTTTGTAATTCTTCCTAGAAAGATATTAGAGTGACTCATGGCCACTTGTAATACCTTTTCAGAATCCCTATTAAATGCGCCAAAACTTGTAATACAGGGACACTTTTCGGTGGAGTAATTTTTTTTCACAGAGGGGTCCAAAGTAAAGAAAAATTTATGATTTGAAAAAATGATATATCGTATCACTTAATATTATCTTGAGTATACTCAATAAACAACTATAAATAGTATGTCTAACGCAAGAACTCATCAGTACCAATCTAGTGGATATTATGAGAAAGATACAGGATGTAGATATTTTCGAATTTTAAGAAGAATTAGTAAAAAAAAGTCAATTTTCATATAAAACCAAAATAAATCATAACTCTGCAGGGGTTGACCTTAGAGACCTCCCGTAGAACAATTTTCTGCCGCTGATGACCTCATCTATCCCCTATTTGCGTTTGATCCACGACTTTTTGGCCACCCTGTATATCCAATAGTACCATTTAGTTCATGCAATCAAAACAAACAAAGTCTCCCTACTCAGGTTTAATTGACATAATCACACACGTCTGAGCTCGTTTTCAGGCGGAAAAACGGCAAAAATATAGGAGTCTGTCCTTCAACTTTGATTTTGTTCCCTTTGGAGAAGAGACAGTTGGGCCGTGGGGTTAAGTGCACAGGAGTTAATTAAAGATAAAAGTTGGCGCCTGGCCCGACGAAATGCTGCTAGGGAACAAACTTTTTTAAATTTATGATTGCTATGTATCTTGTATTTTTAATTATTATAATTACTATGCACGGTAAGAGTGTTAGATAAATTAAAATTGAAATAAACGAAATTGTAAATCGGTTTTCAATTACGTTTCAACCTACGTAATAATCTTAAATATGAAAAAATCACTTTAGCTTAACTTTATTCATGATTGCTTTACAATTATTAAATTATTTTTTTCCTACGTCACGTGACGAGACGAGACGAGACGTGAAAAAAGTAACAATATGAATGTAGGTCTCATACGATGGCTTACTTTCGTACACCGTTACCCACGACTAGCCTTTTCCGATGTTGCTAAAGTGCCGTATTTAAATTAATATGTGACAGGTGTGATGGTTAGCATCACATTAGTATGGGTCTGCGGCTCTTTTGCCATTCGATTGACTTGAAAAATATATGATCGCCCTTCTGCGAAACGACTGCAGGAATTCCTAGCAACAAAAGGTAACGCATTTGCACCTTCATACTAAGTAAAAAGTTATTAACGGCAATATTAATATCGTAGTTAGTTTATATAATTTAGTACATGATGGGTATATGCAAGGATTTGAATTGATTTCTAACGGCTCGATCATTAATATTGAATAAAATTATCTTCTCCGGCCCCTTTTTAATTCAGTAGGTACTTTATAATTGGTTAGGTTAGTTTCAGTTCCGCCTGCCTTTTTATAACAATATAATTAAACTAGTTGTTTTTCTTTGTTTCTTAATTGCGAGTATTAATAAACACTCGCAGAACTAAGTAAACCTTGTTTTGAAAAGGCCATAGTTACAGAAAACCTGAAAGAAACACCATCCCTATTAAAATTAGAGGTAAACACAAAAAGGTAAAAACATAAAACTCACGAGCCCCAGCCTGGGCCTTCTACTTCAAAAGGTTAAAAACAATCCAGGGATCCGTAAGACAGGGAACAGCCTTCATCAAACAGGATAACTGGCTTATTTTTAAGGTATTAGATTTGAATGGCCTACTGATGGAATTAGAATATAGCAATAGGAAATATAGTAATTTTATGCCTTAGTTTAAAGAATTTTTAGGAGTTAGGGAACAAGTAGAGTATTTGCAAAGAATAACGACTGAAAAGATTAGGCAAATAATCCCTTCACACCTAGTACGAAGAGGAATATTGAACCCTTTAGGCTCTATTAAAATTATAACTGGAAACTTAGATCAGGAAGATGCTCAACGATATGAACAGTTAATAAATCAATTAGGTAATCAACAAAATTTCCACAAACAAGCGTTTAATAGTTGTTTCCAAAATGTTAGATGGACCCAACTAATTCATCAGAAATATTACACAATAACTCAAAATTATGGACGAAAGACTAAAACATGTAGAAAGACATAAGTATAATGCAGTATACTCTATATATGTTTTAACTTTTATATAATCTTTTTGTAAGTAATTTTAGAACGCTTTATATAAAAATAAGCGAATTAGAAACTGCTTTGGCTTTCACCAAAACCAATGTTTTACACATTTATTACAGGTTTTAATCAATATATCACAGTCAGAAAATCTTATATATCCACCCACTTGGGATAATTTAGTTAAATTAGAAAGATACGATTAACGTTAAATCATACATGATAGACCTTAACCTTAGAAAATAACCTTTGTATTAGAGGTAGCTTTAATAGCCAATTCAACTTATAGTTATAATAGAATGTATCCCTTACCTATCTTTCATGACCCTAAAAACCTAACCTTAATAATCATTCCTAAATATCCCTATATCCTGGTGAAAGGTGTAACATACTTACCGCTTATACAGCCTTGCAAACAAGTCTCTGAGGAAAATTATCTCTGCACACAAGAAAACAGGAGCACCGTATCCTGAAACGACATGCATTGAGGAGCTGATGACCTTCAAGGAAAACCCATCCAACTGTGACCAGAATACAGTAATTATAGAAGAGAACGTATCCCATCCATTAAGCTGCTGGAGTTACAGTCAACAGTGAACTCTAAGGAAAATCAGAATCCAGTAAACTTACAAGGAATGGAGCTCAGTGACCTGCAACACATGTCTTACATGCTGTAACAACTTAACAGAGATAGTGATAGTGAAATGGGCAATTCAGTGAAAGGGAAAAGCATTAGTTTAGGCACTCTTTTATTGTATTTTGCTAATTGTTGTGTTTTTTATAAAAAAATAAGATTATTAATATGTTGCAGTGGCGAAATAATCAGAATTTGCATGTGCAATCCCCTGATAATTTCGCTCTTAAGGAGGGAGGAGTTATATAATCCCGTGTGTCACAGCCATAGGATAATTATATTTTATATAAACAAACACCATTGCAACATAGTAGTACAAAGATCCTTTATATTTCATTAGCCGAAATGCTCTTACATGATTCTACGAACCACTCTTAGTTCTTACAAAGTAACGTTTCCTTGTAGAGTGTGAGAACAATGTGTCAGCAGAACGATCACGTAGGCCTTTAAGAATAGGATATAAATATAATAGAATACTTGTAATATTTAGTATTAAACGGACCTCAAATCGGACCGGTTGTACTCATTTTAACTTTAAGTTTTTAAAAACCCTTTTTCGCGGACCCACTACTTGACTAGCTTGTAAACAATAATAATAAAAGCCTATTTACTAACCAAATATATACATTTACATAATTAACCTAAGTGATAACATACATTTTAACTATATATTGTTTATAGCACAGTAGTTATTAGTAGCCAGTTGGTCAGGTTGTCTTGTGACATAGGCTTCCCCTTGTTGTTCTCGTCTTTTTCATGAGCTGATCTTCTCCATAAGTTGTAATAAGCGTCTAATCAACTAGAGTATTTTAAAATACTTTAATGTTTCCCAGTGTACACTTTAATTTTAAAGTATATTATCGATTATAAAAAATTTTAAATGCCTTCAAATGCATAATACGTATACATCAGATATCCCTGGTGTTATTTGAACACCAATTTGCGGAGTAATATCAATCTCTTGATCGTAGTTAATAGTTGTTCTTAATTATAAAGAGGCCACCGACATAGTGTTCAGTCGAGGCACAAAGCAATGAAAATTCAATTGTCTCATTCAAAGTTCTCAAGTAGAGAACGTTCCGTGGCTGAATTTGGAACTAAACGGCAACACGAACATACGATGTCTTATAAAACGTGGACTAAAGTTAGTACAGTATTTATTACCATGGTTGCCATTCTTTTATATAGAAATGACATCGTATCAAGGGTAGAAAACACGGCACTATCTTTAATCCATGTGTATCATACAATACATTGTTCGAATATCTTTTGTGTAAGCGTCAAATTGCTCTCATTATGTTCGAGGTGTCAGAAGGTAAAAGTGTTCTATTGTGATTTGTGAAGACTAACATTAGGTGGCAGATATTAGGTATTTTAAGATACAGCTCCCGTAGTAGTTCTGTAACCTTTTAGACCTGAAGAGTAATTATAAAAGAGTGACGAAGTTGAGGAGACTAGAATTAATAGTCTCTCTCTCTCTCTGCCAATTACAGCATAAAAAGCGAACTCCGTCATATAAAAACATTATACAATTCTTTTTAAAGTCTAAAAATAGGACCGTCTATTGTTATAAAAATTATTAAATGTAAAAACGAAAGCCCCCAAGACAAGAGATCAAACTCTTAACAAACTTCCAATAAAGTCTTAGCATTTCGGAGAAATATGTTGCTTGGGAATTCAGGTTGAGGTCGTGTTCATGTCGGTTTTATTGTAAAACCATTATAGACACAATGTACAATTGTAAACAAAATTATTTTGAGTTGACTTCCTCGGTTAGCTTGATGACCTCTACGTGAAGATGCATTTATTTGAAACGTTATTCCTTGTTTAACATACGCTTGCCAAACATGGATTCACAATATCAAAGTCATGAATAAAACAGCAATGTGTCTGAGAGGAATACAACAAAGGATGCAAAGTGTTATTACATTATTGAACACAATAATAAATAAATGCCTAAGCATATAGGTATGGACTGCTGGTCTAGCGTGATCAATAAAATAGAAATTCTTCGATCAGGTGTCAAATAAAACCCACGCCTTGAAAAAAAGGATACTAAGTCTTACATGTAAGAGCTCTACTACGAGTACGAGATCCTCCACAACAGTCCCAAAATGTTCTCGTGATTTTTGATGGTACTATATTAGTTGAAATTATTAACAAAATCATTGGCGCCTAACGTGGGGCCATCGCCATTTTCTCGTTTTACACAATAAGAAAATACTTTCTTCTCTATTTTTATCGACCGCCGAAGCCAACCAGAACTGGACTGATGTGGAGAAGAGATGGGCTGACGCAATCGTAAAAGTTTCTGAGGAGAAATGGATGGAGAAAGCAAAGACCAGATCCAAATGGAAAGTTCAGGAGGAGGTAACAAAACTGGAACTCCAAAATTAACGTAGACCACGTTAATTTTGGAGTTCATCTGATTTGTAATTATTTTTAGTATGGAATTAAAGTGTCTTTTTCGTTCATTATAACTTGATCGTTGGTCTATCAATGATGATCAAATAAATAGAATAAAAAAGTCAGTGAATGTTGTAAATTCTTCAGGTATTGTTATCACTGAGGTAAGTACAATATAAACTGAGTAGACGTACGCCCACTCGTTCATGCGAAATAGTTGCGCGGGCTCCGACAGTGACTCAGCACTGACAATGGTCTACGTGTCCCCAAGCAAATGCTTGTGCCAATATAATCGTTATATTGTTTTAATAAACTCAAAGTCAAAATATCCTTATTCATGTAGGTAACAGTAAACTTATGAACGTCAAAAATAAGTTAAATTAATTGTAACATGATAATATGGAAAATTATTATAATAATAAATCGTTTATATGCAAATACTATTACTACACAATCAGCAATATAATGTCATATTAATTATTATGATGTCAATAATTCATTATTAGTTATGTTAAGTTATTTTTAATTGTTGTCATAACAGGCACCTTGTCTTTAAAAAATTGAAAGATGTAAAAGTAATTTTTAGTATTTACAATATTATTAACCTATATAGTATTTAAAAATAGAAAATTAAAACAAATTTTAATGGTTCGGTCCCTGTGGTAGTGTACATTTAATCCTAGTGGTATTTCTTCGCTGTATTGCGAAACTTGGCCAGCGGTAGGTACTATATAAATAATAAATCAGTGGCGCTACAACCTCTTGACTTCAGATTTTTAAATCTGTTTTATGATAGGCAAGGAGGTCTCCAGTGCCTGACACACGCCGTCGACTTTTTGGGTCTAATACATGTCGGTTTCCTCACGATGTTTTCCTTCACCGTGCGAGCAAATGTTAAATGTGCACATAAAAAGAGAGTCCATTGGTTCACAGCCGTGAGCCGGGTATCGAACCTACGACCTCACGTATGAGAGTCGCACGCTGAAGCCTCTAGGCCAACACTGCTCTAATAAATATATTAATAAATAATATTATTTATTTATTTTCACCTTATATAATATAGTGTATCTCACCGATAAGTACCGCTATCATTTTTAATAGACTCCGAACCCAAGTAGGAGCTTATCGATTCGACATGTGTTTTTTGTTGGTTCAAACAGAATAATCTATTTATTTATCAACAAGGAAACATGACAGACACATTACAAATACAAGATATGTAAAATATATATACGTATATACAAGTTATAATTATAGAAGTAAGGATACTTCTGTTTCACAGATAAGATTTAAAAAAAAAATTGAGCAACACAACTAAAATAAAAGGGTAAAACAATAATGGACACGAAAATGTAAATACACATAGCAATTAATAGTAGGTACATACACACAAATTGGATTTACATGGAATAATGTAAAAAATTAATAGTAAGCAGTGAAATTGTTTGTAAAGAAATGTCTTTCTTTAAGTACCATTAAATGATTATTTTATTGTACTTAAAGATGAGATACATATATGTATATATAACAGTTGGCAACCCTAAACCCGAAGTATAAACGTGCAAAATTATACAATAAACAAGAATTACAATTTTAACATGAAACGGCAAAAACAACAACTTATTTACTGTTTCGTTCGAACTTCACCAATACATTGTTGATCGAAGGTTTTTCATTAAAATACATACAGATGATTATTATATATGTCCTTATTCGTACGATTCCATATACTGCTTGTACACACCCCTTTTCAAAACATTAAAATATGGGTCCTCGTAATGTGCACGTTGACCTCATCTTCGTAAATTGAGATTTTCAAACAGACCACATTCCTTTAGGTACGAGTTGTACGATAACAAACCAAATATTCATTTTAAAAAAACCGGTTTAATTCTTCAACATTTTAAATGGAAATACTAAGACTTGATTAGAAGCTGTTTAAGAGTTTGTTTACACCGCTAAGTTGCTTTGATTTGTATATGTGACGTTAAGGCTTAAAGATTTTTATGTTTCATTATTTTTTTTAATGAACAGGGGCAAGTCACTCTCAATCCCCGAGGGCTCGGGAGTGCGTTGCCAGCCTTTTAAGAATTGGTACTCTCTTGAAGGACTAAGTCGAATTATTTCGGAAATACTTCAGTGGGCAGCTGTTTCCACATAGCGGTGGTGCGCGGCAAAAACTGCATTAAAAACGCTCAGTTGTGGAACGATGGACGTCGAAGTGATACGGGTGGAATTTCGTATTCTCCCTTCGTCATTTCCATTTCTCTTGTCTTGTTTTGGATGATCTTATGTTGAAAGTGCATAATTTTAATTGCTGTGACGTGGAGCGCCTTTTTTATATTTATTTTTGTCCAGTTCTTTATTTTTTCGTATGTAATGGAGGATGGTGGTCGCTATTATCCGTTTCATTAGCTTTCCTTGAAACGACTAACGGACTTGTTTTAGTCAATAAAAATAGCTGTATTTATATAGGAATGTAGAAAATCGTGGTGGTTTTGTTTTCTAATAACCTACTACTAGCAGATGATCGGCATTCTGTTCCTGACACACGGCGTCCACTCTTGGGTCTAGGGGGAGAGGGTTAGAGAGGCGCGAACTAAGACTTAGACGTATTTATTTATTTATTTATTTTATTTATTTATTGAGAAAGATTTACAGCTTATTACTAACTTACTTACTAAATACAGTATTCTTTTACGCCATTAAACAAATCTTTACAAATAGTTAGGTACTAATAATATTAACTGTATTGGTAACAATAAAAAGATTTCATTCAACTAAATACATACATATCAAAGAATGTAATAAACTAAGTAAAAATTGGTTAAGTTACGCTAAACAGTTTAGTATAACTTATATGTACACTTATGGATCATAATTCATTCCACTGAGGAACTCAGATGTCATAGCTCTCCTTGCCAACACCACACTTGAGGCGAATAGGTCAATATTTCAAGAATCTTACCCTCAGTCATGCCGGTTTCCTCACGATATATTTCTTCACCGTACGAGCGATTGTTAAAAGGCGCAAATAGAAAAAAAAGTCCGCAGTAGGGGTTCGTATTGCCTAAGGGATGAGCGTCGTACGCTAAGCTACTAAGCCAACACTGCAGAAATTGAAAATTCAAACAAAATTAAAAATTTGGGTCCCATTGGCAGTGTACCTTTCATGCTGGCGGAATTACCTCGCTGTGTTGCGATACTTATTCGTTGATCGAGGAAAGCACCAGCTCTGGGGTCACCGGTACTATCAACCAAGCGCGAATTTAAATCTTTAATTAGCGCCTGTGCACTTGAATAAGCTAAATATTACAGTTGATTTTAAAATCAAACCATGTACATATCCGCGCCCTCAGGCCGGAATCTCTTATCATTAGGAGAGCGTCCCGTTTTCCAAACCAAAATTTAATTATTATTCTTGGTTCTATATTCATTGTTTACATGTCTAACCATTTAATTAAAACTCTAAAGCACTTTTGATTTCAAACGCCAACTCGTAATTACTATTTAGACTTAAATAAAGACATTAGGTGTCATTATCGCGTGTTTGTTTAATACAATGCGATTTACTCCAGCGAGCGACGTCTGACAAAAAAAGTAGTTCATTGAATCCGCAAAAATGTTGGAGCTTTCTAAGGTGTGCAGTACTGGTGAAATGTTCATTTATTTTGTGTGGTGTGATTCATTCTTGACATGCGGTGTTTTTTGTTATTTTTTATTACGAATGTATTTGATTGACAATTGTGTTTATTTTTTGAATTCGTTTTACGGTCGATTTACATCAAACGAGCGAATGCTCATTCTATCCCCACTACATCAAATTCTTCTAGTGTAAACAGGCGTAGAGCATTGTTTCGTTGTTCTTAGTGCGTTCGCAAAGATTCTATAGAATATTCTAAGAATGCTCGTTCGCTTGATGTAAACGGCGCAAGAGCGCGCGAACAGTTGCTTAGAGCGTTCTAGCGTGTTCGGACGTGCTCGCGCCACTGAGCGGTCTTTTCAAAGCGTTCTTGTGTTCTAGCGATTGTTTACGTATCTTATCGATTAAATTATGGATTGGTTTCAAGAAAAATGTTTATTAATGATAGAAGCCTACCGCAATTTCAGATGCCTGTGGGATCCAACGTATGAAAACTATGAAAATACAACTTACAAACAAAATGCTTGGCGGGAAATCGCAAAACAACTGGAATGTAATGTTGAAGAGTTAAAAAAAAAGATGGACTCGCTTATTGCATCTTACCGCCGGGAAAGGCAAAAAACAATGAGTACGAAGTGAGAGTCAGACATAACGAAGCACTACCAATACTAACCACAGAATTGACACGAATGAGCAAAGAACATTCGATCTAGCTTTTGTTTACACTAAAAGATTACGAAAGAATGCTCTTGTTCTAGCTCTAGCTCTATGTTCGTTTGATGTAAATCGATACCTCTAGCTTTCGTTTACACTAAAAGAATACGAAAGAATGCTCTTGTTCTAGCTCTAGCTCTATGTTCGTTTGATGTAAATCGACCTTAAGAATATTGAATTTTACTGACAAATAATAAAATATCGGCCAGTGTTAGCAATTTAAAATTACGTAGGCTTTTGTTAAAGGCATACTTTTCTAAAATAGGACAAAATAGGGTTGAACGTAAAGTTTATTTTAATAAAATATTTAAGTACCAATTATTTTTGACGTATTAAGTAATGCAGGTTAAAATTTGTCGACGAATGTTGGAGGTATGGCAAATGGCAGATTCTATAGATGTGTGGCAGTTTTATGAATGTGAATACGAATTATTAAATTTTTTGCTTTAAAAAATATTTAACAGGCTCCATATACCAAACTATGCAGGCTCAGGGTCTGAAAAGGTCTGACAACCTTAAGACAAGCGGTATGGGAGTACGGAGTACCTACGGTAGGCCGTGGCGCGGTAAGGGCGAGCGCGGTCGATGAGCCCGGTGGTAGGGGGCAGCACGGTGCCTGCTACGGGGCGAGGGGAGCCTCTCCCCGCATCGCCCTTCTGTTGCGCACACGTACGGTCGCGCCGCGCGTTCACTGATGCGTCATACTGCTATCGAAGACGACGCGTGTTCTATCCATTCGGAACGACACTTCCCGCGCGCCATGTGAACTTCTCGTGTCGATCATAATAATTTTTATCGCGCGACCGCTATATTTAAAATAATTTAATAATTATTTTCAACATGGACAGTGAATTACGTGATGCTGAAAGACATATGTGGCAGTGGTGCATGAGGTTAACGCACGTGCTCGCATCGTTCCTGAAAGTGAGTAATTTTCTTGACTTATTTTAGAGTGTGACTCGACGCTGACGTCTGTCGATCTGTGTATGGTTCGGGCATGTTATTTTAGCAGCATGCTTGGATCTCTACTCGGGGCCGCGGCTGGCTGCCTGGAATGCGGCCTCCGCCCCGTGGCGCGTTGCTGGCGTCGAACGCGCCGCGCGTAGCGTAATAAATAAAGGCGGGGCATGGCTGCGTGCGCGCGCACCCTCCCGCGCCCTTCTGTTGTTCGGGTCATTGACTCTCAGGCCTGTCCACTGCCGCTACCATAACCGTCAGCGCCAACATTGCCGAAGACGACAATTCCCGGAAACGGTACCACGCTCTTGGCCTAGCCGCGCCTCGCTTATCCATCATTATCTGTCCAATGTCAATGCCGTTGTTTGAACGTAACGGTCGCAACCAGATCACCATTTTGAGTCGTAAGAAAGTTCTAAGTGAAACTTATCTCGTTACAGGCTATTGACCTGTGTGTAAATTAAACTAAACTAAAAGTAAAACTAGTCAATTGTTGCTAATATTGCAATTAAAATTTTCAATAACTTGTTATTTATTTACTACCTTCACTATAAATATTATAACCCAATGTTTTGGGTGAGATAATAGTGTTAATATTGTATTCATAGTTACATAGAGCTTACGATACATGTGTCAATAATGCTATTCCTACCCGGTTTACTAAACGTTGCATACAATAAAATTCGCACTGGAAGCTTACTACATATTACTAGAAGTAGATGCCACCGTTAAGACTGAGCGTCCGTGCAAGCTCCGTTAGTGCGGCGTTGCTCGTTTCGTGAAATGCTAAAAATAAAGCGTGAACTTCCCGGTTGAATGGCGTCGTCGTCGGCACGGCGGCGGCCGGCGAGCGCGGGGAGTGGCAGACAGCCATTGCCCTCGCCTGGTTTGTTTACAACTCGGGGCCAGGGAGTGGTGCAACGCTCAATGCTCTGTGTATATTAACATTGGGTGCACAATTAAGTGCCCGCTGCGGGTTTAGTCCCTGCGCTCGCGCCATCTGCGCATTCACTATTAAAATAAACTTGTAGTCATATAGCTAACTTTACCGTACAAAAAATAGCGTCGGCTCGGCTTCGACCGCCAGGTGTATACTACCCTTGATTGCGGTTAAGGTGCGTCTAGTGTTAGGTCAGTTATAGCCACAAGATGGCGTGGCCGAAGTCCTCGCGACTTGCGTGCCAATGACCAGATCTCCTCACTGGGCCTCTCGAGATCCAATAAAATCTGCGTTTAATATTGACATTTAGTTATCGCTTAATGTTATTATTCTGTTTTTTTTATTACGCTGTTAATTATCATTTTGTTTTTGGTTGTGTTACCAAAAACAGTATGTTACAACAGTGAGTTATGAGAGTGGCATCGTGAAAATTTTTATATCTGCATTACATTTGACGCCGAATTTCTATGAAAATCGAACTTATTAAGGAAGATAATGTGCAACCAATATACTATTCTTATCAATTAATTTATACAAGAGGAGTCATGTGGTATAAGTGGCGACTGGTGAAAACGCCATCTACGCATTATATATGCCTTTGTGCGCATTCCAACGGACAAGTCGTTATCAATTCCTCTCATTCACTAATGGCGTCGTATCGGCACTGATAAAATTGTTTGCTCGTGTTTGATGTACACAAAAAATTGTTACCAAAATCACTACGAATTTATTTGCATAGTATACGTATTTATATGTGGGATAATATTTAAGGACATCCGGTGGTGAAAATCAGTGTTTTCAATTCAATTGCCATACTTGTGTTATTGCGAGGCCAGTTGTGAAATGGGGTGTAACGATATAGATTTTACACGCAAACATACCAATGAAGCGATAGCTTTCCTCTTGAATTTTCCTCTCGCGCATATTTTTTGCGGAATGGTAAAATGCCATCAAGTTCCTAACTTTCGATTCATACAATATTTAGCCGTAGCGAAAGTTTTTGTCTTCTAGAAATTAGTATAGGTTTAGCTGTCTTAAAATAATACAATTAGGCATAGTAATATTTAAAGATGGGAACATACTGTTTAAACGGTACCGATTATAACGGTGTTCGTTCCGTTACAGTCGTGTATGTAGGGGAATGAGTATGTGTGTCACAACCCCATAATTGTCGAGTTTGGTGCAAAAGTGAAGTGCATTGCTTGAACTTAATTTAATTTAATTTAATTGTTAAATAAATAAAATCACCAAATAGTCTTAACAACAAATATAATTTTAAAAAGTATAAAATAAATCATTTTAAAAGGGTATTTGGAGTCATACATATGTTTGAAAAAATTTATTTTTGCGTAATAAAGTCGAATAACTATTACATATAAATAATGGCAAAAAAATAATAGTTTATTTTTATTAGTGACCTCTTATTTTTCTTACAAAGTTTTTACTTTTCATAACGCTCGCAAATAAACAATTTCTGTTGATTTTGCACTAAGATACGATATCTGTTTTGTTTACATATAAATTTGTAATCTACAAAACATTGGATATGAGTACGAAGTGATAAATAACTCTTCCGCGTCGTATCTAGAGAAAACCTGAATTAACAACATTCACATGACATTTCAGTGCAATATAGGTTCGTAATTCGTAAATAATATATCGTTGGTATTTTTTCATTTAAAATATATGTATTAATAACAGTCAATGTAGAATCAATGAAATAGACAGCTTCATTTTAAAAATAAACCTATTAAAACACAAACAATAGTAAAATAATTATTGTTACAAAATAATGCTAGCCCATTAGAAAAGAAGATTTAATTTTCAAATGATTTATTGATTAGTCGGTGTCGGCTGCAACGTGCGTTCCTTCAATGGCCAGCGTAAGGAGCCAAGTCCTCTGTCCATAACATTGGTTAAACGTGAAGTAGTATTGTACGTGACTTGGAATAAAATGTTTTCATTTAAATAAACCATTTATAAGTATGTACTATTAGTTTTATAGTACTCTACAGTACTATAATATTATTATATGATGCTACCATCACATAATAATATTATCCATAGATGATGTTACTACGTAGAACTTTGAATAAACCTGAGAAAGTACAAGGTTGTCAATGTGGTTCAAGAGTAAGATGAACGAAGTTGTAAGCAATCAAGGGCGAAAGAGCGAATGTATTTTCGCGTGATTTCTTTGTGTTGTGCATAAAATATAAGAATTATTATAATGTAGCGAATTAAGATAACGAAAAATTAATTTAACTTTTGATTTTCCAAGGATCATAGGATAAAAAGTGATGCCAAACCATTGCATACCAATGAGTGGTCAATCAATAAGTGATAGTAATAAAATCAAGATTGACAAGTATTAAATTGCTTCAACGATTGAATGATAACAACGAAAAATTTATTCAACTGAGATTTTCTGTTGAAATATATTCCTTAACAGTCGGTTTTGCAGTTATGATGATATAAATTTCTAGCTACCTCGTGTAAACTGTATCAACTATAGTCTCTAGTAGATAATTAAAAACAGCGGCATTGTACAAATTAAATAGCCGTAGTTAATGTGACATCTACTTCATATTGTGATTATAGGTTATGTTAGTAATGAGTGGTGGAGAAGTGTTCACACGGAGTCTATTCGTATTTCAATTGTCACGGTCTTTAACACATTGTTCTTTATATAACCGGTTTATATTGCGGTCTAAATATTCTACTATTAAACAGTGCCAGCTTGAATATCTAAAATATTGAGAGAAACACGAGAGAATTGTGCATTTTAATGATGCGGATGTGAGGTCCTCAAAAAACTCACGAAGCCACGCTACACTTCCGCTGCAGGTAGTAGAGCGACGCTGCACGCAATAGGGTGCATCTATGATCTATTTCATAAAGAAATTTTTACCTTGACTCGTCGCTGCACAAAGCACTAGTTTGTAAGACTCACAGTGACATTACCAATACAACGTGACATAAAGTGCCGCGAGAATTCTTACTAACTACCCATTTACACACCCACATTTGACTGTGTGAAAGTAGCTAGCTCGAAAATATCGTGTTAACAATATTTCATGAAGTCGTAATTTTCTAGAACAAAGTTGGGATTGGGCTCTATAATTTTTTGCCGTAAAAACTCATAGAGCATCTGTTTAAAACCGGTCCGGGACTCAGGTAGTCGTTCACTTCACATCATCCCCTAAAATCCACAAAAAATCTTGAATTTGTGCAACAATTTCATATGCAGTGTTAGAGCGTGGTCATCAAGTACATAAATACAACTTCAAATCTTTTAATAATAAGTAATTATAGTTGGTTATGTTATAGGAACGGAAACTTTAAAAGAATGTATGTATTTAAACTTTTAAGTATAGCTTTGAAACCCCTAATGTAATTGAAGTAACTTTGAACTGTGTACGGTCAAAGCTTTTACCTCGAAAGCCCTTAGCAAACAAAAGCTCTTTGATAGTTGCACAATCGTATGGTGCCTTCCAAACATTCTTTATTATATTCGCAGACTGATACATGATGTTTACTCGTTTCAGACCCGAAGGACTCCGTGGAGTAGTATCGCAGAGATTTTGGGCGCATCATGGCACCCAACTTGAGTGATAGTGATTTGAGGTAAGAACTTGACGTTTTTGGGACTTGTAAGTTTTGATTATAAGTTTTAATACAAATACGTACTTAATTTTTATAGCTTTACGTGTTAACTAGAATTGAAACTGTATACATTAACGGTTAATACCTCCATTATACGTTTTTTTTATACCGTTTATTGGATACGAAGAACGAAATATCTGTTTCCTTAGAAATGTTTTTTGCGTTGTTAAAACTGCGTATAACAACGCTTGTACGTTGGCGTCCGCTGCTGTTTATAATCTTTGGGAGATTGCCAACGTACCTATTTGCTCGAGGCTCAGTATCTGCGTCTGAACCGCGTAGCAACGCATTTTTAAACAATACTTACATTCTACGATTTATAGATAACAAATATTTGGTTTTAACGAAAATACCAAGACGAAGGTTACCTTTTTTAAAGGTTAAAGTTTTTTTTTTAATTTCACATACATTAAAATACATTATATTAGAATTTCACATACATTATATTAGAATTGGTGTAATATTAATCTTTTATTTATATTTATCTCATTACCCTACCTTACAATAACTGTAATCCTATTTCCTTGTTGGCTTATTGGTTGAGATTTATAAGAGATTTAAGATAATAAATATTTACTTCTAACACATTTTTAGTGGCTGTTTGATTATGGCAATAAATTGTTAGACAAATGATAAGAACGATGCTCCCTTGTGGTTCATATCATTTAATAATATTGAATGACGTAAACAATGCCTCATCTAAAGCAAGCTTGGCTAGAGTGTAAAATATCAATATGTAGTCCATTGGGTTATGGGGTTACACTTTTAAAAAAAAAATTAAATTTAAATATATTGTTGTATGAAACAAGTAAAATTATTTGGGTTTTTACTTTTTAACAAACATAGTTTTTTTGGTTTATAAATCTTTAGGCATAAAATTGTTTAAATAGATAAATAAAAACCCGTTTATAAAATTATAAAATATAATATATAGTTTAGAATTGTTATATTCATTTGTTTTTCTTGTTATACTAATATCCTAGCTTCCTTCAGTACCGTTGAACTGAACCCCTTCACGGGTAGGTACTTTCTTTCTCCATTCGCTTTCCGCTAACTCTTCTATTTTTTCCCCTTGGTCCTTTCCATGTACATCGTAATCTTCACAAAACTTTATTACAAAATCATATAGTGATCTTAGCTAAATTGAATTTTGACCTTATAAAGGTTGCCATAAATTTGTGTTTGTGTCTAATTATTTTTAACTATTATGAGTAACGATTCAATCAATGGTACACAATGTAAAAATAATAATATTATATTTCGGAGATAATATTGGCCGTTCATGCATGTTTTCATTATCAAAGTCGTCGCATGGAGGTCAATCGCTCAATACGTAATAGATAAGTGCAATCTACCAAAACACGGACAAGGTTAGCATATGTAACGCTTCAAAGAAAGTGCATCTGTATGTTTGACGAATTATTGTTTTTAAATAAAATATCAATACATAATCATGTTGTTACTGTGTTGTTGTATTGAGCGATTTTTAAATAAAATATCAATACATCTAATGATGTATACATACTGCAATCGATTTGATTCCATTTAAAACATACAATTTAACTCCTTATAAACCGATGAGCCTGACGCGTCGCTTTCAATGTAAAGAAAAAACGAGACGAGGCGTTGAACTCCAATCCGTTAGCTTTATCCGAGGTCAGGGCGCTATATTGTAGCTATACCTAACTGCGTTTAATACCTAGGATCAGGTGTTCGCGCGAACATCTGATTTAGGTATTAAGTTATGAACTTGAACTGTTGTGTTCACAATAAGCATGATATCGTTATTGAATTTTCATACAGACTATTGGATTATATCGCACTATAAGTTATATGATGTTTTAATATGTTAACAATGGTTTTATTTGACAATCGAATAGCGACAAGATGGTCGAATTGGTATCAAATTCCTAATGTTCGCATCGCGCAAGCGTTAGCCGATCGATTTCTCAATCCCTTAAGCTTTTCAACAAGAGGGAAGAATATGGAGGAGGATTAATTGTGTCTTATAATTATTAAAATTTTTGTTTATTATTATCAGTTAAGCTGTACTTGTTGTCATAACAATCTTAAGGTTGTTACAAGAATAATTGATACGTAAAATCAATACAATAGGCCAATCATACCTATCACGTGAGCAATTCATCGTTATACATTTAAAGGTTACAATAAAGTAGACGAACATCGTGTCATTTAATAGTTTATATCTCATACATTATAATTATTATATATTACTGACAATGGGAGAGATGTATAAGATTTGACATTTGATGCAGAATTCTTGTTTGCAATTTAGTTTCTCTCGTCAAATAATTGACAAATACGCATTAGAGGTTTACAACTCATTGTTGTATATGACGTAAAGTTTAATCCTAATAATATAATGTCTGCTACAGGTATCGGGCAACTTGAACTGACATGACAACTACGCACTCCGGGTGAATATCGGTAAGTTTCAATAATTTCTCTCATGCTATGCGATGCATATACTGACTTAAGCTAAGCTGAGCGATTATTTAAGAAAAATAAAATAAAAAGAACGCGTGTAACCTTTATTTTCATTGTTTCAGATACTATGCTGCAAGGAAATCAATTCAAAGCTCCGATGTTCAGCATTTTTCACTGCAACCTCCAGCAATAACCAGGTAATTTAAACTGGATTTCTTATTAATTTATATATTTTAAGTACTTTAGTTTGCGTTGCTACTGTGTTGTTATATTGAGCGAATGCTGCTGGTGCAATTGTTATATGTTAATCTAAGTGTTTCTTATCAAATTTTCGTAAGATGTAAATTCTTGAATATGTAAAAGATAATTACCACTTAGACCCCAGCTCTGCGATCCGAAGCGAAGCGTTTAAAAGGAAGTATTGAATAGATTTCGTAAATAATTTTGGCAGCTGCTGGGAGGCGAGCAAACAAGATGATTGGTGCCGCAAGTTAACAACGGTGCACAAATACAGGTAGGTTGAATTATTAAAAATGGAGATGTTTGAAAATTGATTTCTACAAGGTTATTGTTTTAATTTTTGATGAGGCGATTGCGCAACACTATTCTATCACTATCGATTCCAATTTTCAATAAAATATTTATATGGTTACCATATAAATCAAGGTTAGTTTTGAACGGAGTTACAAAGGAAATTTTGCGTAATAAATATTAATTGATAAACCAAATTTCTCCATTTTGTTATAAGGCATTTATGTTTTTTAGCTACAATTTTTTTTAATAAACCTGCTATGCGTTTTGTATTTTTATATTTTGTATTGATTTAATGAATTCAATATTGATTTGTTTAAAATGTATTCGACATAGATTATAATTTATGTTAATGATTTTGTAATCGTGTTGGTCATTTGGGTATAATTTGATATCTCTTTTGTATTACGTTCTTGTTTGCTTGTAATGTAATTTTTATTATTATATTTTCATTATTATTATATTAATAAATATATACTTCAGTAATATTACTATTTATACCAAGCCAGATAAAATGTCTATATTTTTAGTTGTTAAAAACTATTAGAATACTGTCAACTATTATATATTTTTGTATCTAAAATCTCTATCTGGATTTAAATTTTAAATCATATATACAAAAATTCTTTCACAAGCTTTAGCTTCACCAATATACGTGGAACGCTTTTCATAAAACTCAGTCACCATCAATAGATAAATGTATAGGTATAGTCTACATTCGTCTATCGTCAATGACAAAATGTTTAGGCATGAAATACCCTTTACAAAGGAAGAGACATACCTGACAGACTGCTTTAAACGATTGTCATTGTTTTTGTATAACAATATGTGCACCTCCGTATTGGAACTGAACAACGATAACTCAAAAGTACATTCACTTTTGAATAGTTCAACAAATTACGAACAAAATTCCATAATAATACTTCAGTGCATTATCCAAGTTTATACTAAAAGGGTCTTTATTAAGGAGTTTGAGAATATAAAACAAAAGACGAAGCTATTTGGTTCTGTCGTTTGATTGTGATTGGCCAACCGGAAAGACAATGAGTGTCTATGATTCGCCTAGAGATGTCTATATTTTAACTTTGTTACCATTCTTATTATGATACATCGGTTCTAAATATAATATAACGATTAACGTAGCCAATAGGTGTCAGAAAGGTTATTTAAAACTAAATAAACTAGTTATCACAGAACTGAGTCTAAGCGCTTATCAATATTTCGTTTAGTACCTACATTAAAACCTCCATCTAAACAAAGTCTTTAAGGTTAATGATATTATATGGAACGATGGATAGGTATCCAGACCGGTGCTCAACGAGAGCAACAAGCATTTCGTATTCAGTAACATATTAATCGATTTTATCCAAACCATGTACTTTTGAACGTCAATATTACAAAAAAACTTCAGGCAAAATTTACAACCAACAACTCCCAAATCTAGGGCGTAGATCGAGGAGAATTGGCTTTCTTTTTTTTAGCTTACAAGGAAATTGGAAGGAACTGCAACTGACATTGTCTTATTGAAACTTAAAAAATTTATATTTAAAATTGAAATAATTAAAAATTCTTCGTATATAAAGTATAGTATAGTGTAATTAGGAATAAGTATGTGATTTTTTTGTATAGTTAAGGTGTTATATATATTAGTTGATAAATATACATATGTTCTCAACATTAACATTATCGCAATTAAAAAGTCTCGGTGCTATATCTGAACATCAACAATGGAACAATTTTTCTAAAAGCTTTCCTAAAAGCTATTGTAAAGACTTTTCAAATCAATATTCTATACGCATCGCTACGGAAGACTTGTGATTTTTGAATCTCCTTCTTTTTAATCTCCAAATGTGATTTTAGTATAATACATTTGGAGATGTGATGTCATGTTTGATGAAACCATAAAACCATGGCGTGGTTACTGTCTTTCTATCCAGTACATAAAAAACTATATATTAATATTAAGGGTCTGTTTCACAATGTACGGATAAGTTCTACATAAGATCCAAATTAGCTATTTATTACTTATTGGTAGGATAGACACTATTGTTGCGCTTCCCGACTGTCAGATAGCGCCATTCGTCACATAAAGTCCATCATAAGTTATGAGCCCGATGAAGTGTCAAATAGCACAATTTATCTTGTATAGCTATTTGGTACTTTATTTATACATTGTGAAACATACCCTAAAATGGCAGAATATCCGATACTTACTCGTCGAAATACTTTTCGTTGAGCGAGGAAAGCACCAGCGCGCCTGTGTTTCTACTCCATAGGAAACAAAATCAAAGTTGGCCGTTTCATCAATATTAATTTTTAAAAACAATTTAAAACAAATAAACGCATTTATTTTAAAATAATGTTTATTTAATAGCGATAATAAAATATTGTTCGGTACCCGTAGCATATTATTTTTAATGTATGTAATTTTTAACTAGAGTCATTTAGGGATGCGCTATCTAGACGGCATCATACTTTGGTTAATTCAACTCTGCTTAGTAGCAAATTGAACCAAACAATTTCCAGTTGGTAAACTTGAGGTGTTATAGTAGAAATGTTTGTCATATATTTGTATTGTTATTTTAACGCACGTAAATTTAAGCAATATTGTAGAATATAAATATAACGCGCGCTCGCCAACTGAGTTTTAGGTAGTTTATTCTATTTTGTCGAAGTATATACCAACACGTATTATGCTAGAATGTAATTTTTTGTTATATTTCCAGTGATGTTTGAATTTAGAAGCTAGTATTAAAAAAACTATAAGCTGTTTACGCTTTAACGTTAGTATTCTCGTCAAAATGGCTGTTTGATAAATTCATTTTGATTTAATTATTCACTTCGTTATTCACTACACAGCGGATAGGTTTTGACAACTTGAGCCCTTGACAGAATTTACATATCGAAACCTGAAATATGCTAACGAGAATACGGGAAAATTCCCTGTTATTTACAATTTTCGTTGGATTGGAAAGTTCTACATGTATATCATTTGTGTCTGGAAACTCTTATCTAAAAATAAAATATGCATTGCATAAACGAAGAAATTATAGGATGGTAAAAAATTAACTTAATTATTATTATTTTCATAAACCATTGATATAAATAATTATGTTTATAATAATTTATGCCTCACAAATGATTAATACTAAATGGGTTAGGTATTACAATTCAAAGTCTTAAACGCAATTGAAAATTTTAAACGTTACTTGTTTTATATTAGGAAGATGCATTTTATAACAGACAAGAATTTATATGAAAACTAGCTGATCCCGCAAACGTCATTTTGCCATTTATATCATTTATAATAAAAAATAGGGGTTGATCGTAGAGGGGTGAAAATTAGCGGTTACATGTATTTTTTAATGCTGTATCATAAAAAAAATAAAATAAGTAATTTATCTAAAAATTAAAAAAATTAATTTAGAGGTGTACTACCCTTAACATTTACCCAATAAGCACACAAAATTTCATGAGAATCGGTCAAGCCGTTTCGGAGGAGTATGGCAACGAAAACTGTGACACGAGAATTTTATTTATTAGATTTACTCTCGACGTTAATGTAATAAAATATATATAAAATAGCATTATCGCATGGTGTTAATATCCGAATCGGGGCAGAGTTAAGTGTGTCACACGTATGTCAAAAACGTACTGAAATTGTGATACTGTAATTACTGTAACTGTAATTTAATACTACTGTATATAAAACTCTTCCGAACTTGTGTACAAGGACAGTTAAATGTAAGCTATCGTCGCTATAGAATGATAACCTCGTATGTATAGAGAACCAAAAATTACAGGAAACGAAAATGTTTCATTTCGTCAATTTTCGTTAAAATATTATGTCCATACTTTTAGATGTTAAAAAGGATTTATTTATTAATTACATAAATAAGTCCTTACCTCACGATTATACCAGTTAAAAACATTTATTAGACTCTTATGTCATTAAGAGTCTAATAAATGTTTTTTTTTGACATCTACAGTGACGCTATGTTCTTACATTAATTGATATCTGAAATGAAATATAACGGCGGTACACAGAGACGTGCATTAAGAGGTTACGGTTACTTAAGTAAATCCTGAAGATTACTAATAAACAAGAGAAAAGGCAGTGGCGCTACAACCTTGTAGGTCTGTGCCTCAAACATCTGTATCCGTTTTGTGATCATTTATTTCTCTTAATAGACAAACAGCCTTCTATGCCTAACACACTGTTACACAGAACAATAATAAGATCTTTTAAAAAGAAAGATTTAACCATATTTTAAGAATAAACCACGAAATTCTCAATTCGATAAGTTTTTGATTTATTTATTATTATTGAATCTAGCGGGTAATTCATACGTAAATTATTGCTTCTATTTCACAATTTTTTTCAATATGTTATGTTTTTATTATTCAATGTATTATTTAAATAGTAGTTAAATATTAAATGATCTTGTAAGGTATCTGTTATTCTCTTCAAATTCAAAAATCATTTAATAATATGGGTAACACACATTGTACACAGACTTATGACTTGTCAGTAAAGAAATACATATTAATGCTTCTAATTTTACATTTAGTGCCAGTTCTCAAATCAAGGGCGTAGAACGGAAGAGAAGAACTGGCAATAAACTCTCCGCCACTCTTTTTAATCCCCATGTTTTTTTTACACAACGTTTGTAACGAGCTGCAACCATTAACACATGACATCATAAGTAATTAATAATAATAACATAAATTAAAAACAAAGAGTTGTCCTCTATCACCTCTTATATTTTGAGTCATTTTATTATTACAAATTACATTAATTCATGCTGGGTACCTATGTAGATATTTTGTGTAATAGTATCAAATAAAATATATTGATACCAATGTTAACAATATATTTAAGGCCTCTTTTGTCCATTAATTCATGTACATGAGTAGTTTTAAGTAACGGGTGTAACCTTTACTTGTGCCTCACGAAAACAACTTTCCCTATTCATATTAAAGTATGCCTTCTATTTATGTGTCCATACAACATTTTGCACTATACAGAACAAAATATTCGGTCTAAAGTGCGTCTTGGGACACGTAAGTCTCTTCTAGCTCTTTCCATTTATTTCTGTCCCAGGCAAATCTAGACCATGCAGTTTCCCCTGTGGTTTTTCCTCTTACACCTTTTACCATCTCGTGGCTGCAATACAGTAGTGGATTCTTGTCACTTTCTCACGACTTGCTATTGTCATGTTATAACGTAAGGCATTAGGCATAATGCATCCAATACAGATGCTGAAAGTAAAGCCAGTTAAAACGTGGTTGTTTCTGATGATGAAAAGTGTATCAATTTCAAAATAATAGCTTTAAAGCACTAACAAATCAAGATTCCTAAGTGGAAAAATAATGACAATGCAGTGACGTGATACACTGCTCACGTCAGATTAATATTAATAGCGATTACATTATTTAATAAGTTTTACTATAAATTTTACTTGCGTATGCTTAATCGCGAATGTATGTAGTAGTGCTCTAAGACAAGCACATTTTGAAATCTATTAAATTTAGTGAGAGATGTTTTAAACTAAAAGTACCAAAAAATACCTGTAAAAAATTATATCACAGACAGAAAAAGAAAATATATTGAGCTATTTTCAGTGTAGCTGTCATTGTTAACGATGATTGAGGCGGAAGGAAGTTAAACGCAGACGTGGAGTCTAGGGGGATCATTTAAATATAGCGGGGGTACCTAATATGCATGCATGGTAGACATAGGGCACACGATGAAAGGTATTTTCCGATTTATTTTTCCGACGATTCTTGAACTGTCATTACCTTATATCAAAATCCAATACGTTTTTGACAAACGGGAGTCATACTTAGCGCTAAGCTTATTGAATCTTAGGATTCGATTCTTAGAAATCTCTCGAGCTTATTGAATCTTAGAGTTCATAGAGAATAAACTCATTAAGCAATAGCGTATAAGCTGAGTGAGCAAATGGAGTTATCAGTTATTAATAATTATTGGTATTAACTAATTAATCGCTTGATTCATTGCCGATAAGCCAAATGCGCAGTAAATCTATTAACGCTTTATTCAATTAGTAGAAGCGAAGCTTAATTCAAATGAAAGCAGCGTTTAAGTGAATATCAAATAGTTTCGACGAATAATACATGATTGATGTTGCTTCAGTTCAATAAAATATGTACATGACTCAGCCTTGTTTTGCAGCTGCATTTGCGGCAATGACATTTAAGAATAAATACCTATATTTGCGTATATTTTTAATAAACTTGTTCCATATAAGTCAACCTACAGTTACAATTAAGAGTTGTTACTTCAATTACTACATAGTTGCATTTAAATGATACTTTTATATAGAATAGATAACGAGTGCCGTGGAGACAAAATTTACCTACTATGAGACAGCACTGTGCACCCGACTCATTCTCACACTTGATATATTTTAATAAATACTTGTACCAGCTTGGTGACTTTCTCGTGGGTTGCCATGGTTAATAGCTATATATATATATGAATTTTTCGTGCCTTTGAAACTTTATATTGAGGTTAAATAAGTGTGATTACTAGAAGAGAAAGAGTTTAGCCCAAAAGGATTTTAAGAATACTCCTTTTTTTTTTCAGTTTCATTCAGTTATTCTGTTAAATAGTATTTTAAATGTTTCTCTCTATCAAATAAGTCTAAGCACGCTTCATAAATTTCAAGTAAAATGTGAGAGAAAAAAGATATTTAACATTTCAAACAATGAAAGCGTCTTTCTATTCAGTTGAACAATATTGGGACCCAATACTTAAGCATTAATCTTATAACAAAGTCAGGTTTGTTCGAATACTTATAACTTACGAATGACTGGACCGATTGTCATGGTTTTTGATTTGTTGTATTTGTTTTTTTCCGAATAGCACTAATAAAATGAAGTAAAATAGAATTTCCAATACAAAATGTTCGTGGGTTTGGTGACGGTCAATGTTCAATGGCAAACTCTCCCTTCAAAATAAATTACGTATTTAAAGCTTTCGAATTGACAAGATATATCAACAATATATGTAGAATTATGACAGCGAGGAAGAAGGATTGACATATGGTTTTCAAATATGTACATATGCGTGCGTACAGAATATTATTTTGTATAAAATATACAACAAATCAAGGCACATTGTAACGTTGAAATTTGCAATTCGGTGATAGTGGTGAACTTAATAGAATAATTTATTTGGTATTAGTTTCATAAAAATCATAATGTCCAACTAATCGGTTGACTGTTACGCGGTACATTCGCCAGGTCAGCTAGTATTAAATAAAGACTCCCCTTGTAGCTTGTTATCGTATAACGTATATGCGTTCTTATACTTTGTTTTTGGTAGTATTGTCATTGATTAAGATAACCTTTACACATTTAAATAAAAAACCATTTACCGGATTAAAGTTATGTATTATTATAAATTTACAATTATTTGACATAATTTTAAACCGTGACCACGCACGCTGTAGAGCACGCGAAACTTCGGATAAATTTAAAATGTTTTTGGTATTTTGTTTTCTTGTCCAAAACCTGTGAAAAGCTATTTTTAACTGTTTAAAGCACATACTTCCATTTTGTAACGTAAAGTAAGTATTTTATTAAATAAAAAACTGTTATATACAATCTTTCCTCTCCAAGAAGTAGACAATTACGCACATAACGTATAGTCTGTGTTAAAAAAAAATTAAAACAAGAGAAGGGAGAAAACTAAGTACTTTTGTACGATGTTTTATATAGACCGATGGATTGGTATTCGCAAATTTAATACAATATTGTAAACAAAAACAATACGTAATAACAAACCATTAATTTTGATTTATCAACAAAGATACGTGTGTTTATTTTAGTATTATTTTAATTGACGTAAATGTGTAAATATTATTTATTGATAAACATGACTGTTGACTAGGCCAACAATTTATATACTATTATTATTTACGTTCAGAGTGTTATCACATAATTGCCCTGAGGTATAGATTTGATTTTGCATTATCGGAAAATTTAATACTCATTTCTTCCATTGACTTAGTCTTTTTTAATATCTTCAATATTAAATGAAATGAGTAAATTATTCCGTAGTGCGTTTCGGTACGCAAAGCAAAGGCGTCGCCAACCAATTGGCTTAGGGTCCAGTTAACTTGGGTAAAGATAGGAAAAGTGACTTGTATAAATCAATAATAAGCAGTAATATTTTCCCTTCTTTGGCAACGCCCGTGAAGCATAGCCATATGTTTATTGGATTTGTGACGAAATAAATCAAACGCGATTCACCATAGAAATGCTTTGAATTAATAAAATAACTTTGACGCAGTTATTTGATTAATACGAAATACTGGGCTAATTAACAGTAGTCTTTGTTCGACACAAATTGTTATTTTTAATTATCGATTCTGTTGCACTTGCAACCTCCGAACGATAACGACATCGAAGGGTCAACTCATATTGGGTCGTAAAAACCGATAGTCGTAACAGCCGATGATGTTGTTATTAAGTACCTAATACAATAGAAATCAGCCGGGACTTTTGATTTTGGTCAATATGACCGGTATGTTGTTCTAAACGGTAGAACAAATAAACCGCGAATCTATTTTACAATCAGAGACAGAGTTGAGTAAATTAATTGTTGTTAATTAATTCAATAATCATATCAGCTAAGACGTAAAAAGAAGCAAAGACCAGGGAAATATGTTTTTACTTTCCACGATATTCTATTTAAATTAGTTCTACAATTCATCTGTAAATGAACGACAAAACAATTAATTACGAACGTAGTAGAAATACCAACCGTAGTAAACAACCGTAACAAATTGTACGTGCATTAATACGCCATCGTGACTTATTTGTTTTATTTTTACTTCCTACTAATACAACTGATACTCACGAGCCGTATATTATGTGTGAATGTGTGACGTCACTTGTGAAGCGCAGGGGTGGTGCTCGGGGTGAGAGAAAGCATGCAGTTTGCGGCGCCACCTAGACGGCTGATTGTTATTGAATGGATTGTGATGCATCTGTCTCTTTTCTATTCGGTATGTGGGAACAGGACCGTACAGATAATGCTATTGTATAGATGTTGAAATCTATGAATACACATAGCACGATTATTCTGATTACATCAAGTTATTTAAACTATTTATTGAGTGAGAAGTATGGAAAATTGTAACACTCAAACACACTTAGGAGTACTACCTGTTTTTTGTATCAAAGATCAGCCCGTCTATATTTACTCCTATGATTGATACTGTGAAGTTCTGAATACACTGAGATAAAATAATATCAGTAACAGTAATTCAAGTCAGTAATTCTAAGTAAATACACAATTTATTTACCGATCTTATTCTAGTTTGTAATTAACATTCATAGTTGTAATAATTGTTACCAACTGAAGGAGACAAGTAACACACTATTAAATTGCTGTACCATGTAAAACCCTTGAACTATATATTATATATAATTTCTTATGACGCGTAGAATGATTTGTTTGCAGTTATGAAATCCTCAACTAGTAAACTTTGTTCGTTTTACATTTATTAATGTTTCAAACTATTTTTTATCATATTCCTTAATGTACTTGGTACTTAAGAAAGCTTCGATACTATATTCGTATTACTTTGCAAATTCGTATAACAAGATTTATTTAAAATTCTGACTATGTTAATGAATAATAGTACATTATTAATGTAATTGGATATTAAGAATTTGTTATTACATTTATTTACTGTATGACACTGTATGTATTGTAAATAAACTTCTAAGTGTTTAAATGTAATTATCAATTCTTATTCACAAAAATAACGGTAGGAAGTATTTTACGTACATTGAATGTTATTGTTTTTTAAATATGTAACTTTATTATTTTAATATTGTAATTTTGTTGCCTACAAACGAAAATTTATTAGGTAGTTTAGTAGGTATGTAGGTATTTTTAGTTTATTTTAGAGATTGAACTTTATTTATTTATTTATATATATATTATCTTGTTAAATGTTTAAAACGTAAGTAATTTTAATATTGTCAGGCCCGACTGATAACCACCTCACTTATTTATGCTCACGGAGTTCCATCCAGGCTTGATTAACAAAACAACAATTGTCACTACATAGTTACTTAAAGTTATCAATATTTCGGAACCTCCTTTTGTTCCTAAAACCGGGAAGTATAACATTATCACTCCTTCCTTCAGCATTAATCCAGCCAGAGCTTTTCGGCTTCAACGGGAATATCCACAATGCAACGATGCCTGGTCATCAGCCATATTTAGCACCACACTTCATCCCTCCGACTTACTGGAGATACAGATCAGTTCCGATCCACCGCGAACGAAGTTTCGACTCAAGGGAATCTCACGCAAACGAGTAGTAGTACTTGCACCGACAAGGATTACCCACAACGTAGCTATTTCAACAATACGAGCGACAATGGGTACATTCGACAGTACAGTAGTAGGTACTGTACTTACACCTATGAGTGTAATCAATGGCTACATACACTACGATGACGTCATAACATCATCAGCCACCGGGGCCTTCGGGTTAGACGTTGAAGGAACAGTATACCTTCATACTTTCCAGCCTCCACAGGCCAAAGAAGACATGAAGAATTGCTCTCAGCCGTTTGAAAGACATGGGTAGCGAGATGTCCAGTACATCACCAATTCTCACTACCTTGTCTTTCATGCGGAGTGAGCACCTCTCCGCCGGAAGAATGTTGCTACCGGAAGGTTCCTTTGCTTTTTATATGTATATATATTTTTTTCATATGTGGTGTCACGATTGAGCTCAGTTTTAGTTAAGTCTGAGGAATGTTTTTAAACTTTGTATGTATAGAAATAGGTAGATAAAATAGTAGTATCGTAGTAAGAACCCTAATGATATACAAATACATCGTTATGTTTTTTGCGGAACTGCCATAAAGAGTAGTCTGACTTGACCAATAAACTATTACTGTCACTTTTCGCTTTAAAGATGGGAGATAGGCAAACTATTAAAAAAGAGAATAAAAAATGCAATTATATAAAGACGTTCCATCGTCCACATACGTGTATAATATAAGAAACGATACTGAAATAAATAGCGTGTGCTCTGTAACTGTGTGTTCACTGTTCACACTACACTTTTCTTTACACCCGCGGTCCTATTAAAACAAAAACCACTTATAAGAAAACTGCAGTCAAGTATTATAGTTTGCAGAGAGCTTTGCGTTCGTTTAAATCTAACATATTAACAGTTCGGTGAAGCGATGTGGTTTAAAAAACACTTCGAAAAGTGTTGCGTTTAGCATATACTGGCTTAGTCGTAACGATGTGTGGACTGTTTGTTATACGTGTAATACTTGTTACAATTCTTACTCAATCGTCTGTAATTTATTAGGCTCTTCGTACCAATTTACCATTTGCAGTTTAATGATAGTTATTGTGCTTATTAATTTGTGGTACGAATTTTCGACTGATTGTTGTGATTGATTTAAAGCTAATATATGTGTATATATCTGTTATATGTGTACATGTTAATAGTTTTTACTTTATTTATATTGAGTAGGTACAATTTTTCGTCCATTTCCATATAATTTTCCTTCGTCAAAAGTTTATTTTTAGCGCAAATCCATTCATCCTCTTTATTCAAGAAGCAATAATGAAAAACGTAATAAGCCAGAGCTATGCTAATCAAATTTCAGATTTATCTTGTTTAATCACATACGATGCTCGGATCGCGCGCTTTCTACGCAGTGAGTCAATGACAAGGGCATTGACCTGAGGCAAAAGGCGAAGGCTGGAATCCTACACGCGTATTTATTACATTTCCCTACAAGACATTGCTGTTTTTATTGCGTCCAGTTACTGTATTTAACGTATTAAGTAGTAGCTAAAATGTACATCGGTGGTTGGAACGCGTTGTTTGATAAATATTCGGGTTTGATAATAATAATCTAATAATAATATTACATACTATTGTCAGAGCCCTTAAGGTCGCTCTATATAATAGCAAATGTGAAGGGATAAGTGTTTTTTTATTAATTTATATTCAAAATTATGTATTTTCAAACGCGTCTGAATTTATTTTAAATTACATTGTTATGATACGGACTCGAGGAAGTTTGATTTGAATTCCTATAAAAACAACACAGTTCACATATTAATACTCTTAGTAATAGGACAAGTAAATGGGAATAACAATTAGCTGGTAACCTTTTTATCTTAAGTACCTAATGTGCTCCTGGCACATACGACATCGACTTTAAACAATTTCCATTATTATAGATATTTGTCTACTGTTACATAGATATATTGCATGCTCGGAATCAATACAGTGTTATTTATCCACAGAACAAGAAGCTTAGGTGCGTAGCCGTGGCATCGAAGCCGGTTTGTCATAGATCACAAAGTAACTATCACAGCCAGCTTTGATGAGCACGACTCCACCTTGACACCACACGAACCCATCACGAAACATTTCTCGAGCCTAGCCGGTCAAAGCGTCTGTGAAATGTCTTCGTCTTCATATCACAGCCACTTTGATGTGGTCGGTTTATTGAGACCGATGTCATTATGAATCATGCCGCAGTTTCAGCGAGTAGTCAGTGGCCTATTCGCCAAAATGGTCGTGAAATGCGTGTGTCATATCACAGCCACTTTTGACGAGTTGGGCTGCGAGATAGTACATCGTTGATAGCAAGAGAAGAAACACTACAGACTCTGGTATGCGGTGCGTGTTTCTCACAAAGTGGTTGTTATATGTTTATAATCATATCACAGCCAGCTTTGATGAGCGACAAGCGCCATACATCTAAACCAACGGAGTTTTTATTGGTGATGGAGACGCAGACAAAGAGGTTGTGACATGTTATCTGAATCCACATATCACAGCCAGCTTTGTTGACTTCTCTGTCGCCACACTTCGCAGAACATCAAGAATATATGTAACGCTTTGAAAGGAAAAATAAACTGTGTTTATCACATTTTTTATGAAGTTTTTATATACGATATATGTCTAATTTACAGGTCCCAGATGTGGCGGTCAAAGGAAGACAGCGTGTAAATTTTGTTTACTGCGAAATATATAAATTGAATTTATAAATGAATTTTATTCCTTTAACGAGGTGCCTCTTCAATATAAATTTATTAATGCCTGAAACACAATGATACTAAAATAAAACAAATCACCATAGAATCCTTTGATTCTCATGTATTTAATTGAATCCTGAATAATCTTCTTTGTCTCTTTACATTCGACGTTATTTTCACAAAGCCAATATAGAAACAATTAATGAATGCACTAGAGAATGTAAAACCGAATATTCCTTTGTAAAATAAATCAATGGATTTTATGCAATTATAGGAGTTCAGTTCTTAAAAGGACTTTGCGTTTATGAAAGCGTTTGTATTAATGCTTTTATTTCAGTAATAAGACTGCATTAATTAGTCGTGATATTCAACAGCTTTCCGCTTAATCTTAAAAAGTACCGTAAGCACTTAACAAGTTACGTCTGTTAGACAGATCATGTAATTCGCAAATAAAAGTAGAGCTTTTCGTGTCTTGTAATGATAACTCAAGGTTTATGAATAAAATGTGAGCGATCACCAAAATGTGGACACAGTACATTCCAGAAGTAAAAATGCAAAGTCCATATTAATTAGTTATTTATTTATATTAGTACTTAAATAACATGGTCTAGTGGGTTGAGCGTACGACTCTCATCGCTGAGTTCGTAGGTACAAACCCCGGCTTTATTGAATAAAATTGAACCAATTGACTTTATGGAACAAATAATAAAAATACATAAATATTTTAAGCCTCCATAGTAGTAGATCATAGATATTGTAGTAAAATAATTTAGATGTTAAATAAAACTTTTATTACATCGGAAAGGAAAAGAACCATCAGTTAAATCTCAGCCTATAATATAGACTTTAGTCGAGCTTGCTGCATTTTGTAGGAAGAGGTTCCAGATTCTCGAAATCTGGAAACAACACACATTACAACAAACATTAAGAAATATATAATTACATTACTAATTTTCTTGGAGTAACGGGGAATCTTAAATTCAAATTCAAAAATTTACATTATTAGCAGATATTGGAGCCCCTGAACTAAGTCTAGTGAGACCTGTACATCAGGGTACTCCGCTCTTCCAATGGTATAGCGAAATAGTAACTTACATAACTTTAAAAAAGTTTTTGCTTTTCACTCCAAAAGCCTTTTATTGATCCTTTTTCCTTATGGGCAAATGCATGTTATCAATCATTTAGTTACATGCAGAGACCAGAGACGCGTCATAATGACGCAATTTGACGAAAATGAATCTATTATACGAACCCTTATAATATTAAGCCCGACGTCAAGGTTCAAATAGTTATACAGTATATATATACTATATAACTATTTGAATATAGCAATATTGCTATAAGGCTATGAACATGCCAGACATATTTTTGAAACAAAAAAGTAATGAGATTTTAGCTTCCCGAAACAATTTCGTTCATCAGGATTTAGTCTGGCTAATGAAAGAACATAACGAAAACGCGCGGCAAATACAATTTTTTTAGTATGGTATCCCTAAAAGTTTGATATATTTTGTGGATTAAACTTACTTGATACTTGATTTTATTTTATTATTTTTTAACATTGATAGTAACTGTATTTCTATGAAATTAAATACTATACGTATTTAGTATTTTACTATTGATACTTAAAATGACTAGCATTGCATGGAAAATTAAAACTATATTTATTATAAAACACAACTTTATGCGGAATAATCAAAATCAGAATCCAAAAAATATATAATAGAAATAAAAATGAGTAATTGCATGAAGTATCAAGACAATAAATCATACTAACCTAAGAAATTCAATGACATTCTGTGTTGCCATCCGAAAGTTTTCAAATAATTCAATTATCTTCTTTAATTAGCCAGACTCTAGCACTCAGGCATGTCATGTTCATTAACCAAATAGCTTATAACTAATTCTATATTTTGAATATGTAATATATTCATCAACAATAAGTAAGTTCAAAATAAGTATTAAGTAGCTGTCCATCACGTGAGGGGGGGGGGGAGGGTTAATCTTCAACAAAGTACAGTACCAACAACTGACTTGCAAGATGTTTATCCAGTTGATAGTAATCTGTGGTAAGTCTTGCTAATCTGTGGCAATGTATACGTACATAAAATATGTTCATTTTCTAATAAAATATATGTTTTTCACATGACTACACCATTCCTTTAATATTATTTTTATACCAGTCAAAAACAACCTGCAGCCTTTCTGTCTAGTCATTTATATCATGGTCCTAAGTTTTCTAGAATAGGATTGTATTATACTTTATAAAAAAAATAAGATACACAACAAATGCTGCCCGTTGAAGAGAAATAATACAAAATCATTATTTTCATAATAGTTTTATTACTCTTTACAATAGACGCAGATATATAACATCAATGTTTATTTACACAGTAGACAAAAATATTTTGAACAATTGACATGGCAGATATATATATATATTACAAACCAAAAGTTTGCTTAATAATAAAAAATAATCATGGGTGACATTTCTTCAAGTATCTATTAAAAGTACGTATATTATGGATAAGTTTAAAAAATATTTGGCTTTATATTTTTATTGGACAGATTCCGTTTCAATATAATTAAAAGTATAGTAAAAAAATATGTTTAAATGCATCATGTAAGAGAGCAACACGTATTATTTACTGTACGTGCGAGTGTTAATTACGCAAATAGAAAAACAAACATTTGTTAGAGGAGCACGCTAAGCTCACAATACAGTACCAAAATAATTTCGATAATTCATCTACCAAATTAAGACTGGCAGACGAGAAAGGTAATTGATGGATTAACCAGACATTTCTGTTTCCATATGACAATACTGTGAACTGTCTATCATCATTATGCTATGCAATGCATCGTGCGAGTATCGGCTATCTGTCATTGTCAAAAACTCGCACTCAAATTGGAAAAAAAAATCATATTTTCGCTACACTTTAACTATAACCTGTATCTATTTTAGTGTATGAACAAAAAGTGTTATGGAGTAAAATTACTTGAGGAGTCGAGATTGATTTTTAATTAAAGATACGTTTATAACGAACCATTAAATGTCATGGTGTCATCTGTAAATTCTTATACTTTCTTGGAGTTTAATTTCGTTGGAGACCCCTTGATTTGTGTAATTTAAAAACGATAATTAAACACGTCAAGTGTATTACGACGAAATTAAACTCAGTTAATTAAGACAGTTCACAGGTACATAGGAACCGGCGCGACGCCATTTTGTACACAGAAGCGCTTTGGTGTATTCTTGAAATGATGATTGAATTATTAGAATTTTAAAGTCAATACTTAATTTTAGTCACTAATGAATATTCTGAAATGGTTTTTGAAGAGTGCAACATTTTTTTTAATTTAGCCAGTTACGAATAATTTGTCTATGGAACACATATAATATATATACTATAACAGACTATATGTATGTACGTATATAAGAGAATGAAATTTATATATAGAACGGTCAATTTCCATAGGTGACGTTTATGGAAAACGTATGTACAAATATATGTACAACTATAAGTGTACTCAACATAAATTTAACTTAACAAATTGATTATTTGAAAAAGCTAATTCCAAATTGGATTTCAAGATTTGTATATTAGAATTAAAAAAAAAACTAAGGCAATAAATTTGACCGACGCAGTTCGTCGGAAAATATTAGATTTTTGTATTAAATACCTTCTTCAAAAAATCTTTAAATATCTTATATTTCAAACAAATATTTTCTTTGTATTAAAACGCACTACTTAATTCTAACATGAATAATTTTTATTAGCGTTTTAATTCAACGAAGATTGTTTATAAGTGATCAAATAAATGTACAATAGGGTACATGTAATTTACAAAAATAGTATTGTTTAACATAGTCATAACGTATTAGTTTAATTATGAGATTCTAGGATCTTTAACACTGAGCTCCTAACAGGGCTTCGAACTATATATTGCCTATATATGAATATAGGCGATTAATAAAAAATAATCAGTATAATTCCAGCGTTTTGACATACTACTCATCTCTCATTTCATCACAGCGTTAACGCAATGTGACATTAAGAGACGAAAGAATCAGAGTGCAATTAGAGTCATCAAGTTTTCATAAGAGAATAAACTTTGATAGTGTTTAATAATACATTAATTAAAATGCGATTCAGTGTTTGATCCCCGGCAGAAAACCAATCGGTGCTCTGTAACTTATCGATACTCTCAATAACGATACCGCATCGGGACGAATTGTTAACACTGAATATTAAATCAGGATAATTCTAAGTTACAGAGTACCAATCTGTAAAGTGTCGCTAAGACATTGTTAATATATGTCAAGATATAGTTCAGTTAAGGATAAATAAATTGTGAAAATATCCTTAAATTTCTATGAAAACCTACACAAATAGATGTTTTCAAGTTGTCTACGTATAAAGGTTTTACAGATTAAGAAAAATATCGCTTATTTAATTTAATCCATAAGCTGCTTATACTAAATAGAATTAAAGTATTACAAATTTACATGTACCGTTGTCACAACATCAAGCTCTAATGACTAGGAAAATTTTATAACTTACGAATTTCCAAACTGGGATACTTATCTGGACCAAAAATAGTTTTTAAGAAATTCGATCTCGTAACAATATTCTATAATAATATTCTGTGATAGATGACGTCGTGAATACCCTATACTACTGGTGAAATATTAAATAGTCAACATTTTTAAATAGACAGGTATTGTTGATTTAATGTTTCAGACTTTTTGAGAAATGTCTATTTTACAACTTATATGGTAAAACCGGTGTGATGCGTACTAAACAGCTTACAAATAATTGTCATCATTGTAGTCTCCAGAGCTTAACTCGAAAGTTTCACAAAACATAACAAATCTTAAATCAAAACCTAGAAATAATAACTAGAAATACAATTGTTAGTAATTGTAAATAAATGCTTAGAACAGTTAAAGCCGTTTTATCTGAAACACGGTCATTCTTTTGTTCTTTTTTCAAGATAGCATAGCTCGTATTTGAACCTATGCTAAATTACAAAAAACCTCTTTACATTCAATAACGTCCAATCAGAGAAGCAATGTATTAAAAAAATAAAAATTGTACCGGTTGATTGAAATATCATTATAAGGTCCTAATGGGATATCCTACAACCTTCGTCTCGAAGGTTCCGTGAAAAGACTAAGATAATTATTTTAATTCAGGAGTAAGAAAAACCTTGTGACCTCCTAATTTCGATGTACAAAATTGATAAGTTAGTAGAGGCCACTGGGGACTTAATCCTATTTTACTACTAGATGACTATGAATTGTATTATATCGTTTTAAATAACGTCTGAAATTATTAATTTTAAACAGAAATACAATAATGTGATTCTTATAGTCACGTAGTATCATTTATATATTATAATCAAATTAAAAATTACCATTAACGATATCTTGATCTCTCAAAGAAGGCATAGGAGAGACGGATACAAGCGACGAATTATGCGAATCACGTGCGGTAAAGTGAGCCATCTTGAAATCGAACGGCGAATCAGAGTCCGAATCGGTGACGTCATCGATGACGTCACGAACATCAGGTCAGATGGCCTCGCGTCGTATGTTCAGGATTTCGCCACGGCACATCGGGCAGTCACGTAGCATGGACGTACATACCGAGCAGAATCCCCTGAAAACGGAAAAATGTTCAGTTTAGGTTTATTCAGAATCATGTCTCAACTCATAATCGAGTTTTGAGAACAGGTAGAAATAGAAAGTAGAGAATGTAGATGATGAAAATCTTACTGCTACGAGCACTGTCTTCCAGACCACTCGGACATAAATAAGCAAAATATTTAAAATGAACAAAATACTATTTTAAACTAATTACCACGTGTCATTCATGGCCTTTTATTTCGAGAGAGAGGTCAGGGGGATGTTATTAACGTTTTGGTATTGGTACTCCGAAATCGAGTAGAGGAAAAAAGTCACAGATTTTATGGCCTAGAAGTTTTTAGTCCAAAACACCCAAAAGCAAGATCAGCACACTTGCCTAAAATCGCTCTAAAATTACTTGGGTGGGGCAGTGATAGAGGGCGGTAGTGTAACGGTACTATGCTTAAATTGTAACTATGGTTTTCAACGTAGTAGAGGATTTGCTTCCCTGAAGAGGCCAACGGCCTGTCTGAATAGTAAGAGATCGAAATAGGGAATTAAAGTGTACCCGTATACTTGAAAATATGTCTGGAGCTCTGGTTTCTATTGTCCATATAACAGGTGATAGGTGGAGTAGTGATGTGGGGGTTTAACTGATCAGAAATTAAGGGCATTTTTAAGAGTGGTTGAAATTTTAGATTTTCAACAAAAAAAACATGTTTACCTTTTCACACGAATTGCAAATACAGAATTTAGTATTTTGTGGGGATATAATTAATTTTCCAAATTTTCAGGTAATATGGCTCTAAACCTCAAATTCCCGGGCAGCCATGTGCACCTACGCTCAACGTAAGAAATTTATTCGACGGTCCGAGAGCAGAAAGCGTTTAACTTCTCTACTTTTCTACTTGGACAAGTACTTGCCATCGCGAAACTATATCCTTCGTAGGGATTTTTTTAAAGCTGGGAGCGAGAATCCTCTGATTAACTGTTCGAAACATTGCAATAACATGTATTTCTGTTGCGTAATGTTTTCTTTCATTTAAGGGATTGTGACCTTATTCCCTAAGTCGTAGGTAATGTGGACCCTACACTGTTCTCGCGGGCCTAGCCTAGCACATAGTACAATAAAATACCTAGTCAGCGAGCTCTGTGACTTTGTAGCTGTGCAAACTTTAAACAACAAAAATATTTGACAATATCTAATGACATTGAATGACTAACCTTATGCAATGACATAAGGTTATTCATAAAATGTCCGTTCGGTTTAGAGTTTTCGTTGTAATAAAATATATATATTTAGTCTTTTATATTGTATCAACCTGTAGAACAAAACAATAATTTAGGTCCCGTAAATATTAGGAATTCCATTTAAATGAATAAACAAAACAATAGCCAAGAAAATATTCATTCATTCTCAACTGAGAATCACTTTATCCCCTATCTCTTTCTTTTAACACGCTATGGATAGAGAGAGCAATATATGATCGTACTAACCTGTGACCGCACGGTTCTAGTACACAACATGCCGTGTCGTCGTAGCAAAGCGTGCACGAGTCTTCCTTTACGCTGGAGTGGCGTAGACGCTCTAAGTATAACCGCCTGGGAATAACCTGCAGAATACATTGTTTCAAAATTTAGTTTACTGTTTAAGAATGTTTTGAATTTTATATTTTCGAAATAAGTGTAAGATTGAAAAAAAAATCAATGGAAACTTAAATACAAAGTTAAGACTGATTACTACAAAGTCTTACAAACATAATAGACGTCGTAACACATTTAAAAAAGTTAAACATTGCCCGCGTTTGGTCAAAAAGACCCTTACTTGGTCTTAATGGCTCAGTGGGAAGAAAAAGAGAGGACGCCCGTCAGAAAGGTGGAATAAATGGGAGAGCGGGCAAAGATTGGAAAATGGCGGATGACAAGTAGAAAAATTTGGTGGTCAGAGGTCGTGTACTGTTAAACATTTTTACAAGGCTATTTTTAATTATGAATTGTAAAATTGCGTTTAATGATTTCAAGTATTATTCGCGAAGTTTTCAGTGTTCTGTAGTACCACACTTCTCAACAATTTAAGCTTTTATAAACCAAACGATAGTTTACCTATAATAAATTCTCGAATCATCTACAAATCTTAATATTTTTAATAGTCACCTTCTTTTGTTCATCTGTAAGTTGGCCAAAGTCATTGAAAGCAGCGAATATTCTGTCTTCTGGCGCATACTTGAATGGTTCCTTCCCGAAGTTGAATTTACATTGTTGGTAAGCCATGAAGCTAGCAGCGGCAAAGAAACCATATCTGAAAAACAAATTTGGGTAATTAGAATCCAGATTTATATAGATTTTCTAACCCCGATATTCATTTGGTTGTATAATTTCAGGTAAGTAATTCTTCACAGAAATAATTCTGATAGTTTAATATGCATTAAATAGCAAATGAGATTATTTAGGTTTTAACTAAATATAATATAGGATATATATAAAGAACTGTGGAAGGAGTGTGTGTGTGTGTGCCTGGGGTCCCTAGGGTCGACCCCGGCTGTGCACCAATGGACTTTCTGTCTATATGCGCATTTAATACTCGCTCGTACAGTGAAGGTAAACATCGCGAGGGCATTAGCATGCTTAACACCCGCAACGTCGACGGTGTGTCAAGCAGAAGGTTGATCACCTAAAGTCCTTTTCAAGAAAGGAGTCCCGCGGTGATTTTTGGAACTAATTTTGACCATGACCAAACGGCCATGTTGTCGTTCGTCGATGTTATCAAGTTCGTTTGTTGTGGTCGATTTTTGTTAGTTTTTAACTAGCTTAGTGCATTTTAAAGATTGTTTACATTGCCAAAAGTTGTTACAAAGCTCGGCTCGAGAAAGGTGAAAGATTTCTGTTGAAGCAGAACAAAAGAATCAAGGTGTTTTAATAACACTACACAATGTTCGGAACAGAGTTGCCGACATAACATTTTAAAGTTGCCATATAATATTTTTTGCTGTATTGATGGGACTTTTATGATATAAATTCATTTTTGCGTTCATTCATATTACATAAGCATTATAAACTTAAAGTGACTATTTTATTTAATTGTTCATTATTTAATTGCAGGTGTGTCAGAGAAAACTGTAACGAGAATTACAAAAAAAGCTACGAGTACTTCGAAAAAATCAAATAACAACGATTACTTATACTTTACATTAAATAAACGCACGTGAGATATTTTAGATGTTACGTTTTTAATACGGTATCTTTTTTAATAACAATCCTATTATAATATTCTACAATTCACTGCAAACCTTTTATTTCTTACAATTGCAAGATCTTGACTATTTTGACCTATGCTATGTACAAGATGTAGTTGTTTATCCAATATCTATTGATTCAATAGATAAATAAACCCATACAAATTGTTATTCAATAGTATTGAATAACAATTTGTATGGGTTTATTTTGACGGGATCAAAGCTTATACAAAGGCCTGCAATTCTAAGAGTCTGTTTCACAATGTACGGATAAGTTCTACATAAGTTCCAAATTAGCTATTTATTACTTATTGGTAGGATAAACACTATTGTTGCGTTTCAGGACTGTCAGATAGCGCTATTCGTCACATAAAGTCCATCATAAGCTATGAGTCCGATGAATGTCAAACAGCACAATTTATCTTACAAATAATTTATATTTGGAAGATTGCATAGCTATTTGGTACTTTATCCATTTGTAAAACAGACCCTAAATAATGTTTTTTTACTTTTTTAAAACGTTTTGCATCGTTAAAAGAAGTTAATACGAGATACTTATATTTCTATTAGGACTTACTTAGTAGCTTCAAATATCTCGTTATATATAGGCAACCTTTGCCCATTCATTGAAAATATAATCTCCTTCGTAGCCAGGTCAATCAGACAGCCCAACACGTCACCAGGTGCCCAAGGCTTTACTGCTGTAATGGAAGTCGGGCGGGCGTTATACCACACCAGCTCACGGCAGCCATCGTATGATATTGAATACAAATCATCACCGATACCAAATCCCTCCTGAAACATTTTATGTCACTTTATATGGGAATTAAACTGTCAAAGTAGACATGGCAAGAATTTGGTTATTACCAAGAAAGTACCTTAAAAGTTTGAGCCTGCAACTAGCCGTGGTAATATTTCGCGGTTTGACCATATTCGACCATAATATTGTTGCGGAATTATAATAGATCTATTATATATTCTAAGATTAAGATATTTATTATAATACAATTAGAGTCAGTTTTAGCTAAACAAATTCTTTTCTGCAGTTTCGTCTAAATTAAATACTCTATGGTTTAAATTAAATTTTTAGTGTCACAAAGCTTTTTTACCATTTCAAGGTTCCGAACCAACATGAAGTCATTCAAAAAAGGGCATACAATTCTAAAGGCAACACACATTATAATAATAGTTATATTATATTTTTAGACACTTCATTTGTTATATGTGCTATGTTAGCAAACAAAAGTAGGTAAAGGTAGCATGATTTTCGACATATGCTGAACGCGATACGCATTCAACGCCTCTTGGGTAAAACAGGACAAAAATTCATATTACCAATATGTATGTTAATACTTAAAAAAAGGAAGAGCTATTTACATTTACTACCAGTTCCCTGGCTACAGTTTAGAATCGCCAAATTGATGTTAAGTTTTTTTTAGTTTGTATCAGCAAGCAAATAAAAAAAAAAACTTACGTCACTTAAAAAATGACTATTCTTTGTTGCCCATCCAATTTGCATGACTCCAGGCGTGACAACCGTCGCTTCGTAGTACCAGCATCCATCATCAACTTGGAATGTACAGCGAACACTTTCAAAGGAGTACGAATCACATCTTGCCTCTAAGCCATTGGGCGATATTTGTAAATACTCACTTACATCTTGGCAATTTAATATCGCATTAATATCTTTCATGTCTACCACCTCGTATGAAAGCTTCCTGCCTTCTATCACAACTGTAATATAAGATATTCAATGTTTAGTAACAATATATAAACAGTAGAGTAATCCTTTGCACGGGAAGTTGTTTATTTTAATTTTTTTCGGAAATAAATATAGCCTTTACGCACGGATAATTGAAATCGATCAAAGCTGTTTTTGAATGTATTCTGCTGAAGTATTTTCGCTTCGAACTTTTGAATCACCGTTGCCGTCTGTTTGGAACGTAGTTTCTATTTAAAACTTATCATAAAAATATAAACACAAAAACACAAATCCTGAACCTTGAAATTGGTACAATTCAGAAAAATAAAGTTGGTACAATGTTTACTTTGTGGCCAATTCGGTGCAATGAGCATGAATATTTCTGTGTTCAATTAATGCTTGACAACAGATAATTAATGTAATGTGTATAATACGTTTCAATACAAATTTAAATAGATGTAACCTACGATGTCAGGTTCGTTCACGCCACGCCACTATATAGGTAAGTAAAAAATTTAATACATACATATTTTTGTTTAGAATATCGCGGTATATGCTTTATGTAATCTAACTTTGGCTATATGTTCAGTATAATTGTTTTTTGTTGTGTATAATTTAAGTTACCTGTAGGAATACGAAATATTAATATATTCTTCAAACTTACATAGATTATCTAAGGACCAATTAGCACAGAATCCCACTTGTCTCCATATATTATCTTCACTATCAGCAAATTTTTCAAGACGTAACAAAGGATTCTCTCCATATTTCTCCAACTTATCCTTGATCACTATTTTGTTCTCCATAGTGTGAGCAAATTTCTCCAATGCTATTAGAGCAAACAGACAAAGACACGGTTCTCTGTGGTCGACCTGTATATAGGCAAATAATTAATATTAGTCTTAATTTAATAGCTAATACATAAAAATGTCAATTTCTTACAATACAATAATATACCGCACTACTGTAGACAGTATAATGAATAAGGGAGATAACGTTGGATAACAATAACTATTCATAGATAATAATTGTATGCAGTGTAAATCGATTTACGCGTGTAAATTCGTGCTGTACACTTAGTTTTTTTCACACTTGAAGTTGAAACAAAACGTCGTGAGGGATCCAAATACCGATTTGTGTCAGTCACAGCTGATCACCTATGTTTGTAAGATAGAAAATAATCAAAGAAAAAGTTGCACTCACAGGTTGTAGGTGCAGGGAACATTGCAATTTCAACCACAATTTGTTACTGCTGCCGTACAACCTTTCTTGGGAGAAGAGAAAGAGAGGTCTGATATATGTAGGTGTCAACTTACAAGGAAGGTAAAGAGATAATCCAACGTCTTTTCAGTGAGCATCGCTATACTGTTAGGTCCAACCAATTTTTCAGCAAGAGACCCAAGTACAATACATATATTACGATCTACTCTAACATTAATGTCGCCCTGTTTAGCTCTTTCACTCGACAAGCCAAAGAGTTCCGTCACCTGTAAAAATAATTTCATACATACATCTAAGTTTATTAATAATTAATTGTTTTAAAGAACAGGTGGAAAACGGGCGGGAGGCTCATCAAATGTTAAATGTGTTTCCGGCCTGTTAATAATTGGTATTTTCCTAAAGGACCATAAATCAAACTCCCTCGACGTTCGATAATGGAACTCACAACTACTCTAAACACTCTCCATGGTAGATTTAGTTTACCCCAGTTCGAGATATCAACAGATAGCAGAGTTTCGACTTCAGACACCAGTTTGTTCCGGTACAACTACTAGGCTAGTGTAAAGAGTATCCCCAATGCTATCCTCCGCATAGCAATGAATGTTTCTTAGTTTCAGATACAAGAGTTTCGACGTCAGACACCAGTTTGTTCCGGTACCGATCGACAACTACCTGAGAAATATCTCCACGGCTAGTGTAAACAGTATCCCCAATGCTTTCCTCCGCATAGCAATGAATGTTGCTTAGTTACAACGTTCTTGCATGTAATTGATATACAGAAGAAAAAAGATCGGGTATGCGGAACATGCTCCGTCAATGAAGACCTTGAAGCTCCGGTCGGTCAGAAATCTAAAGGCCCAGTTGTTTAATTTCTGAAAGCTTCGAGAGAAGCGTTTTGTACCACACGCGATCGAAGGCTTTTACTATATCCAAACTAACCTCTAGCGAGCGCGCTAAATGAGATGCCTTTGGACTCAATTGCTTCAGCCCTTGTACAGTATACAAGAAGGTAAGCGATTCCGACTAAAGTTGTACTGACAATGTCTTATAAGCTGGTGGCTTTCTAAATGTTGGTTTCCATTATGTTGGAGAACAAGGAGGTTATGTATTGATGCGGTCATCCAGTACTTCGAGACAGTGCCGAGCGAGTAAAGCTTCCAGAATAGGCACGTTACGACCGGAGCCAAATCAGGAGCACAAGTACGCAACACAATTGAAGGAATGACCAGTGGACTTATGAATGCCCAAGGAAGATAGAGTTTTGTGAAAACATTGCCGGATTATTATTTGCGGCATCGGCGGTGGTGCCCTCCCTTGGTCATCCAAAGTCGAGTTGGACGCGAAGAAACAGCCGAAAAGGTTGTCCCAAAAGCCGAGGCAATTACACCGACACTCCGTCCGTAAAGCCATGACCGTGGACAGCGCATATTATGAAACTTTCATATGGAATTTGGAGTGAAAAAATATATTGTCCTATACTACAAAAATTGTTTGTAAGTTTATTATAGCTTACAATAAACATCTCTTTTTATTAGTAGAGAATATATCCGGCACCTATTACTTCAAACAAACATATTTGTTGTTGTGTAAATGCAGTGTTATTAGTGCGTGTACTCGTAGATACATGTCTATTTCACTGATAATGCAAAAGTTGTTATAAAAAGTAAAATAAAAATCTTTATTTCCATGTCTTTAAAAACACAAGTTCATTAATAACACATCCATCTTCGGTATGTATTTTGTAATCTATCACGCAAACGAAAAGCAATACTCACTTTAATAACAGTTTCCCGGGATGGTAATGGACAAGCATCCAATAAAATTGAAATTGCTGTTGGTCCAAATGGGTTTTCTATAGGGATCACATTAACCATTGATGTAATCATCTGAATCCATCCTTCCTCTTTATCTGCTATTAGATGTAACTTCACAAGTGCCACCGGTGACTCTTCATCACTGAAAAAAAAAAATTGTTTTATTAATTAAGTTCCAAACTAATATTTAAGGCTTTCTTAATGTCCATCCATAAATTGAGCATGAAGAATAATTAAAATAAATAAATCAGTGGCGACTCTTGAGATCTTGCCCTCAGATTTCATGGTCGTATTTAAATCTAATAGACAAGTAAGTGATCAGCCTCCAGTGCCTGACACACGCCGTCGCCTTTTGGGTCTAAGACATATCGGTTTCCTCACGATGTTTTCCTTCACTGTCTGATCAAATATTAAATGCGCCCATAGAAAGAAAGTCCATTGGTGCACAGCCGGGGACCGAACTTACGACCTCAGGTATGAGAGTCGCACGATAAAACCACTAGGCCAACACTGCTCGATCAATATCAAAATATCAATAATAATTGCATCAGATTTTTTTTTGTCAATTAGCATAACAAAACTATTTCATTATGTTTTAGCTGAAAATAAAAATGCATTATCAGAGCAATATAATTAACTCTAATGAGTAAGAGCCAAACAAATTCACTTTTATTTTTTGTAGTAGGTATTAAGCTTTATGCGTCGCATATTTTCATGCATGAAACCCAAGATATTCAGGTAAAACATGCATAATAAAACGAGGCCAACTGAGCCAAGGTTTGTATTATACCAATAATGTATTCCAAAAAGGTCAGAATCACTTACAAGTTTGTTAAGAAAAATGCCCTTGGAAATAAGTTTTTAAATAACAAAAGAAGTAGAAGTAGAAATGAAATTTGCAATGCACACATATACAATATCACATAGACCATTGCAATGTAATTCGCTCTAATTTGTCTAGATATAAATTGTTGAAACTGTGAGTGTTAAAAATGCATAATAATTCACTTCATTAACACACTGGCTGTTTAAGGGTACATTTGAGACTAATATATAGAGTTTATTAATGCTCATTAGTATTTTTTAGAACCAATTTCAATAAATAAATGCTAAGCTGAAAATGCCTCGCATAGCTGTATATCACCACAAATTACATGAATATTCACTGTTCATTCTCTTAAATAAGTAAATAACAAAATTATTCGACACATTAACATCAAAAAATACTTTTTATACAATTAACTGGTTACTTTATTATATAGTAAGACCTCACATTAAAATTATGTATTCTAGCACACAAGATGAAATCAATAAACAATCTTAAATATCATAAAGTACTTACGTATCCACTCTTGAAGCAGCTACTGTTAACATTTCAAGAACTAGCTGATCAACAAGATTAGGATCCACTTTAGGAGTCCTTTGCCTATTCTCATATGTTGAAATAGCACTCTGAGTAGCAGAGGATGGTGCATACGTAAACATGTCTGGCACAGAATTTTTACAGCAGCAGTCGCCCATAATCTATAATTTTATGAAAGTCTTAGAAAAAATGTACTTAATGACAATATGAAAATTATACAGATAGAATCTTACTGATGTTGTTCGTTTCTGTTTCCGCAGGAGTCACACCATTGTGATATCTTCGTCGCAGCTGTTGAATAAAAACAAACAATAGCTTACACATTGGGATTCAAAGTACAAGATAATTTAGGATACCCATAGGTAAATAATAATAATAACGATTTAAGAAATTGTGGTTTAACGAAAAAGGGAATCATTAATTTATGTTATCAGTTTTAATGCTTTTATTGCTTTAAGAAAAGTAGCGTATGCCAGACATATTTATAATTAAGATTTTAAAATATGTGGATGAGTTTAAAATTATTTCCAATTAGGTACCTTCTGTAAACTCAAACGAATCACACTGCGAAGTGCGAAGATACGAATTTTTATTACCTACTCTCGCTTTCAACTTGTTTCAGTCTCAATCTAACATGCCACAGAGTAAAGAACAAAGACCAACCAAAGATTTTATAGAAATCACAGACTAAGTACACAGACTACATCTTTCAGTCGCTAGGTTATTTAGACAAACGTAAAGATTTCAAAACCGATATCTCATTTTATCGCAAAACATATAAAGTTAAACACAATTTTACTTAAATTAATAATATTAAATTACTTTATTGAGGAATACACTATATGTCATAGACTTATCGTATTGGTTGTTGGTAATTTGCTATTGTAAGTATGCTAGACCATGACAAGTAGCAACTCTATTCAACAGTTTTTCTTTTAGTGCCAATGAAAAAAAGCGTTGTTAAATAGTCACAAGAGCGTATGTGATAATTGTACAGTATTTTCAATATTTATAACCTACACAGTTATAATAATTATAATTAAAAATTAAATTATAATAATTGATCAAAACAAACTTAATGAAATTAAGTCCCTGTGGCGTGTACCTTTAACGCTGGCAGCATTTCCTCTATACTGCGATACTTATTCGTAGAGCGAGGAAAGCACCAGCTCTGGGGTCAGGCGCCTTAAATCTATCATTATAAAATTTTAGCGCCTGTTGCACTTGAACCCCACGGCCCAAGAGTCTCTACTCCACAGGAAACAAAATTTTGTGAAGTTGGAGAAAAGTAGCATCCCATACCAATGCCCGTCCTAACCGGCTTCTTGCCATCGTCTCTAGTTAGCTCCAAAATTGTTGTAACATTGGCGGAGGTAAGAGAGCGGTAAATGGCATATGACATGCACTCTTTTGGCAATGGAGGTAATGGTGTCTAAGACTACTAACTTGAATGCCACAGATTTAGAATTAGAATGGTGTACGAGTCGCTTTGCCAATCACTGCTAATTTACTGTGTCGTGGCATGCACATATGGGGAGGCACCTATAAAACCTCACTCCTGAAACTTGAGCGAGCCCAACGAGGGTTCTTAAAACCTCATTGTCTCTTCCCTTTCGGTTACCTACTGCGGAACTTTATAAAATCAGTTCTGTACTTACAGTTCGACAGCTGTTTATCTTATACACTGTTCTTAAGCAACATTCGCTGTTATTCTTCGAAACCGCTGTATTGGACAAACGTCGCAAATATAGCGTTTGTACAACCCCATTTTATTCTAATTTTTCTCAGCGATCGTTCTCTTTTCTGGGCTGTTACTTGTATAATAAACTTAACAAAACTTTAAGTATATATCTAAAAAATGTGTAAAGCAAATAGTTCATAAATTTTTACTTACCTTGAACTATGACCAAACGGAAAACCTGCTAGATATATTAAAATAATTTTCACATATGTTCTTAGGCGTGTGCCTGACACATACCCTCTCCCACTATCAACATACACACACACACTCCCTCACATACGCCCATGCAACTTTATTTGTGCTATTTTGTACTGACTTCTAATTAGTTGACTGTTTTGTTTTTCTCTCTTTTATTAAAACGTTAATTTGTTTGCCTACCCATATATGTATGTACTTTTTGTAAACACTCAATATGACTTTGCTGTGGAATGGAAGCCTGGTTATCCATATCACAGGTTCTTGCCTAGTTTGGAAACCAGTCTCCCAATGCCTTCTCAACTGTTATGTTATTGTTTGCTGTAAATGTTATATGGGAGAAAATAAAAATTGTTCTTATTCTTATTCTATTCTTATTCTTATTTCGCGGGCGGCCCAGCTCACCGCGAAATAGTTTAAGTGTTATACATAAATTTATAGCTTTTATTTACAGGCGTTTATTTATTCAAGCTAAAAATATGTATCCATGCCCAATAGTTGGCAAAGTTATAGTACACTCCAACTGATACAAAAAAACGAAATACGAAACGAGATACGAAAAAAATTCTAAAACAAAAACTCAAGCTTTTTAAAACAAAATAACAACTAAATTATTATCTTTAAGTCTCACGCTAGGAAGAATATTTCAACATACATATTTAGTGGCGCCATAACTCTAAGGTGAGGAACCGTCGTATTTTAGTTTTTAACAAATTATAATTAAACGGCAGTACTTAGAACGCTAATATTAACTAGGAATCAGCCCAGGGTACAACTTTATATAACAAGAAAAAAGAATTCTGGTACGATAAATTTTTCCACCCATTTCTCTGCCACATACATGGATCCATAAACACAGACTGACGGACGTCCAACAATGATTGATTTTAATGTTATTATTTACTATGTTAAACAAAATAATTGTTCATAAAAATACCATATGTGCTCAGTGCTTGATAGATTATTTAACTCGGTTTTAGTGCACTCATATTATCCTGTAAGTGTTATATTAGTAAGACAAAAGTCATTCAAGTTTCGAAAGACTGGGTTTTTTGACATGTCGAGAGTAGAGCACTACGAGGCGTGCAAAAATGGATCTGAAACGAAATGTATAGATTTATTTATTATAAAAAATAGCCGACTAAAATACATGTATAAGCTGACTTTAATAAAGCAGATTCTAATTTCTAACTTACAAAAGTTGTGAGCTGATCTTAACGAGTTAAAAATATATGTAACTTAAATATATATATTTTAATCAAAACCTTTTAGTCTCAGTGCCGTCCCTCACCGGGCCATGGCCACGTCGCCGGTTACGTATCCAAACAATTAGTATTCACATGTATGGCACCACACTCACTTGGCGACCGACTGGCGACGTAGGGATGCCAGACGTAGTCATGGCCTCGGTGAGGTATGGGCCTTAGTGTACATTTTGCCTGCAACAACAAAAGTTGTAGCTATAGTTCTCTGTCCTAAGTCATCAAGTGCAATAACACTAAATGTACAACGTTATTACGGTTATGGCACACTCATTTTTTCTGGCTTTGCGACGACAGAGTGCTTTGGCCTCCAAAACTGGAATTTTCCACGGCTCCCTGTCCTGTGCCACGCCAGCAGCTGGGTTTCATTTGCAGCAAGTCCTTTGTCGTTTGAGCAGTATCTGGGCCGGCTTACCGGCCACTTGATTGGTTTAGGAGGAAAAAATTAGGGTCAATTTCGATAACCTGAATATCGAAATAGACCCTAATTTTTTACTTTAATTTCTGCTTGCTTTAGTTGCTTGAGCGAATGCTACATTAGACAGTAGTATGTCTTCGTCGGGCAAGTAGGAGTAATCAGTGAAAATGAAGGAAGCATACCTGAACCAGCCAAGTGGCCGGTAAAGCCCTGGTACCGCTGGATCGACAAAGGACTTGCTGCAACTGAAACCCAGCTGCTGGCGGGAACTTGCACAGAAAGACCCTTTAAGAAATACGAAACTGAAGAGCCGCAAATGTGGTGCGGTTTAAAGCTTCTGAAACGCATGATTGCTTTTTCATCAGCAAACAATACGGACTGACTGTAGTTTTTCTGCGCGCAGCCGTCGAAGCGTACGAACATGTTCTTCTCAGAACACTTCGGTAGCGTAGCCTTATAATAACGCTTATAACTGTTCTTTTCAGAACAAATTATTGTATCTCGACAAAACGTGTAACAACTGTCCTTTTCAGGACATATTATTCTTGTTTCTCGACAAAAACGTTTAACAACTGTCCTTGTCAGGACATATTACCGTGTTTTACGACACAATGAAACTGTTCTTTTCAGAACACACGACCGTATCTATTCTGATCTGTTCTTGTCAGAACACATCAATATTTCATTACGACACGTAAACTTATAACCTACAGAAGCAATGGAAATACGTAAGCAACTCTGTCATCGACAGCTGCTTCCACAACTTGAACACCGTCAAAGTGTGGCATGGCTGAGCTCATCCCTTGGTTGACGCTGGTTTCGCACAACCGGTTTCGGTTTGTCATTGTCATCCGCATCGTTCGGAATAATAAATTTCGAGTTTGACTCAATCCCCATTTGCACTAACGTACTGGTTGTCAGAGATTTAGTTTTCCTCGAATTACATTTCAACTTTTACCCAAATCCATTAAAACATTTAACCGTAGTGTATCATATTACACAAATACGAGAACACAATAACGCTCTCAAACTGATTCTAAAAGTGTTTTATTTATGGAAAATAATAATTGGCAAATCTTGTAAATATAACGCTGATTATCGGATACATCGAAGATTAATAACACTACAAATATTAACAAAGATAGATCGCATCTTCGACAAACTCTTAACATAGATTTTAGAATTAGCATTCTTACAAGAAATTATAGCAATATACTATCAGCAATCACTAAATTTAATAATTATTTAGACTACCGCGAGACAATCTATCTTTTTATGACTCAATTCGATAGAAATAGTAATTTGTTAACCATAACCTTACGGTAATAAACTTCGCGTTGATATTTGTTATTCCTTACTTTGAGGTATTCGATATATGCAATTGGGGTTGGTAATCAATATGTAAACTGCATACAAATCCAATTCGTTGTTATGGCTCCTTACACGGGCATATGGTACACAACAAAGTTAATTAATGCCTTCTCGTCTTCCGTCATTTCAAAAAAGGATTTTGTTATAGATTTCTGGAACACAATGATTATAATATTATATATTGTAGTTAAGGTATTACAATTGTTATATTATTATTATTATTGTTTCGTTACCTAAATCAATTGGTGGTAAATAGGTTGGTAGAAGAGGAAAATGTAAGTTTCCATCTAAGAGCTTAACCAATTATCAACGTAATTTTCCTGCTGTGCACATATTCCAATCACACTTTCATTTATTTATCCTAAAACATAATATTATTATTGTTCACACATTGCACTGTTTTTTTTAAATGAATAGTGACTAACTTCAGTACAAAGTTAGTCAAATAACTTTTTGCCACTCTCGTCGACCAACTTTTGTTTCAGAAAGATTTTATACAATAGTACGCCTTTAAATTTCAATAGCTTTTCGGCGAAATGTCTGTACATTACAGGAATTAATCTGTATTAATTCCTAAAACAACTATTACAGAGACTTTTTGACAGCAACTTGAATTTGTTTATGTGACTCAAACGTCAAGCTACTGAAACAACTTAAAAATGTGGTTCGTCGTGGCTCGGTTTACAGGATGGACCCTTGGTATATCGGGTGTGGTTTCAAGTCAGTGTTGCGTTGAGAAAACGCTAGATCGATAGGCGGGCGGAGCGCTGCAGTCGTCGTTAACATTCGGCACAACAATCGCTGTCGCTCTTAGACTTGGCTCTCGGCTCTCCGGCATTCCGCCGACCTCTCGCGTCGTAAACACACGCGACGATGCGCGGCGAACGCGCCGCTCGTGACACGCGGCACAACAAGGATCACGAAAATTTAAAATCATCACTTAAAAAGGGGACTAAATCAAAAAAGCATAGAGTTGTCTTCGATGAAACTGCTAATGAATTTTTTGAGGCGGATTACATTATTGTTGTCCGTGATGAATGTGGATATTCTGATGAGGGTGAAGGCGATGAATGCTCAGGGTGCGGGGCGTGCGAGCGCTATCAGGAGCCTGAGCCTGGTGCCCTCAGTCCACCAGAAGGGTACAAAGATATGGGGCTATTTAACCGGGATGGGACTTTGCGCGAGCAGGCTTGGTGGGAAGCGGGTGATGTTGTTTTGGTCGGAGAGAGATCAGGGACGGTTTTCACCCCGCAGCACCTGCAGCTCCTGCGACGGCTGCAGAGGGAGAGGATGATGCGGTCGTCAGTTTGCGCGGACTGCGATGCCCATACGATCCACCAGCCTCTGGGTGAGTCACCTTCCTCTTAATATGCCTGACAAGGACGTAATTGCTCACCCGTAACATGCTTCTCAAGTATCACATCCTCATGTCAACATCAAGTAGCTGTCTTCGATGCCTTTACGTATAAAAATGTATTACTAACGAAGACAGCCTAACAAATATTTATATCATTACGGAGATGTTTTAATTTCATACGTATTGTTTTAGTTATTCGAGTTCAAGTACATTTAATACATCTACTCGTTAGAAACATATCTTATACAATGCTTTTGCGACTGTATGCATGACGTAATGCTTTGCGAACATTTTTAGTCTTTTAAATAGGCTAGCGTTTTTTACTGTATACGAGCCAAGCGATTAGTATATTAAAAATAAAGTGCAAAACCTTATCGTTATGGTAATGATGTGACATTCGCATTTCTTTTTTTCCAAGGCCAGACAAAGCAATTGACCTCCGTCACTCTACAGACCTAATTCATTACCACACCTACAATACATATCTCTTTATAAACTTTAATTTATACTGAAGTAATCCTAAGTTTATTATTAATATCATTAAATAAAATCATACGCTTTAAAAGTTATAAGGTTAGTTAGTTAGTTTATATATCCTTATTTAATAAATATAATATTCTGTGTAAATAAAACTCATAAGTTACATACCAAGATTCTTACGTATTGTAATCTATATTATCATAACATGGTCAACAAGTGATATTTTAAAAATAATCTTTCAGTTTAACAGTATTGTTATGAGGCTGTATTAAAATATTATACCCACGTGAGAAATTACTGACACTCAGTGTGGGTAAAATTAAATCGTAATTGCGGACTAACAAGCATTAAGCCCCGATGTAGTTCGAGCTCGTCAACGTATTTTGGAAGCTACGCGGTAAATTTAACTCTCATAATACTTTAACAAACGAACCTAGCAGTCTTTCCATATAACAATAAATGTTTACTAAAACGAACCGTTCTAAAGAAAAAAATCTCAAATAATTAACAAACAATATTAATTTTATCAATATTGTGATGCCACAAATTTGAAATGATTGCGCCTAAAATAAATTACGTGAACTGTATTTCACAACCTGTGATTTACCATATTGACATTTCGTAGCAATATAAAATTAATGATATTTCAAGTAAATATTTACAATGTAATTAAAACATATAACAACTAGACAATATTATAAATTTATAATAAACCAACCTTCGAAAGAAGATGGAACTATAAGAATAATATTTGCCTTGGTCATACTATCTTCTATAAATTGTTTATACGGTTCGCCGACCAACGAAATTGAAAATGTTATTTGACAAAAATAATATTAATAAAAGCCTTTTACTTTTACCCAAAATAAAAGAAGAATCTTATTTACTTCTGCCATAGAAAAAGGAAATAAAGTAACACTGAGTCGCCTCCTAAATATAAAGTATACTGGTATCTCCAGCGCCTACTAGGAGAAAAAAAAATTACTGTACTTTATTAGGAGAGAAAACGTAAACTAAGATTGAACGACCAAAAAGCACACTACCAACAATTTGACAAATTAAATTAATACCAATTATCCGTTACAGGGCTAACCTGATATTATAAATTTAAAATTCTTTCTGCATTTCTGCAATCTGGTATTTCAAATTAAACCAAATATTAATTATCAGTATACCTATATTCAGCACACAACTATTAAACCACACAATTGAAATATCTTAGGATCTCACTTGCGTTTTACTGTTGTTCTCCTCTGTTCGAATTTCAGGTTATATCCCAGTTATATGTATGCATTCGAATGAAGTGATAGAAAACACTAGAGTTCGAATGAAGTGATAGAAAGCACTAGAGTGATAGAAAACACTAGAGTTTGAAAATGCGTTTCCATACGGCCATTTGTCGCTAGTCTTGCGACTCTCAAAAAATTATCAGTAACATTTTATGTTTATCTCATAATGCACCATTAGCCACATAATGCTAGGAGACAAAATAAGCAATTATACAATTAACACAGATTACCTAAGTATCTAACACCTAAGTAGTTTTATAGTAAGCACTTGAATCTTTTTGATACTTTAAAAAAAGTTAAATGATTCAAGTGCGTGTAAATGAACAAAAATTGCCCTACATTTTTATTTAAAATATGAGTATATAAAATTTCCGAACTCCCGTAGCAACTTATTCATGAATATTTCAATGCAGAGCGCGATTTATAATAAATTTGATATGTATTGACGTTTATAACAATGGATTCTGTAAATTTGATAGATTTGACATTTACAATGTTAAGCGTTGCATTTAAAATAAAAAGGTCTTGTATATTACTCGGACGACAGCATGGTACTCTTTAAGTGCCATGCAGGTATTTCTCGGGCAACTGACAACTGTCGATTAGTACTGCAACAAACTTGTGTCTGGCCGTTTTCCGCTAAAAACACCCTTGGTCGGGACTCCTCTTTTCGAAGACACTCTTCTTAAAGTCTCAGCCAGCGTTGCCATATCGAATGACTTTGAGTTTCGTGGTAATTTGGAGGGAAAGGTTTATTATATATAATTAGCCTCCAAGAAGCTTGGTGTGCTCGGAAAGGCAAGACGATACTTCGTATATTATAAAGCGTATATTCGGACCGACATGAAGTACAGTTCTCACAATAAATAGCATTTCGAATCGTTGTAGACCAATCCCTTTCGGAGCGGTTAAAAAAAAATATATTCATTAATTTGAGATCAGTCTACTTATTGTCTACTTTCTTTGCATGCCGTTGCAATATATCCATATCTGTTTTTTTTGTTAAAAACCTTTAAAATGTATTGTTTGAGTTCCAAACTCAGTATAAAGAATGCATGAGAAAACTCGGATGTTAAATTTAAAATATTGACGAATTAAAGCCATTCATAAAATTACGTCGTAGTAATTCGATTAGATTTTAAAAAGTCTCAGAAATAAACATGCTTGGGACAAATAAAAATCATAAGTTACATACTCGATTATTACGTATTTCAATCTATATTAACAACAAGTGATATTTTCAAAATAATCTTTCAGTTTAACAGCATTGTTATGAGGCTGTAATAAAATATTATAACCAAATGGGAAATTACTGACACTCTAAGTGTGGGTAAAATTCGTAATTGCAGACTAACAAGCATTAATCCCCGATCTAGTTCGAGCTAGTCAACGGATTTTGGAAGCTACGCGGCAAATTTAACTCTCATAATACCTAAACAAACGAATATTGTGATGCCACAAATTTAAAATGTCACCTGAAATAAATTACGTGTACTGTATTTCACAACCATATTGACATTTCGTAGCAATATAAAATTAATGAGATTTCAAGTAAATGTTTACAATGTAAGGTACTAAATTAAAACGAATTACAACTATACAATACTATAAATTTATAATAAGGTAAGGACGTTAACGTTATATTAATTATTTTCATTACTCATACGAAAATATAACTTGTGCATTTATTTTAATTTTACGGAAACCCAAAAATGTAGTATACTTTACTATTTATTTTTATATATTTATTTACACTTTATTAACTTATACAAAAACATACATATTAGAAAAAATTAATATATAATTATGTGTAATAGTATTAGGCTAATACAATTTAAAAATTGGTGAGTGGTGTTGTGGTCGAAGTTATCAATAGTTATGCTCATCTTACGAGTATACTTACCCAATACAAAGAAATACTCATAATTAAGTTTATTCAAAAGTATGCAAGATATTTAATATGCCTATAGAACGCATACGAAATAGAGCCGTGCCGGACGGAATGCAGAAGAACAAAGAACTGCTTTTGACGATTAAGAAAAGGAAGCTTGAATATTTCGGAGACGTCTTACATAAAACTTAAAAATACGAGATCCTTCAAGTAAAACTGGTAGGTAGAAGGAGACCTGGCGACCTGGTTACAGACTCTGGTCTTGGTTGAAGAATCTCAGGAAATAGTTTGGTCAAAGCAACAACTCAGAAGAGCAGCATTTATAATTAAAAGTTCCTAACTCAGTCTAAAGAATGCATGATGAAACCCGGATATAAAATTTCAAATAATGATGAATTAAAGCCATTCGTAAAATTACGTCATATTAATTCAATTAGATTTTGAAAATCTCAGAAATAAAGATTCTTGGGACATCCAAAGTGTCATGTAGCAACATCCTACTGACATATTTGACGTCAGACGTTTACAACAGTTTCATATTTGATATGTAAAAGAATGATTATGGAGATTCTTGCCTCGCAGATATTTTGTTGTATTTTGGTAGAACCTACTTTTGAATAGTAACTTAGAATACTGACACTTCAAAAGTGATAAATTGAAGGGGCTGGTATTGTATACACAGCAATATGAAAAGATTTTTAAAACCATTGCAGAGTATTTATTAGTGACAATATACCCTTAGTACTGGCTTTAAAAATTCAAATTAAAGATTCTTTTTATAAACCCGCCAAAACGCTTCTCTAGGCAAAATGGCGTTGCTTTATTCTCTATGACGGACCATAAACACGTAAGCAATCGCCCCCAAAACATTATTATAATACACTATGTTTTATTTTATTTCCATCAAAACCAGTCTCCGATGAAATTAAACTCCAGGATAGTATTAGGATTATTTAGGCGAAGATATTATTTACAAGCAGGCTACGTCGTCGTCTTGTGACTGAAGAAAGTGGTACATCAGATTGATTAAAAAAACCGCAAAATCAGCCATATCGGGTTTGCAAATACCACCATAATGCTTTTTAAAACTACGTTTTATATTTCTCTCAAACACTTTATTTTTCATACTGGCAAGCATATTGTGTTCAATCTTGAATTTATGTAAGAAGCGATCTGGAATAAATTTGAATAAATATGAACATACTCAAAACAATAATTTTGCTTTTCCTTTAATGTGTCCCCTGTCGTTCATAAATCAAATTGAAAGAATAGTTTAAAATTATACCTAATACATTTTTAAATTCGTAACATCATTTACGTAGGGACCTTCTACGACCTTAGCAAACTTAAAAATACTCTACAGGTAGTGAAAAATTCTTGATTTCAAGTCGGTAATGAAATATTTTTTTAATCAGTCCAGGAAATTTAATAATCAAGCTAATTATTAGAATTGACTAAAAAAATACTTTCTTATATAATATTATAGAAGATAGTTATTTGTAAACTTCAGTGTCTTAAAACTTCCCTATACACAACATTTTACGTAGTTTTGTTTTGTGGCAGCAAAATAATTTCATACTTTCTTTTTAAATCGGTCCAGTAGATTTTGTGTGAAAATATTTCAAACATACACATGAAAAAAAATAAGGTTTCCTCTTTATAATATTTATATACATCGGTGCAAAAACAATAATAAAAATACTCGTAAGTGCAGCAATCTATCCATGTATTTTAAATTGCCGACAATGCTATCAGCCCCACTTCTAAGAATAGTATTGCTACAACTGTCAAAGGAGATAAAGTCTGTATCAAAGGAGTGCATTATTGAGGCACATTTCCGACGAACAGAAACAATGCTACAGATCGAGGCAAGACCATTACGTTAAGAAAATTATGCGCTACTCATATGGTACTTTGAAACTTGTATAAATCACTAGAGTGGCCAAGTGTATAGGCACTGCAAAATAATTATGGATCATCGAATTGGTAATAATACAATAGCTGTGAAATTGTTAGTATTGTTATTATTCAAGATAATTTGAACCAATTCAACTAAGTAATTAGTGTATGGCGAAGATAATGTCTCTTATGTTAGATACAATGTTCTTTATAAAAATTACATATCATTTGGTATTGTTTATTAAAAATATCTATAACAAATATGATGCGAGTGCTTGTCGGCAAAAGTGTTACGTTGGGGTGCGATATTTGGAAATAATGAAGGATCAGAAATTATCAGATAAAACAAATAAAAAAATAAGCCCGTATTGGGATTACATTAAGTCCATGTCAATATGTTTAACACTAGTAGACGACCTGCGATGCAATGAAGGCCTCCTCCAAATAATGGGTGACCAATTTAGAGGTATAGGCTTTTAAATTGAAATAAAACAACGAAAATTCAAATTGATAAGGCAATCTTTTTTTTATGTGTAGAACCATTCACGACATTTATTTTTTAAATGTAATTCCTGTCAAATGTTTGTCGCAACTGCGCTTTAATTCGTCCATCCGTAAACACCAATTTTCAATGACTCGGTCGAGGACTTCGGTCGGTATCTCGCTAATAACTTCAGTAATGTTGGCTTCCAATGCCTCAATAGTAGCTGGTTTATCAACAAAACATTTAGACTTTACATACCCCTACAAATAAAAGTCCACAATATAGCAATTTTGCTTATTTACGTAATTTAATGACCCTCATTGCTGGACAAAATTTGGGTCCCAAAATGCGGATCTCCGGCGAGTTTTCCAAGAGCCCTACGATTGACATTATGACGCTTTGGAAGATCAGCCGGCTTCAATTCTTGGACTAGCTGTATTTCAGTATTTTATAAGCTTTAAACCAAGATATCTTCGTAAAATCGCCCAAGTAGTACCATAAGATAGGCCAAGTTGAGTTCGGCGCCGAATCCATTCTTCCGGGTCTTCGGCAAAACTCTTTTTTACAGCCGCAATATTCTCCACAGTTCGGGCTGTACGTGGTCTAATCGGTCGAGTATCATCCAATAATGTTAAATTATTCTCGAGTTTGCCGATGGTATGCCGTCGGTAGGACGATTATGTACACCATAAATTGGCCTGAGCGCAATAATTGGATAAACACTTTTCACAGAGCGTCCATATTCATAATAGTTTTGTACGATTTGTAACCCTTGTTGAAGCGTAAGTCTTTCCATGATGAAATGTCAATAAAAACTTAATAATATTATGTATTTAGTTCGACAGTAGTTACTCGTGACATGTCAATAAAACCCTATTGGAAAAAGTACCTCCAATTTGATCACCCCATACTTCTACTTGTATCTCACCCTCGCCATCATTTTTCCAATCCTAAGACTTTGTTCCAAATTTTGTAACCTAATGTGTCATGGGGTATGTGTTAGCCGGAACTGGTTATGTATTCTTAAATATAAATATATTTAAGAATACATAATTACAAATTACGCTATAAAATTTCATCTTCGTATATTACGTTACGAATTTCATAATAAGCTCCACTAATATCTCTCACAAAGGAAGAATTAAAATTTCATTAAAAGAAGTGCTATAAAAGTAGACACCGTCTAGTCTAGTCCTAGGACATTTAGGTTTGAGGTCACTGCCCTCTGTAACATAAGGTGACCGTCAGGAGTCAAGCTAGGGTAACGTACTCACAGTCTAGAGTTATACACGTGCTCACTTCGTAAACTATGCACCGATATATTGACAAATGGTCTATGAGCATTGTTAGCTTACACGTGCATTCACTAAATAAAATTCTTTCTATTCCCGCAATGAAAATCTACGTGTGCCTTGAACGCTGTTCACAGCTCAGTATTTAAGACGTATCTATGAATCGGACGCTTATAGACGTTCCATGTCTTGTTGATGGGTTACACCGATTAATACAATGCAGATACACCCGGAGTGGTTATCACGTAAATATCGGATAACGTATACGATTAAGCTTTAGTTTATTACTAATAATTTAAATTGATTGACAATCTTCTTAAGTATATATTACAAGTGTAATAAAAACTATTAATACGTAACTCAAATTTCTCTTCTCTTTATTTTTCATTGACCGAAAATAGTTTTTTTTATTTATGAAAATACAATTCGAACTGGAATAAATAAGTTATTAATATTATTAATTCCAGTTGGAATTTAATATTCTTTATATAAAAAGACAAGAGTCCAACTTGGATTTTCTTCCCTTTGGAATATACTCGCCCCAAGGGATGCCAGTGCACAGGCGCTAATTAAAGATTTATGGTGACCCCTAAGCTTGTGCTCACCTCGTACAGCGTATAAGCAGGCAAAATAGTGATGAATGCTGCCAGCTTGAAGGGTTTTCTGTAACGGGTTTTTTTTACTTTTATGTACAACTTCGATTAACATTAGGATTAATTTTAATAATTAGTATGGGACGGAAACAAAAAATATGTTTTGTATTGTAATAAATAGGGCTTCAATAAATAATTAAATAAAGTCATTTGTCAACGAAAAAAAGAACTTATATAGATATCTTTGAAAATTATAATAATAAATACCTGTGACGCATTTTGACAAAGACGAATCGGCATACAGTAAATCATATTACATTGAATCGAATAATGTCTAAGAAATAACAGAATATTCTCTGAGAAAAATTGAAATTGAATTCGTTCAACGAGAGATTTTCCCAGATTGTGTTTTGTGATAGAAGAATATGCGTTTACCGTATAAAGCCTACCCCAGTCAAGTTGCATATGTGCTATACATATACTACCCAATCCAGCGTCCCTTTTTAATTGGCATTGATTTCAAAGCGGTAGTTGAATGGGTCATTTAAATAATCAAAATTTCACGTATATCAGATCAGCAGTGAAAACAAACATAACCCGAAAATAAACAACGGCGCCTTTATTTATTCAATATGTCTGAGCACATTCATAACAACAATATCGGATTTGTTACGTGGTTTAAAATAATCTCTTTTCATCGAAGCGAGAGCATTTGACATAAGAGGCGGCAATGACTTGTCAGTAAAGATATATGAATAATAATAATAGTAATATATATTAATGCTTCTAATTTTACATTTAATGCCAGTTCGCTACTTCAGTTATTTAACCAGCCTTTTATTATTCAACCAGCGAATTAGTTGTTTAAAAGTTTCTATCAAAGAAAATGTTTAACTAATAACTTATTTATAATAATTGAATGCAAGCAGGTATTATTCGCCGACAAAGTCTGGACATCTGGATATATTATATAAAAACATACTGTTAAAAAAATCGATTAAGAAGAGTTGCGGTGAGTGTCTTGCCAGTTGTTCTCGCCCGCTCTTTGCCCTTGATTCGCCTTTTAAAAGTAGACATAGTTATCAATAACTATGAATAAATGAATTTTAATATTATATATAATATTAAAATTCATAATTACACCTGGCGCTGGTAAAATTATATGAATAAAATAAAATATAGAAATCGCAAAACTAATCTATAGTAATATTGTAAAATAAAATAGTTTTTGTAACAACGCACTATCTTGGGGATGGTAGGAAACAACAAGTTACAGGTCCTTAGAGGTAAAATATATAATGCGGAAATGTTGTAGTGACAGGGGCTGCGTGTGCTGAATAACCACTCGGTTTGGTAAGCGGTCGCAATTGCTGGCAATACCTCGGGCACATACACAACAAATACACACTTATATACAAATTTAGTCAGAGAAGCACCATTTATCGTGTCTTGCGCACCCTAAAAATCATTGCTTGTGAGACGGATATATTTAGTTGCACACTGGCTGAATTCACAAGAATTTATTCTAGTCGTAAAAAGGTTTAGGTTTTAAGTTTCTACGTGTTTTGTTTATATTGTGTTTAGTTTAATTTTATATTAATACCTCTCTATTGTATTAGTATTAAGTTATTGTAAAAATAGGAAAATAAATCTTAGGAACTTATGATTCGAACATTTGGGTTTGGAGGAAGTCTATATAAAATCAGGCAATAACCAATAGGAACGTCGCGTCAATGAAAAATGTTGCAAACCCGGGAATATTCCTAACTTCTAAGTAAAGTGAGGGTTTTAAAGTTACAAATATTTATGTCTACGAAAACACGTATTTGTCAGTATAATATTATGTCTAAGATCAATCGTTTCGTTCTCGGTAGTGTTATACCAATTAGCACATAACACATCAATTAATACAACGGAATAATTTAATGAAATAACTGTTTGCATGTATCAACAAAGGCATCTGAAATTTCATTGCAGTATGCTCATTCGTCGGGTTAGCATTTGACTGTTATTCGATTAATCAAATATTTCAATACAAACTCAATGGAATGTTTGATATGAAATCTGAATGATAATGTTAGATCAACAAGTACTAATAAGAGAATAGAATTTGAGAAGTATTTGAATCTTCTATCATATATTCCTTGTTCCCCAACACCATATTGTTCGATTGTGACGTAAAGGCGAAGCGTTCTGTTCAATTGTGATTGTTCAAAATGACGGAATAACATGACATATCAGTTTGTGTATCTACTACGTGGGTAACAATGAGAGTTGGCCAGTTAGAAATATTGCTTATGACTTTTTTTTTAATTTAAATTTTACAACTCTTTGGTAACCTATATGCATTCATTTGTTTTTGTGAATTGGCGGCAAATTTAAAACTCTTGTTACACGTAAATGAACCTAACGCGAGAAAATTTTCGGTCAATGATTTATTATGACTTTCGTTGTGGGCTTACTCAACAACAAAGCAAAGATAGGCTGCTATTAGTATTTCTTTATGAAACCCTATCTCGTGTCACTATTTACAATTGGTTTAAGGAGTTTAAGTGTGGACGTAGCAATCTCAATGGTGATACGCGTGAGGGACGTCCTTTAACAGCGACTACTGAAGATAACATCACTGTTGGGCGACGCATGATAGAGGAAGTAAGAGAGTGATCTATCAGCTGATACGGGCAAGCCTAGGCATTGGTATGAGTCAAGTTAAAAAAATATTACACGAACATTTAGGCGTCAGGAAGCTTTGTACCAGATTCCCATACTTTAACCGACGACCAGAAACACCTTCGCATGGACTGGTGTCGCCAAATGTTAGATAAGTTGAACGGCGGTGACTCAAATGCTGTATTTGACATCGTCACAGGTGATGAAAGCTCGTTATATTGCTACGAACCCAAAACTAAAGATGAAATTCGAGGTATTCGCTTTAGGAGCCCTGGAGATGCGGTGAAAGCGCACGATAATGCCATAGACGCCTTAAGGAAGAATGGGCCCACTGTTTTTCTCAGTGGTTCCATCGAATGCGACGATGTGTAGAGAGGAACGGAGATTACTTCGACAAACAATAAAAGTATTGCCTGCTTTCTACATTAAGCCGTTTTTCATTGTCTAAAAATTTTCAGTGTTACCTAGGTATTAGGGCTAGATATCCCGTTGACCAATAACAATGTGACAGTGTTTTTCGTTTAACAATCTCACCCCCCAGAGCGACCCAGACACAGCACCTAACCTTTATTGACAGATCGACTAAAGTCATTTTCGCGGAAAATGTTGTAGTGTATAAGGGATGTAATTGTCTGCCACGAGCAGGACAGATCAGGCGCAGGATTGACAGCTTTCCATTCTAATCCGGGGCGCGGCAGTTCCAGTCCCCATTGAAATATTTCCTGTGATATTTACGTGAATTCGTTGTTTTTGATCCCATAGTTGAATCATTACACTAATAAGATTAATATGTTGCCTACATCGGTCCGTGCGTTCTGTGGACAATTAACTGTCGACTCACTAACGCGTGTTGACCAATCGTCGTTTTTAGTTGTAGATTCTCAGCCTCAGGTACCTGTTTGTCTCTTCTCTTTGCAGTAGAAAAATACATTTTATTTTATCTCACACACTGTTTTATTGTGTTTCTTTTAATATTATTTTTATTACTCTTTAATGTATAATTTTCTACGGTTTCGATATTTGTAAATATGTCAGGAACATGTAGACTAACATTTTAGTATATAGTTTTATTCTGAGAGTACATTGTCTTCACATATAATTCTTTAACTAATGTGAACAAAATATTGTAACCCTATTTTAAAAGAGTAGGTGTGGAGTTTCTTGCCTATTCTTCTCCACACGAAACTTACTACCTTTTGGAAGGGGCAACTAGAATCTTCTTTATATTTTATTTGACGTTCAAAGGTGCCATTTTAGGTGGTCTAATTGAAATAAATGATTTGACTTTTTGACATCGTGTCATAGGCACGGCATACGGTTGAAAGGCGGCCATCTTGTTTCTAATATTTGGACATTATAGATACTGCACACACTTAACGCATTTTTAATACCACACGTCAAGACATCTTTATGGTAGGGGAGCCCACGATGCTAAATGGGGATTTACTCGAGCGTCGTAGAGACCTATTGGGATGCAAAGCTTAGATAATAAGAAGAAAAAAATATTATATGATATATACCTTTTCATCGGTGGGGGAAGCGGCTATAGATTATTAAATATGTAAAAAAAAACTGTTGCATGGACATCCTCGAGCGCGTCAGATATTGATATGGTCTAAGATCCCGCTATACAACGACCTTCACCGAGATGCTTATTTAATGAAACTTATTTTATATATAATTTAATATGTCAATAAATATAATCCATATGGGTTACCTAGCAAATTTCAGTCCAGAGTATGTTTAATTAATTTAAAAAATTTTTTTTTTTTTATCAGTTTTTAATCGAACTACAAATTTTGGAGTAATCCCGAAAAAACACTTTTTCGGGTTTCTTTCGTTCACGATATCTCTCGAACTAATCAACCGCTTTTGACCAGCTTGGTGGCGATCGACGTGGTTTTTCAAGCTCAAAGGCGGATTAGTTTTTGAAGTTGATCGATAAATAAACCACTTAAAAAAAAATATTTCTTATTTTTTTAAGATTTTTCAAAATTTCTCAAAATCTATCGGTCCAAATCGGTTCAAATTCACAGGAAATGTAATTTTGAGGGAAATATTTAGAACACCGTTTAGTAGATTCCGATCGGTTTAAGGAAATGTAGGCATCACGCAGCTGCACGCATTTAACTTTATCGACGAATTTTTGTTATTTCGGCTTGCGGAAATCGTCAGATTATATATTTTTCATTATTCTTGAATTATTTCCTTCAAAATAAAAAAAAAATTAGCTACGCTCGAGAATGTCGAGATGACGTTTTTTTTACAACTTTGTTGCCCTCCCCTTTTTTTCCGTCACTCTCAAATTGTCAGATTAGTGGAATATACACTTTTTAGGATGTTATTAACTCACCCTACCTTAATCTGACGCGCTCGGGAATTTCTGATGGTCAATTTTTTCTTTACTAATCTGATCCTGTCTCCTTCACGGGCGGCCTTATATATGGGCCTCATATTTTGTGGAGGTACTTAACCGGGTACAAGGTATCCCCCTATATATTAATCAGCCGCGCTTTAGTAAATCCCGAAATCCCCTCTTGGGCTCCCCTACCATTAGTTATGCTAGTTTTAGTGTTTCATATTTATTGTCTTTGTGTAAATGCAACCGCTATTTTTGTGTAAATCTTAAATACAAAATTTTAGTAAAAGTTTGGTACAACGCTACTTTTCGTCCTATATATAATTGGTATTTTTTCAGTCATTATGTAATTGGTAACGTAATATACGTAAATAGAAATCTAATTTATCTTACAAAATTGCATGCATAATGCACTGGATTAAATGAAACGAAAACAAAAGCGAAATCTAAAATAGCAAAACTTAATTTTTCTCCACGGGGCACAGTCAGTGCGTTCAAAAGATTCACTGCATTGCAGGTATTTCATTTAACAAGCAATTGTTATAAGGAATATCGGTCTGAAAAATATTTTTATTTTATATGAATAAAACTGGACTGAATAATTATGGAAATGAACTTATACTTTTAGCCCTGTTTAAGTATTAATATCTTTAAAAAATAAATAAATCAGTGGCGCTACAAACATCTTTAGGTCTGGGCCTCAGATTTCTGAATCTGTTTCAAGATCATTTTTAAATCTAATAGGCATGTAAGTTATCAGCCTCCAGTGTCTGACACACGCCGTCGACTTTTTGGGTCTAAAACATGTCGGTTTCCTCACGATGTTTTCCTACACCGTTCGAGCTAATGTTAAATGCGCATATAGAAAGAAAGTCCATTGGTGCACAGCCGGGAATCGAACCTATGACCTCAGGGATGAGAGTCACACACTGAAGCCACTAGGCCGACTTTGCTTCATTTATTACTACTATTAATCTCTTCATACTCACACTAGCATTTTTTTTAAAGACAATTCGCACCAATTGACCTAGTCCCATGCTAAGCTGGTGAAGCTTGTGTTATGGGTACTAGGCAACGGACATACATACATATTATAGATAGATAGTCAAATATATACATATTTAAACACCCAAGACCCAAGCACAACACCAAATGCTCATCACATCGATGTTCGTCTCAGCCGGGGAACGAACCCGGGACCCACGGATTCGCAGTCAGGTGTACTAACCACTAGACCAATGTGTCGTCGATTCACTTATGGCAATTCACTTTTTATAGTAAACACGTCCTATATTTTAGTCTGTATGTAAATAAAAACATTGATTTATAAAAGTCAAACGTAAACGTAATTAATTTTAAAAAGTGTAAGGATAGGCTGTTTTAATATCCAAGATGGAAATGGCCTGTACGTGTACATCACTATTAAGAGTGTGTTTAAAAGTACACGGTCTCGCTGAGCGGCGGATTAGTGCGGAAATTAAATTTTCATTTATTTTTTATTTTATTGCAAAGATTTTGAACGACAGCTCCTATTAATTCCTGACTTCTTTTATCGGATTGTAATTTTCTTATTCAAATATTTTATGAAACTGAATGAATTACGCTGACTTAAGAGCCTGGCATCCGACATTATACTTCCTCGAAAGGCGTTTCCTTAATAAAAATAAATTGGAACATTCAAATAAATATCTTGATTAATTTCTTTTTATTACACGATATAAACTAACTTTTTGGTTTGCGATGTTCATCATAGTCATAACATCTTTGTACAAAAAATATAACTATAATTTTCTTTATTTATTAATTAAGAAAAAATATTTCTAGTGATTATCTTAGCATGTCAGTAGTGTTATATATACATATGTATAAATATACCGCCTAACCAATCACAGTTCAACAGACGAAATGTAGGACACAAATGTAGGATTAAGCTTCATGTCTCGGTATGTCTATGAAAGCGATCTCGGCGCTTACAGCACGAAGATTCTTCCATAGTTTCATTCTTCTATTCTTATAATAATCCTACGGGGTGTAGCAAGTTAACGTAAAAAGACTACTTACAAACTACTTACTACCGTACACTTTGCTATACTCGTAACATTTTGACATAATGTTCATGAACATGAACTTTTATTATAAATACCTATAGTAAGTTTGTAGACAAGTAGACAGCCAAATTGCCAAGTTGGCGATACCATCGGACAGGTCGGCTATATGGGACGTCTGCGCGCGCACATTATGGAAGACCATTGGATTCCCTTCACGAAATCGACGCTGCTTTCAAATTAGCATAGTGAGATGCGTATTACATGCGCTGTCTCGCTCTCATGGCTTTCATGTAGACGAAATAAACATTTTAAAGAATGAAATTTCATATAACTTTCTAACTCTACAGCTTAATCAAAATATGGGCTTCATATGTATGGTATCTCGTATAATAAAAAAATAGTTTATTATTAGTAACATTCACTTTTCTTCGGTCTGTTATACAATAACTAAAATAGTAATACGTGAATTTTATCTGGTTAAATCTAAATCATAAAAATTATTTCAAATAATTCACTGTAGTCGGTATTATATTTATTGTATAAGATGCGAAAGATTGTTAGGATAAATTAAAACTATTTTGACTTGTTGATTTGTTCGGCTACGCCAGACACAGTTGCATGAAAAATCATCAAATTGGAAGTGTGGCAATGCGAACTAAACTTAGTTTATTCATAGACAAATCATAAAGATACCCATCAACCTAAAAATAAAAAATAAAATGGTGCGTGTACTTATGTACGCGCGTAAGAAGTTATACTTCTTTGGCTTTCTTTATTTTTTTAAAATATTGAATAATTAATAATAATAGATATTTAGCGTTAATAATTTAACAATATTTAATATTTAGTATATTATTCAATTATTAATTAATATTAATAACAATTATTATTTATTATTTTATTATATTATTAATTTAATTTAATAACTAGGTATGTTTCATAACCTTTTAACTAAGTAACAATAGGTCTTTGTGAAAAAGCATTGCTAAATTTCTTTGAAAAAATAATTAAAACTGCTTTATTTGTTTAAAAGGTACTACAAATGTCATTATGGTCATACGTCACGCATATTCTATTTCTTTTTACTTGTCTTATTCCCATCTCGGCGCCCATACTGAATTTTGTGTCACGGTGCGCGCGCATCGTAAAATTTCACTCTCATAAACTTTTCATAACGCGCCTAAAGAAGTATAACTTCAAAAAAAGACAGTATTGTAATCTTCGTCATGATTAACTATTTCTTTCTGTTTATCTGTGTCAGCTTCGGAAAAGCTTTGATAGCCAAAGAACGTCAAAGATAACCTTCAAAGTTTCTTTCAATTTATTTGTTCGGCACATTTCGAGCAGTCACCTACTGACATAGTATTAATTAAAATGCAGTTGTTAAGATCGCAGGATAACTGTGATAATAGATTATTCGTTGGACATTTTCAGCAACACCATTGAGACTTTTCGCCTGGACGTTTTAGCAACGATGGATTCTTGATTATATACTATTATTATTATTTTCTTTCGCGTTATTATATTGCTACGTAATTTTTTTTTAAAGACAATTCACACCAATTGACCGAGTCCTATGCTAAGCTGGTGAATCTTGTGTTATGGGTACTAGGCAACGGATATACGTACATATTATAGATAGATAGACATATAAATACATATTTAAACACCCTAGACCTAAGCACAACACCAAATCACATCGATGTTCGTCTCAGCCGGGGATCGGATTTATATTGTTTTTTAATATATTCGCGGACACTCGGTAGACCTATTTATTCTTCGATACAAAGAGTCGAAGAGAATATGGTACCGCGATATCTCAGGTCGATTAGCGCACCTGGTTTGTAAGTTCTCTAGCCATTTTCACATGTATAGTCTTCAAAAGTGCTTGATTATTCTCGTTTGTAATGTTTGAGAGCTTAAATAAAATAAAATAACTTCTCATTGTCATATACGAGACTCTAATCTAGACAGACCTACGACAAGTATTGTGTCCATTCGCCTTATATTTGTCCATTTAGGTCTTACAAGACTTCACTATTACTATAGATTATTAATATCTAGAGCATGAATAGCCGTTAATGGCATAGAAATTCCCGAGCGAGGGAGAGGGACTGTTACATATTAAAAGAGAAAAGAGACCAACATTTAATTATTGCTTTTTACAAAGCTAATATCTAGTAATGACCGTGTTAGACCGCGTTAAGTTATCATCGAATATCGTAAAGTTACATTATGCACCGTTGGAGACTGATATGATTTTGTTTTCTTGACATTTTTCATCGATAATATAGGTATGTTATTGCAGTATATATTAGTAGAGGTTACAAGCGTAGACAGTGAGAAATCTTTAGAGATTTTGCAAGGCCGTCATGCGCCAAAAACATGAGGCGGAGAGGGCTAGCGAGGTCGATCCCACAGCTCATCCGTATCGCCGCTCCACCGCGTCAATCGCTGTAATCGTGCAAGGAGGCTTCAGTGGGGTACAGGGGTCCATGCATCCAAATGAAGGGATGCTGTCCTTCCCCAGCTCTACAAACCAGGGTGAATAGAGTATGGTTCTTGCTGTTTCAAGGTCTATTACCGAGTCTTGCCTCGGGCGAATGTTGGTAGCGCCGTGGGGTATGATCAGAAGCTAGTTCTACATTCCACTACAAGGCAGTGGCGGGAAGGTATGCGTAAGGCATTTCCTAGTGGCTAAGCGTGTGTCTCTACCCTAACAACACGTTCACAGCCCGGTTACGCACAAATGGATAATAATTTATTTATTTAATTTCATTCTACAATTGCACGCTTAAATAAGCCAATATAAAGTATAAAGTTATATATCTATATATATATAAAAATGAAACCTGTTTTCCGTTGTCACGACATAACATGAAAACGGCTTGACCGATTTGTCTGATTCTTTTTTTATAATATTCCTTGAAGTACGAGGATGGTTCTTACGGAGAGAAAAATTAAAAAAATTGAGTGACAAGGTCTAAAAACAACACTTTTCTATATTCCCATACAAAATACTCGTAATAATATTTAAAGGCAATTTGAACTTTATACCATATCATAAAGTTCAAGTGTTAGTGGAGGGGTTCCGGGAAGGTAAATTTTTATTTTTTGACATAATGTATTTGTTGTATTATCAACTTTCTTTTTTTATCTTACTAGCTAAACCGGTGTCCCGATTAGCAGAATAAGTATGCAAAAAAATAAAGAACCGACTGTTAGGCGGTACGATGTTCGCCAGGCCAGCTAGTTAAGGATAAAAATAATACTTAGTTCTAAATAAATAAGTATGATCATCAATTATAAATAAGTACTATAATATGTTGTAATGTGCACATTTTTTTATTAAATGTAAAATTATGTGTTAACGAAGCAATTATCTCATAGAATACAAGTGACAGCTGGCAATTATTGTTCATCAGACACAATGCTAGGGTTGTCATTCTACTATTATTCACCAATTGAAATATTAATTCATAAAACACACTATCAATATTCATACAAGCCAGAAAAAATTGCACTAAAGAACACAGAACATGCAAAAACACATGATTAATGATAAATTTAATAACAATGAATTAATTTTAGTATTGTTACTTTCTGTCTTGATCTTATCTATTAATCTAATTAAATATACAATCAAAAAGGGACAAAACAGTGTCCTGAGACTGACTTGGTTTTTAAGTATATTTTATAAGAATGATATTATGTTGCACACAATATGCAGATTCTACGTTCACCTAATTATTACACAAAGCTTTAACTCGCTGTTTATTAAATCTATTTTTTCATTGCCTTACATGTTCATTGTTCATAGTATGAAACAATGTAGTAGTAAACACCTAAGACTTATTTTACATTTCAAAATGCCGAAGTTTGACATGTAAACGTCAACCCTAAGCGGTGGCTTGTTCTAAATAATTCCAAGGCTAAATTATTACGCGCACTTAACTCCTGTTATTGAATAAATTTTATTGTGTTAACACTAAACAACCACTTTAAAATACAAATTTGTTTTGAATACTACTTTTTTTATTCCGATATTTCAGAATCAATTTAACTTACATAACAATCGTATAGTTTTAAATAGAACTCACAAAAGCTGAGGCACCTGTGCCTCAGATCATTTCTTTTTTTTGGTCTAAGCGATGTCGGTTTACTCCCTACAGTACAAGCGAGTGTCAAGTGTGCACAGAGTGAAAAAGCCCACTGGTTCACAGCCGGGTCGATACCCGGCGTCGTTTATACGTATTACTAGTTAGTGGCTTCAGTCGTAGATTATCGAATCTACGACTGAAGCCACTAGTAATCTACGAGTTGTAGGTTCCGTCAAAGAGTATGTATTCACTAATTTGAATTTGGAACGTGGATATTGTAAATCGATGTTTGAATCGCCAATGGTTTCGATCAGGAAAATGTTACTGTAGAGATGTAGATTAATGGGGATTTAAAGATAGATTAATAAAATAGCTAAAATACTAAATAATTAAATAAATAAATAATATATAAATAGCTTAGTATAATGGCTGCTGCTCTTTGTAAAGTATATTTATTTTGCGTATGTGAAACAGCAGGTACTGCTGCATATTTTGGTAAGAAATATATGTCGCAAACATATTACGTTAGCGATTATTACTGGTTGTACTAAGTATTACAGGTATTAATGGCACGAACATATATTGAATACACGACATTAATATTATTTGGTTTATCCGCAATTTGATAGCGCAACGCATTGATGAACACAGTAAATTAATAATTTGCTGATAATACGTTGGCGGCAGACATTTTGTTTTAATTGCTGCCTAACGCCCAACAATTTTTTTGAAAGTACTTCGTTAAAAAGTATTAAAATACAATTCATTTTGAATCACGTTTCAACAATTTGAAATAGCAGAATGTCATATCGATATGTTTACACATAAAATATTGCTATGAATTCAATAGCTCCTTTGTTAGTGCGCAATTACAATTAATATGTGAACTATAATGGCTGACTGGTTATTTTTTTTAAGTTACAAAGGGTAGTTCTCAGAGAGTTGCCTTTGAGATCTAGACTACTGAGAAACGCGCTAATAAGATTGAATTTACAGGTATTTTGCCTATATCAATTGACTAGTAACTGTAAAAGACGAACCGTGGTTATTATAAAATTATTTTAAAGAAAAATGATGCTAGTAGACACAGTAATATAATGCCAATACAATTTTAAATTTAAATTTCGGTGTTTTTACAATTAGCCGCCGGTGTGACATATAAGAACTTGTGCGATTAACAGATAGTTTTCAACTACGGATTAACTCAATAAAACCTTTTTTCATAATATTCCAACCATCAATCGATAAAATTTTATAATACATATATTTATATTAAAGCATTTTTCAAGAGTTATAATTAGTGTACAATTAAAAAATGTACTGAATAATGTTATGAGTGTTGTATGTGTATGAAAGACCGCCTCATATTTCTCCTTTACGTTATTATTTCGCGCTTAGTATACGAATATAATATAATTACTCGAATCATTGAATAGATTCTCATAAAACATTAAATTAACTTCGCTCCTCGTCCTATCGTCCTATCAATAACATGCGTATTGAACCTATATTGAATATCATAATTGACTTGCAATTAAGTCTAGTTCGTATTAATTACAACGAGGAAGGATTAGTCGGAGTAATTTTACTACGTTAACTATGTAGGTGAAGACGGATTTTTATAATCATTAATTGAGGCCATTTTTGAAGTGAGGCTTTACGCATAAGGGTAATTTTTTACAGATGAAACGCAATAACAATAATATTAGCGTCACGAAGATGTGCAGCGTTTTTGTGGATGAAAAGGGAGAGAGCGATTGAGTGAGAAAGGGCGAACGTAGCATGAAGCAAATAGATATGGAGCGCGAGTAGTGAGCAAGAAAGTGAGAAAGATCGAGAGAGACAGTGAGATAGAGTGAACGTCGCATTGCGCACAGAGTACCATGGAGCGAGAGGTGGGAGAGAGCTTTAGTGAGAAAGATTGAGAGAGCTCTCTCTCTCAATCTCAAGGGTGATCGACAAAAAATACACTCTATTGGTTGATGTATTCGTTTAGTAGTTACATATTATAACTTTAGATGGCAATTCTGTCGCATAACGCCTTGTGTAGTAAACCCAGTTTTTTATTTAATTATATTATCATTGCACGTATTCAGTTTGTAAACAGTGTGATTATAGATATACAAATACATGGAGTGATCATATACTGGTACATGATCATCTATTGGGGCTTTTACCTTAGTAATAATTAATTTACAAAGAACTTTCACTTCTGACATGCGTACAGGCACGCACTTTTTTTGTATAGACAGCGTTTGCGACTGTTACTTTTTACCTCTGTTTTTTAAGCAAGTCTTAGCGTTAAGTATGACTCACGAATGTCATAAACGGATTGGATTTTAACATACACGAGACATAGTTTGGGCTAAGTCTCGACTCTGAATCGTGAATCTTAAGCTGATATTAAGCGATGGCGGTTACCTAAGTCATTTAGCAGAATGTTTTCCAAATGTTTCTTAAAATCGTTGATTACATTTTAACTGAGCTGCTGTGTTATTTAAAAATATTCCAGTTAATTCAATGGATGACTCTGTAAACGTGTATATTTTAATAATTTTGTATCACTACATATAACGTAAATTCGTACAAACATTTCTAAATGTATGGATGATGTTTAAATATTTAATACGAATTATATTTCTTTAGGGCTGGAACATAACTACGAAGAGGAAGAGGGTAGCGATGTGGACCGAGAATTAAGGCCAATAGCCCGACGCACGGGCAAGCACATAGCTGCTGGCGAAGAAAGACCAAGGATCAACTCTAGTCAACAAACTACACCCATCGAAGGTATGTTATATTGCAAAAATCTCCATTGTCCACGCATGAAAAGGTTTTAGTGTTTGAAACGATGAAATAAATTGTGCTATATTTGTAATATACGTATCTTTTCCTAATATACTTTATTGTACACACACTTATAGATTACAGCTGTTATTAATTTTGACTACTCTCTTATACTGTTATTTTATTTGCTGCTCTTTTGATTTTCATTTGCTGCACCCGAGCATCATATAAGTGCATCGAAAATATCAGAGTTGTTCTTTCTTATGAGAAAATAAGCTTTATAATATAAAAATATTAGTTGCTCTGCTAAATATAAACTAAGTAGCTTCGTGTAAGATTCATTTGCTATAGTAAAGAAACAAAAATAAGATTATGTACTTTAAGATTATTATATATATACGAGTATATAGGTATTTTAAGTTTACTAACTAAAATAAACATTGAATTTAATTTCAAGTCAAATAAAAAAATATATATATGTTACGATAAGAAGGTCTGTCTTGTAATCAAACGTTATAAAGCTAAGTAACCTAATTAATTCTCTTTGAATAGTTCATTTTAATCTCTTCTAATGATTTAATGGAGGATAATTCCACATGTTGTTTTCAACTATTCAAATACCGTTCATTTTCAATTGAAACACTTATGTACTATGTTTGTATATACTACTTGCAACTTTGAAAGGGAAACGATTAAGGATGTGAACGCAGTTTCAATAGAAATGGAATAACTAGACTGGAAATCAGGTGAATGTGACTGTGATACCTGTTCTGAGTATTCCTTTGGTAAACATGTTAAGGAATGAACTAAGACATGTTCAAAGGTATTATATTGTATAAAACAGCTAAAGAGGAATATAGCTAAATACCTTTACAATACCAAAGTCTAATTGCACTCTGTCCGCACGCAAATGTTTAATCATCGGACGTTTATACGAAATTCCACCCGTATCACCTCGAAATCCGTCGTTCCACAACTGAGCGTTTTTTAAGGCAGTTGCCGCGCACCATCGCTATGTGGTACCAGCTGCCCATTGAAGTATTTCTGAACAAATTCTACTTTGGTTTCTTCTTGTCTGACAATGTGAGTAGCGCCGCTATTATAAACCACCAGGTGAGCCTCCTGCCTTACGTCTCTTTACCAGTGCTTTGTTAACATTTAGACATGGACATTGGACATATTGTCCAAAACCCTATTAAATCTTCCTTATTGCATTTCTATTAACGTCATTGTTTAAGGTGTTAGTTGTTATTCTTAAATACGAACAGTGTGACCAACAATAAAATAAATAATTACATTTCGAAATTCAAAACTCGAACTCTTCCAACTTTCTTTTATTCCTTCGCAGTGAAATTTGTTGAAATATTATATTTCTGTAAGTAACAGGTTGTCGTCGCCTCAATAAATTTCAACAATAATACAATTTAACGTTATCACAATCTGACGCTACATGCTTTCAAGAATCGTGCGACACCTTTTATCGTTTCCGCTGAAATGTGCAGTATTTGCAGGGAAATGTACGTTTTATAAAATTTTAACCAAAGTTATCCATGAGAATACAAATAAATGTTCTTTTATTAAACCTTAATGAAAACTGTAACACGTTGACTTCTATAAAATAAAGTGATCATTGATTATTATAGGGGAGTTTTTAAAGGACTTTCCGAGTTGGACCATTATGTATGAAAACAGCCAGATCATGTATTTTTATAAGAGAATCGCGTATATAGAAGACATGACATCCATCTAACTAGCATTGTACTGCAACATTATTCATAACTCTTTATTTTAAAAAAAAGGGTGCGTGTACTTATGTAGGTACGCGCGTAAGAAGTTATACTTCTTTGGCATTATTAAAAATAGTTTTTGATTGCATGCAAATAATTAATTACAATTACATAATCAAAGACGTAAGGAAAAAGAGTCATTATAGTCAATGAAGTTCAATTTACAGTTGAAAAATTAAATAAATAAATATTTATTATTATTCTCATACATTAAGTGTAACATAAATTCTATTATTATTCGAATGTTATTTTTAAATTATGTCCAATGCCGTAGAATCTTCCGTGGGCAACTTCATTCTGTTAATTTTGTGTCACGGTGTGCGCGTATCGTAAAATTTCACTCTCATCAACTTTTCATAACGCGCCTAAAGAAGTATAACTTCAAAAAAATTCTAACCGCAAAAAAATTGTGAAAGTTTGAAAATTTATTATTTGTGGTTTCCATTACAGGGCAGCAAAAAATTGTTTTATCAAAAATCTGTCCATTTTTAACGCATGCGTTTAAAACAGATCGGAAAAACTGGCCAGTTAAAAGCAAAAAAAAAACTTCAAACGACTAGCAATTTACTCAGTGAATGTAGGTGACACGAACGTTTAAAGGAAAAAGAGAAACAAGTTCGTGGCTGCCAGTAACAAATTAATTAACTGCGGCTCGCAACTGCAATTCACCACAAAGGACAAAGGTTTGACTAAACAAACTGCGTATACTATTTACTTTATCGATTTAAAATTTAACTTGAAACATTCGCACAGGTTTATAGAGTTATTAAAAATAAGGGCGTATTATGGATAATATAATTATGAATAATCACAATAATTAGAGCAGTGTTGGCTTAGCAGCTTCAGCGTGCGACTCTCATCCCTGAAGTCGTAGGTTCGATCTCGGCTGTGCACCAATGGACTTCTATGTGCGCATTTAACATTCGCTCGAACGGCGAAGGAGAACATCGTGATTAAACCCGGCTTGCCTTAGACCCAAAAAGTCGGCGTGTGTCAGGCACAGGAGGCTGATCTACTTGCCTATAAAACAAGCGATCATGAAACAAATTCAGAAATCTGAAGCGCTGAAGGTTGTTGATTTATATATTTAATTTTTAATTACAATAATACTGTTGCTCGTATTAAGTAATATGAAATCAGATACGGAATTTGATTCAGGTCCATGCGTAATAAATTTAAAAACATTAAAATGACATAACGATTTAGTATTGTAAAGAAGTTCTTTTTCTTTGTTTAACTGCACAAGTTTTTTAGTCGACCTGAATGGGGTTTAGATATTGTACTACTAAAGTTCTATAGGTTATGGCGATCAATTTAAACAATGCCATTAATATTCAATATATTGTCTATTAAGACGATTTCATAAATATCAACCACAGCTAAGAGAATCTTAAAGAGAGCTAAAAACATACTATAAGTAACTATTTCCGTCATAAAAGTTCGCTTAAAATGACGTAGGTGATTAAAATATAATAATTACTTTTACCTTTGTCCTTTTGTCTTCCATTATCGAGTCCTAAGCGAAATACACAACTAATATTCTGACAATTAACAAATAATTGTAATAATTAACTGTAGTAAAAATACCTGTACCTATAAAGTTAATTCAATGAAAAACGGAAACACTATTTTAAATAAATTTACTCTCTAAGACTTAAATAAAGAGAATACATTACGTCGTCTATAAATCAGCTTAGCAGAGGTTTTCCTAGCTGGCTTCCCCACTTACGCCCCGAGAAAAGGTAAAAGATTTTCTAAGCTACCTTTCACGGCATAGGATTGTACTCAATTACACTCGCCAAGAATCATACTCTTAGAATCTCGCTCGCGGATAGTTTATAGAAGAATAAATTTCAATTGCGTTAACAATCAATACAAAAATAATTTTAAATTTACTTTTTTATAAATTTAGTTTTCAAATTAAGGGCGTAGAGGCAATAAAGTCTCCGTCACTGTTTTAAATCACTTCATTATTTTTGTTACTAAATGTTGCCTTTGTAATCTTTATATAAAAAAAAATGTGTGCGTGTACTAGGTGTACACACGTAAGCAGTGAAACTTATATAAAACCTTTGTTGTACGCAGAGCCATAATTGGTTTGTTTTAAGTTCAGAGGTCCGAAAATATTTCTTTAAACACAGTAAATTTTGATACACTGCCTAGCATACAATTTACAAATGAATTGCTGCAAATTGCGATTAGCAAATTTCAAGTCGAAAATGTAATCCGTTGTCAAACTTCAAAGTCAAAAACATACTATATGTCATATTTTAACGCCGATAAAGAAGCAACATGGCGCGTAACGGAAAAATGTGACGCGTAACGCAAAAATGTTACACTCAATTTTTTTCCAACCCCGATAAAGAAGTTTCACTTCAACTAGCTGACCGGGCAAACGTCGTTTTGCCATGTATATCATTTATAATAAAAAATAGGGGTTGATCGTAGAGGGGTGAAAATTTGGGGTTGTATGTATTTTTTAAATATAAAAACAAAAAAAATATCTAAAAAATAAAAACAAAAATTTAGGGGGATGAAAAATAGATGTTGTCCGATTCTCATAGATACCGGATAAGCACAAAAAAATTCATCAAAATCGGTCAAGCCGTTTCGGAGGAGTATGGCAACGAAAACTGTGACACGAGAATTTTATATATTAGATAATGAATTATACAGTAAGAACAAGTTTCTCCACTATCAGCTAGGCACGGTGAAATGCTCGCTTACATTATTTTGAGAAGAAGTATTTAGGTATAAATCGAGGTAGAAAATAATCATTGCATAGCTGTATAAGCAGCGATCTAAGTCCGACCTGTCCAACTAGTGATGATATAACTTTTCTAATGTTGTAATCGCATTAGCATCAGTTACGTAGCAGTAAAGCCTCTTAAATTTCTATATTTATGTTGTGGATTACATGGCAAGCCAAAGATGCAATTGTTATGTATTTAAACAAAAATACAAGGTTTGAAATTTTTCAGCGTTATATAAATTTATGACATTAGATGAATTTAATCAATTTAGCATTCGCGAGCGGACTAATTTCCGTTATTATCTAGGATTTCTGATCTGTACCAACCCGAAGCATTTACTCGCCGGAAATCGAAAAGAGCATGATACGAAAAGCATTCCAAAGTTCAGCTACTAAGACACACTGATATCTTTTCTGGTAATATTTCAGAGTTATATTATATTTATGTTTATTAATTATGGTAATGTAAACTGTGGCATAAATCTTATTTTCTAAGATCCCTTTAGAAACTTAGCTATCTTTTCCTAGGACAGTATCCTACTTTTCTAGGATCTCGATGGGTACCTAGAAGGATGGACAAGTGAAGGTTCCAAAAGGTCTCACCTGTATTTGTCTTAAAAATCTATATAAACTCAATTAATTTAAAACTTATTAACAAATTGTTAAGCGGAAAAGAGTACTATTTCTAGAAAGAAAACGAGTTCAACTGTAAATGGCAAGTTGCCTGGAGTTAACATCTATATACGTATACAATGTGTTTCATAGGTTATCATATTAAAATATTAACGCAAACGAACTTAACGATATTAAACGATTTTCAAAATTTGAATTAAATCTGTTGTCGTTTGGTCACAATAAAGTTTTTTGTTTCTTACAAAAAACATCATATTGTATGTAGTAAAAATACAATGACTATCCATTGTATTTTCCCATTGATAGGTTTTACAAGAGACGTTGCTGTTTTGTGTTACGCTATTGTGCGAAAAGTGAGGAAGTATCTATCTGTCGCCTGCCCTGCCTAACTAAGTACTAACCCTTTGATCTCTCAGTCGATTCATCATTCTCGGTCATTTGTCGCTGTGACCGAAACTGGTAACGTAATTTGTCCATGCGCAGGTCCCTATCCCTTATGCGCGCGTATTAAACTTAAGTCTTACGAATATAGAAGTTATTATTTGTAAAATCCAATATGAATTAATAAGTGGTGGGATAATCGTGGTTGTAGCTTAAGAACTTTGGGGTATAAACAGTAAACACCAATTAACTATAGGTACAAATAAATGTAAATTAATATTTGCTAACAACAAATAGAATTTTCTTAGACATCACTAAAAGTTTTCCGTTAACCGTGCCGCCAAAAAAGTAAAAACCTTGGAAACAGCCTAAGTTTCTTACCTTACTATTTTACTTATATATTCATATCTTACTATTTTCCATACACAAAATAATTGTCGTGTATGCAACATAAAGTAGATCGACTCATTTGTCATATATTTTTTTTTTTAAAGACAATTTACACCAATTGACCGAGTCCTATGCTAAGCTGGTTAAGCTTGTGTTATGGGTACTAGGCAACGGATATACATACATATTATAGATAGATAGACATATAAATATATATTTAAACACCCAAGACCTAAGCACAACAACAAATGCTTCGTTTCAGCCGGGGATCGAACCCGGGAGCCATGGATTCGCAGTCAGGGGTACTAACCACTAGACCAATGAGTCGTCGACATATATATGTACTATTATAACAAATTTGAACAACGCACAAAATTCTTTGATGTCGGCGACAGCCCGCCGCTTTTTCACAAAGTCATATAATGCTACGTATGGATTTTACATTTAGTTTAATAACGTGAGTTAACCCAATTTAATCAAACGTGAACCTATTTAATGTATTACAAAGATACATTTATCATAGGCGGTACACATTTGATATACTTGAGATTTATTCTAACAGAACATCTAAAATGTAAACAATCGTATCATATTAATCTTAATTGTTATGATGACACAAGTGAACTTAGCTATAATATTTACGTCCCGCTTGTAGGTATTCTTTTGATCCTACCGAACTGCACGCAAATGCGCGGCGTTGCCGCTTTTCATAGATGTCTAGTTTGAATGAATTTGCATGGGTGTTAACTTTATTGACTGATTTTTGATTTAATTTTTCTTTATACTATTACGTTAATATACTGGAACTGATATCCTTTAAATAGAAAAATAAATATGAATTTAAAACACGTTGTTTAAAAACCTGGTACATAGACAGATCATTGTTGTAAAATAAAATAGTAAAAATGTAACCAAGAACAGGATTTTATTTTAAAGACCCACTTATTCATTAATAAAAAAGCCGCGCCAACAAGGCAACATATAACAAAAAACAGGATAGAAGAAGTTATAAATTTTGCTACCAATGCGTGTCCTCGATAATAGGTGGGACTGCGTGCACAAACATAATGCTTGTATCATACCAATGTTTACAATCAATAAGTTTACACAGACAAACATTATCATAGGATCACAAAAGAAAAGACTTCAAATTACGACACATAGCGCAAAAATCTAATAGAGTGATCACAGAATGCCCTTCCTGCAATCGATGGGCGGTTTGTAAAAATATCGAGTTGTTCGCATCTTTATATTATGTATTTGAATGTAAAAAGCTTTATCATAAATTCGGCATTCAGGTATTAGAATAATTATAAACAATACAGAGGCGCAGTTTCGTTATTTAGTTTATTTACACAATTTCTTAGCTGACGTTTATTGCTTTTGGCCCCGCACAATATTTATGTATGTAAAATTCTGTTGTTGTGTCTAATAATAAGAACCAAAAAATTAAAAACCTATATAGCGCTTGACTTAAGGTCTTAATGATAAATTAAGATAGGCCACCTAGATAAAAAGGTCTTGAAGTATTTCTTTAATATTATATAACTAATTACAACACAAGTATGTACCTACTTGACTTGAAGCGGTTAGCCAATTACTTGAGTGTAAGCAACAGAGAACATTTCCGAGAAAATTTTTCCACGCAATAAAATCGTTCATTCAATGAATTCTGTTATTTACTGATAGCAGATTAAACACGTTAAGATATTTTTATTGTATAAAGAGCCGATCGTGATTGTATACGTTATGACGTTATGTGGGTGTTACGCTTTCCTTGCGATGTTATTGTTTATGTGATCACCTGCAAACGAATTCATATATTTCATTTAGCTTTTATTGAGTTCTTTATTATAAGAAAGCTTTTATTAAAAGAAACATTAAGGATATCACGCAGGAAACTGAAACCTCCCCCTCTTAACATCGTCAGTTTATTCGCAGCGAGAGGCCTCAGACGGCGAACATCAATTAAAATTAATTTCAATATTCAAGGCCAACGTCTGTCAGGTCTACTGCTGTATGTGTTGTAGAAATAAATACCTGCTCTACGACACATAAATTTTTGGCACCTAAAACGGATTTATTTTACATACTGTCAGGCAATCACGAACAACACGCAAAGAGTAGCCAGCGTAATTGTATTTATTTATTTTATTCACATTTATTTATTAACACGAAAATAACTGGTTAGAATTTAAAAGTTATTTTTGTGTAGATAGAGAAAAGCTAGAACACATGGAGTAACAATGGACAGGAGCGAGGCATCAATTACAAAGTCAATGGTTAAAATAGCGCAAAACTTTGGTATCAAGTCTATGTTCTTTTTAAACATTATATTAATATTTATCCAAATAAATACACAATTTATCATAACTATTTGGTTTTCACAAATACTGCCCTTTGATTTTAATAAATATTTTATATTACAACATGAATATGCACAAAAATGTTTTTAGTAAAATATATAAAAGTGTTGAATAGCAATTTTGATCGGAAGAAATAATATGTACTCAAAAACTTAACGCAGAACTTATATTCGCTATTACGTTGGCGAAATTAAAAACTAGGCCCAAATTCATAAATATACTTTAAATTTATTTGTCCACCTTTGGTCGGTTGAGAAAATGCACAAGATCGAAATTTGAAAATTCAAAGACATGCTTCGCAGACTAAAGGTGGTAATGAGTTCTCGGCAATTCCCTTGTACAAAAAACCAAATAAACAATATTGTTTTGCATATTTTCGAATGAGATTCCTATTGTTTGTTATATGATATTTCATTTTGCTCTTCAGTGAATATTGTTTAAGTCTGTAAAACAATTAAAATTGTTCATGCAAATTCTATACAGCTTTTGAAGAAAATTAATGTTTGCAAAACAATGTTATAGCACCTTGAAGTCAAACGTTCTAGAAACTACGAACGCTCGACTTTAATTAAAAGTTTGTTAGAAACACTTCCTAGGTTACCGTTATAAATTAACAACAAATTATAAGATTTTCCGTTCTTGATCAACATCTTATACGTTAGGAATTATGTGTGAATAGGTTTATGATGTACTGGCTGTTCTCCATGGATTAATTCACGTTTATTGAAATCGCCTTCTCATCAATATTTATAAAATACTAGCGGACCCGACAGACGTTGTCCTGTCTTAACTATGAATATTGATTTCAAATTGGTATAATTAATTAGAAAATATTTCAGAAACAAAGTGTTTATTATTCTAATGCTTTATGTTATACAACATCCTTTGTTTGTTTTTCTGGCTCGCATATTATTATATTATCAATATAATAACTCCGATCGAAGCATTTATTTTAAACGATATTATTCATTTTTCTTACATTCTCTTTGACGATATTTGCAGCACGCATTCTGTCAATGGTATGTCAAACGCCATAAGGTTACATCAAAAAGTTCGAATTGTATGGTGGTTAAGTATTTTTAAATTTTCTAATTTTCCGCGCATTTTTTTTTCTTTTTTTCTTTTATAAGAACCGTCTCCTGACAATTACAAACACAACAAAAAAAAATCAGACAAATCGGTCCAGCCGTTTTCATGTTATGTCGTGACAACGGAAAACGGGTTTCATTTTTATATATATAGATAATAAATCTTAAGGGCAATTTCCGTAAATAGTGTTTTTACTTGGATAAAGATTTATATAATGTTTAAAAGAAAATTCCCAAATAATACACATTACTTTAGAATACATTATTTTAGAAAGAAACGATAGTGGATAACCTTAAAACCTAGACATATTATGATACAAAAGTTTTGCGTTACATTAATCATTAACTTTGTAACTGATGCCTAACTCCTGTCCGTTTTAGCTCGATGTTATCTAGCTTTTCTCTATCCACACAAAAATAACTTCTCAACTTTAATCAGAAGTGTCTGATAAGAACGTTCAAACAAACAATTTAGCTTTATATTACAGGAAGAAGCTATGAATATATAATCTCGATTTATTTGGATAATGTTTTAAATTTATAATACTTGTAAGGAAATCCCACAGTAGCTACTATGCAAATTATTATTATGATGTAAAATAATTTCAGTATTAACGCACCTCTATTTACGCACAACCACTTAAAGAAAACAACATAAAGTAATATCTAGCTAAAGAATTTATGTATTGTATATACACACAACTCTAGATATCTAGATCATAATATAAACGTGTAGGTACGTATTCCTATTATTTGTTTATTCACATAATATTAGGTAACAGTTTGGGGTTCCAAAACCACGCACGGTTTATATGAGCTACTAGAGTCGCTTTTTATGCCCTACTTATGTAAATTTATTAACAAAGAAATAACTGATTAGAATTTAAAAGTTATTTTTTGTGGAGATAGAGAAAAACTAGATAACATCGAGTAACAATGGACATTACACAAGTAACGCAAAACTTTACTATCATAGCTATGTATTTTTTAAACATTATATTAATCTTTATCCAAATAAATACACCATTCATCACAACTATTTATTTTCACCAATATTGCCCTTACATTTTAATAAATAATTTATTTTATTTAAATATACACTACACTACACATACTTAATTTGGGAAATGACAAATGTAAATTTATATTTTCATTTTATTAATATTGACTTTCATAAGTAGGTACACAGTTGCCAATATGATTAAATAAATATTGATTTGATATGAATACGATTTCTACAGAAGTAATTTAAAGCCGAATATTTAAAATATTTAATTTATATCTAACAGAAGTTGTAAATTTGATAATCCGTCGAAATAAGTTTGGATTGACGACACCCAAAAGCAATTATGAAATGATCATATTTGCCCCAATCGCAGAGCAGACACTCTAATGACTATGTTATATATCTAATCGGAATATAGAAATGTAATTCAGTGGATTATCGCTTGCTACTTACCTTATATATAGTATATACTCGTATTTTTTATACCAACATATGGAACATTTTACTATGCTACTCCTCTATGGAGTACGGACTGTTTGCTCTTCAGGAATAAAAACCTAATTACTAAATTTAAAAAAAAAACTTTTTTTATTTTTCCAATTTTTCTCTCACAAAAAAAACATTTTTGCGCTTAGCAAAATATCTTGCAACTCATTTTTATTTATATAGATTATTTATTGTCCACTCGACAGCTTAATTGTTAAGTTGTAGTGCGGCTATACACTCTTATATAATATGTACTTTTAATTCCTAATGGATAATAAAAACATAATTCTCTAGATATCTTTCTAAATCACTTATCAATACTACATAAAGGAAAGATGATTTCTTATAGTGACTCCATGGAATCCCGCCAGTACCCTGAACATCTGATCCAATTGAAGGGTGCCGTCTGTTGCCTAAGGTGTCATAAGGCAGACCCCTCTGCGTATATATATATGATACATGCGCTAGGGCTACAACTCAGATTGGTGGGGCTGTTAAATTCACCCTTTTTCGCTTCGCTCACTCCAGTGCGATTCACTTTGAATTAGGCGCTACGGATATTGAGAGATTATTGTAGTTATGTTTCACTATTTTGGCTATTATGGCTTACACATAAGACATAGATATATACTGTGACGGAATTTTTTGTAATACTATTTAAGATAAACATTTCCTTCATACATTCCATATGTGTAATTCTAGCGGTTTTTTCAGCGCACGCCAGAATAGCTCGCAGATGGTAGATTTTTTCCTACTTACTTAATATTTTGGAAAATTTACACAAAATCTTTACAAATTATAGCCTATGTGTTATTCTGATGTATAAATTATATTATTGTAAGTTTCAATAAAATCCATTCAGTAGTTTTTATGTAAAAGGGTTATAAACACCCAGCCATACGTACAAGATTTCGCGTTTATAATATTAGTAGGATTGGTTTGTTAGGCTAATATAATATATTATATCAGTATTATTATTACAAAAGGTTATCATAATATAATATATATACTGATATATATACCTTACTAGCCTTGCCATAAATGCTGAACCAAAGAAAAATATTTTTTTCTATTGCAAATAACATTTATTACTTTTACAGTGTGTTAGAGGAGATCTCATTGTACCTATTAATAGCCCAGTACACAAATATTTTACTAATACCAAGCGTATGGAGAGTTTTAAAAATTGTATTTGGCTCCATACCTACTTTGTGTAATGCAATCACAGCGATTCGGTTCTCTTTATCACCCCACTCCATTTAAATATCGCAAAATATTATATAAGGTATGGGCGCCAAAATGAGAAAACTCTGTGGACAATCATATAAAAATGACAGAATTCAAATTCAAAAGTAATATTTTGTTTATTTTTAATTGTAACAGTATTTATGGCCAAACTAAATATATTCATCAATTTGTAGTCTCTTTGAATAACTGCAAAGTACGTCATAAATAATTTAATAAAAAGAAAAGGGCTGCGTAAATTTTTTTTATACATTGTACTAGAACTGGGCTTGGTATAATTACCGCTTGCTACTTACAAATATATTCCTGTTACGAAGGGTGGGTCGTGATAGGGGATGTCCTTGACCAAAATAACTGGGTCACAAATAAACGTGGATAAGTACCTTGTATTTTACATTTATTGTAACCTTGATAGAAATTAGAATGATATAATAAAAAATATTGTAGTACCACAAATGCTATTATTTTTTACTTATATTTGTTTTGTTACATGTTTAACATGAGTGATTCTTAATTGTGTTTTAGGTTTACCCTGGGTTTGGATCTTTAAATCTTTATAAGATATGAGAGAATTGTGACTAAGGAGTAGAAGTTAAGTAGTATGTTGCAAAGAATACCATTCTTGTTTATCTTGTATGAATTTGGTAGAACTCAAAATATATTTAGGTGTTTTTTTGTGAATTTAAGAGCACGATGGCTTGAGACTCATTCAAACCACTTAAACAATATGCCTGCTAAAATATATCTATCTATCTCTATCTGAAGCACATTTTATTTTAATACTAAAGCCTAAAACTTTAACGTTCCATTCAAATAAGATTAGGCTGAATCACTGTATTTATTTTTACATTTACTTTACTTTTATTACAGTTACTTTTTATTTTCCGCAATCCATCGTTCCACGGACTGTAAAATAACAATAAGTCGCCGTTTAATGCCTCCAATAATTTGCAATCCCTAATATAGGACGCAAATATTTCTAATATGAAAACATGGCGATGGCGTATAAAAATTGGCAAGTCGCCAAGCTCCTCTATCACAAATTTTCATCTGCCAGTCATGGGAGGCACGCCCTGCCCCCCGCTAATATACCGCTCGTAGCTGTTTCACGACGCGTATCATGGGAAACGTGGGGCTCTATGTAAAATGGTCGGGAAGTTTTTACAGGCTTTTGTTTTCACCATTAGAACTATGCCAGTATGCCTCGGTACAGATTATTTTGTTCAAAGCGATGTTTTTAGGTCTTGCATATTGAGGTGAATAGGTTGTTAGCCATGAGTGTCTATTCTTACTCAGTTATCGAATTACGTGGGCGATAACTTTGATGGAGTTTGTAACTAGGAACTTAGATACGATATTGCCCGAATAGTTAACGACCGTTTTAAGGAAACTGAGCACGTTATAAGATTAAAGTCAAGTCAAAGTCAAAATCATTTATTCATATAGGTTCAAAGCACACTTATGAACGTCAAAAAAATAAATATACATTTAGCTTCTAATTTTACATTTACTGCCAGTTCTCAAATCAAGGGCGTAGAACGGAAGAGAAGAACTGGCAATAAACTTTAATTTTAATTAAGTTAACATAAAGGTTCCACTATGGTGAGCATGAGCTACAACATACATATGTAAAACATATTTATGTAAATATTACTATGTGAACTGATATATCTGCTTTATGTCAGCTCCCATACTGTAAGAAATAGTTTTGTGCAAATCTTTTTGTGTGTATGTATCATTACGTATGTAAAATAAATGTAAAAAATGGCCACTTTGGAGTAATCTGTAATATTGTTAAAATAAATAAAAATTTAAAAATCTACTTTGAGCACGGCTGTAGGTACATGATATAAATCTTATTATAAGGTAAACGACATATTTATTCACATTTCAGTGATTAGATTTAGCTCTACACAACAGACTAATAAAATAATTAATTTAAATTTAAATTTAAATTCAATAATTCAATTAAGAATACATTTAATCAGTACCTATTCAGACCTTAACTCTCCTAATTATAGCTTGTAGCAACAGATTTAAACTGCAATTAAATTCAGTTAAATTCAGTACTACGCAAAGTTATTAGTACGCGATATGAAATTTTCCCAGGTTTAATAGTAACTCAATTTAAAAAAAACTCTTATTTGGTAGAACATACATGGCGCTGCACGGGTTTTCAACATTTTTGCAACTGTTTCATGGCAAAAAGATAACCAGTCTCCTATGCCAAAATTCTGTTCCCGTTCAGAGTATTTTGACGTTTGAGAACGACAAAGTTTTTGAGCATCTAAAATGAAATAAAGTCCCATTGAAAATTATACGCACTAGGCTAGAATCCTTATAGTATACAGTACTTACAATATTCTTAACCATAGTAATAATAATAAGAAAATGTCGAATAGAAAATGAAAACAAATTTATAAAGTCTGGTTCCTGTGGCAGTGTACCTTTAATGCTGGCAGCATTTCCTTGTTGTGTAAGATACTTATTCGTTGAGGGAAAGCAAAGCTCTGGATTGCTAATACTTTTATTTTTTATTTGATAGCGTTATACTGGAAACCATTCGGCTGTTTATACGATTACTACTTTATTCTGACTTCTATACTCTAATCGAACTGGAGATTTATAAACTCGCCTCGGCTTAAGCGTGCGACTTTCTGAGGTCGTGAATTCAATGTGTGCAATTAGCCTTATCACTTACACATACGGCGGATGGGTTCCACAAGACCCAACAATGTCAGGCATTTTAATCACCTACTCGCTCAGAAAAGAAAATAACGCTAATTTTTTTTTTCATAAAGCACCTGTGTGTACAGAGACACTTACAGGTAAAATATTACACTAAAAAGCAGAACATGCAGACACATCAATTACAAATATGTACAACGTTGACAGATTACAAAATCAGAAAAAATAGACGATAAAATAAAATACGAACCTCAAAGAAGAAAAAATAATTACTCATTTAAAAACAAATGTACCTGAGGCCAAGACCCATATGGGATTGTAGCTCTCACCAGAAGAGCTTTTTGTTTTCTAGAGGAAATTATTTCAAACATCCTTATCGAGTGTGCTAAGTATAATGGATTTCAGCACGTGTGCTGGATCTGCATATTCATGAACCAATCACTGAATGACGGATTTTGGTTAGTGAAACGTTATCAACATTAAACAAGCTTAATCTGTCGGACGTAGATGCCTGTACACAAAGGCTCCCTTTGTGTGAGACACGGCTGTGTGTTAAAGACAATAATCTGTTATCCCAAATACTGCTTACGTACGGGCACTAATGCACACGAATTACGTAGTATTAGAACATCAGTCACTTAAACTGTCCCTACTCATTATAAAATTAAAAATATTAATACCGCTCCATTGAAAATATTTTTCTGAATAAAAAATAAAATTACAATGCCATATCAACGGCAATTTATGAATTTATACTATGACTTAACATCTTTAAAATAAATAAATAAATAGCTTAAAGTGATATAATATCACCATTCGATTTAGATAACAGTGTTTTTTTTTCCAATATATTTATAAAACCTTTTTGTAGTACGAGATATGAAGTTTACTTTTAAAGATAACGCCTTAAATGAAGCTATTTTGAATCCTATAAGTAAAAGACATTATTTTATTTGTCATCAAAATAAGAAAATTACTAAAACGGAAAATGATCCTCCGTCTTACGAAAAGTAATTAGTAGGGACGTAATAAAATTTAAAATCAATTTTATTAATTAAAGAATCTCAAAAAAAGTTAAAATATTTGACTAAATTTGATGAATCTTCATATCATAAAAATAAATCTATTTTACCATTTTAAGTAAAGAAAACACATTTTGCCGGAAACGGTAATAATAAAAAGTAGCCAGGCGATGCAAATGGGTAGTCAGTAAAGGACAGTTTTTTAAGGCCTAAAAAATAGTGTCATCATATACACTTTTCTGTGCATTTCTAATTTTAAATTATTTCTAATTTTAATTTTTTTTAAAGCTTAAATAATTATGTCATCATAATCACTTGTCTATGAATTTCTAATTTTAAATTATTTTCATTTTTTTTATTAATGTTAAACTTTGTAATAGAATACACATATCAAACATAGTACAAACGCAATTATATGTTAATTAGAGTTCAGGATTGACTATTTCAAATTAGTATTCCCTGTATGAATATAATACCGAGTGCAAAATGCAAACACGTGTAACAACAACTCGCTAACTAAGTCGCTTAGCGCAATTTACATATACAAACTAGTAGTAGAAATACTTTCGTTTTTAATAGCACGGATGCTACCTAAAGAATCTATGTTAAAAATTATGATCGATTGTTTTTTAATAAGAAGCGTACCTAAATAGATATATTTTAGTTCTCTGGTACGGATCTTAGCAATCAACGTTTGTTGACGATGAGCTGGATGAATTAAAATGATTTTCTATGAATATGATGACACTAACGCGCGTAAATTATTATTTCTCTTGGTCACAGGTACTAATTAAAGATGTAAGCTCGCGCGATAGATAGTACCGGTGCCCCTAAAGCTGGTGCTTTCCTCGCTCAGCAAATAGATATCTTGCGACAAAATGCTATCACATGACAGCATAGATAGTGCACCTTGGTTGTAGTTTGCCATAGGGACCTAACTTAATTACATTACAAAAATTTAATTACTATTTTTACTATGTAGGTTAGAACCTGAACGCTAAACATCGTTCGCTAGTTTTTATATTAGCTTGTTTTTGTTCTAGTCATCACAGCGGCCAGCGCCAACAGAATGAGGACTAAAGTTATTTTGGTATAGAGTTAATAAATGACTCAAGTAAATTAGCACTCATGGATTTTTGACTATTTTTGATTGGATAATGATGGTAACAAATAAAAAAATACAATATCCAATCAAATCAATGCCCATACCTGTATATTCCAATGATTCCATGAGGTCAATGACCGCGACGTAACATAATTCAATGAATGTCCGCAAACGATGTTACATCCCTGATTACGCTATTCAGATTATTCTACGTTGTTTCTATGTATTTTGAGGATTCAATATTATAATCCGGAACTTAAGTTTTACATATCGATATTATTTAATAGTGCCGACATGATTGAAATTTCAACCCTTAGTGTTGCTTTCAAAAATCTAATGCATAGCAATATATTTTTCTTTCTACGTGCAAAATTGACACACCGATGAATACCGGCACAAGCTAATGCTCAAATATCTCACATACACGACAAAGGTGGGTAAAAGTTTGGCTATAAACTAATTTTAACAAGATTGTTATAGTGTAAAACAAACGTATTTGGGCGTTAGAAATGTCCGTGTGACCGTCACCATCTTGAAATGATATGATTTTAATTGTTTGTGTTATTTTTTATTGTTCTATTGAGTATAAAATCATTCTTTTTATAGGTATCAAGCCTCGGAGCTTCTAAATACCCCTGCTGAATAAAATCTCGAAATCCACTTAGCAGTCCTATATATTTAAAAAAAAACTCACATTCGAATAAATTGCTCTCTGTGGACATAAACACCCACACTCAAACATCTAAAGAGTACTATTTAATGCAATAAAAGCACACATGGAATCATGAATAATGCAATGCCTGAACCGCGTTAGAGAGTGCTTCCATGTAGACAATAAAGAAATACGCTAGTCCTGGGATATTTAGAATAATTGAATTAGGAACTGAGAAGTTCGTATATGCGGTCGTACTTCGTAGTTCACACTTTAAATATTACTTCGTGGACGCTTCCGTTTATATATCAAATAGTTCGTTTACAACGTTACTTTCTGCTTCCCCGACCGAAGTTTGTGAAGGTGATTAAAATCCGGCCATTAATTAAAACTTACATCAGTTTTGTTTTGTGATACCTCCAAAGACCTCGAAAATGCTAAGTTAAATGCAAATGAAAAGTTTAATGTAGCTTCTCGATAGATATTTATTATATACTAGCGGACCCGACAGACGTTGTCCTGTCTTAACTATGAATATTGCTTTCAAATTGGTATAATTAATTAAAAACTATTTCAGAAACAAAGTGTTTATTATTCTAATGCTTTATGTTATACAACATTCTTTGTTTGTTTTTCTGGCTCGCATATTATTATATTATCAATATAATAACACCGATCGAAGCATTTATTTTAAACGATATTAATTTTTCTTACATCCTCTTTGACGATATTTGCTGCACGCATTCTGTCAATATTATGTCAAACGCCATAAGGTTACATCAAAAAGTTCGAATTGTATGGTGCTTAAGTATTCTTAAATTTTCTAATTTTCCGTGCAATTTTTTCTTTTTTTCTTTTATAAGAACCTTCTCCTGACAATTACAAACACAACAAAAAAAAATCCAGACAAATCGGTCAAGCCGTTTTCATGTTATGTCGTGACAACGGAAAACGGGTTTCATTTTTATATATATAGATGTATATATTACGTTAATGTTTATCGTGTCAAACACATCCACCCACTGAGAGAATGAGAGATTAAGGAAAAGAAAGCAAATTCAAGTAGACTCAAAAGAGATAAGATACTGATAATAACATCGGCAAGGAATATTTTATTTCATGAAAATAATAAGAGCGTGTCATTTATAGATACCCAATATACCTTGTACATTAATCGCACATTGTTCTGTAGTAAATAGAGGCTCTGTATTTAAAGTCATTGATCCGATGCAAGGCAACTGATTGACGCCACAAAGTCGGGGTGGCCGAGTTAACTCTTTGTTATATTATGTTGGTATGCCAACCTCTCGTTGTTGCTAGTTTATGGGCTGGATATTGGATATATATTGGCATTTATTTGATTTTTGGTACAGCTAGTTGAAATAATAATAAAAACAGAATTTAAGCAAACATAGCATACAGTTAACAGTTAGAATGAAAACAAGACTTAGAAGAAAACATAAAAAAAAATAGGCAATTTTCGACAATTAAAAAAAATGAAGGACATTGAATCAGCTTGTAATTTTAAATTAAAATCTTCTCTTATTCATCTTATTAAATCATAATTTTTAATATATTAAAAAAGTATTATAGTGCCAACAGTGTGGATTAATTAAAAATTCCAGTAAAACCACGCTTATTAGACCTGAAAAGCCATCGAATAGGCATATAAACGTAAATAAACATGGTTTTCTCAGAAGCAGATCAACCGTCTCGAACCTAATAATAGTGAATGATTTTATTACTGAGGGAATGGACAGTGGTGGTCAAGTTGAAGTGATATACACGGACTATACCAAATGTTTTGATAGAATTGATCACAGTGTTCTCTTATGCAAATTATTGGCTGCAGGTATCCATGGTGACCTTTTCAGATGGTTCGCATCCTACATAGATAATCGCTGTCAGGCTGTTGTACTGCAAGGATTTTTGTCTAAGTGGGTCTCCATTCCTTCAGGAGTTCCTCAGGGATCGATCTTGGGCCCTTTAATGTTTATTCTGTTCACACTGGATGTGGGTGATTGTTTCCTCAATTCTAAAATATTACTGTTTGCCGATGATATGAAAATCTTTAAGTTTGTGCATAACACGGATGACATTAACCTACTGCAAGCCGATTTGAATAGATTTGAGCATTATTGTGTCCTAAACAAGTTGGAACTCAATGTGTCTAAATGTCATCACATTAGTTTTAGCCGTAAACCTAGTCCATTGATAGGTAATTTCACCTTCTATAATCAGTCAATTTCTAGACTAGTAGAAGTTAAGGATCTTGGGGTCATCCATGACAATAAATTGCTATTTGATAGACACATTGATAGTGTAGTTTCCCAAGCCTCTAAATCCTTGGGTTTTATCATTAGAACATCAGCTGTCTTTAAACATTTAAAAACTATTAAAATATTATATTGTTCTTTTGTGCGTAGTCACCTAGAGTACGCCTCACAAGTCTGGAATCCTCAATACCAGGAATACAAGGCTCGTCTCGAAAATATCCAGCGACGGTTCCTTCGTTTTCTTGACTTTAAGGCCCACCAGCATTCTGATGGTTACCATCACCGTTGTCAACGTTACCATTTTTTGCCCCTTGAAATTCAAAGGAATATATCTGATGTATGTTATTTATTACAGATTGTTAGGGGATTCGTTGATTGTCCGGAGATGTTAGCAAAGTTCAACTTCCGAACTGACTTATTATGGTTCAGACACCGCCCTCTTTTCAAAATTCCTCTACTTAATACCAACTATAGAAAAAATACATTTATGATTCAAAGTGTACAGACCTACAACCAATATTCAACCCAGTTTGACATCGATCTTTTCTGTTCTTCCATCGACTATGTGAGACGCACACTCACATCCAGCTATTTCCATTAGTATTTCCATTAGTATTTCCATTAGAATTTCCATTAGAATAGTCATATTTAATTTTTTTTTTCTTAATTTACTAAAGTTCTTTAATTGTTTCATAGTATTATAAATTCATAAATGTTAACTTTATTCCTCCTATCTCCTTAAGGTATTTATGGATTATCTATAGGTGGAGATTTGTAATTAGTACTGACTTTATTTTATTGTAATCATAATTTACCTTCTGTTAAAATACTGTAAATCTTCCTAAAATGCAATAAATAAATAAATAAATAAATAGCTAATAAAAACGTGAAATTGCTTGCTGCACTGTATTAATTTTAAAGTCCAGTCCAAAAAAAACAAATCACTCCGTACCAGTACTACAAAATATCAGGCCGTACTTTATAAAACGAAAGAAACTACAATAAAAGGTAAAAGTAGGTTTTAATTAATTTCTTAACTAGACCGCCCTAGATAGTTGGTGACCGGAGTAATATAATATTATTAGTTTCATAATGTATGATAATTTATAATTACTTTTAAACGCTAAGAAATAGATAATCTTCTTTAAAATGCACTGTAATACATGCAGGTGTACTATGTAGGAGACGTAGGCTTTGTGTGATCTTCATTTTAGAAAATATCCAAAACGCTTAAAGTGTGTATAAAATTTGAAGTATTTCTTCGGTTTCATCTGGATAGATTCGAGTAATTGGGATGTACCCCAGTCAAAAAAATCAGACAACATGAATTTAAGCCTTTCTCATCTCAGCTCAGTAGCAGAATGGAAATTCGAAAATTCCAATCTTCAAGGATCACAATTTGGTCTAAAGATTAAAAGGACCTTTTTGTATATATTTATTCAATAAAACGTTTGAATAAAGCTTTTCCGCAAATCAGTGCATCCTAGTTTCTGTGGCGTTTTAGATTGACAATTTGCTATTTCTGATATAGTAATTTAATTTGAGCGATATAAATTATGTAGTAGTAACTCAATGTTTGTGCATATAGTAGTTAGTTAATTTTTTCCTATGTAATTATTTAGCTTGTTTTTTTTCTAATTAAATTCTTATATTTTTTACTTGTTGATTTAGGCTCACCTGTTAGGACAGGATTGTGTTTTTTGTGAATAAATAAATAAATAAAAAAAAAATCATCGAAAAGTTTTTATGTAAAGTAGTATGATTGAATAAATAATAATTAATTTTAGTATTTAAATAAAATTAACTTTTATCAACAACGCTATAGTATATTATTATCGGTATAAATTTGTCAATGGTATTGTGATAAACATGCATGTATTTTAAAGTGCTACAGGGTGTCTACGATGTAACGGTCTACGTAATAACTGCTACAATTTTCTGTAGCACTATTGATTTCAAATGGATAACGTGACAAAAGCTCTTTTACGGAGATTAAATTCCCTCTAGCCATCGCAGATTAATGGCACCTCATCAGAACAATATCGCTGTTGCTTTGTTTTTCTTTTATTAGTAAGCGTTTTAATGGAACGTGGCGTTAACATAAAAAGATAACGTTGATAATGATCCTTTTTATACCTTTAGAAACAATACTTTAATAATCTGTTAATTACTACTTCTCACATTTTTTTAGTACTGATACTAAAAAATAGCCTCGTGTGATCGAGGCACTTTTATTTATAATAATAAATTATAAAAACTTTATTTATGACAAAAGGGTTTGTGACAGAATTCATATATCGCTAGTCCCCACACTAGGGAGGCCCTGTGTTGTAGGTAACTAGAAAATAATTATTACGTGGTACATGTTTAAATTTTTTTTTAAATTTAATAGGTTTATTTCTATTAGCAATACCAGACTATTATAAAGAGACCTAGTGCATTTATGAGTAGTATATATTTTTCTTTTCTTGTATGTGTATATGTATTATATAAATATCGTCACGTAAATATCGTCACTACAAAAATATTATTACTGGGTGTCTGGTTTATACGATGTCGATAAAAGTACTTGTCTAACTAACGCGTTGTCACTCACGAGACCTTCTACATCTTTTAATATTGTCTTCAATGACGCATATGATTGCGCTGCTTTACTTTACTACTTTGCTTTGGTTGGTAAAACATTTCTAAATCCCAAATCATTTCATTTCACGATTTTTTCTATCTATTTGACAACTGTATGTCTGCCACAATCGGCAGTTAGTAATATACTGTCAAAATCTAGGACACCCCTGTATTAATATTTAACAAACCTATATTAATATTTAACGCGTGTCTCCACCCGTTATGCCACGTTCCCAAACCACATGCCATACCCGGAAAATATAATGGGTTTAAAGGGTCATGCGGTCACTATAGCCAAACCTGTCCATCAGAAGTAGTAATCTGAACTGAGTTTATACTGTGATCTCTTGGACTGCAAAACTAGACGAGCGCTATTGTGACCGCCCACGAAGGGGTGGGGTAATGCCGGAATAGTCCGGTCAATTTAGACATCCAAGGTTACAATAATTCGCACTTGGCTGAATATTGGTAGGATTGCTCAGTACACTATTATAAAGGAAATGTGAAAAGTCCTCATCGATCCGGCACGTGCAAAAAAATTTACACCGGGTCAAAGATCACAAAAATGGGTTTTTCGCGATTTTCAGCAAAATGCTAAGTTTTATCATAAAATTAGTTGAGACAAAAATTGTAGATCAGATAATTATCTATAAAAAATGACTAAATACTTTTTATCCTAAGAGCCACCGTTTTTGAGATATAACGATTCAAAAAGTTGAAAGAGTTGTAATCGTCATAACGTCACGCCACCTTTGAGGTAGTGTACTTAGCGCTTTTTCTTTAATGTGGTTTCCCCGGTAGGCCTATTCCACTGATCTTTTATGATTCTGTTTAATTTGAAACTATTGAAAAACTGTAGATATTGACAAGGGTTAAAAATGATGAAAGAGGTGTAAATTACAAAAAATAAGAAAATTTATCCGTCTGAATCTAAATCATCATTAACTTCTGCTTTCTCTTGTTCTTCTTCTTCTTCTCTTCCTTTTCCTTCTTCTCCTTCTTCTACGAGGAGGACTTTTAGTAGATGTACTGGCTTCTTGTTCTTTATGTTGTCTTTTAATAGCTGCAGCAATGGAATACTTTCGAGTATAATTTTTACGACACTCCACATGTATGGTCACAGATTTCTGATTTTTAAGATATTCTGAAAATTCATCAGCTCTTTCAGTACTTGCATTGATTAATGTCAACAGTAACAATTTCACCTTCAGTTAAAAGTTTAGCACAAATAAAACAATATTCTGAAATTTTTGTTATAAAATTAAAAACAGCACGAAATAGGTTAGAAAAAATAGGTTACAATAAACACGTGTTTTCACTCCAGAGCGATGTTGCTGAAGGTTACACTGGCGTAGAAAATAAAGAACTGGGTTTTTTTTTACCCGAAATTTTCATATTTTATATGTGTAAGTCACACTGACCGATAGAACGATATTTTTGCTTGTATTACGGCTTCAGTGATGTATATACGTGGTGTACATATTATGACGATTAACTAATTTTATGATAAAACTTACCATTTTAGTGAAAATCGCGAAAAACCTATTTTTGTGATCGTTGACCCGGTGTAAATTTTTTTGCACGTGCCGGATCGATGAGGACTTTTCACATTTCCTTTATAATAGTGTATTGAGCAATCCTACCAATATTCAGCCAAGTGCGAATTATTGTAACCTTACCCCTATTTTTTAGTCTAATTTGACCGGATTAGAAAGACTTGCTTCGTTTTATTATGATTCATCAAAAGCAATGACGGATCGGTCGCGGATGTGCGGTTGGACTATAGATGGCCAATCGTAATCAAGAAAAGTGCTTTAAATAAAAAAATAATAATATAATAAATACAGTAAGCCGCTTAATAGAAAAATACTATTAATACGATAACAATTAATACTTAAAATATAGAAGCCGGCGGTCCTCTCATTGGCTATGTATAAAGTATAAAACATTTATAACTTATTTTATTCTAACGTACGAGTTTATATAATTTCTAGTTTTTCAAGATTTTCAATAACGGCGAACGTACTCGACTGGAAAAAATAGTTCACAATTACAACGTTCGCATTTCGTTGAACTAACGTGAAAATGTTACTATAAATTTTTGCCAATAAAATATACAGTTTTACAATTTGACATATTGTATAAAAATGGATCATCCGATCAGTTTTACTACTTCACTATTTTTGAATTATCTACTGTGTTCATATCATGTATGTTATCAATAATCAATTACTGTTTAATTTAATTAAGCAAACTAGCTTAACATATTAATCAGGGTTTTTATTAATTTACCAAAAATATTCAAAGTTCTTCTAGAGTTTTTGAAAATCGACTTAATGCACTACTTTTGGGAAAAATTTGTTATTTTGTTTATGATTATTTGCGTGAAACATTATAATTAACATTCATTTAATAACGTAATAATATATTTTAATAATATAATAATAAAACTCATAATGTAACTATAACTTCTATTCTACCCTAGACAAATTTGCAGGCCATTATGTGCGGCAGAATATGCGAACTTACGTATAACATTTATGTACCATGTTCTTGGAAATTAATTATTATTATTATTAATATGTGGGTACCGCATAAAATACAAATATTTAGGAATGCTTATTTTACTCCTATTTTACATGAATTCATTAGCAAATTGCCGTCTCCGGTCTCATCATCACCTAGAGCACAAATATAATAACAGATTATATCAGATTACCGCAGTTAGAAACACGAATGCTCAGTTTATTCGCTCAATATTAGAGGAAATATCTGTCTTCAGCAAATTCAAGAGCTAAATTGAACTTTGATATTGTTTTGTTCCTTTTTTTATTTGCCACCTAAACCGTCATTATTTATTTTGGTTAGGAAATAAATCGATATCTCATGGTGGTGATGCTTAGAGTAGGGAATGCAGTTTCGATCGTTGATCGAGATCTCGTGGGATGAAGAATTATAATCACTCGAGATCACGGTATCCTCGAGATTGCGGTTGTTTTCGAAAACGAATTCAAATCGAACACCTTAAGCATGATGAAAACTGCTAACATGTGTTTATTAAGATACGACATTATTTTAAAGAAAAATGTTTATCGTAACTCATATTTACAGTAACTTCTATTATTAAAGTACCTAGTACTTTAATACAAGCCTTTACAGTAGTGAATAAAGATTTATTTCCAAAATTACTTTTATAAGATATCCTAGATATTTATCAGCGAGCAAAGTGTATCGAGAGTTCTGTCTGTCTATTTGTCTTTACTCGGGTAAAATACATACAAGAACTTGTAAGCTTAATTTATCCGAATACTTCATGTATGAATTTGACATAGAGCTGTTGTTTCAGAATGCGCTCCAGATATTATATGCATAGATGAGATACAGCCCGAGGTGCAAACGGCGCCCCTAACGAGTGAGTACATATATTTTTTAACATTGTTTTAGTTTGTGAATGCAGCTACTGAAAAATATATTGAGACAACAATATGTTGTGTATGTATCGCTTAGCGTGGTTATGACCTGAAAATATGAACAACTTTGAAATTCATTCGATGTTACCCACCTAGCAAGTGGCATTAACTTAGTGGCTTCGATTAACGCACACGACATAAAGCCTAGCGGAGGCGCTAATTTTGGTTTCCAGCAAACCATAAATAAATAATAAAATATCACGCTGATTATCTCATATGAGTTACGGAATTGAATGAAATAAATAAAAATAAAATATGGATATTATTATCACAACTAACAGTTTTCCCCTCGGCAAAAAGCTCTTACAAATGTCGCCATTTTGATTACATCCTCGCTACTCTTAAATATTCTACCCTGTAGTAATTTAATTGTCATTCTCCCAACGCGACCTGTCTTGCATTGCATCTCTGCCTATTAGGACCACTCGGTTATAATTTTTGGCCAATTTTACCTATCTTCTCATTCCATCTCATCCCACCCATTGCAATTTCAGTCTTTCTTCCATATATTTTTTAATCCTTTAAATAAACCCACATTAAATAAATTATTTAATTTTAAAACACCAATTCATTGTCTACACTCTACAGTATTAAACTACTTTATTGATATTAGATTAGCGCTAGTCGTAATTTACGAGAACTCAACTCAAGTCAAGTTTGTGACTGATTGTATTAAGTACTTCTGTGCATAATGCGCTCTCGTTATCTAAGATCTTTCATCTATTTATCATTATTGGATGAAAGATAAATGAAAAATATGATTATTGGAGCTGTACTCTTTATAAAAGTTATATTTACTGTAACTGTTAATAGCCCAATGTAGTGTTGTTTAGTCAGCTCGGAGTCGGCCGTTTTATTTGGAATCTGTTGTTTTAAAAAAACCTGGGAAAACGTCGCACATCGCCTACCACATTCACATGATTACTTAATGTGGCAATACGTTGTTTAGGTGAAGAAAGTGACACGGCTGATACTGAAGGTCGATTGTCGCTAGAGAGTTCACCGCTACGACAACGACGTGCGGGAATTTTGAAGGGCGGGAGGCTCTGGAAATCCTTGGACAATGACAAGGAGGGCAGTGAACAGGTAATGATTTTATTGAACTTAATAGGATCTGGATATTTCCAATGCTTTTATATGTAAATATTTAAATGTGTCGACTTTGCGTAATGTCGACCCCTGCTATTTTGCCGATAAATAAGGAAATAAATAAAAATTAAGCTATGGTAGCTACCATGAGCAGCGTTGGCCTAGTGGCTTCAGCGTGCGACACTCATACCTGTGACTGGACTTTCTTTCTATGTGCGCATTTAAGATTTGCTCGAACGGTGAAGGAAAACATCGTGAGGAAACCGACATGTCTTAGACCCAGAAGTCGACGGCTTGTGTCAGGCACTGGAGGCTGATCACCTACTTGACTATTAGATTTAAAAATGATCGTGAAACAGATTTATAAATCTGAGGCCAAGATCTGAAGGGGTTGTAGCGCCACTGATTTATTTTATTATTTATGGTAGCTACCATATACAGGGTGGCCAAAAAGTCGTGGATCAAACGCAAATAGGGGATAGATGAGGTCATCAGCGGCAAAAAATTGTTCTACGGTAGGTCCCTAAGGTCAACCCCTGCAGAGTTATGATTTATTTTGCGTTTTATAAGAAAATTGACTTTTTTTACTAATTCTTATTAAAATTCGATAAAATCTACATCCTGTATCTTTTTCATAATATCCACTAGATTGGTACTGATGAGTTCTTGATTACCACATACTATTTATAGTTGTTTATTGAGTGTGTTGAAGATAATATTAAGTTATACGATATAATTGTTTTTCAAATCAAAACTTTTTGTTTACTTCGGAACCCACTGTGAAAAAAAATTACTCTACCGAAAAGTGACCCTGTATTACAAGTTTTGGCGCATTTAATATGGATTCTGAAAAGGTATTACACATGGCCATGTGTTGCTTTAATATCTTTCTAGGACGAAAAAACAACAACGATTCGGACTTATGATAGATTATTTACCTACCTGTGACCAGTACTGTGTGAATCGGACTAGATTCAAAAAATTGGACAGATGGCTGGAGGGTTACGTAGGAATTTGATTAGACGGTGCAGATTAAGTTTTATGGTCAGAGTCATGAATTTTGAGCATATTTTATTGTAAAATATTTTGTTTCCTACAAACAACCATTGAGAAATAATTGTTTTAATACAATTATTATTTCACAATCGTTGTTTGTAATTCTTCCTAGGAAGATATTAGAGCAACTCATTGCCACTTGTAATACCTTTTCAGAATCCCTATTAAATGCGCCAAAACTTGTAGTACAGGGACACTTTTCGGTGGAGTAATTTTTTTTCACAGTGGGGTTCGAAGTAAACAAAAAGTTTTGATTTGAAAAAAAATTATATCGTATAACTTAATATTATATTCAACACACTCAATAAACAACTATAAATAGTATGTGGTAAGCAAGAAATCATCAGTACCAATCTAGTGGATATTATGAAAAAGATACAGGATGTAGATTTTATCGAATTTTAATAAGAATTAGTAAAAAAAAGTCAATTTTCTTATAAAACGCAAAATAAATCATAACTCTGCAGGGGTTGACCTTAGAGACCTACCGTAGAACAATTTTTTGCCGCTGATGACCTCATCTATCCCCTATTTGCGTTTGATCCACGACTTTTTGGCCACCCTGTATATGTCGCAGCCAAATAGCTTAATAAGCCATTTAATTAAAAGCCTAGCCTTTGAACTAAACAGCACCGTTTAACTAGCGGCCTGAAAGATATTCAGCCGTAGCGTTTGTAACAACATTTTATAAACCGGCTGGCTAATGTATAGGTCATTCGTACGATAGAGTGGAATAAAGATATCAAACATCTAACGAAAAGATATTTCTTTTACAATTAAATTGCTTGAGTAAATTGCAGTCACAGCTAAATTCACATTATTATTGTTACTACACTCTTACATTGTACTTGATATTTCTTATTAAAATTTGATTACCACACACCATCAAAGTTACGGTGCCGATGCCAAATTGACAATGTGAAGAGTTTCGTTTCAAGTTTGAGAGTGGCAGAAACTGGAACTGAATTTAAATTAACAGTCAACAGGCTAGGCTAGTAATGAAACGTCATCGATACAAGTCATTTGCGTCGCTGTTTGATCAACTGGCTAAATATCTTCCAGGCTTTAGTAAAACGGCGCTGTTTAGTTACGAGGCTAAGCTGTTAATTGAACGGCTTATTAAGCTAGTTGGCTGCGACAAATACACATTTTCCAACAAAGGAAAGAGCATGATGAACCATGCAAAATTTGAGTGTTTTTTTATTTGTGTGTTGATAGCATAATTTGTACGTCTTGCAGCGATCGTGATATGTACCAGACATTATTTTAAACATGTACCCCATGAAAGAACCCATGCCAACCTCATAAGCATGGCGTCTATTAACGAGTGTTTGGCCTTTATCCCACTCTAAACTAATAACTAGAGTTATATTTAAACCTTAACTTCATTAAAATACCACGATAATAAATCTAAAAAGTTTGGCCACAACTCGGCCATTTTCTTGCAATTGTTTTACGCTGAGAACAACCATTTAATTTATATTTTGTATCGAATTAAACTTAATTAACTATTTCAGTTCAATGTATAACATACACTAAAAGTAACTTGTAAGTAGCAACAACTATAAATAAACGAATAAATATAATCAAAGATCAAAGTAGTGATCCCAGTGTCTTAAGAAACAAATATCGTTAACATCGTTTCAATAGAACTGTTTACGACTCCGAGAATAACTTAATGCTACAAAGCTGGGATTGTGGGCCATTTTCTTTTACAATTCATTCTGTATTCAACTTAATAGAGAGATATAGAAAATTTCTCAGTATCCTTAGAATTCTAAGAATACGACGATAAATTTATTTTAAATCCAATTTCTTTTCTTGTTCGCCGAAGGCTACTCATACTTTTTATGTGTTATTCTAAGTAATGTTGCTCTGTGAGTATTTAGACCTTAACCTTGAGACTATCATGAAAACTTAATAACACTATATCTTCCCAAAAGCATCTTAATAACCTAAGTAGAGTAGATGGAACAGCTGGATAAAAGCATGTTTCAAATAAAATACATAATCAGGTTAATTAATTTCAGCCATAAATATGCACTCTATCAGGACTTAGCACATATGGCGTCGCCTTCTGATAAAGTAACGAATCTCTCACACAACGACTGAACTTATATGCGTTATCATTGACATACAGTCTTATATAGACTCTATAGGGTAGAATCATTATTTGTATCCTATATTTAAAGAGATTTCTTTTAATAGAACGACGATCAGCGGTCAACAACAGCCAGCGACGAAGACGGGTCTGTCACACCCAGATCGGTACGATTCGTTGAACGAGCAAAAGAAGCGGAGGATGAGGAGAAAAATAAAAACACAACTACGGGTCAGCAAACACAAAACTTGGATGAAATACAAAGGGAAATCCCCTCTACGCATAGGTGAGTTTAAAAGATGCTGAGATTTGATAATTGAGTTTATTGAGATTTTTTTTAAAGTTTAAGGTCACTTCAACGTCCTAACCAATGTATTCTATCAAATGTCTTCTTTTGTTGTTAGGACATTAATATTGTATTTCTAAGATTTTTTTTTCGTTATACTAAATATTTTTTAATTAAATCTACTCTGCTAGGAACATTAAAACATTATTTTGAACACAAAAATGCTTTGACAGAGCACAAGTGAACTATAGAATATAGTTCCGTTCATCGTTATATTTACACTGTACTGAAATAGAAGATGTTTTCAGATTGGATACTCCGCTCATACTAACAGCGAATGCGTCGAAGTCAAATTCTGCGGTACAACAACTATTTACCAGTAATCGACCTCCACCACCCGCTATAGAACCACAGCTAATTACATCAGAAACGTTACGGTAAGTTGGCTTATCATTAGATAAGTTCAATTATTTTGTTTTGGATTTTGAATTAAGAATGACTGGATTTTTACAGCCGTATTTTTCAAGTCATCAATGACTTGCTATTAACGTGAACGTAAAGTGTCTTGAACATTGTTTATATCTTTGAAATAAATATATCGTCAGGGATAATGTAGCATTTTCTAAATTCGTCTAAAGTCTTTGGGTTTATTTGTGCGTAACAATCAAAATACATATCTTCTCTTAATAATTAAAAAAAAGTATTAGTTAATTATTGGAGAATACAGTAATTAAAAAATATTCAGTTCGCCATCAATTTAAAAACATTCGTTATTTTAAATCATGTAAAATAAATGAAGCCGTTCTGTACGTATATTATAGCAATGTTAATTTGTTTCGAATTACATTCAATATTTAATGTTTTAAACGCGCTCTCGGTTCTTTATTTTATTATACTAACAGCTAACAATTTGAGCATAAAATTAAACAATAATTTATGTGCCAGTATAAAGTGAGGGAAGCTTAACAAGTTGTGTATTAATTTTATAATTTTTATTGGTATTAATTACAGTTTTTAGATCAGTATTAATAAGTATATTTAAGAAATATTCGGTAGAGATTTATTTATTCCCGTCATATGTTTTTAAATGTTATTAAAGTATTGACAGGACCATCTGAAAAACAGTTCCTTTATAATGAAGAGTAAAAATAGTCACATCGGTATTGTTCGATAAAAAAATAAATTACTTTTTTATTTAAATTAAAAACTTAAAATCACTTGTTATCAAAGATTTATTCCTCACTAATACAAAATGTTACGTGTTTTTATTTAAAGTGAAATTATATAATTTAGTTTACCAACTACTAAGCAATTACGTACGTATATAAAGGGTTTTTCAACAAGAACTTTGTTTTCTAAAACAAAATAAAACAAAGAATTTAGAGGAAAATGAATAAAATTTTTATTGTATTACAAAGAGAAAAGTTTGGCAATTATGAATGAAAAATGATATCTGGCAAATGTCCACCACGACCACGCTGACAGATGTTGATTCTTTCATCAAAATTTTTAATCACTTTTTGGCAAAATGGAGGGTCTATTTCGTTAATGACATCACGGATTTTGAGTTTTAAGGCTGCAATCGATTCGATTGGCTCCGTATAGACTTCTTCCGTCTGTCTTTAACATAGCCCCACAAAAAATAATCCAGTGGTGTTAAATCACACGATCTGGCTGGCCACTTAACAGCTGAATTTCGCGAAATTATGCGCTCGGGAAATTTGGTTTGCAATAAATTGATCGTTTCATTGGCTGTGTGACATGTGGCACCGTCCTGTTGAAACCACATTTCAGTGATATCCATGTCATCAATAATAGGCCAAAATTTAGTGGTTAACATCTCGCGATACCGTGATCCATTGACTGTTACCGCATTTCCAGCCTCATCTTCGAAAAAAAACGGCCCAATCACGCCTCCAGACCACATAGTGCACCACACAGTAACACGTTGAGTATGCAAAGCCTTCTCAATAATTGCTTTAGGATTTTCAGAAGCCCAAATGCGACAATTTTGCTTGTTGACGTACCCTGACAAATGAAAATGGGCTTCGTCTGAAAAAATGATTTTTTCAGAAAAACCAGCAGGTTGTTCCTGAATGAACTGAGCGAATCTGCGGCGATTTGAATGGTCGATCAGCTTTAATTCCTGCACCAGTTGAATCTTGTAAGGCTTCAAAGCCAAATCCTTTCGCAAAATTCGCCATGTTGTGCTTTTGGATAACCCCAATTGTTGAGAACGTCGTGAAATTGACAAATTTTTATCTTCTTCAACACTGTGGCTCACGGCGGCTATGTTTTCTGTTGAACGACCCGGTCGAACACGTGTTGGTGTTGGCACATTTTGTACCGAGCCTGTCGACTCAAATTTCGCGACCAAATTCTTAACAGCGGTCTCAGAAGGACGATTATGCTGGCCGAAAATATCACGAATTTTACGAAATGTAACTTTAACAGAACCACCATTTTTATAGTGGATTTGAATTATTTTAATGCGATTTTCGAGCGAAATTGAATTCATTGTAATAATTGCCAAAGCACCTGCTACGAATACCGCCAAAAACTAAATGTCAAAACTATCACGTTCTCGGTGTTGCCACAATTGAAAAACAAACTTCTTGTTGAAATACCCTTTATATGTTTGGTAGGCTTGAGAAAAGGTTGTAAAGTATATTTCATACCGCTTAGACTGCCTATTCAATTTAATTCTATGACATATTTTTATGCATTACATATTTTAAGTGAATACTAAATCTCATATTTCTCACGAGACTTTTCTGCAATTGCCCTGCTATTTAACGCATGTGAATTGCCCTACTGATAGCATATGAGACTTAAGCGACGTAACGACTTATACTTAAATTATGAACATTGCCTTAGGTATTTTTCTTTGTAAGAGTATCAGCTGTATTTCTTTACAGAGCTTGGGACGCTGGCGTAAGACCGAAGGCGGAAGATGCAGCTGTACGACGAGTAGCTGAAAGAAATGCTATCAGGTGTTCACTTCTCCGAACTGAAACGAAGAAAAAGCAACAGCCAAAGGTAAATTTAAGCTGTATTCCGGCGCTATAAAAAAATTATTAATTTGTATTTCACGTTTTAAAACAAATGATTTTTTTCGGTTAATTACTTAGATATTGCGTTGAAACTGTATACAATTTGTTGGTGACAATACGATACTGTTTTAACATGCCTTTATTGCTACTAAATAAATAAAAAAGTTCTGTTACAGTTATATTATATAAAATAACTGATTAACGACGCAAATGATGAGCATATAAGTCTAGGATGGGACTCTCAGTTTTTAACTCAAAAACAATTTGCAGTTTTAAGCTAAATACGAGTCGTAATTCAGTCATGTCAGTGAAAAGATTCATATAATGTATTTTAAAACGCGCATTAAAATCATTAACAGCAATATTTTGTAACAGTTATCAGCATCAATTTATCTTTAAACATTAAAAAGAGTAAATAAAACATAAGTGTGACGAGAAATTCGTGAAAATTAAATTCCAAATACACGGTTTGCTTTGATTCTCCGTAGTGGAACGGAATAAAATGTTTTGGACTGTATTTCTATATACGCGAGCTGAATGGTAAATATTTAAACCAATATTTGTGTGGAAATATTGTATTATATCATATCAATATTGTCTCCGTTGCTACAAGCAATTCATAAAACTAACAATGTTTTACGTTATGAACGCATGCAAGAGAAAAGATTCGTGGAACATCGGCTCCGAAGCTTATTATTCGCACTGTATAATATAATGGGTAATTAATTCACTGGACCTAAACGTGGTCTTGAACAATATAAATTTCTCTATCATATTATAAACACATTAATTATAAGCGTGGAATAAAATAGCTTTTAGTTGACATAATTTCAAACTATGTTGTTTCGTGTATCCGACATTTGACTGACATAAATCCGCTGTTAACTTTAGTAAGCAAAATAATATTATATTAATCTCGTAGACGGACTATGGTATAGACCAGACGGCAGGCTCAGCGTACAGCGTGTGAGATAGCGACTGATTGACATATTATGTCATATTTACAGTTTTAATTCATTGAAGATTGCTTATTATTGACCAAAATACACATTCGAATGAATAATTCTTGAACAAAGTTACTGAGTCGTGACAAAATAAGCTACTTACCGATGAAAGGTTATGTTTGTTTCTTTACGTTCACTATAGCTTTTACAGACTACGCAACAACTCACCATGACTGACACTTTAAATACACCTTTACCACCAAGCCCTGGAGATAAACAATATACTCTGTTTCGCTCGCACTTAAGTATTTCACGTTAATGCCTTCTCTCTTTAGTTATTATTGTTATTTTAGAAGCTCATCTAGTTCTATACTCTATACATATACGATTAATCTGCATCCACTAATTATCCCAAATAACGTAGAACGTCATTCGATGATAACTGTCATTCGATGGTGTTTCTAATAATAATTGTATTTCGAATAATTTATTTATTTAGTTATTAAGCTTATGTAATTTATTTATTTAGTTATTATTTTTTTAGGACACACAGTACTAAAAAAAATTAATATAAAATAATAAAACTAAGTTAACAATGTCTAAAAAACACGTTGCGGTATTTCTTTGTCTAATACTTGAAGCTGTTCAAGACAGCGGACAAGTCCATATAAAGTATATACATTAAAAATACTGCGATTAAAGCGATGTAAATCTAGATCTCATGATAGAAAAAAAATATACGTTTTTGTACTATCTTTTGAGGAATCTAACATTTAGATTTTTAAGACAAGATCATCTCTTAAAAGTCCGGCAACGCACTTGAAATATTGGAAGTCTTGCAAGTGTCTATCAAACTTTATTTAAAGTGATCCGCTCGTTCGTCATAGAAAATTAAGTGTTTTATGGCACGAAATTCTCATTATAAACTTATTTCTTATCGTCATGTCATGTTAAAATTTGAGTGTATTTGACAAAACATTTTCATTGTCTTAAGTGCCGTTGATAAATAATAATAATCCGTGATAATAAGTTTTTATTACGATCCTTTATATATGAACAATTTAACTTTATTCTAATTTATTTTACTTTGTTTCGGTTTCTAAGTGTATTTTTTTTGTTTAATCGGGTCTCCTATAAAGAGAACATATTTCTTTTGCATTATAAAAAAAACTTTGTCCGCGTCGCGTTGGAACGTGTTCTTAAAAATGGATAAAATTTAGAATCACGCGGTTACAAAAAATTCTGCTTGGACAATTTTACTTTTTGCTTTGTATGCTCCTCCATATTCTACGGTTGTGCGTTGATATCCTGGATTCTAGCCAGGAAGAACTTCCATCAACGCTGACCCCCGCACGGTAAGCCCTACATAGTGGGGCGGTAGTGACTGAACAAATGATTTAAACAATTTTAAGCTATTGCATAGATTTTATCGCGAGCTTTCAGCGCGGCGACCGAATCAAGAAATTCCGTAACGAAATAAACCTATGATACACGATGACGTAATATAGGTGCGGCCAATATGCGTTAAAGCGGGACAGAACGCAAACTGCGTCTCACATCGGTTTAGAGTGATCGGATAGGCGTTAGTCTGAGTCTGGTAGAGTGGTAGGTTGAATTAATATCAAAGAAAAAACTTGAAATATCAAAGAAAAAAAATACTACATAAAATAAATAAATAATTATATTGCATAAGTTTATAAAAATGCTATGCAATAGCTTTACCGCGGAAGTCCCCGAGTGCCACACGTATTTTTGAAGTTGTACTTCTTTAGGCGCGTTATGAAAAATTGATGAGAGTGAAATTTTACGATGCGCGCGCACCTATGACACAAAAGTGGCTGTGTGATATAGCGTGCGCGAGCGAGATGGGAATAATACAATCTAAAAGTAAAAAGAAATAGAATATGCGTGAAGCTAACTTCACGAATATTCTATTTCTTAGCTTAGCAGCTTAACGAGAATTTTGAATGACCATGACATTGACATCTGACAATGACATTTACCTTTTAAACAAATATAGGAGTTTTAATTATTGTATACAATAAAAGATATACCTAGTTATTTTCATTATACAAGTGCGAATTTTATATGTGCGTCTGAATTATAATCAGAAGTGATTTAAGTTGAATATCTAAATCAATACTAATTAATATGATAAAATATTTGTGAAAAAACTGTGCCAACCTTCCTGAGTGCTTCAATACAATTGAGGTTAACTATCCGTATGTATTATCGAGTATTATTGTTGATTAAAACTGAAACATGAACCATTATTCTTTGCTTTTGTTTATTGCGTTTGTTACAGCAACTTTTTAGAAATATTCTACGACCCTATATATCAATAATTGAGAACAAAGATAAGCACGATTAAGCACGAATACTAATAAGGAGAAAATGAAGGCTTGGAGCGATATAACAGAGAAGTAAACATTTTAATAAGTACCTGCATCTCAAAAAAATGACTATATCATATATACATATAATGATCATATTTAATCAAAACATGTAATTTTTCGGATTTAATCTAGCAAATATAAGGACAAGAGACAAAAAACAATTGATGAATCAGTGGAAGTGCACTAAATTGAATACAAAAAAAGAGTTGTCATCTTATCGCCGTGAAACATCAAAAACTGGAGGTGGAACAAAGCCACCATCACAGACACAATGGATATGGCAGAGATGATACCGCAATGGTTTGAAGTAGATTTCAATGAATTTGATTGTGATGGTGTCGAGGTAGGAATGTTAATTATAAATATGATGGTGATGTTCAAGGTTCAACCTCTCAAGCATAGGCACATACTTTATTCCCCTACAGGGTAGTTAGAGATATTGTAATACCTCAAAACATCCATGTTGCATTTGTAGTACCGAAACTCTGTCCAGCCCGAAGTGAGCCCATTCCCACTTATAATGGACAGTGGGTATAATACACCTTAATACCTGAGTGCGAACCACTCACCATGATACTTAAATTAATAGATGTTATTTATATATTTCAGGATATTACAAATAAAATCATTTTGGAAACAATTGATATCCCAAAAGCAAATAAAGCCAACAATGACAAGGTAATAAATCAGTTTTGACATAACTTGAATACTAAAAAAGCCAAACAAAGGTGTGCACAACAGTGACAACATAACTTAACAATTTCATTATTTTGTAGGATTAAAGAAAGGTTAAAGAAAATCATGTCGAACTGAACAACAAGAATCCCCAAACAACTCCAAAGAAACATACAAGGAAGACACCGCTATTATATTTAAATTATCTCTATCTCTAAATAGAATAAAAGAAAGTTGCTATCCAGGTCTGTAGCATGTGCTACAAATTATATTATTAACACATTTATATAATTATATTAATATAAATGTGTTAAATATTTTATAAAAAAAAAAATTTAAGTTTTGCATGGACAGAGCTTAAATTAATATTCTCTTATTTGTTGCAGAAAGCAAGTAGTAGTTTTAGTTTTGGAGAAGCCTCGTAGATGCACAACCAAGTAATGATTAATTTAAAATTACAAACCGAAATTCTGATGAAGACATTAGAATCACATAAAAATAAATAGTATAATGAAATAAAAATGTTTTAAAGATAAATAGTGTTTTATTTGTTTAATGTAAGAATAATAATAAATATTTATTTATTTAATTTTTCAAATGTAAACTGAACTTTATTGACTTTAATGACTCCTTTTCCAGTCTTTGATTATTTAATTGTAATTAATTATTTGCATGCAATCAAAAACTATTTTTATTAATGCCAAAGAAGTATTACGTTAGTTATTAAGTAGTACTTCTGACGCGCGTACATAAGTACACGCACCCTTTTTTTTTATTGTTTTATAGTAGAAGAAATGTAGATTTCTGTAGGAAGCGTCCATAGTATACCTCTTGGTAATCGAAACCCTTAATCATGGAGCCACTATTACGGGGACTTTGAACGCAAGACAAATAATAAAGTTACGTGAGGAAATACGCAATCAACAGCCTGGCTAACTCTAAAGTCCAGAGTTCTGATGGCTGCTATTCAAGAAGCTAGGCTCGAATTGATGGAAGATATTAATTATGAATATGGAGGTCACCGGATGCTGGGCTGAAACTTTCAGTTGCGCTGAATTGGGATTGAATACTGTTATCCAATGGCTAAGAATTAACTTGCTGTCACTGAATTTAAGTAAAACAACTTATGTCCCGTTTTCTATACCAAATTCGTCGCAACCAAATATTGATTTAAAAATAAAGGCTCATGTATGCGATGTACCTCAAGATTGCACTTGTCCCGAGATCGAGAGAGTTAACACCACAAAATATCTAGGAGTTATTATAGATAGAAATTTAAACTGGTACCCTCAAATAGATGTAGTAGCTAAACGTGCTAGGAAGCTGATCTGGATTTTTAAACGCCTTCGTAACATTTGTGATTTACAGCTTATTATGTATATCTACAAAACCTTAGTACAGTCCGTTCTTCTATATTGTATAAGTATATGGGGCGGCACATTTAAATCAAAATTTGTGAGCATTGAACGTGCGCAGAGAAGTATCTTGAAAATAATGCTTTGCAAGAGCAAACTATATTCCACAGAAAAACTCTATAAAGATTCAGATCTCCTAACAGTTAGGCAACTATTCATATTTCAATGCATACTTAAAGTCCACAAAAATATCCCGTTTGACATATCTATATTAAGCAAAGAAATCACTCATATATAATTAAATCTCAAACTGTGTGTACAACTTTTGCCTCGAAACAATTTGCGACCCAATCTACAAGAATGTACAACAAAATAAACAAAACCCTAAATATACTTCTGGACACATCTATTGGCCCACCTTGCATTTTCAGTTTCTTTTGGTCCTACCTAAAAATTTATATTAGGTCGAGTAAAATTTTTTTATGCAGTTTTGAACCTGATACATTTTACCATCTTTTTCGATCGTATTGTTTTAAATTTGAATTAAGAATACCACACCACATGGAGATACGCCTAACAAGTCGGGTAGGCGCCTTGATGAAGTCAGTTGATTTTTGAATAAAAAACGTGTTTTATCAAATAAAGGTTTAATTTAATAACGCGTGTTGCCTCCATGGGCATCTACGACACCTCTCATACGATTAGGCATAGAGTTTATCAACCGCTCTATGAAATTTTGAGGGATCATCTCCCATTCCTCTTCTATGGCAGTTTTCAATTCCTGCATCGTCTGGGCAACTGGCTGACGAGCCCTAACACGTCTTTTTAGCTCGTCCCACATGTGCTCAATGGGGTTCATATCTGGGCTTCTGGTTGGCCAGTCTATAACTGCGATGTTCACATCCCGAAGATATTCTCTGAAAATGCCGGCCGTATGGGCTCTTGCATTATCATGCATAAAAAGGAAATTTGGGCCCACATAGTCCGCGTATGGCATCACGTGAGGTTCTAAGCAATCAAGAATGTACCTTTCAGCATTTAATGTTGGCAGCCGTGGTCCCGTAACAAGCTCAAGTTGAGTTTTGCCACTCGCGGATATACCGCCCCAAACAGTCCATGAGCCACCGCCATAAGCAACCCTCTCTTCAAAGCAGCGTTGTGCAAAACGCTCTCCCTTACGTCGGTAGACGTCGGTTACGTCGAAGAAGGTCTCTTACTTCCATCATTGCCATGTAATGCAATTTTAGACTTATCAGAAAAGAGTACACCGTTCCAATGCTGCTGAGTCCAATTTCAGTGTGAGCGCGCGAAATGAAGGCGCGCTATTCGGTGGGCTCGCGTTAGTTTTGGGCCATTAGCTGGCTTGTGTGGTACCATATCGCGTTCTTTTAATCTTCTCCGAACAGTTCGAGCGCTCACATTTACTCCATGGAAGTCGCGAAGTTGGTTTTGTATCTCAATGGAGGTAAGGTGACGATTTCTCAAGCTGGTCCTGCCTTTCAGTTGTGACCCGAAATCGTGGCCTTCCTTGGCGACGAACAAAGTCGCCAGTCTCTAGGTATCTCCGATAAACGTTTCGGACCGCAGATCGACTTAAATTAAGTTGATCACTCACATTTCTTTGGCTGTGTCCGGCCCGGATAAGTGCCACAGCTTGGGCGGCGACTTCAGGCGAAGTATCCATAGATTATTGATAGAACCTCATCTTAATGTTAAGAATAAGTAATGTTTGTTGCAAAACCAAAGAGAAAAATCACACTTTCAAGAATTAAATCCAACTAAACCAATTTAATCAAGTTTTTTTAGTATTCGATTGTTTGATATCAATGAGCAGGCTCCAAATTGTCTTTCGTTTCTTTAAAATCTGTGTTCGAAATTAAAAAAAAATATATTGAATGCAATTATGAATGTGCCAGGTTCAAAACTGCATAAAAACTTTTTACTCGACCTAATATAAATTTTTAGGTAGGACCAAAAGAAACTGAAAATGCAAGGTGGGCCAATAGATGTGTCCATATAGTCTAGTCGACAAGTTGAAAATGGAACAAAATAGAGATACTGCTCTTAAAATTATGTGCGATACCTCATTGGATCCGGAATGATGTCTAGAAAAATGTGCTAAAAGCGTGTATTAGCACATAAAAAATTGCAAAAGTTATACACAATTAAAGATGAAAAAAAAATGTAATTTAGTTTTTTGCCAATATTTAATAAACTATTAATATTTAAGAAATTTCAAAAAAAGATTCTAAAAGAAGAGGAAATTTCCAATAAAAAACTCTGTACTCCCGGAACTCTATCTCCATTATTTATAGTTTTAATTTAACGCTGAAAATAGGTCTACGCGTGACATTTTTAGGAATCGCGCGTGGCGTCAAAAGCGACTACGGCACATTAATTAATTTATTTAAGGTGTTGAATATTTTTTTTTAAATTTGAAAAATTATGGTGTGTTCTGAACACTATAAATAATTTATTCCCGTTGGAAATTTTACTTAAAGTTAATTTTTCAACAAGTTAAACAATTGTTAACTAACGAAATTTTCTCGAACGACCGTCTTAATTGTAAGTGAAAAAAAATGTTTAAATAATGGTCGTAAAAATATTTCGCTTCGTAGAGCCTTTCTTACATACATACTTAACAAGATCGTGCCATAAAAGTTAAAGAAATATTTATACTTTGTTTATAACAATTTTTTTACTTAAACAAAAACTTAAAAATGCATGTACTGTTGTTAAAATTTTTTTTTTTTTCTAAATCATCATATAATCGTTTTTTTATTAATACAAGATATTTATTGATTTGCAAAAAAAAATTCCCGCCATTTGTTAAAAAATTTTTTTTTAAAAAAATGATTAAATCAATATTTAAAAAAAAAATTTACACAACTTTATTACATTAAAAATATTATGATTTTTAAAAAAAAAATTTTTCCTTCATAACAATTTTTAATTGTTTATAATCGTTTTTTTTAATTTTCTATTGTTTAAATAATTAGTTAAGAAATTTTTTTTTTCTAAAAATCATAATTGACAGTCCTCTATAAAGTACAGAAAAAAATTTTTTTTAATCAACAATTCTATTGTTTATTAACTTACCAATTTGTTATAAACAAATGTTCAACTTTTTTATATTTTTTTTCTAAAACTTCTAAAATTAACAAAAACAACCATATGTAACAAAGTATAGAAAAACAATTGTTTTAATTTTTTGATTATCATGAATATTACTTTTATTTAAAAAAAATTTTTTTTTTTTATCCAATGGTCGAATACAGCTCCGCCGCCGTCAGGCGATAGCTGAGAACACCCCCCTCACTTGTAGTTAGTCGCCGTGTACTTCAAGCACTGTTAGATTGTGTGAGAGGATACTAAGTGTTTTTACAAACCAAAAGTAAGTTTTTCGATATCTTGTTATTTAATGTTTACATAGTCGTAAAAGGATGGTAGTAATCTGAATGTTTGCATATCTATTTTTGATGAGATTGATTGTACATTGTTTAAATTTGTTTTTGTTTAGCTCGTTCCGTTCTAAGGTTATATTTCATGTTTGAACAAAAATGAGGAAGGGTACAAAAGTAACATAGTCCTATGGGTACAAAAGTAACAAGTTACTGTTGTCCCCGTAATGATTTAATTACCTTTACTCCAACAGAATGCCGCGACAACGCATAAGAACAACTACATGACACATAAGTGTATAGAAAAGCGGCGGATAATTTTTTTTCTGAAATGTGGCACGATAGTCAAATGGCTGGTAATGAATGGTTGACGGGTTTTTTAAAACGGCACCCGAGCCTCTGTTTGAGATCTCAGAGTTTCAACGAACATAATGTGAGCAAATTTTTTGATAATCTTGCTGAGGTAATTGATAGGTACAAATTTGAGCCAAAAGATATCTGGAATATGGATGAGACAGGGGTCCACTGTCCAAAAACTTAGCACGATTGTTGCTCAAAAAGGAACTGAACAAGTAGGTGCAGTAACCTCAGCAGAACGTGGAAGATTAGTAACTGTTGCTGTTGCGATTAATGCTCAAGGAGGTCACATACCTCCTTTTTTCGTATTCCCATTGAAACAATTCTAAGACCACATGATACTTGAGGGTCCTGTTGGTTGTGCCGGAGCTGGCAATGCTAGTGGATGGATGCAGAATGCAGAACTTTTACTTTTTACATAAATACTTGTTGATAATAAACAAGTATTACATATAATATTGTATTAATTAACAACCTCTTCTTCTTGTTACTTTCGACCCACAACGTGTTACTTTCGACCTGCCTACGTGGTCGAAAGTAACAACTGACGTTTTTTTTTAACTCTCTGTTATTCATATAAAACACACCATAGTAAAATAAATCGAGCTGCTAGTGTAAAGAACATAAACTGAATTTATATATGGTTATATTAATTTAATGACAATATTAAAACCTAGCCACAAATCAAGTGTGAAGTACAAAGTGTTACTTTTGTACCCGGTCTCCCCTATTAACATATAGGAAAGAGCGTTCATCCCTAACACAGGTTCTTGAACTTAAAAGGGATGTACTAAAATATAGATTTAAGACTATTTACTTAATAAATAAATTTTTGATTTTTTTGTTGACCGGATATAGATCCTAGAGATTTCTACATATTTCTACCATTATCACTTTTTACTGAACACATATGACAATATTTTATATGATATCAATAAGCTTTTAATGAAAAATGTCATTAAAATTAAATATTATGTACTGTTCATGAAATATGAACTAAACATATTATATTTTTTTTAATATACTTAGTAAGACACAATTGGCCACCAAAGATGGTATAATAAGACCTCAATGGGGTTCAACTTGTTTTCTGTATATTTATTGTCACAAAGAAAATACTAGGTGATCAGCTTACAATGGCTTCTCAGCCGAGACAATAGTTAGTTCTTCTGTTAAACTTAAACTTAAAATGAACGTCACCAGTAAGCTATAGAGACTTTTTACTGTTAACCAATATTACGAAAAAATCCCAAAGCTCGGTTTCATTAAAAATACCTTTTCATTCATCATAATAACATATTGCTATTTTAATTAAAATATTTCGTATAATGAAATGAAATTACGAAATTTTTAATGAATTTATCGAAAATCGGAGGCTTTGTACAAAATTAAAATGTTAATTTATTAATTATTAATTAATCCGAACATCATTTTGTAATGATAGACATTACTAATAAAGTTATTTACAGGATAAATGCGTGTAATAACCACGGAGAAGTAATATTTTCATGAATAATAATCCACAAAGGATGACCAAATATAAATACACTTTACTTTAAATACCACAGTACTTTGCTTTTTGTACATTTTATTGGAAAAGGATTACTGTGTACGTTACCAAATAAATACATGTTGGTGTAACAGCTATAGAGAGAATCCGCTCATATTGCCAGTTTCGCACCTCCGGGCGTTTGATATTTATTTTACACGGGTTTGTGGTCTCTTTAAAATGGCCTTTCATTTTATTCCATTACCAGGAGTGTTCAATATAAATGTTTATACGCTTTGTATATCTTTTTTCTAAAGCTAAAATTCCCTTTGTAATTTTTTTTTCCTAATCCCTTAAAGTCATACATCGCGGCGACACTGCTGCATCTTCAAATCGATGGCCCCAGATGTCCCTTTTAACGTGGAAATAGGTAGGAATCGCTAGGAGCTAGGTCCGGTGAGTGTGGAGAATGTTCCATTAATTTGAAGCCTGCTTTTTGAATGGCAGCAATCGCAACTCTGAAGTTTTGCGCGTGGGCGTTATTTTGAAACTAAAAACTTTAGTGGATTTGCCACGCCGTTGCTTGCGTATTTCCTCACACAACTTTCTTATTTATACTGCGTACAAAGTCCTCGTTATAGTGGTTCTATGTTAAGGGTAATCGATCATTACCACCTCTTAGCTGTCTCAGAAAAAACAGCCTATGATCGTACTGGGGAATGAAAATGTCTTAAATTTATTCCGAGTTTGAGATGACGGCCTCTTCAGGATTTGCTTTTTTCATTTCTGGGTCAAAATGGTGTAGCCATGTTTTAGACATGTTATGAGGCGAATCAACAATGCGTCTAGATCTTGTTGTAACAAACTCAAATAGCTCCGTCAAATTCTCTCCTTATATAAGTATTAATAGCATCTTACAAATTACAAAAAAATGTCTTCTTAAGGATGGGGCAGTAGAATATTAAAATTAAACTATTCTATCTACTATTTTTATTTATTTATTCGCACTTCGCATGTACATATATATAATACAATTGACATCATTAAATAAATCGGATGGCAACTGACAGCCTTATCGCTTTGCGATCTCTTCCATGCAACCACTATGTCTATATTATAAACATATTACCAACCAGTTTTAAAAATATTCATAGCTAGAAAAGTCGTTACAAATAAAACAGTCAGTACTGTCACTTATGATCTCAAGAAAAATGCGCACATAAGTTATGTCAGAAATGGGAACAAGACATTTAAAATTATATTACATATTCCACATATTCTGATAAAAATAGCAAAACTTTAGTGAACTTTACTTACTTTTTGAGACACATCTTGCTGTGCACTACCGGTATCTGGAGCTATGTATATCCGTTTAACCCATTCGACTTGGGTTTCTTTAAGAGTGCGAAAATTCCTAAAAGGTAAGCATTGCGGCAGCTTACGAGCCTTCTCGCAGTCCGTGTCTTTATCATCCGGTCCATCCACCATGAGTGTTACTTAATTACATCAAAACAGTAATTATTGTGTCAATTGAGCAGTGTGGTATGTTAACCAAGTGGCTGTGAGTTCGAACCGCACTGGATTATTCTCTTCATGGAAAAATATTATGATGAAACCAGCACATGGGCAGTGACGGGGATTCTGGCACACGGTAGTCAAAGTTCGTTAGCTCTGAATCTTACACTGAGACCTAGGAATCAACGGCTGATATGAACAGAAGAAGTAGCTAGCTATTAAGTAAAAAAAACACAGAAACAGTTTTGAGGCCAAAGGTCGCACCATTGCTAACTAATGAAGTTTCTAGTACTAGAACTTAATGCCAAACTTGTATTTAATGAGTAAATTCTCATGTAAAAAGTTTTAACAACCTAACATAATAAAGTGGTGGACAAGTGCGTCACCTTTGACAAACGATTCTCAGCAAAAATGCCTCTAGAATCAAATGGTCTATATACAATGTAATAAGTCCTTCATTTAAACTCAAGATATTTTAAATAATCGTAAATAATTATATGAATATTGAATACAGGACTCACAATTACATACATTACATAGTAATAATAAAAATAATGAAAAATGAATAAAAAGAAATTTTAAAAGTTTTGTCCCTGTGGCAGTGTACCTTTAACGCTGGGATCATTTCCCCTCTGTATTGCGATACTTATTCGTTGAGCGAGGAAAGCACCAGCTATAGGGTCAACAGTACTATATATCTGGCGCCAACTTAAATTTTTCTTACATTCTCTACTCCAAACGGAACAAAATTGAAGTTGAGGAAAGACCGTTTGAGCCGTTTATTATTTTTTGCCTACTTTCCGGCCGGCCCAGCTGTAGGTTAAGAAAATTTCAAGTATATTTTGATTGTTATGTTTAATAAACGATTCTTCCTTTTATATGTATACCCCCACTGAGCCATTATTTAAAACGTCTAAATTGAACCAATTTTAAAGCAAATATATCTCAAACTTACCTAAATAGCAAATAACTAAATTTATCTATTATTTTTTATTTATGATTCCAATTTTAATATATTAACCACTAAGATTGTACGTTACAACAAGTTAGTTGAACTTACCTGAATAGCAAATAACTAAATTTATCTATTATTTTTTATTTATGATTTCAATTTTAATATATTAACAGTTAAGATTGTACGTTAGAATCCCAGATGTGCACAAATTTTGTGGGAAATTTACACTGTCTCGTAAAACATTCTGAGGAAAGTAACATTTCTTGGTCTAGTAAATCGACATGTATGTGCACAAAGGACTCGTCAAAAAAATCGGTTTCGTAAATAACATATAAAAGTCGATAGCAGTTAATTAAATGAAATTTAATAAGAGTTTAATAAAAAGTTTAATAAGAAGTGCTATACAATAAAGAAAATAATGTTTATTCGAAGTTGGTGAAGTTTAATCTAAAAATCTAATAATAATATTCATCGTAGGGCTAAACGGAAAGTTTCGCATATTTAAAATTGTATATTATTCCAAGAAAATATTTTTGCCTTCAAATTTTAAGTAATAAGATATGTCTCTCGTTACCGCTCGCTACACGCGAATAAACTGTTAAAATTTGTGACTTTTTGCAGAATAGAATATTAAATACATTATTAATTTTAAAATTTTACTAATATCTTAACGTAATGAAGATAAGATGACGAAGGTATATTTCTACATGAATGATTCAAGTAATAAGCTTATGTTATTACCGAGGAATCAACATGAAAGTAAAATATTTATAAAGAGAAATAATTATGCATTTCTCAGTTTTGTTTTTTATTGAAGAAAGCCCCATGTTGGTAACCTTTTTCAACGATGCCTGTATATTCATCGACTGTCTTTGTACTCAATAATACTTTTTAAAACTGACATAGATTTTGCTGCTGTAAAATTGCAACTCATTGAAATGTTATCTTTGATACACACCTATTGGAAAGCATGTGGGAGTAAATCCAACTCGACCTGCTCTAAAAAAGCTTTGCTCTAGTTATTTGTTACTGGTGTTACGCGATCTATTTTTAAATTTAAATACCTTTATCTTAAATAAATGATTTCGCGTAATTGGAACTGATTGAAGTTTTTCTATAATAAGAAAAAGAACTAAAACACCAAATATATATGTTGTATGCATAATCAATAACATTTTATTTTAACTAAAAGACGAAAATAAATATAAAAATCTATATGGATTGTAATTGTAAGATATCTGAGACGTATTAATTATGGATCTGAATGCTGTCTCCGACACTATTGACATCTTTAAATTTACGCTGAGTGAGTTCCCAGTGAGTTAACGATATTGTGTACCTTATGTATTTTATTATATTCCCCTTTTCGACATTATCTTATTGGTTTAGTACTGTAAGGATAGTGTATGTTTCTTTTGTGAATAAATAAGTAATAACATCTTAGGTAGACAATTTCGTATGATTCTATCGTTTGTTTCATCATTAGCAGCAAGAAGGGACGTCGCTCTCTGAAAGGATACGGTTGCTAACTTGCGATGTCGAAGATGAAGCGGAGGAACAACGATCATCACCAGCTGGAGCCAGTGTAGACAAATTCTCAAGCAGCAGTGACAAATCCAGCGACAAGTCGTTCAACGGTGTCGACAAGAGCAATGAGAAGGCGTTCGGCAGCGGTTCATCGAGTTCTTCCTCGTCGACATTGTCGGCTCCGCCCACGCGCCAGCGACCGCCAGACTTGGGAGACGTTCATCAAGAACCACACAAGGTATATCTTTATAAAATACTAGCGAACTCAGCGAACTCCGTTTCGCCACCAGATGGCTTCGTTTTATGTAACATTTCGTTTGGTGATCCCGCTTTTCTGTTGAAATTTTTCCTGAATTTTCTTTGCTATAAACCTCACCTTTGCTATAAAGCCCGAGACCTTTCCAACGAATGCAAAACCGTGGAAATCGGTTCGTGCGTTCTGGAGTTATAGCGTCAGGAAGGAAAACCCGACTTATTTTTAAGTGATGATCTAAATTATGTGTATAGTCTTGGCTGACTAGTATATATTAATAATAATATTTAATGTATTCAATGTAATGTAATACGTCATATATGTATTCACTAACAAATTGAACAACTTATTTACGCATAAAGCATACACTGGAGGAAGGAAGGAACAAACTGAGTTCCCATACTACAGAATAATACGACTATAACATTTCAGCTTATTATTTTATTGTCTCTATTCATATCTTCAAGGTGTATAGAAGCCGATTTTTTTAAATTGACTTAACGTTTTGTTAAGGCCTGTATTCACTTTGATTAAGTGATTAGTGCAGGTAATTAGTGATTAGGAGAAAACAAGTGTGTAATGCGACTGATTAGTGCAGGTTATTAGTTTCCTGCGTAGTAAAGTGATTAGAAGCGTGTTCTATTTTTTTGCGAGTGAACTGCTAGTAGGGCGTCACGTGCCCTCCCTTCCCCTTCACTCGCAGTGTGCCTGCCACAACACGTCTGGACAGGCAGCAGGACTCTTCGGTCATCCTGAGAGTAAAGTAATATTCCGTCTTTTCTTCAGCAGTCAATTCCTTAAAGAGCTGGTAGCTTGCGCCATGAATGGGGTCTTCTATGAATCCATTTTCGAACCCATACTTTTCTTGGTCTTGCAAGTTCAGCTTTCAAAACTTCTTCAGTTTCAGATAGCACCGATAGCACATTATAATATAGGATAAACTCTTTTCATATCTAAAGTAATACCAAATACGAGCTTAGTGATTTCTTTTGAATATGTAACAGTTGAATAGAAAAGTCCATCAAATTGACCTTAAGCAAATTCAGTTTAATAAGAAAGATCTGCGTGTTGTTCCCACGAGAATGTAAGTGCGACCATGCCTCCTGCTGATAGAGGACAAGTCTTTGTTTTTAATTTATGTTATTATTATTAATTACTTAAGATGTTATGTGGAACATGGTGTAATGGTTGCAGCTCCTTACAAACGTTGTGTAAAAAAAACATGGCGATTAAAAAAGAATGGCGGAGAGTTTGTTGCCAATTCTTCCCTTCCGTTCTACGTCCTTGATTTGAGAACTGGCACTAAATGTAAAGCTAGAAGCATTTCATATACATTTCTTTTCGTTTGACGTTCATAAGTGTATATTGTGTTACCTATAAGATTAAATGATTTTGACTTTTTGACTTTTGATCTGTTTTCTCCTATTAGCCTCGACCGGAACCGCGTAGGCAATTCCTGTCAACGCTTGCTCCTCTTACGGCCTGTGTGGGAAATGCAGGTCATCACGAAGGATTCTACTACGTGGCACCAGGAGATCGCACTACTGCTTCCGCAAACACTGAGGTGGACCTGCGTGAGATCAATGATGCTCCAGCCCCAGATGTCATCGCGGGCACACCTGGTAAATGTACTGCCTCTTTATAAATAGCAATATATTGATAAATAGTTCATTTGATAATAAACCAAAAAACATAAAAAGTATAGTAAACTTAAATGATTACGCACTTACGATTTTCATTTTTATGTATTTGGTGAGTATGGAATATGTTATGAAGTACATTTCATATATCTAGATTATATCTATTTTATTAATCTATGGATGTTATATTATGCAACGGAATGATTGCGGCTTGTATTAATATAAAATACATATATATAAAGCATATTTCAAAAAATATTTTTCATTTCACAATTCGTTGCTTTTATATGAAGAACTTTAACTACCAATAAAATGTTCAAATATGATTGTTAAATATTAATATAGTAAATTACTTTTGAATTTTACGCGGAAGCTCTGTATTATTTGAATTGAAAAAGCATAGTTGCGGAAATATCTCGCGTACCGCGGTAAATACTGGTATTAAATTTCTCCGCGTACCGACGGAGATGTAATTAGAAACTTCGCTTGTTTATTTTATTAATTTATGATAACATGGCGTGAATTGAAAGGTGTTTTAGTAATTTTATTTCGCATTTATAGGATTATACGTTACTTTACAATGATATTTATTATCGTTTCGTAATAATACATTAGATTTTTATTTCGTATTTAATGTTGAGTTACATAGGTATTAATCGCTAGTGTCTATACACTAGCTATCAATACATAGATATATAGATATGATATGATTTAAGACGTTAAATAGAGTTTGACAACTTGTTGTTGACAACAAATTAGGTTTATTTACCTAAAAAAGATAAGGAAATGTCCTTAAAATAATAATTATAAATACATAACATAGATTAATTTTAAATTAAGAAAAATCTGTTCTTTTTTAAATATTTTGTTTTATTTAAATACCTACGCCAGGTCGACCAATCGACTTTTGATTGAGACACATACATCGACATAACATATATTTTAATCTCATCATTTCTATATACGAAAAGCAATAACCATATACTGACTTGACTTTAAGTCCTATATCCCCAGATGGGGCAAAGGGCATCCAGCGTAGAAAACCAGCCTGATCGGCCCTGGCCTGTCTTAGTTTCACTCCACAATAAGAATTTACACCATCATAATTTATGACTGTTTGCATTTAGTTTTTAGTTCAAACATTCATACATAATCGCACATAATCTAAAACAATACTGTAAAAACACATTTGTCGAGTATCAATCAATTTTTGTTACATAATTTTTGGAAGTGAATATGAAAAAATAAAAATTGCAACGCCCTGGCAAAAAATGTTATGAAAGTGTTTCCGTTATTATTAAGTTATTATCAAGTGTTAACCGTCTTTATACTAACACGTTTCTATGAAAAAATATAAAAAATGTAAACAAATAAAAAATAAGCGTACCATATTATTTAGAAATAAAAATAGTTTAGTAGACGGAATTTTTGATGAAATTTAAATTAGGATTCAGGATTAGACTCTCGCTAGGTCTTTAATTTGACAGTATGATTCGTAGCTATAATGTACCAAATATGTAGCAAACTTTTGAAGTTCCAATAATAAATTTATTAGATATGTGATTAGGTCGATCCAAAATCTTTTTAACAATATCATTAAAAAAAATTGTAATAAAATATTAATTGAAATAAGAAACGCTCAAACACGTGTTTTAGAAACGTTATATAAATGAACGTTATGGATTTCAAATTTCATTTAATTACAACGCGTGAGCAATAGTGAGCATGTCTACTTTATTTAAAATTCAAATATACCTTTCCATAGGTGCTACAGAGAATGATGATAGCTTGGCAGCGTTCGCCAGGGCGTCTGCTCCTAGGACAGAGAGATTACGCCAACGGTATGGCCAAGATTCGCAGCCGGTCAGCAGTGATGATGAGCATGATGATTATGGTGAGTTATTCCGTTTACACATTGTCATTTAAGACTAGGTACATTGCCAATGTATTTTCTACTTTTTAACTACAAGATGCAGTGTTGGCCTAGTGGCTTCAGCGTGCGACTCTCATCCCTGAGGTCGTAGGTTCGATCCCCGGCTGTGCACCAATGGACTTTCTTTCTTCGTGCGCATTTAACATTCCCTCGAACGGTGAAGGAAAACATCGTGAGGAAACCGGCTTGCCTTAGACCCAAAAAGTTAACGGCATGCGTCAGGCATACAAGGTTGATCACCTACTTGCCTATTAGATTACCAAAGATATCTGAGGCCTAGACCTAAAAAAGTTGTAACGCTATTGATTTATTTATTAACTACAAGCTACAACTACGTTGAAAAAATCGCAGAAGAATTTTAAAGAAGTCCGCGGCAGCGAAGTACTAATAATTAATCTTTAAGTGTCTCGAGTACCTACACACTATAATACAGTATGTATATATGTACTGTACACGATTGCCAAACATAATAATGATGGTAAAATATTTTACCCAAATTTTTAAGAATGGTATTCCCATGATAAAAAAGTGATACCATCTCTAGCTATTATTACGAATATCGCCATTTGTAGGTTCAAATATAAGAACATGTTTTAATATGGTAACAAAGAAGATAGAGAGACAAGAGTAAAGTATCTAACAACAACAATCCCAAGCAAGTGGTAATAAAATATACTTCCTAGGTTTCCATCGTCGGCCAGCGGTCAGAGGCATAGCAGTAAAGCAGCAGTTAGGCGCTTCGGATGATATTTTGCAGCAGATGCAGAATGAATTGCAGCCTACACCAAGCTCGACTCCAATGCAAATGCCGACTCACGCCTGTCAACGCACTACAAGTGCGAATTACTCTTGGCCATATTACTCTGAAGCAAATCTCAACTCGCGACCGCAGAGCAGAGCTAGTGTTCATACTAATTGGTAAGTACCCTTCCCAAGCTGTTTTCTATAACTAAATTCCCTCTAAACGTACGCTCAGGATGCCAATAGAATCAAAAAAGACACGTGAAATGAATAAACGTAAATAAGGTATAAAAAATATAAAAACAATAACGTAATAAATCTATATATAGTATAATCAAATTGTTATTCATATATGTGGTAGTATTGGCCACAACTCACAAGCCTAAAACTATAGTACAATGAACAATTTTGGCAAAAACAATAATTTTAAGAAATTGAGGTACATATTTTTATATGTTCAGTATCGCAAGAACAATATTTACTAAGAAAGCAGATGCTTTATTTAAACGATAAAATATTAATAGAAAATAGATAAAATAATAATAGATCTCTATATAAATAAAAATTTAATCCCAAAATGTGTTCCGTTGAGTTGCACAAATTCAAGCAATTATTTTTAAATTTATTCCTTAAACTCTTAGAAAGGGTTTTAGGGAGAGAGGAATGTAAAAAAAGGCTAAGCAAAAACATCATATTAAGACGAAACCAACAAAGTAACATTACAAAATCCAGCAGCATCGAAAAGTTCATGTCTTTATACCGCAAAATAAAAAGGACTTTAAAAACTATCAATTCGTATTAAACAAACATCCAAATACTTTCAGCTTAGATTATTTTAGTTGTAGTGTCTAGACGGTTCAAGTCTGGTCATTGTCACCAAATTAACTAAAAAATAAGTTCAGAGGATCACTGAAACGGCTTTATTTATGTTAAAGTCTTTAAAGGCTTATATTTATTGAAAGTTCGTAGAGTTGAGTAAAAGTTTAATTGGTTTTAGTCGTAGCTTAGTGCTCTTAAAGCTCTTTAGCGTCTTATGTTATTCTCTAGTAAATTCAATTTGAATATTCAATAATAATGGAACGTGGGCAAATGTTTTTGCTGACAGAAAAAAACAATTATTGACGCCTCTGCCTCCCAAGTCAATTATGATTTCTCTATTAAGTATCTTGTTCGATTTTGTTTTGGATTTAGTTTTTAAGTTCCACTAATTCTTCTGTCATTGTTGCCATCCGCGATCTATAATTAATTCTCCCGTGTATTGAACGTGTTAATGCCGAGTTAATTGGTTGGCGTTAGGATTCGCGTATTACAACGTACCCGTATACTAACGAGAATTCTGATTGGATCCCTAATCTTCTATAACAATTTGCTGTGCTTCGTTAATATTTTTGGCTATTTATCGTAGCTATTCTTTGAAATATTAATCTTTCTTCTATTACGTAAGTCTTAGGTTTATACAATACTTCTTAAAATACATGTGTGAGTGGACTTTAAATGAAATAAACATACTAGTAGTTTATGTTTAACTTACCTGGCGAACTTTGTGCCGCGTAAAGTCAATGTGTTTTTAAGAATATTCGAGAATTTATGGAAGTAATACAATGAATACACAATTAATATTAGGTTCATTTCTATTAGCGAATTGCAGTACTCAACGTTACAATGGGCCTTGGTTTTTAAGTGAAACTTCTTTAGGCGCACGAGGGTAAAATTTTTACGGATGAAACGCAATAATAATAATATTAGCGGCACGAAGATGTGCAGCGTTTTTGTCGAAGAAAAGGGAGAGTGCTAATAAAATGCCAAGTGTTTTTATTATCGAACAAATAAAATAAAAAAATTAAATTTATAATTCTTTTGGACACTTTTAATATTTTAATGACAATCAAATTCATGAAATTCCTAACATATCTTCATTTTTCCCTTCCTCTAAATCTCGGAAATCAAAAGTTATAGATTTGTATAAATATGAACAAGAAACAAAAAATTAGTTTGCCATAGAAGTTTCACTTCTGACATGTGTAGTTAGTACGCACGCACTTTTTTGTATATATACGAGTATATATACAAAAAAGTGCGTAGGTACGTGTATACTATTTCTGAACTCATGCATAAATATTTGACCACCAATAAATATCCTTTTTATTACTGAAATTATTCCACGAATATTGTGGATAAATATTGTCCACTCGTAATATTTATTTCATCACGTTCTTCAGTTAGGTAATATAAGAAGATTATAACTGTTTATTAGCTTAAATAATCTAGATTACAATAGCATAAAAGCTTTAAAAAATCTGTATTATTGTTGTTTTGAAATTTTTACATCTGTAGCTTTAACATTTATAAAAGTACGTAATCAAGCTGTGCCAACTAATCAAAAACATTGATTTCGCCGCCAATAGAAGTTTTTCAGTATTTACCCTCCAGTGCCTTAGCCCCTCACTTACGGTGTTATGACATCATCATTATCATATTTTATCAATCTAAACATTCATCATCGTCATACTTTTGAATTATATTCATAGATTAAATTCTATATAAGAAAGTATTAAGAAACAATATTGTGAAACGGACCTGTAGCATTACTGAAATCTGCGGAGAGGAGAGACTGTAAAAGGAAGCAAGGAGCAAACGCGCTCTGTTTAATTTTGATTGGTCCCGTCGTGTTTTGAGATTGGATAACAGTCCATTATTTGTTCGTGAGTGGTCTGAACCCTTGGAGTCTCCCTGAGAGAGCGAGAGAGAGAGAGAATGAACACTATACTTATACACATTTCAGGTCTACAAAATCTTCAGATTACGTCACAGCCCGTCAGTGCAACTCTACTCCAGTTCCACAGCAACACACAGACGCATGCTACGCACACGCTCAAAACATGGCCTCGTACACACATTACCAACAGCATCGTCAACAGCAAGACAATATGTACAGAAATAATTGCTCGCTTTACGCTAATATTGGGTAAGTTCATGATAACCTAACAATCACAATTTTAGGACTCAAAAACTTTTGATTGACAGTTAGACAGTCCAATATCAAGTAATGGGTTACGCATTAAAGTATTATGCAAGTATTATAGTTATCTGTGCGTAAACATAAAATTTAAAAAGATTCGAGTAATACAACTAAAATTGTCGGATGATATATTGACTGGTCAAATTCTGGGTTTTAATTTCTCAGCTACCCAGTTAGTGAAAGGTACCGGCAACTCAATTTTAATATAAAAAGAAATTTAAGTACCTTCCAAATATATCACTGACTATTAACTAAAGTCACTGGAATTCAACCGCTAGAAACGTGATAAATAAAATATCACTGAAGCAAATAAAAGTTGGAGAACTATGCACAATATAGAGACATTTTTCCAACCTCGCTTTTATGAACTCTTCTATTGAATTCTATTCCCAGTTGCTCGGATAGTAGTCAGGAACTTTATAGTTCTCAAACGAGTTCAGAACAAGCTTCGCCTGTGCGGTCTTCCTCTCGATGTCGAAGGCCAGAGTCACCGCCGCCTATCAGAAGTCATCATCAGCTTCTCTACGTGCCATATAGCAACCATTATCATTATCAACATGACTACGCCCAACAATGGACCGCTAATGACTGTGAGTTTCTTAATTAATTATTGTTTTCAACGATTTTATTATAGCATTAGTTATTATTTAGTTAGTTATTATTAGTTATTTTTTCGATAAATAATACGTATATACGTAGACGTATATAATAAATATATATATAATAGAGAGAGGAAGCATAATCAATAGCTTTATTAATTTACGTTGATCACATTGAAATATAATTTACTGTGTATTTTTCATCGAAGTGTATTTTATTTGAAGATAATTTTATATATATAAGATTGATTGTTTGATTTTGGATATTTATTATAGTAAAAGAATAGAGAGAAACAAAAAGGTAAAAAAAAATAGATTATGCCATTAGGATCAAATATTTTCTATGAAATTTTTCCGATGTGATATAACCTAATTTCCCTTTTAGATGGCCGCATGCATTCCTACTATCAGCAACAAACCCGTAGCGGAGCCAGTACGCCTCAACCTGTGTCAGCTCAGTCGCAACCCGTCGCTGCTCAACCCCAGCGGGCACATTATACCCATCCTTTGCAGTTACAAGTAAGCATTAACTAAATGTATCGATCCTAGATATTACCCATCATTCATTATTGTATTTTGGAAGTGAAGCTTCTTTATCTACTATCTAAATCGTCACGTTTTTCTGTTACGCGCCATGTTGCTTTTTGAAGTCAAACTTCTTTACCGTCACAGTTTTCGGTTACGCACCATCTTTTTCTTGTTCTACCACGGTTGATCTGAAGAGATTCGAAGCCATTAATAACAAAAATATGTAATAACGATAACAATTATAGTAATAATTCTATTACAATTAATGAAATTCTGTAATAATCTTAGGCATGATATAATAATAATTCTGTATTAATATAAGATAAAATGAAATATTACCTTTTGATAAACTTTATCTAGGTTAACTTTATTTAACCAATTTCTGTAAAGTTGCATATAGTAGATCATTTTTCGAAAAATAAGGTCATAAAGAAGTTTCACTTCTTACGTGTGTACAGTGTACACCTAGTAGGTACACGTACCTACACATTTTTTTTATACAGAATTCCACAGCGTTCCATGCGCCTAAATCAGAATTAAAAGTTTCCCGCATATACTTAATATCAAACTCTAAAAGATATCAAATCTGAACACTGTCTTTTAAATACAGACTTTATGCCCTGCGCCGGCGCGATACAGAACTGTACCCGCTCCCCAGCCTGGTGGAGGCAAACAGATGATATGCTTTTCGGAGAAGGTAATTAACATTAACATGATATGTAGTTATTTAATTATAAGTAATCTTACAGCTAACATACATAATATACAAAACAAACACTTAGACAGTACAGAAAGCCAAAACAGTTTACATAGATAAACAATATTATATATACGAAAAATGAAACAAATAAGCGCATCAATAGACAAAACTATATACAGAAAACTGAAATTTAATATTTAAAACAATAAATAATACTAAATATAACCTAAACAAAATTCGAGTCTTCCCGCCTCTTCAAGTATTTTCTCACATGTTCTTTGGTGAGGTGGAAAATATCAATATTATATTATTATATTAACAATTAAAACACTAAACAGTCAAGTCACTATTATTTTCGCTATGTAAATTAGATTTAAGATAAGAATAAGAGTAGCATGTACAAGTAAGTTTAAAATGTCAGTGAATAAAGGGCTTTTATTATTATTATTGTTATTAACAGTGAAGTCTGTGTGGGCCTCGAGAACGCGTTTGTGGGGCTACAGATCAAAAAATCTTTCGGGACTTTTAATTTATTGGAGCAGCAGCCAATAAATTGCATGACTCGTTCACAACATAGTTACACCCATTAGAAAGCCTAGATTATTACAACATAAATTATTTTACTGATGATAAAACATATGGGCTTAATATTAAATAATAAATTAAATATTAAATGCGGTTTTTTTGGTCATTATGTAAAAAATTAAAGAAAAAATAAATAATTTTTTTCAAGTATTTCCTAAATAAATGCGTTCTGTTGTTATAGTTAAGATTCAGGTAGAAGCTTATGCATTTTGTGAATAATTGGGACTTACTTGTCAAACTGAGATTAACTCGGCGCGATGTATGTTTAGAGATTAAGTATAAACTGAACGAAGTTTTACGAAAGCTAAGCTTATTTATGTTTAGGAATTTTACATATAATTTAAGTTAAATTTCTAAGCATGTCTATAATACCATTTACCTACTAATTACCTCTACCACCACCCCCTAAAGAAAAAAAATAAGCATAATATGTACCTTGCCGAATGCCGGTATTAAACTGTAGAACGCTTATGAAAGTAACTAAGCTAGAAGAACTGGAAGAAGCTAAAAGATTTATCAAATGGGACAGTATCGGTCTCTACGATATAGAAAAAAAGAGGGAAGAAATAAAAGAATATGATACTTTCTACTTCTCCGGAGGAAATCAAGATTTATACGGAATTGGGATTTGGGATCCTAATAAAAAATATGAATGTAAATATTTAGAGCAAACAAAGAATAATAAATAATGCTTGGAAACGTTACTGTACTCTTAAGGAAATATTTAAAAACAACACAATGAAAATGGGTGTCAAACTTGGCAAGCAACGGTGAAAAAAACTATGAAATACTAAAAGTTTGCCAAAGAAACACGGAGAGAAGTATGCTATGCATAAACGAATACAAAATATGAAAGAAGACAAAAGTACATGACGTGCTACAAAAAATCAAGAACATAAAATGGAAGTGGATAGGGACGTTATAAGAAGCACAAAATAGAAAACAAAAGATGTATTGGAATGGAATCCAAGTGAGGGCAAAACGAAAAGGGGATGTCATGAAAAAAGATGGGCAGATGGTGTGCCGAAGAAATAAAGCAGGTTTGCTCAGGATAGAGCAGAATGGGCGAAAATTGGGAGAGGTTTACGTCAGAAGACAACCTGACCATTAAACTGGTTGCTAAAAATATTGTTCATTGTTTTTCCTTACGAATTATTTGTTTGTAACCAACGGTCTGAGAATAGGCTTTATTTATTACTCCTATATTATGCATACTTACAAACCACTAATTTAACTAATTTGCTTCAAACCGAAAAACCTATAAACAACAATGAAACATGTTCAATGTTCATATTGCAGCTTTAAATTGTGATTTTTTTAAATTGGTTCCGATTTTCTAGTGAAACGTCATAAAATAATACAAACAACTTACGAAATTAATACGAAACTCACGAACAATTAATTGGTTCCTTGAATGTAGGTACACATTTTATGTCGAAGTCTAACAGAAAAGAGAAAAGTAAAACTTCGACTTCCAGTTAGTGCTTAATCAACAGGAAATAAAAGTTTTCTGATCACGTGGCCGCGACGGCGCATTGTAAGCAATGGCACATGTCCTTCCGTCCACGTGAGCCTAAGTTAAGAACTCGAAACAAGTTCAAACTTTTCTCGTGAATACTTGATAGACTTCCCTGAACACCTAACGTCATCTATATTGCCTGAATGCAGTTTCAAAATTATGCATACATTTTGTCTTGTATCGGTATTATAGATTCTTGCAGTTTAGATCGCTGATCATAGATGGCGTAAAACGTTTTAAGAGAAAATAGCTTTACGTGTTTCATAACTATATTAGTTACGATGAATATTACTAGAGTGCCTTGAGTAGCTGAATGATAATGTGTAAAAGCGAAAAATCAATAACGATTGGGTGTCAAAGATTTGGTTATAGTTAGTAACGAATATTACTTGCGTGTGGTACTTAATTTTTCAATGAGCTCGAACGAAAGGCTCTCATTGGCCAAGCCAACTTGATTTAAGTATTAATTGGCAGTTTAAATTGAAATCGTAATGTTTTTACATCTTGTAAGGTTTATAAGTGCCTCCACATTCTCTAAAACATTTAATATTTAATTAAACGAAAATTAAGGGCTGTGCGTGATATAAATCAACAAAAGCAATGTTTCGTGAAAACGTATGAGTAACATAAATTAGTAAGCATATACGGAAATACAATTCTTCCTTGTTGTAATACTTGTTACCAGTCGAACTTTGCAAAGCTATTACTATCTTTGTATTGTCTTTTATTGACATAACGTTTACACATTCAAAGAAAACACTTTTTAGCCGGATTAAAGTTATGTATTATTATAAATTTACTATTATTTTAAATTTAATCGACGTTTCGCGTGCTTTACAGCGTGCGTGGTCACGGTGACTGAAGAGTGAAGAGTGAAGAGTGAAGACAAAAGGTGTTGAATGTCAAAAAGTATCACAGCTGTATAAAAAGTTGTATTATCTGTATTTATTTCCCCGAAATTGATATCGACTAAAATATGGACGGTTTTGGCAGAAATGGCTCACGGTGTCCTCTATTTTTGCGGACTGTTTATCTTGAGATTTTAATTTGAATATTATTGGATCCCAGGTGTTTGACAATTTTAGACCGTCTTCTCTATTGAAATTGGTTAATTAATAACCCCATTCGATACCAACTCCGGTGAAATAAATACAGATAATGCAACTTTTTCTACGGCTGTCATACTTTTTGACATTCAACACCTTTTGTTTTCAGACACCATGACGGATGACCACGTAAACGCGAAACGTCGGTTAAATTTAAAATTATATAATTGTTAATTTATAATAATACATAACTTCAATCCGGTTAAAAATGTTTTCTTTTGACTATCTTTGTATAAGAGGCAAGTGATATTTAAAATTTAAATAAATAATTTCAGGTGGCGCCTCCAATGTACCAACCGGCACCGGGATCGCCATCTAGAGCGGCTCGGGGTGCACCAGAAGGGGCCCCATCTGGGACAAATGCAAAAGCAAACACAACTTCGCCAATGACTGTCCCTCCGAATCCCATATACTATGCTATGAACGTCTGATATAAGAATTAGGTAAAACAAACCATATACCAATTCTAGAAGAGACAAATTTTTTTTTGACGAACATTACCAAATCCAAAACGCTCATAGTATATAAATAACGCGTTTTAATAAGATGCTAGACGGCTAAAATCTGTACCTATATATCCCGTTAAATAAAAAACAAGTACGCTTCTTCCATCACGAAACCATTAATGTTTCGCCGGAATCGAACCCAGGATTTCCTGCACAAATGTGCACTTTAAATTAGTTTTCCTTCAATCAATCCCATGCATAAAATAAAATTATGAACTAAAATCTAAATGATTTCCATTGCTTTCTAGGTATTTGGAATACACTCCTGAATAAGATGGGGCATGGATATTATATGCTGCAAAAAATACATGATATCGAAGATCTACAACAAAGAATAATCGTTGAGTTTTGTTGTCTTTCGAAATTTGTAATAGTATGATACGGCTTTGTAAAGATCATGAAAGTTGTATTGTGTTCAAAAAATATCAATGAAGCCTAAGAGTCAAACCAATAATTTAATTATATTTTTTTTTCCTAAATTAATTTTCAGGAAAATATATTTACTATCATGTAAAGTTACCATATATTAAATTAACATATAAAAGTAATTCCAGTTATATTAGCAGACTCATTTCTATTGTTATCGTATTGGCGTTAACGTTGTTATTTCTAGGATATTATTTTTAAATTCCACAGATCTTAACTAGCTTTATAGAATATTGAATGAGATATATTTTTCAAACGAATTACAGGACAAAATTATATTTCTATTATCGATTTAATTAAAGTATGGTTAAAAATACCTAGTTATTACTACTATATGTATCGCCAAAGGCAATGAAATTGCTTTAGCTTCTGTATTAATTTGAATTATTTTTACTTGGCCTTTTAACACACGATGGACAAGATATAATATGAAGGTTGCCAATTTTAGTTCTAAAAGACATTGCCAGATGTTTTAATTTAATATTCCTATATCTTTATGTTAGATAAACATTTATTCCCACCATTTTTAATTATATGAGGCCTAATTATATGATTGTTAATGTTATTCAAAATGTCTACTGACATTTTAATTTAAATATTGCTTAAGTTAGTGCCAAAGATAATTGAAGTTTAAATAATTATAGGTGTACATTAATGTCGGCCTATGAAGTTGTTAGTACTAGTTAAATATTGAATTATTTATGTTTTTATGAGAACGCACATGGTAACGTAGCTTGAAAGGACAATTTAAAATATAGCTATTAATATACTTATTATTTATTATTATTTTTTAATCCTCACCATTATTTTACGAACGTTCTACAAAGCATATACTTCTGTTTTCAGTTCGTGTTAGGAATGCTGTATGTTTTAAACAAATTGTGAAAATGTAATTGATGTGATTATACTGAAAATTTTCTTATTGCTTTAAAATATTGGCAAGAGGTGTTAAAAGCAGGTGGCGATCACCTTTAAACTTATTCATTTTAAGAGTCTTAGACGTCTATAGTAGTCTAGAATTATTGTTTTTAACTTTAAATCTTTATCATACATTCCTAAATGTTATTGTTTGTCTAAAGATAAACGTTGCTAAACGCTTGAAGCATTTTATATTATGGATGCTAAGACGTAATTACGCAGTTATGGATGTCTTACGATATGTCAGGTGATTAAGTAGTGTCAAAGACCCCAAAGACAATTAAAGTCTTTGATAGTAATTCAATTCTAAGGCCAAATCAAGGTTTATTGTTAATTACGTTTTATTTGCGTGAGTAGATTTCGTATTTTAATTTGTAAATGCTGTAAATAATATTATGTAAATATAGGCATTTTGAAAAAAAATCGTAAATGCTTGTGTGAAATATTTGTTTTTGAATTCTAGAAATCAAAAAGATGTAGACGTAAGTTTCGTTCATTGCTTTACTCACCGTAGCTGGTAGGAGCGGGGTCCGTCCATCTGATCGTTATTTCGACATGGCTTCTTCCCATCACGTTAGCTTGGCAAATTTACAATAGTTAAGAATAATTAATTACTTATGATAAATAATTTAAAATATTCAGTAATATTACAATACAAACACAGATAAACGGATATTCCGAATGTGTTCTTTTAAAGTTTTAGGATTATTTTGATAACAAGCCTTTGCCAAGAAAACATCGCTATAATATAATAAAGACTGAGCTTGTTCAAGAAGCCTGAAGCTACGGTGAATTTAGATTACATTAGACTATAGGTTTTACTGAGAAATTGATAGACATTTAAGAAATTAATTGAACAAAAATACGAAACCCAGAAATGTATTTTGAACGACCAATCATCACAGAACATTAAATAAAAGGTTAAAATTGTCATATGCTTGTGACGAATGTACTACTTGGCAGTAAGAAAAATAAATTGTAATTTAGAGTAATCTGTATAAACGTCTTAGGGTCTTGTGCGATGGCGTCGTGCCTAAAAATTATGAATGTTTAAAGCCAATACTTAACAGAATTAAAAAATATATCATTATATAGGTTTCATAGTCATCAACGAATAATCTGAAATGGTTTTAAAATACTGTCAAAAAGCCCATTGCGTAAACGTAGCTAAAACACTTCTTATTCGGCCGCGTACTATCATTAGAGTCGTATTAGGAGATAACATGCAGATCGGATAGTTTTATGCCTCGCCGCGGTTTTATGGCTCGTCGGTAAAGCTCGCCGGTGTATCATTGCAAAACCACGGTTTTAAATACCGCCGAGCCTGGCTCGCGGCTCGTCGTCGTGCTATATTTTTTAAGGGCCTGATCGACGGACGAGTAAGACCGCGGTTTTATAGCTCGTCGGTAAAGCTCGCCGGTGTATCATTGCAAAACCACGGTTTTAAATACCGCCGAGCCTGGCTCGCGGCTCGTCGTCGTGCTATATTTTTTACTCGGCTCGCCATGCAAAACCGCGTGTTGGAAAGAGAACAAGACATGTTTGCGACTGTTTTGCTTGCCAATCGATCAGCACCAACGAGCCGCGAGCCAGGTTCGTCGGTATTTAAAACCACGATCTTACTCGCCCGTCGATCATAGGCTTTACTCGGCTCGCCATGCAAAACCGCGTGTCGGAAAGAGAACAAGACATGTTTGCGACTGATTTGCTTGCTAATCGATCAGCACCAACGAGCCGTGAGCCAGCCGTCGATCATAGGCTTACGAAATGGCTAATTTTATTTTAGATTACGTACATTGAAAAAAATACTCAGTTTTACATATTTTAAGCTTTTTAAATATGATATGATAATCATTTATTAAATGTTCTGTGTTATTACTATTATCTTCGGTGTTAAATATATAGAAGGTTAAACAAAAACATAACAACGACGTTTATAAATCGTCCATTGCCGCTTGTGTGTTGTGTACAATGTAACAGAAGATACAATCTCTTGCCCGAAGACATGCTCACAGTTGATTAATATACTATAGTAAATAGTTCATATATACACTAATGTTAAAGAGATCCAAACGTTGTTGATACTGGTTTTATATAACCATTTTTCATTGTACCTTGATCAGAAGGAGAGGGTAGTGACTAGTGCGTGCACCAACTGTTAACACAAGCTCCGTCTTATTGATGTTATTAAAAATATATCCAGTAAATAATAAAGTGCAAATATATTTTAAAAGTCATAAATTCGATACAAACTAAAGATTTAAAAAATTGTTTAATGCAGAAACTTCGAACAAATGCTTGAAATAACAAAATTATCTGCAACGCATTGAAGGAAAAAAAAATCTTTTTTGGACGTAAACGGGGTAGTCGTGTAAACAAGGCGTCCTAATAAATTGTTAATTTATTAGGTGTAAACTGTTTAAAATACGGAAATAACTACATACCTATGTAAGTCTAATATCGAATACAATATATGAGTGAAGTTAAAAGTGTAACTGGAAAATAAAGAAAGATATAACAAGACAACCAAACCTGACCGTTGACAACAACAGGTCAATTTCTGCATAAAAAACCAACATCAGGACCACTAGCCGAGCACTGTACAGTTTAGTCTAAGCCAATAATAAATTACTGGTGCTCGAATATAACATAAAAAAACCTACAAAATATTCATAACATACGAATCATCTGAAAAAATACATAGAAAATTGTTGATAACGCCATCTGTAAAAAAGGGTTGAAACAATACAGCCAAATCACCCTATTAATTGATTATCCGTAACTATTCGCCGCTAGGGGACTCTGTCCTCAAACCTAAAATGAATCAGATAAAGCAAAATAATAAGCGACAAACAAAATGTGGCGGATGTAACGAAATACTACAACAAAGAGAATTATTAAAATGTTCTTCTTGTCGAAACTATTACGATTTAAATTGTGCTCGTGTATCAATACAGCGTTTTAATGAGGAAATGGATAAAGAATGTAAAGAAAACTGGAAATGTCCAAAATGCTACTTTAAGACGCCAAAGTCAACAAATACGAATACCCGAACTAGAGCCCGTGAGGGAATACAATCGGAAAAGACACCGCCTCAGAGCTCAAATATAACAATACGAAAACCTAAAATTCCTAACAACGATTCAATTAATTCTGAAGATTTAAGCATACTAGGAGTCACGCTATCCTCGGAGGATCACACTGAATCCTTTCAAAGCCAAAACGAACAGACTCAATTAATATTGGAAAACCTAAATGAAATGTTTGACACACAACTAAAGAATAATAATAAGTCAATAATAACTGAATTGCGAGCCACAATTCAGGGAGAAATAAACAAAGCAACAGACAAATTCAGAGAAGAAATTAGAAGCGGTACTACTTACTTAAAAAAAGAAAATTTACTTAGACAACTTGAAATTGAGGAAATTCGTAATACCATAGAAAAGCTGACAAAAGAAAATGAAAACATGAAAAGCGAATTAAAAAAATTGACAACCAGTCTCTCTAGTCTCTCTAGTATGGCGACATCAACCACAGCTAACCCGGAAAAAAATAACAAGAGGACGATATTTCTATATAACTTGAATGAATACTACAAAGAGCACGAAGACAATACACATAATAGAGTAATAGATATTTTTCGAGATATTCTTAATATTGATTTAACAGGATACATTGAGGAAACACGTAGAGTAGGAAAATATACTTATGACTACAATCGTCCCCTAATTATTGAACTCATAAGTAAGCGAACAGTGAAATATATACTAGAAAACACTCATTACTTCAAGGGAACTGGATTATATGTCATTGAATTTTTGGATAAGAACGCAAGACGAGAAAGAAAAATTATGAGGGAACAAATGATTAAGGCACGCAAAAATGGACTTCATGCTTTTATTAAAAATAACCAACTTTATATTGAGAGAAAATTAATAAAAATAAAACTCGACAACGCTAACAATTCATCCGAAGAACAGATGACTCACAATAACGAGACTGAAAGATGCAGTACTGACCAACCTGGTCAATCAGCCTTGCCCAACTATGACGCCTACCAATAAAACTCTTACAACAATTCCTTTCGCAAAACCAGATATAGTTCTTAAAATCCTCTACCAAAATATCCAGAGTCTTTTACAATAAACAAAATACATTAGAAGCCTTTATCGATCAAGACCCAACATTTCAAGCAATATGTATTTCAGAATCTTGGCTTTCTCAAGCCAAATTAGATTTAATAAAATTTACAGGGTACAAAACTGCAGCATCCTTCTGTCGCGAGAAAAGGATCGGAGGCGGCATCTGTATACTTCTGCAAGAGCACATCGAATGTACTGAAATACGAGATATAAGTAACCTATCAATGGAATATGTCCTTGAAGCATGCGCCACTTACCTGATTCAAGAAGACATTTTATTGGCGACTATATACTGGAATGGAAGGAGTGAGAACATATTTTATGATATTATAAATTTAATCTTAAAATATATTAATAAACATTATTCTAAGTCTAAAGTAGTAATAGAAGGAGACTTTAATATAAACATGCTCGAAATTACACCAAAAACCACACAATTTTTAGAACTTATGCTGGAAAACAGATTAACCCAACACATTCAGGAAGCAACACACTTTATACACACTTCATCAACATGTCTAGATCTAATATTTAAAAATTTCATTGACGAAAACTTACACATATCAGTGAAAGACTTCGGATTTACAAATCATCTATCTACAGTCTTAAACATTAAAATCCCAAAACTCTCAAACAATAATAAAAGGTTTATAACTAAAAGATTATATAAGGGGCCATCCATAAAGTACGTCACACGAATTTTAGGACTTTTGAACCCCTCCCCCCGTCCTTGTCACAGGTTGTCACATTTTTATAACCCCCCCTCCTGATGTGACGTCACACATTTTTTAAATTTATGTAAAATAATCGAGAGAAAACAGTTATTTTCATTTTTTACTTATTTTTATCAATTAATAATCTAATAAAATCAACATAAAGTCCAACATTTCATAAAACCAAACTCAACAAACGACTAATTAGAAAATAATAAATGATTAATTTAAACCTATTTAGAATGTTGAATGGTAAGGATTTAAACCTATTTAAATCCTTACCATTCAAAATTCTCGTGAATTTGAGTGTCTCACTTGCTTTATAACGCCGCTCTAGAAGTTAAATGACGTTGCATGAGAGATTATCGCATAGCGAGAATGTTGAATTATTAATAAGTATAGATCAAGTTTATAAATTTTTAAAATTTTTAATTCACATCCAAACTTTGCGTTTTAGTATTTAAAATTTTAACATGTGAAGTAACAAAAGTATTGACCCCCCATGCCCCTTGTCACACGATGACACACTTCGGTGATACCCTCCCTCCCCATTAGCGTGTGACGTACTTTATGGATGGCCCCTAATGGAAAAAATATAAACCTTTTTAAGTCACAACTTGCTGAAATAAATTGGTTTGATGTAATTAAAGAAAATAATAATGTAAATGAAAACTATAATGCATTTCATAACATGATGACAAATACTTTAAATAAATACCCAAAACAAAAATAAACCTCAAAACTACACCAAAAAAATACTGGCTTACTAAAGGTATAAAAAGGTCCTCTAAAAATAAAAGATTATTAAAAACATTTATATTAAAAAATGACAACAAAATACTATAAAAAATATGAAAAGCTACTTAAAACTATTGTAAATAATTCCAAAAAACTTAATTACATAAACAAAATGAAAAAGTCTAATAATGTCATAAAAACCATGTGGAATGTAATAAATGAGTGGACGAATAAAAAACCATTTAAGGAAAAACATATTGTAGAACTACAGATTAACAACGTAAATTGTACAGAACCAAAACAAGTAGCTAACGCCTTCAATAACTTTTTCGCAACCATCGGAGAGACTAACTTCTACACCGTCACTGTCGCACGATCGCCAGTCTTCATATCAATCAGAGCATACTTTTTTTCTTAGACCTGTGCAACTCCTAGAAATATTTAATATATTAAAAAACCACAAAAACAAACATAGTCATGGAATTGACGAACTTCCCCCAACTCTCTTCAGAGAATGTGCAGAACTGCTGACCATACCTCTATGTATGTTAATAGATCAATCATTTTAAAGCATGCCCTCTTATAACATTGCTGTGCCTAGCCAAGGTCCTTATTCATTATTGTAATAAATTATGTACATAAGGAATGCAAGTTTGCGTTTGAATCGCTCTCACATTCCACCCACACGGGATACATAGGTTTATGTGGTGACTGCAACCTGTCTATTATTTTATTAGCATTCTAAGAATGTTCGAAGTATAAATACACAAATTGTGAGTGTATCGGCGCACACCGTCATGACCTTTTTCTTGTTACTGTGTATTGTTGTGTGTTGCTGTTGCTGGATTACCTCTCTTGGTGAATACTTCTTATAAACATTAAGCTTAACATGTAATGCTATAGTAGATATTAATTACAAAGATGTAAGAAGAGAAACAATAAATTTTTTAAAATAAGCTATTGTTAGAGTGTCTTTATATTATTGTTATCCAAATAGGTTAGTTTTTTGTTACTTTGTTCGAAATGCCAGTATATTTGACTCCTGTATATTTGCTAAATGTAAAAGATGTGTGTACTTTTAAACATTTTATCCAATTATTGTGTGATATACTGTGGCTGTATTTGGAGCATTTAGTCAGTGTGGCAATACAGCTTATACAATGAGTTATATAAGGGCATTAAAGTGTATAATTTTGACCCTAAAGGGTCAAATAACAGGAAATAAAAGCCTGGATTCGGCATTGATTACTGCGGGATCTAGTATAAAAGTTTTATATTATGTATAATATTGAGTAGTAAAGATTTTGTGAGAGTAGGTAACTTAAATAAGTATCTAGTTGTCTATTACGCATTTTAAAATTATATAAATGTATACATATTCCACTGTTAGTGACAGAATTAAAAATATGACAAAATTTAGAGAATAAAGATAATGGACGTGATCCATTAAAATTTTTAACTTTCAAAAAGTTTAGATCGACGTTACATAAACATCTTGACCAATAATACATAGTTTGAGATACTATTTTGAAGAAATGCGTTTTAACCGTTCAACCTCTCTTAGTGAATATTTAGTGAATACCACTCACAGTGATCAGAAATTCTCCATAACAAAATTTTATCCTTAACTTTTATAAATTCTGAGTCAAGTAAGTTGACGGGTTTAAACGCATTCAAGAGAGTAAGATTTTCAAAATTAAAATGTTTCAACGTTATATTCTTTCATTTAATAGATATAAATATGTATTGTGTTAGTACGATAATATTACTATATCGAAGATTATTTTGAATATTTATCGTGGATTTGCTTTGTAGTAATAAGTGATTATTATGTAATAGGAAATGGACATAATGTGACCATTAGTTAATGATACTAGATTTGGTTTAGTTGAATTGTAAGTGATGTGTGACTCATTCAACGGACTCGTTTCGTAATAAACTTTTATTTTACGTTGGCTCTCTGTAAGCAGATAGATTTTAAATAAATACACAATTGTACACTGCTCTTTTATTAGTGCACTTTCAGAAAGTGGTGCTCCTTGTCCTAATTAAAAAAACAATTGAAGTACTCCGACGGCTAACGTGGCTTTTATTGTTTTTACATATATTTTTTCAAATTAAATCAAAATCATTTACAACTAACTCAATGTACACTTATGAACGTCAAAAAAGAAATACATATTAAATGCTTCTAATTTAATATTTATTTAATACTGCCAGTTCCCAAATCAAGGGACATAGGACGTAGGACGGACGAGAAGAACTGGCAATAAAACTCTCCGCCACTTTTTTTATCGCCAAGTTTTTGTTTTACGCAATGTTTGTAAGGAGCTGCAACCATTACACCATGCTCCAGATGCTCTTAAGTAATTAATAGTTAATTAAAAATAATAAGATATGTACTTATATTAAAAACATAGATTTGTCCTCTATCAGCAGTAGGTATGGTGAAATAGGAGCAAGCACTTACATTCTCGTGGGAAAAACACGCAACCCTCACGTTACACTACAACCCTTTACGGGCCCTCAAATATTAAGCATAAGTTTTGAATTTGTGAATTTCTTGATCAGCCTGTGTTTGACATATGTCATGTAAGATTCAGAAACGAGTCAGCGCTATCTACTATGCCGTATGTTATAAACGCATGCAACGGAAGCTTATAAAAAGGAAAAAAAATCTCGGCTTAACCGTTTTACTCATGCTAGGAGCAGAGCTAGGAGAGATGCTCACAGCAGCCTACCTCGATGATTAGGGTATCCAACACAATATGTTTTATGCTATTGCATAGATTTTATCGCGAACTTTGAGCGCGGCGACCGAATCAAGAAATTCCGTAACGAAAACAACTAACACACGATGACGTAATAGGTGCGGCAAATACGCGTTAGAGTGGGACAGAACGCATACTGCGCATTCCCATCTCTCTGACGAGATCAGTGATGTAGCGTGAGCGCGGCCGGTGCAGCCGGTACGCGTTAGAGTGAGACAGACTATATAGGCGTTTTAGTCGAGTCTGGTAGAGTGGTAGATTGAAATAATATCAAAGAAAAAAAAACTGCATAAATGAAAAATAAATAAATGATTATAACTGCATTAGTTGATAAAAATGCTATGCGATAGCTTTACCGCGGCAGTCCCCGAGTGCCACACGTTTTTTTTATATCATTCGGAGCAGTAGTTGCTGACCTTCAATTAATGAAAAAAAAAACACCGATGATGGAGGAGGTTTCGGAATCAAAATCTAGACTGGGTATCCGCTCAATAATCCTGGAGCCAAATTACATTAAGTCCTACATGTCCTATTACCTATATCTAATCTTATTTATGAAACTGGACCCTGCGCTGCTTGTTTGTAACTTTTAATATTGATAGCGATACCTGTTCTGATGTTTAGTGTGCAATTTCGATGTAGTCCTCTCAATACCCGTTATGCTAAAGACCTAAGGAGAGTTCGACACAAAGTTGAACAGGGCGTGTTACAGAATTCGTCCTGGCGCTGCAAGTAAATTATGCCAGTTTCCTACTCTTCCCGTCATCCCTCTTTCGAAGCCTCAAATGAAAAAAATATTTCGCCTAGGCACCAACTCAGATCAACACCACGTATGCTGTCGATGAGCGCGGCGTGGCGAGAAAAAGGAGCTGCACTCTTTTGGAAATGGAAGCCAAGGTGGCCAAAGCTACTTCAAAGCCACAGGGACACTTATGGGGAGTCTGTAATTGATATATAAACTAATAAGTTATGGAATTCAGATATTGTTATTGTTTTAATCGCGTTAAAATTATTAAAAACAATGTTACGTAACGTGTAGTTCAAACCAAACAAACGTTTTTCAAGATCCTCTCCTTTCCCCAAATTCGTTACGTAATACTTGAACGCTACCTAAAACATTGTACATTGTGTTTTTTTGCCTCGATATTCATATGCGCATCTCTCGCTTACTTATAAGATTCATGTATGTATCGTATTTTTTACGAAAAGTGTTTTCGATAATCCAGTAGAAAACTTTATAACTTGTCATGCAGCGTAGGAGCCGAGTAAATTTTGTCGATTTCTATTAGAAAATTCTTCCATACTTTAAGAGAAGCGGGTAGCTATTGTTATTATCATTATAATTGTAAGAATAAATAAAAACAAACATCAAAAATATTCACAGTTAATTGACATGGAAATATCCACTTTCACGTACAGTAGTACACCTACGTAGTGTTTTTACATTGTCATATATTTATATTAAACAAATTGTACGATTTAATACATTTATTTAATATAAATATGTATCCCTATTTTACCAAGTTGATTCTTAGTTCCCAGATGTTTGTCATCGATGATCGTAATATACTTCTACCAACACGTGAATTTTCTGAAAAAAGTGATGCAGTTATCATGCTTTCTCTTTCACAGCACGTGTTCACGTGCGTCTGATCGTGAACCGTAGTGATGTCTGAATAATCTTACAATGAACTTTATTCGATTGTACGGCAATCGGTTTGTATTAATTATAATTTTAGATTACAATTGTTATCGTGGTTAATTTTGTAATTATGACATTTTATATTAACTCGTTTACTTTTCATTAAAAAGGAGAATATTTATTATCAAAAAATAACTTTATGTAGTTATCCATGTGCAAACTTAGACTCACAGGACTACCATCCGGATTCCCTTATGAATAAAGTGCCCATTTTATGCCATTTGTCATAATTTAGTACTTATAGGAATATGTAATAGAAGTGCACTCATGCTAATTACCTTTTATGTATACTTGATCGATAATTCGATTCAAGCGCCACTTCTAAAATCGTAAATCGTGATGAATTTACCTAGAACATCACTACGCAAACTGACAAATACACTCAGCAAAAGACTTTAACTTATTCAAGTTCCATATCGCGTTGGATAAATATAAATTAACCAAAAGACGTAAATTCAGTTTATAAAATAATAAAGTTTGCTGTTTTTCAATTGCGCAGCGTAAAAATAAAAAAACGAGAGTTAAAGTGTTCCATAGTGCATGTTTTTTTTATTTGCCTACGGAGATGAACTAGGATTTAAGATTTTTTTAATAATACGATGAATTAAAATATTTTATATTGAACTATTAAATCTTCTAAGTATCTGAAACATATTACTTCTTATGACAGTGGTTATAAAAAGAATAACATTGAGTTATTTAAATCTCTTCCCGGCGCTAAAGTAGAGGAAACAATGGAAAACATGGCTTTTAATATGATAAAAGGTAAGGTTTTATTTTGTCGTCAATAAAATATGCAATTAAATTATTCTAGCCACAAAATAGTTCTTAAAAACATATACTATGTATTTAGGTAGGATATTCTGTTACAATTTACAAATCATGGATTATACTAATAATCAATCATCCTTGTGTATGTGATTTTTGTATGAAGATAATAATTATATACAAATATTATAAATGTTGACATTAATAAAGATTTTGACTTTGACCAATGGGACTTGCGACAGACAATTTTTTAATTAGTTATGTTAATGATCAATGAATGCATCAGCCTTCTGTGTTTCCTTGTACAAAATAATTGTTTTTCTGGAATTGTACTCAGAATGTCTGGCTAAACCATAGTCTGTTTAAACTGATAATACTTAGAGATTTAATGCTACATTATACATTTGATCTACATTATACGTTGGAACTAAAAGCACCTGTCTATAAAAAACCAAGTCTGTAACCTGTTCATTTAAACACGGAAGTTTAAAAAAATAAAGGCAATATAATCTAGTTCCTATGGACAATAAACAAAGGGGTCTGCATATTTTTTCATTTTCTTTAATTATTATTTTTTGTATTTTCAAGTACATGTAGGGCACCTGGTGCCTTCAAATCTGTTAAAAATTTTGTATTGTTGATTGTTGCTTGTGTAACTAATGTTCAGCAACAATTGCCATATAATCTTCCTCATCATTGTTGATAAAGTTTAATGTAGCTGTGCGTCCTGTGATTTTTTAAATGTAAATAAATACACTAATTATAGTTGAATCTGGATGTAGATTTAGTAAAGTATACAATATTAACAGTAAACCAGTCTTCTCAATGCTGAGTTTTTTACCTTTACATAATATAAGGTAAAATATGTTTAGCCTGAGAAAAATGTTTCATGGCGATGAGATTTCCTACAGAATAACATTGAATTGTTTTCTATAGATTCTGAATCTGTGGTCTGTGATCAAAATGTGATTTTTGTATTATTGAAGAGAACCACATTGCATACTGCTGTTGTTTTATTGCGAATTGCTTTTGCGAGTGTAGTATGAACTTGTATAAATTTCATATTTGATTCAAGGAATTAAAACAGAAATTAGTACAAAACTTATTACCATTGTCATATGAAGTGTCCATATTAACGTAATTACTTAACTTTGGTTGGTTTACCCTGTCTCTCATAAATTAAAGTGATAATTTACTTCCATAGTCGTAACATGGAACTCTAAAACGCTAGAAAATCTGCAGTTCCTTAGGCGTCGCTGTATAACGAATACAGTACATGTATATTAAAATAAATATGAAACTGATAAAGGACAACTCATTGAAAAATATTTTACAAATAGACATTTTGACATATAAACTGCTACAAAGTTATATAAAACATACATAATATAACCCAGTCTGTAGGTAAAACCGTTCAGCCGTTTACTTATAGTCAACGCACCTGAATACGGCTAGACAAGCACTTCAACGTGGGTATAATATAATAATTATATGTACATTTTCCTACCACTAACGTCTCGACGGAAAGTTAATAATATGCACGTAGGTTACGTCGGGGTAACCTCTGCGCGATTGTAAAGCATATAAATAAGTGTATTGAAATTGTTTTATCTTTTATATTTATAGCGTCGGAGAATAAAGTAAACAAAAATATGGATAATATTGATGACTCGGAAAACAATGCGAAGGTTTCCGATTCGGCTTACTCTAACAGTTGCAGTAACAGTCAGGCAAGAAGGTAAGAATTAGTATTAACTTTTAAGATAGAATAATGATGTGGAATAAATAAATAAGATGTACTAAAATTATCATTATTTGTAATGTATATTGGAGAGACAAATTAAAAAATGAGGTATATCCGGCGTTCATTGTTTTCCCGTACGAAGTTCCAATAGCGATATCAATACTGACGTTTTTGTATGCAAGATAGATGTAGTTTTCTCAATATCCCTAGCGCTTATGTCGCAACATAGGGATCACACGGAATAAAAACTAAAAACTCATTATTGTGATCCGTGTCGCTATTGGAAGTTACAGAGGCTAAAATGTCAACGGTTCGTTTGCCCGAGATCGAATGTGGCCCAGGTTGAATGTTAATGTTAGCCAATTCAGAATAATAAAGGCTTAATTAATGAATATTTTTTTTTAGCCGAAGCTCACAATCGACGCATTCAGGAAGTCATTCCAGCGGTAGTAGTGGATATGGAGGAAAACCCTCCACTTCAGGATACAGGTGCGTACTAATTTACCTATCAGTTCAAAATTATTTTCAAATAACTTCAATATAGGACGCCATCAGTCTGTTCTGTATGTTAATTATAATGTTGGATCTGTTTCCAAGCCTTCATTTCGTTATTTGTGTAAGCGTGTTTGTCGACAAATTTCGCTGAAACTAACTGTGAGCGTACACTTTATCATTTTGCTTATTGTAGTGTTCTTCAATCGTGAAAATATTTTCATCTACTCCGTAACGCGACGGAAGGCCTTTTGATTAATCCACTCTCTTCTCAATTATTAAGATTGATTTGATGATTATCTCTTGTATACCGACGATAAGCACCGAGCTTCAGGTCTTGTATAATACGCGACAGAGTCCTGAGATAAGATTATTTTTCTTCCTAATGGGGTTTCGACAAATTCTAGCATTAACAGCCTTTGTAGTGTTTTCTTATCTTCGACAGACGAAGTGTTCTATATGTTGTTAGTACGATATACGAACATACGGCTGATACCAAGCTTTTGAAGTGTCTGTAATATGACCGACGGCTCCATACCCACTTTGTTCAAGGCGATCACTGCAATCCTATTTCCTTTAACACCCTATTTATTGTAAGAAACAATAATTATTTTAAGTTCTATAGTAAGGAAAAGAGTCAGTAATAAATAAGTAAAACTGTTGGAATTGAACAAAACTTGTTTAAAATAAACGAGAGATCATAAAAGTAAAGTAAAAATGTTGTTTTGACCGGCTTGTCATGAGCATTGACGAACCCGGTCATCTTTGGAGCACTGTAACAGCGTTTCAAATGAACGAAATTTAAAAAATTATAGTGGAAAATCTTCAGAAAGAGATCCTCTACAAAACTGTTCTGACATAATTTTTCGATAAAATTAAAAGAAAAATCGTTATTAAGCACAAAAGGAAATTTTTAGTAATTTTTTTTTTACTTTTTCACTTGTACCTTTTTTAATTTTAGATTTATGATAAAAAATCACACAAACATAATTGTAGGCAAAGCAATTTGCTACAAAATATGTCTTTACAAATTTTTTGTACGATGGATTGTTTATAGGAGATATAGCCAAAAACGTGTTTTCACCTCTTTTTCCAAGATGGCGGCCGGGGTACAAGGGCTCCAACCTCACAAACTTGGGTTTAAGCTTATATTGACACCCCCCCCTCTACAAGTCCCATAAATTAAATTGCGTCCTCTAAAAAATGTTCAGCCCATGTACCATTTCAATGGACTACCATTCCGTATTGTAATTTGATAATGAACACGAAAAAATGTGTGAAATGGCGCAAAATCGAAAGAAGTTTTTGAAAGAATATACGTGTTCCAAATTCAAAATAATTAAAAAATAAAAATAAAAATGGCCAGACTAGTTTTTATATTTTTGTAACATTTATGTTTACCAAAATTGTCATATAGTTTAGATAATATAGTTTGAAAAATATACCATAGATATAGTATTACGTATGATGTGGTAAACTTTAATTAATAAATTAATACTTGTGCGATATTCGAAAATATATTTTACCAACGTGATGCTTGAACAACGTGAACGCTGTTAGGATAAAACATGTGACTATAAAGTTTGCGTGGGACGGTTATAGCGCTTCCTTGCACGTGACCAGATTCAACCGGTACTGGAAACGGATGAATTTCTACGGACTCAAAGGGCCACCTTTTTTCTGATGCTATAAATAAATTATTGTTTATATCCGTTTCAGTGACTACTTGCTGTGTGTAACTATGGTCTTGTTATGCCTGTCATCATATATATATTACGCCTATTACTGTATATTTATTGTAATCTCTTATTCCATTATTGACGGATATTTTCTATATTATTGGTGGCGGATTTGCGACCGTACCTTTGCACATGATTTCTTATCTTCAATTTTATGGTCCGCGAGATACTTTAATCGCTGAAATAGGTGGAAATTAGGAGCTAAATACGGCAAATATGACGGATGTTCTATCAATTCAAAGCCAGCTTAAATGGAATCCATTGCAACTCTGGACTCGTGCGTTTGAGGTTATCTTGGTGAAACAAGATAACCTCAGCGAGTTTGCCTCGCCGTTGCTTGCGTATTTTCTCACCCAGCTTATTTGTCCTGCGTACAAAGGCTATGGCTAATAAAGGCTCCATGATTAAGGTATTCAATCATTACCACCACTGGTCTCAGAAAAAACAGGTCATGATCTGACTGGCGGATGGATGCCTTAAATTTCTTTGGAGTTGGTCGGTCTCTCCCAAGTCATGGACTGTTCTTTTGTTTCCGAGTTCTAATAGTCAAGCGTTGTCCATAGTTATGAATCAATGAAAAAATATGAGTAACAATCGGTCAAGATATTATTGTAACAAACCCAAAAAGTTTTGTGAATTACTCAGTCTCGTTTGTCAGAAAGCATTTTAGCCACCCACTGCTGATTATTTCATATTCTTACCCAAATGGTTGTGGCGATGGTCTATTTATATCTAGAGAGAGTTATACTTTGTGATGTTTATTACGAGATTTTCGATTACAATGTTGATTTAATATTAAATATAAATTTGATCGAATAAGACATTGAAAGTTAATTTTTATCCGTAAAGTTATGAATGGTATTAATTCATTGCAAGAATATTTAATGTGCTCCTTCCGTAATGATTTTAGTGACCTTCGAATATTATTTGCGTCTTCACGTGCGTTCTCATATAGTTTAATACTTTTCCATACAAAGAATTTGATTATACGGCCTTTATTAAATAGTTCGTTCACGTGTGAAATAAAATTGTTATAAAGAGACTAGCTGACCGGGCAAACGTCGTTTTGCCATATCATTTATAATAAAAAAATAGGGGTTGATCGTAGAGGGTTGAAAGTTAGGGATTGTATGTTTTTTTTAATGCTGTATCATAAAAAAATAGAAATTAAAAATTTTGTCTAAAAAATAAAAATTTAGGGGTGGACTACCCCTAACATTTAGGGGGATGAAAAATAGATGTTGTCCGATTCTCAGGCATACCCAATAAGCACACAAAATTTCATGAGAATCGGTCGAGCCGTTTCGGAGGAGTTCGATAACGCACCCCGTGACAGAAGAATTTTATATATTAGATAATGTTTCTTAACTCATGAATATCTTTTTTATTTAACAGTAGCAATAACGTAAGCCAACCTCCAGATATACGTTGTAAGATAAAGAAAAAGAAGAAGCAACTAGAAATTGATACTGTAGTGATTCAAGAAGAAAAGCAGACGGTGCCAGATCCAGAACCTGAAATTAAACCAATTGAAGAACAAAATAATGATGATGGTACGTGACTTCTATAATTACTATTTAATAATTTTAATTACTCAAATTTGTATAAGGACACAGTTTTTTTTTTACATTAAAATGTTTTTTTTGCCCTAAATTAACGTTAAATTTCAGCGCCTTTTTTAAATCATATTACTTTCAGTCGTGTTTATTATGTAGGTATGATTTATTTGGAAGGCACATACTCACCAAGACTTTAGTTCTTCAAAAAAAATCGGAGTAATATGTTCACGGTAATATACGTATACCAAAACTGTTGGACCTTAATCCGATAGTTAGATACTTAATTTTCATGTAAAATCTATTTTCATGACGTATTTTATTAAATTTATAAAATCTTTTACCATATTTATTTGGTTTAAAGAGTTAAATAAATGTCGGATTTTAAACGGTACAAAAGTTTTTAAATAATTTTAAGGGCACTCGCTTGAAACAACGGTCGATTAACATGCTTTATGAAGACTTATTTAATTATATTACGCTATGTAGGTTTACACTTTCTTGGTAAGATAATAAACCCAGGCCCAATACATCCATTCACAAAAACAATATATTAATTACATTTTATTTCATTAACTCCTGTTAAACGTATTAACAATTTTTGTAGAGGCGGACGGTCGACCAAGTTAGAATACAAAATATCTGATCCAAATATTTTATTTGTTTGAATCGGTTTGCTATGACTTAAAAACATTCTCAATGGTTTGAAGAGGAACTTGGAGTTCCTCTAAAATTAGGCAGTGTAGTTTTATTTTAGATTTGCAAACGTTTCAATTACATTGAAAACTGAAAACATTACTTTCATATAAACGACGAACGTTAATAGATTTTTTAATATCAGAAGAACATCTTCTGATATTAAAAAATCTATTAACGCAGGTTTATAACGTGTTTCTTGCGCGAATATTGTAAGAGTTATTTATGCTTTACGCTACCAAACGTTTAGTTAAATTTAGTTACAATGCAGAGTGCAGCTTGTCATTCGAGACAACACTGGTATTCCAAGACGCTAAATGTGCCTCTTATAAATATAATAAACCCTATTAGGGTCATTAACCCGTAGTGGTATATATATACTAGCTGATCCGGCAAACGTCGTTTTGCCATGTATATAATTTATTATAAAATATAGGGGTTGGTCGTAGAGGGGTGAAAATTAGGGGTTGTATGTATTTTTTAATGTTTTATCATAAAAAAAATACATATTTATCTAAAAATTATAAACAAAAAATTTGGGGTGGACTACCCTTAACATTTAGCGGGATGAAAAATAGATGTAGTCCGATTCTCAGACATACCCAATATGCACACAAAATTTCATGAGAATCGGTCTAGTCGTTTCGGAGGAGTTTAACTACAAACACCGCGACACGAGAATTTTATATATAAATTTTATATAGATATATTTGAACCTTGTAGACAATTAAACTTAATTCTTATGCAAGTGACCCTTACTGTTATAAATCGAATGTTTTTATTAAAATAATCATTTGAAAATTGAACGAAAATTTAGAAATAGTTAATATCTTGTCTTCAATATGTTCATGCAGATGCAAGCTCACCTAGCGTGCAGCAAAATGACTTATCGCAAGTTGAAATTAATGACCAACCGACTATAGACAGAAGTAGTTCAAAGGATAAGGTAACTAAACTAAGATTACAACTCTTCGTTTCCGTCTCAGATGTCTGTCTGTTTTTTTGGATATGTTTTTTTAAAATAGGCAAATAGGTGATCAGCCTTCTAAGTCTGACACACGCCATTAATTTTGAGCATAAGATTTTTTCCTCGCCGACATCAATGTAGTTATATATATATAATACATGTACTGAACTCTCAATCATTAACTATGTTGACAGTTCGTGTTAAATAGTTGGCACAGTTATCTGGTAGTTTCGAGTATTAAAAATATTAGAATGTGTATTCACATATATCAAGATCTGATACCATACTCTCAGACTACAGGTCTAGCTTTAATTCTAATAAAAAAATTATGTTAAAATCGGTTCCATTGAAAAGTGTCCAATAATATGGCCTCTGTATCTTTTTTGTATTGGGTGCTAATGTTTTAATTTTTTTAGACAAGTTTGTGCAATATCCCGATACAATCACCAATAAAGACATTGTTGGCCAATAGTGTGAGTACTTTATTCTTAATTATACCTAACGTTTAGTTTCCCTGCCCGCATGCATTTTAAACGTATATTACTTCGTACTATATTGCCCATTTGTTATTTAATGTATAAATCAAAATCCTTTTTCTTTTAGAACACAGCAAAGAGTGATCTACTGTGAAGTAAAATTATAGTGAAACTAATTTGTTATAATCTCGTTTAAATGTTATATGTATAGGTTTAATTGTTCCAGGATGGGTTTTCGTGTGTGATATCTATGCAAGACGGAGTGGTTATGTACACAACAAATTCCCTCACAAACACATTGGGCTACCCAAGGGATATGTGGATCGGACGGTCCTTTATTGACTTCGTACATCCTAGGGTGAGTTGATAATTGCTTTATTAACGTGACATAGAAGTCGGATTAATCATCATTGAATTCCATCAATAAAAAATTGAGACTATTGAATATAATCATACATGTTTGAGCACTTTAGATATGGTTATCATATTCATATTAAGCGTCGTGTTACCGATCCAAATATGCTTCTTCTTACAAAAGTCGATAAAGGAGGTTTATACCGTGGAGTATGTATTTACTACTAGGGTCTAGGGTCACATGTTGAGCTTCTAACATGTGTCGTACACTGTATACATAATTCATAGTCGGAAGTGTGGAATAATCGCAATTTTGCAAACATTGTCAGGTTTAAGTGGAATTTGTTGATAGGCTTTGACTATGACCAGTGTACTGAACATTAAAACATCCGGAATGATTTTGGGAAAAGTCTCCTATCCGGCCCGGAATAGTGTGAGCATTCAATGATTTAAATTGCAATGTAATCGCAGCCAACAAGCTTTATTAGCCGAAGCGGCCTGAAAAATATTCAGCCGTAGCGTTTGTTACATAATGTTATAACTGGCCATTCGTACGATAGTCATTATTTGACAGAAATGAAAAAGGTGAAACATATGACATAAAATTCATTCATTCATTCAAAATCACAGCTAAATTCACATTATTATTGTCACACTTCCATTGTACTTGTTATTTTTCATGAAACTTTGGAAAACACCATCAAAGGTGTGGTTTGCCGACACCGTATTGACGTCATCGATCCAAGTCATTTGCCTAGCTGTATCATCAACTAGCTGAACATCTTTCAGGCCGCTAGGTAAACGGCGCCGTTTAGTTAAGAGGCTAGACTGTTGATTCTACGGCTAATTAAGCTAGTTGGCTGCGTCGGTGATTATCACCACATTGCTTGATGGTCTAGCTGTGCCATATCTCAACATCTCATCAAACTCTTTCTTAACTGCACAAAGCTATTGTGAAGCGATATGACGTAGTCAAGCTGACATAGGTGGACCACAGAGTATTAATGAAATGCTTAGTAGACTGTTCGAGTTGATCTGCGGTGAAATGGAAAATTTAAATCATTTCGTTGCGTAAGCAACGAAACGTTTACGTATCAAAATTAATACCTGTTGCGAAAGCGGGAGTGTGCGCAATTACGTTTGCGATATTGCGACCAACACGTGCGTTAGCTGTGTGAGCGGTAAAGAGCGCCTTTAGGTGTGTGATTGCCTGCTGATGATTTTTTTTCTCTTTTCCTATGTATAGATAGGAACTTTTACCGTGTTAGGTTGTACTGACTGACATCTCTAGTCTAGATAGCTTAATTGCACAGTTTAAATATTTCAATTTTTTTCTTAACACCTTATTCATCCATGCCATCATGTAGACACACGAGAAACGAAAAAAAATATCTAAAATTAAACAAGAACATTAAGTGTATAACAATCCTTAAAAAAAGTTAAATACCAAGGTTCAAACTTCAAAGAAAGCATTGCGACAACTTCTCAGACACGTTTTCTAAAAGAGAATTTTATTATACCCTGAGACGGAAAGTTGAGTTTTTTCAAATAAAAACGTGAACGAGCCACAAAAGGTACTAATATAATGAAATGTTTTTGCACAATACAGAAAGTTTATAACCAAGAATTTAGCAATGTCGTGTGCTGTCGCTTTTGGTTGATAGTCGCTGTAAGTGGCTTCATCTGTGTTGAGTAAAATAACTCTAGCGATTTTTAATGAGCCTCTACACTTTGATCCAACATTGCCACTTTAAAGAAAATAGATAAATGTGTTAAACGCGTAGTCGTTTTTTATTTTATATTATTTTACCTTTACTATCATGCTGTTGTTTTTTTCTTACAAGAACATTTAAAAAGTAGCTCTAAGTAAGGAAGTTTACGAAGAATAATTGCGTGCTTCATTGATACACTGTGTATTGATGAGCACGTATATATACGTGCTGATACAGGTAACGCGTCGAATACGTCAATCCCATCAGTCTACAAGAGATCAGTTTTATTAATATCATCTGCGTTGGTCAGGCTGAATAATTAGCAGTTGGGGTCGTATATGTCTGAAGGACTTTTGGGTACTTATTTTTTAACACTTTGTTGCATTACAAAACACACAGAACACTTTCTTTTAATAGAACGGGACAAGCGGGCAGGCTGCTCGTCTTATGTTAAGTGAACGCTCATGGACACTTGATGCTAGAGGGCTCACGAGTCTTAAGAATTGGTACGCTCTTTCTTGAAGGACCCTAAGTCGAATTGGTTCGTAAATACTTCACATAGTGGAACAGAACACACTTATCGCTTTAAAGCGAACTCCCACGCAACTATTGTAAGGGAAAATAAATTAAAAGATAGTACTTATTTATAGTTGAGTTGAATATATTTTTTCATCGCAGTGTATAAGTATAGTATTTAATTTAACTTGAAAACCCCTGACAGGATGTTCAAATCGATAATATTCGTTTTCAGGACCGGAACACCTTCGCATCGCAAATAACCAACGGTGTTGCTATCCCAAAAACTGTACATCGTACTCATCACAAAGGTAACTTTTATTATAATATAATAAATTGTGCCCATTTATTTATTTATTTATTTATTCCGTGCTTGGTGTCCGTCTTTGCATTGCTGTGTATGTATTGTCTTACATTAAAATAAACTTAATTTCGAACTCTTGAAAAAAAAATTTTTTAGTGCATGATTCTTACAGTTTCCCTAGCATTTTATTTGCGATTTCGAATTATTGTTGTTCAAGATTTAGGTACTTTAAATTAACGACATTTGTCTGTAGTAAATTATTTGTTAAATTCAAAGCTTAAACTACGTAACTACGTAAAACTCTTTTAGAGTTATACTTCTTAAATAGAATAATAATTATATTGTCTTTTTACCAATGAAATATTCTTAAGTACAAATGAAAATTTATTTATCTTTTGTCGATTTCAGATAATATAAAACTTTCGTTTTCGAAAAGTAGCACACTATCCACTATGGTGTGTCGGCTTCGCCAGTACCGTGGGCTGGGAGTTGGATTCGGTGTAAAGGCTCGAATTGTTGCATTTATGCCGTTCTTACTTAAACTATCCTTTAAAAATATAACTGATGAGGAAGGCGAAGTTATATATTTACTCGTGCAGGCAACTCCGTTCTTTCCAGCTTTTAAAGGTACTGTTTGTTATTTAATTCAGGGAAATTACAGCGTTCTAACCCGGCTGTGCCAATTGATTTCCCATTATATATGTAAATAACTCTAGCTCATATCGGAAACCGTTTGACACACAAATTCGACATCGTGTCTTGTAATTTCTAACAAACAAACACTACAAAATAAATTAAGAAAAGCACTATTTAGACTATTTTTTAATACAGGCTAATAAAATCTACCAAGAAGCCAAAATTATGATTAAACAACTATATGTTTATAGCACCTGTATCTTAATTTAAAAAAAAAAATACAACTCTCTCCATAGTAGCTTCATTTAAAAAATTAAACACACCACTACACGCAATACTCGTCGAGCGAGTATGCTTATTTTGCCGAAGCCGCGTACAAATTATTTGAAGAAGTCTATTAAGTATGAGGGTGTGCAATTATTTAATCAATTATTGTCTTAAATTCGTAATATTACATTGGGACGGCTGATGGCTACGTGTATCTCGTTCATATATACATATTAAGTTTCTCATGTATACTCGTATAAAAATAAATTTTTGTAATGAGAAATAAAGTTTACGTAATTTTTTTCAGTTCCAAACGAAATTGTACCGAAACCTGTCCCGTTCGTTATAAGGCACGCGGCAAATGGTGATATTAAGTACATAGATCCTGAGTCTGTTCCGTACCTGGGATATTCACCTCAAGATATATTAAATATGGATGCACTTCATCTATACCATCCACACGATCTTGCATATTTAAGACAAGTGTACGAAACTATTGTTAAGGAGGGTGGTGTGCTGAAATCTAAACCATACAGGTATAAATAATATCTTGCAAAAAGGGGGCGTTCAAGTATTACGTCACGCAATTTTTGGAGATTATTAACCCCCCCCCCCACCAATGTAACGCGCCGTAACGTTTTTCTGTACTGTACCCAAGTAAAAATGTTGGCCACCGTTTGTTTATTCTTCTATCTTATCGTAATAAAAATATAATATTGGTTACAAAAAAAAGAATATCGTCAATTGCTTTGTTACTAGGCACATTTTTATTACCGTACAGTGCAGTGCAATGCTAGTCTGCCACGCGACTTCCGGGGTAATGACTACTTGCTTTGCAAATTAGAAATATTAAGAATACAGATATCTGATGCCAAAATCAAAAGTTGTGTCCATTTATTTTGAATCAATATTCACGTATTATTAAAGTGATTCCTCTTGTAATTGTTTACAGAATGATGACTCAAAATGGTGACTATGTTAAACTTGAGACCGAGTGGTCGTCGTTTATAAACCCGTGGTCTAGAAAATTGGAATTCGTTATTGGAAAACATTCGCTGATTGAAGTAAGTTCAAACTATTTATATGATTACGCGTACAAAATATTATTTTTTTTCATGTAGCGACACTGGTATAAGCATACACTAATTAGAGAGCTTTACTCTACTTTTCCAGAAAGTAAAAATCAAAATAAAATATGAATTTAAAGGAAAACTTATAACAAATACATGTGTCTCAAATATTGCTTGTTTTATATAATAATGCGATTTCAATTAGAATTAAATAGTAATGTAGTTCAACTTAGCCAATTACTATAATATCTTAATGATTTCATTAATATTCAATGTAGATTATCTGAATTATTTGGAATTATAAATTAGCCAGTCGTAAAAATCAAGTCGAAAAGTACCCCATCTCCTATTTTATTTATGCTGTGGTCTAGTGGACTGCCAATAGCGATAGCGATTCTGGCATCATTTACTTTAGAGTTTAGATCATTATGGCTACTTTGATATTCGATGCCGTGCTTCTGAACAGTAAATTGGCGCTTTGGCTAAACCATGAGTTTTTGTACTGAGTTACCTTACGCATATGAAAAGAAATCGAAATCTGGTACAAATACGTATCACTGTTGCTCTTATTGTTTGACGTTAAAAGGCTAGCAAGTAGAGTGCCGACGCAGTTACTGATGTTTAGTACTGTACTTAAACAGTATAAGATTTATTTTTGTATATATAGGGGTTAAGTAAACCACAATTGCGACTCTTTAAACATAGGAATAATATTTTCAGGGCCCGACTAATCCTGATGTATTTCAATGTGCTGAAAAGCCTATGAAAATCTCTGAAGATGAAAAGACCAAAGCACAAGCCATGAGAGAAAGCATAGTTAGGGTCATGAATAAGGTAAGTAATCTTTAAAAAAAAATATATGTTTTTATAGGACACGGGGCAAATAGATAGGAGGCTCAACTGAGTGATACCGCTGCCCTTGGACACATACTGCCAGAAGTTGCTCGCAAGTGCGTTGCCGGTAAAAATTGCCTTAATAACGCTCAGTTGTGGAATTTCGTATTCTCTTGACCTTCGATGATGAAACTCTGCAGCTCCGAACACACCTTTCTTCGCCAAGAAATCAAGCCGCGGAAAAAGCGGGTAGTTGAGGAGCTGAATAAATGCTTTATACGCTCACACCAAGCGGATACTTATTTAGGCTTTGCTTCCAAATAAGTAGAGTTTCTTCTAAGAGAGAAGTAGCGACGCAGGGTGATTTTTTCACCTGGACGAATGCTTTCGCTATGTATGTAACATGCAGGATCCTCCTCCATATCCGACGGTTTCCACGGTGTAGGCTGGTGTAAAACGCTCCCCTGGTCGCCTGTAGACTCTGTTACGCATGTCGTTGGTGTACAGGCACACTTGGGTGTCGCCGGAGAACGAACGAGAAACGCATAAATTTGTGGTTTTTGATTTTCCGTAAACAAATGATTTTTTTTAAAGCTTATAAATTGAGATTTTAAACGATACTAACAATGATAGGGTACAGGAAAGATCTTAGGAGTTATAATCGCTTGACACGAATTTTCGGAAAGATGCTATTTTTCTTAAATCTGGCTAGACGATTACCGTAGATGTCTATTGTCAGCAACTGCAAACCATGATGGAAAAGCTTGTTGCTATACAACCAAGGCTGGTCAATCGCTCTAGGACACTACTGCTTCACGACAACGCTAGACCGCACACTGCACAACAGACTGCTACCAAATTAGAGGAGCTTTATATTGGAATGTCTAAGACATACACCGTACTCCTCGGACCTTGATCTAACAGATTACCATTTTTTTCGAAATTTTGATAACTTCTTGCTAGGTAATAAAATTAACTCTAATGGGGCAGACGACACCGCATTCAAATATTTTATTGATTCCCATCTAAATTTTGTTAGCAAAGGGATTAATGAACTACATATAAAATGGCAAATAGCATTGATAACAATAGTACTTACATTTATTATTTAAATATATTCTATTTAAAAAAAGGGTGTGTGTACTTATGTACTCGCGTAAGAAGTTATACTTCCTTGGCATTATTAAAAATAGTTTTTGATTGCATGCAAATAATGAATTACAATTAAATAATCAAAGACTAGAAAAGGAGTCATTATAGTAAATAAAGTTCAGTTAACATTTGAAAAGTTAAATAAATAAATATTTATTATTATTCTCTTACATAAGGTGTAACATAAATTCTATTATTATTCGAATGTTGTTTTTAAATTATGTCCAATGCCGTAACATCTTCCGTGGGCAACTTCATTCTGTTAATTTTGTGTCACAGTGCGCGCGCATCGTATAATTTCACTCTCATTAATTTTTCATAACGCGCCTAAAGAAGTATAACTTCACTTCGTCTATAATAAAAATTGTTTTTTCGTTTTGATGACGCGTGTTTTCCTTCAATCACTATAAGCCATACAAGCATGCTTATAAAAGTTATAACTGATGTCTTATTGATGTGTTTTTCTTTAGATATTAACAAAGCCGGCGGAAGCAGCAAAGCAACAAATGACCAAACGTTGCCAAGATTTAGCCTCGTTCATGGAGAGTCTAATAGACGAAGCCCCAACGAATGACGATGACATCTGGGTTGATATTAAGGAGCCTGATAGCGCCTATTATGTAAGTACTATATTAAAGTAAAGGAAAACATCATGAGTTCTATGATAAAAAATATGTTTTTATAGTAATATAGAACAGATTTAAACGGGCAGGATGCTCACCTAAAGTTAAAGCTTAGGTTTCCTAGAGAAGCGGTGCCGTTAACTAACGGCCGTCATTTAACGGTTGTTAACAACGGCCATCATTTTACCGTTAAGTTAAGGTTTCCTATAAAAGCGGTGCCGTTAACTAACGGCCGTCATTTTATGGTTGTTAATAACGGCCATCTTTAACTTAACATAATGCAAAAAACATTATTTTCGCTCGTCCAAGTCACGTTTTCACTCGTTGTATTAATTAAATATGGGCACCGCTAGACGCGAAAAACTAACTTAAGTTCGAACACCGCTATGACGGCCGTCATGCATATGACAGCATTTGTATTTGACGTTACGGTGACACTCAACGTTAACGAAACCCTTCGATGTTATTAATTATAGACAACGTATGGGTGACGTCACCCAATGCTACATTACGTTAAATAACGGCACCGCTTTTCTAGTAAACCTAAGCTTTAGTCATACAGGTTCGTGGGCGCGCGCGTTTTTTATATAGCAAAATGTGAATACCCGACAATTGTTACCATTGAACAGTTTCATTCATCTCGCAAAACTAAGAAACTACCGAAAAGAGTTGAATTCAGAGCAGTGTTGGCCTAGTTCCCAGAGTGCATAATCGTACAAGCCTGAGGCATTCATGCAGCCTGAGCCTCGGGCATTCGGATTACAGATCGGTACCAATGTACCAAAAGGCGTCGTCCTAATTGGGAGCGATCGTACGATGCGTTTTTCATCTCACGATCAAAGTGGTCGTGCGATGACCTAACAGGTGTCCTAATAGATCGCGCGATGTCCATCGTCCGCGCCCCTCGCGCGTCGACGCATCGCGTAGTAACCGATTAGGACACTCAAAAGAGATCTGTTGCTTTGATTACATGATCGCACGATCAAACGCATCGTACGATCGTTATTAAAGCATTTCATGTGCTCGCACGATTACTTGCGAGGCAAATAGGACACTCTGATGAAATCTGTATGTTTGAACTCATCGCACGACGAGAACGGATCGCGCAATCGTACGATCGCTCCCAATTAGGACGACGCCAAAATTTTTTCTTACTAAACAAATATCATGAAACTGATAATCAAATAAAGGACGAAACGGCTAGTTACTAACTGTTTTTTATATTTTTGACAGGACTTTTCAGTTCAGGAGCGTGATTCCGTAATGCTTGGCGGAATTTCTCCTCATCGCGATTATCAAGATAGCAAGTCTAGTACTGAAACACAAATAAGTTACAAGCAACTTAATTACAGCGACACATTACGACGGTGAGTCAAGTCAAAATATTTTTATTAACATATAATTTGCATTATTATTTACCAATTTAGTTAATCCATGTGGGTTTTTACCCACTTGGACATATATTTGTATATATAATTAGATTTATTTTGTTTCAAGGTACTTTGACAGCTATTTACCTTACTCAGAATATGGAAATTTAGATTCTGGAGCGGACCAGTCGACGTCTGAAAGAAAGTCTAACTCTGTCGGGTGATAATTTTATTTATTACTAAGTTATATATATGCAACAAAACATTAATATTCAAACTTTTGACTTATAAATCAAATCTCTCAGACAAAAGAATACATGATCTACGATATTGTTTAGTTGGACTTTTCATATAGAATATAACTGCTTCGATTTGAATAATATTCAAGGAAAAGCAAAGCAAAAAAATTATTGCCTTCATTAAAGTTACGCAAAATTTAATTTGTTCATTATCATTATACAAAAACCCCAAGATGCACACTCAACGTCTAAAAAAACGTCCTCAAAAATGAGCGCAACATTCTAAATTGTGCGCTCATTTCAAATAGTCTCGCGTCTAATAAGTGGAGTCGATGTTATTTATTTGTTTTTTTTTATAAATAAATTTATGTACTTTTGAACTTTTTCGTGTGTAGTTTTTGACAAATATATTTACTAACAAATTATTTTTTAATTTAAAGAAAAATCTTTTTACCCGGTTTAAAGTTATGTATTATTATAAATTTACAACTATTTAACATCCAACACCTTTTGTCTTCAGTCACCATGACCACGCACGCTGTAAAGCACCCGAAAGTCGGATAAATTTAAAATTATGTTAAATAGTTGTAAATAAAAAAGTCATCTTCGACTCCACTCAATACCTTGTCCTACCGACCGCGGTCGGTCGTAAAATTTTATTGCTTTAAGTACGTATACACTGCGTTGTAATAACAACTTTAAGCAATTCGCGTAAGGTTGATTTTGCAATAATATATGCTTGTAACATATACTGTTATAGACATACTGTTATAGAAAGGGACAGAAATAGTGTTTCGGGACACTTTCGAGCGTTTCTTTTATTCGAGACTGTGCATTTTGGGTTTTTTGTATATCAATGTTCATTATTTAAAAAGGTTATTTTATTCAAATGACGTTAATTGTCAAATCCTTAAAAACTATTTTTGTACGAATTTGTCCTCGATGACATATTCTGAACTACGCAATACAAAGATTTACAAAAGTAAACTAAAGCTTATTTCTGAAATAACCAACAGAATTTAGTTTGAAATAGGTAATTGATGCATAGTATATGATAAAAATATATGTATATCCTAGATGTGTTCTTTGCCCGTATAACATTAAAGGATCGTATGAAATCGTCTAGTTAAAAACAATAGAGGCAGATATTAAGAGTTAGATTTTCTTCTGTATGTGAAGAAGGTAAGCGTTATAAAAGATACAATTTCAGGCAATATTCGCCACGGGATCTGGTCGATTCTGGTGATATGACCAGTTCGTGCGATTCGAGTGCAGCCCGTTTGTCAAATACTACTCCTGTCACCCTGGGAAACTACACATCTATCAGATTGACAGAGATTGCTTTAAACAAGTAAGTTTTTGAAATCGTATTTGTACAATTTCATGAAATCCTTCGAGCAAACTGTTCCTAATAATTCTAAAATTTGGAAAATTTAAATTAGCAGAAATCAGTTATTCCCGCTGACAATTAAGAAGAATCAAGAAGGTAGCTTCTCATCGAATACGTTAGATCCATCTTTAGATCTTGACTAAAGATTGATATGATGTTACGGTTCTACAATTGATGTTTTAGGCTATGTTCACATGTAACGCGCGATCAAATTTGAAGAGCGTTCAGATGATGAGCACTAACTCGCGTTGCGAGAGTACTCGTCAGTCTAGTTCGGTAGAACGTAGAAAATGGACATGGAAGAGGCTATTATTTTGTGGTTATATTATAAAGAAAAATATAGAAAAAGAAAACGTACACATTGGGTTCATTCAATTTTGAAAAAAAATACAAACTATATAATATTTTTTATACAAATTTGCTATATTCCAACTTCCTGGCCTTTTTTATACTTCATCGATTAGTAAGTCGATGTCAATATCTTCAATTTCACTCATTTTAAATGCAAGAACAAAATAAAATTAACAAAATTACACGCGATCGCGATGAAAGCGCGCGCTCATTTGAACAGCAAACGGACATTACATTAATATCAAAGCGCGCGTCAACGCGCGATCACCTGCGTCTAGAGACTTTTTCTCTGAGCGCCGCGTTGACGCGCGTTAACGCGCGTTAACGCGCGCTCATGTGAACAGTTGTATGAAAATACCACAATGTCTAGTCGCGCGATTTGAAAACGTGCGTCAAGTTTTTGCCATCTGAACATAGCCTTATCCAGGATCAGACCATTTTATAAGAAGCCGTGTTTAGTTTTTAATATTAATTATCTAAATTTGTTGTATACGTGCGAGAAACGGCGCTACTGTCAGATTCCATTGTCTTTATGACACCAGAGCCCATCAATTAACAACTTCAAAGCCTAATCAGTTTAAATCCGTTAATACTTGTGGTTTATTCGATTTCACATTATTTATAGATTAATTAACGACTAGGAAAACCGTTAGTTTAGAACTAATTTGACTTGTTATTTTATAGGATCTGTGACATAATGAAATCGTCATGTGTCAATCTTAACTTCCACAGTTGACATACATACAGGCTGTGTAAAAGGAAGTAAAGAGATACAATTTCATTACATATACCATTAAATAATTTCATTCAGATCTGCTAATGCTATGTAATGATTTGGATGCAATTGTTACTACTTATATACCCTAAGTAAACTTCAGTATCCGAAATAAATAAAAACTGAATGTAATATTCTTTATAGGCATAACTCGATTATGGAAAAAGAGTTAATGAAGATTCATAGAGAGATCAAGTTAATACACAAAGATGAAAGAAAAAAGTCTTCAAAGGAATCCAGGCTCAAGAAGAAGGAACATCTTGCGCGTTGTAATGCATCTTTCTTCTCCACTTCTGCTAGGATATCTACTGTTGAATCCGAGGTAATTAAAGCTTTATTAATTGTACTATATCTCTAAGCTAAACATGTGTATTCAACTTTATTTTTCTATACGATAATACAATTAACGACTGCGTCTTAAAGTGCTTAACTTATTGACGGACCCGTGTGTGTGTTACTGTGTATTATCTTTATATATTTAATTCTACTGTATGTGTGTATGTCACTGAACTCCTCTTGAACGGCTGGACCGATTTGAATGATTTTTTTGTATGCTTTTGTGTGGCGTCCTGGATGGTTTAGATTCACAAATCAGCCCGGCAGATGGCGCTGCAGTCGGTACTTTCATACTTTGTTTAATATCCTAATCGCTTCAAATATCATGCAGGACAACGTCTGTCGGGTCCGCTAGTATTATATAATTTTCAAGAAGTTTTTATGATATGTTATATATTAATGAACATGTTTATGACAAGTAACATTTTCCAGTCTATTGGCCTGAAGCGTTCGTCCAAGCAATCAGAAAATGCTAACATCAAGCAGCGGTGTGCTACGGTGAAGTTGCCAAGACGGCACGAAAATACGGACGACGTTCGGCCTTCAACCTCGCAAAACAACACCACTAGTAAGTTTTATCTAATATATAAAATTCTTGTGTCACAGTTTTCGTTGCCATACTCCTCCGAAACGGCTTGACCGATTTTGATGAAATTTTTTGTGCTTATCCGGTATCTATGAGAATCGGCCAACATCTATTTTTCATCCCCCTAAATGTTAGGGGTAGTCCACCCCTAAATTTTATTTTTTATTTTTTAGACAAAATATTAATTTTAATTTTTTTATGATACAGCATTAAAAAATACATACAACCCTTAACTTTCACCCCTCTACGATTAATCCCTATTTTTTTATTATAAATGATATACATGGTAAACGACGTTTGCCCGGTCAGCTAGTATATACATACTAAAAAAATGCGGCACAAAAGAATTTAAAATTGTCTCTTTCTAATTTTCTATGTTACAATATGCTTACTATGTTTTTAGTTATATTTTATCTATGTATGGCTTTCGAAAGAGAGTTTGATGCCTGATCTTTCAATGTATCTGTAGAGCCAGGGGGCAAATTGGGTTTGGGATGTTTCGATGTCAATAATAATAAAACTTGATTGAAAAAGTGCTTTGTAAAATAATATGACCATTATGACGTCTATATATTATACCTTATTAGATATTTATTAATAGACAGGTACTTGAGATGTATAAGTATGTATTAGATTTACAACATATCATAAAACAGATACATAAATCTGAGGCCCAGACCCAAAAAAAAGGTTGTAGCGCCACTGATTTTTTTTACTTGAGATAATTATTTGGATTTTCCAGTATCTCCTCCAATGATCCCCGCTGTGAACAACATGGATACATTCTTCCTTGGTATTCCTCAACAGATGTCTTTAGTGAACCCTGCAGTTACAGGTAAATATTAGGCTTCAGAGAACATTGAATATTGTTATTGAGGGTAGAATAGACATATTGTTCGAGTAGCCGGTGGCGCGTAGCGTGAAGAATAATATTATTACAGCTTTATTTTTTCATTTTATTTAAAAAAATTTTTAAATCAGGTATGGTTCCCGTTTGCTACGTGCCTGCAACGCAACAGCAAATGACAGGGGACGGAACGACAAACAAACCTAATCAAAACACCGTCAATCAGGCATATGCTAGTAAGTGTAATTTTTTTTACTCTTTTTAAATCGTTTCTTTCATAAGAGAAATATTCTTTTAAATATTGTTGGTTGTTACATCCATGTAGATTTAGACTTTAGTGCATATGTATTTTTTACAGTGCCTTGTGTAATGTATGGTCAGCCGATTTATAGTACCCCGTTAATGTATTCGGCGGTAAACCCACAAATGCAACAGATGCAGAACATGCAACAGATTCAGCATATGCAACAAATGCAGCACATGCATCAAATGCAACAAATGCAACAGATGCAGCAAGATTATATGGCACAAAACTTTGATATAGCGACAATGCATTCCCTTAGACTGCCAAGCACCACTTATCAGGAGGTGAGAAATATTTCGTGTGTCCCTCGTTCGAATGGGGTTGTAACACATTGTAGGTCACGTGTACGCGCGTGAACTACTTTTCACCGCGTGAACAGAAATTAGGTTTCGTATCAATTTCAACGTAATTATTATGTCTAATGTGTGAAAGTAAGATAAGCACGAATTATTTTATGTTGACGTCAATTTTTATACGTAATTTCACGACCGCGTTTGGAGGATTATTTTTTTGAAGTTATACTTCTTTAGGCGCGTTATGAAAAATTTATGAAAGTGAAATTTTACGATGCGCGCACACCGTGACACAAAATTATCAGTATGTGCGCCGAGCGTGCGCGATCGAGATGGGAATAATTTCTATTCTTGTCTGGGAACATAAATTAAAAAAAATATAAATTGTATAGTTGTGTCGCTAGCCATTAATTTGGCCTGTATGCTGGTTGCGAAATGTATTCACGATTGCAATGATTCGCAGGCTTGTAAACTCACTTTTCCAACGGAGAGCAAGTCGATCACTACAGCAGTATGGAAAGAGCAACGGGAAGTACCACTGAATCAATCAAAGAAAGAAGGAAGTGGTGCCAGTCGTTCATCAGCCGCTGTTTCCCTGCTGGTTTGTTTCTCAAGACTCCAATTTTTCAATTTGTTCATTATTTTGATAAATCTCGTACGGTTCAGCCTGGGCTTGCAATATAAGCGGGAAAAATGTCATTTACGACATCAGAATTCAGAATCAGATTAGAAACCTCAAATAACAGAATTTCTCCACTATTTAATGAATGATATTATACATATAAACCTTCCTCTTCAATCAGTCTATCTTGTAAAAAAATCGCATCAAAATCCGTTGCGTAGTTTTAAAGATTTAAGCAATACATATTACATAGAGATATCGGAACAGAGAAAGCGACTTTGTTTTATACTATGTAGTGATGACGTGAGACTTTGTTTAATCTTTGTGATACGAAGCTTTCATGATCAGCGTAGTACTTAGTTAGATAAAAAAAAGTAATGTTTAGTCAAATACTGTAATCATACGAAATGACACATTTGTATACATAACCATATTTTTCTCTCGTATGGAGATTAATATTTATGTAAGATATGTATGAGTTTCTTACTTTCGCCTTCGAGTATAATAGTGTTTGAGCGGTTGATAATTCAATAATTCTCAATCAAATATATTTTAGATAAGAATAAACGGCAGGTCCTTCTTGTGACGTGTTATTGATATTTACAGAGTACAAAAACAAATGAAAGCAAAATAAAGACAAGAGTGACAAACAGCGAAGATACAATTGACAAAACTGATGAGGAGTCGAGCTATTCTTCGTTCTATTCCAACTTCTTTAAGAGTGAATCGGGAAGTGCAGAAGACAATGATGTTAAAAAGGTATGTCGACAAATAAAAATACATTACATATGTATCCTATTGTAAGCATTTATATAAAAAATATTGGTTGTTTGTAAAGTAGGTTTACGATCGAGATGTTTACGTGATAACGTCTTATTGGTGATATAAGTTTTTGGGAAGTAAGGAATTAATGAAGATAAAAATTTTTTCAAATTTTAAATTACATCTATCGTTTTATTCACACTTTTGATGATAAATTTCGGGTGTAAAATGACAAGTTTACTAATTCGACTATGATATACATTTTTCTTCATACATTCACGGAATGACTGGCAGCGCTCGAGATGAGACGGGAGATCGGTCCGTCTCTCTCTCGTTATAACTGCGATCGCGCTCGTGAGGTTTTGGTGTGACACAAGTTTCTGAACATGTCACCCGACTAAAACGATTTTAAAGACGTTATCACGTCAAAAAAACTTGTCGAAAATTTATACATTAAGCATTTCCTAATCAATTCAACTTAGGGTCCTTATAGAAAAGAGCGATGTAATTCTTTAAAGGAGGGTAACGCAGCCCTGTTACTTAACATCAGATGAGCCCCTTGCTAGTTTTCTCCGGTTCTATAGAAAAAGTTCCTTCCGAGCGAGCGCACGATAAGAGCGCACGATCCGCCAAACAAAAATAATGCGAAACAACTAAAGAACGGTGTTATACGACATCGTCTACCAGAATACCTTAAGAACCAACGTGAACCAGGTAGCTGAAACGGACAGGCGACGTACACGACGAACGAAAAACGTTACGTACATTGGTCAATAATCTACAAAAATTGCGTGACGTAATACTTGAACGCTCCCAAACAGAATAAAATTAAAAAATGTATAGCTTCTATCAATAATACATAATTTTAAACGGTTTTTAACTATCTCGTCAAATAGTCCATTGTTATTTCAGCTTTGGACAGGCGCATCCAGTTCCTTTGATAATATAAAAGGTGCTTCTAAGACGCCTAGACGAAAGATGGACCCTCCCTGGATGGAGAAAGTAAGTGTATATTTAAAATGCATTTTGCGATAGTAAAAATCATGTGTTATGTATAAAATTAATATATTTTTGACAGTATTCGTTGCACATATGTACGTGCATTGTTTTACCCTACTTGACTTAATAACATATATTCAATAAGTAATAAGTATATTACAATTGTGTTTTTTTTAAAAAGCTAGTATAGTTTTTTAAAAAACTTTAAAAATTATAACTCTTTAAATGTTTGGTTTAGGTATGTGTGACGTCTGAACTTATTTACCAATACCAAATGCTACCTAAAAATATCAGTGAAGTGCTGTCACGTGACCAAGAGCTATTGCAAACTATAGAACAGGTATTTATTGTAGACTATTGCGATGAAAAGCTTCAAGTATAAAAATTACATATTGTCATGAAAATCATGTGTCACGGCCTTGTTTCACCGGTTTTATAATAGAAAAATCAGTTATTAAACAACAGAAGGATGTTAGAAATTCGACGCGAAATTGTTTTTTCTGAAAATCATAAATTTTTAAAATTTGTATCAAACTCAAAGTCAAAATTTATTAATTTAGGTAACACATTGTACACTTATGAACGTCACTAAACACATACATTATAAATACTAAATGCTTCTAATTTTTCATTTACTGCCAGTTCTTAAATTAAGGGCGTAGAACGGACGAGAAGAACTGGCAATAAACTCCTCCACTCTTTTTAATCGCCAAGTTTTTTGTTTTACACAATGTTTGTAATGACCTGCAACCATTACACCATGTTCCAGAGGACACCTTAAGTACTGAATAGTTAATTAATGATAATAAAAACAGAGATTTTTCCTCTATCAGCAGTAGGATGAAATAAGAGCACGCGCTTACATTCTCGTGGGAACAACACGCAAAAGTCAATTACATCCTTATCTTGTAAATAACTTCTTCGAAACCTGATCTTTAAGAATGGTTCCGATTCGTTCATCAATAGTCCAGGAGAGATAACCTACTCTTAGAATATATTGAGCAATCAGCTTCTTGCTTACTTAAGGGCAGAAGCAAACGTTCTATATACTTAGAGCTGAAGGCTCACCTAACGTACATCGCGCCCCTTGGACACTCACTCTGCCAGCGCGCGAGTGCGTGTTCGGCCCTTTTAGAATCGGTAGGCTTCTTTTAAATTCTTCAATTAAAAGGGATTTCTCATGTTTCAGCCTTCATTAGTGAACGACCAATTGGGGCAGTTATATATAGATCTTCAACTTGAGGGTGTTGCGACAAGGCTGACTTTAGAGGAAGGCATTACGAGTTCCAGCAGCTCTGGCGAAGAAAACTTCGTTCGAAAGACTAAAGTACAGGTAAAATTCTTTGGCCTATATAACTTTTTTAATGTGGTATATTGGTACCTTGTTTAACACAGGTGGACTGAAAAGTTCGTAGGCTAAGATGGTTTATTTTTTTTAATAGAGTTTGATTTGATTATTCGATATAGTTACAAGAGCGATACATCGATACATCGATACGATTATATCGCTCATACAATTTTTTAGATATCATTTTTATAGTACAACTAGCTGACCGGGCAAACGTCGTTTTGCCATGTATATCATTCATAATAAAAATAGGGGTTGATCGTAGAGGGGTGAAAATTAGGGGTTGTATGTATTTTTTAATGCTGTATCATAAAAAAATTAAAATTAAAAATTTTTCTCTAAAAAATAAAAAATAAAATTTAGGGGTGGCCTACCCCTAACATTTAGGGGGATGAAAAATAGATGTTGGCCGATTCTCATAGATACCGGATAAGCACAAAAAAATTCATCAAAATCGGTCAAGCCGTTTCGGAGGAGTATGGCAACGAAAACTGTGACACGAGAATTTTATATATTAGATTTGTCTCTTTCCTCAAAATAGGTTTCATTAACCAAGTGGTTTGCTAAACATAATAAAATCCTTGAGAAGGCTCAACTGTTGATTTTGCTGGTCCAGATTTATTTTGCCAAAAAGCAACGCTTTATTAACACACAAAATTCCTGTTTATGAGTTCCTTCACTCAAAATACTATATCTCAAAAACTTAGTACGAGAGTTGTCAAATTTATACACGTGTCTTTTGAAGGTTATGGCTAACGAAAGATCATATTTATTTAGTACAGCGCCATCTATGCGTTAGCCTACAAACATTTCAGCCCACCTTATAGTATGCCAACACAGTTTAATATAAGGCACAACTTTTTTGTTTAAATACCGAAAAAATCATTGTGTGTGTGCTGTAGTTTTGTATACTTATTTTTTCTATTTCTTTAAACGCCCGTAGTTCAACGTAGTGCTTCCATGTATATAATATGATTCAATCGTTTGATAAGATAAGCAACTTCATTAATTTAATTTTTCTTAATTGAATATAACTCAAAAAAAATTGTATGAACGATTGAAAGAACGATAAAACATTATTTTTAATCATAACATTTGAATGCTACTTCTAGATGAACATCATTTTGTCTCAATAGACTAGTGGCTGATTAGTTTTCTGCGTCTGACATACACGATTTGAATGGCGTTTTTCTTCACCCTAAAAGTGTTAGATAGGTCTTCTTGCAGGGTTCATCGCACGCTAAATCCAGTGATAAAGTAGCCGGATGAGTTCATCGGGCTACTTTATCATATAAAAGAACACACTGCTCTTCTCAGTTTTAATAAATATGCTTTTTATGTAAAAAAAATCCTCAGGTGCGCCGACGTAAACGTGAATATAGCAAGCTGGTCATGATATACGAAGAGGATGCACCTCTTCCATCTCCAGATGAAGCAGCGAGTCCCTCGTCGTAATAAGCCCGTAAAGTCTAGATATTAAGCAAATAAGTACTCAAAATGTCTAATTGTAAGTTGTAACACGTTATCCATTGAAATCTCGAAAACTGTGCCCATTAGTGCCGTATACGTTAAGGTAAACAAATTCGAGAAATTAATGCAACTTTTCAAAAAAAATTACAAAAAAACCTAATACATGCAATCGTGAGCATGCTCGACCTAAACATTAAACACTATTTGATATTAAATCTATGGAATATATGTTTTAATGTATGGAATTCGTATCGACGTATACGCACGTTGTACGTTACTGATGAACTCAGTGCGTGATTCAAAGGTCTCTTTTCAGAACACTTCAATTGGACAACGTTATCGTTTATAGTGATGTAAGGATATAAACCTAATGTTTTATAAATGTCGCGATTTAACGAACAATATATTATTATATAATTATCGTTTAAAATCGTATATAGATCCTGTCTTGTTAGGATGAAAATTTTATCTCAATTTTATTTAGGCGAAACCTGTCACTACCATCAAAATGATATATAAAATTTAAAGATTTTAACCGTTTAAACGATTTTAGTGAGTTAATTTTAGCCTCAATAAAGTTTCAGCGCTTCGTGTTTTGATCTCTGAATAAACAGCAATCAGAACACCTTCCGAAAACTGGGCGTATAACTAATAAAATCGAATAATGATCGACTAAAATGAAAACTCTTTTACTACGTCAAGAATGTAGTGATAAAATATAGTACATAGGTTATTTCTTTCGTTACTACTAATTGATGTCTAAAATTAAACTTATGATAGTATATTAAACATAATATAGATCATACAAAATAAAAGATTCTACCAGATAGATCTTATCTCCGAAATGAATTGTTTAGATTAGATCATAGTCACGAACGCAGATCCGATTCCAATTTAAATTCTCAACGTCAATTTAACATTCTTCTCAAATAGTTTTAACGCCAATTTAAATTATTATTCATACATTTTGTATTTTCCACTTAGTTAGGTTAGGTTAGGTAAATATTGATCGGACATAGATAGATACCATATACATAGAAATAATATTAAAATATGTTTTTCGTCTAAAGCGAATAGGCTACCTATGTAATGTCGAAAACGTGAGAAGTGAATGGTTAAAGTATGGGAGCTTATATATATATATATATGAAAAAATATATTACATATTTACATAAAATCGGATATATTTTATTTAATAATAGGAACAAAGTTAAATTATTTATATACAAAGGTGAATCAAATATATTTTATACATAACATATAATTCTGTTAATAATAATGATAAAATGTTACTAAATTCACATTAATTTAATTGTTTTGGTTTGTATGAAATATCATATTTTAACAACTATATTTTGATAAATCAATGATTATTTACAAGACATTTTACTCCATAACGCTTTTGAAGCCGTGGTTGTACAGATCTCAATAACACTTTATTTTTCATACTGTCGTCGTATATCGTCTTTTAACTTTTAATCATATATTTAAATGTTGAATTAAAATATATTTTACGTTTGATAATTTATAAAATGTTCTGGTATTCGTTATTGTATTTTTAAATTTTTTAAATTTTATATTGTACTTTTTATGTTTGTGGAAAATTATTTAAAGGTATCTGTAAATTTATTTGTAAAATTTTAAATTTTATACAGTCGTAGTCAGATTGTGTACGTACCTATCAGTGTACCATACATTATTATAAAAATAATTTAATGTTGAAGAAATATGAATAAAAATAATAATTTCATGTTTCTTTTTTATTTTATAAACTTCTAGAAGTGAATCACAAACTACAGCATTATTTTTTCCTTACGATAGTCAGGTTCTAAGGCACATATTGCGTCCATTAGGTTTGTTACGAGTTACGGACCCGACCGACGTACACAGATAGACAACATTTTCAAACTTATAAATAACTAGCAAACTCGGCGAACTCCGTTTGGCCACCAGATGGCTTCGTTTTATGTAACATTTCGTTTGGTGATCCCGCTTTTCTGTTGAAATTTTTCCTGAATTTTCTTTGCTATAAACCTCACGGAGCCCGAGACCTTTCCAACGAATGCAAAACCGTGGAAATCGGTTCGTGTGTTCTGGAGTTATAGCGTCAGGAAGGAAAACCCGACTTATTTTTATTTAAATAACTAGCAAACTCGGCGAATTCCGTTTCGCCACCAGATGGTTTTGTTTTATGTAACATTTCGTTTGGTGATCCCGCTTTTCTGTTGAAATTTTTCCTGAATTTTCTTTGCTATAAACCTCACGGAGCCCAAGACCTTTCCAACGAATGCAAAACCGTAGAAATCGGTTCGTGCATTCTGGAGTTATAGCGTCAGGAAGGAAAACCCGACTTATTTTTATATCTATATATATAAAAGAAAGTCGTGTTTGTTACAACACTTATAACTCGAGAACGGCTGGACCGATTGTCATGGTTTTTGATTTGTTGGATTTGTTTCCGTCCCGAATAGCAGAATAAGCAATAAAATATTGGATAAGTTATCGAATAACAATAAATTAATAAATTAATTTTACGAATGCAAAAACCATATGGTGCCATCTGTTGACAAAACTACGCATCATTTTACGTCGAATTCGTGTCAGTTCAAGAAATTCCGATCTTGAGGTTGAATGAGGAGATGCATAACCATGCTTTGATCCTGCTCAAAAGATGTTGGATATCAGAAAGTGCTTAACATGCAGTATCGCCAAACAACGATATTATAAGGTTGTAGGGCGAAACGAAGTTAGCCAGGTCAGCTAGTAGTAGATAAAAAAATCATCTAGGGGCCTCCTAGCCTAGCGGTCTTATTAAGTGGCAGCTAGGTGAGGGGTACCAATTTCAACTCCCGGTTCGAGGGCAAGTTTTTAATTTAATTTAAATTTGTTCTCGGCCTTTGGGAGGGTTGTGCCGTACCGGGCGAGTGGTTAAACCGTACATGGAGGACACAGTCGAATTTCTAAAGACGCACGAATTATAAAAAAAATCCTATACTTGACGCTGGCTAATGCACAAATCGTGAAAAAAAAGATCATCTAACTGTAAACCTTAAGCATTCTCAAATCCACTTGAAAACAAAAATTCATTAAATTTATACCAGTTTAAGAGCTTATTAAGATATCCAAATGTGCATTAATTATGGCTAACTTTTTTTGAAATGAAACTTTAGACGCATGAGGGCTAAACTTACGGAGCGTCACGAAGATGGCCACCGATTGAGAGAGAGTGAGAAGGTTGAAATTACCTAATAGAAATTCTATTTTTAAAATGAAAATTTCGTACAGAGATTTTATGCAAACTCGCGAACTCCGTTTCGCCACCAGATGGCTTCGTTTTATGTAACATTTCGTTTGGTGATTCCGCTTTTCTGTTGAAATTTTTCCAGAATTTTCTTTGCTATAAACCTCACGCCCGAGCCCCGAGCCCCGAGCCCCGAGCCCGAGACCTTTCCAACGAATACAAAACCGTGGAAATCGGTTCGTGCGTTCTTGAGTTATAGCGTCAGGAAGGAAAACCCGACTTATTTTTATATAGTAGAAGATTAGTATTTTCATGACAATTAAATTCCTTTAATTCCTAACATAATTTCCTGTTTCCTTCCCTCTAAGTCTCGAAATTTTTTAGATTTGTATAAAAATGAACAAGTGTTAAAAATTAGTTTGCCAAAGAAGTTTCACTTCTGACATATGTACTTTTTTTCAATTAAAGGAATACGCATTGAATCAGTTTTTTAGATTTTGTTGATCATATTGTTGTCAATTAATTTAAATATTTATGCATCAGACAATATATCACGATTACAATTTTTTTTTTTTATAGAGGGGGCAAACGGGCAGGAGGCTCACCTGATGTTACGTGATACCGCCGCCCATGGACACTCTCAATGCCAGAGGGCTCGCGAGTGCGTTGCCGGCCTTTCAAGAAGTGGTACGCTCTTATCTTGAAGGACCCTAAGTCGAATTGGTTCGGAAATACTTCAGTGGGCAGCTGGTTCCACAAATTTATTTCTCATTGTCTTTTTCATAAAGATCTAAGTTTCCAACCAATTTTTTATAATAATAATAATTATTATATAGATATTACAAGTATTATTATTGTATCTATTGGTACTTTGATTTACATTTTTATTATACTATATTTAATTAGTATTTTTTGGAATGTGACATTTTTGTAATTATCTCACTAATTATTTCGGAGCATAAAAGATACGCCTGATGGAAAATTATTCTTATTTAGTATTGCAATTGGTAGACCGGGGAAGCTGAATGGACGGATTGATCTCATGAAACCACCATTTTTGCCAGACCTATCAATAGCAAATGTAAAATAATGTTGTATATCCTTAAATGAAATAGAAATAAATTGATATTGTCAGATATTTTCACCAAGAGACGTATTAAAAAATTTATAATGTTTTTATTTAATACAAATTCGAATCTAGTGGCTGTAATTTGAAGTAAAAATAATTAATTACAATAGGAAAAAATATATATATTGTGAGATTTATAAAGGATTGAATAGACTCCAGATTAAATTTTTGTTGGAGAACTACTAACTTTATAATGTATATTCCGTCTCCTTCAGATCTCTTGGACCGGTTTAAATCTGTTATAATTACTATTTTATAATATTTGTATCTAAATATTCACACAATTCCACCTTAACCATTCTTTAAATCATTTGTTTACCACAAATTTAATTTTTATATAATTAATATAAATAATCAGGCGCTTTAGTTAAACCATTTCTTGGATGAAATTTTAATAAGTTTGTACAATTTAGTACCAGACGGAATGGTTATTATTTTAAAACTTTAGTTTTCCTATTTGTATTAATCATCACATAAAAATGCAGTAATTTTCTGTTTAATACGTGATGTGTCCACACATACGCATTAAAAGCCCCGTAAACAATGTAACAACATTCACGCACACCAACGTAGAACCAATACGACGGCAATGTTACCTGCGCAAGAGTCGCATTCCGTTTCCCACCTCCGCGCGTATTCATCGAGGCTGTTAAAGGCTTCGATATTCAAGTATATTTTTTAGAAAGTGACCTTAGTGCGTGTGTTTCGTTTTGATTCCGACATGACAGCCAACTAGTGTAAGTATTATATTACATATTATTACAACCATTATATATAAGTACTATATTGTTAATATACATACGATGATTAAACCTTCGTGCTTATCGTCTCAAACAATACCTCATTATCTAGAAAAAAATTACAGCCTTTTGCAACGTAATACAGGTAGGGTACAAATTTCGGATTTTCATTTTCCATATCCACGGACGTTTCATAATCATAAGATCGGATCACGTGATCATTGCTTAGCGAAGTGTGATTAATCTAACAGTTTTTCCCAACATATTTTTCCGATGACTAAATGAACCGTGGCTTATAAACCTTCAAGGCTTAGTCAAAAGTGCGCAGTGTGAAGATATATCCCTAATTGTATTGTTATATATAACAACATATAAAATACAGGTGACGCCAATATTGGTTTTTCCTGTCCGTTAAAATTTCTTTAACTACAGATAATCAATATCGTGGTTTGTGGATTGGAGTAATTCTCCTGCTATGATTCCTACCTTCATATTTGTATTATTTTACGCACTTGCCAGCCCTCTGCTGCCTCTGATGAGCCACCTGCTCGTGTTTTTTTTATACATATGTAACTGGGGGCAACTGTTGCATAAAAAAAAAAAATATTAAGGAGCTGTACATCATTGCTTTTATTTTGTTTGTGTTTTATGATTAAAAAATACCAAACAATACCGAACATTGGATTAATACCTAGCGCCTCTGTCCAAAAGTCTGCTTAGTTTTGTAGCAGAAAATTAATGATATCTCGTTAAAAAGCCTATAAAACCTTATCCTTACATAATATAACGAACTATTGATGAAGATATCGCAAAATCGGAACAAAATCCACGCGGTTAAATTTTAATATATTGAGAAAGTTTTGTGTAAATTTCTATTGAACATATAATTACCTACTATAATTGCTCATTAACACATGCGTCGTAATTACTAAAGTACCTACCTGTTATTCGTAATGACAGATGGGTTTTAATGACACTGATAAGGACTGTCTGTAAACAGGTTGCTTAAGTGTAATGTGTTAAATGTTAGAACAATGTATAAAATATTATTTAGAGTGATTTTAAGGGAACAGCAATTTATTAAAAGTTTTCCATATTTAGAAGGTTCACGGAAAAACGTAATCAAATGTGAATAGTTTCACAAACACAGCAATAGTTTCCAAGTAATCTGTTTAAAGAAAGAAAAAATATTTAAATATTGAAGTCACAAAAAAAACAAATATATAAACCATTCAGCTGCAATAACTAAGTAAAAGAAATAGAACAATCCCGTCTGGTAACACAGATATTGACAGGTCTGGGTGGATTTTCATCGTATTTTCACAGACTTAAAGTTAAACAAAACGCAGCCTGTCCTTACAACAATGCAGATGAAGAGGCGATATTGCATGTCCTGATTGACTGTCCAATGTAGGGCTACGTAAGGTACAACACTGAAAAAATTAAACGATTAAACACACCAGAAAAAATAATTAAATAAGAAACGTGGAACAAATTTAAGAGCAACAACACAGCAAATTTTCTGCCATCGGCAACACTGATCTGGTCTAGATATTTAGATTTTAAAATAAATAAATATATATATATTATGTACTTGGTAATTTGGGTGAACGAAATTTGGAAATAGCTCCAGAAGTTTTTAGTAAACACATTGCAAATATACAAATCTTTTCATTTAAAAATTATCCGTGCGCGTTTTATCATGAAAATATTAATTTGCATTAATTAAGAGCATAGGACCTTTACAGAATTTAGAGAAATTGAGTTGTTTATGAACTACCTGACTCTAGTTGTCAATAAAACCTTAGTCATAGATTCAATTAATATTAGCTACCTTCATTTGTTGCTTCCTGTTATTCCGTATTGATAAACAAATGGCGAAAATCTTATCAATTCTATTTTCAAAACAAAATTATAAACAAACGTTAACCGACCATTCAATTGTTAACGTGAAAGTGGGTATCTTACAATTCCGATAAACATAAACAACGTAATACTGCCTCACACGGTACAATATCCGGTACAGAATGGTGTATTTCTATTGCATCCGGCAAACGCGAAAATTTTAAGACTTCACGCCTAAATTGATTTACCAAGTACATTGTACTCATATTAGCTTCCACGGTGATTTAGAGTGTATGATGCTCTACATAATAACCTTAATAGATGTAGGTTTCTAAAAAACATATATATTACTAGCTGATCCGGCAAACGTCATTTTTCCATGTATTTACATTAATTTTACAAATCATTACAAAATAGGGGTTGATCGTAGAGGGGTGAAAATTAGGGGTTGTATGTATTTTTAATGCTGTATCATAAAAAAACTAAAAAATACATTATCTACAAATAAAAATTTAGGGTGGACTACCCTTAACATTTAGGGGGATGTAAAGATGTTGTCCGATTCTCAGACATACCCAATATGTACACAAAATTTCATTAGAATCGGTCAAGCCGTTTCGGAGGAGTTTAACTACAAAAACCGCGACACGAGAATTTTATATATTAGATATACTAACAATTGTAAAAACAATTCAGACTGGAATGAGTTCAGAACAAAACCAGTTTGAAACTGCACCATTTTGAACACACATTGAACGATAGAGGCAGTCTTGTAGCCTTAGACCAACGTTGCGTCACTTGCATACTAATGAAAGGAAAACAATAAAATATGTGACTATCATTCACAATATTATATTAGCCTCTTGCTCTGCTTTCCTTCGTGTGTCATCCTCAAATATCATTTCACATTGTTAAAGTAACTTTTTGTAGGAAGTCTTAAAAGTGCCCCATGGGGCAAATGGCAGATATTCAAACATTTTAGTTTATTCGTCGTTTCACTTCACAGACATGTAGGTGGTTAGCTTTCTGAACCTTTCAATCAGAAACAATTATTATCGATAAGATGAGGCGTCAACCTCAGGGTTAAAAACATATGTATAATATGTAAGCAGCTAAAGGGACGGCATACTTAGATATTACTTAATATTATTTGACTATGGTTTCCGAGAAAAGTGTATGTAAACGTTACACAGTATGTGTTGAAATCTGTAAAAAATTCAAATACTTTGAGACGAAAGTAAGAACTCCCATATCTTATCTAAAAATTTATATAAACAATATGCAGTCTATGATAAGTGGCTACAAAGACCCAATTTCACTTATAACAACACTTTGAACGTCACACCTGCTTTGTACATTAACCATACCTTAATTGAAATATGTTTGGCCATCCTAATCTAGGCATTTATATTGCATCATGCAAGTTAATTGTCGCCTTTATTCAAGGTCTATATGGTTATAGTAACATGTATTTGAGGTAAATGCGTGTCATTCGTGTCTTTAAGATCAGTGTCGTACGTTTAGTTATTTCGAATTTCTAAATGCGCTCCAAAATATGTCTTGCCCTCCGAAACGAGAAACTTTTATCATTTCTTGTCTGGTTCTACTTTCTGACAGTTCCTACTTCACAATAATATATGAATTTATCGGATTTTTGTCATAGACGTTCTACATTAACATTGTGTTACCTATACTAAATCGATTCTTTTTAAAGATCGGCGCGACTAATCCACGACTTACCCCGCTATGGGAACAAGCTCAATCCCCTTCCTACAAAGGACGCGGCTGTGAAATACCTCATTAGCTTTCAATTAAAACACGAACCTATTCAAATTTAATATAAAATTGCTTAATGCTCATAATAGAAGATAAGGTTTAATAATGAACCTTAAAAGAGAGAGAGAAAAATACATTTGAATAAATCCGATAAGCGTTATTATTACGATTTTATAGTTTAGTTGAATCCGTTGCTAGGCAACCAGTTGAACCTACAAAAGATCCTAGCGCTATGCTCCAGCTTTCAATTATGATTAAGAATACTATTTCGTTCGAAATAATGTTTCCTCCGTGAAAAATATTATTTTTTAAATACGTTTGTTAAGTGCCATCATCAATAGCGGTTTTATCAGGAAATTTGTAGTTGGTAAGTAACCTTGAGTAAATTTAACCTCCAAAGAGTAGAATATATTTAATCAAATTTCCAATTAACCTCGTTATATATTTTTTATATATTAGGTCTTAAAAAATCTATTATATATTATCACTACGCTAGTGTTCGTGCGTAAAATCTTAAAATTCCAAGTTTGCTGTTAGCCAAACATGAGTCATCAAAAGACAAAAACATTTGCTCTCCAGTTCCTATTAAATATTTTTTACGAATAGCAATTTATTACTTTATTACAATTACGTCATTTGACAAAGCGTATTCTATTTTCAAAAGTTGGGTGTGTCGTCAAAAAAGGAACGGTGAGAAAGTTTCGGGACGAGGGACCCCTTTGTTGTAAGACAAATATGAACCTGTCGCCTCTATTTTGAAAAAAATACCTCGCCATTCCCTGCGTCTACCTGTGATCTCTGCATGTTACTACAAGCATGACTCATACTGTGTAGTGGCATGGCGCTTAGTCAAACAAGCTGACAGGTCCGTGAAGTATTAAAATAAGGCTTTAAATATATATTAAGCTAATTAGTTCTAGACTATTTGAGCTGGGCTTTTTCTTAATTTAATTATTTTTTGGACATATTTAAATACCCAATGTTTTAGTTAGTTCAACTTATTACGCGAGTCTTACTCGTACGTCTTTAAATTACTTATAAAACAAGTTAGTATTTTGGCTACTCCCAGTACACAACTCCAAAACCAAATTATCTCACATGGACACAGTCTTGTGAAAAATTATTTATAAATTACTTTGAACATATCTGGATACTATAAAATTCAAAGTAAACTAATTCCTGGAATTAAGCAGTGTTGCAGAGTGAAACCCAAGAAAATGTTCAAGCCCGTAAAAACACGAGTAGTCACGATCGTTGGGGGTTTTATTTCAACGTAGACGGGGTACCTAGATTTACTATAGACTACGTAGAGCTACGGTTTTAACACTTTTTATACGATAAATTACGCTCAAAGCAATCAATACTATAATTATAAATGAATTTACAGTATATAAACTAATGCGTACAAATAGAACGAAAAGTGATTCGAGGTATAGGTATTGATTATGAAAAATGTTTTTTTATAAGATTACTAGTAGACTCGGCCAAGCGTTGCTGTGGCTAAGGTTTTTGTTACAGATGTTAAATAGTATCTTATGTGAAACGTTGGTACTTTCAACACAGCGCGGCGCCATCTGTTAGAATTGTGATTTGTGACTGTCAAATAATAACAGACAAATAATTAGCAATAAATTAAAACTGCGACTATAATTTGAGATTTAAACTATCCTATCTCTCAAGTTGGATCGAACTGCACATGGTGTGCAAATTTGATTGATATCGGTTCGGTAGTTTAGGAGTCCATTGAGGACAAACATTGTGACACGAGATTTATATATATTAAGATGAATATTTTCATTCTAACATGCCTGCCTTAAAATATATAATATATAAACATATTATGTTTTATAATTCTAACACGTGTTCACTTATGATCCAGTGGCGTTAGAATCCTTTGGGGTCACAGATTGCTACTGCTTCTTTGAATATTTTCTTTTTATATAATAGGTTCTAAACCTGATACAGATTCTCGGGTCTAAGACGTGGCTGATTCTTCACGACAAGACTGGCACTTGGCCTCAGAGCTGGGAATCATTTGTTTTAGCCTTATTTTTAGTTTTTTTCCTTTGTTTTTGTTATTCTTGGAAACTTTTAGAAATAGAAAATCAAATAAAAATAATAATTTTATTTGTAGCGTGTGTCCGGTGGTGTACTCTTGTGAGTTCATACGCCTTTGCGATGATTAAAACAAAGACGTGAAACATCAGCTTCACCCAAGGGAAATACGGAGTTTCATTCAATATTGAGTGGACTAAGAGAGCGATAACTACCTCCGTGGATAGTACGCTACATACTTCGATTATATATTGACTTGTTTGTTTTTTAAGACAAAATTTCTCACAGCAATATATATGGGATGCGTAATGCAACTATGACACCATGGTCCGCATGGTCCGCTTCGTACAACGATCTTGTAAATCATAAAACTTGTTGGAGAATTTCTTGTCAATTATTTTAATCCATTCTACACTCTTGACTTGAGAAACATGTCTACATGTCTACATGATTAAAAAGAGTGGCGGAAAGTTTCTTGCCAGTTCTTCTTACCCGCTCTACGCCCTTGACTTGCGAACTGGTAGTAAATGTAAATTTACTAACTAAACACAATGTTATTAATATTATTTAAGCTTTATTACAACAATTGGGTAGATTACATTCTTACATGAGTATTAGTTATGTTAGTAGAAGTAGTAGTATAAGTTCTAAAAGTTTTAAGGTAGATTTTTAGTGGTTAAGTTTTGTACCCCTTTTCGGGTAAAAGCCTCCTCCATGTTTTTCCATTTCTTTTTGTCTTCAACAACAACAGCAACATTCATCCAGTTTTCCCCGGTAGTTATATAACGTTATCTGTTGGTCTTTTATTTTGTCGTCCTATACATCCCATTCCAGACTCTAATAAAACAAATAACGACAATAAATAGAGCATTGGTTTTCAGTGTTAAAATGGCACAATTGGCTTGCATGCTCGCGATGGCTGGTGTAGCGTCAGCGCAACTCACGCTTGATGGCATCCGTTGCGGGCAGCTCACTTGTCAGTTTGACGAATATTGCTCACCGGAAACCAATAGATGTGCACCATGCGCCATTGTTTGCAACAAAACGCACCACAACTTCGACTCGGGGCTTTGCATCAAGGAATGTCAAGGTATGGTTAAATAGATTATTTCATTAAAAAACGTTAAAAATTGTATTGCAAGCGTAGCAAGCTTTAAAAAAATCGATATAAATTTACGATATAACACTGATTCTCGCAAGTGTAGGCGAAGTTTGAAGTTTATTAAACTAGGAGGGAGTTTAATGTTAAATAAATAAAAAAAGGTAAGTAATGTTAAATAAATAAGTTAGACATGTTATTATTTAGCTGTTCTCTATGGTTTCTTTATAGATGACATATCATGTTATGAGGTCACAGACATTTTTAAGAGTGATACCGAATATTATAATAAATATTATGAGCATTTAACAGCTTAATATTTGGGATCTGATCATAGAAAGAGGGACTATATGAAGGAATACTTAAATTAAAAAAAACTCTTTTTTTTGACATCAGTTGAAATATGTGTTTGGAGATATCATTGGCAGAAAAATGACGACTTATTCAAGAAATGAATAACGTTTGTTTTATATAAAACGAGAGCATACATTATAATATACTGAGTACTCTATCAACTCGCGAGAACGGCTCAAAATATTTTTAAGGTTTTTACAATAGAACCTAAAGATATTATATAGTTCGCAGAATATTAATTACGTTACGCGAACAAGACTTAACGACTTTTCACGAAAGGACCGGATATTTAAGCTACGAGGTAAAAGGATGACTAATATTTATCTACATTAATATTAATAAATAGTTGCGATAGACACGCCATTATGGACTTAAACCTTTATATCTTAAGGTTGTATTTATCTTTTCTATTTAATCAGTAACAGGTTCTGTGACCACAAGCCTCGCATGCCGCCTACGTTGAATTTGTCTCATTCTAATAATATACACATCTCTTTCCTTCTCAAGTAGGAATGCATTTCAGGTCAAATACTTCAAGTTATTTTCGCGTTGAATTCAAATTTTAACGTACGATATTAATTTCTAAGGCTTATTTATAACAAAATTAAACATTTATGTATTTTTTCATATTTGCTCAATTCGCTAACCTTAAAAAGTCCTTGATATTTACTAAAACACATTTAAAGGTTAAGACGGCAACGTGATTTTAACGGAATTATTTTTCCATTTTCTAAGAATTTTTAGTCTTTGAAAGATTTATTATTAAATACCTTGGCGGGGAATTCGTTTAAAATGAGTTTTGGAGGCATGAAATTTTTTTAAAATTTTGAAAATATATAAATGTTAAATTCTAAATTTAAAATACACATTTAAATCTATGATTTACTAAGTACTTTAGTTTTTAAAATATTTGACTATTGCATCAAATAGTATAAGCGGTTTAAAAGTGAGAGTGTAGAAACCAAGATTAATAGGTGCCAATTTTGTTATCTCTGGCTGTGTAACGTTGTAGAACAGCGATGAAAAACGAATAAAATCAAAGAATGCAAGGTAAGCGTACCGACAGAAACGGCTCATTGGTAAGGGTTCAGAGTACCTGTGGCCGTCATGGTCTGCTGGGGGCAGGTTTTTACTCGCACATGCACATGATACATATAAACAGTTCTTTTGTTGTGTGGGTTTGGCACAATGAAACTGTATACGTAGAAAATATTGCTACATTCAAGTACGCTTTATGTTTGAACTCGCTAGTTTAAACATAATAGCATAAGTATAATATTTTTTTTAGTAGTTTAATTGATTTCATATATCAACACTATTATTTATTTATTAATTCTAATAAGATACCTGGTAAGCTGGTATAATATATACGTAAGCTCAGAAAACTTAAACTTATGCCAACAAGTAATATATGAACTTATAATGAATCAATTAATAATATTTTTTTAATTCTATGAACAATTAACACCTGTACGTAAGGTGAAGTCAAACATGCGAAACCTGGTACGTTACGCCCAATTACGACCAAATTGATTTCATCTGAACTCTATTGAGCCGTGTCAATTATTACTGTCATAATTATTTGGAACAACGTCATATAACGAGTACTTGACGATAATGAAAAAGGAATTGAAGCCCCACAATTTATTTTTCCGTTATTTTTCTGAGAAATAAAACTTCGAAGGACAGAGAGCCTATAATATACTTCGCACGTTGTTGCTTCGTAAAAATTACAGCGAATAGCAGGTAAAGTATTTCTTATAAGACTTCTTTGCCAACTCTATTTTAATGATTTATACATGTCATACCGACCTGTTGGGTAACGCTATCGTGTATTAATGTAAATCTTACTATCTAAAGATTATAATACTTTATTGCTAATTGAGCTTATTTGAAGTTTAAAGACAGATTTTCAAATGTACCTTAGAGCTGGTTGTGGAACTAATGGCGCTACAACCCTTAGTTTGGCCCTTAGATTTCTGTATCTATTTCATTAAATTTTTACTAATAGGCAATGTGTGCATGTGTTAAATGCACACATAGACACGTTAAATCGTGAATCGAAGGCACATCCTGAAATCATCATCTCTCCAGCTCTACACTCTTACCCAGTGGAATAAATATAATAACATTTTTAGATTTATTTCATTTTTAAAATAACATTTTATAGAAATAAATATGTATCTCAAATAATGCTGATCGCTAAATTTGAAGACGGGACCAATTCGAGTATTTTTTTATTGATTCTTTGAATTCATTAATATTCCTCTGAGAAAGGTTTTTATGAAGAGAAAAATACAAAATAAATTCAAATTTTATTTAGTAGGTACTTAGGTTTTTAATTCTGGAAAAGCGGACAGTCTCTAGTTAGTACCTGCTTAAATGGTAGCCTTAATAAAAAAATCCTATTAAGACGAAACGAAGTTCGCGGGGCAGCTTGTTTATAATAAACATGTATCGATTTTATTTTTACACAATTTGGAGTCGAAACCTTAAATTGGCCTCATCGAAAAAACAGTCCGGATTGTTATTTTTCCGACAAACCCGGGAACGTGATACAGGCTTAAGAGGCAGTTTACTCTCTAAATATCCGTGCAACATGTTTAACTAAGCAACCTGAGCCATTAACAATTTAGATAAGATAAAATAGTAATCATTTAACAGACTTTACTGCATTGCATTATTCTGCATTTTGCAAAGCGCTAGAGTATAAAAGTATACATTATTAGTTAATGAATAAAAAGTAATACAAATATGTTGATTTTTAAGGATACCTCCTGGATTTGCGGTACATGCGACGGAGTGAGACTGTCTCTCCACCTTCTGACATGAACGGTATGTATTTTAAAATTGTTATCATACTTCTGCAAAATTTGAATTCTGCAGAAAATAATTCTAATATAGCTGTTTAATGGTAACAATATTGACATTATTTACTAATGTCTACCAATACATATATACATGGCTTTGTTTGCAAGAGTTCCTTTCAAATTTATTCGCCAAAAACTGTCACGTTTGAGAAAAGACCATGAAAAACCTGTTTAGTGAAAATATATTTTTTTATCTTTATTTAATAACTCACTTTCATTTCCCTATATGGTATTAATTCTCATTAAAATTTATGATAGACATTATAATTTTCAACAGTGCTTGTAAATTAATATAGGGTTTATTTGTTAAAATTTCCAGCAATTTGATTATAATTTTCGTGTTATATGTTCGGAAGATTTTAATTAATGGAGACATTTGATGGTCTTTGTCATATGTTTTACTGATAATTACTGCTGATACTTGAATAAAGGGTTTTAATTAAAGCCCTGAAAATGTATTGTTCTTCAAATTAATTATAGTCTATTAATAAAATAATATCAAATGGCGATGCATATATGCGATACTCGAAGAGGGCGTGAGTGATTTTTTGGTTTCGTTTTTGTTTTTGGAGTGGAGGATTATATCGTCAGAAAACCAGCATCTTGGGTCCTAGAACTAAAATTCTAGAGAATGTGTATAGCATGTGACTCAGAAATGTATTTAGCCCCTGCCATTACGGCAATTACGGGACATTTTGAACTTTTCGGCAGTAGTAGTAATCAAACTGATCACATAGTCTACCGGCAATGAGCCGGTTTCAATTTTTATGTTACTATGTTAAGCCACGCAATTGTTTAGCTATAGCGATTTGTGGAATTAATATTTACGAATGTTGCGAATTTTATTTATGTTTTTTCTTGCTTTGTCCAACAGCGAATTTTACTTTCTTATATAGATCGGTTTAGCCGCGCGTCACCATTGATCTAAACTCATAATTTAGACCGACTATTTTTATCTATTTCTCTACCATTTCACCTTCTCTTTTATTATTTTTCCCGTCTTTCTGAGATGCGAGTTAATATCTTGAATCTGTGGTTGTCGCTACTATTTAGCAAGTTTGTTCTTATACATTTCTCTAATTTTTCCATCACTATTTCTTTCGTATATAGTATTGCATAATGCAAAAGTTTTTGTAATGTATGTTTTTATAATGTGCGTATTTTTCTCTTAAACTATTGTTAATAAAAACCTAAAGCCATCAAAGGACAATAGGTTTTAGTAAAGTAACTAAACTACCGTGAACTGAAGGCGTACGACCCATTTCATAGAACTTCAATTTCCAACCCAAAGATGGCGCCAGGTTTAAAATGAAAATATTAATTTTGCTATTATTATAATGTATCGGTTTGGATCTTATGTTAACTTATAAGGTAATAATATAATTTATTTTCCTAGGTGTGCAACGACAGGCGCAAACTGCTTTAATTGTAAGCTGTGTCGCGTTGGCTATGCTGCTGCTGATTCTTATTATAATTTGCCGAGGTCGTCTTTCGTGGAGACACATAAAGCAAAAACTTCAGCCTTCTAAGGTAAGACGAACTACGTATAAAAGTTATATTTAACTCATCTTATTAATTTTTATTCAGGTGATATCTAGATTGAAGTGTAAATAACATCACAAATGTATGACTTTTATTTTCAGAATCGCGTCAAGCAATACCCAACTGACTTAACACACCATAATCCGCACGCAGAAATGCCGAAACCGAAACCTGACTTGAAATTGGAAATACGAAATCCTGAGCCTCCGAAACGACAACCTTTGAACGTAAGAGACTTGGACGCTAGAACTCAGACCGAAAAGAGTCTGGGTGCTACGACTCCGAAGACCATGAGCACAGCGGTGAGCAATAGACACCCGGCGGAAGACACCACCCTTGACTTCTCGTACGATAATATGGGCATGAATGTAACCCCACCCGAGCAAGCAGCGACCCACAAATTCTGAAAACCGACCGTAAGCTTTGCTGAATCTATGGACAGATTATGATGAGAGTCAGTGAATTATCTAGTTCGTGTGTAATAGATTTCAAAAAAGAAATAATTTTAGAATCTCGGTAGTGACCTTGTAATTTTCGAATTACGAAACTTGTTGGAAAAAGCTCTTCGGTAATGATTTGTCTTGTGAGCTTCTTTATCTAAGTAAATTTGATTAGTCATTTCGATTTCATCTAGAGGATTGTAGATGAAATTTTTCTTAAGTAATACCAAGAAATTATCAAATCAGATAGGATTTTAATGGCATTTTTCAAGCTTCAGTTGCTTTCTCGGAATTCTCCCTTTGATTATGGATACAACTAAAGATCTATTCTAATTGATATTGATTATTTAATAGGTACTTTTATTTGAAGATAAAAATTACACCCGTACACTTACAACTTACTTTCACTGACAAACGTAAAAAGATATTTATTGTGAATATATTCGATATAAAGGCTATCGCGGTTCAACATAGCGTGAACATATAATTTAATCACATTTCAATTTAGCGAATTAAGTTTACAATGTTAACAATATGTGTCTAATTTGCTATGAAATTGTAAACTATTATTGGGTTTGCACTCGTAAATTAACTTTTTGGAAATAGTGATTAAGTAATCAGAAAAACACAATTGCCGATATTGATCGACCATTGTATCTACAATTGTATAATATTATAATAAATAACATAACATTATATATTAAATCTTATGTAAAATAACAATTTTGATAATTATATTAATTCCCGTTCTACATCCTTAATAATCTTTGTCTGTTTTACATGTTGTATTTAAAAAAATTAAATCTTTCGAATACAGTTTGAAGTAGCGCACAAAAAGCTTTTTGACTAAAATAAGTTTTTAAATAATGCCTGTCGGTCTCTTTTACCACAAAGTAAACACTATTTGTTAGAAAGTTAAAAGTGCTTTAGGCAAAGCAGTCTAAAAATATGTTCAAATCTACTTAACTGAGAATGTTATCAAACCTTATACAATTTATTAAAAAAAAAAAAAAAATATATTATCATTTTTAAATTGAGATTTCCAAGCATAACTTATGAGTCTTACTGATTTCGGTAAGAGTCATGAGATTAAAGTTAATTCAAATTATGTAGATCTGAAAAATTGTCCTATTTGAGTGGTGAATCAATTTAAAACAGATTAACAACATCAATAGGATAATAATTTCTTTTGTGAATTAAACTAAAATTAAGATAATTACAATAATATTTGAATACTTGTAATATGCAGAATTTATAATATGTATTCGAACAGCAATAATTATGTTACTTATGCGTTCAATGACGAGTGTTTTGGATTTCGGAAAATTGCCAGCGAATTAATTAAATGAAACGATCTGTTTATTTTACTAATAACCTAATGTAATCTATTTCAACATACAAAAATAAACTCATGATAAATGGGGAATTAGTTATTTGATGTTTTCACGTCACAACTTTTAGGACCACATTCCGCATATCGTTTTAATTTGTAATAAGTATATTTAAGCATTACTACAATGGCGTCAAAATACAAAGATTGATTTAAATATTCAAAACATTAGGCAATTTTAATTGAGTGTCTTCTCTATGGTTTACGTTTTTAATGTTATTAGTTATAAGTGATATTATAATATTTTCTATGTTATGGAAAACTGGAATAACCTGTGACTTATGTTACTGTTACTGCTTACAGTAGATATTTTTTTCATGTTCAATAGTACTTTATGTGTGTAAGTGTAATCTTTTTATTTATTTTTTTGTATATATATTGTATTAATAATTTATGTAAAACATAATGTTTTACATAATAATGAGATGTATATAACTACCTAAGTTTAGTTCACAATTGGTGTTTGTCATAGATAATTATCCATGACTTACTTGACTTAATGTCCTATAACCCCTAGTTGGGGCAGAGGCCGTCCACAGTGAGACTCAATCGCGTTCGGTCTTGAGCCTCGTATTTCACCTAGCTCCAAGTCTGTCCGGCTCTCTTTGCCTCGTCTGCGTCTGAAATATTCTATGGGTGTTTAAAATTTTACTGTGGCTAGAAAACATATACTTCAACAGAAGTTTTGATATAAAAAAAACGTATCCATAGAGTCAATACTCACCACTATCTTCTTAAGTCACAATTTTCTATGCTGTAAAATATTGTCAAGTTTGACACAAATATAATATAGAAGGAAACGGTAGATTTTTATTTGGGAGATGTGTTGTCTTGTGTTGTCTATGTCTTATTTGTGCCTACCTGTATTCATCTCAAGCTTTGTAAAATTGTTGTATCAGAATTTATGTTCTTTTTATTACTGTAGTGACAACAAATCCAAAAATAAATACAAATCGTAAGATCCATAAACGGAAACACTACAAAAAATCTTTGTTAGTTTTCACGTATACCTTTCATAAATAAATGAATAAATTATATTTACATTTTCGGTAATAAATCCGATTTATATATTCAGTAAACATTGCAATTGATTTGTATCGTTTCGTTGTTGTATGAAGGTCTTGTTGTCTTAGGGTAAGAGAAGTCGAGACTTACTGAGAACTATGATTTCCGTATGTCAAGGAGTCAACGCGGTAAGTCTGGACTTTCACCCTGAGGCTAAGTTACGTAGACAAAAGACTTTCACACATGAGAATCGTATTTAAAGTTGTCTCCTGACATTAGCCTTGTTGTGTATATAGTGATGTCTTGTTGAATGTGTGTGTGTGTGAAGAGTCAAATTGGTTTAAATTCGGGCCGGGTTAAAAATGTAATTATGTTATGATATAGTTAAAATATTATAAGATACATAGTTATTTTAAGGATTATTTTAATGACGCAGTATTTATAAAACAGAAATCTATTAAATTTTACTTTTGGTTCTGATATTTTTAAAATTTATAATATTAGATAAATTGGTTTTATATCAATGAGAAATTCGAAAACAAAGTTTCGCTTAGGTTAAGATTATTAAAATGCTATATGGTTTTGATATAATTGTAACATCTATTTGGCCCGAATTTTGATTTATTTGCTTGATATATGGTCTGTTACCTATACATATAGTTGTATCAATGTTAACTTATATCATTATATTTTCAAGTAGAGAGGATTTTTCGGCTTACGTTTCACTCGAAAATTTATCTCTACCCCTATTTCTGATTCAACTGGAGACATGTTATAACACTATGTCATCAAGCAAATAAATAAATTTTCTTTAGTTATACTTTAGGATCGCATAAGTTTTAATTAATATTTTTAACGGTTTTAATACGAACCGTCCATACGAAACATTCCAATAGTGTAAGTTCAATTACATTTTATTAGCTTTCTAAGTTTCTTAAGATTAGTCCACTTTGGTAGGTACGAAATCGTATTTCGACGTTTAAGAACTAGGCACGAGAGATATAAATCCCTCAAAAATATATACAAGTAAGTATCCAAACACTACAATCATCACAATTATATTTAAAAAATAATTGATAAGTCTTAACTATTTTAATCATTTATAACTTTTGTTAATCAATATATATTTTTTTTACAAAGATCTATCTTTAGTTGGGAGATGATAAAATAGTAGAGGTTCGCTTTTTAGTAGTGACAGCGATTCTGACTTCAAGATTGAGCCTTTAATCCGGTTAAATTAGACTAAAAAATAGGGGTAAGGTTACAAAAATTCCCACTTGGCTGAATATTGGTAGGATTGTTCAATACACTATTATAAAGATCACAAAAACGGGTTTTTCGCGATTTTCAGCAAAATGGTAAGTTTTATCATAAAATTAGTTTAGGCAAAAATTGTAGATCAGATAATCCATAAAAATTGTCAAAATACTTTTTTTCCTAAGAGCCACCGTTTTTGAGATATAACGATTCAAAAAGTCGAAAGAGTTGTAATCGTCATAATATTCACACCACGCCACCTTTGAGGTAGTGTTTTTTTTTTAAACAAATTTTTTGTCTAAACTAATTTTATGATAAAGCTTACAATTTTGCTGAAAATCGCGAAAATCCCGTTTTTGTGATCTTTGACCCGGAGTAAGATTTTTTTGCACGTGCCGGATCGATGAGGACTTTTCACATTTCCTTTATAATAGTGTGTTGAGCATTCCTACCAATATTCAGCCAACTGGGAATTTTTGTAACCTTGGATGTCTAAATTGACCGTACTACTTAGTACCGTATTTTTATGATGTTCTCTCAATTAGACTCGATATCGCGGTAAAGCTCTAAAATAAAGTCGGAATCGGTGATGAAACTTAAAGAGTACCTGTTTAATATATTTCTGCTAACACTATCTTAAGCATTACAAATATTAGATGGAGTCCTATTTTATGTTAACCTATAAAATGTTTGAGACAAATCTTTAATATTGTGTCAAAAAAAAACTACTAACTTTTTATTCTGTATCTGGAAAATTGCTTCCTAAGTCCTTTGTAATATCACCCGTCTAAAGAATAAAGCACAAATTAGTTTTAACCCTGAGTAGACCGTAATAACAAAGGTATTATAAAAACATTATTTCAATTATCTCTGACCTTTTCCTACAGCAAAGTATGCGATAACCGCCAAAGGCTAGTTGCTACCGTTGCACTTGCATTTAAAAAACTGTAAATTAACTGTAAAATTATTTATATTTTTTTGCTGCATAAATCTGACGCGCACCTATTTCTAAGTTTTCTTTAGAATGGTTTATATAACAGTTATACTATATTACTGCGCAATTTTAAACAAAAATGATGTAGAATGACATTCAGAAACGAGACTTTGTGCTAAACGGATTGGATTTTGACATACCGAATTTCGCACTATGTCTTGTTTCTGAATCTTATGGACTACAATATTATATATTTATTAATTATATATTGTACAGCTACAAAATTTGAGGAATTCTCTTAATATCAAGGGTTTATTATTAAATTCTAGCTTGTTCATAACAGTAAATGTGAAGTATACTTTTAATTAACAATATCCAATTCGGACTTTGAGAATTTTTAATAATTCATTGTTACAATTTCTTCGGAAGTAGCAATATATGCTTCCTTCTGCCGTTCTTTATACATAATATGTGTTGGAACGATCGTTATATAATCGAGTAAGCTCGTAATTTAAAACAACATTTATGTAATTAAACGTATCGATTGCCCTCAGTATATTCGATTTTAATGTTGTGGTTTTAAATTAAATTTGGTTCAGTCGCCGATTGGATGGCTTCGTCGTGGCTAGCATTGCGGAGTAAATTACTTTTATACACAAAAATATAACGCATCATTGGAAATGCAATCAAGTAATTAAATTTGTCGGAAATGAGGCACTTTATGTGTTTATAGACTTTATTCATTTGTTTGTCTTTATACAATGTTTTTCTTATCGAGTCCGTTAGCTAATGGTAATCTATTGTAGAAAAGGCAGTCTAACGTTGATAATTATAATATATTGTGGAAGTTTCGTTAAAGTACCCCGTATTTAAAACTTGGTAGACGTTATAATATATGTTACATAGGCTGAAATACAACGATTAATTCTGGATTTGATAGCAGTTTTCTAGCGAAATATTTACGATTCGTGTTTTATATGTAGAAATTGTATATTACTATATAAAAGCCAAACAACTATTTGATACATATCTAACCACCATCTTAAATAAACAGACCAAATTCAGTAAGGTCAAAGCTTTGTCTCAAACACTTTTATTATGAACTAAATAATGAGCAAATAAAATATTTTTATGAAGTATTAACGATAGTATTTTCAACCATTCTAAATGTTTCACTTCAACATCAGTGGAGAAAAAGGTTTTTACACATTTTAGACTTTTATGATGTATCAATCAATTGTAGCGTAGGCCTATTTATATTTTCCATTGTTTGTTGTAACACACTTAGACACATGAATTTATTTAAAAATTACTAGCGGCGTTGTGTTGGGTACGATTCTTTAGAACAGTATCTAGTAATAAGGGTATTATAGGTTGTAGTATACACTCCATGGCAATATGGTACTTAATAATTAAGGATTATATTAAATAATTTAGATTTTATAACACCATCATTCATAAAAAACTAAAGAAATTACTTATAAAATTACACTGTTTTAACTAAAATGCACATGTTTCAAATAAGAACAGACAATGTAATAGTTAATATAGTGCAGTGTATTATGTTTATTATGTTTATAGTGTGTTGTGTATATGTGATTAAATATGACTCCCGTATCGAAACCCTCTAACCAATAAAAATATTTAACTAATTATTTAAACACTTCAAATTAACCATTAATCCAAATTTCTGATCCACTCAACAATAACTTACTATATTTTTAATCATAAATTCATTAATTGTATCAGTAATCATCTTACGTCAATCTAAAAAATAATTAGTCTTAATGTTTGATTGATCATAAACATCCACCATTTTGTCACTGAATAGGTTATTTAAAATTTTACACCTATAAACCTGTCCCGCTCCACCTATAAACGCTCATTTTGGCTTATAAGTGAAACATATATGTATATAAATACTGTTTAATCTTCAAGTAAATAGGCGTCTACTGGTCAGAGGGTTTAATTATTTTATTTCGTTTTGTTTATTTTGATGATTGAGATACTTTTAAGATTATTTTAATGTTCTTGATAAATGTAATGTGTATAAAGACACACATTAGTATAATTTTTTTAAACGATTTGTATTTTACGTCACCGAATTACTTCGTACGTAGTACGTACTTTATTTAGAGTAGATTAAAAACTAGTTTGAATAAGATGTATATTTATGGAGCCCTCAGGAAATCCGTCCATTAGTTTAAGAGTAATTAATAAAAAATCTGGAGAGATAAGAATTGTAACTTTAGATATAAGTTAATTTAAATTTGTTTTTAATTGCTTAAATACTAGTTAATATGTTAAGTTTTAGCAGGCTTTCATAGAAAACCGAAATATAATCTGTCATATAGATTTTTATTAGTCATAACTCATTACATTTAAACTTAAATACTTCATAATCTTGTACTTATAGGCCTCGGGGGCGAGAATGTAAAAACAAAAGACGAAACGCATCATTTACATTACTGCCCCACGAACATTTTGTAACTGTTTATGAAATTAAACGTAAAACTAAACAATACATGTAGTTTTTTTAATCATAATATAATGCTTGCCTGTATTTTTTCAATCTTCTATATGTTTCACGGTTTGGATATTCGTCAAATCGGTCTAGTAATCTTTCTAATTTTCGCCTTATCATGTTGTTTTTGTGTTTTTCCAACATGTCAGCATAGGCGTCAGAAAATGGTAGTATGTTTATACCTCCATCTCTTGAAACTATTCCAGAAATACCAGGTACCATTGCAGCTTGAGGCTGCGGATAGAATGGAGCGGAATGGCTTGGAATTGGTGGGTAGTATAGATTTGGAACAATGGGGATCATTGGATTACTAGGTACTATAGGTACACCGTAAGGCAAAGGAGGAATGGGCAACGGAACAGGCATGGGAGGCACAAGAGGCAAAGGTACGGGCAGAGGTACCTGAATAGGAAGTTTTATATCGGGTTTATTTGGGGCTCGGTATTGACAATACTCTGGAATGTGTCTCGGATACCAATAAGGAGGATTGCAGGGGTCTTCACCAGGTTTTTCTTTAAAACTCTTCATGGCTAACGAATCCAAGTAGCTCTTACCATCAATGGATGCTTCAGTGAGAGAGTTCAGAAATGATATGATTATTACCTGTAATGTAATAAGGTCATTAAACAATATTATTTTAACAAAGCAAAACTATCATATTGCCTCTGGTTTACATGATTTTTCGCATTAGTTAGAGTTTTATGACTGCTATTTACGTTTAATTATAACCTTTAAAATAACTACCATGTAAAATTGAATTATTAAAAATCTCCCAAGACTTTAATTAAAAGGCGCTGAAAGTAACGGTACAAGTTATTTTCTACATTTAATATTAATTAAAATAAGCAATTAGCCCAGCTACAACGAAGCACTATTCTTATTACAGTTTTCTAATCAATGATTAACAGCTTCATTAAATCAAACTATTATTATGTTTAAGTGAATTTGATTGCAAAAACGGTTACAACATGCAACGTAAAATGTATTACAGGATATTAAAAACTGCTCCATTTTAGTTCAGATGTTTGTTTTGTCAAGTGTTTCGTTACAAATGATTGAAAACAAGATATTTGCTCCCTTTACTTTTCTTTTAATGCGTAGACACATTAAGAAAAACGTACATTTTTAGTCTTTCAATATTTTTTTAACTTTACGAGCTTGTTTGCGACCTTAAGTACATACATTGCTAAATCAAAAAATTAAATAAAAAGCACCTTCAATATAAGAAACATGTTGCTCTGAATGAATTGGACGAAGTTTGATCGAGGCTGTAATTTTTAACTGAAATTTCTCACTGTGTCCTTCTTAACAATGGCGGGACGTTTTTGTATGTACAATAAGGTTGGTCATTGTTTTCAGCGAACAATAGGAGGAGAAAATACGCATTTTTTTGACTTTATTTCTATTTTGATGGATAACCATGGAAATGAAGCTGCTTAAACATTTATTTTAAACTAGGAGCACGTGACTCTCTGTAATGTTTTGGTTTGATCATATTTTCGATTCTAATATTCTTACCGTTAGTAAGTAAATCTAAGTTGAGAACTGTTGTTTTATATGTTGATATGGTATTTACGGTTATGTTTAAACTAGTTGCCCACTCTCAGTCTCTATTTCCGAACCATTTCTAAGGGTCCTTCAAGAAAAGAGCGTATCAATAGGGGTCTTTAAAGGCTGGTAACGCACTCGCGAGCCCTCTGGCATTGAGAGTCGAAATAAATTTAAAGAATATGAATTAAGTGTTGACAATGAATGAATTTCGAATCATTTAGTCGTTAGTAAGCGTGTTGACTTTGTTACTTCTGATATCAGCGCTGTTTTGAGATATTTGACATATACAATATGCATTAGACATAATATGACGTTAATCATTAATAAAAAAAAAATTAAAACTAAATAGCACAACAGTACTTCGGTAATTTATATTTCGTGACGATATAGTACTTTTTTTACATTCGATTTTGTACATGAGTCTTCACTAAGACATCATGGAACATTACAATCTAGCCTAACTTAAGAAGAATAAGTAATGTAAGTCTAACCTAGTTTACTAATAAGGATTTGAGGATATACGATATAGACAGACATATTAGAAAAACATAGCGAAATATAATTAAAAACAAAACATACGCCAGAATATTTATTAAAAAGAAATTTAAATACCGAAACGTGTATATATATATATATAAATTACAGTCAAGTCTATTTTATCAAATTTTATTATTATATAGTAAACTAGCGGACCCCACACTTTGTCTTGCATTATACCTATTTCAAGCGATTAGGATATTTAACAAAGTATGAAGTACCAACTGCAGCGCTATCTGCCGGGCTGATTTATGAATCTAAACCATTTCCAGATCCCCTTGAACACACACAAATAATTTCATCAAAATCGATCCAGTCGTTTGAGAGAAGTTCAGTGACATACACACTCACAGAAGAATTATATATATAAAGATGTATGATTATACTATTTATTATAAGCTGCTTTCGCATACGCTTGCGATAGCTGCTTGATCATAGCCTCAGTCTTCCAGGATACAGGCTGCTTGTACAATGCAACACCGCCAAAGTAGGGTATAGTGGCTATTCTAGCAGCACTTGGTATATTTTCTACATCCCGCTTAAGCATATCCAATAATTTATCCATTGGATTTCGCGGTCTCTTATAAAGTTGCACAGTTTCCATAGGATATACCACACCGTAATCATCTGGTAGAGAATCGTGTACGACTGGAAGAGTATTATAATCAAATTGGGAATTGTAAAACCGCTCGTATTCTATAAAAGGTTCCTTTTCGGTGACGATACGGTAGGGTGTCTTTATTCTCGAGCGTATCAATTTTGCGAACATATCCGCACATTCTTCTGGCAAATGCAACGGATGCCAATAAAATGGGTCACACTCGTGCAAGTTTCTGTACCTCTGTTCGAAATCAAAATCATCCATGTATGTCACGCCAGCAATTGAGGCGCGTTTTATTTTTAAAAGCCACAGCAACGTGATGATTTTTACGAACATACTGAAATAAGATGATTTTAGTTTACAGTCTTAGAGAGTTATTACAATAAATTCAACCATTTATGGAACTCGAGGGATAGAAGAAGAACCGTTTAACGATAAAAACTGTAACAAAAGGGTAAGTGAAGAAAGTGACAAGAGATAGAAGGGAAATATTTATAATTTTTTCAACGATATTAACTTAGATTTAATAATATTAAATCTAAGATTTTATTACTAATTTATTAATTAAATTTTATTACCTTCCGCTAAAGTAACACAAAGCGTATTCGAGCAAGTTGTGACTTTATGAACGTTTAATCGTTGAGTCTTATCAGTAGATGTATAGTATTGGTGGAACTTTTTTACTCTAGGGCGTCCTAGAGTATATTTTTAGTAAGTGAATATCACTATATTTTTTAATATATGTATATATCATTAAATTATACTATATTTTATACTTCAACATTTCTTATGGATGGAATGCTGTTTCCAGATTTTAATTTACCTCATCCCGGGGTCACAGTATATTTTCAAAAATAAAAGGAGTTTTGGTTCTTTTAGTTAAGTAAAGTTTTGGTATATGCTTTCTTCCATACTTAGGGTACATACCCTTCATGTGTTGTAAAGCATTTTAACCCTGTATAACAGTAACACAACCTCCTCCCAATTGTTATATATTATATGCTGTAAAATACTTAAAGGATTCATGTGTTTACCACACAGATATAGAAGAAATACTTTTTTTAAAGTAAAAAACTATGTAGTAAAAACTTTTTAACACAATCCACTATTTAAAAAATAATTTACTTAAATTGAATTTCACGTAAAACCTTCGCGCGGTTAGTCTGGATAAAAATCAACGACGAGTGGATTAGCAAAATTTTAATTAAAAGGACAGAGAAAAAAATACTTTGAGATAAGTGTCATATATTATGAGTCTCTTTGAGGTAAATAAGAGTATCTTGATTTTATTTTAATTGGACCTCCAGGCACAAAATTTCACACCTACTGAGTCTAAATACATTTTTTGAGGCTGTGTACTAAGAATTATCAGGCGTAATTTACAGTTAAAAGGAAAGTAATCTCTCTGAAGCACTTTATTTACTAAATAATTTTAATGAGCAATTTCCTTAATCTTTATAATATAATTTTATCCGAAAGTAATTTAAATATGGTTTCGTATGGATACCCGTTTGTTTGTTCTATTCAACAATTGTGGGTATCTGTATAGTTTAATGAATACAGGAACAAGAATCATCGGCGGCCTATTAGTGCAATCTTCTGAAATTAAAATAATTATAGTTATTTGTTTCTACATTTTAAAAACATTCTGTGTAGTTTTGATATAAAACCTGAAAAACATTTTTCATAATTTTATTCAGTAGAAACAGTGTTATCATGTTTATAATTAAACAATAATTTACAAAAAATATTTTTAAAATTATTTCACAAATATGTCGGTTAAATATAATTAGGACTATAAAATTGTTTTGTCTCAAAGGATACCATGACTGAAAATATGTTGTATTAGTATTACAAATAAAATTCTCATATCTTTCCAACAAATAATATTTCGCTACATACATACATACACTTCTATTAAGAAAATTATATATTAATGTAACGAACATTAATACGAGTATATAATTTTCTAGCACTGACAACCTTGTTGTTTTTTCGTCCTAGAAAGATATTAGAACGACTCATGGCCATGTGTAATAACTTTTCAGAATCCCTATTAAATGCGACAAAACTTGTAATACAGGGTCACTTTTTGGTAGAGTAATTTTTAATTAGCTAAGCTAGTTATTATTAAACAAATTTCTCATATACTTTTAAGTACACAATCAATTTGCAGTCGAATATTTCGTCACCGCAATCATGGATGAAGGAGCTATGTTTAAACGAATCCAACTATATACCATCTCTTTTGTTTTGATTTTGAACATAATTCGATTCCCTTACTTTTTTTAAGCTAGCTTTGTTAATCAATATTTACCTTTAGAGGCATTCGCTGTGTTTATACTCTCTCTCTCTCTGATAATACAAAATAACACAGCGCATCGTAAAATAAAATTAATTTTCATTCGAATGTTTTATATCAAAACAATTGCGTTTGAGGTAATATTTTGAGTAACACACGAACAATATAAATATTACTGTTAAGTTTTATTTGCTATTAAAATTTCCATTTTTTATCGGATATGTGGCTATTGTTCACTTACTTCCTGTATTCACCATATAAATAAAATTAGCCCTAATAATCATCGTTCTACCGGTCGGTCTATTATTCGGTCTATCTATTATGAATTACGATCATTAGTTTTACTCTTCGGCGTAGACTTTCAACTCTTTCTAAATCAATAGATATAGTACATAGTTCTATTTAGACTGCTCTAATTTATAGTCATAGACTCCTCGTCTTGGCTTCCTAGTTTCGACACCCGGCGTTCTAACTCCGTTTGAAACTCCTTTCAGCCGGTCAACTATTTCTCGCTCAACACTTATGCAGTCGAAGGCGGGCATGTTTCTAGTGGTAGGAACAAAATGCATGTCGTACGATAAACATTAATAAAAAAAAGTAGCAATTTGTTTTGGGTTACTTAAAACATTTTACTCTAGTAATTAATTAAACATGAGAAGTAGGTTGATCATTCTTTATGCATGCCGTTGGATCTGATAATTGTTTCGATAGAATCAAATTAGTTACTTTCGGACTTAACGAACTCTTTAAAAACTCTTTAAAAAATAACAATGTTTCAAATGAAAGATTACTTAACAACGCTGATTTAGAAAAAAAATTGTTCCAAGTTTAAATAACCATTGCCATACGGTGATGATGAGCACATTTCCATTTCCAAGAAATAGTTTACTGTATGTTTAAGTTTTCATACTTATGTCCGTTTTGAATAAATGATTTTTTGTGATCACAATTTCAGAAAGAGTAATGAACACTTCTGTTGAAATATAGACAGTTTTTAAGAATAAAATGGTAAACTTAAGAAAATAGTTTGTTTTCGGAATTGTAGACTGTTCCCAATCATTCTGTTAATATTGTCATGAATCTACTTAGATGGTATTTCTATAAACATTCTTCAATACAACTAACCCACTGAGCTAAGTTGAATCAATTTGTATTCACTTTTATTAAAATAGTTTTCTAGCAATGTTCATTTAATGTCACGTCTGTATCTCTGTGCAATGTCGTTATTGCATTTCATCCTTAACGTTCTAGTGGTAAAATTTCTGGAAATGTATGTAAATACGAGTTACTTGTCCATAAAATGTATTCTCGTGTACGTTCCTTTTGACGATGCTTGAATTTTTTACATAAAACTCGCATGAAATGTTAAATTCTGTACAATGCACGAAAAGAACTTTGAACCCATATTCAACTCTATACACGGCACACAATCGGGGTTTTGGCGTTTTTTATAGAACAGGCTGTCCCAATACTGTATATATGTATATATATATACAGTATTGGGACTTATATTAGATTGGAATTTTATTATAATTAAATGGCTTAGTTTCGCAACTCATGCTGGTACATTTGGTACTGTTTTCGTATAGTGCTTATTTGTTTTTATAATGTAAGGAGAGAGTTTGTTACTCTTTATTATAAGTATCTGAAAAAGACTTAGAAGAAGAAGACTAATTGAGTTTGATGACTTAGGTGGATGTTCTGAATTCAAAGTATGAAACTGTTCTCTCCTCAAGCTAATTTGACGCTCTTAGTTAAGTACTACTTAAATTTGTTAATAAAACATTTAAACATTTAATGGATGCAGTGCTTGTTGATGAGTGCAAACCTCGAGTAGTACATCTCGAGTTTAATAACTTATTAAAAAGATTCTCCAGGAGCGTTTTAGTATTTTGAATTCTAGCGAGTATTGCAAACGGATATACTGGTTAAGCTTTATGCAATGGAAACAACGTTATGGGAAGACATTTATCAGACAAGTGAATATTTACAAATAATAAAAAAAATGTTTTTGCAGTACAATGACTTGAGCTTTTAATGGCAAATCAAACTGATGTGCAACTGTTTTTTTAAATATATAATGCTTAGAAACAAAAGACCGTACTATTGATTGTAATTTCTACAAATTTTTATACTAACACGCGTAGACAAAAAAAAACCAGTAGTGCTACAATCTGGGTCTCCTGTATCTGTTTCATTATAATTTGTCAATCCAATAGGCAAGTAGGTGATCAGCTTTCTGTGCTTAACACATGCCGTCGACTTTTTGGGTCTAAGGCAAGCCGGTTTCCTTCAGCGTTCGAGCAATGTTAAATGCGAACACAGACAGAAGGTCCATTTGTACACAGCCGGCGATCGAACCTATGACCTCAAGGATGAGAGTTGTACACTGAAGCTACTAGGTCAACAGTGTTCAAACGTGATATTTTGTCCGTTGATCTAATTGCAATCAAACGCATGGTTTCGCCTTTCGTCTACACACTATATTTAATAAAGTAATTTATTCATTTAGTCTCTGAGATTTTATTATTTTCAAAACGTTTTATGACATCCTTAAACCTTTTTTCCGTTATAAAAGCTGGTACTTTTGCTACTATTATTGGACAGCAACACGTATCACCACTATTGCGTCTTCGTCTTACAACGATTGACTCGTTGTTTTCTTTATAAAACCTTCGGAGGTCATGATCCTCTATTATACCACGTAGATGTTGAAGATGTAAGACATTTTCGTCTAATTTATACTCTATCTTGCACTCTAGAATTAGAAAACGTTAAAAAAGGTATATTATACATTCATTGGAATAATTTACTAAGAGACTATTTATTAGTATATGAATTGATGTCCCATGGGCATAACTTGTTTTACCTACCATTTCATTTTTGTAGTTTATCACACCGTGTTCAGTTTATTGGTGCATTACATTATTTAGTTATGCGAACAATTTAGCACGAACAGTTTTGTATACTACACATGGATTTCCACCATTGAATCCACAAACCACATGATTTTATCAAACGAAGCTTGCGCTTAAATTTATTCGATATTTTATAGGACAAATATAAATACATATTTTTTATGTACCATTATTTGGTGGACACTCGCATTTTAGAAGATCATGATTCAAATCAATATTAGTTCCATGTCTACGAATAAAACCGCTTCTTGTTACTCCTTCAGTGGTGATGGAGACGCCTCTTCTAAGAAAAACATTCGCCAAAGTACCAGAGATAAATATCACTGATAGCATATGAATCTAAAATATAAAATGTGAATGAAAATAATGATTCATTTACATGTGAGAGGACAGGTTTGGATGGATATCTAAAAACTTTGATATTTAATACGCACTGTAAGCATTATTAAATTCAGTTGAATCACTATTCCGGTGTGTAATTAAGGTTACCAACAAATTAATACATCTATACTTATTGACACACACATTAGTTTGTAATATTAATTAATTATTAATTAATTATAGTGCAAAGACCGGATTGAAGCTAAGCCGGAAAAAAAAAAATCATGACCAACAAAGACCCTGTAATAGTGAACAGAACCAAATCTCCTACGTTGTAGAATACATATACATCGGTTAACTGATGTCTCCAGACGACAACGAAAACAAAGAAGTCGAAAGAAGAGTGCGAACAGCGGGAAAAAAATTGGGGCCTAAAAGAAATAATTGTAATATAAGGATGTATAAATAATCAATATTAATAAAATATTTTATTGGTATCTTTCAATACATTTTAATTACGAAATCCTTGAAGAAACTAATGTTTATGTCTTTTAAAAATACTCATAACTTTTGACGTCCTACCAAAATGGACTCTACTAATTCTGACGGGACAGTCTGGTCTGACGGAAGGAGGTTTCACATCGAACTCTTCACTAAGATAATCTGAGGTGGCCTCTTTACTTTTAGCTGTAGATGTAATATTAGGACACTCGGAGGGTAGCGTCCATATTTTCCTGGTAGTCGACATCTTGAACGGCACGTCAGAGCGGCCTGAATAAATGTTCTTATAGTCCCTCGAATATATCTCTTTATATCTCTTATTTGCAGATTTTCCTACATATAGTGGAAATACCATATGAAAGTTTTGTTCATTTTTACAGCCTCCAGCGCAGATTTTATAAGGCGCAGTGAAGAATAATACGCCCTTGGAAGTAGTTGGATCTACAAGTTTTACATCCAAGCGTCACAATTTTAATGATGAGTATGTGAGTCGTATTATCTTCTACCGGATAATGTTATAAAATCCTATAGTTACTTTAAAATACAAAAAATACACACGCTATTCTTACAGTACTAAACCGATACGAAAATGTCGAAACTGAAATATAAGACACATAATATCGTTTCTTTAAACTCACTCTGCAAACACATAAAGATGTCGATAGTGTCGGAGTCAGCATTCAGTAAGCGCAACGTCATTGTTAGCGGGGATCTGTGCAACAGACTGGTTCTCGCTCTTGGTATCTCAAACAACCTTGGCCTTCGTCGTCGCACATATCCCCTAGGTAGAAAGTACCCGAGTTCTTGGAGAACACTTGGGTTGCTCTCATGCAGTTGTGTATGTGCAATCAAGTAAAAGTCTTTTTTATGAATGTCACAGATTTGTGACACACATTTAGTGAAACTCTTTATGTATTTATATTTCGATTTAAAAATAGGTTTACCTTTCCCATTAATAATATTTTTAATAAAACTTTGTCCATCGAGTGTTGTTTCGTTTTCCGTATTAATGTAAAACTGAATTGTTGATATAAAATATTGGCCGTAACACAGAATGCTTAAAATATTATGCTGGAACATTATTATTATACACTAAGCGTTTTATTTTCATATTTTATGCATTGTTTTACTACTTTATTTACGAGTAAATATTTTTCATTTAAAACCCTAAAGTTGGTACGCACTGGGCTTTTATATTTTTTATATAAATATTTCATCCAACTTGGACTATAATCCCTTTAGAGTAGAAACTCTTGGGCCGTGGTGTTCAAGGCGTTCATTAAAGATTTAAGTTGGCGCTTGGTAGATGGAACTGGTGACCCCATTGGAGCTGGTGCTTTCCTAGCTCGACGAATACGTATCGTAATACAGCGAGAAATTACTGCCAGCATTAAAGGTATACTGCCACAGGGAACAAACTTTTTAAATTTGTATTAATTTTCTTTTATACATTTTTACGTAAAGAATATGGTACGGTTAATAATATTTTAAATACTGTCTAAATAGACACACAAATGTGTTGGAAATAAATAATAATGTTATTTATTTCGTATATTACGCAACGTTACACATTATCTAATATTAAATTATAGTCATATTCATAAACGTAAGCTTTGTATGTAGAAATAACCTCTTATTACAATCAGTAAAATCTAATTAAATCTATCTCTTTTCATCTTAGCGTTAATATAATTTGACATAAAAATACTTGCAGTCTATTCTCATTGCTATCCTGATACTGACTGAAGAGCGAAAATTATAAATATTAATTAGAACAATTACCTTTTAATTATAAAACTAAACTGCCCAAAAAAAAGAGACTCGAAGAAATGTGCAAAATAGGTATACGCATGGATTCGTAATTTGAAGGTACACAGAACTCGTATCTTGAATGTACCAGTCAATCATTTTGGCGCTTCCCAGCACTCTGACTAGAATATTTATGTATTTCAATTTATAACTGTCACACAATCTCGACTGTTTCCAATTGGCGAAAGAGTTAACAATTGTTTCTTTGGCCGAGAGAATAATCACCTAGAATGAGGATACATTCAAAAATAAACGTTTTGTCACGTCGACATATTATACAACTTGTTTACAGATACTGATTCGTTAGCGGGAATAATGTACGATTGACGTAGCCTGCGGCTCAGTATATAGCCAAGGACAGGACACTGATGATGCTTCTTGCAACTTGAGAAATAAATCACTTTTTACAGATTCATACTTTTGATTGGCTTCTGGAAACATTCTTCTTTTACTAAATGTTTCGGCTTTGGACAGTAAACAGAGAGACATAAAGTCCTCAATAATTAGGACTCTAGCGATAGTTTCTGTAGCAGTCTATTTTGTAACAATTAATTTTAACTCTTTAATTCTGGTACAAGGCTCGATTACGCCGTGGTTTAAAGTAAAATATAAATTGAAATATTTGATCCAATTCGTCAGTAATCTTCTAGTTTACAATGGTTAATACTAAAAATACGCAACAGATTTGTTTTTAGGGAACAGGCGGCTCATCTGATGTCAAGTGATAAGCCCATAGTCGGCCTTTTAACACGTTCGTTGCATTACGAGATCTATCAGATCTCTTGCAGGACTTTTGTATTGTGCGTTGAACATAATCGTGTTTTTTCACTCCTTGCGGGAGGATGTAACTTGTAAAGTTCTTTAAGGATGAGCAGGACAAATATACATATTTGCTTCCTACTTAAAGCTGAATTCAAGGACTTTAAAAAATAAATTAGAGATGGATTAGGTCCCTAACGCACAGTACTGTAATTGTTTTAATTCCTTGCGTTAGGAGATATGTCGGTACTCGTGAAATCGTACGCCTCGTAGACGCAAGAGATGGAGGATGGGATTTTTAGTGTTGTCCTAGAATCGACATTCGGGAAGTCGCGGGCACGTTTTGGAAATAACACTCGCGTATATACCAGCGTGTTGATTATTTTTGTATGATAAAAAAGTGTAAAAAATCTATTTTATTGGTGAGGTTTCTAACAAAAATTATACTGCTGCATCGTCCAGTAAAATATTTGTTTTGGAAAATGTTCAAATTTGCCCCCCATTGACTAATAATGACAGTGATTCTGATTATGAAATATTGATTATGATTATTAACGATAAACCTTTTTCGTTGGAGCACACGCAGTTAAAGAGCACTGACGCTTCTAAAAAAACTAAACGAATTGTTACCATTTGCGCGTAATGTACAAGCAATCAATGTGCTTACCATGTTTTAATGAAAAACACTTTGCATAATTAATAAAACTTTTAGAATCGATAACTGAGATATTATTTTATTTCCATCACTACTTACTACACATATTGAACTATCTTCGGGTGCGGTACGAGATACAATCGATATCTAATTTTTTTTTGGTATTTGTAGTTTATTCAAATGTCGTAACTGCGTGCGAACCTAGCAAAATATAAAGCAATTAGCTATCTTTCACCCACAAAAAATTCAAAATATATGTCATTGTTTTTTTGGAAGATATAAATTATTTTCAAAAGTGTATTTTTAGAAGACTGATTAGGTCTCAAACGCACCAGGGGATAGGCTTGTTACGAGATCTTTTAGGTCTCCAACGCACCAGCTGAAAGTTCTTTAAAAATGATGGCGCAGTGAACGTGTTAACAATGGTTATATACACCATGAAATGAAATTATCATTCGATTTTGATTTACAATTTGGTCATGAAGTGAAATCAAAAACAATTGATTCTTAAACTAAAACAAACTCCGTTACTGTTAAAATATTCTAAAGCTTCATTTCCTTTCCTTGAACGTCAGATGTTATATACACCTGACGCTCACAACCGATTAGATATACACCTATCAATCTCTAGAACACTTCTCAGACGGATATTCAATTCATCATCTAACATTAAAGCAAAGTCTGACGCACTAATTTCTAAACATGTCATTTACTGTACCTGTCAATTAAAACAAGTAACAGAGAAATACATACTAATGTTATAATTATGACGTTCGAATTGAAAAGTATGTTTATTTAACCATGAAGGCTAAGGCAATATCGCGTTACAATCGATTTGAGCGATAAGTGTGAAGCATATTTAGATTTTCATAAAATTTAACAAGTATTTTTAATTCTGATCACAAGACTGTAGTAGCTATGTAACTGGATATTATTGTAGTGGTTGTTTTTCTGTATAAGATATTTACGTACGCTGTATGAAAGTTTTTTTTAAAGTTTCCTGGAATTTGGTGGCATTGACTTATAAAATGATACAAATATAATTTTTTAGAATATGTGAACGCTCATTTTCTCCACCACACAATATTTTTCTACGTCGTGTGCATTTAAAAGTTTATTTTACTTTTTGAATTCATATAAGGATGCAAAACTGTGCAAAAGCAGTGTCGGCCTAGTGGCTTTAGCGTGCAACTCTCATCTCTGAGGTCGGCTTTATTTTTTTTTAATATAGTGGGGGGGGGGGGGGGAAATAGCCTACGGTACGCCCATAAAAGGGAGTCTTCGCAGCCAATGGACTCCCATTTTTATTGCGTGCGTTGCTGGCCTCTAGGAGTACACTCTTACTTTGAACAGTTGGAGGTCGTATCTCACAGGGAAGACCCCACCGGTTCGCTAGTTCGCAAAATAAAGTGTCTTGTAAAGCGGACTATGGAGGACTTCCTGCCATCAAGGTGATGCTGTTTGGAAGGAATCTGAATGGAAGTTTTGAATTCATACGGCTCGCACGGTGTTGGAACGAGTTCTCATCCACTTCAGATCCAGATATGTTGATGGTGCTGTCCTCTGCATAGCAAAATTTGCGATCGGACAAACCATACGGTAGTTTCAAACAAAACAGAAACAGATACGGCCCAGACCTCAAAAGGGTGTATGCCTTTATTCATTTATATTTTATATACTAGTGTGTCTATATATCTAAAAGCGGGTTTTACACGAGCAGTAGACCGTATAGTTCTCCCATATTCTATATAGCATTTATTTCACTTTAAGCAGGAATTCACCTATAAAACTAATTTAAATCTTTCAATATTTTACATATGATAACGCATTCATAAGTATATATGTATAAAGTTTACTTACGTTAACGTTTACACGATATATAAAGTCCATATAAAGTTAAAATATATAATTCTTGACTGAGTTTTTTAAATTAGAAAGTAAAATTAATTGCCCCTTAGGGTTTGAAATGGCAACTGTAAGTCTGAGAGCCGGAGGCTAAAACAACTACGTTGTCAAGCTTACTATAGCGAACAATGCCGCGTGTTTAAGTTCATTATAAAATCAAAGTCACACGAATGACATGTTATGGATGCGCGTTGTTGTGTATTGACACTAATTTTCGGCTAAATACCTATGTCGTGATAAATCATTATTATTTATTGCATTCTCATACATGATGCCAATTAATTTTCTTCTTTGTAATGAGATACTATTTCATTGCAAATGTGCCTTGAATATGAAATTACAGGTAAATTCATCTAATTTTAGTATATTTAATTAATTACAGGACTCTGTCATGTATGGATCGTTTATTTCATATTTCATTCAGTTATAGAATAACAAAAAAAAATTAATTACACGTTCATCCACTGCCAAATTTCTCCCAAAACCGAAATCACCTGAAAAGGGGACGGGTTAAGATTTTGAGATGAGACTGAGCGCTAAGTATAACGGAAAAAAATTTATATGTCCCGTAAACAGGCAATTTTTTTTATGAATTAGAATAAATTTATACTGCCATAAAGCTATTGTTACATGGCTAGGACAATGTGCCTCAATGTGCCTAATGGGTACGTCTGTAGGCGACATAGTCCGCCGTTACTTCATGTGTCCACAGCTTGGACTAACCTTCTAAAAAGGGTACATATTATAGTCTGTACTGCGTCAGTAAACGAATTACATAGGTTACACATTTTTATTGACTGTTGAGTAAACTTACAAAAATTGTACTATTTGTTAGCGCCTATTATAATTTCAATATTTTTTTTCATTTTGTGAATTGTGTGTGATTTTTTTGTTTGTGATTTGTGTGTGATTTTTTTGAAAGGATATGATTTTTTCGGAATAAAAAACAAAATTTAATATACATTAAATTTAATGTATATTAAATTTTGTTAATTTATGGGTCTACACATTATTTAATAAACGACACAAAATTTAAAGGATAGATTAATATAATTGTTTTCTAAACAAACTTCGTGATTTCTATTTTTACCATATATTTGTAAACTATGTCGAGGGTCCCTTAGTCATTGTAACATTTAATTATGCACAATTTGGCTGATTGCCGATTGTACCTGCTAGGTAGCCTAGCATTTTGGCCAACATCCAAACGATTACATTCACTGAACTGTCAAAGATAAGTTATTTTAGTTATCGCGACATTGAAATATATAGCATGTTGGCCACGTTATATTTAAGAAGATATAATCTAAGTGCTTTTTAATTGTTATAGTAACGAGGCACGAAATATGCTCTCTTAATCATCATCAAAATAAACTTTCATAATTAATATGTTAAACTGTTCAATGCAGTTTTACCAACATAAGCAATTATACATTTCTGAATAATTAATATTTGTGTTGATATGAAATTTTTTTTTTAAAGTTATATTAGAAAGAAAAAGGCCAATTGAAATAGTTTTATTTACCAAATGAACAATTTTGATATCGTAATAACAATAATTTTGTGAATATTTTAAAACAAGTCGTAAACAACAGCGAACTATTTGAAAACACTAAGCAAAATTATTAAACGTTTAATACATTAAAAAACTCTTACGCCTACTACTGTGTAATAAAACATATTAACATTATGATAGATAGTCAATCCTGTTCGTACCTGACAGACATCATCAATTCAATAATTAATTAAAAGTAATTATTTAATTGAGAGCAAACTTGGCTCAAAGATGGCTTGTCTCAATTATTCATTACCGGGGTTACTGTCTTTAGTATTAGCGCTGATAATATGACTAAGGTGTAAGATATATGTCGTTATTTTACAAATAATGGCTGTAAGCAATGCCCCACGGAATACTTTGCTGTTTGTAACCCTATTATAAAAGTTATAGTATATATTTGTTTTCTTACTTATACAGATTCCTGACTGAAACAACTGACGCTATGCATTTTCAATAAAATCGCTGCGCATAAAAATATACAAGCTATGTCAGTCGTAACGCAAGCAAAGAAAAATACATTTATAAGTTAGCATTTATTGTCTTCTCCATAATCAACAGATATTGACAGTTGAGTGGAAATAGCGGACTTTTTTGAACTTAATGTAGAATCGCTTTTAACGGCTTGTTGAATCACGATAACGAAATCCTGTAAAATTAATATTAAGGTCACGATAGGATCGTACTAGGGTCCGCGAAGCAACGTTAAGCGGTGTTGTATTAGCGAAGCTAGATATAAACTGTGTTAAACCCGAGGTTAGAATACTTCCTAGAGATAAGGGACTTGGTGTGAGCTCGGTGGAACTTTGCTCCAACAGAAATGTGCTGGAGAAGATATCTGTCCTGTTTTGTTGATCTGGCGACGTCGTAGTTGTAGCTTTGGGAGTAATAAGAGCGGAGGGCCCGTTCACCCCATGTCTGGGGCTTTGGCCTCTCCACGGGCAGGCCCCTATTGCGCTTATCTATATAGGTAATCAGGTCATCGTAGTAATTCTTTTGGTATTCGTAGAGATAGTTGTATGTGGAAAACTTCGGCCTGTGACAAGAAATTGTTCCAATTAAAAATATGCCTTAAATTTAAAATGTTAAAAACGTACTGAACAAAAATCCATTTACCTGACCCAATGTTTACAGACAAGTCTCTTAGGTTTGTCGTCTTCAGGCTTCTGAGGTGCTGGGGTATCAGCTACAGGAGCACCATCTGCGGGGGCTCCTTCTGCAGGAGGCGCACCTTCGGTGGGTGCTGCTCCTTCAGCTGGGGCTGCATCAGCGGCTGGCGCAGCCTTTGTTTCTTCTTCTACAACGTCATCCCACATCTTGACTGGACTCTTAAAAACTAAAAATTCACTGCATATTATTTTCAATTCACTTTATAAATTAATCACTCTTATCATGACACTAATCCCACCTTATTTAAAAAAGCGTGTGAACTGGTCTATCGTTCGTTTGCGACTGGTGCCGTCCCCTAGGAACTTCGGCAGCCTCTCGATATATCTCCCTTCGACCCCACCTGGCTGTCGCAAGCGCTGCTAGCATTGGCACGCTCCTATCGTTTGCCAATGATGTTCTGTCAATACACAGCCGTTCATCAAAAATTTTCACGCTAATTGTTGTGCCAATTTTCATTTCTCACTTTCATGTATTCGGACGTGGAAAATTAGAAAAATACTTGTCAATTGACACTCATTTTGTCATAATAGAAGTCACGATTAGTGTATTCTAAAACATATTCTTTCGAAAATCGGGTGGAAAAGAGCCAGCTTTTGCCGAGATTTTAAATAACAGTTCAAATTCGTAATTTGCGCTCTTGTCTATTTTTAAGTTACACAATAGACTCACGTCATGTATGAGTTCAGCAGGTGTTCGTTAATTAAACGACAGAGGCGGATTAGTTAGGATTAATCATCTATTGTGAACCCATAAATGTCATAAACATGGTCAACAATACTGACAGTTTATAAAATGAAAGGTGTGAGACAATATGTCAGTTTCCACACCTGGTATAAAATTGTATCTTGTCTTTACGGGATCTACTAACGTAGAACGAGATCCTATGAGACAATATAATAGATATTAATTGAATAAACATATATATAAATGATTTGAAAAAATATCTGTTTGGAGTGAAAGAAAATTGTAATTAGCTAAAAGTAAAATTTTAAAATAACCGGAATGGGGCACGATTAAGACTCTGTTTTACCTATATTTTCAGCGGGTAAAATATTTAAATTACATCCAGGCTATCTCAAAGATCAAGTAAGTAAGGTGGCTAATTATATTTCATATCATAAAGCATGTTCATGTATCGAAATCAATCAAAACAAAAAGAAATTATGTACGGTATTTGTTTGTCACGTACTTTCACACAAAAATCGCTTTGTGTACAGAAGGATTCTCTGTTCATCCGCTATGTGGTAGGTGCTATTGATAAAAAAAATTCAAGTTTACAATATTCACTTGTAATCCTCTAGACGTCAATTTGCTTAATGTATAACAAATCCAGTAGCTGTATTAAATGAAGCCGGTGATAGGGAAGCGAACACAATAGGATCAGGTCAGGGCATTTCAAAACGCTTAATTCTCCGAGTGCAGCCTCGGGTATAAAATATTTTACGGAAATAACGTTTGCAACTCCAATACTAAGTCAGGTTAACCTATTAATTGAATGAGAATAGTATCACAAAACGCGGACTTATAACCAGACACTTTTGGGTGTCTATTTTATTTATAATCACTTTATTGCAATAATATTATTGAGTTCCCCCAAGATTTGCCCCAAATTAAAATAGTCCTTGGTTGATGTATCATACGTTACTTAAACAAGTCTGGCGGCGGTAACAAGCTATTCTAATCAGCATAATCTAATTTAAAAAAAATTAAATTAATCAAAAACACATCGCAACTGCAATTTTTTCACTCTATTAAGATTTAAGCAGTCCTAAATTTAATTTTGCTATGGTTGCATCAGGGATTAAATGCAGAAAACGAGAAAAACTGTAATTTAAAAATGCCCGATGGTGTTATCGGGCATTTTTAAATCTACGCATTTCTAACTGAAGGTGTCTGATTCAGGTATAACAATGCTACATGCTTTGTAAATACAGTAAAAAATAGTATTTGTTTACGATAAGTAATTCACCCTTAAAAAACACAACAGCAAAAGCGCACTAGCGATTTTTCTACACTAATATTTTAAAGAGGAAAACTTTGTTTGTTTGTTTGTTTGATTGTAATGAATAGGCTCATAAACTACTGGACCGATTTTAAAAATTCTTTCACCATTCGAAAGCTACAATATCCACGAGTAATATAGGCTTTTGTAGAAATATCTACAAAAAAGTCCGCGACACACTATACCTATCTATGTCGAGTGAGGCACAATAATCATAAATGATATAATGACATGGCAAAACGGCGTTTGCCGGATCAGCTAGTCTTTTATATAGTGATGTAAAATATAACAATCTATATTTTCTCTTTCATCTTCAACCACTTTCTTCAAAAAGAACAAAAGTGCGGAGTCCAGATTTACAAATGTGTGTTTTTTTAAATGTATGTACGAAAGTTTTAAGTCATATGTATATAAAGTGATTGCAAGACACTGTCCAAGCTCCAGGGAGTCCACCCATGAAAGGACACAAGTTATGTCCACATATTGAAGTACCCGAATGTTATTGAGGTACATAAATGAACGGTATAGCATACATGTATGTTATATTATAATAAATTGAATTAACTTCATTCTTTATGAGAACATCGCATGTCTCTTTAAATAGGAAGTTTAATATAGATATATAATATCTAATATATAAAATTCGCGTGTCACAGTTTTCCATACTCCTCCGAAACGGCTCGACCGATTTTGATGAAATTTTTTGTGCTTATCCGGTATCTATGAGAATCGGCCAACATCTATTTTTCATCCCCCTAAATGTTAGGGGTAGTCCACCCCTAATTTATTTTTTATTTTTTAGACAAAATTTTTAATTTCTATTTTTTTATGATACAGCATTAAAAAATACATACAACTCCTAATTTTCACCCCTCTACGATCAACCCCTATCTTTTTATTGTAAATGATATACATGGCAAAACGACGTTTGCCCGGTCAGCTAGTCTAATGTATAAAATTCTCGTGTCACAGTTTTCGTTGCCATACTCCTCCGAAACGGCTTGACCGATTCTCATGAAATTTTGTGTGCTTATTGGGTATGTCGGAGAATCGGACAACATCTATTTTTCATCCCCCTAAATGTTAAGGGTAGTCCACCCCTAAATATTTTTTTTTATTTTTAGATATTTTTTTCTGTTTTTATTTTTTTATGATACAGCATTAAAAAATAGATACAACCCCTAACTTTCACCCCTCTACGATCAACCCCTATTTTTTATTATAAATAATATACATGGCAAAACGACGTTTGCCGGATCAGCTAGTAATATATAATATACTAGTAGACTCGGCCAAGCGTTGCTGTGGCTAAGGTTTTTGTTACAGATGTTAAATAGTATCTTATGTGAAACGTTGGTACTTTCATCACAGCGCGGCGCCATTGTTAGAATTGTGATTTGTGACTGTCAAATAATAACAGACAAATAATTAGCAATAAATTAAAATTGCGACTATAATTTGAGATTTAAACTATCCTATCTCTCAAGTTGGATCGAACTGCACATGGTGTGCAAATTTGATTGATATCGGTTCGGTAGTTTAGGAGTCCATTGAGGACAAACATTGTGACACGAGATTTATATATATTTAGATTTTTGAGGGAGTCGATTCGTGGAGACGTCGGTATTCGAAGTACACAGCCGACCAGCCTAACCTTATTTTTATAAATAAATTAAAACCCTTTTCAATTTATTTATGATATAAAATTAATATTACTGTCCGAAATGCTTGTAGCACTTCCTTTACAATTGTCAGACTTTGATAATTTTATGTGGGATATAAGTATCTATTTATTTTAGAATGAATGTATAGTATTAGATAACGACACAAGAGCCCACGCAACTCGCGACAAGTTTAAAACCAGATTAAGAAAATGATTCAGCGGTTAAGTAAATTACATTAAAATGTCGGAAAATTTATTTTCTTTTTGGCACAAGCGATGCGTCTGACACGTTTACCGTCACTCATGGATTACAGCTGCTCACTATTTTAAACTTGCTAAATTTTATAGCATTATTTTATTTACTTCAATAACATTGCTTCTCGCTTTTCAAAGTACTATTTATGAAATTTACATTTATCTATTTACAAATAGAACATATTTTTTTTATCAACCTTTTCAAAATAAAATTTCGAAAAAAAGTGTTCACGGATACGTTTGTTTCATTGAACATGGTTTTCAGCAGGTATATAATCGACCTTAAAAGCCTACCAACCCATAAAAGGAGAATTAACCGAGTGTAATCCTACTGAATTAGTGTCAGCTAAGTTTAATTAAAATTATTAAAATTTAGCCAAGTCTCCGGTACTTTACTAACTAATTCCTGTCATATATCATTCTTTTGTGTCATATGATTATAAAAAAACCTAAAAAATTTACTCTAAAAAATCACTACTGAAGATTTAAATTTATGTTATAATTGAATAAAAAAAGTTTTTACAGTCTAAAGGATTTCCAAGATGGCAGACTCGGAAGGAAGAACCAATCAGTCAATTTACTCAGAAGCCAAGTAAATGCATTTCGCCCGAAGGAAATTGTTTTATATCTCAAGAAAATATACATTAAAACAAAGTGTTTTAAATGCTATGTTCGATGTAGTACATTACCCAAATATGGTGAAAAAATATCTGCTCGATTCTAAATGACCGACGCAATTGAAATCTTTCTGGCAGAGTGACGTCCATCGGTGACGGTGAAAATAATTTAGGTAATTCTCTTGGCCGTTTGCCCCCGTTTTATAAAAGTGAATTTATCAGTCAGTCCTCATTTATCACCAAAGCTTGCATCACCTTCTATATAGCATGCAACTATAAGTCTAAAAAAGTCTGTGACAAATTTGTAGGTCAGATTTGAATATAATTTTAAATGCAAAAAAATCCAAAGCGGTGATTATATAAGCGTCTATCATTAACCTTTATAAATAGTCCTAAATACGGTGAAACGGTTTGCCTTAGCTTACTTAAACAGGCTACATAACCATGCTGAGGCAATCCAACTTCTTGATACAACAGGCACAAGACGCATAATGAGAACTATCCCTATTGAGTTAATAAAACTAGTGTAGAGACACACGAGCATAGTGTTAAAAAATTTAGAACACTAAGACTGTTAATGAAGATTAGCTTAGTTTAAGCTATAATTAGTCATGATTATTGTAAAGGCTAGATTGTAATTCACGTAAAAAAAGTAAAATGTAAGTAAGTATCTCTGAAAAAAAATATATTCTTTAAACGGAACAACCCGGCTCTTCACGCCTGTCAGTTGCAATACTTTCAGTTGTAAAAACAATTAAGTTTGAAGTCGAACTTAAAAGATGCAGTATATTAATTAAATAAAAATAAATCAGTGGCGCTACAGCCTTTCTAGGTCTGGGCCTCAGATTTCTGTATTTGTTACATGAGCATTTACCAATCTAATAGGTAGGTGATCAGCTTCCAGTGCCTGACAGACTCCCTCGACTTTTTGGGTCTAAGACATGTCGATTTCACCGTTCCAGCGAATGTTAAATGCGCACATAGAAAGAAAGTCCATTGGTGCACAGCCGGGAAATAACCCTACGACCTCAGGGAGAGAGTCGCACGCTGAAGCCACTATACCAACACTGCTCTGGTGCAATATTTATTCATAGTAAGGTTAAAATAATATTCACATTTCACACATTTCTAATACAAATTATGACAGCGGCAAATTTCACTAACGTACAAATTATATGTGATCGATGAGTAATTTAGATGCATTCTTGGAACTAGTTACACGCTAAATGTGCGTTCGAATGAATTTACATTCACATTATGCGAAATCCATCAATTAATTTCGGGAAATCCCTGCTGCAGCAGCATTCCATTCTTACAACTGTTAAAACTTAACTTATAACTTAGTACATAAACACTGATTAGTCTTTACTTAGTGTCTGAATAACGCAAGCAATTAAACGCCGATTGATAACATTTATTAAAAACTTGTATGTATTTAACTTGAATGATGAAGTTTGCCGGCTAAAAAACAAAACATCGGATCAGGATTGTGTTTATTTTTTATTATAGTAATAACATAATACGAATTCATTAGGAAAACCTTAATTCGATTGTATAAATCTACTTGAACGTGGTATGTGAAATAGGATTTTCTTTTCGAATTTTCACTGCCGAAAAAACAAAAACTGGGCTGCAGCCCGGGGCCCCGTGGCCACGGAGTGCCCCCAGTCCCCATTGTAAACAATAAAAATACAATTTTAAATATAAAAAAATATCTGAAATTTAATAAATATCAATAAATAGGTTTGAATCTATCGAACGGAACGTGGAATTCCCCGTCGCTTGTTTTCGGTCGTTGTATTTTTTCACATATGCGTCTATTACGCGGGACTTCCCGTGATAGAGCCACGCAAATTCACGATCCGCTCATGAGGTATTAGGTAGGTATAACAAAAATATTATTATTGAAATATACGCTATCATATATGTACGCGATTTAATATTGTTATTTATTTTTATTTATGTGTAATCCTCGTTGGTTGACCTCAGAGATCTATTTTCTTTAGGCAAAGATTTTGGTTCAAAATACGCCAGAGTCTCGATTTCCTTTACCGTATAATTAAGTGAAATACCGCACGCAGAAATCCATTGGTACACAGCCCGATAATTCTAACACAAATGAATCGTAAATTAGTAGTAATAATAGTAAATATGGTACAAATAAATCGTAACATATTTACTATTAAATTCAAACACCTTCCGTTTCATCGTAAATTGTATAGTGTATATGGCGATTGGCGTGTTACCTAGCTCAAAGGCGAATCTATGAGACTCACTTTACGTACATGTTGTTCTCGATAAATAGACGCATATAGTTTACACTTCAAGCATTGGAAATACCTATTTCGCTTTAACACAAGTAAACTTCCAAACATGTTTGCTGTGAATTACATTAATAAATGATGTACAGAATGGCTTCAGCAGCTTCTATAGTCGAAAATTCTTTAAGTATTTCATCAGGGTATTATATCAGGTTTCTAAGCATATCAATTAGATTGTGAGTTCTATTTAAGCTAAAATATAATGCCGAATTCTTAGAAATATAATGAAAGGAGTATTCAAGTAAATCTGTAATACCCTATATAATGGATATAATTGAAAAGCCCTAAAAATGTAATTTCAATTTATTACCTGTCTAGTTACTTTATTCCTAAAGTATTTAGTCCAATAACACCATCTGTAAGTGCTAGACAGTAGCTTCTAATCCGCTCTGAGGGGTAAGAGGTATTTTAAAAGAGTACCGAGAGTTTTTTACGCCGGCTTTTTCTCTCGGCCTACACCCTCTGTCTTCTTTGCCAATGCGTAGGGATGCCTACAAATTCAAATTTAATGACGTAGAATAAGTGATACATGTATCTTATGTTCCATAGTAAACATATTTTATTTATTTTTATTTTGAATGTAAGCCGAAAGATGACGACGCGATGGCGTCCCATTTCATTGTGATCAATGGTCAACTACTATACCAACACGTGCTGTCACACATTGTTCCGTGGGTCCAAACGTTCATAGATTCATCATTCAAGATGATGATTGTCAAACTATAATGACGTAACAGTACACAACAAAAAAGGGGGTTCATTTTCCGCTCAGATAAAAAAAACAGTTGCTTCTTGGCAGTTTGGCCAAAGTAGCCAAGGATGTTTGCACGCAATGTAATCGGTTTAAGAATAACTTTATTTCTCATAAGAATTCAAATTCGCACATTAGACTATACAGTTTCTTGCTATTGATATAACATTCCGGTGAAATTGTTTTCAGAATAAGAAAGAAAAAAAGGTAGACGCTAATCTTTCCAACGATTTTGAAAGATATATATATTACACAAAAAGTCTCATATTATAAAGAGCAATATTTAGTTGTGTGCGAATTCTCAGATGTATGCAATGTGTTCCTAAAGTTTTAATGTATTAATATGAACAACAATAGTCTGTCAGCTGATCGGTGTCACTGAAACAAAAATATTGATGTATTTGGCTTCAATCTGATTGCCTCGCTTTACGCGCCAATTCACAAGGTATTATAGAACTTAAAATAAATATGGTAGACAGTAGTTTTTAATAGTTTGCTCGACTTCTAGTTGGAGCATATTTGCCATTGCATAATTAGCCTTTGTTGGTTTGTTTTCATTAGTTGAAAGAAAGTTGGGCTCGTATGTTCTGAAGCGGCCAGTAAGAAACTCAAGTTAATAAAACAGCTTCATTCAAGTATATTAATAAGTCAAATATATATATTAACCAATACTTTTAGCAATGATTTTTGTTTGGGTAGTTCTAGTCACGCTAGAATTAAAGAGGACCATAAAGTCAATCTCCTTTTTTCAATAATTGGTATATACATCATCACTGTCTATAGACCGAGAATTGACAACATATCTATATTTACCGCGCCAAAACAAATTATGATAAATATTGATTGTATTGTGCTTTTTCTATTTAGGAGAGAAAGAGAACATGTAAAATAGTATAAGGAACGTTCATTTCAAAGATCTAATAAAGCTACAATTACATCAACTTAAAAATGTGTACACAAAATACAATAATGATTATACGTTAAAGAATCGAGAACTCTCAGTTTCAGAAAAACTAAAAACACAATTAACATTTGTTGCAATTGTATTACACAGCAAAGTTACTGCAAAAACACCAACAGTTCATCACCAGTTTCAAACTATCAGTACATTAAATCTCACTTCTATGCTGAGCCACCACTTTTCTGTTTCATGAACCCAGGGAAATTATACATATCTTTTGCCAAAATTATGAGATGTAAGTATAAACTTAGTATGCAGTTTTTTTATTTTTTTTATTTGAACAATTCACACCAATTGACCTAGTCCCATGCTAAGCTGGTGAAGCTTGTGTTATGGGCACTAGGCAACGGATATACATACATATTATTTATAGATAGACATATATATGCATATTTAAACACCCAAGACCTAAGCACAACACCAAATGCTCATCACATTGATGCTCGTCTGAGCCGGGGATCGAACCCGGGACCCATGGATTCGCAGTCAGGGGTACTAACCACTAGACCAATGAGCCGTCAATGAATTGTCTATTAATTGACGCAAGTGGGTTTAAGAATACTGTGTCATAATTACCTAAAGAAATATTAATATTTATGGTACAAACTAGATGAGTGTGAAATTCTGGTGCAGATGCGGGCGTGACTGCTTAGACGCGAATAACTAAAAGCCTGGCGATTTCGACAAAAAAACTTAAACTTTAAAACATTGGAGCGACGTCACTTACATTTTAACGCCTTTTTTCAGCAATCAATAAATATAGGAAATAAAACATTATCCATATATGTTTTTGACAAATCATATTTTATTGTAATTTACATCATGAATTGTGTATTTTCATCCAAGAGGGAAGTGAAAATTTTCCCTATTGGAAATTAAATTTAAAAAACTAGCCATTGTTGTCTGTGAATTTTTGAAATTTTGTTGAAAATTTTGTAACCAAGTTATCCGAATTGAACCTTATTAATACTTTAAAACGATAGGCATTGATTGGTAAATTAAGTTCCTGCAATGTCCGTAAATTCCCTGATCTAAACCCATTTATTAGACCAGTCATATTAGGAATACAATGAAGCTTACATAAGCTGTAAGCAGGTAAACATTTATTATCTTATATTGGATAGTAATGAGGGTGTTATTTGACATATGTATTTAAGTTCTTGAAATTCAAGCCTCGTAAGTATTGATTACCATATTAAAAATATAACATTATATGTACATTACCTATCAACATGCTCGCATTATTTCACAAGTGAAACTTTTAACGAACGTCTTCGCTCGTTCATTGTTTCGATTCGTGTACTGCCTTGTAATCTTGATGGGCACGTCTTAAAGTTTCAGCGCTTTTATTATACCTCTTATTACCAACTCAAACATAATTTGGTATTGAGCGTTGAACATTGGACTGAAATTCGAAATTTGAAAATAACGCCATCTCTTGTCATGCTTGAAATCTGAAACTAATTCTGTTCGATAGATTTTTATTTTGATCGTATGCAGCTGTTCGTGCCACTAGATGTCATTTCGGATTTTAGTTATATTTTTATGCCTTGCTAGAGGGGAGATTTATTTCTGCTTATTAAGTTAACTGACTTCAAATATGTTTTTTCTTAAGACGATAAATATTTGAGGAATACTTTCAACTTTAACCTTTATAATACATATTATTATTTACGTAAATTTGATATACTCTACGTCTAATAGGATTTAAAAAAATGTACCCTTTGCTTTACATATATATTGGGAATATAAGGTAAGAGATACATATTATATTGAAATATTTTTTTTTGCATACGGAAGTCTACTTAGCGCCAAGTCACAACTCCTGGCCCCCATACCTTGTCATAGTAGAGTTACAGAAGCCATGAGCTACATTTATTGCGTTGATGGAATAAATTTGCCTTATTTTAATTTCAACCAATTTATAGACAATTTATAGAAGCTGTAATTCAAAATTTTAATCAAGAATTGAAAACATTATATTCGAATACATTTTATTAATTGCAGTTTCAGTACATGGGAAAACCGGATATTAATTCTGCGAACTCATATGAGTTATTAGTATTTACATTGGACAAATAAGTAAAACTGTATTTTACGAAATAGTTTATTTTGTTGAATTTATTTCTGCTCTATTTAGCTTACCGTTAATTTGCCCAAACTTACGTGCGCCAGTAACGTATTGAATAGTTCATACAGGAGTCATTGTTAGCGCTAAGTTTTGAAACACTTCTGGACACAACAAGGCGAGAAGCAAACATTTTTTAAGTCATAAATTTTTATACGTATAAATTTCCTCTCTAATAAATATGTGTATATGTTGACGTACAATACACACATTAAAGGATCTAACAGTGCAGACGGGGAAGCACTTTCGTTTTATACTTTGTACGTATAAAATATCGCGAAAGCACAGGAATAACATAAACACAGGTAATGGAAATAAAGGAACTCGACTGATTACAAAGGCAATCTGCAATTGGCATTTTTACATTGTAGAACATACATAATGACAGAGAATATTTTAATTAACCTTTGATTATGTTGTTAGATATGCCTCGCGGTATGCAAACTATACTATAAATGTAGGTACAACCTACTTCATAAATATATAGTATTTACAATATTAATTACCTATTAGCACTATGTAGGTTAATAATATTATGAAAAAATTGCAATCGAATTAAGGATAAGAGATTCAGACTTCGAAATTATGTCCAATACCTTTTAACATATGAAACCGCTAACGCTAACTTTCGACTCTTATTCTTGTATACTAAAGGTTTCTTAAGGCAGTTTTTGCCGCCCATCATCACGTGGAACCAGCTGCCCACTGAAGTATTTCCGAACCAATTCAACTTAGGGGGCCGTCAAGAAAAGAGCGTACCAATTCTTAAAAGTAATTATAACATACAGTAGAAATAAAGTGCAATTTTTTTTCATATTATGCAATATTCTTAATCTACATAATAATAATATACAATATTGTATTTTGGAAATAAAATTATTACATCCATGGTTGTGGGGAGTATATTGGCAATTTTGTTTAAAATGAAATACTATTGATGAATAACGCTTTTATTATGAAGCATTTTTGTTTTGTGAAAATAATTAAAATGCACATCACATACCGACTCGAAAGACGTGAACGATTGGCAAGTGGTAGCGGATGATCAGCAAAGGTGTAACACCGGTGTAAGTAAATGAACATTACATAAATACACGATATTGGTCATGGAGCAAACACACTTCTATATCTGTTACTGTCTTAACTACTGGGCTTCCATCGAAACCATTAAAGTACTTCAATAAATTGATTCGCGGAAAATTGAAATTGGACGACCTTATTAAATATTAAATAGCGAAACCCTGAGGCGGTGAGTTTAAGTAATTTGAGTTCATTAATGACACAAATGAATTATTAAATAATTTGCCATTTTTTGTAAAAGTTAAATCATATAAAAAAAACATAAACATGAAATGGTAATATTGTAACAATTGAAAACTTTAATAGTTAGTATAAAGAAGGAAGAAGAGCCAATAATTAAATGTCATATAAAGTATCTAAATTACTAAAGCTAAAACAATACTAAACTTGTAATAAAACCAACGGAATAAGTATATTTTTATTTTATAACACAACATATATAATAGAGACCGACAGAATTGAGAAATGCATAAAAAATTGCTTATCTTTAAGTCTTCTAAGATCTGATCGCTACGAATCTATGACTCCTCTTAAAAGGAGACTTGTTTCTTCTCTCGTTCAGCTCGGATCGTAATTTTTGAAGCGGCTACAGTTGTGTCAGCTTCGGTGTCTGCGACGAGGGCTCTAAGGCGAGCGGCACGTTTCTCTCTAGCCGCGGTTCGCTCGCTCAGTTCCGACATTTCATCCTCTAGATCAGTTAGACGCGCCCTGGTGGCTTTGGCCCTTTGTACGGCAGCGGATTCCTCATCTACATCCTTCAACGCTGTCCACTTAGTCAGTGAGTTCTCGTCGTTAATTCGACGCGCTATGCGTTTCTCTGTGCGATCTTCATTCTCTTTCAGAGCTCTTCTTGCGTTAGATACCTCACTTTGACCAATACCAACAGTTTCAAGGATCTTGTCCGTAATAAAGTTGGTTTTTATACGATTTTCCAGGTTTGATACGTTGCTCTCAAAATCAATATCATCAGAGAATCGAGATACCTTCTTACTCGCGCGGAGACGTTTTAGCGATTCAGTGATCTGTAATAAAGAGTATCAAGATTATTACGTTTACGATACACATGTTCAAATAGTTTGGAATATGTAAGTTTTTCCTGTTCTATTTCTGTTTGGCTTGATGCGTACGATATGTAGGTGAGTGTGCCTTGCGTGAGATAGTTAATTTTATCGTCCAATTGTTAAAGATCAACCAACGGACGCCCGTGTCACATACAACTGACCATCAATCACTCGAAGGAATCCAGATTAAATTGTTCGTGAAGCTTACTGAGGTAATACGCACCAGTATTTAATTTACACCTTTACGTCAAGAAAGAATATTAAATCCAATGTTGGTTTTTATGGTACATGATGGATTGATTAGAACATGTCGTACAGTTTGCATGAAAATTTCATCCTATAACAAAGTGAATGATCGTAGCATAAGAGAAGAAAAGTGCTGGGTTATCTTGTTATTTATTACGGTTTCTTTAGTGAGAAAAATTAATAGAAAATTTTAGAATACAACTGTTTCTTACGTATGTAGGATCCACATTAAACAATTATTCTCCCTTCGTGGAGAATCTTTTTACCTTGTAAAACTTTAAACGATTTAAGTGAACCAGTCGACCATTTTAACGTCCAGACGGTTTCCTTCAACTATTTGTTAAATGTACCTTGTTGATTGTGTATATTCCGTTGAAGACCGTTTTCAAATGCAGATAAAACATAACTTTATATAGATCTTCATAAAAGGAAGCGGAAGCGGAAGGAGGCGTTTAGTAACTCTGTACTTCTTTTATAAATAATTATTAAGTGGATTATTAATCAAAACTTGTTTCTTACTTTATGCGCTATTAAAGTTTGATTGAAATAAAATACTATAAAAATGTCGCGGGTTATGCTTCCTCTATTACTTTTTAGATTGAAGCAGATAAACATATTCTTTCTTATTCAGGATTTTGCATGCAACAGTCGTGGTATGAAATCCCTAAAAGCTTCACCATGTTTCACCAAGTTAAAAAATCTAAAATTTTTCGTATGCGCAATTAACAGTCAACACGAACGGTAAGTCATATATCGTAAACGTCTTACAGTCTAAAAAAAGTAAAGAAAGAAAGGAAAAAAGGAGAGCGTAGCATCACTGATTTTTATATACCTTTATTTTTGTAAAGTGAAAGCAATGAAAAACTAGATATGAAAAACCTTTTTCACTGACACAATCATCAAATTAGAGTACACGTTGGTTTTGTAACAGAACCTAGTCGAATGATTTAGTAAAGTTCGACTCTGTTCATACAGAAATTATGGTTGATCTGACGTCCTAGATATCTCAGAAAACGAGAGCCATAAAATATTGTGATGTTAGTTATATCTACTTACATCTATATATATAAAAATGAAACCCGTTTTCCGTTGTCACGACATAACATGAAAACGGCTGGACCGATTTGTCTGATTTTTTTTATAATATTCCTTGAAGTACGAGGATGGTTCTTACGGAGAGAAAACTTAAAACAATTGAGTGAAAAAGTCAAAATCAACACTTTTCTATATTTCCATACAAAATATTCGTAATAATACTTAAAAGTCAATTTGAACTTTAATACGATTTTATAAAGTTCCAATGTTAGTGGAGGGGTTACGGGAAGGTAAATTTTTATTTTTTGACATGATGTATTTGTTGTCTTATCAACTTTCTTTTTTTCATCTTACTAGCTAAACCGGTGTCCCGATTAGCAGAATAGGTATTTAAAAAAAATTAAGAATCGACTATTAGGCGGTACGATGTTCGCCAGGCCAGCTAGTATTAAATATTTAAACAAAAATTAATGTTACAGTGTAATACATTAATTTTTTTTTCTAAGTTACATAGAAGTAGGTAATCGGCCGAAGTAAGAGGCCGCCACTTAACGATAAGTATCCCGAGGAACGAAGTAATTTGAATACAAAAACCTAAGCATTTGGTACATCTACGGGGTTATATTAAAGGATGGATGATTAACAGCCTTTTTATTTATTTTAGTATTAAATCATTCTGATATCAATCAACTGAATTAAAGGATTGAATCATTTCAATTAAAAAGAGACATATTGTTACGGCCATTAATCGCAATTCACGTGTACCACAAATTAGTTGGACGGTAACAAATAGCCAACATTATTAAACAAACATATATAACATACAAGTAGGCAGTACAACGGTGAATTTATTAAATGGTATACTAAAAATAAAAAATAAATATTTTTTAACAAATTTAGCAGTTAAAACTATTTTAGTTCAACCAACCAAAAGATACAATAACGTATAACAGTGCATTAATTTATTCTACTAATTTAATATAAAATATTGGCTTATCATCATAAGATAACTATTAAGAACAGTGGTTTTTATTACGACCATAACGTCTAAACAAATAGTGTCTTCTGGATGTGAAACAAACCATAATAAGAAAATTAGATACAGTGGGTCTAATGAAAGCCTTTATCCAGACCCATACTGAGGAAAAAGATTATACCCATTATAAGATTTCGATAAAATATTCTTTTTCCATTTGTTGACACTAAAATAAATATGCACTCTCAAATCACATCTATTTCCAGCACTTCATGCGCATTGAATAATTCAATCATGTATTAAAAATAATTTATATGTGGGTTGCTGCAATTACGTTTGCTTTACACATAAGATGGTTCTATTTTTAAAACGCAGAGGAAATAAATAAAATTCAACAACACTTTTCACAGAGTCACTTTGAAGTACTTCATTGACACTGGAACTGAGTGTTTCAAAGAAATGCAAACGGACAGGTAGCAACCGTTCTCATATAATATGACCACATGTAAATATACATAGGTACATATCGCTCAAAAAGTTTTGAGTAAAAAGATCCCATATTATGCGTAGATATTTAAAGATTTTATTCACTACCTACGTACTTGTGTTGACGGGTACCACTTGCACGTGTTAGTAATCCTATTAGTGCCTAGAAAATATTTTACTAAATATTATTCCGATCAGATTTTTTCGCCTCGATATTTTCAGGATTGAATGCCACAATATTTTAAGAACCTTGAGTTTATTGATTTGTTAGTTTTTTGGGCTTTTAATATTTTAGTAACAGAGTAGTCGACTTATAACAGTATACCAATTATGTCAAATTTAATCAAACAAAAAGTTTTTGTATCGGTGTAATTCTACGTACATTATTAATTTACGCTTAATAGTGTTCGTAGAATTGTTAACGTTCAATGTACTCACCGAACTTTCTAGGAATTAATTATACCTTTCATATCAATTTTATGAAATAAAATATTTGCCTTAATTAAAGTTTGCATGTGTCATTGCACAAAATACTCATTATAATTTGGTAACTGAATATCGTTGTGTATTCTGAACATTTATTCATCAATCTTGCTTTGTTATGTCGTAACATGTTATTTTTAAAACGTAAGACAAGATTATTTGTTTGTATTAAACCGACATTTAGATACAACTACGAGAGCTCCAGTATACAAAACCATTCCATGTTAATAGAATTTCACTTGTATTACAATCTCTGATTGCACTTTGCATTGCAATCGCCGTTCCAGTTTATTAAAAGCTCAAAATCATAGCAGTATAATAATTAGTTTCTTCATTTTACCGTATGTCAAATTATGTGGTTGTTTAATGTGCTGTAAATTAGAAAATGAGGTGTGAAAGTGCTGGGTTCGATCACCGAAACCATTATTGTAGTACTTATAGTAGGCACAGAAGAGTGTTTCTGTACTTAAATAAAAATGACCTAAACATGTCCGCGGGTGGTGTATGACTTAAAACATAAATAACTTGTTCTGCTAAATCCAATCGAAAAAATTATATAAGTATAAGTTGCCTTGACCTTACGGTGGAAAACCGTAATAGCTAATAAGGAGTTCTTAACATCGTCTGCTTATTTTAAATACAAACAATACTTATATTAAGTAGTAAGTATTTTGTATATCAATGCATATTTACAATAACCTACTTGGATACATTCGGCAATATGATTTTTACAGATTTCATGAGATCTTACCGTTTTGAATTGCACTAACAACAAGCTTTATATACTTGGCAAAAATATAAATACCCGGATTCCAATTGAGCAACGGTTAATTTCAGGCTTACGTAAATAAGGTAGTTATTCATAGCTGAATGGTCAGTGAATCAATAAAGGTTTTATTGGTTTCAAAACCAAATAACCCCACATATTGAATGTACAAAATAAGCAGGGACTTCGTAATAAACTCATCTGCTTTCATTTAAATAATGTTATTGAGTCACGTTGTAGCAGACTGTGTTTGTTTGAACTAACCAAATACGAACTACACTTGTAAGCTATGCACATGTTGTGGTTTAACTTAATTGATATCACCTTTTCATACGCGATAGCGCACCAATTATTGACGGATATTCAGTTTCAAAGGGTTTTCATGAATGACCGATCCTTTTATAATTTATGAGAAATGATTTTAACAGTCAAATTAATTTTCAATTTTGTATAAAATTTGATGTTTATTGAAGTACTAAAGCATTTGTTGGTTACTAACGAATTCTTGAAATTGTTTATTAATTAAAGAATGTAGGTATTGGATTTATCGTATCTTTGTTTTACTGAGAAGCGAATGAATATAAAAAAATAATAATAAGTAAATATAAACGTTTTTATCAACCATGTTTGAAGCCGAATCTCCTCATTGGGAATAGATTTATTTTATTTTAGTTTACATTGTTGTATCTGTTATAACTATATAAACTTTGTTTTACGCAATACAATTAATGAAATAATACTCAAGTGAAACGATCGACGTTTCATGTCTCTCGCTACCACGACTGCTGAAAAGTTCTCATAACGACTTAATAATCTAAAACGCTTTTATATTTGTGAAGGCGTTTATATATAAAAGGGGACAAGTGGAAGGTCGACGTTCTAGAACGGTTCTCTATAACTAACAATAGTGATAGTGATAGTTCTTTCAATAGACGAAAACTGCTGTCAGAACCATGGGATCACGCGGTATATAAAATCAATGTTGTTATCCTTGCGATTCTGTAACTCACTTTTCGAACTCACGCATCGGTTTTAACAGCGGCGGTCGCGCTCAAATCAGTCGTAAAGCAGTTATTTTACGATTTGGCATTTTGATAAACAATAAACTACAAGGAGGGATTGCGATTCTGTAACTAAGAACTAAAGTATATAGTTATAATAGATACAAGATACCTTGTGTGAGTTCGAAAAGTGAGTTACAGAATTGCACGGCTGTTGTTGTTTTGCCGACACTCACTTTGTAGCTACTATATAAGCAACTTAGTGGTTCTATAACCATAACCCTCTGATTTCTGGATCCTTGTTTTATTTTGTGAGTAGCATCCCGAGAAATTGAGATTGCAAAACGAAAGAGGAAACAACGGTGCATTCCGTTGGATTATAATAGGTTGACATCTCTTGTCCAAAACGTGCTGGCTCGCACATTAAAGACTTATGGTCAGGTTATACCAAGTAAGACTGATATTTTAGTTGCTTCTCGCTGAAAATAGCGTTAAGATGTTAACGAGCGACCGCCACATATTTTTTTTACTTTTGGTAGTTTTGTGTTCCCAAAGTACTGAGAAGCTTGACTCGCGAACATTTCTTTAAATTTTATTATATTCTAGGTGAAGATCCCACCGATGAGGACCATGGATATAAAGCCAAGAATGTGATAAGGACTTTCAGCTGAAAAATTGCGTGCTGGTCTGACCTTGGAGGATTTCACCATGAACAGGAAGGGCCTTAAATCATTCCTCTTGCGCTCGGAATGTGAGGGCCGAAATTAATAATCAATCCTGATCCAATTTTTTCCATCTAAATTTGGTATAACAATCCGTTTTTTGTATTAATAATGCAAAAAACGTATATATAGTGAGAAAGAGATCACGCAAAAGATTGCTTGCAATATTTCGAATAAACAATTGGAGAGCAGATTTGTTATATTGGCATGCAGATTGGAGATCGATCTTTAGATATGAATCAAACCAAGATTGGTTATCTTAGATTAAGGATACATTATTAATTTTGGACATGAATGACTTAACGGCCTTGTCATAGGTCATCTTTGATTGATTTGTTTATATTGATTATGTAAAATACCCTTCAAGAATGGATAAATCCTTTCTGCCTGTTGCACGCTGTCGATATTCCAATGCATATTGGCTACCTTGGATGTTTTTATTCACCGTATGATCAAATAACAATTACGCTCAAAGGCACAAATAGCTAACACTTCTTAACCAAACAAACAGCCTAATAAAAACAATTTTTAAACAAACAAAAACTATTTTTGCAATTAATATCCCAATGCAAATTCAATTTCCATTTGAACAGAGTGCTTTTAAATGTCAGTCAACTATTTCAAGATGACAGGAGTGCTGCCAAATTTCGATCAGTTTATTTGATGGAAAAATCATAATTAGTGATTGAGTTTTGGAGTATTGGACGAATGAAAAAACAAAATCAGGACACGCTCCATGCTGATAATTCGATCGCTTACAAATATAGCAATATTGACTATTTAAAATATAACATTTGAATAAATTAAAGACAGCAATAGAAAATAGAAAGCATACAACTAAACACTACATAAATGTATTATTTAAATTTAAAAGCTTGAATAAATTTAGTGTTAATTAGTAAGTGGTTTTGTTTTATATTTATTTATATACTAGCCGTTTCCCGCCTGCTTTGCTAGGCGAATTAAAATAGGAAATAAATAAAATTTTATGTTTCATTATAAATTTTTTTCATATTTTTATTATTCTTTTTTTTAACTTCCCGCTAAGAAAATTGAAAATTTTCGTTAATCGAGTTTTTAACAGATGTTGACGTTTTGAGGTTCTAGGAAGCCTCTCCGAATGTTTCCGCGGTGAAGTCCGTATGTATAAATTTTCATAAAAGTAAAACAGCACTAAAAAAATGAAAGAACGTTGGAATTTAAAAAAATAAATAGCCATAAACCACCTAGGAAAAATTTCGCATCGAACGGCAGTAGTTTCATGTCGATACGATCAGTGGTTTAGGCGTGAAGGAGCCTCAAACGAAGACCATTTTTCTTTTATATATATAGATTTAATCATTTATTATTCGAGTAATCGAGCGTCGACGTTTTCCATGTTATCTCCAAATGCGTATTTACAAAGGAAATAAGCAAATCGAATGGATTTTATGATCATCTAAATACGGACACATTAATACACCCGTATTTCAAATCCCCACGCACACTCCAAGTAAATTAGTAGTAAATAATGTTCTTTGTATATTTGGTTTTAGCTGTTTCAGCTATATTTTTAATTTAAATAAAATCTTTAAAAAAAAGCTGTGGATTATTAATAAACTCTAAAATTAAAGTAACACTTTCTCAACCTAATCAAAATACCTTTGCCACTTTTCCATACAGGATGAGTATGGAAAAGTGGCAAAGGTGAAGGGACAATACAATATGTGTGTATGTATATGCCCGGTCGGTAAATAGCGAGACACAATCTATTATATCTACTCGTCTATGAGAAGTTTTACACCAGTAAAACAGTCTTCCTATATTAGATGGTACTTTTATAAAAAAACGGAGTAGAAAACGGAGGAGAAAAACGGAGAATATCGTAAATCTTCTGAAAAATCAAATCCTTCCATTTTGTTTCTATATCCCAAAGTTGGTTAAGTGTCAACGAAACCTACTCGCGTACAGCCATATTTGAATGTATTGCGAGAAATCTTTAAAAAAAGTTATAAATACACACTAAGTATTTGAAAAGGAAAATTGTATTATTATTTTATAGATCTTTACCGATGCGTTAGTTAGTTAAAACTAAAATATTATAATATACGTATATATTATATTGATTTTAATGTGGCATAAATCCTAATGAAAATATCGTTAATTAATAAAAAAAGTCCGTTCGTCACTAATATTAAGGAATTTCATTGTTTTTGGTAAGTTTAAATGAATATTCTTACATCGTCAGTCAGGTCGTCTTCCAAAGCAGACGATAGAGGTCGTCCACGCTGAACACGACCACCTCTTGAGTCAAATAAGTTTTCAGCTGGCGTGTCGATGTCATCTAGGGCTGTCCTGATGCGGTTTTCGACATCAGATTTGATTTGATCCCTCTCAGGTTCCTTTGCTACGGGAACTTTTCCGTCCAAACGATCCAGCACGGGTCGGTAGTAACTCTCCCCTTTGTTATAATTACAGTCATAGACGCGTGTGCGCCTAGTTCTACCAACACGACTCATTTTTACAACTGAAAAAAAACGAAGTATAATAGAATAGCTTTTTTGGAATGTTTTTTTAGTCACGTTAAGATTTTGTAAAGAGCATCAGTCCAGCAAATATTTTGTTACAATGAATCAAATTCATACTAACATTCAGAGATTTTTGAAAATCCAATTTTATCGCTACCGAGATAAAACTTAAATTATTTCTAAATTTAACTATTAAAAAAATGTCAAATGCAAATATTTCCACTCGGTCATACGTGAGTGTTCCATTCCATTCAAGGATGTTACCGATTTTGAGAGGTTGGCATTTCAATTTCGTTGTTTAGATGTGAAGTAGAATTGAAATTTGACAAGTTGTCTACAGATATGTAATGACCGTAGCTAGAAGTAGCAGAGTATCAGATTGTACTCGTATTAAATATATACATTACACGTTAATCTTTGTTGTCTATAAAAGAGATGTTTTGCAAAACTCGTAAACGACTAATAAAAACACATTAAACACGACAACGTAATACATGATATAACGTTCATGTTTATCATGTGTTTAAATGAATACACATTCCAAAATACGAAAACAACGCCTACACACAATTCCTGGAGAATAACTAACGCTTCATTCAAAATCAGCGTATGAATGTAAACGACCGCACAATATTCAAAGTTTCAACTATTCAAAAGTAAGGTATGATTATTATGAGACATGAAAGTAAATACAATAGATTATCATCCTTTGAGTCATCTCGAACTACGCGAGCAGCGTACACTGGTACAATTTCAAAATAGATATCGCAAACATTTGATACGAGGATATTTTTAGTACCGAAACCCGGTTTTTGTCTGAACTAAATTATTGTTATGTACTTATTGAAAGTACACTAGTAAAGTTAAATATAGATTTATCTTAATATTTTTGAATTTGGAACACGATTGATTAAATGTAAACGGATAATCGCGCAGCATATAGTTAATCGCAGTTGCCGAAAAAGTAGGAGAAAAGTAACTAACCTGTTGCGTCTTTGTGCCGCGAGATGTAAGATGGAACTGAAAGTTCAGGCGATGTGGAGACAGGCAATGTGCGTGGGCGATACTATGTTTAACCGTGAGCAACACCAAAATATACTGACTTTTGTTCCGAATGCTTTACTACTCGAAAAACCAATATGCGCAGACGCGTGCGTCATGGCATTCGGAAATCACATGTCAGGTTTTAACAAATTTTTGTTACACAAATGTAGGTCGTAGATTCCCTTTATATATGTCGACTGATCCAATTCACATGAAGCTACTACTGATTAGATATTATTAATGTATTATCATTTCAATAACCCCACATACACATTACACATACAACCTCAAATCAAGTTACATTTTGGCTTTAAACTAGCGCGAACAAATCCGTTTCCAGTGAAATACGAAATTGTCTCAATTTCAATGGCACTATTGCATTAGCAAACGAAAAAATATCCCTTGAGGTTTAGTTAAGATTTTATGCAGCGATTTCACTGAAACTGATATTCCAGTTGTTAGTTTGCCTCTGTGCCGTATTTAGCATGAAAATAGCACGAATACATATTGGGTTTCCTGACGCGACATGATAATATTGAATTTATCCTTCACAAAAGGACCTTCCTTCTTGGAAACCTTCTTACTTTTAACATCTATTTTGAAATACACTAATAATGTCTGATAAATAACCGAACTTACTTGAATCTATTAATATTTTTTTAATAATTGATTGATAATTGACACATTCAGAGGAATTGTAGGGTCTTTACAGCTCCTCTGAATGTGCAGATGTACCCACATCTAGACGCAAGCCCAGGGACCAGACCGCACGAATAGTGGCTGGTCGTTAACGATTCGAATCGCTCTTCGTTGAATATGGAAAAGCGAAAGGAGCTTCCGCGCAGAGTTGAGAAAAATACTCAATGTGGGGCCGAATATGCGCAAGCGACGATGGTCTGGAGTGAAGTACCGTCTCTCCTTGCTGAGCACACCAAGCTACTTAAAGGCTAATTAAGCCTTCCCTTCCAAATTACCGCGAAACTGAACGTCATTCGATATGTCAACGCCCAGTATTCCGATTCTAGCTGAGGCTTTAAGAAGAGTGTCTTCGAAGAGATGAGGGGCGACAAAGGGAGATTTTTATAGTGGAATTTCTTTTGCCTCTGTCACAGCGTAAACACAATTGACAAGAATTGCCATGAATAGTGCTTTTGTTGTACATATTTAGAACCAATCGAGAAAACTCGACTAAGCATTTGTATGCTCTATGGGTTAAAGATTTAATATAGATGAAATTTATAATTACACTTACACTAGCTGACCGGGCAAACGTCGTTTTGCCATATCATTTATAATAAAAAATAGGGTTTGATCGTAGAGGGGTGAAAGTTAGGGGTTAAGAATATTTAGGGGTGGACTACCCTTAACATTTAGGGGGATGAAAAATAGATTTTGTCCGATTCTCAGACATACCCAATAAGCACACAAAATTTCATGAGAATCGGTCGAGCCGTTTCGGAGGAGTATAGCAACGAAAACTATTACACGAGAATTTTACATATTAGACTTACATAGTCTAATTTAAACTCCATGAAAACAGCCATATTTTAATCTCAATATAAAAGCTGTTAGTCATAACCTCACCTGTTGAATAAACTTAATTAAATTTTGGTTCAACTACCGTTAAAGCAAACAGAAGTTCTAAACTTGCAATTTCAGTATCAAGAAGGTTTAACTTTGATATAAGCTTCTGACTGTGTGATTAAGCTAGTTATGTCTAAAATACTTCTAGAACGAGAAGCTTCCAGAAATGATGCTTTATGGTATAGCAAGCAATATCATGCAAAATATTTTTTATTACTATTAAATAAGAAGACGTTTTTACTTTAGGTGTTATTTACATATACAAGATAAACTCTTTATAACGAATTTCAAGGGACCAAGCATTTTTTTCCTTATAGAGATATTTGGTTATAGGGACAGAAGACAAAAAAAACAAATTTAACCAATTGGGTTTTTGAAAAAAAAGAAATTATTGTGATAAATGAAAAGATCATATATAAGTTTTATAACAAAATTATTTTTCTTTTATTTTTTTTCGCAATAATTCAAAAGTTATTTCAAAATAAAAAATTAATATTTGAATCCAGTAACGAAAACACGCCGCACAAACCCGAGCGCGTGTGACGTCATAATGTTAGTTTTCACTCATTGCAGTTGATAGAAAAATAATAAACACAGTGTTTTGATCTATTTAATTTTGTTAATTAATATTAATATTAAATATACTATATATATACATATATATTAATAGCCGTTAACGCTGTACTGTTATTAAATAGCTTTAACATTATGACGTCAAAACTATGGTGATCATTCATGGCGCGTTTATAGTCACGTGATTTTTATTTAAATTTCATCAATTTCTAGCTTTTTGCATTAAACATCATTATTATTAACAATAACGTTTTAAAACACATAAAAAAAATCAATAATTTATTTTTTCAAATACGCAATTACAATAATTTCTAATTTTATTACTATCAATAGGTAAATTATTCTGAATACAAAACAATTTTCTTTTACTGGCCATCTTGACAGTTTCCAATTTTGTTTACGACTGATAATAGACAATAGGTTTCGGTGGTGCGTTTAGTAATTGAGACCAACATTTCCTACGGGCATGTAATCTAAGTATAAAAAATGGCACACGTGTTAATGCAATTAACAATAACAAAGGCGAGACGGGATTTTCTTAAAAATTTCGGCACCTCAAAAGGTTAGTTTTGTAAGCTGATTATAAAAACAATTACACTTAAGTATGTTGTTGATGTTTAAATATGAAAATAATTCTTCGTTATAGAGGATGGCGGTTGCGGTATTAATATATGGGTTTTGTGTTAAACTTTGAGCTTACACTGTATATAATTTATTCTCACACATAGGTAATTAGGTAACTTTTTATCTGTATCACACATAGCTTTTAAGCTGACTTCCAGGAAGCTTTTATTTAAGTTTAATATTTTCATTTTGATTGAAACTATTTTAATGCTAGAAGTAATAATTTTGTCATTGAATTAAATCCCATGGTGCCGTAACAATTTTTTATTCTCAGGATTCGATAATCTTGGGAAAAAGGAGGAGTTTTTTTAAAGATCTTAGAAGGGATCTTCGCATTTTCATAGAAACTTATAAATATATTTTTCACTTTAGAACATCAAAAAATCAAGTGTCATTATATTTATCGCTAGTTCTTAAATCAAGAGGGGACGAGAAGAACATCATGAATGCCACTTTAAATCGCAAAATATTTTGTTCTGTAAGGAGATGTAACAATTACATCTTGCTGTACATGCATTGGATTATTCGATAAAATAATGTAAACAAAAGAAGTATAGCCTCTTCTGGCAGTGGTTTATAGAAGCACACACTTCAACACGCAATCACGGTAGATCAAGGTGAATGACGAATGAATTAAATTGTATAATATGTTTTATATATTACTTTTGCTTAGCACAACATAATAAATTCAAGCGGATAATTAGGTTTTTCTATGTGTGTTTGTAATGCTTATTTTATAATAAATGCTGATGAGGGAATTTAAAGCTGACACACATAATCACACTCTGACTTGGCTTGGCTTGAAATTATGTGATGTTAATAGGAACGTTATAAGAATAACACTCTAAACTAGATATTTGGATTGCGATTTAAAATATTCAGATTACACAGATATACCCTCATGGTCTAAGATCCCGATATACAACGACCTTCACCGAGATGCTTATTTAATAAAACGTATTTTATATTTAATTTAATATGTCAATAAATATAATCCATATGGGTTGCCTAGCAAATTTCAGTCCAGAGTATTTAAATAAATATTAAAAAAATAAATATTTTTTTAAACATTTCACCGGTAAGATTATTAGATAAATTCTATACCAATCGAAAGTATGAAGCCCATAGAATATGCAAACGTTAGGTTATTTTAATCAATTAATTATTTATGTGACACTAAAGTATATATACATCTTTAGGAAAAAAAGAAAGTTATAGTGATACATATATAATACTACCGTGATTAAAAATATTGATAGAAAAAAATTTACTACATGCAAATTATAAAAAAAAAATATATTTTAAATATTAATTAAACATACTCTGGACTGAAATTTTCTAGGCAACCCATATGGATTATATTTACTGACATATTAAATTAAATATAAAATACGTTTCATTACATAAGCATCTCGGTGAAGGTCGTTGTATATCGGGATCTTATACTACCAGCAATATTAAAACGAAATTCGAAGTACGCTTCTAATAGATATAAAACCTTTTTTGAATTTAAAAAGTAGAATCAAAGTTGACGTTTGAAAATTTTTTAACGAAATAAATCTTAATATTAATTCAATGAGTCCTTTGCCTTTCCCATAAGGCATAATTAAATAAATTAATCATCATCATCATCAATTTAATTAGATAATAAAAATGGGATGTATGCTAAGGAGCGATCTTATGTCTCTTTGTGAAATATTCATTCAGCCTGAATGCGCGTTCGAGGTATTATCTCGATTGGGAGAAACGGGAAATGTTCAGTTTCTCGACGTAAGTTATAATTTAAATATACTTTTGATTGGCATTTCTATAGATATAACTCGTAAATTATTTATTAGTAGAGATCTGTCCGGCATCGCGCGACTGGTCATTTATATTTTATAAACCATTTTAATTAGGGGTTACGTAGCGTTTTGAATAATTTCACGATACATTCAAAATTTTGTAAATAAAATCTAAATTACTTTTTTTTATAAGTAGGGGAAGGTCGGGACCCTTCGTACGGTTTTCACATTTTATTTTTTTCTTTTTCCATGAATTAATTACCTGATAGCCTAAATGTATAGTCTAACTATCTGAGATTCATATAAAAAAATTACAAATGATTTCATCTGATGGTTCAACCATAATTATGATTTAAACTAAATCTGGAAAACGTACGAATCTGCCCCATCAACGGGGCACCTTCGTACAGTGTTGGGGGTACATTCGTACGCTGTGGGGTAGTTCCGTATGTGCGATTAAAACGACACACATAAATCAAAATTCATTTATTAGCTATGAAATTAAACAGAAAAATAAAGATTTAATTTCTATTGAACAAAAATTAAATACTTTTCTTATAGTGAACAAAAATTACATAGCTCTTCTGATGTAAAACAAAATTTAATTACATAGTTATGTATCTTAAATTTAGAATCACATTTCTTGATCTTTGGTGCGGATTAGCACTTCTTATTTTCGGGTGTGGTAGTATAAATTCGTGGTTTTCCTGGCCGTCGCCGTTATTTTGTTTGTTTTATTACTTTGTTACAACATGCGGATAGGGTCGAAATGCCTCTGGTGTCAAAACTGACTTCGAAGGAACTACTATTTGATGGATTAGTAAATTATTCAAATCATCTGGTTCACAAGCATCAAAATAAACCTTAATAAAGATAATAAGAAATAGGTATTAATATATATTCACATCGACGATAGCGAAAATAGCAACACAGGACAAAGTAAATGCAAAAATTAGCAATTAGCACATTAACACAATCGTACCTACCTACCAGAGGGTTTAGTCAAGATGCCTTAACAATAGTGTATGTAGAAAGTCAAAAACCTAATTTGTATGAAAATAACAGTTCGTGTCGACACATTTTTATACAAATTTAGTAGTACAATTCGTTCAAATGTGCCCCATCTAGTGCTGTCCGAAAGTAGCCCACTAACTGAATAACAACAAAATATAACTTATTTAAATATTAATAGGAAAACGTCATAAATTAAGTATTGGAGACGTATCTTAAGTATATTTCGCAAGTTCTGATAGAATACTCTACTTGAAAACTTATTTTATCTACGGTAACAAGAGACAAATACATTGATCAAAAAATTACTTACCGAGCGCGAAAACACGTCCATGCCTGTAACTTCACTCTCATCGGTGCGAATTTCGCGAAACTTCATTGATGTGTAGTTGGTACCTCGACTCATGCACACATACAAAAGCAAGACTGTACTTTGTTTCGTTCAAGTTTTATTTTGACTGTATGAATGTGCCCCGCGTACGAAGGGTAACGATCTTCCCCTATACTAGCTGACCTGGCAAACGTCGTTTTGCCATGTATATCATTTATAATAAAAAATAAGGGTTGATCGTAGAGGGGTGAAAATTAGGGGTTGTATATATTTTTTAAGGCTGTATCATAAAAAAATAGGGGTGGACTACCCTTAACATTTAGGAGGATAAAAAATAGATGTTGTCCGATTCTCAGACATACCCAATATGCACACAAAATTTCATGAGAATCGGTCAAGCCGTTTCGGAGGAATTAACTATAAACACCGCGACACGAGAATTTTATGTATAAGATTAGAATTTACTAAATCATTTTTCAATGACAATAGTTAACACTTTATGTAGATGACACCGGATGTCAAAGCCTTCAACCGGAGTTACATAATGGAGCTATGTGGCTGCGTCGAAATGGAACGTAAACTAATATATATGCAAGGAGAGATGATGAAGGATAACATCGATATTCCCCCATTGGAAGTGGAGCCACAGGCACTGCCATTGAACGAAATGAAGTCCCTTGATGTATGTATACAGATAGATTAGGACGAATTTTTTTAATAAAGTAAAAAGTCATTTAATCACATAGGTAACATAATGTAAACTTATGACTTGTCAGTAAAGATGGGTTCGCTACTCAAGTACGATTATATGATTACTTAAGTATGATTACTATTTCATCCACTATACTTGTGGGGGATTGTTTTTTGCCAGTTTTTGTCCCCCGTTCTACGTCCGCGATTTGGAAACTGGTAGTAAATGTAAAATTAGATTTTTTTTTAATATTGACGTTTATAAGTGTACATAGTGAATATGAACTATAATAAAATGAAAAACGTGCGTGGCTTCGCATCGGACGTAACTGGCACTTTATTTATTTTATAAGGCACACTAACGAAACACATACAGACTCTCCCAAATAACATACAAAAAACACTATCCATGCGTGTGCATCATTAACAAGTGTGTGTTAGAAAAACATCAGAATTATTTAAAAAAATACATTTAAAAAAAGTGCGTGCGTACAAAGTACACATGTCAGAAGTGAAATCTTAAATCTTGTTCATATTTATACAAACCTGAAACTTCAGATTTCCGAGACTTAGAGGGAGGGAAAAAGGAGATATGTTAGGAATTTAATGAATTTAATTGTCATTAAAATATTAAAAGTGTCGAAAAATAATAAATTTAACTTTTTTAATTTTTTTCTTCGATAATAAAAACACGTGGCATTTTAGTATACAATTCGTCATTTGAGATTTCAATAAATTATTTAGCATAAAATATAAAATACTAATATTACATAAATTCTCTTTACAAATTTTAATTTTAAAAATAGTGTTTCTAAGGTATTTCGCCCTTCTCACTCTCTCAATCGTTCTCTCCCTTTTCTTCGACAAAAACGCTGCACATCTTCGTGGCGTGAATATTTTTATTAATGCGTTTCATCCGTAAAAAAATACCAAATTCATTCAATAAGTGTAATAATACATTAAAAATAAAAAATAAATAATTAATGAAATATGCAATTTAACAAATTTAATATAATTCTTCTTTACAATAATTGTTGTTGGTAATTGAACAATTGTCTTGTGGTGTTTATTATAAGATAGACAGAATAGAATAAAACAGGTGGCGGTACTGTAAAATAGGGTAATGGTACAGAAATTTACTTAAACAAAAATTGTACCTTAACAATCCCTAAATCATTCAAATGTTTATGTTTTACAGTGCCTAAGCTCTTAACAAGTCTGCAGGCATGATGTACACAAAGAATGAACACTAACAATGTTCCCTAGAATAATGGGTTCTGACATTGATATGCTTTGTTTTATTATGAAAAACAAGGTTAAGTTATAGTTTTTGCTTTCATAACTGTAACTAATTTATAATATTATAAGTTTATTGGTAATGTTTGCAAGAAATGCTCTGAAATTTATACATTCGGCTTCTGTGATGCATTTTAGAAAACGCAATGCATTTTTACTTACTGCAACTCCAAGACAATATTTTTCTTCTTCAATATTTTTAGTGTTTTTTTAATATACCAAAGATTTTTTTCATAAAGCTCTTTAATACATATTACGATTATTGAATTGACTTAAATAATATGACACTGCATAAGTTATATCGAGGCGTGTCAGTACAACTAAATACACTAAGCTCCCGATAAGCTACTGATGATTCTGATTATTACAGTTATTCTCATTTTTAATTTTTCAATTTGCCTCCATTGAAGTACGTATCAAAGTAAGATATCAAAATTACAATTTGTCATATTGAATTTAGATATTAATTTATCCAAACATTTTTCTTGATTCTATCTTCAATTTTTCAAACACTTTTCTACAAAAAAAGTAAAAACCGCATGAAATTGATTATGTTTCTTAGAAAATTGGATTTGTTTGCCTGTAAATCTATTTTAGTATAAAACCTAACGTACCTTGAGGTTACGAATAACTATTATTGTTTAAAGAATGATTGAATTTTAGAATTTGCTAGAAAAATGGGAGAGTGAAGTGCAGGATTTGTCTGACAACCAAGTGGCTCTTCTTAAGAATTATTTGGAATTAAGCGAGATGTATTATGTTTTAACGCATATTGGAAATTTACTTGGTGATACCGAGCTCACTTCTGAATCGTTGTTTGGAAAGTAAGTATTTTAGTGGGTAATTAGAATGAATATAGTTATGAAAATAATTGTCAGTAATTTATTCATCGAACTAGATTTATTGCGTGCCGCGTTTCAGTGAAATTCAGAGTGCAGAAAGAAGCATGTTGTATTTGTTGTAATCATTTTTAGTATCACAATAACATGGTTTGTTTTATATAAATTAACTACATGTCGGCATATAGGAAATATTGAAAAAGTCTAGAAAACATCCATCATAAACAAAGGTGTTATAAAATATAACGTGTTTGTTAGGGCCTCATCAGCAGGTGACGGATCCGCCGGTCACCTCACAGTTATGTGCGGTGTGGTTCAAAGGAGCAGGTGCTTTCCTTTTGAAATGATGTTGTGGAGAGTTTCCCGAGGAAATATTTATTATCGACAAGCTGCTGACGATGCCTTCCTGCAAGATCCACAGACTGTAATGTTTTATTTTATTTTAAAAGGCACTCTAACGAAACACATACAAACACAGAGAACACATCACATAGAAAACAAGAAATAAACAAAAATAAACTATAAATTCTCTATTTAAAATGCATACATTGACACTCAGACTATTGGAGATTCGTCTCAATTAGAAAAAAAAACTTTATGTCAATTTAAAGTGAAATCAAAATATTATGTATGTTTTGCCATACTCATAATTAGTAATATACAAAATACTATATATAATATTAGTAGCTTTATGCAAATTGTATTTTCACATGCATAGGAGAGGATCATAAACTTGGGACGGTAAAACCAATATAATTTAACTAATTAGGACACACATGTGCTTTAAGTCATAGTCAGGTACAATTTACGATGAACTGTTGACTATTTCCAAGAATTTTATTTATAAAATGTAACTTGTTAAATCTGAACTATTCGGCAATTTCAAATACAAATTCAACCAGATTTATAACCTTAATTCAATACAATTTTATTACACTTTTACATAAATAAATCCTTTATATTCTTAATAATATAGTAAATGTATTACAATAAGGGTTACATACATTGCTGTCGACACGACTTAATGGATTGTAACTCGATAGGATTCGTTACAGGCGTCGTGATTGTGTCTGACCTCACACAAACATAATAGTGACGTAGTGATGATGGCTTGCAGATATTAAATAGATTTTATACAAGTTTACCGTACATTATTATTTAATGTGTTTATAATTGTATTTGAGTTCTGTAAAAGAAAAGCAAGTAAAGATGAAAAGAGAAACTACGAAATTTGGATTCTATGGAGGATGGAACTTTTAAAGAACTGGAGATATATTTTAGATCCAAAATTGAAATATATCTCCAGCCCTCCGGTCCTAATGACCGTAGGTCTCGTCGGCTAAATAATAGGGGCGATGAAAGTTTATAAGTCCGTAGAACTTTTGTTGAGTATCGGACGGATACATCTACGTATTACCAACCCAAAAAGTATTGTTTCGTAAAGAGTCAAATCCAGACCTTACACCACGTCATAACAATGATACGTTGTAGTATTGCGTTCATTAGTTACTACTTACTATGCCACCGAGTAGTTACCATATTTACAAAGGGTCAGTATGATGATAACAAATTTCATAGTATCGTATTTATGAATTTATTGTAATGTATATATTTATATATATACATATAAATGACATACTGTTATTGTGCGAGACAAACGTTGCAAAAACTCAAGAATGGCTGGACCGATTTGGCTAATTTTGTTCTTGAAATATTTGAGGAAGTTCAGTGAATTGTTTGGGAAAAATATTAAAACGACAGTTGAATATAAAAACTTCCTAGCTGGGAAATATTTGATGTCATCTATCTTTTTAGAAATAAAAAACATATTTGTAGATGTCTTTAGATATTTGTGTTACATAGCTGTTGTATGTATTTGTATTTTGTTTTTTTTTCGTGGGGAAATGCGTTACGCATACTCTCCTGCGGCACGGTTGAGAAGGGGGGTGGGGAAGGGTTATGTGGGACTCGCTGTTGTGCATACGCACTAAAACCCCACGGCGCCACCAGCAATAGCCCGGGGCAGGACACGGTAACAGCGTAGCCTTGTCCGCATCTAGCCATGCGATCAGCCGTTAATATCACGGTCCTCTACGGCCACGAATGATGTGGAATGTATCTTGGCACAGCAAGGGCCTTTCACATCGGCCAATTCACCCTGTTTTATAAAGCTGGGGGAGGCCGGGTACAATGCTTTTCTTTTGGACACATGAACCCTGAATCCCCCGCTGGAGCGACTGCGAGCCCAGGATTACACACGGGGTTGCACGGCGCTGTGGTCTTCTACGGCGATGCGGGTGGGCTCTCCGCCTCTTCCTTATGGTGCATGACGGCTTCACAGAATCTCTGGAAGATATCTCACATGCCGTCACCGTCCGAGCTTGTAACTGCTACTCACACAATGTTATCGAGAGTAGCGTCGTCGCCCTGTAGCACGCCCAGTAGTTTCTCCGCTCACTGCCTTATTGCTTCGTTTTCTTCGGGGATTTTCCACGCCTTGATTACTCCGAGCGCTGGGTCAATACCATTGTGCCTGGCTTCAGCCCTCCTCCAATAAACTTCGCTCAAGGCATCCGCTTTGAGGTGCCTGCGACTGCCTGAGGATAGTTTTGTTGTGTTGTATTTGTATTGACACAAATACATGTAAAATAAATAAGTTTAGGAAATCACACACAAATCGCAAACACGCTTGGCCACTTGCCATTAAATGTTACCTAAGTTGCAGCGAAGTTATGTTTTAAACTATTTGGTATTAAAACTTATATTTTAAATAAGTTATAAGCGGTCTGCTCCACCTTAAAACATATCAATATCATCAAAAGTGGCGGATTATTTCGGGGCGCTAGGCCTGTGTGTATTTTCTAAGGTATCTTCAGAATTTCTAATTGTCAACCTAACATCCAAGAGTGGGTAAACATTGTCCAACTATAGTCTAACGATCTAGAGTGTGCACAGTCCACTCTGCGCTCTAAATGCACCTACGAGGATCACGAATGAGTATATTTTGTAAGCTTCATTGCAGTTTCTGCAACTTTTGGTGCGTTAAGTATTACTAATAATTAACATTTATAATCAATAATAGAATACACGAAGTAATAAATATGTTCATGTATATATTTAATTAACAATACTGAATAATATACCTGTTAGATTCCTAAAATAATTAAATATGGACAGGGTCAAGAGCTACGTAAGGTAGCTTTTTTAGCAGTCTTTCAAGGCGAAGCTTTGAGTAGCCGCATGGAAAAAGTATGCAATGGATTCAGAGTTAACGTCTACTCCTGCCCAGAGACAATTGACGAGAGGATGGATATGCTTCATAAACTTGACGTTCGCATTGGAGACTTGGAAAAAGTAAATTATTTTAATTTTATATTATGTCAAAATGAGAAATTTAAAATAGATGTGTAATAATTATTCAAGAAACAATTGTTCGTGTTGAATTAAATTTTGGTTTTGATTTAAATAGTAGGTAAGATCTACATTAACTTGAGCTTTCGAAAGTTCCAAATGACGATGTTGCAACGAATATTTTTTAAGCAAAGCTAGTTAGTACGGTTATAGTTTTCGTACGGTTAATTAATAAAAGTATATATAATTAGATAATTCTTGGCCAGTTAATGTTAGTATTCGTTAGTAGTCTCTACGAATGTGACCTATTTCTTATAGCACAGCAGAATTACCCCGTCACTTAGATCCTGATTTCCAAAAGGTGTCTTACCACGTTATTATAAGTTTACGGCATCACTGCAGCAGAATGAAAATAAATACATTTCATTTGGTTTTAGCTGTTAGTGACGTCATAACTATAAGTACAATCGGCAATCAGCACTTCGATATATTTGGTTTATTGGGCAATTAACGAGACACTAATTGGAAATCGGTATCGCTTTTACAGTGCAGCCATACGAGATTTTATGATAATTGTAATAGGTACTGTATTTTTCTTTATAGACAGGTAGATGATCTCAGGCATGCAGATTTTAACACGATATTTTCATTATGCGCAACTGTTATTTGCTAAGGTTGAAAAAATCAAGAAAAAATTAACAAACTCAAGCCACTAGGGTAGTGCTGCTCTTAATTTAATTATATGTTTTAAGGTTATTAGAAAGACAAAATATCATCGATGTAAAGCGTTAGTGACAATTGCAAGACAATATAGTACGTGGATAGCTCAAATAAAAAAAGCGAAGGCGATATATCATACTATGAATATGTTTACTCTTGATATTACAAGAAGGTGTCTTATTGGTCAATGTTGGGTCCCTGATTTAGATTTGCCCATTGTAAAAGAAGTACTGGAAACCTGCTCGGTATTTATGATACTACTTATTGAAAAGTCCCTTTTAGTACCGATAATATAAAATTAGATCAATTAAATTAAAATTAGATTAGAAGCATTTACCATTTAATATGTATTTCTTTTTGACGTTCATAAGTGTATATTTTGTTACCTAAATGAATAAATGATTTTGACAACAATTTTCGACAAGCGATAGTAAAGCACGCGGATATCAACTCTATCGAAATTGGAAACAAAAATCATTCAATCGTTAATTTAGTACATCATGTCGTTATAGCGCTAACGTTAGTTTGAACGTAATTTAACTATCTTCTTTAGGTGCCACTTTATGACTAAAGTTTGTCCGGTAACAACTTAATCTTGCGCTAGACAAGATTAAATTGTTAACGTTACAGTTCCTTGCCGGATGTGAGCTGCAACAAGTCGTATCTATGATAACGCAAAACGTATCCCAGATATGCGATTTTCCGTGTTGTCTCAATAACTTCCGTGTTATACCAATTCATTAAAGGATCCTTTCATTTGTCTCCTTTAGGGTCCTTTAGTAAATCCGTAGTCGTATGTCCACGTAATCGATAGTATAATTGCGCTAGGAATAATAATACGCGAATAGCAAGAGAATGGTGAACGAAAATAAAACTCGGCAAATAAATGTTGTTCTACAACGGGGCAGTGTAAGAGCATACATCATGTCAACTCGATTTTGCCGTATTATAGAGTGAAAAAGTAGCTTTTAACAGGTGTCAAACGACAACAAAAAGTTTTTATTTTCTTGTTTGTTTGAGGCTTTCGTCTAAAAAGGAACTTCTGTTGAGCCTAGTTGAATTTCATTCTAATATTGTAGAAAACTAGCTGATCCGGCAAACGTCATTTTGCCATGTTTATCATTTATGGTTATTGTGCCTCACTCGACATAGATAGGTATAGTGTGTCGCGGACTTTTTTGTAGATATTTATAAGATCTACAATTACTTAGAACATTTTATGGTTCTATCTTTAATAGTTTAGGCAGGGTACGCAAAATAAGTAACTTTTTTGGTTGATTTTTTACACCTTGTGTCCGAAAAACCCTAATATCTTACGGAACCCTATTTTTATTCAAAATTAAATATAGCCTATATTACTCGTGGATAATGTAGATTTCGAATGGTGAAAGAATTTTTAAAATCGGTCTAGTAGTTTATGAGCCTATTCATTACAATCAAACAAACAAACAAACAAACAAAGTTTTCCTCTTTATAATATTAGTGTAGATAAAAAATCTAAAAATAAATAATAAATTGTTTAAATGTTTCATTATACAATGCCAGACTATTAATTTAGTGCGTTGCGTTGACTTGAAATTAAAACACAGAATACATATTTGTGAAATGACAGAAATCAGCTGATTGGACTGACTGACGCCATTAAATTATTCTAGGAATAGCTGTTATTCCGTGCGAAACGGCGGTATAGTAATAATCCCCGAATAAGCCCACTATTCTTAGAATTTGTAGTTGGTAAAACGTAAAATTGATTTACTCTCAATTAACTGACGATTTATTCTAAGATTAAGATTAACTCTTGTTTGGTCGAATCGGCCCTAAATAGTTCAAGCCTCACAGCGGTATAGTGCTACTATATAACCCCCTCATAAAAATTAAATATGTCTTCAAGTACTCTTTTAAATTGTCAAATTGTTTTATTGCTATCATGAAGGGATGAGTACTTCAGTTAAAACGGTACTGATTTAATTTTTATGAATTAGCACGTAGTTTAAATAATAGAGTAAATTTTCATTTTTATATATTTGTCAGTGATAGATTTTAAAATATTAATTAGTTTCCATAGATCTAGTCAAAAGCGTTTTAATTTTAAGTTCTTTGTGATTAGTGGTAATTTAATAAAATATTTAAGAATACTATCATCAATTTGCGTGAGGTAATAGTTACTAATATGGGAGCCGATAAATGGCGCCGCACTAAAAGAAGTGATTTTATTCTGGTTTTATAGAAATAATTAAATTTACAGGAAGAAATGGAATCAAACGTTCCTTCATTTATATCAAAGACAGAAACTTCACTGACTCCTCCAACTTATCACCGAACGAACAAATTTACAAGAGGTTTTCAAGCACTTATTAATGCCTACGGTGATTCTACGTATGGAGAGCTTAATCCAGGTAAAAAATCTATTTAAAAACGCAGAAAATATAGAATGTTATAGCTTCGAGAAGTCAGAGATTTGTCTCCACTCAGGTCTGAAGGAACGACAGAAAGATTGGCTATCAAGTATATATGACAGTCCTTCGTATATTCTAAAACAAAGGAAGCTTGGACACTGGTTCCAGCTTTTATCAGTCATAGTGATAAAGTAAAAGTAAAGTAAAAAAATCATTTAATCATATAGGTAACATAATGTACACTTATGACTTGTCAGTAAAGAAATACATATTAATGCTTCTAATTTTACATTTACTGCCAGTTCTCAAATCATGGGCGTAGAACGGAAGAGATTAACTGGCTATAAACTCTCCGCAACTTCTTTTTAATCGCCATTGTTTTTAACAACGTTTGTAAGGAGCTGCAACCATTAACGATGCTTCACGTGACATATTACGTAATTAATAATAATAACATTAATTAATTAATTAAAAACAAATATATAATGATATAGTCATAGTTTCATAGTGATATCACCATATGCAAACGTTCACATAATTTGTATTTCAAAAAAGACTCCTGTTACTGAAATAACGAAACATTTTTTAATCTTGGAGTTTATTGATGAAAACGACGGACTTTAATATAATTCTTACGAAAACCACATTCGTAACCAAAACCCGTTCTTTTAAAAAAATATACTGTAATGTCTTGTAAATCTTATATTAATTTTGCGTCTTGTGTGATGCACTGAAGTGTTTTCGAGAGGTCCTTAAATAGGCGCGATGCAGAATCATGGACATGCAGCCAAAATCTAATGAATCTTTATAGATTATTATATATTTAGAAGATTTATCCCCCTGCATCCGTCTAGCAGATAATTCTGATTTTATAGCAAGTTGTACGTGTTCTGCCTTCCAGGCCTGACACACGTTTTTAATAATATTGTCTTTGATTGACATAACCTTTACACATTTAAAGAAAAAACTGTTTTTAACGGATTAAAGTTATGTATTATTAAAAATTTTATTTCCCCGGAGTTGGTATCGACTAAAAGATGGTAGGAAGTATCAGCCGGAGAGGAAATCTGAGTCTCGGTAAGAAAGAGCAAGGCCGGCTTCGCAGTCTCTAAATGGTAGTGGACTGCGTTGATATTGGAATTGAGCCCCCTAACATTTGTGAAGTCCACGGCGAGCGAGGATGGGGGTGCCTTTGTTGAATTGCTCCGTTTGCCCCGAGAACGATAACTGATTTTGTTGTTGAGCGCAGAATTGCCCCCCCCCCCAGAATACGAAAGGCAGCCTGTGCGTCCACCACCGGGTGCTGAGTGTCCCAGTGTTGGACGCCCAGAGGGGGATTCTCCACCGCGAACACGTGTGGTACTCCCCTGGGGTAGATTCTCTTTTTTCTGCACCTTCATATTTCATATGGGGGTGGGGATGGGCTCCGGGAGTCTCTCTCACCGCACGAAACGCGAGTACAATAAGGCGAACCTATTGCATCACTTCACGCCGGTTTTCCTGGTCGTGCCTGCACATTTGGCTGAAGCCCGAAGGCAACAGCATGGCACTCCCACTAGGATGGGGTTGACTGATTGCGCTGATGAAATAACCTCTGTCACAGGTTATTTCACCAGTGGGCGATGGGGTCGTCACGTCCCGATGCCAACTTGTTTCACTATTTTTTCTACGCGCTACGCTGCACAGATTATTAATTGTGAACCTAGACAGAAATATTCATTGTCCACCGCCGGGGAGAATAGCAAGCTTAATTGGCTAATACTGCAATTACATTTGAAAGTATTTTTCTTTATTCAGGACTATACACTGTTATAACGTTCCCGTTCCTCTTCTCTGTGATGTTTGGGGATGTTTGTCACGGTGTGATCCTATTTGCATTTGGCGCGTGGATGGTTAAATCCGAAAAAAAGTTTTTAGGAAAGCCGTCTACTAATGAAATTTGGAATATATTTTTCGGCGGTAAGTATTAGATTCTTGAGGTTTTAAAAGGAAATGCTAAAACAAATGTAACTATAATTAATTAGCAAAAATGAAACTACAATTGTAATTAGGCATATGCCATTTTAATAGTTAGTAAATAAAAATTATTTAAACGATGAAATATTTACCTATCATTACATAAAAACAATTGGATATTTATAAAAGGCTTTTCCAGAAAAATACGTAGCGAATTGCAATATACATAGATTACAAGAAAATCCCGATTACTCCCACTTGAGCAGGTATAACATGAGTGGTCGTTTTTTGTTTCAGGCCGGTATGTAATTCTGCTAATGGGTGTGTTCACGCTCTTCACTGGTTTTCTATACAACGAGTATTTCTCGAAACCTATCACTTTAATGACGCCTTACTGGAAGAATACATTTACGCGCGAGGAAATAGAGAAAAATCAATATATTACTCTAAACCCAGTTTTTGAGACTAATAGCCCATATATCTTTGGTGTGGATCCCATTTGGAAGGTACATTGAAGTAGCTTTATACGATTATACTGACGAAGTTGTCGGAAAATATTTATGAATAGATTGGTTGACGTTGAGAATTAACATAAAGGGATTTACTTTTGTAAATCCCTTGCAAAAATAAATTGTATAATTGTTTTTGGTTGACTAGACATTTAAAAAGAAACTTTAAATGCTATAAATGCGTATTTGTTTTATTATTAAAAATATTTTACTAAACTCAAGATTTCAAGTTCGTTTCAGCGATGCAGTGACATTGATACATCAAATTGATAGATCGACAATTCGACACACAAAATACATTTGTGCATATAGCACAGACTCTAGAGGAAAGGGAACTCGTAGCGCCATTTGCGAACTTATAGTTTTAATACTTTTTTTATATATAACAACATGATAGCTGCTATTGTCAACATATAGCTGTGGCGACGACGAATCCTGCGACTGTTCTCTTTCCGTCCGCGCTAGTATACATTATTATAATTTATGAATGCACATAATTAGTTGTAAGTAATCAAAATATACAATTATAGTGTATGATAGCCTGTATATTTTTTTCAGCTGGCAAAAAATAAAATTATGGCTTTGAACTCACTCAAGATGAAACTGTCTATTATAATAGGAATTGTCCATATGATATTTGGTTTATCGCTGAGTCTTTTTAACCATCTGTAAGTATTTATTTATTGCATATTTTGCGTTGCTGCCCCAAGGAATGTTGACGGGCTCAATTATTTGTATATTACGAGTAAGTACCGTTGACTCAATTGACATTAATACATGTTGGAGTTCTCAAAAGAAAGAGGACACCAACTTTACGCTGCTCACAATCATGATTATTATAATATCATGTGAAAAATGAATTGAATGAAGTACATATATTTTTCTTCATAATCTTAAAAAGTTACTAATTGATTAAGTACGTTACTTAGTATCGTTTTCTTTTTACTTGCTACGTTTAATTCAGCACAAAAATTATTGAAAAGCTTACACACAATAGCTTACACAGTATAAAAAAGATAAAGAGCATCTTTAGTCTATCGGTATTCCAAATATTTTTTCTTGCTACTAAATGTCCTTTCTTTTGTATTTGTCTCATATTCAATTTCATTTCTATATACCTACTAAAGTTATTCATGTAAATGAAAGTTATAAATGATTTTGAATGTCATATTTTTCTCGTATTATTCAATTATTAAACATACATATGTTGTTTTAGGATTTCTAAATATAATATATTCTGATCGCTCTTATTTTGATTTTTCGTATTTGCTTTTGCATATAGTGTGAATGTAACTAAAAATATTTTCATAAATGTTTGCCTGTCTGTCAATATGATAGATTTTTATTCATATATGGTGTTTCAGCTATTTCAAACGGCACTATGCAATTTATTTGGAGTTCATACCGCAGATGTTATTTTTGTGTGGTCTCTTTTTATGGTTGGTTATTCTGATGTATATGAAGTGGTTCTTATATAGCGGAAAAACAAGTAAGTTAATTAGCTTATACGTTACCCTGAAAGGTGGCTTTTCTACGCACTTTTGAAAATACCTAAAGAGAGTTTGCAACCAATATTGCATTGGAGGTTTCGAAATTTAAATCCGGCAACACGTTGGTTCCGGTAACGTCTACTATGCGTTTACTTAAGATTATAGAATGAAATGTGTTAGAAAAGTTAACGCCGAGTTACAGCTAAAAATCACCCAAGGTATTATAAAAATACTTAAATACTTTATTTTAAAAGTTGGTATCAACATGGGACGGAAATAGTAGCATTTACGATGTTATTTCACATTTTTTCTTTCTCGTTTCACTTTATAGGTTCTAATTAGAACTGAATACACGCATCTATTTTATATACAATTTCAATACAACAATCAAACTGTTGGATTCATTCCCTTTTCCAACAGATTTTTAGGCTTTTGAATTTAGGTACTAAGGGTAAGTTACAAAACCCAATACAGGTTAAACATTTTCAAAGTATTGTAGTATACCTACAGTTTTAGTTCACGAGACGTTATGTCTAAGACGTCAGCTGCATTTCCCGAGACGCCGGTGAGGGAAATGACACAGTCTGATTTACCTACTCTTATAGTTATGTTCATAATTTCTTTTCAATACAATCTTAGGATTGTGTTTACAAAAAAATCTACGTACGGTAATTAAATAAATATTTAACAAAGTCAAAAATTCATATAGGTTACACAATACACTTAGAATTGTGTAACCTATATGAATAAATGAACGTTAGTAAATAAATACATATTAAATGCTTTATTTTACATTAACTCAACAGTTCTCAAATCAAGGGCTGGGAATAAACTCTCCACTACCCTTTTTCTTTTTTTTTTAAATAGAGCGCATCGTGCAATCAGTCTTCTGACTAGGAGCAGATGAGTTGTAGGATGATTTGCGGTGCGGATTTCCTCATTAGGAATATCTATCATAATAATATTAGCTCAGTCAATGCTGCTGAGCTCCAGGGTTCTTCGTCTTTTGAGTCGGTTTATATACTCCGGTAGGGTGAGTTGAACAGCTAGATGGTTAGGATGATTTTCCAGCCTAGTCTTGTACTTCTGAGCGTATACTTTTATTTCCTCCTTGACTGTAGGTATGCCCAGGTGTTCATGTACTTCGGCGTTTCTTATGAACCAAGGCGCGTTGCTTATTTGTTTAAGGATGTAGTTTTGTGTTCTTTGAATTGTATCCCGTAGGTACACACGGGTTTTATAACTGAATTGTAGGTAAGGAGTTTGTTGTCGATGGACAATTTCGAGTTTCTACCCAGTAACCAGTACAGCCTCTTATATTTAATGTTGATCTCACGCCGTTATATTTAATGTTGATCTCACGTTGTTTCGATGTGTTTTTGCCCTGTCAATCTACGATCCAAGTGCAGTCCAAGATATTTACCTGTGTCACTCTGGGGCAGTTCCTTTCCTCCTAGGTTTACAGGGGGGCATGTCTTTCTTCGCAGAGTGAATGTCATTTGTACTGATTTGCTAGTGTTCACCCTAATTCTCCACCTATCGAACCAGTTGCTTATTTCATTGAGGCTTCGCTGCAGCGTCGAGTAAACAACCCGAAGAGGTAAATATGGTGTACAGCACTGGGCCAAGTACAGAGCCTTGAGGTACCCCTGCAAGTATATCATGAAAACCTGATGTACAATCCATCTCTTTCACTTGGAATATTCTATCGGTGATATGACTCTAGGATTCCATAGAAAGTATGAGGCAGAAGTGACTTGATTTTGCATAAGAGCCCCTGGTGCCAAACCAGATCGAATGCTTGTTGAACGTCCAGAAAAGCTGAGGAGCAGTACTCTTTTAGCTCAAGGCTATTGCTTATGAATTTACACACCCTGTGAGTTTGTTCGATAGTGCCGTGTTAAGCTCTAACCTCGAATTGGTGATCTGGAATTATAGAATTTTCATGCATAGCTAGCGAGAGCCGTCGTAGTAGTACCTTCTCCAGTACTTTAGAGACGATCGGGAGAAGACTTATAAGTCGGTAAGATGAGAGGTCATGTGGCGATTTCCCGGGCTTATGGACCATAATCACCTGAGAGACCTTCCACAGCGCTGGAAAGTATCCAACACTTATAATCCGGTTGAATAGAGTCGTCAAGTAAGTTAAAGCCTTACGAGGTAATTCGGAGAGAACCTTTTTGTCAATGAGGTCAAAACTGGTGCCTTCCTATTCTCCATTTGTTGTATGGTTCTCTGGACCTCCCTTGGTGTTACTATCTTCAAGGGCAAATGCAATTGGAAATCCTGCTGGAAAATGTCATCTATTTCTGCCTCATCCGACCCAGGAGTGGCTTCATTTGGGACAAATACCTTAGCCAGATGGTTAGCAAAGGCATTTGCTTTTTCGAGTTTAGACCTAGCCCACTTGTTTCTATCTAGCCTTATAGGTGGTTTAGGGTTTGTGGGTTGATTCAGATTTTTGCATGTCTTCCAGAGAGAGTAGTCGATGTCTGTTGTAGCTGTTAACGACATCAGGTTTTCCTCAATAGTAGCATCTAGATTTTCTTTTGTAGCCTGTTTAAGGGGTTTAGCGTAGATGTTCAGTGCTGTGTCGTGAGAGACCCTTCATTAAAAAGAAGTCCAGGACATCAGGCAATCTTCCAGGGTCACTTGGCCAGTGAGTAGGCTCGGGGGTGGAGATTGTTGTTAAGTGGTTTTTTTCAACGAATTTTTTAAGTTCTCTACCACGCGTGGTAATCAATCTCGACCCCCAGTGCAGATGCTTTGAATTCCAATCTTCACCCGCTATGAAGCGTGGACCCAGACTGTTAATATATGTGGTGAAGTGTTCCTCAATTATAGCGTGCTTTGGAGGACAATAAACCGAGGAGATACAGAAATTCCCATTTTCATCCTGGATATTTATTGAGGTGGCTTGAATGGATTCCGATCGAAATTGTGGAAGTTCATAGTATTCAATGGAGGTTCTAATTATAATAGCTGTGCCTCCATGTGCTTTGCCATCGGGGTGATTTGTTGAATATACATTATAGTTTTGTACATGTATTTGGCTATTGGATGTGAGGTGCGCCTCAGAATTAAGCAAGGCATCCAGATTATGCATTTTTAGCAGGATTTCAGCTTCATTTTTCTTAGGCGTTAGACCATCTATGTTCCAAGTAGCAATTTTGAGTTTGTTCATTTTTGTGGTAATTTGTTAACTAGTGTAGTCAAGAGATGGTGCTCATTTGTTGTAGGATTGTATTAATTTTTTGTTATTTTTTAATAAATATTCCCTCAATTCTATTATTCAATGATTGTTGACTGACTTCTGGTACAGATTGTTGGTTTGTATCTCGGACTAAATGATTACTTTTAGCCACGTCATTATATCTCTTAGGCGTATTTATTATGGGTGGGTTCGTGGGTTGGATTGTAGTTGGGGGTTTGGGATTATACCACTATTGGGAAAGCGTGACGTAGCAGCTTTTCTTGCGCTTAGAGTAGAGCGCTGTGTTTTTCTGGCTAGAATTTCTTTATATACCTCGCAACCTTTATAATTCGCAGGATGAGGGCCGAGACATAGGGCATATTTTGCTGGGGTACTGCGGTCCACTTTAGGACAATCTTTGATTAAGAGTGATTCTGCGCATTTGAGGCATCGACCTGGTCTCATGCAGTAGTTTTTGGTGTGACCATACTGCTGGCATCTTTGACACTGAACTATAGTGGTCCTCTTTTTTGGGTCTTCTATAGTAAAAATTTGGTGGAAAATATGTCTGATTTCCTTAGCTGCTTTATTATGCTGACTAGGTTGCAGGTTTACAAAAAAAGTTAAGGTAGGTTTTTTATCAGGCCCAAATCTGGCATTGATAATCTCTCCAACTACTATGTTTCCCGTTTTCTCAAATTCAGCTTTTATAACATGAAGTGGAGTAGTGTGGTGCAAGCTACTTACTATCAGTCTGTAGTTTCTGTCTTCTTTTCGGTTGAATGTATGACCAATGAGACCCTTCTCTCTTACAGCTGTAATTAGTTTTTTGTAAACATCTATATCTTCACTAATAATTCTTATTTGTGTTTTGTTTACTATCTTAAACTTGAATGTGGTTCTTTCTGTTGCAGTTTCGAGAAATTCGGTCAGTTTATTGACATCTTGGATTCCATATAGTATGATTGGAGGTGGATTGCTGGGCTTCTTTTCTTTAGTTTGGGTAGGTTCTTCAACGAGAGTTAGTCCATCGAACATGTTCGAAGTAGCTACACTTTCGGGGGACTGATTTGAGAGTTTCCTTTTTTTATTCGGCTTTCTATTTACTGGAGTCGTTTGCCATTCAGGCAAATTGGTATCGCAGGCTACTTCTTGAGAGCTTTGTGGTTCCTTCTCCTCATTTCTGGTAGGAAGTAAACTTCCAACCGATACACTTCTCTGTCTTATAAACAGGCTTGGATGGAAGGCTTGTTGTACATAACCACTACCCTTTTTAATCGCCAAGTTTTTTTTTACACAATGTTTGTAAGGAGCTGCGACCATTACACCATGCTAGACATGACATCCTAAGTAATTGATAGTTAATAATAATAAAAAAAAATAGATTTGTCCTTAATCAGCAGTAGGCATGGTGAATGGTAACCTTCCGTAACATAAATATAATAATTGTCAGGCCTCCACGGAGGCATTACATTTTAAATCAAGTCCATTTAAAAATAATCAAACTTATCTCATCAACAAATAAAACTAAACCGCTGATTATTAACGTCCGCTATCTTATCTGTCAATGGGCTCTGATGTTAGTTAAGTTTTGGGGGGTCTCGACGGTAAATTTGGTTCATCAGTAAATACTGTTAAAAAAGTTGATAGGCGTTTAAATTAAAAACTTCTTCTCATTCCAGCCGACTTAAAAACTGGTGCAGGTTGTGCTCCACTTATCCTTATATTGTTTATTGATATGGTGCTTGCATCGACTTCAAAGCCTGTAGAGGAAGATTGTGATGCTTATATGTTTGAGGGCCAGGAAGGATTACAGTCCATTCTTGTTTTGGTTTCCTTGGTTTGTGTTCCTATTTTGCTGTTTGGATCCCCAGTATACCTTAATAGATACAACAAGAAGAGAAAAGAAGAAGCACTGGTTAGTTTTTAAGCTACTATACTATCTGTATATATGATTCTATTTGATGTTGTCTTATCTGTAACTCCTAAATTCCTAGTCTAAATTTTAAATATGATAAAAGTTCCTTTTAAGGTTGTTTAATCCTTAATGTTTTTATCTAAAATTAGTTAATTAAATAATTTAATTACGGTTATACCACTTTGATATTTGACATAATTAAAAACAAACAATATTTTTTTGTAGAAGAAAATAAGCAACTTTCGAAAATACCAACGCATTGATTCCGATAAAAAAGAAGAACAATCAATTCTAGATGAGATTGAGAAGTATTCAACTTCTTTCGGAGAATTGATGATACACCAAGCTGTTCATACAATTGAATTTGTTCTTAGTACAATCTCGCATACCGCCTCATATCTGCGTCTATGGGCGTTGTCATTAGCCCACGAACGTGAGTTAAATTTACATTCATATGACGCCTACGAAACAATATATGCGCATGCTGTCGCATTTTCCCAAACAATATAAAATTAATAAAATAAAAGTTGCAAGCAATATAAAATTCGCCAGTGAGTTTTTATACTCAGCTCTTTACCGAAAGACTCGCAGCATGGCAATGTAGGCACGAGTGATCTATTTGAATACGCACGCTGCTCACTTCAACTTACTACAGGGCTGAGTGTAAATGTGGTATTACATATTATGTCAGTACGCGATCTCAAACCAGTCCAAAAGCGCATGGTGTGAAGGTTTAGCGCCATTTTGACTATATCTCATACAAATATTTATTATATCGGAAATGCTTAAACCCTAAAACCAACAAAACAAATGGCAGTAATGATTATAATTATTATTTTCACTGAACTTAGTTATACAACTATAGGTGACACATGATTCCTTATTATAAAACGTTAGACTAATTTATTAAAAAATGCAATTATATAAACTACCTAAGACGTATATGGTAGTACTTTTTTATGTGCAAACTATGAATATTGACATGCCGGTTTCCTTTCGAAGTTTAACTTAGGCAAGTGTTTCAAACAACACACAGAAAAATTAATTGGTGCAAATGTATCGCAACCACCACTGTTATTATGTCATGAATTACATAATTAATATTAAACAAAACATAAATTATGAATAATCCTAAAATGTCATTGGCACAATTGAAACCCTAACTGACAACAGCCTTGCGATTCTGTAACTCACTTCTCGAACTCCCACAGCGGTTTTCACAGCGGCGGTCGCGCTCAAATCAGTCATCAGTAAAGCAGTCATTTTACGATTTGGCATTCTGATAAGGAGGGAGCTTGTAGTTTATTGTTTAATTCAATTAACTCGTAATACACAAGACAAAAAAACATTTAAAAATACATTGCTACCAAGTAAAATATTTACCTAACGAAGTGCAGAAAGCTATTAATTGATCATAAGTCTTCAAATTAGAGGCTTCTACGTAAATGAACATTTTCTTTTCAAAAATACCAATTAGTCTGTTTTACACAGAAAATGAAGTAAAAATTATTTCCTCTGACTAAGAGGGACCTTTGTATGAAACCGGGCAGAGTATCGAGTATTATGTTTCTCTTTCAAATTAAACAAAGGATCCAGCTAGGCTATCAGCTTCATCAGGCTAAACAGTAACGAGCACATATTATAAATTAATGACGCTTTGGTGATTTAAAATAGGTGTATAATAATGTGTAATTTATAAATAGTTTGGTAAAAATAGTAGAAAATGAAAGCTAAAAAACCAGTTTTAAATTGTAATATTTTTTTAATAAATTGTATGCATAGATTTTTCTGGTTTTTAAAAATAGATTTTTGTGAGACCTCCTTAGTAACAGATAATTCAATTTTTTTCAGAACTATCAGAAATGCTGTGGGTGATGATTTTCGCAAAATTAGCACTTCGCGATACAAGTTCTATGGGTCCGATAAAAATATTTTTAATATTTGCTATCTGGGCAGTATTCACGTTGTCAATTTTGGTAATCATGGAAGGTTTATCGGCTTTTCTTCACACACTCAGGCTGCACTGGTTAGTAAGATATATAAATAAATAAAATGAACTGTATATGAAAAATATGTATATACATTTGGTTATTTGTTATACATATTTAGATCTTTCAATTATTGGTTAAAATTTAGTAAAAAAAAATTAGTAATAAATATCTATACGAGTTTAGGCCTCTTCCAAGGAATGCCATATTTTTCTTGCACGGACCACCTGAAGTAAGCTTTAGGTCGGCTGACCTGGCTGAAAAATGCGATGGAAGGAGGGGACGACCTTCGCATTTTTGATCGACTTTTGCTCCATTTGCTTTATGGTCTTTTTCATCCATCTTTCATAAGGAAACTGTTAATAAACAAGAAAAAAATAGAATAAACCTTATTCATAAAAACTAAATGAGTTTAATTGCACTCTTTTATCTAAGTGCTCTTTCGTATCTTTCTATCAAATTGTGTAAACAACGACAAGACAAATGAGTACTTCAGTTAAGACGGCGCAATAGGACTGATTTATTTTTATTAATATGGGAGTAAATTTATATTATATCCTGAAAGATAAGGGGTGTTCAACAAATAGTAATAATGCGATACCTTCTTTGAAAAAAATGCTGGCAGGCAGGCAGACATTATAATAAAATAATAAAAAAAAAATATTCTCTTTTGTTTTTCTTTAAATAGAAGACATTAAATAGACAACATCGTTCCATATTCTCCAGAACAAGCTCCTACTGATTTTATTTCCGCGGCTTAAGGAACTTGGGGTCATAAATTAAATTATGATGACGAAGTAGTCGCTGAGTTACAGAATCAGGAAAAAGTTAATTTTAGGTTTTATCCCCTTTAAAATTTATAAAAAAAGAGATACAAAGTTTAAACTAAATTAATATTTAATAAAAAATAATTGCGTCATACTTATTATCACTTCTTATTGAACACCCCTAGTATATTATAAAATATATTTTATTCTAAGTGACGGTGGCGTACTGTAATAACATTTATTCTATCAAATTAGTTCCATTATAAATTATTCTCTATACTTAGATCTTTATGTATTAATTTCTATGTAAAAACCAGTATTGAATGCGAAAATCATTGTTCGTGTTAAGTCCCGTTTCCCAATCTGATACTAAGCCATCATTAGATTTTCCTATTGTTCCATGAAAATACCAATGTAAGTTTTGTAATGAAATGTTATTCCAGGGTTGAATTTATGAGCAAGTTTTACCATGGTGGAGGCTATCCTTTTAAGCCTTTTAACTTTCGTTCCATATTATCTGGCGATGCTAAAGATGACAAAGAAGGCATTTGTAAGAGGAGAGCGAAAGTTGAATATTAAGTGCCCTAGTTTGTCCTAGGAGTTTTAAGGAAGTCATTATTTTATGTTTACGTTAAGATTATAATAAAATACATTTTAGTTTTCTTTTAAAATAAGCCTATTTTAAAAGCTTTATGAAATATTAATTAGATTTATTTGAAGTTTACTTTTATGAATAAAAACAATTATCTGATTTTTAATTTAATTATTGACCTTAAGATATCTACCCTCTTTTTGGAAATATGAAAAACCAATCTGTTCGTTATAGAGTAAATTTAATTTACCAGAACAGATGGAAAGGTCGGTACTCACATACGGTATTACTCGATCGAGCTAAACTGTCGAGTAATACCCATGCCATGTGCTTTCGTCCACACATTGAGCATTGACCTATCGAGTGAGGCGCGCCGTTCAGTATTCACCGAACCGTTTGAGCCAAAGGATGTCTGTAAAACAAAGGAGACGGTGGCTGTATTTAGCAAGTCTCACAGTGCTTTATAAGAAAATCAAAGAAAATGAAAAGAAAAAAACGTTAAGCACAGCTTGTTATTTATCATAACATTCATTTCTCTTATTTTTGTGGGAGTAATCTTTGGACTTGACTTTCCGTTAACACTCACACTGTCTATATGTGTTAATAAAGTCTTCTATAGCGCTTTTGGAATAAACTCTCAAATCCATTTCTCTTACAAACACGTGTTTCAATCACGATAAACAATACCAGACTGAAGCCGCGTATCTACTATGCGCTCCAAGAGGGCGAACATTGGAGCGCGCTCCAGCCGCGCGCAATGGATACCACTTTGGAACACGCGCCAATGTGTTCGTTGGAGCGCCCGAACGCGGAGCGGTCCGTTCCAACGGGTCTCGGTTTTTTACCACGCATCAATCGTGGCGCGCGCGCCAGTTGGGACGGACATATCGTATTTTTTTGTGTTTGTTGCGCTTCCAATTATGGATAACCAAAGTTGCCGTAAATTAATACAACTGTATGGTACAAAAGTTTTTTATTGTGTCTTCTACCACTTCGAACTGCATATCTCTTATAAGTGTCACTCCATACTGCATTCTTTTTCGGTACAGCTCTTTTATCCACCAACGCACTTTTCGTTTCTGCTTTTTCTTGTTTATAATACTGTTAATAATTACAAAAGCTGCTACTGCTCGTACACGACTGGCTTCCATGATGAAGGGTCGAACACTGGAACAGTTGCCACGCGCGCCAGGCGCGTAATCGATACCCAGCTTGACGCTCGCCTCGCGCCACTCGCAGTCACGTACAAATGTTCGAGTCAAGATTGACGCCTCGCTTCGAGTAGGTTCGAAGGAAATTACTTCATTTAATTTCATCAAGCCGGCTCGAGCCTTCCAGCTGTGAGTTTTGCGGTCCACACGTTGATTTTACTCGACTTGGTGCCCTCGTCCCCCGGATGCCATCTAGGAAAAAGGGATGAAAATACGTTTTTGGCTATATCTCTTAAACTATCTATCGTACAAGAAAATTAAAAATAAATATTTTGTATCAAATCGCTTAGCCTACAATTATCTGTGTGACTTTTTATGATAAATCCAAAATTCAATAAGTTTTAATTTCCTATTTTGCTTAATAACTTTTTTTTTTAAATTATCAAAAAATTATGTCAAAACAATTTTGTAGAGGATCTATTTCTGAAGATATGCTTCTATAATTTTTTGAAATCCATATCGGCAAATGACGCTTTCAAAAAAGTTTTGTCACTATCACCCTTCGTATGCGGAATCCGCTTTAGAAACATGACCACAGTGACAAAAACTTTAATGTGACGGTGACCAAAGTAACCAGTGCGCGCTTAGCGTAATCCCTTATTAATAGTTGATACGCAAGATCGTATCATCAGAAACCAATGGCTAGCCATACATCGTACTCGTTGGTAGGGGTGGGTTCATATTTATTTATTTCTCATAATATAATAACATATAAATATAACAACATAAACTTAACATAAAGAGCATTATGTAATGGTTAAAGGTGCTCACAAATATTTTGTAGAAAAATCTAGGAGACTCGTCCGTTCTACGTTCTTGATTTGAGAACGGGCAGTAAATGTAAATTTAGGAAGTTTCCATTGAGTTACTTACAGGACTTAATTAAAATTGATTCCATGAGACCATTCTTTCATGATTATCGAACCCTTTTTTCACAAAATTTATCTCATGTGTTTTACCCAAAAAACAAAAAATATTTGAAGTGTAATCGATGTTTTAAGTAGGTCATCTGGCCATAAGTTATAAGACTATAAGATATAAGACAGCTGTCAGACAGCTATACGACAGCTGACATATGACAAATGTGATCTATTAAATCGCACAAATAACCAACATACTCAAAAAATAACCAATCACACGAGTTCGGTGGTTGTTGTAAGGATGTTCAAATATATATTAAATGAAACTCTTTGTTTGAAGCTGGGTGTCAGCTGGCTATAATCGTTTAAAACATGAGCTTATAACTAAAATAAAATTGGGGGTAGTGGGGTTGCGAAACCGGATTAACTTGACTTATTGAAGAGTTCTTAAATCTAAGTGACACTTATGTTATTGGACATTATCGAAAACGAGAATGTTAAATTACAATTTATGAGTGTGGGAAAAACTAAAGGGCTCATTTTGGCTTCAAGTGTGTGAGGATTGCTAACATATTTTGGTTTATGCTTCTAATTATTAACTAAAATATATTTATGTAACTTTACTAACGTTAGCTTACGCGACTTACGCGAGACTTGAATATAACTTCAATTCCACTTGTACATCGAATACAGTCGCACAAATATAACTTATTTGGAGCTTCATAACAGCTTTGAGAGCTACGAGAAATAGTAGCACCAGTAGTAGTACCAGTTCCGAACACGCCTGGTTTTTGGTGGATAACGGCGGAATGATATATTTTTACTTTTTATTTTCTTGTTTTTCTCATGTTAGTGACATGTTTAAGAGAATAATAATAATAATTTAAATGAAAATAAACTTCTTTAAACGGTTTTTGTTTTTTGCAAAACCTTTGTCTTCCATGTAAATAACTTACGAAAGAATTATACGCCAGACAATACGGCTTAGAGGAGACAGAGAAAAATTCTAAGCGATTTGCTAAACAGATTATTATTTTCATTTATTATTTTCATTGTTAGGGTTTTTATAATTTAATACCTTTAGTATTTGAATAACTTTTAAAGAAAAAATAATCGGTCTTACTAATAAAGAATTATGCACATCGTATAAGCCTGTTATAAGAAAAATGTTACTAATAATTCCTGAATTGACAAGTTTGATGTATACGGCTGTTATAACAAGTGTTTGGTTTGTATGAAGACTTGTACAATGCTTATACAACGCCGAGGCCTAGTTTAACGGGTGTATAAGACAACAATTGGGTTATTTGATCTGATTTCGCGTTTGACAGAATTTTTTGACTGTTTAGTTCAAGGAAAGATTGAGTTAGTAGGTATTTGTGTTTGTTAAAAATAGATTTTATAGATCAAATGGAATGGATTTAGATAATATTGATATGCAGCTAATACATACGATTGAAGATTTGCCGCCTCCAAGGAAAGTCAAAACATACCAAACTCGGTGCAATCCGTTATTACTTTCGGATGGCGATTTCAAAACAAAATACCGCTTTTCAAAGAAGTATGTTATGAAAATCTGTGACATAGTGCGAGCTGATGTCGAAAAGAGTAATAGAGGTGGAGGGTTTTCGATTTAGGTGTCTTCTTCATGGCTTTTCAGTGTCATTAGAAAATGCCAAATTATATATAGTAGCACTGGCAATCCTCCACAATATTGCTATTGATATGAAAGAAGACCTGGATGTTACGTTTGATGACACTGAGAATGCTCCAGAAGAACCAAGGCCAACCTAGACGCCCCCAAGCAATCTGGCTGGACAAGCTGCTGAAGCTAGAGCTGCTTTTATTGAAACATATTTTTAAAGCTGTTTTATTTACATAGGTGTGGATAGTTAAAGACGTGAAATAAATAAAAAGTTATATTTCATTTAAAACAGGGGTTTTATTTTTTTTATAAGTATATAATTATTCATTTAATTGCTGCTGTAATAGTTTGAGCCTTAGAAGATGCTCCTGTCTAGCCCATTTGTGAGCTTCGGCAAGTTGCTTCTGTTTGAGCTCATGTGTTTCAGCCATTTGCCTTAGTTTGGTTTCATGCTCTTCCTGCAAACACTGGAACACTGCCGTGTTGCGGAGTTTGGCACTTTCCACTATTTGAGATGCCTAAAAAATTTAAGTATGATCGTTGAGGGCTTTTGAATGAAATAGTACTTTTTCTATCACATTGATACTAACCTCTCCCAACTTTTGTACTGCAGAACGTGGCTTTTTATGTAAAATTCTAGTCCTCTATGTCTGAATTCATATAATTGTTTTGGTTGCTAAAATAAATACAACTTACATTAGAATTATGACTTCTATCAGAATTATGAAGTCAAACGTCAATCAAACACGGCGGGTTGCCAGGGTAACAATAAATAAGGGTCGTTTAGTTATTAAACCAATACACATTGATTATTGGTCAAAGAGGTGTTTATGCCCTGTACAAGCTCTATTCACTGAATAACTATCACCTTGTTATAACTCATGTATAGTGATTTTTGTATTAGTAAGACCGATAATGTATATATATAAAATATTTATGTATAAATTAAAATAATTTTTAAAGCAACATTTAAATAAAAAAAACTTTTTGCTAGTGGTTCCCCGAGTACTCTAGATTCGATTCCCGTGGAAACACGATGGAAGCTTACAGCTTTACTTTGCTTTAAGCTACAGCTTGGAAGGCAGAAAGATACCTTTAAACTGATTAACATTAAGGGAAAAGCTGTAAGTATTGTAAGGTTTCATTCAATATCCGAATGCGTAACATAAGCAGCCACTTACCAATAATAACCTATATGTATATTTTTTTCTCTGATAAAACTAGCGTTGTGTCTAAAAGGACGGCAACGTACTCGCGAGCCCTCTGGTATTGAGAGTGACCATGGGCGACGGTATCACTTAACATGAGATGAGCCTCCCGCCCGTTTGCCCACTCTTCTATGAAAAAAAACATCACATTTAAACAAATTCGGAGCTATTAAAACATAAGATAATCATTAATTGATTTTGTATGTTTCATTAAGTTACAATTACTATGATTATTAATCTTAATTTAAAATGTAGTGAATATCTGTCTGAATGAATTATTATTGAGAGGTGCACGATGTTTGAATAATTAGAGGTTAAGAACGGTTCAGTTTAATAAGTCTGACGCATTTTTTATTAAATAAGAAGTCCACATGTTTGGCAAAGTAACCAAGTAGGCGATGAAACAATAACACCAAATTCAAGCCAATGTAAAAATCCTTTTAAATGTGTGAAACTTTTTCAAGGATTTAATTGAAATTTATTTCTCAGGCTTTATGGTTTCTTATTAGCTAAGAGCAACGGCGTGTAAATTATTGCTAACCAACAAATGTTTTTCCTGTAAACACTTTGTTCAATTAAATAGCTGCTATAACTTAATGTAATTAAATTATTCAAAATTAATTACCAGTTTACAGTTTCTGATAACGTTGAGAATTATTTAAGCATAAAATCAATTTCGAAAAATTAACCAACTTTCAAATACCTGTCAACTTTTAAACTAAATTATACGCGTGGATAGCCACATCTGATAAAATATTAATATTCGTACAAATTAAACTTAACTGTTTTTTTAAGAATTTACCTTATTTAAATTAAAGAGGATGTAGTTTCCCACAAATTTGTCGAAAATCATGACAGTGCGAGTTCTCACACCGCGCACAGAACAAAAGAGTTTTAAGAGCAAGAAAACATAGAATTATTAGACCATCCGCGCGTACAGCCCCGACCTAAGCCCTAATGATTTCTATACTTTCTACTAAAATAAGGAATAAATTGCGTGGTCAGAGATTTTCATCACCTGAAGAAGCTGTGGACGCCTACAAAACGGCCATTTTGGAGACCCCAACTTCCGAATGGAATGGTTGCTTCATCGTATGAAAAATGTGTAAGATTTCGCGGAGAATACTTCGAAAAGCAATAAATACATTTTTAAATAGTAATGTTGTGTCACTTCCTTTATTCCCGAAATTTTCAGTGCCGCCCTCGTACATGTCACTCTGAAGTCCACCTTTTTTGATATTGAATTAAAATTTATTTGAAATGTATATTTAACAAGCTAACATATATAAAAATATAAAAAACGGCTTTGCAGACATGCGTTTTAATATTATTTAAACACATAACAAGAAAAGGCCAAATCACAACATTAAAGATAAGCTGTATAACTTTTTTGATAGAAATGATAGGTATAGGTTTTAGCACAGCGGCTACGTCTTTTAGTACTTGCGTCACTCCTTAAAAGTAGTTTTCTTACTGACTGTACTTTTCGCCGAAACTGCGGACTTCTTACTCACTATTGACTTAGTGTCCGCAATTTCATCAATACTCTCTATAGAAACGGCTGGTGTTACCGTGATATTGCCCTCACTATAACCTGCCTGCCTTGGCAGGTATATTCCAAAGCGATCCTGAAAACCATAATATTGTATGAAAATTTATTTATAGATATCACAATTCAATTATTTGTCTTATTACTTTTTTATACCACTACTACGCTAAATATATATTATTCGAAGTTCTTGAAAATGATTCCCGCACTTTCCGAACACGTGAACAAGGCGCTACCACCCTTGATCTTGACAGTAGATTCGTATATGTCTTTCTTGATAATTCCTTTTTCATATCAAGCTACCTGAGGCCTAATGTACCTGACACGAGTTGCTGTTTTTTGGCCTAAGACCGTACCATATTTATCGCACTCATGAAAAAATATAATGCACGACTTCAGGATTGAGAGTCTAGCGTGTTCACATGGTCAATATTTATTCCATTGCTCCGCCGGTAACTCTTTTCTACATGATACTCTTCTTAAGTGTTTAAAAATAGATGTGTAAGTTACATAACACATTAATTGTAAACTACTTCCGTCTTATTTTACGGTTTTCGTTTGTCTCTTTCACTCAAATCGTTTTCCTTATCAGAGTAAAAGAGACGGTCTAATTGAACTCTTTTAACACAAGTTGTCTTTCGTCTCTTTCTCTCAGATTGTGTTTACATAACGGCGAAAATCTATATCTATAGTATACTATATTATACATACATACATTGGTACAAACAAATAAACTCAAAAACTACTAAACCGATTATAATTCTTTTATTATTAGAATCTTATAAACCTTAAGTAAAAAGGTAATATTTATTCCCAAAATACAAAAAAATCCAAGCTGTGCGAAGCCGAGTCAGGCCGCTAGTACTGCTCTAGTCGAATTCCTACAGATATCAAAATTAATAAAAATGTTTTATCGAATAACTTCCAGATAAATATCTCAAACATTACATGGATGGATGAACATCGATATAACGTATTGAATGTATTCAGCCATCAAGATTCTGAAAGAAATATAACTCTCTACATTGACAAGTCTTTTAATATACCTTCGGGTAACGGTTATATGTGAATTGTGGATGACAAACACACGGACGTGGTGGCGGCTTTTTGTAACTCTCATGCGATGAAAGGACACTTTTTGGTGTAGGTGGAGTCTCATACCCTTAATAAAATCAAATATTATTCATGAAAGAAAAGCAGCTATTTTTAGCAATACATTGAAAAAAAGTTACAAAATATATTTTATTCAATATTACCGACAGTGAAAATGGTCGTTATCATTAGATTTAATTATCCAAAAACGTCGACGTTTTAATATTTTACTTGTTATAAATATATAATACAGTTCTTGACAAATAACACTGACAGGAAAATTAATAACCTTTAAAATTATTCTGACGCCTAAGTGTTCTCTTCAATTTCTTGCGCATTCTTTTCTCCCAGGCGATTTCAGCGGCTGAATAAACCAGTATTTATTATTTATACCACGAGGTTATACTTTGAGCGAGAGATGGGAACTGCTAACGTATTTGTGTCCTTTTTTATAAACGTCTAACTACGTGTTTTAACTTATTTTTACAAATTTTCTTTGTTGAGCAATGTGACTGATATCCTTATAGTTCAAGTAAAATAATCATAAAAATGTGTGGTGGTAGGCAATTATTTTTCTTCTTACCTCTAGAAACTATCATCTCAATATAACTAGCAGCTAAGGGCATAAAAGTTAATAAATTTTGGATTTACTGTATAAAGAGCTATTTAGCTCATTTATTTTAAGGTTTTCAGAGAAAAAATATATAATTATATGTTTATATCTTTGACAACTAAAGGCAATTTTCTTCGCTACCAACCTAACAGTTGACATGAAACGTATTATCCAAGATAAGCTTTTTAAAAATCTCCCACATAAACGCAACTTTTTATGTAATTATTTTGATAATTCGACATTATACATTAGGAGGTGCTAAAATGTATTTGTGATAATTTTATGCGGCAATGCACCATTTTTAAGTTATCAAAATATCAGCTTTTTAATAATAAGTAAAAATTCAACATCAAACAATAATGAAAATAATTATTAGTTTAAATTTAATTTTTCGTCTGGTTTAAAGAGGATTTAATGCTGGTTATTTATAAGTAATAAAACAACAATTATCCGTCCAAACTTAATAATGCGACATTAAAAACGATATTATTAATATCGTTTATACGTTACACACACACACACATCACATTGTTTACACCCCAACCACCTCCTACCAGGAATAGGTCGAATTACCAATAACCCTGTCTATAAGTTGCAACATCTTTACCCAACAAGTCCACCCTAATCTTAATATCTTAATATATATATTTCTTGTGTGCGTGTGTATGTGACTGAACTCCTCCTAAACGACTGGACCAATTTTGATGAAATTTTTTGTGTGTCTTCAAGGGGATCTGGGAATGGTTTAGATTCACAAATCAGCCTGGAAATTTTTTGTGTGTCTTCAAGGGGATCTGGGAATGGTTTAGATTCACAAATCAGCCCGACAGATGGCGCTGCAGTCGGTACTTTCATACTTTGTTTAATATCTTAATCGGTTGAAATATCATGCAGGACAACGTCTGTGGGGTCCACTAGTGTATATATAAATTACGTGTCACGTTGTTTGTTCGCTATGGACTCGTAATCTACCGAACCGATATCAATCAAATTTGCACACCGTGTGCATTTTGATCTAACTTAAAAGATAGGATAGCTCACATCTCAATTTATACCCGCAAAATTATTTTATTGCAAAATATTTGTTTATTATTTGATAGAAACAATTGTAACAGATGGCGCTGTGTTGAAAGTACCAACGTTTCACATAAGCTACAATTTAATGGCATAACCACCAAAAAGTGGTTTTTGTGTTGTCCTGCCGTTTCCCTTGAATAGTTTAGGTACTACTATGTAATATAACAAAAATCTTAGCCACAGCAACGCTTGGCTGAGGATACTAGTAATAATAATATATATATCAGGACATCTGACAATTTTAAAACTAACAAATTACATGAGTCTCTTAGTTCTTTTTAAACAACCAAACTGATAGATAGTTAACCCATCACCACTCTTGATAATGTTCTCAAACTAAATACTTAATTATGAATCAATATAATAAAATAATCTGATTATGTAAAAAGTCAAAGATACGAAAAAAATTCATAAAGTGTGTTGGGTTGATAGATATAAAAATAATCCAATAAATCTCACTGATACGTTCTTTCTCCATGATATTTAGCTCAAACATTTTATATGAATTATAATATAACTCAGCAATATCTTCCTTGATTTCAATAACAGGTACTTCCATAGCTTCTTCAACAGCTTTCTTCAGTTCTACATAAGCCGTATCGTAGCGTAGGGCTGGTTCGTCAACGTGAAGAAATATTGCTTTATCAACGGTATTAGACACCAAGGAAAATAATGTTTCTGAAAGTGTTGGCTCCGGGGTTGGTATCGGCTCTGAAAATAAAATTTAAATCGACAACTGACTGACGAAAAATCACTACGAACCAACAGAAAGATTCATCAAGAAAAGTAAGGCTTAGAAGCACGCACTTCTGAAGATACAGAATAATTTTCCTAAAATGAGAGATAACCCACTTAACGAGGCAAGAAACAGTTATATTTTTGTGTCTTGATTTATTAAAGTAGATTGGGCTGTGTCTGAATCATTCAGGATACCTACATTAGGTTATATGGAATATATTTTTAATTATTTTAAGCTTATATTATAAGACAGAACCAATAAGAGAATCAGTGTTCTATGTTTAAAAGATAAATAAATAAAAAAAATATGTTTTTTTTTTAAATTTACATGATACCTGGAGTTGGTAGCGTGGTGTCTGAAGTTGCAATGGATACAAACGATGACGATGCCGTATTAATTGTGGAAGCGTCTGGTGTTAGAATTCTGAACGGTTCTCCGGGATAATTTATACTGATAATCTTCTGTATATCATCTATCAGCTTTAAATCGTTATATTTGAATTGCTTAGCATCTTTCTGGAATATATAAAACTAATTTACTTATTAATTTCTGTTATGCTATTTTTATCCTGTATTGTATAGAGCATATTCAGCGCTTTAGTGTAAATAGCTTAGTTCGATAAATTCGCGGATACATTCATTCAAGAAATGTTATTGAAGTATGTCGCAGTTGCGATGTTGAAATGTCATATAAGCTTACAAAAAGTTAATTCCATCAAGATAAAAGCTTAACTAAATGTATCGTTAAAAGCTCTTTTGATAGATTTATTGACTTATTACAATAAACGGCCAATTTCAAAACCACGATAATCATTGCAAAAAGTTATAGATACTCAGATAGCTAAAGTAGCTTGTATAACACAACAAGTAAAAGCTTCCCACAAAAATCTTGTGCATCTAACACACATTTGTCGAGAGCTCTTTGCCTCAAAAAGAAAAAAATTACGGTGAAGCGTATTCAAAAGAAATTTACTAGATACATTTACATGTGGTTGTGTGGAGTGTACCCATTTTACCCACTTATGTATCCAACTTTGTCCGTCCGTTGGATATGGTAGGATACAACAAGTTAAGAGGTAAGGAGCGATCTTACTATACTATATTATAATTTTAAAGTTCTTAGAGGAAGAATATATAAATCGGAAATGTTGGAGAGACTGGAGCTGCGTGTGCCGAATAATCAAACTCGGTGTGGAGAGCGGTCGCAATTGCTTGCAGTGCCTCGAGCGCGTACAAATTTACTTAGAGATGCGCCATTTACGCACATATTACGGTGTCTTGCGCACCCTAAATATTATTGCATGTGAGATGAATAAATTTAGTAACGCACTGGCTGAATTCACAAGAATTGTATTATTTATAATTAGTTATACAAATGTATTTTATGTTTTCTTGTTTTGTATTGTATTAGTATTAACTGTTAATTACTGTAAAGATAGGAAATAAATAAATAGTCTCGACTAGTCATGAGAAGCCTCTCGGGCTTTGGCGAGACAGATAAAGTTCGAGAAGGACCAAGAACTTGCTGCTGCTGTTCTCAAAGTTACACTTAGACTATTTAAACAAATTATTATAGAATCACTTATTTTCCAAGTCATCATCATTTTTTTACCTGAAATAAACAATTTTTTGATAATATCCACCGGTACACTACTTCAATAGAACTAGGTGCAATAACTGAAGTGTTCCTCACAAAAACTATCCAGCGAGCGCAATCTAGCTCTCGGTCGGACTCAGTATTAACCGTTGCAATTTTACAGAAAATTCGTAAAAAAAGCAATGAATCTCTAAAAACGAATTAAATACTATTCAATTGATACTATGTATTTTAAATTGCTGCAGAACTTGACTATTGCAATTCCATAGAATTCACTTCAAAGTTACCTTTACAACCTGTACTAGCAATTAATTGGGGTTGCATTTCCTTCGTCTATTGAATATACTGGACGTCAGAAAACGTTTGATGTCTACTCTAGCTATTAAGCGTCTTATGTACTTAACGAGAACCGAGAGAGCTGACATTCTACAGAAACCTTTGATATGCCAATTCTATTGTCACTTGACCTTATACAGGCTTTACAGTTCTTAATGTTATTACTATCAATACCCTTTACAAGCTTTTATTATTTATTTCTAGCCATAAATGTCCAGCCGTGAAGTGCGTAGTTTTTTGATAACAAACATTTTAAGACTTTACTTAAGAAATAGGCAGGCCTTGGTCTGAAATCTATGATAGGATTACCTGTTAAATATATATAATATATTTTTATAATTTAATGTAATCAATTAATTTTATTATCGTTTTATTTCTTAAGCTAAGATTAAAACTGATACAATATTTTGAGATTAGTAGAAATAATTTTCATACACACCTTAATGAAAGAACTTCCCTCCGAAACGTTGAGGTGTTCTTTGATCTCAGATTCAAGTTCTTCTATTGGTTTCGTAAAATATTCCGCTGCTTCCTTTAAAATACCTTTCCGCTTGTTTTCTCTCGTCATTTTACTAACAAACGTCTCTAGTATTGCCCGTATCTGTTTGGATGTCGTATATTCAATAAATATGTGTTTAAGGCAACAACTACTCACATGAGAAGTGTCTGTGCGGAAAGAGAACTGTCGTGAGAATTGAGGTAGCAAGTGCTAAATTACCTTTATTTAGTGCGACAGTAATCATATTGATACTGCATACGATTTTTTTTTTAATTTTGTTAAATTAAATGACGCTCTAATAAGAATTATATAGGTTTGCATCACGCCTCTTACCGCACAGAAAGTAATAAAAATTTTCAAGGCATGTAAAAATTTAGCGTCTTCATGAAATTCGCAATTACCTTACGCTTAACCAAGCATTTACGCCAATTACTTGTGTATAATTATAATTATAAGTGCAAATATTTTAATTTATTTGATTTGAACGTTCTAAACTTTGTAAATTGTCTCTATTGCATCGTAATTATCAATATTGTTTTAGAGAAGAGTATTAATTTTTGGTATATAAATTACCTAATCGAAACTAAGCATTAAAGAATCAGTATTACTTCTACCATTTATTAAACATAAATATTAATACCTTAATTAAATAAAATTTACTTGTTTGCAAAGACTATTTACAGGTATACAACATAAAAAAGAAAACAGGATAAAAGGAGGAAGGTTTATATGTATAATAACATCTATTAAATAGTGGAGAAATACTGTTATTTTTGAGGTTTCTAATGTGATATCGTAAATTTTTTCATTACATTCCGCTTACATTGCAAACGCAGGCCTTACGAGATTTATCAAAATAATTTATTTATTTTATTTTATTTTATTTTATTTTATTTTATTTTATTTTATTTTATTTATTTATTTATTTTATTTATTTATTTATAATAACATTATAAATAAATAATGTTCTAAGTATTGTACACATTGAAAAGGTATATAGAAAACTTCATATGTCTATCTCGTCATTCACTTTTTATGACAAATAATAGCTAATTTTCGAAGCGATTTTAACAAATACAGATTTAATCATATTCCAATTATATACCCTAAATACATTGTTGTTTTAATATAGATATATATGGCCCTTTACACCATATGATTTAAATTAATATTTTCGAAGATATTTCAGATTTAAAAATAACGGTAGCGTGCCTATTAATAGCGCGTCGGAGGCCGCGGTTCTCCCATTAGCACTTTGATTTAGTATCAGCATTGCACCCGTGCGAAGCAGGGGCTGGTCGCTAGTATTGTATAAAACAAGCAAACGCCAACAATTAAAACATGTACGCTCTCTCCCAAACGTCACCATACTTCTCTCTTCTCATCTTGGTGTATGGTAGGTGTATTTTTAGTAAGCTTTTGTACCTTGCTCGTCGAACTTAATGTTATTTTCTTATTATATAAGAACAATTCAAATCAAACGCAGTTACTTTATAGTTTCTGAAGTTGGTTAAATTTATCCAGAAATTATGACACAAACAAATATAAATTTGTGTTCCTTTTAAAGACCTTATAACACTGAAATCCAATTGATAAACTATGTTTACATTAGGGTACAAATACAAGGGTCAAGTACAAAAAACATGTAACAAGGGTTACAAAGGTCCTAAAAGGCCGGCAACGCACTCACGAGCCCACTGGCATCGAGAGTGTCCATGGGCAGGCACTTAGCATCAGGTGAGCCTCCCGTTTAGCCCTGTTCTATAAAAAATGCTTACATACTATAAAATGAATGAACGTGGTATATTCAAGATTTATTAGTTATTTTTACTCGTACTAATATTAAGGTTTTATGATTGAAAGAATAGAAATTGAGGCATTTTTATTGCAATAAATTAAAATGCCTCCATTGCAAAAATTCGGCCCCACATCGAAAACTGTTCTCACCTCTGGGCTCCCCAGTACCAGCTCCTTCCGCTTAACCGAATTCAACGAAGAGCGATTCGAATCGTCACTTTCCGAGCGGCTTGATCCCTTGGCGATGCGTAGAGATGTGGGATCTCTCTGCATATTCTACCGTATTTACCATGGAGTATGTTCAGGGGAGTTGTTCGAACCAATACCTGCAGCTGAGTTTCATCATCGGACGTCAATCACAATACAACATACAAGCCGTATCACCTCGACGTCCGACGTTTCACAACTGAGAGATTCTTAAGACGATTTTTGCCGCCCACCACTAGTATGTGGAACCAGCTGCCTACTGAAGTATTTTCGAACCAATTCGACTTAGAGTCCTTCAACAGAGCGTACCATTAGTTAAAAGGCCGGAAACGCACTTGCGAGCCTCCTGGCTTTGTAAGTGTCCATGGGCGGCTTAAAATCAGATGAGCCTCCTGCCCGTTTGCCTCCTGTTACATAAAAAAATAATAGTACTATTACTACGGCTGGATATACAATAAACATGTCATTTCACTGTAGGTAAATTCAGTAATACATGACGCCAACATCAAATAGAATCAATACTGTTTGTAGTATTTGTATTTCAACAACATTTAAAATACATCAAAATGGACATCCAGTGCAAAGCCATATCATTCATAACATGCAAATATCAGTTTCAAAGGACCACATCTCACTTTGATGAACAAATTCACGTTACCTATACGTTCATTAAATAATACTAGATAGTTGGGTTAATAATTATAGTTGGAACCGTGTACGAAGTTTAAGTCCCGATTAGTTAACGACTGATTAAGTATAGATCTATAATATAAAAATGAATCGCAAAATGTGTTTAGACCAGGGTAAGAAGGCCTTTAAAAATAATTAAAAAGTGAAAAAAAAAAATAATAGGATGAAATCTGTTGGAAAAGGTGGAGAATATTATAAAAATTAAAGGAAAATAATTTATGGGCGATCTGAGGTCGGGAAGGTGGGAGGGGGATTAGTTTTAAGGGTAAAAAACGGTTTATCTCGATTTCCGGCAAAACTAAAAGTCCTATGGAAAAAATTCAAATGGCAAAGTTGTAGGTAATAAAAAGATCTAAAACTTTTGTATTTACTTATTTTTCATATAACCTCAAAATTTATGTGAAAAATTCAAAAAACCAAGTTTTTGGTTTTTTAATTTTATCTTTTACAAAATTTATTTTTTTCCCACGAAATTTGGTGAAAACTTACCTTTTTATGTCTTTAATACGCTGCAATTTATTTGATTTGAAATAATAATTTTTTCACCTTATTTTGAACTAATATCGAAAAAGCAACCTAATTTTCAATCGAAAA